>OX352763.1:55710948-57162198 GCA_947095585.1 Nephrocerus scutellatus | reverse complement strand
TGACCTTCGATTATTGTCGTAGGTTCTGTTTTTTTGGTGATTCACGCAATTATGTGGTTGTGTTTTGAAATGCATTATATTGTTTGAGTGTTATTTCTCAATCTCTAATGTTAGGTTAGTGGCCTCGGTTAGTGGTTTAGGTTGTGCTGCAAAGAAAGTTGGTTTTATTTCGTCTTTTAAGCCGTTTTTAAAAATGATTGGTCGCTCATTTTAGAGACAACTGATGACATTGGCTCGAAATCGAGACCGGGTGGAAAGACTTTTTGCGGGAGGCCAGGACCAGACCCCGGTTGTAGAGCCAAATATGATGATGATGGTTTTTCGGTTTCACTTGCGTTTTCTCCTAGACTGTCTATTTGTAGTTTGTTTAAATCGCATACGAGATTTAGGAATCTGCTATTATATGAAGTAATTGAAAAGTTCTCCTGTGTATGTGGTATAGTTGTGTGTGATTTGTATCTTTGCTAAGTTATTCGTAGATTGTGGCTTCACATTTGAACTAAACTTAATGTGGTAAACAAATTCGAGTAGGTCTGTTTCGCGGTGTCAGTTAGTGTTTTGTTTATAAGTTCTATAATTTTTAAGAAATAGTCTAATTCTCTATAATTACCAGTAAATGTCGGGATAACCTTCAAGCTGTTTCTAAGTTAACAAAATTAGTATCTCTTAAAAGTTTATTTAATAAAAGCTGTTCATATTTTTTTGTATAATTATAATCATTATTTTTGAGAAAATGTACTTAAAATTATGTTGTGCATTATTCTTTTTTAAAGAAAAATTATGTAGCTTTAGATTCAAGAATTTTTGTAGGTGTTCCTGTAAGATGAGTGATTGAATGCTGTGGCTCGTCAAAAGGATTTGTGTATGTATGTTGTGGTTCCTTGGGTTTGATAGTTTGTCTGCGCCGAAAGTTTCGCTGAAACTACTACTTAATGCCTGAAACACAAACACGCTTCAGCTTCGTCTTCGCCTGACGTTTACGAGTTCAGCCATATGATTTCAATGCTTCCTATCACAATGTCGCTTCGGGTTCAACATTTCGTTTGGCAATCGTAAAGAAAAACGTAATGCTACGTAACGAAGCTACAAACGGAATCTCTAGTTCAAAAGTGCTGAACATTAGCTTTGCCTGACAGTTCACAGCTGAGAACTGTGGCACAACTCTCATTTGAGAAATGTCATAGTTATTTGAAAAAAAAATCGTTCGAATTTTACACAAAGGTTGGAATATTCAACTATGTGGGTTATTTGATAAAAAAAAGTTTTTTAATTTGCTATTGAGTTACTAGGATAGATGTCGACAGGACAGGTTTGTTTTTTAAATTTAATTTCTAAATTTTCGAAAGTCTAAAATTTTCAGGATCTAAGTCCTCAAAATAGTATTTTTAAGTTTTTGGACATTTTCCGGTATCATAGTCCGCGAAACGTAAACATTTTTTTTTTTAAATTTTTCTAGTGCGCAGTTCGCAGGATCGCCATGTAGTGGTTGATGTCCAGTGCTGAAAACTATTGTTTAAAAATGATAGTGTACGTTGAGTGTACGTTGAGTATTTCTGACGTCACTAGCACTGTAACTGGAGTGGTCCTGAAGTCAGTATAATAATGAACGAAAAAAAATCTAAGTGTTGGTGTTGGTCCTGAAGTCAGTTAATAACGAACGAAAGAAAATCGAAGTGTTGGTGTTGTAATGCTGGGCAGCTTTCGCTATTGATTCTATTGCTTTATTAGATCAAAGACCCACGCAAAGTGTGTATCGAGAGTAAACAGGCGGTGTTTCCGTTTGGATGCTAGATTAACTCTAACTTTTATTCATGAAAATATCGACTATTTATACGTTTATTACAAACTAGGAAATCAATAGTTACAATGCAAAATGTCTATATACAACAAAGGTTAGTTACAATCATGTGCATCGTCATCTTAAAATAATTCTATTGCCTATGAACTATGTGTGCTCATTTTGATGCACTTGAAATATGTTAGAGTAGGGCACAATGTAAATACTTCTTATGTGTGAATCATAATGCATAGTGTCGTTACACGTGCCGAACACGTGCAGTTAAATTTTTCATCTATTGTGGTAAAAAACGGTGTAAAAAAAAACTACGCAACATATCGATAAGGTAAAACAGAAACATGATAAGGACATCCCTTACTTTAGCAAAAATGGGAAACCTATCAAGGAATATTCTCCAGGTAAAGTAAAGTCGTTGTGGCTCTAGTGCAGGGATGGCAAACCTTTTTGAAATTTAGGACAATTTGGGTAATTTTTTTAACAGTTTGTGGGTCACAAAAAAACGAAAGGGTAATCAATTATTTTTATCTATCTATTTATTATTTATGTTACCAAGTGAAGAACAAAAACAATCATCATCATATTTGGCTCTACAACCGGTGTCCGGTCCTGGCCATCCGCAAAGAATCTCTCCACCGGCCCCGATTTCGAGCCGATGTCATCCAGTTTGGCATATCTAAACTCTGGGCTTAAGCTTGGGCGGCCTCGTGTTCCATAAATCTTACCGCAAAGGCCATTCCGAACAGGATCATCTTCGCTCATGCGAACTAGGTGTGCTGCCCACCGGAGCCTACGGAGCTTATTTCACAATGTCGACATCACGGTAAATTTCGTAGATCTCATCATTATAGAGTCTCGGGAATCGTCCTTCCTCACAATTCTCCGTAAGAACGCGGCTAAGAGCTCAGAATGCTTTTTGCTAAGCACCCAAGTCTCGGAACCATATGTAAGTACTGGTATAACCATTGTCTTATATACCAGCAGCTTGGATGTTATGGTTAAATTCCTGGATTTGAAGAGTCTTGACAGACTATAGTAGGCTTTGTTGGCAACCGTGCGCGTATTTCTCGTTCCATGCTTTTATCGGCTGCTACAGTTGACACGAAATATTTAAAGGATTGCACTACTTCAAATTCGCGCTCCACTATTTGAATTGAGGAACCAATGTTTGATATTCTACTCGCAGACGTGGCCACCATATACTTTGTTTTGCTCTCATTTATATGCAGCCCCAGATTGCGTGCCGCCTGCTTAATCTGGATAAAAGCTTCCTGTACAGCTCTTCGGTTTCTACCAACGATGTTAATATCGTCTGCGTAAGCCAGTATCTGAATGGACTTATAGAGGATTGTTCCTATTGCCGCTACGTCAGAGTCGGATCACTTTCTCTAACGCCAGGTTGAAGAAGACGCAGGACAGTCCATCCCCTTGTCCGAGCCCGTTATAGATGTTGAATGGGCTTGATAGTGATCCGGATATTTTTACTTGGTTTATAACATTGGTCATGGTCAACCTACATAGTCTTGTCAGTTTATTTGGGATGCCGAATTCTCTCATTGCTTTATAAAATTCTAATCTGGCTATGCTATCATAGGTGGCTTTAAAGTCTATAAAAATATGGTGTAGTGAGTTTTGAAACTCTAGAAATTTTTCCATCACCTGCCTAAGGGTGTAAATCTGATCAGTTGTTGATTTGCCTGGGATGAAGAAACACTGGTATGAACCAATTATGACTTTAGCATATGGGGCAATCCTGTTTTAAAGGATAGAGGAGAAAATCTTATGCGCGGTACTCAAGAACGTTATATCACGATAATTGCTGCAGGTTGTAATATCTCCTTCCTTATATATGTGGCACAGGATGCGTCTTCGCCAGTCTTCTGGAATTGCTTCTTCCTCCCATAATTGCACTATTAGTTCATTAATTTGGTGTATTCTGGAGCCTCCTGTTTTCATCAGCTCCGCCGTGATACCATCAGATCCCGAGGCCTTATGCTTGGTGGCGGCAGCATAGTGTGGCCTCGGTCATTGGTGGAGCCTCTAATTCCTCAGTTAGCTGGCCATTAAGTAACTCATGAAAGTGCTCTTCCCATCGCTCTAAAATGCCTTTGAGATGGGCGATCAGATTAACCTCTTTGTCTTTGCAGTATGTGCAACGCGGTGTAGAATTTTCGCGCCTGGTGCGGTCCTCGCGCTCTTTACTGTTCAAGTTCGCGAACGAGATTCTTCTCACAGGCTACTTTCTTTCGCCGGTGAACTGTTTTTTTCATATCTTCTGAGCTCTGTATATTCATCTTCACGTGCCCGCGTTCTTTGAGATTGTTGCATTGCTCGGTACACAACATTCTTACGTTCAGACGCTAGCTTACATTCGTCATCTAACCACTCGTTCCGATCTCTACGACTACTGCCTAAGATTGAGTCAGCTTAGTACTGCTAGTATTCTTAAGACGTGTCCATTTCTCTTCTACGCCCGGCATCTAAACCCCAGGACTTACTCTCCCTGCTTTTAGGGCGAGTCCTATCGCTTGACCGTAGTTATTTCTGGTCTCTTCGTTGCGAAGGGCAGCCGTGTTGAGTCGACGTTGGCACCCCGGTACATTCGTACCGACATCAGGTTCGGGTTGTCGCGGCGGTCTATCAACACGTGGTCTATCTAGTTGCGAGTGGCTCCATCGGGAGATACCCAGGTGACTTTGTGGATATTTTTACGCGCGAACCTTTTACTCGCAACGACCAAATTATTGCTTGCTGCCATCTCCATGACTCGTTGTCCATTGTCATTAGTGTTCTCGTGTAAGCTATGGGTGCCAATGTACTTCCTGAATACTGGCTCCCTACCTATTTTAGCATTCATATTCCCCAGAATTATTTTTACATCATACTGAGGACAGGCATGGAGTTCCCGTTCGATTGATTCAAAGAATTCTTCTTTTTCATCATCTGAGGAATCCTCTGTATGTGCGTGAACGTTTATGAGGCTTATGTTTTTAAATTTGCCCCGCTCGCGAAGGGTGCATAGCCGTTCATTTACTGCATTAAAGCCGATAACGGTGGGTTTCATTCTTTTGCTGACTAGAAATCCCACCCCGAGCACATGATGTCTTGCATGACAGCTGTAATATATGTCATATTCTGTTTTTGTAAGACACCATTCCCTATACACCGCATCTCCTGAATTGCTGTTAAGTCAGCATTATATTTGGACTACAGTCTACAGTTCTTAAATCGTTTAGCCGTTTTCGTTGCCGTGGTCGTCGTCGTTCATCAGTGTATCCGAGGCTGATTTTGGGTTCCGTAATAATAATTTTTTACAGGCGAGGTTATTGGCCTCGCGCCAACCTTACTTTGAAGGGACTAGCCCGATCATTCAGCTTTTCCTGCATTGGATGAAAATTACAAGCGGCCACCACGTGGAGGTTTGATCGCACTTCCACCAGTCAGAGATAGTTACGGCCACCTGCAATTCTAGAGCATTCTGTGTTATTTCCCCTATTTCTGCTGATGGCTGACCGCCACATATCACAGATAATATAATATACAGATCACGCATGCCTATGCATTAATTGAGGCAAATCAAATTTCATCGAGAGGCTACGAAGATTTGAACTATTCAAACTATTTGTACTTGATAATTTCGATAGGATCTTTTCTGTGTTCCATTTCATTGTCAATCAGCAATAGGTAGTAGAGTGTATATGTTATATGGAACTCATGACTTAAACGTCGAAGTAAAATATACTAGACATAAGAATAAAAGGTGTAGTTTCTTATAGCCAAAAGTATTTCTGTATTATTATGTGCGTGTGGAAAGTGCATAATGTGCATTTTGGAAGACAGCAAATTTCATATTTATTCTGTTCCTTCCTTTCCGTTAGTTTTTTTTATTATTGTCGGGGATTCAAACTTCCGAATACCAGGGGGTTTATCAATTAAAAACACTAAAATGAACTTTTAGCAAAATATATTTATTACAAAAGATTAATAAATGTTTTCCAAGACGCGAGTGCTGCCAAGAGCGGGTTGAACCGTTTAGTTCGAGTTGCCAGAAAGAACTGCTTCTGTTGTGCAGCCGAATGCTGCAGTAAAGTTCGCCTTACCATGCGTGTAAAGCGTCGAGTCGAGCTGATACCCATGCTTTGGATATCCAGCTATAGACGATGATAAAAGTGTCAACGCCGGCAACTCCGATTATTATCTGCGTGAGATATGGCATGCCGTTGTATTTATTAAGTTGACAATGTTGCTGCAGCTCGTCGTTGCTGTATTTATTTGCCTTAGCAAATATTCCACCAGACTACATCGCAAAGGAGCGAGGTATCGGGTGTCCGCACAAAGTGCCCAGTCGATGAGTGGACGACGATGAGCAGCACAAGCAATGAATCGTCGCAGTGTACGTCGTCAGCGAAATGATGATATATCTCGTGGTCGTGGGTACCAGTATGTAGGCAACAAAGTGAGTGCAATACGAGCCATATGCATACGGAACGTAGAGCGACTGTACTACTGGTAGTGTGGAATGCGGCGCGCCAGCAGTCCGCATTTAGTGTGTGTGTTGCTGGTGGCAATACTTTAATTTATATTAATTAGGAAAACATAACTACACACATATACGAGTGATATGACGCGTCGTAACCGTGCTTCCTTATTGGACTAAGGGAAGAGTTACTGCGCGGAGAGTTTTAAATTAAACCAAGTTATTTTTATTAAAATAATTTTTATTTGATTTGTTTTATGTTTTATGTTATAATTATTTATCCTAGGGAGGCCCGCTGTCTTCAGCTTGGCTGCGACCTCTACTAGAAAATTTAGTAATTTTTATATTCTTATTATATATTCTAGGGAGGCCCGCTGTCTTCAGCTTGGCTGCGACCTCTACTAGAATGGTTCTGGATTAACTCTGACTTTTCAACTCGATTTTACTCCCCTTTTATATTCTCAAATCCAATCGATCTTTATCCCCAAATCAAATGCAGTTCACAGAAATGCACCCATTATCACTATTTTCCCATATCGATAATTTCAATAATAATGCTCCAGATATAGTGCAACGCACTATTATCTGGGTAAGCAATTAAATTATTGCCCAATATTAGTAATATCGGGATAAGCATTAAGTCAGTAAATTTGTTGAGTGTATCAACAACAACAAAGCAATTGCACAATTGCACGATGCATCGAGCAATGTATCGGCAACAAAAAGCAACTCAGCAATTGCCCAATTGCACAATACATTTAATTCGAATGTAGCGGAAAAAAGCAACTTCAGCAATTGCACAATTGCACTTACATCGAGCGTCACACACCCAACAACCGTTGACCCACATTAATTTAATTGCTTTTTCTTCATAATCAGCAGAAAAGCAATTGCATATTACCAATAAGTTTAAATTAGTAAGCATTTCCAACAGTAGGTCACCATTACTGTTGAAATGCTTTTTAAGTAGTAAGCAAAAATTAATGTATAAATATAGAATGAATAAATGAGAAAGAGTCAGTTTACAAAATCAAATAAACGGTCTTATTACTAAAACTGACAACTATCCCCCCACCAGTGGTAAGGTGGTTGTTCAGTAAAGAAATCCTAAAGGGAAAGGATTTACATGGTCCTTCGAGCCGGATTATCCGGAAAAGTTTAAACAACAGTTTTAATTCAGAAAAGGCAAATTTCCTTTTAGTAAGTCAAATTACAACCAACAAAAATGGGTGATTTCGAGGACATCGCGTTGGAACAAACGAGAATCACGGAGGAGGTGCATCGGTCATGGACCAACTTCAAGAAGGATGGGGAGTCCCGATACACCCCAGAGTACCTAAGGAAGAGGCTGGAGGACCTGGAAAAATTCTGGGTTGACTTCCAGATCAATAATGGGTCCTTAAAAGAGCAAAGGAAGGCAAATCCGCAACATGAGTACTTCATGAAAAATTACTTCAGCCAGTTCGAGGTAAGGCAAAACTGGAGACCAAAAGGAAGTTGCAGCCTTTCGCGGCAGCAACAGATGTAGGTGGTCAGGCGTCTACCTCAGGAGCAGCCCAGCCAATTCTGACTCAGAGTGGAACAAGTTCAGAAGAAAAGAGAGAGGCGGCACGCATTACAAGGGACTCGGGAAGATTTATAAGGTTAAATCTTATCAAAAATAATCTCCTTCGATTATTGACAGCTTAGACCTTACAAAGAATTTAGTCTACCTTGGGTTTAAGTTGGATCGATTGAGCGAATGCTGGACAAATCTGGCTGCGATGAACGAGGAAATCATGTCATCACTAGACGACTCGGAGCATGATCTGGATTACGTGACCAACAACGAATTCATAAAGTTGGAGGAAATGTATCAAGAGGCATACATTCAGATCAGGGAGGCAGATGAAATTCAGCACCAGGCACAGCCCGTATCACCACGTGGTACAATAAATCAAATCAAACTTCCAACCATTGTCATACCAACATTTAGCGGAAGGTATGAGGAATGGACACCATTTTAAAGCTATTTGAGCGAGTAGTGCACCAGAACGAGTCATTAGATGATGTCGAACGGATTCAATACCTAAAGGGGAATCTTCGTGGAGAAGCAGCGAGAATTGTGAACCATCTGTCACCAACGTCAACAAACTATGCAACGGCGGTAGAACTGCTTCGGAAGCGGTTCAAAAATTCAGCAGCATTAGTCAACAATTACATTCAGACTTTGCTTACACTAAAAACAGTTAGAAATGATAGTGCATTCGACTTAAAAAACATCATGGACACATCAAGGGAAGTCCTGTATGGCATTAAGAATTTGGGCGTCGATGTTAACTCATGGGATCCGCTAGTCATTCAGTTGGTGCTACCAAAACTTGACCCTGAATCCAGGAAATCATACCAACAATCAAGAGGAAATTCAACAGAAATTCCAAAACTAAGTGAATTTATCGACTTTATCGAAAGTAGATTCAGAGGACTGGAAGGCAGTCACCAACTCAACCGTGAAAAGTCAACAGTTTCTAAAAGCTATTTGCCGACAGTTTTCGACCGAGGTGCATACTTTGCAGCGAATCTCATTATCTATTCAGCTGCAAACAGTTTTTGAACATGAACGTAAAAAGCCGAAAGGACTTGGTTCGAAGATCGAAGCTGTGTTTTAATTGCTTAAGGGATGAACATGATGCAAAGGAGTGTCCGACGAAAAAGGGATGCAAAATATGTACAAGGCAGCATAATTCGTCCCGTTCACGTCCCACAAGGAGAAATTCCAGCGGGACCCGAGGCCAAGAAATCATCAACAAAGGTAACAACGACGGGATTTTCTACCGCAGCTACTACAAATGACGAAGGGATAGTATTGCTTGCCACGGCCATGGTGAACATATGTGTTAAGGGACAAGTCAAGCTGGTGCGAGCTCTAATTGACCAAGGGTCTCAATCATGTGTCGTGTCGGAAAAACTAGCTCGACAAATACGGGTGCCGATGACCAAATACCATTCAAGGGTCAATGGAATAAATGGGCATGCTACACCTATTATCGCAGTATGTAACTCTAACATCCAATCAATTCACGATGAAAAAGTCAACTTGAAGGTAAAGGCTCTAATAATGCCTGCTATTACATCAAATATGCCTGGACAACAATTTACACCAAATGATTGGCCACACATCCAAGGTTTGAAGCTGGCGGACCCATGGTACTCTCAACCAAAAGAAATTGATTTGCTAATTGGTTCAGACATTTTGCCGCAATTCCTACTACATAGATTAGTCAAGGGTCCTGTGAATACTCCAATGGCGCAGAACACAATGTTCGGATGGATACTATCAGGACCAATCATGACCCCAAACCCACGGAAGCAGGCGCAGGTAAACATTATCACCTCATGTGTCAGCATTTGCAGTGCAGATGACCAGTTAAAGAAATTTTGGGAGCTAGAAGAGGTTCCTAGTGCAACGGGTATGTCTGCAGAAGAAAAAATGTGCGAAAACCACTACAAACAGACGCACAAACGAGATGAAACAGGGCGTTATATTGTCAAGCTACCACTGTCAAAGGATCGCATGGTATTAGGCGAATCCCGAAAAATGGCACTTAAACGCTTCTTTACGTTGGAGCAAAAATTCGCAAAAAAAGAAGAACTGCGGCTAGAATATTCTAAGTTCATGCAAGAATATCTCGATCGTGGTCACATGGAGGAAGTACCAGAAGATACAACACAAAAAATATACTATCTTCCTCATCACGCAGTGATAAAAGAGCAGAGCAGTACCACAAAACTGAGAGTAGTATTCGACGCCTCGGCGAAGACAACATCTGGAGAATCGCTGAATATCATCATAATGATCGGACCAACAATTCAAAGGGATCTGTTTCATCTGCTACTTCGATGGAGAAAATTTTTCGTCGTGTTCACAGCTGACATCGACAAGATGTATAGGCAAATTTTAGTCGATACACATGATCAAAATTTGCAACGCATCTTGTGGAGAGATAATCCCAAAAGTCAAATCAAGGAGTACGCTCTCAAAACCGTTACCTACGGAACAGCATCAGTGCCCTATCTGGCAATCAAGACTCTGTGTCAGCTAGCTGAAGATGAAAAACAACGATATCCACGGGCAAGCCAAACCGTACTTGAAGGATTCTACGTAAATGATTGTCTCGGCGGTGCAAATTCAGTAAGGGATTGTCTAAGTATTCAGCAAGAACTGACGCAGCTACTTCACAAGGGTGGATTTAGCCTACGCAAATGGACATCAAACAGTCCAGAGTTCCTAGAGGCACTGCCAAGAGAAGTCATTGAAATGGAATCAGAACATGACTTTAATAATGACACCACTTCAGAATTTTTGGGAATAAAATGGTGTCCGAAGACAGACGAATTCCGATTTAAGGTCAATCTTTCGTCTTTCAGCACTAAGGGCACCAAACGAGCAATACTAAGTGATGCTGGAAAAATTTTCGTCCCCTTTGGCTGGTTATCACCAATAACAATCAAGGCGAAGATTATCATCCAGCGCCTTTGGCTGTTGGGCATCGAGTGGGACGAAAAGGTGCCAATGAGAATTCTTAACGAGTGGAACGAATTCAAAACGAGGCTGGTGACGCTTGAAAAAGTAAGAATTCCAAGATGGACGCGACAGTTAGAAGACTCTCGAATAGAGCTACATGGGTTTGCAGACGCATCAGAGTCAGCCTATGCAGCAGTGGTGTATCAGAAGGTGATTAACTACGGTTCCACGACAATATGCATCATCGCGACAAAAACCAAGGTGGACCCTGTGAAACAAGTGTCACTAGCAAGGTTGGAGCTATGTGCAGCTACATTGCTCACGAAACTAATGATGTACATTACACAAGGAACAGAGACGAGATACAGCAGAGTCGTGGCCTGGTCGGATTCTACCATTGTACTGAGCTGGTTAAAACAACACCCAGTGAAATGGAACACGTTTGTTGCCAATCGGGTATCTTTCGTGCAGCAAAATTTTAAAGGGCAATGGAGGCAAGTGCCAGGAAGTGAGAATCCTGCTGACATTCCGTCTAGAGGATTGTTTGGAGATGATCTGGCTGAAAACTCAACTTGGTGGCACGGACCAACTTGGTTAAAAGGAGACGAACAACAGTGGCCAGCTGACAAGATTATGATGGAGTTGCGAGGTATTCCTGAGGTTCGAAAATCCCATGAATGTGATACAAGGTGATACAAAACGACAGGGCTCCATGCAAGAACGATATTTATCTTGTCTGTTCATCACTGTCAAAACTGCAACGCATTAGCGCGTACTGTCTTCGATTCAAGAATAATTGTCGAAAGAAAAAGAAGAATGAGCCACTACATCTGGAAAAACTAACCATAAAAGAGCTCCTGGAAGCAGAAAAAGCTCTAGTAAGGGGTGCACAACAAGAATTTGAAGATGACATGCTGAAACTACGTCAAAATAAGGAACTTAAACCAATCAGCACGATATCATCCCTACACCTATTCATAGATGCCAATAGAATATTGCGAGTGGGAGGCCGTTTAAAACACGCAAATTTGTCAGACGACCAGAAACATCCAATCATTTTGGCATCAGCGCATCCACTGACAAAGTTAATAATTAGCAAATATCACATTGATACACTTCACGGCGGAGTAAAACTAACTCTGAATCACATCCGGAGGAAATTTTGGATCATCCGAGGAACCAACACCGTCAAGGCCATCGTAAATCAATGCGTAAAATGTTTTCGATTTAAGGCCAAGGAATCAAGTCAACTTATGGAACAACTTCCGGAAGCAAGGGTTAAGTTCTCGCGACCATTTACACATTGTGGAGTAGACTACACAGGCCCAATCAACATAAGATGCTCACAGCTTCGAGGTGTAAGGTCGCATAAGGCTTACATAGCACTCTTTGTTTGCATGTCAACCAAGGCGGTGCACATTGAACTCACTTCTAATCTAACAACGGATGGATTTATGGCAGCGTTTTAATTTAATGATCAGCAGGAGAGGTGCCGTACATTATCTATACAGTGATAATGACACAAATTTTGTTGGAGCAAAAAACCTTATTGATGCACTACAAATGAAGGTTGTCAGTAAGGGAATCCAGTGGCATTTCATTCCACCTGGAGCTCCTCACTTTGGTGGACTCTGGGAAGCCGGAGTGAAATCAGTAAAGTATTACTTAAATCGGATCATAGGAGAGCAGAAGCTAACGTACGAAGAAATGAATACTATTCTGGTGCAAATTGAAGGATGTCTGAACTCAAGACCAATGTGTCCATTAACAAACAACATCGAAGATCTTGATGCACTTACACCAGGTCACTTCATCATTGGATCTCCACTGATAGAACCACAGCATGATCTCATATTGGATCTTACTGGAACTAGTGTAAAAAGATGGAGACTAATTCAAAAACTCAAACAAGATGTCTGCAAACGTTGGTACGAGGAGTATATAAACAAAACTCAACAACGATACAAGTGGAATCGATCAGAGAAAAACATAGAGATTGGCCTACTGGTATTACTGAAGAATGAACTACTGACACCATCGAAATGGCCCCTGGGGAAAATAAGTGAAGTACACAAAGGAGCTGACGATCTCACCAGGGTGGTAACGGTCAAGACAGAAAAGGGAGAATTCAAGCGACCCATAGCCAAAGTCTGTTTACTACCAATAGAGGACAACTTCATAAGGCCTCAGGACGACGCAGTTCAACCACGGACACAATCGTCAAAATTGTTAGCATCAAACAACCCAGGAAGAATCTCAAGAGATAAAAAGCATAAGACAATTATCCCGTCATCACCACTGTCTACCGCGCTTGTGGTTCGTTGATTGCAGTCGCCATGCCGATATCACCAATCCTGACGTTGGAGTGTTTGTGGAGCAAATTGGAACAGCTAAAATTCAACAAGGAATACTACGAACAAGCGTTCGATTCCCAATGACAGATATCATACGTGATCAAATCAACATAAATAAGACTAGAGATCAAATTACTCAACTGTGTAATAAGGCCAAATCGGTGACAAAAGAAAGTCAATGCGACGAATTGCGTCATCACATGGATGAAGAGTGGCAAAATGTGTTCTCAATTTTCAACAGACTCCTATTAACACATCTGCGGATGGATGGGAGGACTACTAGGAACGGTTCTTAATTTATTGTTTGGAGTCAATGATGAGGTGTTCCATGACATCGAAGATCTGGACAGCAATCAAAAGGAACTAATTAAAAGTGCGAAGACAAACACAAAAATTATGCTGTCTACAATTTCCAATATCAATGAGACCGAGACTAGAATATCCAAGAAAATCAACAGCTTCACACAAAAACTGAATGCCGGCCTAAGTGAAATCAACAAAATGGAGTCTTGGTACAGAGTCACTGACAAAAATAAGATATCAATATCCATGTAACGAACGCCTATCTAATCGCTCTCAGCTACATGCAAGAAATCGAAGCAAAATACTACAAGCTATTGAACGCCTATCTTCAGCGTAGTCATCTGTTTGAATTTTTACCTCACAGAACATTAGAAGAAATAATAGACAAGTGTGAGAAGAAGTAGGGCCCAGAAATGAAGGTACTCCCCGATCCAATGGAAAAACTGGACATGGCTATTACATCAACGGAAGTTGTAGTAACAGAATATCTAATGATAAGCGATGCTGATGAATATGATCTGATCAAGCCTAATGTGATTCCTGAAAAGATAGGGGAGCAGACATTTCGCGAGGTATATATACAGGAAACAATATTAGGAATCAACTACAACGTAGAAAGATACTTCGAATTACCACTGGATGATATAAAAAGAGCACCAACACTCAACAAAACAATATTCATCCTCAGCCCATTTATATTCCACAGTATTGAAAATAGTGAAAATTGCATTGTGCAGCAACTATATAAAAAACTGTTGTTTAAGCGATGTTCAACCAGAACATTAAGGTTAACACACACCATGTGGAAAGAATTATTGACCCACAATTCATGGATGTTTGTTACACCAGATCCAAGCGCGAAGAAGTCATCTTAAATAACACAGGCATCATTTATATGACTCCGGATTGCGTCATTCAATCGAGATTCATTCGATTGGAAGCAAAATTGTTTAAAGAAACGCCAATTATGATGCATCTCAGCAAATCAATCGCTATTATAAATACATCATTGTCAACCCAGATCCCAGTTTATTTCACAAATGAAACTGTCATCCCATTAAATAAGGATCTGATGGAGGTGTTAAAGGTCAATGATCGGGATGCAACCGAGACACTCAACCGACTACATGACTACAATTGGAACATTGACTTCTGTGCGACAATTGCGGGCGCAACAATCATCATTTGTCTACTGGCAGTTATATTAAAATACGGAAATGGGCGAAATAAAAATAATTGCGTTACCAAAATAGAATTAACAGACCAAAGGAGAATCAATCAAGGGTTTGATATCAACTGGGAAACAACACCGGAGGAGGCAAAATGTTGAGTGTATCAACAACAACAAAGCAATTGCACAATTGCACGATGCATCGAGCAATGTATCGGCAACGAAAAGCAACTCAGCAATTGCCCAATTGCACAATACATTTAATTCGAATGTATCGGCAACAAAAAGCAACTTCAGCAATTGCACAATTGCACTTACATCGAGCGTCACACACCCAACAACCGGTGACCCACATTAATTTAATTGCTTTTACTTCATTATCAGCAGAAAAGCAATTGCATATTAGCAATAAGTTTAAATTAGTAAGCATTTCCAACAGTAGGTCAACATTACTGTTGGAATGCTTTTTAAGTAGTAAGCTAAAATTAATGTATAAATATAGAATATAGTCTTATTACTAAAACTGACAACTATCCCCCCCACCAATGGTAAGGTGGTTGTTCAGTAAAGAAATCCTAAAGGGAAAGGACTTACAAAATTATTGCCCAATATTAATGAATCAGCATAAAATTCGTTAATGGCTCTAGATATAGTTCATATACCCAGCTATTGCCTTTGACGATGTCCATTCACCCTTGCTATATATACCTACAATTCATAATTGCACTTGCCTTTGGATTTCATGATTTTGACGTTTGCTTTGGGTATTTTGATCGTCAGTGGTACCATGCTTATGGACCGAGCAACCGTTTGTTTGTTTACAAAAACATCACTGTCACACTGTCACTGATTTATTTTCATACAGAGTGTCCCCTAATTCGTGCACAATAATTTGGGAAATGATTCTCTGGTATATTCTAAAAAAAAAAAATCGTTCTACAGTAAGAGAGTTTAAGAAAAATCTTACTTTAGCTTTACGGTAGAAACTTTGCTTAGGACTTTATTTTCAGAAGAAATTCTAGCCTTTGTAACTGCGCTTAAATGAGGTTGATATCTTATTTCAGATATTCAAGTTTAATGTCTGTTCCAGTTTTCTTCATCATCATATTTGGCTCTACAGCCGGGGTCCAATCCCGGCAAAAAGTCTTTCCAGCGGTCCTGATTTTGAGCCTATGACATCCAGTTTTGCATCCCTAAACTCTGGGCGTCCTACAATTGTTGCAGCAACATTTGGAGGAATACTGTTTATCATCGGTTTATTGTTGCCAGCATTACAGATGAATGCATATTGGGCCTGGATTTTATAACACAGCACGAGATATTCCTTCATCTGAAAAACCACGTGGTAAAATGGCCTAATGTGGAAGTACCCCTGCAAATAAATGACAACCAGAGTGGTCGGCTAAGTCATTACTGAAGAAAAAATACCACAAATGTGCGAGAAAACATCTATGTCAAGGTAAACGGTAATCTTGGGGACAGTAGAATAGGAAAGGAAGCAGATAATTCGTACGTTGTTTCAACAACTTCCAGCATCCCAACAACAAGCAGCAGAAAAGGCGCAGGAGCCGACGTGTTTGCTGTCAGCGATAACGACGACATGGGTAAAACCAATAAAGAGAGACATTGAATCGATACAGGAAGTTCTACTCCAATTCGACAAGCGCCAAGACGATTACCACTTGCTAAACAATAAGTGGCAGAAACACTGGTTAAGAAGATGCAACGAGATGGAATCCTATAGAAGTCTGAAAGCCAATGGAGGCCACCTGTGATACTTGTCCAAAAGAACGATGGTTCAACGAGATTTTGTGTGGACTATCGATAACTGGACTATGTCACCCAGAAGGATAGTTATCCATTACCACGTAAAGATGGCACGTTGGACATCTTATCCGGAGCCAGAATCTTCAGTACATAGGAGCATGTTTTGCGAGACCTTTGCATTACTTGAAAGACATTTCTGGTCTGTTTGGATGACATGATTGTTTTGCGACGCACATTTAATGAGCACGTGAATAATATTCAAGGAGTACGCACGGATCCAAAGATGTAGGAAGCTGTTTATGAATGGTCAGTACCAAGGAATTTGCATGAGCATGAGCATGATGTTTTCTGGGACTATGCTCATACTATCAAATATGTGCCTAACTTCGCAGATGTTGCACCAAGCCTTTATCGCCTTATTGAGAAGAATCAGAAATTCCAATGGTCGAACGAGCACCAAAAATTATTTGACTTGCTAAAGGGACATATACACGTGCCAGAGAACTCTTCAACTTGGACGCTTATGCGAGCAACGCAGGAATAGGGGCGGTGCAGAATCAAGAAGGAAAGGAGCGTGTAATAGCGTACTACAGCCGTTCGCTTTCTAACCCCGAGAAGAACTACTGTGTGACCCGAAGGGAATTGGTAGCTGTTGCACATAGCGTGAAACACTTCCACAAGTACTTATATTGTCAAGAGGTTCTACTTCGAACTGACCAATCAGCTCTGAAGTGGCCCATGCAGTTTAGGGAACCAGAGGGTCAAGTGGTCAGATGGATCGGTAGGTAGGTAGAGTGGTGGTCCACGCTGTACTTGCGAGGTCCTCAATTAGCGCTAGTGTGCGCCATTTTGATGCCACAAAACTCGAGGGATCTAGCATGGATTAGGACAAGGTTTAAATCTAGCCTGTAGCGTTCAGGTATGAGATCAAGTCGACGACCCTGTATACTGAGAGCTCTTTCAGGTCGTAAAAAAATGCTTTACCTAAAATGCGGTGTCTTGACCCTGCTGCAGAGGAAGTGTATGAGAGTTTCTTTCTCATTTTCATCTTTGCAACTTCTGCAGAAGTTGTTGTGCGGTATAGCCAACTTAGCAGCATGACTGCCCAAAGGCCAGTGGCCAGTGCTGATAGGCACAACTCTGGCAATATCTTTTCGTGTTCTGGAGAGCAGCTCGGCTGTTTTCTTTTTGCTGTAGGATAGCCATATCGATCTTGATATGGCGCAGTTTGACAGACTACTCCACCAGAGCTGTGACTTAGTATTAAAACAGGAGAGAATTTGTTCCTTGTCTGAGCTCATAGGACAGCTAACCTTCTTCATATGCCAGTGTCCATAGCGACGCCTATCTTAGCCAATTCGTCCGCCCTCTCATTACCCTCTATATAACTGTACCCCAGCACCCATACTTTGTTGATGTCTAGGAGTTGACTGATCGAGGCCAATTCTTCTTGGCACTGTTGAACTATATGAACGTCATATTGCCTCGCTACTGCCCCATCCTTCCAGTTTCCACTGGTAGAAAACTCAACGCTGAACGAGGAGTTGAAGATAATTTTAGTGATGCAGTAATCAATAGATGATGGTATCATGCCTTCAGGTACTGTCTGCAGTATATTGCTGTGTCCGTATGGTCTATTGGCAAACCACCCAGACTCTCTGAGTCGTACTGCACTGCACGTCGCAATATACTTAATAAATATGTTAGGAGGTACAAGATGGTGTTAAGTACAAGATGGTGTTAAGTGGTACAATAGGTACAAGATGGTGTTAAGTGCCTCGGTCGGGCAAGACCGTAGAGCTCTTGTAATGCGTACTGCTGCTGATCGCTGTAACCTGCTGAGTTTGGTGGCGTTATACTTCTTCTTCATCGTAGGCCAGCGATCCATAGGTGAGAATTAGCCGTACAACAGCTGTGTACAGCCAAAGAGCTATCTTTGGTTGAAGACACCATTTCCTTCCCATGGTTTTGCTGCTGCCATAGAGAGCCACGCTTGCTTTCTTAGCCCTGTTCTCTATTTTAGCATTCCAGCTAAGCTTCCTATCCAAGATCACTCCAAGATATTTGGCGCTGGGGGTGAGGCTGAGACTTTTTGGAAGTTTTGGAAGGATAAAGGCCGGTATCTTGGATTTAATGGTGAACAAAACCATTTCGGTCTTCCCAGGGTTGACTCCAAGGCCACAGCTTGTTGGAAAAGGATCGTGTGCTCAATCGTTCGCAATACCTCATGGAGGGCAGTCTCCTTGGACCTGCCCTTAAGATATGCGTGTTGAGATCTCGATGCTTGTGTGACTTCAAATCGTTGCCTGATATTATTAACTAGAATTCGCTCAAGAGCCTTTAGCAAGAACGATGAGAGACTTAGAGGCCTGAAATCCTTTGCTGATTCATGGCCTCTTATGCCTGCTTTGGGTATGAAAGCCACCCAAATTCCTCTCCAGCTGCGGGGGACATAACTGCTTTTAAAAATCTTCATTAGCCAGAGAGTTGAGAGCTCCAGAGACATGTGTAGCATAATCGGATGTACACCATCCAGGCCAGGAGACTTAAAGGCCGAAAAACTACTTAAAGCCCAGGAAACCTTTTCCCGCGTAATGCTGTTATCCACTGCATCACGAGAGACCGGATGCTCAGCATGCAACGTTTCTAAGTTATATGCGAATTGATACCTGCTGGTGGGAAAATGTGTATTTATGAGAAGATCCAGGGATTCTATCGCAGATGCCGTCCAGCCACCGTCATCTTTCTTGATGAAAGTCGGACAGGTGCTCTCTTTCGCCAGATTCTTGCAAATTCTAGTAGAGTCCTTGGTAGTTTTAATTGATTAACAGAAGTCCATCCAAGAGCGTCGCTGTGGAATGTCTGACATTGGAGTCGCATCCCAAGAGGATGCAATCATCGTTTGACTTTGTTAGCTTTACGATTTCTTCTGGAATTATCGAATTCAATAATTCACGCGAACCTATCAAGAGAGAATTGCATTATTTTTGACTGACAAACTCAATGGAAGCCGATAGTGTTGTATCATCAGCAAATGAATGGATATCACAGATTGTAGAAGACAACAGGTCGTTGATATATATCAAGAAGAGCGTGGGCGACAAGGATGATCCTTAAGGCACGCCAGCATTGATCCCATGTGAATCTGAAGATATACCATTTAATACCCATGTGAATCTGAAGATATACCATTTAATACAACTTTTATTTTACGCTTCCATAAATAATTCTCAATCCATGTAATGAGAGAGGAGTGTAAGTTCAGCGCACGAATCTTATTAATAAGACAATCATGCCATACTCTATCAAAAGCGTTAGCAATATCTAAGGAAACAACGCTTGATTCACCTAGGTTTCCAATGCTTCGCTCCAAACAATGAGTCATGCACGTCATTAGTTCACCTGAAGAGCGATTTTTACGAAATCCATACTGCACATCGGATAAAAGAACATTCGAATCCAGATAGTTCATTAGTCTGAAATTAACGATAGATTCCATTACCTTCGATAGAACCGACAACAAAGCAATAGGACGGTAGTTCGTAGGTGCCGATTTATCACCTTTTTTCGGAACGGGTTGAATATTTGCTATTTTCTAAAATAATGGAAAAACACCTGACTTCATTGAGAGATGAAACAATTTTCTAAGCGGTTTTGCCAAAGTAAGATGACAACTTTTCAATACTAATGGCGGAATACCGTCGGGGCCAGTCGCTTTATTGGGGTCAAGTTCTTTCAGAATCTTTGAAACAGCCCGTTTCCGAAAAAAGATTTTAGACATACCTGGACCTAGATTTGGGAGAATTGGGGGGCTTTGGTTAGTTAAAGGAAGGGTAGACGCACCAGCGAAATGAGAAGCTAAGAGATTAGCTGTCTCAATATCAGTTCTATAATGAATACCATTATGAAATAAAGAAGGAAAAGACGAAGTATTGTCTCCAAAGTTTCTTTTCACCAATGCAGCAAACGACCAAAAGCTTCGACTGTTTGAATCAGAATCCAAAATTTTTCGCATGCTATCTCGAATCTTAAGGTCATATATTATTTTGGACCTTTTCAATATAGCGTTTGATCTATTTCTAGCTATTCGAAACGTTACAAGGTTTTCTTCAGAAGTGCAATTAACGTAGTACAAATGGGCTGCTTTTTTACACGCGACTGCTGACCTGCAATGTTCGTTAAACCATTTATTTTTTGATGACTTCTGTGAACAAGCTTTAATAATCATGCCTTTTAAGCTTTGCTTTTGCCTTTACAGAAAGGGGAGAAAAACAAAAGTTTGAAGTGACTTACGTGCTTTGATCAGCGTTAAAATTTAGCAGTTGTTAAAATGACAAATTTCAAACTTTCTCGAAATTGACTGCAGCTTCTGCTGTCTAGTCGGAGTTGACGCGCACACTTATAAACAGCTTATTATTGGGGTATATTTTACTGAATACTTGGCGGAATAGAAGAGCTTAACAAACTGTAATTTTGCAGCACTTTTAACACTGCAGGACTTTTATACTGCGAACATCAACACTTTCCCCTTGTGTATTAATTAATAATTTTGAAAATTTCAAAACTTCTGCTATCTAGTCAAATAGAAGGAAGCATTAGCGAACACAGCCGCGCGAGTATATAACAGGTAGTCAACAAATTTCAAGATCACCTACAGAAATGTGACCAAGAAAGAGAGAAATCACCAACGAAAAAAATTTAATTCGAAATCAACGCACACACTTAGAAACAGCTTATTTTGCTAAATGCTTGGCGGAAAAGAAGATCTTCGCAAAACTGTAATTTGTAGCACTTTAAAACACTGCAGCACTTTTACATTGCGAACTCAACACTATTCACTTGTGTATAAATTGAAAATTTTGCCAATGAAATTTATACAATCACGCCAACCTATATGGTTTCATATAATTTATGTTTATTGCTGAAATTTAAACGCCGCTGAAATATACAGCAAAGGCAACAGTAGAGATTTATTTTCACACAAATTAAATCATCACTACTGCCAGTACCCAAACAAACGCGACGAAAATATGCTCGCTCGCGCCACCAAAGAAATAGTTGGTTATTTATGCCGGAATTATCTAGCTATCCAGGAATATGTGCGAACTATTAACTGAATTAATATTTAAAGAGTTAGAACTATGATATTTCGCACGAAATTCAAAATTGCCGTTATTGGAAAAATACCAAAGCTTAAAATTTCCTATGAATAGGTCATCCGACGACGAACGACCGAAACACGTCTCGCACTCACGAAAGATCAAACTCGAGTCGACTCCAGGCATACTCCTACAGGACAGAGCATCGAAAAGAAAAGCTTTAGAAAAATGTCAGTGGATTATCCAAAAGACCTTGTGCACCCTAATGTAAACACAATTGGGAAAATTGGATATGCAGATTTGGAGTACAGCTAGAACTACATTCCGATCAAAGGCGGAATTGTTAACCGGTAGTCTTTCAAGAGCTGTCCTAAGTACTCAAAATCAAGGAAACGAGGACTACTCCGTTACATCCACAGTCAGACGATATGGTTGAAAGGTTCAAAAGAACGCTGGAGGAGCATCTGCGAAAAGAAGTTAATGCCTACCAGGATGAATGGGATCGCTGTTTACCGTTGGTTTTAATGAGTTATCGTAGCGCTGTACACAACCCGACTAAAAACTCACGGTTGTATTTGGCAAAGAACTTCGTCTACCGTGCGACATTGAATTTGAATCACCACCAGTAGAGCCGACAACAAAGGAGAACTACGTTAGTGATGATCGCTGTTAATGCTGGAGTATGGAGCAACAGAGTGGATGGCAGCAACCGGATGAAAACGCGATATGACCTGCGTGCGAGCTGTGAATGATTTCAGGAAGGACATTTGGTCTGGCTATACAATCCCAAGAGAAGAATAGGTAAACCTCCAAAACTACAGAAAAGTTGGGAAGTACCTTACAAGATCATTAAGAGTATTAGTAATGAAGTATATCGGATTCAACAAAGCCCCTGATGTAAAATGAAAGTTGTTCACATTGACATATTGACAAGGTACAACATCAGAATGAGTGCTGAATCTGTTTGGGACGAACAAAATTAAGGTTGGGTAATGCTACGGAAAGTATTTCGTAGCAGATGTCGCCATGGGGCCATGGGGGTATAAATGGAACAGGGCGTTCAAGGATTAATGGAATACGATGATTTAAAATTAAGAAATTATTACAAAACAGCGCACAGTGCCATCCGTAGACTACCAGAATAAGCATTATAAAAGTAAAATAACAGATATTCGTATCTGTGTATAACAGTTATGTACATGCTTGTATATAGAATTTATTTTTAGATGTTTTACAATAGATGACCCATATCTACTTGCGTGTATTGTGAATTACAAGTAAGGAGTTTGCCAAAATGATCTAACGTACTCTAGGTTGTTTGAATGGAAACAGTTGAAAATACAAGAACCTTCGCGAAGCTTTTTTAGCGCATATTGAACACAGCACAGCATAGCACGGTGAAGCAGAAAAAAACTTTGCCTCTGCAAGTCACAGCACATTAAGCGTATTTGTTACGGATCAGTGAGTTAAGTCGAATCACTTGATCGAAAAACAGCTGTTCAAGAAATGTCAAAACGCACAGAGGCATAGAAAAACTGTGTTTGTTTTACATGTGTCGCAGAGGTGGTAGAGGTTTGCGTCTGTGGCTTACCTCTGCCTCGTGCATTGTGCGGTGTTCAATCTAACATTGTGCGACATGGAGCATTAGGCTACGCTGTGCTGTGCTGTGCTGGGCTTTGCTGCGCTCAATATGCGCTAAGCCTTAGTGTTTTGTGTAATCATCAATGTAATTTGTGAACTTTTGTTATTTTTACTTTTTTAAATTGCCTATATTAACTTCACTTCGCCGTGGCACGGATGTCGGTCGGTTGGTCGGCAGTCGTGGAATCGCGATCAATTTTTAACCCACTTCCCAAAGCCCGATTTTATTGAAATTTTGCACACATATGTATTTCCGTAGACAACACTTTCTATTAAAACTGAGATCGATATTTTGGGTCAGGTTACAAAATGTACTCGATTTTCTTCAAATTTTATACGCATGTGTATCTCCGAAGGAAAAGATTTTTGTAAAAATTTTGGAGACCCCGCCGGCCCCATAATTTTTTTTTTAAAATTAACCCGATTTTCTTCAAATTTAATACACATGTGTATCACTGACGGACAATAAGTTTGTAGGTTGTGTTAATGATATATATTTTCCTTTAATGTTTATAATAATAAAAATAACCAAACTATAATAATTGAATAAAAGTTACAAACTATATAATGAATAAGTCGAATTTTTGTAAAAAGTATTTTTACGCGTGTGTTCGCTATGATGCTTGAATACCGACTAATTGTCGTATCGTATCATATCGCCGAACTCTTTTTGACAATCTATTATATATACTATTACGAGTGGATTCTCCTGTGTGTGAATCGCCACAAGTTAAATAATTTTGACTTCTATAACGACTTAAAATTAGATAAAAGTTGTATTAGAAATTATTTTTAAAATAAAATATTTAGAAGGGTGTGGATAAATACTTTAAGTTATTTGATGAGAAATCTGCTGTTGTTTATTTTCTGCTAGTTTCTTTATATTAGGTCTATATATTTTGTATTCATCAGTTTTACGCATTTTGGAGTCAATTCATTCCCAAGTGTATTTCTAGTACTGCTCTTAATATAATACATATAAGAAAATATTACAGTAATATGTGGATCCAAGCATAGTTAAAAGCGCATCTGCATGTTTCTTTATTGATTTAAAGCTATTTGGCAAAGATTCCCAAACTTTTAATATTTTATTTTCTATATTTTGAGTACAGTTTCTCGAATTTGCATTACTTTCTTTAATTTTCTCTTGAATCTCCAAAATCAAATTATAATTTTTTCGAACTATTTGCTTTGAAATTCAACCAATTCCATTTCTGAAAATCTAATCCTAGCCACATAAATTCAGTTAGATTATTTGCATCCAATTTCGTTGTGTAAAGATAAAATATAAAGTGTATAGCTTTTCCATGCATTTACAGTGTTCTAATCTATCTTCAAAGGTTTGTTGTATTTTCTGAATTGAGATTAACATATTTACTTCAATTCTTATGTGTCCGGATCTCCGGTAAAGATGCCAAGTTTTGTCATAAAACATTCTAATCTTTTCGATCATCATTAACACAATTTGGCCATGTCCTTTTAATTTTTTATTAAGTTTTATAAAATGCTATGTGATGTCACATAAAAACATTAAATCTATATAAGAAAATTCTTGAAAATAATTTTTTTTTAATTCTCTATATTAACTTCGCGTGCTCGTGTGTTTATTTGTTTGTCGTGGAATCTTGCGATCAATTTCTAACCCACCTCCCAAAATCCGATTTCATTAAAACGTTGCACACATGTATATCTCCGCGGACAACACTTTCTATTAAAATTTAGCCCCTCGGGCCTCGGGGTTGGAGGACTCCCATACAAATATTTTAAAAAACATTTTAAACACATGGGTATCTCCCATGAATCACCACCAGTAGAGCCGACAACAAAGGAGAACTACGTTAGTGATGATCGCTGTTAATGCTGGAGTATGGAGCAACAGAGTGGATGGCAGCAACCGGATGAAAACGCGATATGACCTGCGTGCGAGCTGTGAATGATTTCAGGAAGGACATTTGGTCTGGCTATACAATCCCAAGAGAAGAATAGGTAAACCTCCAAAACTACAGAAAAGTTGGGAAGTACCTTACAAGATCATTAAGAGTATTAGTAATGAAGTATATCGGATTCAACAAAGCCCCTGATGTAAAATGAAAGTTGTTCACATTGACATATTGACAAGGTACAACATCAGAATGAGTGCTGAATCTGTTTGGGACGAACAAAATTAAGGTTGGGTAATGCTACGGAAAGTATTTCGTAGCAGATGTCGCCATGGGGCCATGGGGGTATAAATGGAACAGGGCGTTCAAGGATTAATGGAATACGATGATTTAAAATTAAGAAATTATTACAAAACAGCGCACAGTGCCATCCGTAGACTACCAGAATAAGCATTATAAAAGTAAAATAACAGATATTCGTATCTGTGTATAACAGTTATGTACATGCTTGTATATAGAATTTATTTTTAGATGTTTTACAATAGATGACCCATATCTACTTGCGTGTATTGTGAATTACAAGTAAGGAGTTTGCCAAAATGATCTAACGTACTCTAGGTTGTTTGAATGGAAACAGTTGAAAATACAAGAACCTTCGCGAAGCTCTTTTAGCGCATATTGAACACAGCACAGCATAGCACGGTGAAGCAGAAAAAAACTTTGCCTCTGCAAGTCACAGCACATTAAGCGTATTTGTTACGGATCAGTGAGTTAAGTCGAATCACTTGATCGAAAAACAGCTGTTCAAGAAATGTCAAAACGCACAGAGGCATAGAAAAACTGTGTTTGTTTTACATGTGTCGCAGAGGTGGTAGAGGTTTGCGTCTGTGGCTTACCTCTGCCTCGTGCATTGTGCGGTGTTCAATCTAACATTGTGCGACATAGAGCATTAGGCTACGCTGTGCTGTGCTGTGCTGGGCTTTGCTGCGCTCAATATGCGCTAAGCCTTAGTGTTTTGTGTAATCATCAGTGTAATTTGTGAACTTTTGTTATTTTTACTTTTTTAAATTGCCTATATTAACTTCACTTCGCCGTGGCACGGATGTCGGTCGGTTGGTCGGCAGTCGTGGAATCGCGATCAATTTTTAACCCACTTCCCAAAGCCCGATTTTATTGAAATTTTGCACACATATGTATTTCCGTAGACAACACTTTCTATTAAAACTGAGATCGATATTTTGGGTCAGGTTACAAAATGTACTCGATTTTCTTCAAATTTTATACGCATGTGTATCTCCGAAGGAAAAGATTTTTGTAAAAATTTTGGAGACCCCGCCGGCCCCATATTTTTTTTTTTTAAATTAACCCGATTTTCTTCAAATTTAATACACATGTGTATCACTGACGGACAATAAGTTTGTAGGTTGTGTTAATGATATATATTTTCCTTTAATGTTTATAATAATAAAAATAACCAAACTATAATAATTGAATAAAAGTTACAAACTATATAATGAATAAGTCGAATTTTTGTAAAAAGTATTTTTACGCGTGTGTTCGCTATGATGCTTGAATACCGACTAATTGTCGTATCGTATCATATCGCCGAACTCTATTTGACAATCTATTATATATACTATTACGAGTGGATTCTCCTGTGTGTGAATCGCCACAAGTTAAATAATTTTGACTTCTAGATAAAAGTTGTATTAGAAATTATTTTTAAGATAAAATATTTAGAAGGGTGTGGATAAATACTTTAAGTTATTTGATGAGAAATCTGCTGTTGTTTATTTTCTGCTAGTTTCTTTATATTAGGTCTATATATTTTGTATTCATCAGTTTTACGCATTTTGGAGTCAATTCATTCCCAAGTGTATTTCTAGTACTGCTCTTAATATAATACATATAAGAAAATATAACAGTAATATGTGGATCCAAGCATAATTAAAAGCGCATCTGCATGTTTCTTTATTGATTTAAAGCTATTTGGCAAAGATTCCCAAACTTTTAATATTTTATTTTCTATATTTTGAGTACAGTTTCTCGAATTTGCATTACTTTCTTTAATTTTCTCTTGAATCTCCAAAATCAAATTATAATTTTTTCGAACTATTTGCTTTGAAATTCAACCAATTCCATTTCTAAAAATCTAATCCTAGCCACATAAATTCAGTTAGATTATTTGCATCCAATTTCGTTGTGTAAAGATAAAATATAAAGTGTATAGCTTTTCCATGCATTTACAGTGTTCTAATCTATCTTCAAAGGTTTGTTGTATTTTCTGAATTGAGATTAACATATTTACTTCAATTCTTATGTGTCCGGATCTCCGGTAAAGATGCCAAGTTTTGTCATAAAACATTCTAATCTTTTCGATCATCATTAACACAATTTGGCCATGTCCTTTTAATTTTTTATTAAGTTTTATAAAATGCTATGTGATGTCACATAAAAACATTAAATCTATATAAGAAAATTCTTGAAAATAATTTTTTTTTAATTCTCTATATTAACTTCGCGTGCTCGTGTGTTTGTTTGTTTGTCGTGGAATCTTGCGATCAATTTCCACCCACCCACCTCCCAAAATCCGATTTCATTAAAACGTTGCACACATGTATATCTCCGCGGACAACACTTTCTATTAAAATTTAGCCCCTCGGGCCTCGGGGTTGGAGGACTCCCATACAAATATTTTAAAAAACATTTTAAACACATGGGTATCTCCAATGGACAATACTTTTTGTAACATTTTTTTTAATTTCAATTTTTAATGTAATCATTTTGTTTAATATGGCCTGGAACTTGAATCTATCGTTTTTTTCTATAAGTGCACTCGATACAAATCTAATTTGAAAACATTATATTTGTATAAAATAATTATTATCGTTAGATTGTTCATCCCATGGAAGTTCAACTACAATCTAGTTATTTAGTATCAATTGTAGATACATCTTAATTTTTAAATTTAATTTATATTATTATTATAAGATGTTTTATTCATTTCCAACTACTTACAAAAAATGTTTTCTTATACAAATGGAATTAAATAAATAGTGTTCGTTCTTTAACTTAAACAGTTAGTGTTGAACGACACTTCAACAGATTGATTTTTCAAAAAAGATCTGATGTTGGGTATGTACTAAATAAGTTCTTACAATACAATGTGCAACAAGAAAAAATTTTTTTTTAGGTATTTTAGCAAGTTATTTATCCATTTACAAAATAAAAATAAACTAATCAATTTATTTTAAAAAAATACAATATAAATAAAAATATCAATCTTAAATAAATACAGGAATTATTATATGGTTCTTAGAAAAGATTCAATGCACTCATAGTTAATTGTGAATAGCTAGTCTTTAACTTTATTAATAAATGAAAAAAAAAAACGAACTGTTCTTCTAATAAATTGTGGTAGCTTATTAAAAAAATTTGGAGCCGTAATAGTAAAAAAAGCTAAAAATGAGTTTTATGTGCGATTGGTACATTGACAAGGTCCATATTGTTAACACGCAGATTGTTGATTTGCGAATTCCTACTTGGAATATTACAACTTGTTTTAAAACATTCTCTCAATACTTTAAATACGTACAGATGTCTCATTAGTAAAATTCTCAATTCCTTAATTACTTGTATAATGGCCAACTTTCAGCGGAGCAATTTTTATTGCTTATAATTCTTATCAAATGTTTCTGTGCCATCAATAGGTGTACAAAAGCATTAGCATATGCACCACTCCAGCTTGTTATACCGTATTGCAACTTTGAGTTTGGAAGGCCGTAATAGATCAAGGTCAGGACTTTTTTACAGCAAAAGGGCTTTATAAGGTACATTTTACGAGTCACCAACAATAAATGCGATTTAATCGAGTGGATATGGTCTTTCCAGTTTAAGTTATAATCAATTACTACACCAAGATACTTAAATTGAGGCACTGACTCAATTTTAAAGCAACTAGACGAGCATTGAGTGTTGCTTGTAAAATAACATTTACCACATTTATGAATTGGTAAGCTAAACTGTTTACAATTGTGCGCATGAAAATAAAGGTTAAAGTCATATAGCCTATTACCAGATATTTTAAACGACATTAGTTTTTTGATCAACTTATGAGCAGCAAACCACAACCTTTATGTTTCAAGATCTTCCTCGATGTTGGCAATACATTCAAAAGTAGTCTGGAATTGGTAAGTGATAGCAATATAATCGGCAAAAGCTGTAGGTAAACCCTTCAATTTGAGATTGAACAGAGAATTAATGTATATTAGGAAAAAAAAGTGGACCGAGTACGGAACCCTGAGGTACACAATTTTTTAAAAAACGCGGGCGGGTGGGTTAACAAAACACCGTCATCTTCAACATTTTCAATTTTAATAGATTGTCTTTCCTTACCTATAATGCTATCCACCACTCTCCATTCTTCACCTACGTTACCCTTAGCTCTTTCGAATAAGTAAGTATAATAGATGTTCCCTTTATCTTCAGTCTTTTTTCTAATTTTTTTGCATAATTCATCATAGTGCTTTTTGAGTTTGTTATTTCGTAGGTGTTTTTTGCATTTCATACTGAAAGAATTTTTCATATCTACTGCTTTAAGGAAATTATTGGTCATATAGGGCTTTAAATGCGTTCTGGTATTCAATTTGTGAATTGAAGTACAGGACTGAATATGGTTTTTTAAAATTGAATTAAATAGATCAAAAGCAATTGAAGGATTTCTTTTTGAATAAACTGGCTTCCAGAATTCATGTTTCAAAAGTTCATTTAAGGAATACAAATCAGTGCAATATTAAATTTTTTTTTGAGGATTGCGACTTGCATTAGGATTCGAGTCAATACAGTTATTGAGGGCTACCATACAATGATCAGTCAGCTTAAGATCATACACTTCTGCCCTAAAGATATTTTTGTTATTTTTATGAAATCTTCCAAATATATGATCAATGCAACTCTTTGAAGAATCAGTTAAACGGTTCGATAACAAAACTCTTAGGACCATTCGATGCCATCAGAAACAAGTAATTCTCCGAATCTTTGTCAGATTCATTCAGAATATCAATATTGATATCCCCTAACAATATTAAGTTTTTGCCTTATTTATACTTAGAATATTGCTCAGCTCATCAATGAAGACATCTTTACTAAACTCATGCAATCTATTTATGCACAACATAATATAGTTGTCATTATTATAAACAAATGACAGCTTTACTACATCCGCGCTAGAGATTTTAACTTTAGAGCAATCGCACACCAAACCATTCTTTACATAAACTGCCACGCCTCCAGCAGAATACGACTCACACGACACGACAGTTACAAAAAAGCATGTAACCCTGCATGTTATATGAGTTTAGTTCATTTTCATAAATCCAGATTTCACTTAAAACTATTATGCTAGGTAAACTTACGAGCGACTCAATATGTGCTAGAAGAACAGAAATTTTTTTTCTCATGCTTCTCATATTTTGACGTAAACAAAAACAACTATACACACAACTAGGTGCACTAACTGGATATTCACATTCATTAGGAACTAAGAGAGATAGAATTACTCGAGACTAATAGACTATTATGACTATTTACATTTTTATTATTATTCATACTCATAGTTTTTTTAGATCAGAAGTGCTGGTTATTAATGCAATATCTCCCTCCTTTTTTCGCATGTAAATAAGTCCATTCCTAATCCATATAAATTTGTATTTCTTAGAGATTTTAATAGAGAAAGCAGCTTTAAACAGTTGGCGGGTGTTGTATGTCAAACTGTCATTTATATATATATTTTGACCATCTGCTTGCTTGGTTATAATTGTATTCTTTAATTTGGATTTATTTTCATGTTTATATAACAGCATTGTTTTTAGAATTAACTCAATATTTACATTTATGGTTTGTTGCACAAAAACATTTAAGATGATTTTGTTCTTTTGTTTAATGGTAATTTATCCATCCATCAATTGGCGAATTTTTTACTCAATATGGAAGCAGTATATTTTAATCTTCTTTTTCTATCTATATATATAAAATAGAGAATTTCTTTGTATATTTGTGCCTCACTAGCTCCGCCTTGACCAATTTCAACCAAACTTGGTATACATATTAGTTACTATCAGAAATCAAACATAGGTGGTGGGGGGTAGCACGTTTTTTGGCTGGGGGAGGCTTGGCAGCCGATATTAGTGTCGGACCCTCCATTTTAGGTATCGCCGAGACGAATAGTTTCTAATGGGTGAGTTATGTATCCCCGCAGGGGAGTGGGCGATCGATATTAGTGTTGATTTTATAGTTTTTAGGGTCACTGAGTTGAATGGGGATGGTAAGAAAGCTCTAGGGTGATGGAGTCGATAACGGAGGGTAGGGTGACCGATATTAGTGTCGATTCTATGGTTTTCGGGGTACTAAGTTGAATGGTGATGGTAAGACAGCTCTATGGGGAAGGGGTCGTTAACTGAGGGGGATGGGGTGACCGATATTAGTGTTGATTCTATAGTTTTCGGGGTCGCTGAGTTGAAAGGTGATGTTAAGACAGCTCTAGAGAGATGAGGTCGAAACGGTGGGGGGGGGGTTACCGATATTGGTGTCGATTTTATATTTTTCGGGGTTGCTTAGTTGAATCGTGATGGTACGACAGCTCTATGGGGATGAGGTCGATAACTGTGGGGGGGTGACTAATATTAATGTCGATCCCATAGTTTTCGGGTTCGCTGAGATGAATTTTTGTGTTTAGAATGGTACTAGGCGACCATTTGGCGATGAATTTGGGGGGAAGACATTGTCGCCGTGTTTTATGGTTATATTAAATTGACATCGGCTTTTGAAATCTGCCGCAGAACGAATAAATTCTATTTATCCGGCTGTTATATAAAACTATCACATTTTGAACCGGTTGCGAGAAGGGGCCATTCTTGCTACTAAAAATGGAGTCACCAACGAAATAAACAATCACATACTTGCCATGTTAATAGGCATAGTCACTGAATATAAGTGTATCGATACCGTTGTAGATACTGATGAGGAAGTGAAATATATAACTAAGTTCCTAAACTCACTTAATTTGTCTGGATTGCCACCACATCGTCTTACAGTTATCCGTAGTCCAATTATTTTACTACGGATTTCCGACTCGCCAAAACTTTGCAACGACACAAGACCGTGCGTAAAAGAAATGCCGGGCAGTATAATTAAAGCTACTTTCTTGACACAAAAGGGACAGTGCGAAACAGTTTTTATCCCACGGATAGCACTCATTTCGACGGATCTACCTTTTAAATTTAAGAGATTGCAAACTTGCGTTTTCGATGACGATCAATGAGTCGGATAGTTTATAAGTATATAAAGTATGCGGAGTATAGATTTGAGATCGCCATGTTTTTCGCACGGACAACTTTATTTTGCTTGCTCTGGGTTGGGTTGACCTAACAATTTATTTATTCTTGCTCTAGGACTTCGCGGTTCGAATCCCAAAGGCGCAAAAAATGTGAGTCGCACCTATCGCGAATGTCTGGCAAGCCTCCGAGAGTAATAATTGTTACGGAAAGGATCTCAGCTAGCCTTTCTGGTACGGCATTAAATTATAGGCCCCTTCCATTTCTGTGCAAAAATATAACACTCACAAAACAAATAGTCGCGAGGAACTATGCCATGAACCGCAACGGTCTGTCGCGCCAAATATTATGATTAATGTAAATGTCGGTGTAAATAGCGAAATCCTAACATTCGACAGAATATCGAAAGTGTAATTGTAAATTCTTTGTTTAGAGTTTCCGAGTTTCATTGAGAAGAAACCTAGTGGCTCCCAACATCTTTTGTTATGGCGTTGTAATAGCCCCGATGGCGTTGTTCGAGTTATATGTCGTGATGCTGAATTGAGTGGTATCCATCGGGCGCATTAATAACGTCCGCCAATTCATTCTTGAAGTGGTTGAGTGCTTGTTCTTTTTCAACGGATCAATTGAAGTTTTTGATCGTTAAGGAAGTCGGCGCCAGTAATTGGGCGATTTAGCGAAGCTGTAAAGAAAGAATGTGTGAATGTACGCCTCCTCTTAGTCTAATGTTTACCTATAACAGGGAGGGGAAAAGATGAGATGGGTATACACATGTGTTTTAAATGACTGCAGATAATACAAATGTAGAAAAACAGTCGAAAAACTCATTCGACATAATTATTGTGCGACTGAAGAAGGATCCCCTGAATTGGTTAGTATGTCCGAAGATATGCCTAATAGACCCGTGGGATCGAGTTGAGGCACAGGAATTGTGGATGGGTTGGAGAATGGGCTGGATGCATCTGGATATTTATTTTGAACATCGCTTGTGAAAGAAGCAATAAAACAGTGACAAGCAGGAAACATTCCTACGACGTTCAATCGTGATTCGAGTTTTATATCTTTTTTCTTTTCTTTTATAAATAATATGTCTAGTAGATGTAATGTGGTCTTGGGGGCACCTGATTGGTGCCGTAGGTGTTTACTGTTGAGCTATTAGCCGCGGATAGAATCAGTTCGCTTGTTTTCTGATGGGACATACTTTAATTGTAAAATTAACGTCATGGAATCGGCGAAACATCGGCGCCCGTGTATATAAAAAAAAACTCTTTTTTGGAATCAAATACGAAAATACGGATTGTTTTTCTTGTCGGCATTGATGCCGCAGCGTTATTCAATTTTTTTTTTTAAATTGCATGTCTGAGTTTAGGTTGTCACTGGATTTGAATACATGGAGGGGTGCAGTTTCACATCGTCTGGATAGCAAGCTCTCCTAGATTACCTCACATCGCGTTGCATTGATAAGGTTCACGGTTTCAGTCGCTGTCTGATTTGTTAGCGTCTTTTGACTGTCATTTTGTCGTAAATGTAAATTTATCGAGACTGTTTCGGTCTTTCTACCTGATATTGTTGGAAAGCCTGTTGTTGGTTGGCAGAGATGGCTTCCTCCATACGGTCGGCGGTTTTTGCCAGCGAGTATATAAACATTGTCTCTGGTTAAGCAACGAGGGCTAGTTTAATAATTTCTAAGATACTCCGAATGAAAATGGAACCACTTTTTAATTCTTCAATGGGTTCCAAAAAGTCGGAGGTGCAGTTCCGTGTCCGACGTAAGTGCTCTTAGCGCATGTAATTATTACTGTCGTTGCGTTTTTATATTTTGAAATTCGAACTGTATATCTTCAACCTGAACCAATTTTCTGTGTTGCCCGTCGGAAATGGCTGCAATGAAATGTGCATCGTACCTTCGACTTCGGTTGTTACTTCCGACTCCTTGTCCTTTGATGGTTCTGGACTTGTTTCGTTTTAAGACATTGTTTTGTCGTCCGGCATGGTTATGTGTCTTGGTGTTAGGGAAAGAAAGGACTGAAAAACGATCAAGAAAACTTTACTTTGACGATAAAAAGTGAACTAACTGTGGACATCCAAAGGCGAGTCAGGAATGGTTACATTGTATAAATACTCGAATCCGAACGCGAGAGAGTTTTCTTTGTAGAAAGTTTTCGAAAATTTCGGAATTGTTTCCTTATGTTGAATGTATAGATAATTAGGGATGGTTGCCTTGCTGTGATATGCGAAAAGACAAACTTTTAGGTCGTTTTCCTTTTTAAATTCTCTATATTAACTTCACTTGCCCGTGGCACGGATGTCGGTCGTCGGTTGTCTGTCGTGGAATCTTGCGATCAATTTTTAATCCACTTCCCAAGGCCCGATTTTATTGAAATGTGTGTAACATGTGTATTTCTGGAGACAAAACTTTCTATTAAAATTTTAGGCCCCTCGGGCCACGGGGTCGGGGGGCTCCCATACAAATATTTTACAAAATTTAACTCGATTTTCTTCAAATTTTATACACATGTGTATCTCTGATGGAAAACACTTTTTGTACAAATTTTGGAGACCCCGGGCCCCGGGTTCGTGGGGCCCCATAAACATTTTGTAAAAAAATTAACCCGATTTTCTTCAAATTTTATATACGCGTGTATCTCCGATAGACAACACTTTTTGTAAAAATTTTGGAGACCTCGGGCCCCGGGGTCATGGGGCCCCAAAATTTAAAAAAAAAAAATTAACACGATTTTCTTCAAATTTTATATACGTATGTATCTCCGATGAAAAACACTTTTTGTAAAAATTTTGGAGACCCCGGGCCCCAGGGTTATTGGTCCCCAAAAATTTTTTTAAAAAAAGTAACCCGATTTTTCTTAAATCTCCGATGGACAACATTTTTTGTAAAGTTTTTGGAGTGAACGGGCCCTGAGGCCCGAAGGGTGCCCATATAAATTTTTTAAAAATTAGCTCGATTTTCTTCCAATTTTAAATTTTATCACTGATGGACAAACTTTTTGTAAATTTGTTGGAGTAATAGGGCTCTGAGACCCGTGTGGTTTCCATGTAAATTTTTTAAAAATTAGCCTGATTTTCTTCAAATTTTAACACATACCCATCTCCTATTATAGAATTTACATGAAAATTTTTATGGGTTGTTTTTTAATAATAATAATCGGCGCGACAGACCGTTGCGGACTTTTGTCGCCCATTCGCTAGAGGTGGAACACCGTGAAAAATCCTTTTGGTATTACTGGCGGATAACTGCATGGCTCAGTAGCCCTGCCGTTATCTCCTGAGTCACGGTGGCCCCCTTTTTAATCGATATATTGTTTCGTTTTAAGACATTGTTTTGTCGTCCGGCATGGTTATGTGTCTTGGTGTTAGGGAAAGAAAGGACTGAAAAACGATCAAGAAAACTTTACTTTGACGATAAAAAGTGAACTAACTGTGGACATCCAAAGGCGAGTCAGGAATGGTTACATTGTATAAATACTCGAATCCGAACGCGAGAGAGTTTTCTTTGTAGAAAGTTTTCGAAAATTTCGGAATTGTTTCCTTATGTTGAATGTATAGATAATTAGGGATGGTTGCCTTGCTGTGATATGCGAAAAGACAAACTTTTAGGTCGTTTTCCTTTTTAAATTCTCTATATTAACTTCACTTGCCCGTGGCACGGATGTCGGTCGTCGGTTGTCTGTCGTGGAATCTTGCGATCAATTTTTAATCCACTTCCCAAAGCCCGATTTTATTGAAATGTGTGTAACATGTGTATTTCTGGAGACAAAACTTTCTATTAAAATTTTAGGCCCCTCGGGCCACGGGGTCGGGGGGCTCCCATACAAATATTTTACAAAATTTAACTCGATTTTCTTCAAATTTTATACACATATGTATCTCTGATGGAAAACACTTTTTGTACAAATTTTGGAGACCCCGGGCCCCGGGTTCGTGGGGCCCCATAAACATTTTGTAAAAAAATTAACCCGATTTTCTTCAAATTTTATATACGCGTGTATCTCCGATAGACAACACTTTTTGTAAAAATTTTGGAGACCTCGGGCCCCGGGGTCATGGGGCCCCAAAATTTAAAAAAAAAAAATTAACACGATTTTCTTCAAATTTTATATACGTATGTATCTCCGATGAAAAACACTTTTTGTAAAAATTTTGGAGACCCCGGGCCCCAGGGTTATTGGTCCCCAAAATTTTTTTTAAAAAAAGTAACCCGATTTTTCTTAAATCTCCGATGGACAACATTTTTTGTAAAGTTTTTGGAGTGAACGGGCCCTGAGGCCCGAAGGGTGCCCATATAAATTTTTTAAAAATTAGCTCGATTTTCTTCCAATTTTAAATTTTATCACTGATGGACAAACTTTTTGTAAATTTGTTGGAGTAATAGGGCTCTGAGACCCGTGTGGTTTCCATGTAAATTTTTTAAAAATTAGCCTGATTTTCTTCAAATTTTAACACATACCCATCTCCTATTATAGAATTTACATGAAAATTTTTATGGGTTGTTTTTTAATAATAATAATCGGCGCGACAGACCGTTGCGGACTTTTGTCGCCCATTCGCTAGAGGTGGAACACCGTGAAAAATCCTTTTGGTATTACTGGCGGATAACTGCATGGCTCAGTAGCCCTGCCGTTATCTCCTGAGTCACGGTGGCCCCCTTTTTAATCGATATATATAAAAATCTTGTGTCACGGTGTTTGTCCTCCAACTGCTCCGAAACGGCTCGACCGATTGCTATGAAATTTTTTATGGTAGGTATGAGAATAGGTTTTAAAGTGAAAAAAAAAGAAAGAAAAAACTTTTGAGAACGACTGGACCCATTTTGCTAACTTTTTTTTTTTATAAAGTCGCCATAGACATTTCTATATATAGCTTTTCACAAGTTCACAAAACGATCACAAACAATTTTATTGAATGTGGGACAGGACAACTTCTGTCGGGTCAGCTAGTAGTATATATGTTCTTATGAACTGTGTATAAAGTTCATTTTGTACAATGTTGCCTTATTTTTTTTTCAAATAATGGGTAAAAAAAATTGTTTGACATTGTCATAGGAAGCAAAAATAGATGTTTATCATTCGGAAGACTTGTCTAAGCGTGCTTGCAAGATCAATCGAAGTGATCATGCTATTGGCAATTATTTAAAGGATCCGAAAATGTACAGTAAAAAAATTATATTGCCAGACATTGCTGTTTCGACAGCTAAAATCAGAGAAGCAGCTGGTGTTACTGCAGGTAAATCTACCGTCCGTCGTGTGATTCGTAGTGGGAAGCACCTCAACCGACTAAAGTTGAAAAAAACCACCACTTACTGATTCCCGAAAGATTCAACGATTACAATTTGCGAAAGACAGGTCATGTGCTGTTATGTACAATAAAGAGTAAGTTCGAATAACTGTAAAAAATAGGAAAAAAATTTCAATTTAGATGGACCGGATGGCTAAAACTTTTACTTCCACACTTTAAGAAAAGAAGGGATCTTTTTAAACCGCCATCATAGCAGAGACGGGGGCGTAATGGTTTGGGCTGCAATAACTTATTATGGCATTGTATTGTATTCTTTATTAAATATTTAGGTTACTAGGTATAAATGGTCTAGTAAATAGAGATATTGATTCTTTCTCTTTGCATCTTAAATATTATTTTGAAATTTCGAAATTTCTGTAGATATACTCGTACATTAGAAAAGCAAATTTTTAAAAAAAAAACCAACGAATATTTTAACCTTAACTAAATAAATAAAAAATAAATAATGTATACTTCAAACTTAATTTTGGCTATAATTAATAATTTTTTTTCATTTAACTTGAAACATGATTCTTTTATCATTAGTATACTCGTATTACTTTATTATTATGAAGTCTTTTAGTAAAAATTACAAATTAATTTTAGTATTTTATTTTGTGCAACCTGCAATTTGATTAGTGACAATGGGTACAATTTATCCAAACTGATGCAGCACAACTCAAAAACGGTTTAAAAATTTATTTGAATATTAGTAATTTGTTTTTATAAGTAAACATTGATCTTCTGTTCTGATCGGGTTATTGTTTGTGATATTTAAATGGATGTTAGGGTGGGTGGGTTTTTGAAACGTGAGTAATTTGTCAAAAGTGACTTCATAATAGTTTATAGAGTCATTCTAGTCAATATCGATTCCGATAATATTGAGTTTTGATTGAGGGAGGCTTGATACTTTTTTTTCCGTGTGAAGAATATGGCGCCTGTTTTGTTGGGATTTATTTTTCATTTATAGAAATATCTAGTCGTATCGAGTAATGCCATTTGCATGTTATACATAATGATAATGAAAAAAAATAATTTCTCATCGAAAAAATGTGTATGATAAATATTTTAGTTTTTTCACTAAATTCCACATTTCTTTATCATGATCATTTAATCATTATCACCGACGCAGAATCCTTGCCCTGGACAGCATAGTAAAATGGGGAGTAAACAATCGAGTAGAATTTGAGGCTTCCTAAACCCAATGCTGTCTACTGTCGTCAAAGCTTATTTTAAATCCAATGACATTATCCATAAACGGCATTTACATCGAGGAAACCGTAAAATTCGCAATTCGCGGTATGTGCGTTAACGACAAGCTTCGTTAGAATGACCACATATTCACCGTCGCCAAAAATGCTGCGAAATGTTTAGGTTTTCTTACCTGGTGCAAACAAATTTTTACTCTCTCTGATATGGCTACTTACTATTAACAAGGCCTTTATTCGCCCCAAACTTGAGTATAACTGTCATATCTGGTCTGGTGCACCTAAATCTACCTTGCATCAGCAAGATAGGATAGAAAACCGTGGGATAAAACTTATCGGTGGCGAAAACATTGCGAAATCAATAGATTCTCGTGTATAGTAGTACTCGTGCCGCTCTAAATCCTCATCAGTTTACCCTTAAGCCCATTTTCGGATGTACAGTAGATTTCAGGGATTCGTTCTTCAGCCGTGCAACACGTATGTGGTCTGCTTTACTCTGTCTTTCCACATCACTATCCACATCCACAGGCATTCAAGACACAAGCTCATAGATATCTCCTCTTTTCTCGTCCTTTTCCTTAACGCCAACGCTGTGCCAAGCATATAGCCGAGCATTATAAGGGTGCGAACCTCTTTTCACGTGCGAGAAGGCGTTCAAGTTCTGCTTGTACTGCCGGAGCTACGGCATGAGGGACTGGTCGAGCATTGCGGAAAGCTGGTTTCGCTTCTGGCTTCAGTGTCATGGAAGCTTATTCTTATTTTGCTTGTCAAGTTATCATGGTGTTGATGCACATCACGGGCACTGTGTTGAGTGGAACTCCCCATAACTTGGTAAAGTTATATCAAAAGGGTGTGAGTGCGTGGTGTAGCTCAATAAATGGCGCGTAAACGAGCACAGCGTTATTATTGGGTTACACTAAAGATATGTATGAAAGAAAAGCAGGAAATGATTCTTTTCCTCTTGTAACGCACTTTACTCATGCGTGGTGGAGCTCAATAAATAGCGCGTAAACGAGCACAGCGTTATTATTGGGCAAATGAATGTGTGCAAAAAAAGCAGAAAATGATTCTTTTCGTCTTTTCAACGAGTCGTTCGTAATGAACTCTGGTGTGTTGAAGCTAAACTTACGACAAATTCCTTACTTTCGTAGAGGTGTCGTATGAAGGGAAGGTTACTGCTTAGTGCAGAAGTTTCTTCCTGATTTGTTTTCGTTCTACATGCTCGTTTTGCATGCATTGAGTTGTTGGGAATTTTATTATGTTAGTACCGTACTACACTGCTTACATATTATGCAGCTGCAGTGTTCTGTAGGAATTTTTTTTCGTGAGATGGGATTTTGTACTAAATGAAATTTTTGTTAAGGTCGGCAAAAGCATTCAACCGATTTGGAGGAGCGTATCATAAATATAATGATTTGGAACTCCATAGTAGTTGATAATAATGCAGCGCAAGAATCTGGCTTACCAGAGGTATAAAATAATACATATTAATTTCAATTGCTTCATTTATACATATTATGTACATATACAACATTTTAAAAACAATTTTATCTGAATTCATATTTTTGGAATTTATCTCGAATCGATCAGTCTTGCACCTCAAAATCAGCGTCCATTAGTCAGGGTTTAATATAAGTGTATGTTGAGCCGTATGAACAAAATTTGTTGCTGAACATTCCTTCTACATCCAAAAATATTCAAGCAGCTACAAACAGCAGTAGCTTCAGAAATAAAACTACTCTACATGAGTTACTTTAAAATAATGCCATTTCATTTTATTTATTTACTAGCTGTTTGGGGGGCGTTTCGCTACCCTCACGGCCAAAGGTTCGTGACGCTTTGCTTCGATTTGCCAGTCTATAGGGAACATGCAAAAACAGACCTTTATATATATAGATTGATATTAAAAATACTCCTCAACTAGCTAATTTATAATTCTCTGGCCTTCGTTTAAATGTGTTGATTGCCGAATTGTATAATCTGCCTCATCAGCAGGATATTCAATTTCGTCGGCATCAACAATAATTTCCGATTCACTCAGATCAACCCTATGCCTCACAAAAATGTTATGCAAAACACGACGAAACAAAACGAAAACGGCCCTTTAAAACGCCGATACATCTTTCGACACAGTTTCTGGTCGATTGGTGGTCTTCCTTCTCATTGCTTGTATTGAGAATAGGAGTCATCAACTATGGCTGCTGAGGATAACCACTATCCCCTGGAATTTAGAGGAAATTTTTTAAGTAATAAAACAAAAAAATTTATTACCGGATTTATTACCAAGCAACCATAAGTTCCTCTCGCCTTTACAGCTTTGAAAATCTGAATAACTCTTGGAATCTTTCTTTTGGAATATTAAACGGATTGCTGCAGTCCCTTAGCCCTCGCCGACGTCTTAATAATCCGATCCGTTCTTGTTTCCTTTTGGCCAGTATAATACGAAAAAGATGAATTCATAATAATTGTCACAAAATCTATTCTTGAGATAATTTTAATTGTTTTTTTCTTGTTCAATAAAAAGTATTCACTTGTTATCACTACACTATGTAAACAATAAATGTAATACAATTTGGAATATATATATAAAATATAATATAAAATGGAAGAATATAAACTAGTACTAAAATGAATATCTCGCAAAGAGAACGAGAATACCAATTTGTGGAATGAAATTATTCAGCGAGAAAACGAAAATGAGAAAAACCAAAATGAGAAAAACGAATAATCCATTTCATTCCATTCCATCTCACTGAACCGGAATCTTCCTACTTGTAGGGAGATTATCGGGTGATCAAGATTATTGTAACAATATCATTTTTGACTAAAGAAATCAAATTCGTAACATTCCCCTCCTACTTCGGGGTGCGGAAAAAAAAGTAGTATATATACATATTTTGTGGTGTATATATTACATTGCTATTTTCTAAATATGTATTTTTATTAATAATTATTACTATATAAGTGTATTGAGAATAGCGCTCGAGTTAACTCCGTCAACCCACCACTACCCCACAGCCAAAACCAAACGAGACGCTGACACCACAAAACGCAGCAACAACAGCAGTTCAACGATCGAGGCAGGTGACCCCATTGCACATCCGGCAAACAAAGCAATAGGCGAAAACCAATAATGTCAATTTAACAAATAATGTCAATTTAAAAATATTATATAATGTCAATTTAGCAATAAAAAATAATGTGAACTTAATAAATAATGCAATGTAAAGCATAATTTTTATTATAAATAGTTAGTAAGAATTTGTATAAGATGCATAATAAACTAAAGTATTGTTCAAAGTGGTCGATTGTCTTTTTTTTTGTAACGTTTCAAGTCAGAAACATAAGTGGCGCAGTCGGTATCTCGATTGACGATTTGTGAATAGTGATATTGTGAGAAATTGCGTTTCTGTAGAGTGAGGGCATATCACCCTGCAGAACTAGTGAAGTGAATACAGCTAGAGCATAGGCGTTTCTTCGTGGTGACGGCATATCATTACGAGGAACCAGAGTTGAGGGCATATCAACCACTGGAGCCCCTATATCACTACAAATCGGCGGATATTTATCCCTTGCAATCGAAGTAGCCTAGGGAGAAAAAGGGAAAATAAGGGAAAAATCAAAGGAAAATAAGGGAAACAAGGGAAAAATCAAGGAAACATCAAGGACAAATAAAGGAAATCATGGAAACAACATTGATTCTGGGACTGCTGTAAGTTGATATTGATTTTCTTTGCTCCTTGAAAACGTTGATATATATAAAAAAAGAAAGGGAAAATAAATTTTTAAAGGAAAATAAAAAAATAATAAAGAGGGAAAAGAAAAAATTATAAACAACAGGAAAAGGGAAATAAGAAAAATATATCTAAATGAGAAAAAGTAAACACAAATTCCAATTCCTTCCATATTTAAAAAAACTCAATACCTGAAAATATTGAAGTCGAAGATTTTAATTTCGATACAATGAATCCACCAACAGTTCAATTAAACCCAAGTTCTGGTACAGCCGCCTTAAATGTCTCCACACCAAATCTAAACTTTAGTGACCTATTCAATAATTTAAGAATTCCAGATGCTATTAAGGACTTGCCGAAGTTCGATGGAAACCCACGAACTTTGCACGAGTTTATTAATAATGTAGAGGAAATCCTCCAATTTGTTAGGGGAACTGACGGGACACCATACGGCATTAGATTTTTGTATTAAGGAACAGAACATTCACTATCAGCAAATGGGAAATGATTGAATGAATGAAAGCAATTTTCAGAAGACAACACAATAATAATTCCTACCCATACCATCAATATTACAGACAACCTAACTTTAACAGATACCCCTCAACTAATTGGTTCAACAACCAACCAAATAGAAACATAACTCCATATGTTAACAGGCAAAACTTTAGCAGACAAAATTTTGGCAACAACTAATCATAACAATAACAACTATAACACAGCAGTAGAACACAACCCCCGAATAAACCCTTCAATCAATCCTAAAGAGCCATTATATATACAAATCCTGAGCATAATATTTACAGACTTCTGCAAACAATTTAGTATGGAACAACACACTACCCCTTTTCAGCAATCCACAAGCAACGCACCAGTTGAGAGATTGCATTCCATCCTAACCGAAATCTACCGCCTCATATTAGCAAAAAGAAAAGAAGAAAAACTAGACCTCGATCATGACGAAATTTTGACCAAAACCCTAATAACATACAATAATTCCATACATTCAGCAACGAAACATACCCCTTTTGAGCTCTATCATGGCAGAACATACAAATTCGAAACCAATATACAATACAACGGCGAACACGACTTAAAAAACTAAACGAATTTCAATAAAAATTATATCCAGCGATAGAAAAAAAAATTAGGCGACGACACGACTAAAAGAACAGATAGAATCAACCTAGACAGACAAGAACTGGAACAAACAAAAGAAAATGATATAGTATTTAGAAAAGACAGTAGGAGAAATAAAATAACTGCAAGATTTTCAAAACATAGGGTTAAAGACGATAACGATATTACTCTCCAAACTACTTCCAATCAAAAAATCCATAAAGCTAGGATTATGAAAAAACCTAAATTTACTTGAAATTCCACGGTATCATTCTAGGTTAACAGCCACAACAGCACAACTTCTACATATACAAAATTTGAACGAGAACCAAGGCTTTTTACCCCTCCAAGTAGGCCCCCCGAAAACAATAATATCCCAAAAAACATCATACATCTAATTAATCTAGACGCATATGGGTCAAACATTTTAAGGATCCAAAAAACTCTTCAAGCTTTATGAAAAACCGAGTCATTAGTAAACACAGTTAGCATAACACAACTAAAGTTGACAGAATTAGAGGAGATATACCGAATATTATTACCAATAAAAAGACAGAAACGGGGAATCTTCAACGGACTAGGTACGGCCATCAAGATAATAACAGGTAACATGGACGCAAACGACGCATACGAACTTAACGAACAAAAAAAAAAATGCAAGAAAATAAAGAAAAGTTTAACGCTGCTCTAGATAATCAACTACTATTTAATCTTCAAATGACAAAAAGATTTTATAACGTAACCGAACACATAAACAAAGAACAAATAAATATTGAACAATTCATTAACAAAAATGTAAACAAAATAAAACAAATCGAGGATGTTGTTCAGGAACAACAATACCTCAACCAAATCAATTATAATATTGACTTACTTGCAAATCATCTAAAAGATATAGCAGAAACAATGACACTAGCAAAACTAAATATTATCTCAAGAAACATATTAAACCCTGTAGAACTGAACGAAATTTTTCAAATTGTTAATAATAAATCTATAAACATCATATCTGAGGAACATTTGTAAGAAATCATTAAACTTCAAGCCTATTACAATTCATCCAACATTATATTTAACATCCAAGTCCCAATCCTTTCCACCGAAAACTATACTATGTACAACTTACTACTACTACCAATCAATAAAACGAAAGAAATAGACACGAAACCATACATATTGTACAATGAGCAAAGAATTCAGTATCTAACACAGATCTGCCCCAGAATCGAAGGGACATATATATGCGACGAATCTCCACAGCAAGAAATCACGAGTCAATCCCAATGCATAGGCAGGATCATGAGCGAAGAAGGCACCTGCCCTACAAACGATGTCGGACACAAATAAACCATCCTCCAAGCCGAAAAAAATAATATTTTATTAATAAATGCACCGAAAACACCAATAAAATCTAATTGCAGAAACAATTCACTTACAGTAGAAGGCACACCATTGATACGCTTCAAAGACTGCAACGTCAAAATCAACGACATAACGTATCAAGATGAATCAGATGAATTCTGGGACCAAGTTTATGTCCTGCAACTCCCCACACCAACTCACTCCGTCAACTCACCAATACCCCACAGCCAAAACCAAACGAGACGCTGACACCACAAAACGCAGCAACAACAGCAGTTCAACGATCGAAGCAGGTGACCCCATTGCACATCCGGCAAACAAAGCAATAGGCGAAAACCAACAATGTAGCAATAACAAATAATGTGAACTTAATCAACAATGTAAATCATATTTTTTATTATAAATAGTTAGTAAGAATTTGTATAAAATGCATAATAAACTAAAGTATTGTTCAAAGTGCTCGAGTGTCTTTTTTTTTGTAACGTTTCAAGTCAGAAACATAAGTCTCGGTCGGGTGGTCACCATTTTTGTTTCCTTTATTTGGGATCACCTTTATTTTTTGTGCCAATCGCCGGCCCGAGTTACAAAATTGAATATATAATATATATATATATCGATATATATATATATAAATTGTGTTTTTTCTCACCAACACTTTTTTTTTATTTTATTTTTTTTTTATTATAATAAACGAAGGAATTTTAAGTAATGTAGGTAATGTATATACATATTTTGTAACTGAAAAGAAATAATGTTGAAAGAGGAAAAAAATGTACAAAAGAAAATTCAAATTTAAAAAAAAATTTTTTTTTTGGTCATTCCGGGGGGTGGATGGTGATGGTGTTGTTTCCGGTAGTTTTTAGGCTAATGACGTTGTCTGCTCTTTGGGAACCGAAGATGAGTCCCTGCGATCCGATGAACCGGAATCCTTTCGAATGCCTGTTGTTTTTTTTTTTTTAATAAGTTTAAATTTATGTAAAAAAAAGGGTTCCTTCTATATATGACAGTGAAGTCGGCCAGTGGGAGGTATCTTCTTGGTTGGACATCTGGGATCGGTGGTTTGTTTTTGATGAAGGCTGGTGGGAGGTTAATTGGTAGGTTTGGTGGTATGTTTTGGGGGGTGGTTAGGTTTGTGGGAGGGATTGTTGTTGTTATTGGGTATATTGCCTGGATATCGATGGGAACTGGTGTAAGGCTGGTGCTAAGTCGGGCTAGAGTTGTTGGCTTGTGGTACGTCGGTGGGTGCAGTATCGGTGGGCAGGACGGTAGCGGTGGTCATCGTCAGAGCGGTAGCGGCTAATAATTCGGAGGCGGTTGTCATCATTGTAGCGGGAGCGATGAATGTAACGATAGCGGTTGTCATCATGGTGTTGAGCCGTGTAGTCGGTGCGGGAGCGGTAGTCTTCTTCAGGAAGGTATCGGTGCCAAGCGCGGTTATGTGCGGTCGGCCATCGGTAGTATGGATGCTATGGATGGATTTTAAAAGGGTATCGGTAGTATCCTGGGTAACATCGATAATTATGTCAGGCTCAATCTTCGGAACGTTATGTACAATCGGAACGGTAGTTGTCTTCTGGACGGCATCGGTGACCGGAGTGGTAGTCATTTTTTGGACAGCGTGAATTGAAGCAAAACCCTCGGTTGTCGGACTCTTATGTTTAATACATAAATATGGTTTAATACATTAATGCGGTGACGTTTTATTTGACAGCGGTATCTGTCTGGTCGGCTTAATACATAAATGCGGTGATGGTTTATTTGACAGCGGTATCTGTCTTGGCGGTCTAATATATAAATGCGGGTGACGGTTTATTTGACAGCGGTATCTGTCTTGGCGGTTTAATACATAAATGCGGTGATGGTTTATTTTTACAGCGGTATCTGTCTGGTCGGTTTAATATATAAAAGCGGTACGGTTGAGTTTTCGCTGTTTCTTTTTCCGAAGCGGCGTTACGGTTGCAGGTTCGGGTTAGGACAGGTACGGTGAGTGTGATCAAGCTGTCCACACGTCCTACAACTTGTCTCTCTCTTCGGTTCACAATCTTCACATCCTGCAACATTAATTCATCATCCGGAAGGAGCAACACTTCACCATATATCTTGAAGAAACAATAAAAATTAAAAATTTTAAATGAAACTGTAAGTAGAAAAACAGATCATACAAAATTTTTTTTAATGGAATTATTTATTTTTACTCAAAAATTAAATACAAATTTTTAAAGATTTATTTATTATCTGTTATTCGTTTTTTTTTAAATTTTTTTTTATATAATGGTGATGGTTTATTTGACAGCGGTATCTGTCTTGGCGGTTTAATATATAAATGCGGGTGACGGTTTATTTGACAGCGGTATCTGTCTTGGCGGTTTAATACATAAATGCGGCGATGGTTTATTTTTACAGATGTATCTGTCTGGTCGGTTTAATATATAAAAGCGGTACGGTTGAGTTTTCGCTGTTTCTTTTTCCGAAGCGGCGTGACGGTTGCAGGTTCGGGTTAGGACAAGTACGGTAAGTGTGATCAAGCTGTCCACACATCCTACAACTTGTCTCTTTCTTCGGTTTGACTGGTTGTAATGGGAAGTGCGGGTGGATACAATTTGCTGGTGATTCATCTGGGCGTCTGGCTTCAACGGGTTTGTTGAGCATTTGGACGACGGTTGATCGCCAGTTTGGAATGTCTGATCGGGCTGCTGGTTCCACTGGTCGGATGGATCGGACAGCAGGTCTTGTCGGTCGGCTCTGGTAATGGTTCAGGTCAGACGGACTGGAGGTGTATGACTGACAGGTTTAACTGATGTGTCCAGGCTGGCCACAAAGTGTTACATCGTTGGTGTATGGTAAATACTGGGGATATGTTACATCGTTGGTATTCGGATAATGCTGTGGATATGTTACATCGTTGGCAATCGGTGGGTGCTGGGGATATGTTACATCGTTGGCATTCGGATAATGCTGTGGATATGTTACATCGTTGGCATTCGGATAATGCTGTGGATATGTTACATATGGTTGGTATGGATTTATCGGTGACTGAATCGCTGGGGTGGTTTGATGCAATAGTGGTGCGGTTAGACGGACTGTTGCGTACCATTACGATGGTCGCATTGAAGTCTGAACTGGACGAGGGAGTTGTTCCCTCACAAAGCATTCAAAATCTTCGATGAGCGAAGTAAGTTCAGAAAGCGTGGTAAATTCTCTTCGCTTGATGTAGTGTCGGTAGTCCGGTCGGAGATTCTCGTATATTCTATTCAGTTTTTCCTCAGGAGTGAGTGTGAGGTGCCATCGCATCAGGGCTTGAATGGACGTTGTATATTCTTTGCCATTTTCTCTGCTATTCTGAGTTCGGTTCCTAATGCGATCTGCCAGTTGTGTTGCAAATCGTGGGGGTAGAAAGAAACTGCGTAGTTCTGCGCTGAAGGTGTTTCCAGGTATTTAAAAACTCCTTATTGTTCCGATACCAGACTAGTGCGTTCCGTTTTAGAAGCGCAGGTAGGGTGCAGACTATACGGTTGAGTGGCAACTGGTAGCATTCCGCTAGCTCTTATACTCTTTCTAAGAATCCGAGTGGAATATTATTGCCACCATCAAATCTCACGTTCCATTTTCTAACCTTGTCCATCACTTCTGCGTCGGATGGGTGATAGATTACTACTCGTGGAGGGTTTTGATCTACTTGCGAGTAGGTTATAGTTGGAACGGTCGGTGGTTGCGCGGTTCTGGTCTTTGATTCCATGTTTGGCAGGCTACTGGTAGTGGCGGGTACTTGAGAGTACGTAATCATTGAAAGGTTGGGTGATTGTGTTGTGGTAGCCTTTGATGCCAGAGTCGGTAGGATGTCGGCGCTGGTTGGTAATTCCATGGTGCGTAAGTCCTCGCATGACGCGTGGTGCAGAGCGCAATGCAGTTGTAAGTGCTGGTGCACTATATGTGTGCGGTGTAGCTCACCGAACAGCGTGTAGAACAACACAACACCGTTGGTAATGTTACATCAGGTTTTAAAACGAGTGAGTACCCTACTGGCCCAGATGTAGCTCACCGAACAGCGTGTAGAACAACACAACACTGTTGGTAAAGTTACATCAAAAGGGTTTGAGTGCGTGGTGTAGCTCAATAAATGGCGCGTAAACGAGCACAGCGTTATTATTGGGTTACACTAAAGATATGTATGAAAGAAAAGCAGGAAATGATTCTTTTCCTCTTGTAACGCACTTTATTCATGCGTGCTGGAGCTCAATAAATAGCGCGTAAACGAGCATGTGTGCAAGAAAAACAGAAAATGATTCTTTTCGTATTTTCAACGGGTCTTTCGTAATCAACTCTGGTGTGCCGAAGCTAACCTTACGGCAAATTCCTTACTTTCGTAGAGGTGTCGTATGAGGGGGAGGAGAGATTACTGCTTAGTGCAGAAGTTTTTTTTTGGTCATTCCGGGGGGTGGATGGTGATGGTGTTGTTTCCGGTAGTTTTTAGGCTAATGACGTTGTCTGCTCTTTGGGAACCGAAGATGAGTCCCTGCGATCCGATGAACCGGAATCCTTTCGAATGCCTGTTGTTTTTTTTTTTTTAATAAGTTTAAATTTATGTAAAAAAAAGGGTTCCTTCTATATATGACAGTGAAGTCGGCCAGTGGGAGGTATCTTCTTGGTTGGACATCTGGGATCGGTGGTTTGTTTTTGATGAAGGCTGGTGGGAGGTTAATTGGTAGGTTTGGTGGTATGTTTTGGGGGGTGGTTAGGTTTGTGGGAGGGATTGTTGTTGTTATTGGGTATATTGCCTGGATATCGATGGGAACTGGTGTAAGGCTGGTGCTAAGTCGGGCTAGAGTTGTTGGCTTGTGGTACGTCGGTGGGTGCAGTATCGGTGGGCAGGACGGTAGCGGTGGTCATCGTCAGAGCGGTAGCGGCTAATAATTCGGAGGCGGTTGTCATCATTGTAGCGGGAGCGATGAATGTAACGATAGCGGTTGTCATCATGGTGTTGAGCCGTGTAGTCGGTGCGGGAGCGGTAGTCTTCTTCAGGAAGGTATCGGTGCCAAGCGCGGTTATGTGCGGTCGGCCATCGGTAGTATGGATGCTATGGATGGATTTTAAAAGGGTATCGGTAGTATCCTGGGTAACATCGATAATTATGTCAGGCTCAATCTTCGGAACGTTATGTACAATCGGAACGGTAGTTGTCTTCTGGACGGCATCGGTGACCGGAGTGGTAGTCATTTTTTGGACAGCGTGAATTGAAGCAAAACCCTCGGTTGTCGGACTCTTATGTTTAATACATAAATATGGTTTAATACATTAATGCGGTGACGTTTTATTTGACAGCGGTATCTGTCTGGTCGGCTTAATACATAAATGCGGTGATGGTTTATTTGACAGCGGTATCTGTCTTGGCGGTCTAATATATAAATGCGGGTGACGGTTTATTTGACAGCGGTATCTGTCTTGGCGGTTTAATACATAAATGCGGTGATGGTTTATTTTTACAGCGGTATCTGTCTGGTCGGTTTAATATATAAAAGCGGTACGGTTGAGTTTTCGCTGTTTCTTTTTCCGAAGCGGCGTTACGGTTGCAGGTTCGGGTTAGGACAGGTACGGTGAGTGTGATCAAGCTGTCCACACGTCCTACAACTTGTCTCTCTCTTCGGTTCACAATCTTCACATCCTGCAACATTAATTCATCATCCGGAAGGAGCAACACTTCACCATATATCTTGAAGAAACAATAAAAATTAAAAATTTTAAATGAAACTGTAAGTAGAAAAACAGATCATACAAAATTTTTTTTAATGGAATTATTTATTTTTACTCAAAAATTAAATACAAATTTTTAAAGATTTATTTATTATCTGTTATTCGTTTTTTTTTAAATTTTTTTTTATATAATGGTGATGGTTTATTTGACAGCGGTATCTGTCTTGGCGGTTTAATATATAAATGCGGGTGACGGTTTATTTGACAGCGGTATCTGTCTTGGCGGTTTAATACATAAATGCGGCGATGGTTTATTTTTACAGATGTATCTGTCTGGTCGGTTTAATATATAAAAGCGGTACGGTTGAGTTTTCGCTGTTTCTTTTTCCGAAGCGGCGTGACGGTTGCAGGTTCGGGTTAGGACAAGTACGGTAAGTGTGATCAAGCTGTCCACACATCCTACAACTTGTCTCTTTCTTCGGTTTGACTGGTTGTAATGGGAAGTGCGGGTGGATACAATTTGCTGGTGATTCATCTGGGCGTCTGGCTTCAACGGGTTTGTTGAGCATTTGGACGACGGTTGATCGCCAGTTTGGAATGTCTGATCGGGCTGCTGGTTCCACTGGTCGGATGGATCGGACAGCAGGTCTTGTCGGTCGGCTCTGGTAATGGTTCAGGTCAGACGGACTGGAGGTGTATGACTGACAGGTTTAACTGATGTGTCCAGGCTGGCCACAAAGTGTTACATCGTTGGTGTATGGTAAATACTGGGGATATGTTACATCGTTGGTATTCGGATAATGCTGTGGATATGTTACATCGTTGGCAATCGGTGGGTGCTGGGGATATGTTACATCGTTGGCATTCGGATAATGCTGTGGATATGTTACATCGTTGGCATTCGGATAATGCTGTGGATATGTTACATATGGTTGGTATGGATTTATCGGTGACTGAATCGCTGGGGTGGTTTGATGCAATAGTGGTGCGGTTAGACGGACTGTTGCGTACCATTACGATGGTCGCATTGAAGTCTGAACTGGACGAGGGAGTTGTTCCCTCACAAAGCATTCAAAATCTTCGATGAGCGAAGTAAGTTCAGAAAGCGTGGTAAATTCTCTTCGCTTGATGTAGTGTCGGTAGTCCGGTCGGAGATTCTCGTATATTCTATTCAGTTTTTCCTCAGGAGTGAGTGTGAGGTGCCATCGCATCAGGGCTTGAATGGACGTTGTATATTCTTTGCCATTTTCTCTGCTATTCTGAGTTCGGTTCCTAATGCGATCTGCCAGTTGTGTTGCAAATCGTGGGGGTAGAAAGAAACTGCGTAGTTCTGCGCTGAAGGTGTTTCCAGGTATTTAAAAACTCCTTATTGTTCCGATACCAGACTAGTGCGTTCCGTTTTAGAAGCGCAGGTAGGGTGCAGACTATACGGTTGAGTGGCAACTGGTAGCATTCCGCTAGCTCTTATACTCTTTCTAAGAATCCGAGTGGAATATTATTGCCACCATCAAATCTCACGTTCCATTTTCTAACCTTGTCCATCACTTCTGCGTCGGATGGGTGATAGATTACTACTCGTGGAGGGTTTTGATCTACTTGCGAGTAGGTTATAGTTGGAACGGTCGGTGGTTGCGCGGTTCTGGTCTTTGATTCCATGTTTGGCAGGCTACTGGTAGTGGCGGGTACTTGAGAGTACGTAATCATTGAAAGGTTGGGTGATTGTGTTGTGGTAGCCTTTGATGCCAGAGTCGGTAGGATGTCGGCGCTGGTTGGTAATTCCATGGTGCGTAAGTCCTCGCATGACGCGTGGTGCAGAGCGCAATGCAGTTGTAAGTGCTGGTGCACTATATGTGTGCGGTGTAGCTCACCGAACAGCGTGTAGAACAACACAACACCGTTGGTAATGTTACATCAGGTTTTAAAACGAGTGAGTACCCTACTGGCCCAGATGTAGCTCACCGAACAGCGTGTAGAACAACACAACACTGTTGGTAAAGTTACATCAAAAGGGTTTGAGTGCGTGGTGTAGCTCAATAAATGGCGCGTAAACGAGCACAGCGTTATTATTGGGTTACACTAAAGATATGTATGAAAGAAAAGCAGGAAATGATTCTTTTCCTCTTGTAACGCACTTTATTCATGCGTGCTGGAGCTCAATAAATAGCGCGTAAACGAGCATGTGTGCAAGAAAAACAGAAAATGATTCTTTTCGTATTTTCAACGGGTCTTTCGTAATCAACTCTGGTGTGCCGAAGCTAACCTTACGGCAAATTCCTTACTTTCGTAGAGGTGTCGTATGAGGGGGAGGAGAGATTACTGCTTAGTGCAGAAGTTTCTTCCTGATTTGTTTTCTTTCTGCATGCTCGTTTTACATGCCCTGGTGCATTGAGTTGTTGGGAATTTTACTATTTTTACTCAAAAATTAAATACAAATTTTTAAAGATTTATTTATTATCTGTTATTCGTTTTTTTTTTTAATTTTTTTTATATAATGGTGATGGTTTATTTGACAGCGGTATCTGTCTTGGCGGTGTAATATATAAATGCGGGTGACGGTTTATTTGACAGCGGTATCTGTCTTGGCGGTTTAATACATAAATGCGGTGATGGTTTATTTTTACAGATGTATCTGTCTGGTCGGTTTAATATATAAAAGCGGTACGGTTGAGTTTTCGCTGTTTCTTTTTCCGAAGCGGCGTGACGGTTGCAGGTTCGGGTTAGGACAAGTACGGTAAGTGTGATCAAGCTGTCCACACATCCTACAACTTGTCTCTTTCTTCGGTTTGACTGGTTGTAATGGGAAGTGCGGGTGGATACAATTTGCTGGTGATTCATCTGGGCGTCTGGCTTCAACGGGTTTGTTGAGCATTTGGACGACGGTTGATCGCCAGTTTGGAATGTCTGATCGGGCTGCTGGTTCCACTGGTCGGATGGATCGGACAGCAGGTCTTGTCGGTCGGCTCTGGTAATGGTTCAGGTCAGACGGACTGGAGGTGTATGACTGACAGGTTTAACTGATGTGTCCAGGCTGGCCACAAAGTGTTACATCGTTGGTGTTTGGTAAATACTGGGGATATGTTACATCGTTGGTATTCGGATAATGCTGTGGATATGTTACATCGTTGGCAATCGGTGGGTGCTGGGGATATGTTACATCGTTGGCATTCGGATAATGCTGTGGATATGTTACATCGTTGGCATTCGGATAATGCTGTGGATATGTTACATATGGTTGGTATGGATTTATCGGTGACTGAATCGCTGGGGTGGTTTGATGCAATAGTGGTGCGGTTAGACGGACTGTTGCGTACCATTACGATGGTCGCATTGAAGTCTGAACTGGACGAGGGAGTTGTTCCCTCACAAAGCATTCAAAATCTTCGATGAGCGAAGTGAGTTCAGAAAGCGTGGTAAATTCTCTTCGCTTGATGTAGTGTCGGTAGTCCGGTTGGAGATTCTCGTATATTCTATTCAGTTTTTCCTCAGGAGTGAGTGTGAGGTGCCATCGCATCAGGGCTTGAATGGACGTTGTATATTCTTTGCCATTTTCTCTGCTATTCTGAGTTCGGTTCCTAATGCGATCTGCCAGTTGTGTTGCAAATCGTGGGGGTAGAAAGAAACTGCGTAGTTCTGCGCTGAAGGTGTTTCCAGGTATTTAAAAACTCCTTATTGTTCCGATACCAGACTAGTGCGTTCCGTTTTAGAAGCGCAGGTAGGGTGCAGACTATACGGTTGAGTGGCAACTGGTAGCATTCCGCTAGCTCTTATACTCTTTCTAAGAATCCGAGTGGAATATTATTGCCACCATCAAATCTCACGTTCCATTTTCTAACCTTGTCCATCACTTCTGCGTCGGATGGGTGATAGATTACTACTCGTGGAGGGTTTTGATCTACTTGCGAGTAGGTTATAGTTGGAACGGTCGGTGGTTGCGCGGTTCTGGTCTTTGATTCCATGTTTGGCAGGCTACTGGTAGTGGCGGGTACTTGAGAGTACGTAATCATTGAAAGGTTGGGTGATTGTGTTGTGGTAGCCTTTGATGCCAGAGTCGGTAGGATGTCGGCGCTGGTTGGTAATTCCATGGTGCGTAAGTCCTCGCATGACGCGTGGTGCAGAGCGCAATGCAGTTGTAAGTGCTGGTGCACTATATGTGTGCGGTGTAGCTCACCGAACAGCGTGTAGAACAACACAACACCGTTGGTAATGTTACATCAGGTTTTAAAACGAGTGAGTACCCTACTGGCCCAGATGTAGCTCACCGAACAGCGTGTAGAACAACACAACACTGTTGGTAAAGTTACATCAAAAGGGTTTGAGTGCGTGGTGTAGCTCAATAAATGGCGCGTAAACGAGCACAGCGTTATTATTGGGTTACACTAAAGATATGTATGAAAGAAAAGCAGGAAATGATTCTTTTCCTCTTGTAACGCACTTTATTCATGCGTGCTGGAGCTCAATAAATAGCGCGTAAACGAGCATGTGTGCAAGAAAAACAGAAAATGATTCTTTTCGTATTTTCAACGGGTCTTTCGTAATCAACTCTGGTGTGCCGAAGCTAACCTTACGGCAAATTCCTTACTTTCGTAGTGGTGTCGTATGAGGGGGAGGAGAGATTACTGCTTAGTGCAGAAGTTTCTTCCTGATTTGTTTTCTTTCTGCATGCTCGTTTTACATGCCCTGGTGCATTGAGTTGTTGGGAATTTTACTATTTTTACTCAAAAATTAAATACAAATTTTTAAAGATTTATTTATTATCTGTTATTCGTTTTTTTTTTTAATTTTTTTTATATAATGGTGATGGTTTATTTGACAGCGGTATCTGTCTTGGCGGTGTAATATATAAATGCGGGTGACGGTTTATTTGACAGCGGTATCTGTCTTGGCGGTTTAATACATAAATGCGGTGATGGTTTATTTTTACAGATGTATCTGTCTGGTCGGTTTAATATATAAAAGCGGTACGGTTGAGTTTTCGCTGTTTCTTTTTCCGAAGCGGCGTGACGGTTGCAGGTTCGGGTTAGGACAAGTACGGTAAGTGTGATCAAGCTGTCCACACATCCTACAACTTGTCTCTTTCTTCGGTTTGACTGGTTGTAATGGGAAGTGCGGGTGGATACAATTTGCTGGTGATTCATCTGGGCGTCTGGCTTCAACGGGTTTGTTGAGCATTTGGACGACGGTTGATCGCCAGTTTGGAATGTCTGATCGGGCTGCTGGTTCCACTGGTCGGATGGATCGGACAGCAGGTCTTGTCGGTCGGCTCTGGTAATGGTTCAGGTCAGACGGACTGGAGGTGTATGACTGACAGGTTTAACTGATGTGTCCAGGCTGGCCACAAAGTGTTACATCGTTGGTGTTTGGTAAATACTGGGGATATGTTACATCGTTGGTATTCGGATAATGCTGTGGATATGTTACATCGTTGGCAATCGGTGGGTGCTGGGGATATGTTACATCGTTGGCATTCGGATAATGCTGTGGATATGTTACATCGTTGGCATTCGGATAATGCTGTGGATATGTTACATATGGTTGGTATGGATTTATCGGTGACTGAATCGCTGGGGTGGTTTGATGCAATAGTGGTGCGGTTAGACGGACTGTTGCGTACCATTACGATGGTCGCATTGAAGTCTGAACTGGACGAGGGAGTTGTTCCCTCACAAAGCATTCAAAATCTTCGATGAGCGAAGTGAGTTCAGAAAGCGTGGTAAATTCTCTTCGCTTGATGTAGTGTCGGTAGTCCGGTCGGAGATTCTCGTATATTCTATTCAGTTTTTCCTCAGGAGTGAGTGTGAGGTGCCATCGCATCAGGGCTTGAATGGACGTTGTATATTCTTTGCCATTTTCTCTGCTATTCTGAGTTCGGTTCCTAATGCGATCTGCCAGTTGTGTTGCAAATCGTGGGGGTAGAAAGAAACTGCGTAGTTCTGCGCTGAAGGTGTTTCCAGGTATTTAAAAACTCCTTATTGTTCCGTTTTAGAAGCGCAGGTAGGGTGCAGACTATACGGTTGAGTGGCAACTGGTAGCATTCCGCTAGCTCTTATACTCTTTCTAAGAATCCGAGTGGAATATTATTGCCACCATCAAATCTCACGTTCCATTTTCTAACCTTGTCCATCACTTCTGCGTCGGATGGGTGATAGATTACTACTCGTGGAGGGTTTTGATCTACTTGCGAGTAGGTTATAGTTGGAACGGTCGGTGGTTGCGCGGTTCTGGTCTTTGATTCCATGTTTGGCAGGCTACTGGTAGTGGCGGGTACTTGAGAGTACGTAATCATTGAAAGGTTGGGTGATTGTGTTGTGGTAGCCTTTGATGCCAGAGTCGGTAGGATGTCGGCGCTGGTTGGTAATTCCATGGTGCGTAAGTCCTCGCATGACGCGTGGTGCAGAGCGCAATGCAGTTGTAAGTGCTGGTGCACTATATGTGTGCGGTGTAGCTCACCGAACAGCGTGTAGAACAACACAACACCGTTGGTAATGTTACATCAGGTTTTAAAACGAGTGAGTACCCTACTGGCCCAGATGTAGCTCACCGAACAGCGTGTAGAACAACACAACACTGTTGGTAAAGTTACATCAAAAGGGTTTGAGTGCGTGGTGTAGCTCAATAAATGGCGCGTAAACGAGCACAGCGTTATTATTGGGTTACACTAAAGATATGTATGAAAGAAAAGCAGGAAATGATTCTTTTCCTCTTGTAACGCACTTTATTCATGCGTGCTGGAGCTCAATAAATAGCGCGTAAACGAGCATGTGTGCAAGAAAAACAGAAAATGATTCTTTTCGTATTTTCAACGGGTCTTTCGTAATCAACTCTGGTGTGCCGAAGCTAACCTTACGGCAAATTCCTTACTTTCGTAGAGGTGTCGTATGAGGGGGAGGAGAGATTACAGCTTAGTGCAGAAGTTTCTTCCTGATTTGTTTTCTTTCTGCATGCTCGTTTTACATGCCCTGGTGCATTGAGTTGTTGGGAATTTTACTATTTTTACTCAAAAATTAAATGCAAATTTTTAAAGATTTATTTATTATCTGTTATTCGTTTTTTTTTTAAATTTTTTTTATATAATGGTGATGGTTTATTTGACAGCGGTATCTGTCTTGGCGGTGTAATATATAAATGCGGGTGACGGTTTATTTGACAGCGGTATCTGTCTTGGCGGTTTAATACATAAATGCGGTGATGGTTTATTTTTACAGATGTATCTGTCTGGTCGGTTTAATATATAAAAGCGGTACGGTTGAGTTTTCGCTGTTTCTTTTTCCGAAGCGGCGTGACGGTTGCAGGTTCGGGTTAGGACAAGTACGGTAAGTGTGATCAAGCTGTCCACACATCCTACAACTTGTCTCTTTCTTCGGTTTGACTGGTTGTAATGGGAAGTGCGGGTGGATACAATTTGCTGGTGATTCATCTGGGCGTCTGGCTTCAACGGGTTTGTTGAGCATTTGGACGACGGTTGATCGCCAGTTTGGAATGTCTGATCGGGCTGCTGGTTCCACTGGTCGGATGGATCGGACAGCAGGTCTTGTCGGTCGGCTCTGGTAATGGTTCAGGTCAGACGGACTGGAGGTGTATGACTGACAGGTTTAACTGATGTGTCCAGGCTGGCCACAAAGTGTTACATCGTTGGTGTTTGGTAAATACTGGGGATATGTTACATCGTTGGTATTCGGATAATGCTGTGGATATGTTACATCGTTGGCAATCGGTGGGTGCTGGGGATATGTTACATCGTTGGCATTCGGATAATGCTGTGGATATGTTACATCGTTGGCATTCGGATAATGCTGTGGATATGTTACATATGGTTGGTATGGATTTATCGGTGACTGAATCGCTGGGGTGGTTTGATGCAATAGTGGTGCGGTTAGACGGACTGTTGCGTACCATTACGATGGTCGCATTGAAGTCTGAACTGGACGAGGGAGTTGTTCCCTCACAAAGCATTCAAAATCTTCGATGAGCGAAGTGAGTTCAGAAAGCGTGGTAAATTCTCTTCGCTTGATGTAGTGTCGGTAGTCCGGTCGGAGATTCTCGTATATTCTATTCAGTTTTTCCTCAGGAGTGAGTGTGAGGTGCCATCGCATCAGGGCTTGAATGGACGTTGTATATTCTTTGCCATTTTCTCTGCTATTCTGAGTTCGGTTCCTAATGCGATCTGCCAGTTGTGTTGCAAATCGTGGGGGTAGAAAGAAACTGCGTAGTTCTGCGCTGAAGGTGTTTCCAGGTATTTAAAAACTCCTTATTGTTCCGATACCAGACTAGTGCGTTCCGTTTTAGAAGCGCAGGTAGGGTGCAGACTATACGGTTGAGTGGCAACTGGTAACATTCCGCTAGCTCTTATACTCTTTCTAAGAATCCGAGTGGAATATTATTGCCACCATCAAATCTCACGTTCCATTTTCTAACCTTGTCCATCACTTCTGCGTCGGATGGGTGATAGATTACTACTCGTGGAGGGTTTTGATCTACTTGCGAGTAGGTTATAGTTGGAACGGTCGGTGGTTGCGCGGTTCTGGTCTTTGATTCCATGTTTGGCAGGCTACTGGTAGTGGCGGGTACTTGAGAGTACGTAATCATTGAAAGGTTGGGTGATTGTGTTGTGGTAGCCTTTGATGCCAGAGTCGGTAGGATGTCGGCGCTGGTTGGTAATTCCATGGTGCGTAAGTCCTCGCATGACGCGTGGTGCAGAGCGCAATGCAGTTGTAAGTGCTGGTGCACTATATGTGTGCGGTGTAGCTCACCGAACAGCGTGTAGAACAACACAACACCGTTGGTAATGTTACATCAGGTTTTAAAACGAGTGAGTACCCTACTGGCCCAGATGTAGCTCACCGAACAGCGTGTAGAACAACACAACACTGTTGGTAAAGTTACATCAAAAGGGTTTGAGTGCGTGGTGTAGCTCAATAAATGGCGCGTAAACGAGCACAGCGTTATTATTGGGTTACACTAAAGATATGTATGAAAGAAAAGCAGGAAATGATTCTTTTCCTCTTGTAACGCACTTTATTCATGCGTGCTGGAGCTCAATAAATAGCGCGTAAACGAGCATGTGTGCAAGAAAAACAGAAAATGATTCTTTTCGTATTTTCAACGGGTCTTTCGTAATCAACTCTGGTGTGCCGAAGCTAACCTTACGGCAAATTCCTTACTTTCGTAGAGGTGTCGTATGAGGGGGAGGAGAGATTACTGCTTAGTGCAGAAGTTTCTTCCTGATTTGTTTTCTTTCTGCATGCTCGTTTTACATGCCCTGGTGCATTGAGTTGTTGGGAATTTTACTATTTTTACTCAAAAATTAAATACAAATTTTTAAAGATTTATTTATTATCTGTTATTCGTTTTTTTTTTTAATTTTTTTTATATAATGGTGATGGTTTATTTGACAGCGGTATCTGTCTTGGCGGTGTAATATATAAATGCGGGTGACGGTTTATTTGACAGCGGTATCTGTCTTGGCGGTTTAATACATAAATGCGGTGATGGTTTATTTTTACAGATGTATCTGTCTGGTCGGTTTAATATATAAAAGCGGTACGGTTGAGTTTTCGCTGTTTCTTTTTCCGAAGCGGCGTGACGGTTGCAGGTTCGGGTTAGGACAAGTACGGTAAGTGTGATCAAGCTGTCCACACATCCTACAACTTGTCTCTTTCTTCGGTTTGACTGGTTGTAATGGGAAGTGCGGGTGGATACAATTTGCTGGTGATTCATCTGGGCGTCTGGCTTCAACGGGTTTGTTGAGCATTTGGACGACGGTTGATCGCCAGTTTGGAATGTCTGATCGGGCTGCTGGTTCCACTGGTCGGATGGATCGGACAGCAGGTCTTGTCGGTCGGCTCTGGTAATGGTTCAGGTCAGACGGACTGGAGGTGTATGACTGACAGGTTTAACTGATGTGTCCAGGCTGGCCACAAAGTGTTACATCGTTGGTGTTTGGTAAATACTGGGGATATGTTACATCGTTGGTATTCGGATAATGCTGTGGATATGTTACATCGTTGGCAATCGGTGGGTGCTGGGGATATGTTACATCGTTGGCATTCGGATAATGCTGTGGATATGTTACATCGTTGGCATTCGGATAATGCTGTGGATATGTTACATATGGTTGGTATGGATTTATCGGTGACTGAATCGCTGGGGTGGTTTGATGCAATAGTGGTGCGGTTAGACGGACTGTTGCGTACCATTACGATGGTCGCATTGAAGTCTGAACTGGACGAGGGAGTTGTTCCCTCACAAAGCATTCAAAATCTTCGATGAGCGAAGTGAGTTCAGAAAGCGTGGTAAATTCTCTTCGCTTGATGTAGTGTCGGTAGTCCGGTCGGAGATTCTCGTATATTATATTCAGTTTTTCCTCAGGAGTGAGTGTGAGGTGCCATCGCATCAGGGCTTGAATGGACGTTGTATATTCTTTGCCATTTTCTCTGCTATTCTGAGTTCGGTTCCTAATGCGATCTGCCAGTTGTGTTGCAAATCGTGGGGGTAGAAAGAAACTGCGTAGTTCTGCGCTGAAGGTGTTTCCAGGTATTTAAAAACTCCTTATTGTTCCGATACCAGACTAGTGCGTTCCGTTTTAGAAGCGCAGGTAGGGTGCAGACTATACGGTTGAGTGGCAACTGGTAGCATTCCGCTAGCTCTTATACTCTTTCTAAGAATCCGAGTGGAATATTATTGCCACCATCAAATCTCACGTTCCATTTTCTAACCTTGTCCATCACTTCTGCGTCGGATGGGTGATAGATTACTACTCGTGGAGGGTTTTGATCTACTTGCGAGTAGGTTATAGTTGGAACGGTCGGTGGTTGCGCGGTTCTGGTCTTTGATTCCATGTTTGGCAGGCTACTGGTAGTGGCGGGTACTTGAGAGTACGTAATCATTGAAAGGTTGGGTGATTGTGTTGTGGTAGCCTTTGATGCCAGAGTCGGTAGGATGTCGGCGCTGGTTGGTAATTCCATGGTGCGTAAGTCCTCGCATGACGCGTGGTGCAGAGCGCAATGCAGTTGTAAGTGCTGGTGCACTATATGTGTGCGGTGTAGCTCACCGAACAGCGTGTAGAACAACACAACACCGTTGGTAATGTTACATCAGGTTTTAAAACGAGTGAGTACCCTACTGGCCCAGATGTAGCTCACCGAACAGCGTGTAGAACAACACAACACTGTTGGTAAAGTTACATCAAAAGGGTTTGAGTGCGTGGTGTAGCTCAATAAATGGCGCGTAAACGAGCACAGCGTTATTATTGGGTTACACTAAAGATATGTATGAAAGAAAAGCAGGAAATGATTCTTTTCCTCTTGTAACGCACTTTATTCATGCGTGCTGGAGCTCAATAAATAGCGCGTAAACGAGCATGTGTGCAAGAAAAACAGAAAATGATTCTTTTCGTATTTTCAACGGGTCTTTCGTAATCAACTCTAGTGTGCCGAAGCTAACCTTACGGCAAATTCCTTACTTTCGTAGAGGTGTCGTATGAGGGGGAGGAGAGATTACTGCTTAGTGCAGAAGTTTCTTCCTGATTTGTTTTCTTTCTGCATGCTCGTTTTACATGCCCTGGTGCATTGAGTTGTTGGGAATTTTACTATTTTTACTCAAAAATTAAATACAAATTTTTAAAGATTTATTTATTATCTGTTATTCGTTTTTTTTTAATTTTTTTTATATAATGGTGATGGTTTATTTGACAGCGGTATCTGTCTTGGAGGTGTAATATATAAATGCGGGTGACGGTTTATTTGACAGCGGTATCTGTCTTGGCGGTTTAATACATAAATGCGGTGATGGTTTATTTTTACAGATGTATCTGTCTGGTCGGTTTAATATATAAAAGCGGTACGGTTGAGTTTTCGCTGTTTCTTTTTCCGAAGCGGCGTGACGGTTGCAGGTTCGGGTTAGGACAAGTACGGTAAGTGTGATCAAGCTGTCCACACATCCTACAACTTGTCTCTTTCTTCGGTTTGACTGGTTGTAATGGGAAGTGCGGGTGGATACAATTTGCTGGTGATTCATCTGGGCGTCTGGCTTCAACGGGTTTGTTGAGCATTTGGACGACGGTTGATCGCCAGTTTGGAATGTCTGATCGGGCTGCTGGTTCCACTGGTCGGATGGATCGGACAGCAGGTCTTGTCGGTCGGCTCTGGTAATGGTTCAGGTCAGACGGACTGGAGGTGTATGACTGACAGGTTTAACTGATGTGTCCAGGCTGGCCACAAAGTGTTACATCGTTGGTGTTTGGTAAATACTGGGGATATGTTACATCGTTGGTATTCGGATAATGCTGTGGATATGTTACATCGTTGGCAATCGGTGGGTGCTGGGGATATGTTACATCGTTGGCATTCGGATAATGCTGTGGATATGTTACATCGTTGGCATTCGGATAATGCTGTGGATATGTTACATATGGTTGGTATGGATTTATCGGTGACTGAATCGCTGGGGTGGTTTGATGCAATAGTGGTGCGGTTAGACGGACTGTTGCGTACCATTACGATGGTCGCATTGAAGTCTGAACTGGACGAGGGAGTTGTTCCCTCACAAAGCATTCAAAATCTTCGATGAGCGAAGTGAGTTCAGAAAGCGTGGTAAATTCTCTTCGCTTGATGTAGTGTCGGTAGTCCGGTCGGAGATTCTCGTATATTCTATTCAGTTTTTCCTCAGGAGTGAGTGTGAGGTGCCATCGCATCAGGGCTTGAATGGACGTTGTATATTCTTTGCCATTTTCTCTGCTATTCTGAGTTCGGTTCCTAATGCGATCTGCCAGTTGTGTTGCAAATCGTGGGGGTAGAAAGAAACTGCGTAGTTCTGCGCTGAAGGTGTTTCCAGGTATTTAAAAACTCCTTATTGTTCCGATACCAGACTAGTGCGTTCCGTTTTAGAAGCGCAGGTAGGGTGCAGACTATACGGTTGAGTGGCAACTGGTAGCATTCCGCTAGCTCTTATACTCTTTCTAAGAATCCGAGTGGAATATTATTGCCACCATCAAATCTCACGTTCCATTTTCTAACCTTGTCCATCACTTCTGCGTCGGATGGGTGATAGATTACTACTCGTGGAGGGTTTTGATCTACTTGCGAGTAGGTTATAGTTGGAACGGTCGGTGGTTGCGCGGTTCTGGTCTTTGATTCCATGTTTGGCAGGCTACTGGTAGTGGCGGGTACTTGAGAGTACGTAATCATTGAAAGGTTGGGTGATTGTGTTGTGGTAACCTTTGATGCCAGAGTCGGTAGGATGTCGGCGCTGGTTGGTAATTCCATGGTGCGTAAGTCCTCGCATGACGCGTGGTGCAGAGCGCAATGCAGTTGTAAGTGCTGGTGCACTATATGTGTGCGGTGTAGCTCACCGAACAGCGTGTAGAACAACACAACACCGTTGGTAATGTTACATCAGGTTTTAAAACGAGTGAGTACCCTACTGGCCCAGATGTAGCTCACCGAACAGCGTGTAGAACAACACAACACTGTTGGTAAAGTTACATCAAAAGGGTTTGAGTGCGTGGTGTAGCTCAATAAATGGCGCGTAAACGAGCACAGCGTTATTATTGGGTTACACTAAAGATATGTATGAAAGAAAAGCAGGAAATGATTCTTTTCCTCTTGTAACGCACTTTATTCATGCGTGCTGGAGCTCAATAAATAGCGCGTAAACGAGCATGTGTGCAAGAAAAACAGAAAATGATTCTTTTCGTATTTTCAACGGGTCTTTCGTAATCAACTCTGGTGTGCCGAAGCTAACCTTACGGCAAATTCCTTACTTTCGTAGAGGTGTCGTATGAGGGGGAGGAGAGATTACTGCTTAGTGCAGAAGTTTCTTCCTGATTTGTTTTCTTTCTGCATGCTCGTTTTACATGCCCTGGTGCATTGAGTTGTTGGGAATTTTACTATTTTTACTCAAAAATTAAATACAAATTTTTAAAGATTTATTTATTATCTGTTATTCGTTTTTTTTTTTAATTTTTTTTATATAATGGTGATGGTTTATTTGACAGCGGTATCTGTCTTGGCGGTGTAATATATAAATGCGGGTGACGGTTTATTTGACTGCGGTATCTGTCTTGGCGGTTTAATACATAAATGCGGTGATGGTTTATTTTTACAGATGTATCTGTCTGGTCGGTTTAATATATAAAAGCGGTACGGTTGAGTTTTCGCTGTTTCTTTTTCCGAAGCGGCGTGACGGTTGCAGGTTCGGGTTAGGACAAGTACGGTAAGTGTGATCAAGCTGTCCACACATCCTACAACTTGTCTCTTTCTTCGGTTTGACTGGTTGTAATGGGAAGTGCGGGTGGATACAATTTGCTGGTGATTCATCTGGGCGTCTGGCTTCAACGGGTTTGTTGAGCATTTGGACGACGGTTGATCGCCAGTTTGGAATGTCTGATCGGGCTGCTGGTTCCACTGGTCGGATGGATCGGACAGCAGGTCTTGTCGGTCGGCTCTGGTAATGGTTCAGGTCAGACGGACTGGAGGTGTATGACTGACAGGTTTAACTGATGTGTCCAGGCTGGCCACAAAGTGTTACATCGTTGGTGTTTGGTAAATACTGGGGATATGTTACATCGTTGGTATTCGGATAATGCTGTGGATATGTTACATCGTTGGCAATCGGTGGGTGCTGGGGATATGTTACATCGTTGGCATTCGGATAATGCTGTGGATATGTTACATCGTTGGCATTCGGATAATGCTGTGGATATGTTACATATGGTTGGTATGGATTTATCGGTGACTGAATCGCTGGGGTGGTTTGATGCAATAGTGGTGCGGTTAGACGGACTGTTGCGTACCATTACGATGGTCGCATTGAAGTCTGAACTGGACGAGGGAGTTGTTCCCTCACAAAGCATTCAAAATCTTCGATGAGCGAAGTGAGTTCAGAAAGCGTGGTAAATTCTCTTCGCTTGATGTAGTGTCGGTAGTCCGGTCGGAGATTCTCGTATATTCTATTCAGTTTTTCCTCAGGAGTGAGTGTGAGGTGCCATCGCATCAGGGCTTGAATGGACGTTGTATATTCTTTGCCATTTTCTCTGCTATTCTGAGTTCGGTTCCTAATGCGATCTGCCAGTTGTGTTGCAAATCGTGGGGGTAGAAAGAAACTGCGTAGTTCTGCGCTGAAGGTGTTTCCAGGTATTTAAAAACTCCTTATTGTTCCGATACCAGACTAGTGCGTTCCGTTTTAGAAGCGCAGGTAGGGTGCAGACTATACGGTTGAGTGGCAACTGGTAGCATTCCGCTAGCTCTTATACTCTTTCTAAGAATCCGAGTGGAATATTATTGCCACCATCAAATCTCACGTTCCATTTTCTAACCTTGTCCATCACTTCTGCGTCGGATGGGTGATAGATTACTACTCGTGGAGGGTTTTGATCTACTTGCGAGTAGGTTATAGTTGGAACGGTCGGTGGTTGCGCGGTTCTGGTCTTTGATTCCATGTTTGGCAGGCTACTGGTAGTGGCGGGTACTTGAGAGTACGTAATCATTGAAAGGTTGGGTGATTGTGTTGTGGTAGCCTTTGATGCCAGAGTCGGTAGGATGTCGGCGCTGGTTGGTAATTCCATGGTGCGTAAGTCCTCGCATGACGCGTGGTGCAGAGCGCAATGCAGTTGTAAGTGCTGGTGCACTATATGTGTGCGGTGTAGCTCACCGAACAGCGTGTAGAACAACACAACACCGTTGGTAATGTTACATCAGGTTTTAAAACGAGTGAGTACCCTACTGGCCCAGATGTAGCTCACCGAACAGCGTGTAGAACAACACAACACTGTTGGTAAAGTTACATCAAAAGGGTTTGAGTGCGTGGTGTAGCTCAATAAATGGCGCGTAAACGAGCACAGCGTTATTATTGGGTTACACTAAAGATATGTATGAAAGAAAAGCAGGAAATGATTCTTTTCCTCTTGTAACGCACTTTATTCATGCGTGCTGGAGCTCAATAAATAGCGCGTAAACGAGCATGTGTGCAAGAAAAACAGAAAATGATTCTTTTCGTATTTTCAACGGGTCTTTCGTAATCAACTCTGGTGTGCCGAAGCTAACCTTACGGCAAATTCCTTACTTTCGTAGAGGTGTCGTATGAGGGGGAGGAGAGATTACTGCTTAGTGCAGAAGTTTCTTCCTGATTTGTTTTCTTTCTGCATGCTCGTTTTACATGCCCTGGTGCATTGAGTTGTTGGGAATTTTACTATTTTTACTCAAAAATTAAATACAAATTTTTAAAGATTTATTTATTATCTGTTATTCGTTTTTTTTTTTAATTTTTTTTATATAATGGTGATGGTTTATTTGACAGCGGTATCTGTCTTGGCGGTGTAATATATAAATGCGGGTGACGGTTTATTTGACAGCGGTATCTGTCTTGGCGGTTTAATACATAAATGCGGTGATGGTTTATTTTTACAGATGTATCTGTCTGGTCGGTTTAATATATAAAAGCGGTACGGTTGAGTTTTCGCTGTTTCTTTTTCCGAAGCGGCGTGACGGTTGCAGGTTCGGGTTAGGACAAGTACGGTAAGTGTGATCAAGCTGTCCACACATCCTACAACTTGTCTCTTTCTTCGGTTTGACTGGTTGTAATGGGAAGTGCGGGTGGATACAATTTGCTGGTGATTCATCTGGGCGTCTGGCTTCAACGGGTTTGTTGAGCATTTGGACGACGGTTGATCGCCAGTTTGGAATGTCTGATCGGGCTGCTGGTTCCACTGGTCGGATGGATCGGACAGCAGGTCTTGTCGGTCGGCTCTGGTAATGGTTCAGGTCAGACGGACTGGAGGTGTATGACTGACAGGTTTAACTGATGTGTCCAGGCTGGCCACAAAGTGTTACATCGTTGGTGTTTGGTAAATACTGGGGATATGTTACATCGTTGGTATTCGGATAATGCTGTGGATATGTTACATCGTTGGCAATCGGTGGGTGCTGGGGATATGTTACATCGTTGGCATTCGGATAATGCTGTGGATATGTTACATCGTTGGCATTCGGATAATGCTGTGGATATGTTACATATGGTTGGTATGGATTTATCGGTGACTGAATCGCTGGGGTGGTTTGATGCAATAGTGGTGCGGTTAGACGGACTGTTGCGTACCATTACGATGGTCGCATTGAAGTCTGAACTGGACGAGGGAGTTGTTCCCTCACAAAGCATTCAAAATCTTCGATGAGCGAAGTGAGTTCAGAAAGCGTGGTAAATTCTCTTCGCTTGATGTAGTGTCGGTAGTCCGGTTGGAGATTCTCGTATATTCTATTCAGTTTTTCCTCAGGAGTGAGTGTGAGGTGCCATCGCATCAGGGCTTGAATGGACGTTGTATATTCTTTGCCATTTTCTCTGCTATTCTGAGTTCGGTTCCTAATGCGATCTGCCAGTTGTGTTGCAAATCGTGGGGGTAGAAAGAAACTGCGTAGTTCTGCGCTGAAGGTGTTTCCAGGTATTTAAAAACTCCTTATTGTTCCGATACCAGACTAGTGCGTTCCGTTTTAGAAGCGCAGGTAGGGTGCAGACTATACGGTTGAGTGGCAACTGGTAGCATTCCGCTAGCTCTTATACTCTTTCTAAGAATCCGAGTGGAATATTATTGCCACCATCAAATCTCACGTTCCATTTTCTAACCTTGTCCATCACTTCTGCGTCGGATGGGTGATAGATTACTACTCGTGGAGGGTTTTGATCTACTTGCGAGTAGGTTATAGTTGGAACGGTCGGTGGTTGCGCGGTTCTGGTCTTTGATTCCATGTTTGGCAGGCTACTGGTAGTGGCGGGTACTTGAGAGTACGTAATCATTGAAAGGTTGGGTGATTGTGTTGTGGTAGCCTTTGATGCCAGAGTCGGTAGGATGTCGGCGCTGGTTGGTAATTCCATGGTGCGTAAGTCCTCGCATGACGCGTGGTGCAGAGCGCAATGCAGTTGTAAGTGCTGGTGCACTATATGTGTGCGGTGTAGCTCACCGAACAGCGTGTAGAACAACACAACACCGTTGGTAATGTTACATCAGGTTTTAAAACGAGTGAGTACCCTACTGGCCCAGATGTAGCTCACCGAACAGCGTGTAGAACAACACAACACTGTTGGTAAAGTTACATCAAAAGGGTTTGAGTGCGTGGTGTAGCTCAATAAATGGCGCGTAAACGAGCACAGCGTTATTATTGGGTTACACTAAAGATATGTATGAAAGAAAAGCAGGAAATGATTCTTTTCCTCTTGTAACGCACTTTATTCATGCGTGCTGGAGCTCAATAAATAGCGCGTAAACGAGCATGTGTGCAAGAAAAACAGAAAATGATTCTTTTCGTATTTTCAACGGGTCTTTCGTAATCAACTCTGGTGTGCCGAAGCTAACCTTACGGCAAATTCCTTACTTTCGTAGAGGTGTCGTATGAGGGGGAGGAGAGATTACTGCTTAGTGCAGAAGTTTCTTCCTGATTTGTTTTCTTTCTGCATGCTCGTTTTACATGCCCTGGTGCATTGAGTTGTTGGGAATTTTACTATTTTTACTCAAAAATTAAATACAAATTTTTAAAGATTTATTTATTATCTGTTATTCGTTTTTTTTTTAATTTTTTTTATATAATGGTGATGGTTTATTTGACAGCGGTATCTGTCTTGGCGGTGTAATATATAAATGCGGGTGACGGTTTATTTGACAGCGGTATCTGTCTTGGCGGTTTAATACATAAATGCGGTGATGGTTTATTTTTACAGATGTATCTGTCTGGTCGGTTTAATATATAAAAGCGGTACGGTTGAGTTTTCGCTGTTTCTTTTTCCGAAGCGGCGTGACGGTTGCAGGTTCGGGTTAGGACAAGTACGGTAAGTGTGATCAAGCTGTCCACACATCCTACAACTTGTCTCTTTCTTCGGTTTGACTGGTTGTAATGGGAAGTGCGGGTGGATACAATTTGCTGGTGATTCATCTGGGCGTCTGGCTTCAACGGGTTTGTTGAGCATTTGGACGACGGTTGATCGCCAGTTTGGAATGTCTGATCGGGCTGCTGGTTCCACTGGTCGGATGGATCGGACAGCAGGTCTTGTCGGTCGGCTCTGGTAATGGTTCAGGTCAGACGGACTGGAGGTGTATGACTGACAGGTTTAACTGATGTGTCCAGGCTGGCCACAAAGTGTTACATCGTTGGTGTTTGGTAAATACTGGGGATATGTTACATCGTTGGTATTCGGATAATGCTGTGGATATGTTACATCGTTGGCAATCGGTGGGTGCTGGGGATATGTTACATCGTTGGCATTCGGATAATGCTGTGGATATGTTACATCGTTGGCATTCGGATAATGCTGTGGATATGTTACATATGGTTGGTATGGATTTATCGGTGACTGAATCGCTGGGGTGGTTTGATGCAATAGTGGTGCGGTTAGACGGACTGTTGCGTACCATTACGATGGTCGCATTGAAGTCTGAACTGGACGAGGGAGTTGTTCCCTCACAAAGCATTCAAAATCTTCGATGAGCGAGGTGAGTTCAGAAAGCGTGGTAAATTCTCTTCGCTTGATGTAGTGTCGGTAGTCCGGTCGGAGATTCTCGTATATTCTATTCAGTTTTTCCTCAGGAGTGAGTGTGAGGTGCCATCGCATCAGGGCTTGAATGGACGTTGTATATTCTTTGCCATTTTCTCTGCTATTCTGAGTTCGGTTCCTAATGCGATCTGCCAGTTGTGTTGCAAATCGTGGGGGTAGAAAGAAACTGCGTAGTTCTGCGCTGAAGGTGTTTCCAGGTATTTAAAAACTCCTTATTGTTCCGATACCAGACTAGTGCGTTCCGTTTTAGAAGCGCAGGTAGGGTGCAGACTATACGGTTGAGTGGCAACTGGTAGCATTCCGCTAGCTCTTATACTCTTTCTAAGAATCCGAGTGGAATATTATTGCCGCCATCAAATCTCACGTTCCATTTTCTAACCTTGTCCATCACTTCTGCGTCGGATGGGTGATAGATTACTACTCGTGGAGGGTTTTGATCTACTTGCGAGTAGGTTATAGTTGGAACGGTCGGTGGTTGCGCGGTTCTGGTCTTTGATTCCATGTTTGGCAGGCTACTGGTAGTGGCGGGTACTTGAGAGTACGTAATCATTGAAAGGTTGGGTGATTGTGTTGTGGTAGCCTTTGATGCCAGAGTCGGTAGGATGTCGGCTCTGGTTGGTAATTCCATGGTGCGTAAGTCCTCGCATGACGCGTGGTGCAGAGCGCAATGCAGTTGTAAGTGCTGGTGCACTATATGTGTGCGGTGTAGCTCACCGAACAGCGTGTAGAACAACACAACACCGTTGGTAATGTTACATCAGGTTTTAAAACGAGTGAGTACCCTACTGGCCCAGATGTAGCTCACCGAACAGCGTGTAGAACAACACAACACTGTTGGTAAAGTTACATCAAAAGGGTTTGAGTGCGTGGTGTAGCTCAATAAATAGCGCGTAAACGATCACAGCGTTATTATTGGGTTACACTAAAGATATGTATGAAAGAAAAGCAGGAAATGATTCTTTTCCTCTTGTAACGCACTTTATTCATGCGTGCTGGAGCTCAATAAATAGCGCGTAAACGAGCATGTGTGCAAGAAAAACAGAAAATGATTCTTTTCGTATTTTCAACGGGTCTTTCGTAATCAACTCTGGTGTGCCGAAGCTAACCTTACGGCAAATTCCTTACTTTCGTAGAGGTGTCGTATGAGGGGGAGGAGAGATTACTGCTTAGTGCAGAAGTTTCTTCCTGATTTGTTTTCTTTCTGCATGCTCGTTTTACATGCCCTGGTGCATTGAGTTGTTGGGAATTTTACTATTTTTACTCAAAAATTAAATACAAATTTTTAAAGATTTATTTATTATCTGTTATTCGTTTTTTTTTTAATTTTTTTTATATAATGGTGATGGTTTATTTGACAGCGGTATCTGTCTTGGCGGTGTAATATATAAATGCGGGTGACGGTTTATTTGACAGCGGTATCTGTCTTGGCGGTTTAATACATAAATGCGGTGATGGTTTATTTTTACAGATGTATCTGTCTGGTCGGTTTAATATATAAAAGCGGTACGGTTGAGTTTTCACTGTTTCTTTTTCCGAAGCGGCGTGACGGTTGCAGGTTCGGGTTAGGACAAGTACGGTAAGTGTGATCAAGCTGTCCACACATCCTACAACTTGTCTCTTTCTTCGGTTTGACTGGTTGTAATGGGAAGTGCGGGTGGATACAATTTGCTGGTGATTCATCTGGGCGTCTGGCTTCAACGGGTTTGTTGAGCATTTGGACGACGGTTGATCGCCAGTTTGGAATGTCTGATCGGGCTGCTGGTTCCACTGGTCGGATGGATCGGACAGCAGGTCTTGTCGGTCGGCTCTGGTAATGGTTCAGGTCAGACGGACTGGAGGTGTATGACTGACAGGTTTAACTGATGTGTCCAGGCTGGCCACAAAGTGTTACATCGTTGGTGTTTGGTAAATACTGGGGATATGTTACATCGTTGGTATTCGGATAACGCTGTGGATATGTTACATCGTTGGCAATCGGTGGGTGCTGGGGATATGTTACATCGTTGGCATTCGGATAATGCTGTGGATATGTTACATCGTTGGCATTCGGATAATGCTGTGGATATGTTACATATGGTTGGTATGGATTTATCGGTGACTGAATCGCTGGGGTGGTTTGATGCAATAGTGGTGCGGTTAGACGGACTGTTGCGTACCATTACGATGGTCGCATTGAAGTCTGAACTGGACGAGGGAGTTGTTCCCTCACAAAGCATTCAAAATCTTCGATGAGCGAAGTGAGTTCAGAAAGCGTGGTAAATTCTCTTCGCTTGATGTAGTGTCGGTAGTCCGGTCGGAGATTCTCGTATATTCTATTCAGTTTTTCCTCAGGAGTGAGTGTGAGGTGCCATCGCATCAGGGCTTGAATGGACGTTGTATATTCTTTGCCATTTTCTCTGCTATTCTGAGTTCGGTTCCTAATGCGATCTGCCAGTTGTGTTGCAAATCGTGGGGGTAGAAAGAAACTGCGTAGTTCTGCGCTGAAGGTGTTTCCAGGTATTTAAAAACTCCTTATTGTTCCGATACCAGACTAGTGCGTTCCGTTTTAGAAGCGCAGGTAGGGTGCAGACTATACGGTTGAGTGGCAACTGGTAGCATTCCGCTAGCTCTTATACTCTTTCTAAGAATCCGAGTGGAATATTATTGCCACCATCAAATCTCACGTTCCATTTTCTAACCTTGTCCATCACTTCTGCGTCGGATGGGTTTTGATCTACTTGCGAGTAGGTTATAGTTGGAACGGTCGGTGGTTGCGCGGTTCTGGTCTTTGATTCCATGTTTGGCAGGCTACTGGTAGTGGCGGGTACTTGAGAGTACGTAATCATTGAAAGGTTGGGTGATTGTGTTGTGGTAGCCTTTGATGCCAGAGTCGGTAGGATGTCGGCGCTGGTTGGTAATTCCATGGTGCGTAAGTCCTCGCATGACGCGTGGTGCAGAGCGCAATGCAGTTGTAAGTGCTGGTGCACTATATGTGTGCGGTGTAGCTCACCGAACAGCGTGTAGAACAACACAACACCGTTGGTAATGTTACATCAGGTTTTAAAACGAGTGAGTACCCTACTGGCCCAGATGTAGCTCACCGAACAGCGTGTAGAACAACACAACACTGTTGGTAAAGTTACATCAAAAGGGTTTGAGTGCGTGGTGTAGCTCAATAAATGGCGCGTAAACGAGCACAGCGTTATTATTGGGTTACACTAAAGATATGTATGAAAGAAAAGCAGGAAATGATTCTTTTCCTCTTGTAACGCACTTTATTCATGCGTGCTGGAGCTCAATAAATAGCGCGTAAACGAGCATGTGTGCAAGAAAAACAGAAAATGATTCTTTTCGTATTTTCAACGGGTCTTTCGTAATCAACTCTGGTGTGCCGAAGCTAACCTTACGGCAAATTCCTTACTTTCGTAGAGGTGTCGTATGAGGGGGAGGAGAGATTACTGCTTAGTGCAGAAGTTTCTTCCTGATTTGTTTTCTTTCTGCATGCTCGTTTTACATGCCCTGGTGCATTGAGTTGTTGGGAATTTTACTATTTTTACTCAAAAATTAAATACAAATTTTTAAAGATTTATTTATTATCTGTTATTCGTTTTTTTTTTTAATTTTTTTTATATAATGGTGATGGTTTATTTGACAGCGGTATCTGTCTTGGCGGTGTAATATATAAATGCGGGTGACGGTTTATTTGACAGCGGTATCTGTCTTGGCGGTTTAATACATAAATGCGGTGATGGTTTATTTTTACAGATGTATCTGTCTGGTCGGTTTAATATATAAAAGCGGTACGGTTGAGTTTTCGCTGTTTCTTTTTCCGAAGCGGCGTGACGGTTGCAGGTTCGGGTTAGGACAAGTACGGTAAGTGTGATCAAGCTGTCCACACATCCTACAACTTGTCTCTCTCTTCGGTTTGACTGGTTGTAATGGGAAGTGCGGGTGGATACAATTTGCTGGTGATTCATCTGGGCGTCTGGCTTCAACGGGTTTGTTGAGCATTTGGACGACGGTTGATCGCCAGTTTGGAATGTCTGATCGGGCTGCTGGTTCCACTGGTCGGATGGATCGGACAGCAGGTCTTGTCGGTCGGCTCTGGTAATGGTTCAGGTCAGACGGACTGGAGGTGTATGACTGACAGGTTTAACTGATGTGTCCAGGCTGGCCACAAAGTGTTACATCGTTGGTGTTTGGTAAATACTGGGGATATGTTACATCGTTGGTATTCGGATAATGCTGTGGATATGTTACATCGTTGGCAATCGGTGGGTGCTGGGGATATGTTACATCGTTGGCATTCGGATAATGCTGTGGATATGTTACATCGTTGGCATTCGGATAATGCTGTGGATATGTTACATATGGTTGGTATGGATTTATCGGTGACTGAATCGCTGGGGTGGTTTGATGCAATAGTGGTGCGGTTAGACGGACTGTTGCGTACCATTACGATGGTCGCATTGAAGTCTGAACTGGACGAGGGAGTTGTTCCCTCACAAAGCATTCAAAATCTTCGATGAGCGAAGTGAGTTCAGAAAGCGTGGTAAATTCTCTTCGCTTGATGTAGTGTCGGTAGTCCGGTCGGAGATTCTCGTATATTCTATTCAGTTTTTCCTCAGGAGTGAGTGTGAGGTGCCATCGCATCAGGGCTTGAATGGACGTTGTATATTCTTTGCCATTTTCTCTGCTATTCTGAGTTCGGTTCCTAATGCGATCTGCCAGTTGTGTTGCAAATCGTGGGGGTAGAAAGAAACTGCGTAGTTCTGCGCTGAAGGTGTTTCCAGGTATTTAAAAACTCCTTATTGTTCCGATACCAGACTAGTGCGTTCCGTTTTAGAAGCGCAGGTAGGGTGCAGACTATACGGTTGAGTGGCAACTGGTAGCATTCCGCTAGCTCTTATACTCTTTCTAAGAATCCGAGTGGAATATTATTGCCACCATCAAATCTCACGTTCCATTTTCTAACCTTGTCCATCACTTCTGCGTCGGATGGGTGATAGATTACTACTCGTGGAGGGTTTTGATCTACTTGCGAGTAGGTTATAGTTGGAACGGTCGGTGGTTGCGCGGTTCTGGTCTTTGATTCCATGTTTGGCAGGCTACTGGTAGTGGCGGGTACTTGAGAGTACGTAATCATTGAAAGGTTGGGTGATTGTGTTGTGGTAGCCTTTGATGCCAGAGTCGGTAGGATGTCGGCGCTGGTTGGTAATTCCATGGTGCGTAAGTCCTCGCATGACGCGTGGTGCAGAGCGCAATGCAGTTGTAAGTGCTGGTGCACTATATGTGTGCGGTGTAGCTCACCGAACAGCGTGTAGAACAACACAACACCGTTGGTAATGTTACATCAGGTTTTAAAACGAGTGAGTACCCTACTGGCCCAGATGTAGCTCACCGAACAGCGTGTAGAACAACACAACACTGTTGTTAAAGTTACATCAAAAGGGTTTGAGTGCGTGGTGTAGCTCAATAAATGGCGCGTAAACGAGCACAGCGTTATTATTGGGTTACACTAAAGATATGTATGAAAGAAAAGCAGGAAATGATTCTTTTCCTCTTGTAACGCACTTTATTCATGCGTGCTGGAGCTCAATAAATAGCGCGTAAACGAGCATGTGTGCAAGAAAAACAGAAAATGATTCTTTTCGTATTTTCAACGGGTCTTTCGTAATCAACTCTGGTGTGCCGAAGCTAACCTTACGGCAAATTCCTTACTTTCGTAGAGGTGTCGTATGAGGGGGAGGAGAGATTACTGCTTAGTGCAGAAGTTTCTTCCTGATTTGTTTTCTTTCTGCATGCTCGTTTTACATGCCCTGGTGCATTGAGTTGTTGGGAATTTTACTATTTTTACTCAAAAATTAAATACAAATTTTTAAAGATTTATTTATTATCTGTTATTTGTTTTTTTTTTTAATTTTTTTTATATAATGGTGATGGTTTATTTGACAGCGGTATCTGTCTTGGCGGTGTAATATATAAATGCGGGTGACGGTTTATTTGACAGCGGTATCTGTCTTGGCGGTTTAATACATAAATGCGGTGATGGTTTATTTTTACAGATGTATCTGTCTGGTCGGTTTAATATATAAAAGCGGTACGGTTGAGTTTTCGCTGTTTCTTTTTCCGAAGCGGCGTGACGGTTGCAGGTTCGGGTTAGGACAAGTACGGTAAGTGTGATCAAGCTGTCCACACATCCTACAACTTGTCTCTTTCTTCGGTTTGACTGGTTGTAATGGGAAGTGCGGGTGGATACAATTTGCTGGTGATTCATCTGGGCGTCTGGCTTCAACGGGTTTGTTGAGCATTTGGACGACGGTTGATCGCCAGTTTGGAATGTCTGATCGGGCTGCTGGTTCCACTGGTCGGATGGATCGGACAGCAGGTCTTGTCGGTCGGCTCTGGTAATGGTTCAGGTCAGACGGACTGGAGGTGTATGACTGACAGGTTTAACTGATGTGTCCAGGCTGGCCACAAAGTGTTACATCGTTGGTGTTTGGTAAATACTGGGGATATGTTACATCGTTGGTATTCGGATAATGCTGTGGATATGTTACATCGTTGGCAATCGGTGGGTGCTGGGGATATGTTACATCGTTGGCATTCGGATAATGCTGTGGATATGTTACATCGTTGGCATTCGGATAATGCTGTGGATATGTTACATATGGTTGGTATGGATTTATCGGTGACTGAATCGCTGGGGTGGTTTGATGCAATAGTGGTGCGGTTAGACGGACTGTTGCGTACCATTACGATGGTCGCATTGAAGTCTGAACTGGACGAGGGAGTTGTTCCCTCACAAAGCATTCAAAATCTTCGATGAGCGAAGTGAGTTCAGAAAGCGTGGTAAATTCTCTTCGCTTGATGTAGTGTCGGTAGTCCGGTCGGAGATTCTCGTATATTCTATTCAGTTTTTCCTCAGGAGTGAGTGTGAGGTGCCATCGCATCAGGGCTTGAATGGACGTTGTATATTCTTTGCCATTTTCTCTGCTATTCTGAGTTCGGTTCCTAATGCGATCTGCCAGTTGTGTTGCAAATCGTGGGGGTAGAAAGAAACTGCGTAGTTCTGCGCTGAAGGTGTTTCCAGGTATTTAAAAACTCCTTATTGTTCCGATACCAGACTAGTGCGTTCCGTTTTAGAAGCGCAGGTAGGGTGCAGACTATACGGTTGAGTGGCAACTGGTAGCATTCCGCTAGCTCTTATACTCTTTCTAAGAATCCGAGTGGAATATTATTGCCACCATCAAATCTCACGTTCTATTTTCTAACCTTGTCCATCACTTCTGCGTCGGATGGGTGATAGATTACTACTCGTGGAGGGTTTTGATCTACTTGCGAGTAGGTTATAGTTGGAACGGTCGGTGGTTGCGCGGTTCTGGTCTTTGATTCCATGTTTGGCAGGCTACTGGTAGTGGCGGGTACTTGAGAGTACGTAATCATTGAAAGGTTGGGTGATTGTGTTGTGGTAGCCTTTGATGCCAGAGTCGGTAGGATGTCGGCGCTGGTTGGTAATTCCATGGTGCGTAAGTCCTCGCATGACGCGTGGTGCAGAGCGCAATGCAGTTGTAAGTGCTGGTGCACTATATGTGTGCGGTGTAGCTCACCGAACAGCGTGTAGAACAACACAACACCGTTGGTAATGTTACATCAGGTTTTAAAACGAGTGAGTACCCTACTGGCCCAGATGTAGCTCACCGAACAGCGTGTAGAACAACACAACACTGTTGGTAAAGTTACATCAAAAGGGTTTGAGTGCGTGGTGTAGCTCAATAAATGGCGCGTAAACGAGCACAGCGTTATTATTGGGTTACACTAAAGATATGTATGAAAGAAAAGCAGGAAATGATTCTTTTCCTCTTGTAACGCACTTTATTCATGCGTGGTGGAGCTCAATAAATAGCGCGTAAACGAGCATGTGTGCAAGAAAAACAGAAAATGATTCTTTTCGTATTTTCAACGGGTCTTTCGTAATCAACTCTGGTGTGCCGAAGCTAACCTTACGGCAAATTCCTTACTTTCGTAGAGGTGTCGTATGAGGGGGAGGAGAGATTACTGCTTAGTGCAGAAGTTTCTTCCTGATTTGTTTTCTTTCTGCATGCTCGTTTTACATGCCCTGGTGCATTGAGTTGTTGGGAATTTTACTATGTTATTACCGTACTGCACTGCTTACATATTATGCAGCTGCAGTGTTCTGGTAGGGAGATTATCGGGTGTTCAAGATTATTGTAGCAATATCATTTTTGACTAGAGATAGGGTGTGTGACGAATGTGATGTAATCAACTAATAAAAATACATTTTTAATTTAAAATGTTTAAAACGAGTATTGTGCGTAGTAAAACAAAAAATTAATTCAACGCGAGTTTGTTTCAGATCAAGGCAAACGATCTAAACGAAATTGCAAACTCGCGTTGAATTAATTTTTTTTGCGAATTGTTGTCTTTTTTTCTGATTTGTCAATGTTCATCCAGTTCTGAACTATGTTTAAAGTTTCATGACTCAACTAACTCATGCTTTACTACGGTTATTGTAGTTTCTCTTAAATCTCGACTTTTGGCGCTGTTTTCATTGTTTTTGTGTCTAAGTGATAATTTTCGAAAGCTGTGGTTTTCGTGATTGGGTCTATAGTTGTCGGACTCGTTAAATCTTGATTATTGTAATTAGGCTCGTTGTTCTTGTTTTGATGCACTGAGTTCTGCATACTTCGTTTTCGTCGCTGCGCGAGTACTGCGACCTTTGCTTCTGCACCTTGTATAAGTTAACACGAGCAGCGAGCGGTCACCCTAAACTTATAATTTGCAACACAGTTATTAACACGTACGGCCAGCGGTCACCTGAAACCTTCATCCGCTGTTCATCGACAGGTGAATTCACAAGTGCTTACGGCAAGAGAAACAGTCGTAGCAACCGTTCCCACGAGAACTGCAGACGACAGCGTAAAACAACAGCGGCAGCAGCAGCGACACCGGCAGCAGAAAATATAGGTCAGCGATCACAGTCATCAACGCGCGAGCTCGCAAGCAACTCCTCATAGCGGGAGAATAATAAAAGTAGAATAATTAATTATAGAAATTTAGACATAGGTTATTAATAGATTTAAAGTAGTGAGTTAATTAAGAAAAAGTTGATTAAAAAATAAATACGTGTCAACTTCTAACTGGCGCCCAACGTGTGGCCCGAGCATTACATTGCTTGAAAAAAGTATCTACATCTTGGTTGCTGCAGCAAAGCAAACGACATTTCTTCACGCACTGGATTAGTGGAAAAGGAAGGAAAAGCAGAAAAATTATTTAACAAAAATCTACACATCCTGCAACATTTATTCATCAACCGGAAGGAGCAACACTTCACCATATATCTTGAAGGAACAGTAAAAATTAAAAATTTTAAATGAAACTGTAAGTAGAAAAACAGATCATACAAACTTTTTTTTAATGGAATTATTTATTTCTACTCAAAAATTAAATACAAATTTTTAAAGATTTATTTATTATCTGTTATTCGTTTTTTTTTTTAAATTTTTTTTTATATAATTATCTATAAAATTATTATTATAACACATTTATATCATAAACAAATTACGAATCAGCGTTACGCATTGAATTCGACTTCGATTGATTTGTGTTAGAGTGGTAAACCCAAAGTGATAATAGACGAAAACCAAGTTAATGTTATAATTAACGCTGCAGTAAGGGTAGCAACGGAACAGGCAAAACGTGACTTACAGACGACGATCGACAATTAAACGACTAGACTCTCAAATCGAAACCTCCATCCAAGTGGAGGAATATAGTGAAGTTATAATCGACCCAAATATTAAGTGCATGGAGTCCCTAGATATAGTGAAATCCTTGCCGGAATTTGACAGAAACCAATCTAGGTATGTTTCTTGGCGTCAGGCAGCGCGTACTGCCTACAAGATATTCGAAAACTTTCAAGGTAGCTTCAAACACTATCAGGCGGTAGCGATTGTTAGGAACAAAATGTAAGGCTGAGCAGACTCTGTCCTATCTTCTTTTAATACGGTTCTCAATTTTAGAGCAATAATAGCTCGGCTAGATTTTACCTATTCCGACAAGAAACCCGTTTACATAGTTGAACAAGAAATGTCAACGCTTCCCCAGGGAAGGTTGACGATTAACGCATTTTACGACGAGGTTGAGAAGAAATTAACCTCAATTATAAATAAAATATTGTAAGTCATCGGAGGTCAAAAAGATGTTATAGAATCATTGAACCTGAAGTATAGGCAGGACACATTGAGAGTGTTCATATCCGGACTCAATCGTCCCTTATGTGACATTCTTTTCTCTTCAAGACCAACTGATATGCCGTCGGCATTAGCTCTTTTTGGGACTTGTGGTCTTTTCTTGGACTACGCGTCTATAACTAAACCTACCACGAAATATTTACGCGGTGAAATCGGAAATATTGGTACTAACTTGTCGAAAAATATTAAAATTGAATTTGAGCTTTCAAAAAAATCAAAGATATTCTATCTTCTGAAGATGTACTTCTTCTCTATCGCGATTATGAAAAACCCTTCGAATTAACCACGGATGCCTCGTACCATGCGTTAGGAGCTGTCATTTCACAAGGAGGCAGACCCATCACCATGATATCCCGCACATTATCTCAAACAGAAGAGAATTATGCGATTAATGAGCGAGAACTGCTCGCGATTGTTTGGGCCCTACAAAAACTTAGGAACTAATTATACGGGGCAAAAAATCTTAATATTTTCACCGACCACCAACCGCTAACCTTCTCAATATCGGATAAAAATCCGCTATCTAGGCACCATATAGTAATAATATTCGGCGCGAAAGACCATTGCGGTCCAAGGCCTTGCTTCTCGCAACCATTTGTATTGAGCATGTTTATTTTTGCACACAAATGGAGGGGACCTACAATTTAATGCCGGATCCGAACGGCGAATTGAGAAGCATTCGGTGATAAGTTATTACTCTCGGAACGTTTGTCACGCATTCGCGAGAGGTGGGACACCGTGAAAAATACTTTTGGTGTTACTGGGTTCGAACCCCCTGCTCAGAAGTCCATGCTCTTATAACTGAGCCAAGGTGTCCACTAGGCACCATATAAATACATTAAATTTTAGAACTACAACCTGATCAGATGAAATGTCTGTTCATAGCGAGGAGTCGTTAACAAAGGTTATTTGGACGGTTCTGAACCCAATTAATTGTTTCGTGAATCAGATCATCCTTTAAAAAGGGAGAAGTCGGTTCGAAAACTACAAAAATTATATTTCAGTCACGGATTAGACATTATATAATTTTCAAAAAAACCGACGACATTTGTGATATGATTAAAAAATGTATTAACCCTAACATAGTGTATGGACTGATGTTTAAGCTGTCTATTTTGGGAAAAATCCAGGACAAATTAGAACCGATTTTCCATCTGTTAAATTCGTTCACACAACGTTTCAGGTAACCGATGTTTTTAACATAGACGACCAGAAAAACATTCTGCATTCTGAGCACAATAGAAAAAACCGTTCTCTCAAGGAAAACATTCTGCAGGTGCTTCGGGATTACTTCTTTCGCGGTATGCGCATAATGCTAAATAAAATAGTCTTAAACTGTAAGATTTGTCAGCAAGCAAAATATCATATCATATCAGATCCATAGTCGATATGGAAATTATGAATTTTTTACAGACACCAAAAGCCTTGTTTGCGACAAAGAGAAATCGCTTAACTCCGAAACGGTTAAGGCTTTCTTGAAAGATCAATTCAATGCTTCCATATTTACAACACCTCCTCACCACAGCACTACGAACGGTCAAGTAGAAAGGTTTCATGGTACCCTTTCAGAAATTAGCAGGTGTATTAAATTGAGCCTAGTGCTAAATGACACGAGCGATCTCATATTACTCGCCGCATATAAATACAATAGAACAATTCACTCAGTAACTGGCCAAAAACCAATCCCCCTACAGCAGAAACCAGCTTAGCGGGACCTGGCTTTGGAAATACAAAAATAAATAATATTTAAAATAAGCAAAAAAAAATATATTATTTTAATTATTTCGTTTTTTTATTTTTTATAATCTCCAATAGCATTGCACCGGTAATTGCATAGAAATACTAATGGCAACACACAGTGTAAATTTCATATTTACACGAGTGAATGCCACCGAGTTAAAAAGCATAAGAAAAGTAATAACAACAACAGAAGTATTATTATAATTGTAAAATATAATTGTGTATACATATAATTGGGTTCAGCATACGTGAACGCACAGAAGAGATGTAGACATACGACACACATGCTGGACCAAATACACCGTTAAGTTGGTTATAAAAGAAGGCGGCTAATCGACCAGCGGCGAGTCGTGCGTGAACTCGGTGCGGTAAGTCTAGTTATCATAGTTATTATTTCGTAAGTTATATATAGGCCACAGCTTCCCCCCACCCGTGGTAAGGGGTTGTATGTTATTACCAATATTCAGTAATCAAGCTTGTATACGGTCTACAGCTCCCCCCACCCATGGTAAGGGGTTGCAGACTACTTTCTTAGTTCACTTATAGGAGGCAGGGACTTTATCTCTCCAAGTTTGAGTGGTCAGCTACGTATCCTCTAGTTTATATACAGTCTACAGCTTCCCCCCATCCGTGGTAAGGGGCTGCAGACTATTCTCTTAGTTCACTCGTAGGAGGCAGGGACTTTGTCTCCCCAAGTTTAAGGTGGTCAGTTATACGGCTCGCAACTTCCACCCACCCGTGGTAAGGGGTTGCAAAGCCAAGTTTCTTATTTGATCATAGGGCAGGTGACGTACCTCCTCAGGTCGGTAGTTATGGGTATCAGTAGGACTAGCACACAACGAAATGCATCTTGCGATGCCGAGACGCCGACTCCATAAATAACGCTAGAGTAAGTTAACTACAGGCTAGCAACGTTTGCGAACCATTATAAATCCTTGTAAATTTATTTCAAACTGATATATGTATATTCATTGTTAACATCATAAAATCTTGTATACTGAAGGCAAAAATAAAACAAATCAAAGTAGAACCAAAACGTCTCGGTCTATGATATGTAACGAACAACGAAGAAAGTCTACAGCTTCCCCCCATCCGTGGTAAGGGGCTGCAGACTATTCTCTTAGTTCACTCGTAGGAGGCAGGGACTTTGTCTCCCCAAGTTTAAGGTGGTCAGTTATACGGCTCGCAACTTCCACCCACCCGTGGTAAGGGGTTGCAAAGCCAAGTTTCTTATTTGATCATAGGGCAGGTGACGTACCTCCTCAGGTCGGTAGTTATGGGTATCAGTAGGACTAGCACACAACGAAATGCATCTTGCGATGCCGAGACGCCGACTCCATAAATAACGCTAGAGTAAGTTAACTACAGGCTAGCAACGTTTGCGAACCATTATAAATCCTTGTAAATTTATTTCAAACTGATATATGTATATTCATTGTTAACATCATAAAATCTTGTATACTGAAGGCAAAAATAAAACAAATCAAAGTAGAACCAAAACGTCTCGGTCTATGATATGTAACGAACTTAGTGGAACCCGCTGAGCATACCCCAGCCCTAGAAGAAAACTTCATTACAGTGTGGTGCATCGGCCGGGAATCGAACCCGGGCCGCCCGCGTAGCAGGCGAGCATTCTACCACTGAACCACCGATCCCCAATCCCCCCTACAGCAGAAACCAGCTCAGCGGGACCAGGGTTTGGAAATAAAAAAAACGAAATAATTAAAATAATATATTTATTTTTGTTTATTTTAAATATTATTTATTTTTGTATTTCCAAACCCAGGTCCCGCTGAGCTGGTTTCTGCAGTAGGGGGGATTGGGGATCGGTGATTCAGGAATGCGTCCAAAACCGTCGTTACAAGTTTACTCAACATTGAACATTTGGTTGACGGAAAGAAAATCCATAAACACAATATGAGAAAAATCCACTTCACTTTTCAGTTATTTTTCATCGGTACGACCATCTGATACACCATTTAAATCTGACTCGGTACGAATCCATCGCTTATGACACGCAAAACCCTCTTGGACAGTTCCCACAGTCTCACGTCAGGAAAGTACTAGAGCTCGATGTCGAACGGATATCAAGACTATTGAATTCGTTATGAATTCACCAACGGCAATCGCGAATCATTAATTTCTTAGGTACCGCACTTAAATATGTAGTAGGAACTCCTGATTTCGACGACAAATTTTTATTAATACCAAGACCCAAGTAAGATAGACCATAGAACATGAACTAGACACCGTATATCTTTTCGAGTTAATTTATGCAAGAAATAGAGACATAATAATTAAAAATTAACCCCATTTTACTAAACAACGAAGAAAATGAAAAACTACTAACCTCTGAGCACTTTACGAATATAATAATAAACGATTTATTATCAGTCTCAAAACTAAAAATTTTACAAGATTATAATAACATTTATTTCATTATTAAGTACCCTGTAGTAACACAAGCTTTGAAAAAATTAAAATTAGACCGGTCATACAGAATCGTAAATCGATAATGCTTGAGACTGACGTTATAGCCGAGTGCGAGAACAAATACAAGCAGCTTACAAATTGCAAGGATGCGGCGCTGACCACGTATTGTCAAGTCTCAAACGACAATAGCTCCTGCATCCTGAATCTACTAGCACACCAATCAGCAATTTGCAAAACTGTTACAGCAGACCATATCGCTCCAGTAGAAGAAATAAGTGATGGACGAATCATTGTGAATGATGCGACATGCGACAGTCGGAGAAGATGAAGCTAATTTTGCTCCATTCTTGATCACGTACAAAGAGAGCGTACCGTCAACCGCACCACTTATACAAATTGGAGGAAGGCCGTACGTTCGTATCCTGGAGTCGCACGGAGGTCGGATTCTCTTCTAGTGGGGGAGCAGTTAACACGAGCATCGAGCGGTCACCCTCAGCCTATAATTTGCAACACAGTTATTAACACGTACGGTTAGCGGTCACCCGAAAAATCATCCGCTTTTCATCGACAGGTAGCACTCGTGAATTCACAAGTGCTGACGGCAACAGAAACAGTCGTTGCAACCGTTCCCACGAGAACTGCAGACGACAGCGTAAAACAACAGCGGCAGGAGCAGCGACACCGGCAGCAGAAACATAGGTCAGCGATCACAAGACAGTCATCAACGCGCGGGATCGCAAGAAACTCCTCATAGCGGGAGAGTAATAAAATTAGAATAATTAATTATTGAAATTTAGACATAGGTTATTAGTAGTTCTAAATTAGTGAGTTAATAAAGAAAAAGTTGATTAAAAAATAAATACGTGTCGATTTCTAACTTATATGGTGGCTTTTGTTGCTGTGCTGTTCAATTGTCTGACCTGTGCAACTAATAAAATCAGTCCCGAAAAAGTGTCTTCTCGTTTCCTTCAGCATCGGGCACCTTCCCTTTCTCCAAGATCACATAGGGTGCAAATAATTGGAAGATCTTCTCTATGTGGAATAAAATTCAGCTAGAATAACTCACCACGAAGTTTTATCACCATCGATAGTTCATCCACACTATATTCGTCCCTAAAGTAACTGTCTTGCAGTTGTGACATAATTGGCTATACGTGGTTCTATAAATCGACGCCGCTGCATTTCTTAGAAAGCCTTCCCTTAGGTCAACTTTTTTTATGAGGTTATAGATCATTGGTTTCCAATTTTGATACTCTTCTATATTAAGTTGAAGCTCCACCCCACAGCTTTGCGCTAGCTCCAGCCATTCCGCGTACCAGCTTGACCGGTTGGAAATTGTCCTAAGTGCAATTTTCTTCGGCAGTCGATCATTTGGCATTTTAAGAACCTTCAGGATATAGTCCACTTGCATCTTTAGCGTTTTTATGAATACTGGGGGCAGTACTGTCTCAATCATTAGCATGTATTTAGGTGTATTCGGTGGAAGTTGAAATGTTTTTTTTATGTAGAATCTCAAGAGCTTTTCTAAGGTGTCATACCTTTTGGTTCCCCATACTTGGGCTGCATACAGCATAATGGCTTCGGAGCATGCTTCAAAAACTTTGTATTTGCTACTATGCGAAATAAGTTTGTTGACGAAACATCTCCAGATAGCATTATATTGCTATTTTTGCCTTTGCAATTTTTTCACCGAAATGTTTTTTCATATTCAAGTTGTTTGTGAAGTAAACTCCTAGGTATTTGTAGTCGGTCACTATTTCCATTGTACAGCTATTTTTCGTTAGCACAGCTCCTACCACCTCCTCTCTTAAATATCATTACCTAAGATTTCTCCAAGTTAACCACTAAGCTCCATAATTGGCAGTATTCATATAACCGATTAATCATCCGCTGGAGAGTCTCGGGAGTGCACGCAAACATAACTTTGTCATCTGCAAAGATCAGGGCCTTTATCAATGCACCTGCGAGATCTCTACCTCCGGGTAGAAAATCGATTAGGTCTTCAATGAAGAGTGCAAACAATTCCGGGCTTAAATAAAATCCTTGTCTTAATCCAGCCTCCGTTTTGAAACCACTCTGAAGATCCTTCCCCATCCCACACTGCTGATTTTGTGTCTTCATAATTCAGGTTTTGTAGGGTCATGACAAATTTGAGTGACATCCCCATAACATATAGTTTATAAAACAATGCATTTTGGTCTACTGTGTCGAAGGCTGCTTTGAAGTCTATAAAAAATACATATAGCTTTTTCTGTCTCGCGAGAAAGAACTCCGCAATACTTCTCAAGACGAATATATGATCCACAGTCGAATATCCTGGTCTAAATCCGGCTTAAAATTCTTTCAACAAATTATTTTCCCTAATCCATGTCGTGAGCCGTTTTTGGAGAATATCGGTGTAGATTTTGTAGGAGGAATTAAGAAAAGAGACACCCCTTTAGTTGACTGGGTCTTATTGCCAAGGGAGGACTCCCTTAATGACTTTCATCACGGCAATAAGTTGGGCTAAGCCCTTTATTAAAATTCAAAATAAAATAAAAATCGAAGGAATGTGATTTACAATATATCACATTTCTCACGTTTGTAGCCGGTTTCAATTTATTTTCTCAGAATTCTCTCTGATTCATTGAAAAAGCAATGCGAAAAAACGAACACGAAACTAAAACGACGCGAGTTCAAATGCTTTCATCAATGGATAATGGTAAGGGAAAACTACAAAAACCTTGACCAAGAAAATATTACAAATTATAAAAATAATGTAAAAAATACTGATAAACAATTTTTTTTTCTTTTAAATATATATTTTATATTAATCAACAACTTATAAATAATTCATCCATCATCCTTCAGGAAGTTGTTAACGGCTAATTTGAAGGCCTGCAGATTATAAGATTCGGGAAACACGGGCTCGGCCAATTGATTCCACATCGAAGAGACTCTCGGAAAAAAGGAGGATTTTCTACATGAAAAAAGTTTTAAGGCGAATCTATGTTGATTGGACCTTAAACGAGTGTTAACGTTTCTAAGAAAAGGACCTGGAACTAGAGAACGGGTTTCTAAAGAACATTTACCGTTGTAAAATTTGTAGAAAAAAGATAAAGCTCCTACATTTCGTCTGTGTTCCAAAGTATCAAGAGACGAAGTAATGGTTACATCGTTTATCAAACGGATAACTCTATTCTGAATTCCATCAAGATAAACCAAATGCGATTTCGGAGCCCCGCCCCACACATATGAAGTAAATTCTAAAATTGGTCTCACATAAGATTTATATAAAGTTAATACTTCAGAGGGAGTGAAGTAGAAGTTACAACGTCTTATGAAGCCCAAACATTGGCTAGCTCTTTTTGAAATTTCATAAATATGTTCCGTCCAGGAAAGATCACTTGATAGTAGAAGGATTATCTTGAATAAATTCTTTAATTTTAATAACTTGACAAAAGTTAGCTCCTTTAATATTAATTTCTTACATTAAAGCCCTTTATTAAAATTCAAAATAAAATAAAAATCGAAGGAATGTGATTTACAATATATCACATTTCCCACGTTTGTAGCCGGTTTCAATTTATTTTCTCAGAATTCTCTCTGATTCATTGAAAAAGCAATGCGAAAAAACGAAAACGAAACTAAAACGACGCGAGTTCAAATGCTTTCATCAATGGATAATGGTCAGGGAAAACTACAAAAACCTTGACCAAGAACCCTTGGCCCTCTTGGACAGTTCCCACAGTCTCACGTCAGGATAGTACTAGAGCTCGATGTCGAACGGATATCAAGACTATTGAATTCGTTATGAATTCACCAACGGCAATCGCGAATCATTAATTTCTTAGGTACCGCACTTAAATATGCAGTAGGAACTCCTGATTTCGACGACAAATTTTTATTAATACCAAGACCCAAGTAAGATAGACCATAGAACATGAACTAGACACCGTATATCTTTTCGAGTTAATTTATGCAAGAAATAGAGACATAATAATTAAAAATTAACCCCATTTTACTAAACAACGAAGAAAATGAAAAACTACTAACCTCTGAGCACTTTACGAATATAATAATAAACGATTTATTAACAGTCTCAAAACTAAAAATTTTACAAGATTATAATAACATTTATTTCATTATTAAGTACCCTGTAGTAACACAAGCTTGCAAAAAAATTAAAATTAGACCGGTCATACAGAATCGTAAATCGATAATGCATGACACTGACGTTATAGCCGAGTGCGAGAACAAATACAAGCAGCTTACAAATTGCAAGGATGCGGCGCTGACCACGTATTGTCAAGTCTCAAACGACAATAGCTCCTGCATCCTGAATCTACTAGCACACCAATCAGCAATTTGCAAAACTGTTACAGCAGACCATATCGCTCCAGTAGAAGAAATAAGTGATGGACGAATTATTGTGAATGATGCGACATGCGACAGTCGGAGAAGATGAAGCTAATTTTGCTCCATTCTTGATCACGTACAAAGAGAGCGTACCGTCAACCGCACCACTTATACAAATTGGAGGAAGGCCGTACGTTCGTATCCTGAAGTCGCACGGAGGTCGGATTCTCTTCTAATGGGGGAGCAGTTAACAGGAGCATCGATCGGTCACCCTAAGCCTATAATTTGCAACACAGTTATTAACACGTACGGTTAGCGGTCACCCGAAAAATCATCCGCTTTTCATCGACAGGTAGCACTCGTGAATTCACAAGTGCTGACGGCAACAGAAACAGTCGTTGCAACCGTTCCCACGAGAACTGCAGACGGTCAGCGATCACAAGACAGTCATCAACGCGCAGGATCGCAAGAAACTCCTCATATCGGGAGAGTAATAAAAGTAGAATAATTAATTATTGAAATTTAGACATAGGTTATTAGTAGTTTTAAATTAGTGAGTTAATAAAGAAAAAGTTGATTAAAATATAAATACGTGTCGATTTCTAACTTATATGGTGGCTTTTGTTGCTGTGCTGTTCAATTGTCTGACCTGTGCAACTAATAAAATCAGTCCCGAAAAAGTGTCTTCTCGTTTCCTTCAGCATCGGGCACCTTCCCTTTCTCCAAGATCACATAGGGTGCAAATAATTGGAAGATCTTCTCTATGTGGAATAAAATTCAGCTAGAATAACTCACCACGAAGTTTTATCACCATCGATAGTTCATCCACACTATATTCGTCCCTAAAGTAACTGTCTTGCAGTTGTGACATAATTGGCTATACGTGGTTCTATGAATCGACGCCGCTGCATTTCTTAGAAAGCCTTCCCTTAGGTCAACTTTTTTTATGAGGTTATAGAGCATTGGTTTCCAATTTTGATACTCTTCTATATTAAGTTGAAGCTCCACCCCACAGCTTTGCGCTAGCTCCAGCCATTCCGCGTACCAGCTTGACCGGTTGGAAATTGTCCTAAGTGCAATTTTCTTCGGCAGTCGATCATTTGGCATTTTAAGAACCTTCAGGATATAGTCCACTTGCATCTTTAGCGTTTTTATGAATACTGGGGGCAGTACTGTCTCAATCATTAGCATGTAGTTAGGTGTATTCGGTGGAAGTTGAAATGTTATTTTTATGTAGAATCTCAAGAGCTTTTCTAAGGTGTCATACCTTTTGGTTCCCCATACTTGGGCTGCATACAGCATAATGGCTTCGGAGCATGCTTCAAAAACTTTGTATTTGCTACTATGCGAAATAAGTTTGTTGGCGAAACATCTCCAGATAGCATTATATTGCTATTTTTGCCTTTGCAATTTTTTCACCGAAATGTTTTTTCATATTGAAGTTGTTTGTGATGTAAACTCCTAGGTATTTGTAGTCGGTCACTATTTCCATTATACAGCCATTTTTCGTTAGCACAGCTCCTACCACCTCCTCTCTTAAATATCATTACCTAAGATTTCTCCAAGTTAACCACTAAGCTCCATAATTGGCAGTATTCATATAACCGATTAATCATCCGCTGGAGAGTCTCGGGAGTGCACGCAAACATAACTATGTCATCTGCAAAGATCAGGGCCTTTATCAATGCACCTGCGAGATCTCTACCTCCGGGTAGAAAATCGATTAGGTCTTCAATGAAGAGTGCAAACAATTCCGGGCTTAAATAAAATCCTTGTCTTAATCCAGCCTCCGTTTGAAACCACTCTGAAGATCCTTTCCCATCCCACACTGCTGATTTTGTGTCTTCATAATTCAGGTTTTGTAGGGTCATGACAAATTTGAGTGACATCCCCATAACATATTTAACAACATATTTATAAAACAATGCATTTTGGTCTACTGTGTCGAAGGCTGCTTTGAAGTCTATAAAAAATACATATAGCTTTTTCTGTCTCGCGAGAAAGAACTCCGCAATACTTCTCAAGACGAATATATGATCCACAGTCGAATATCCTGGTCTAAATCCGGCTTAAAATTCTTTCAACAAATTATTTTCCCTAATCCATGTCGTGAGCCGTTTTTGGAGAATAGCGGTGTAGATTTTGTAGGAGGAATTAAGAAAAGAGACACCCCTTTAGTTGACTGGGTCCGATTTATTCCCTTTCTTATGGATTTTTTTTTTTTTTTATAGAGACTTATTGCCAAGGGAGGACTCCCTTAGTGACTTTCATCACGGCAATAAGTTGGGCTAAGCCCTTTATTAAAATTAAAAATAAAATAAAAATCGAAGGAATGTGATTTACAATATATCACATTTCTCACGTTTGTAGCCGGTTTCAATTTATTTTCTCAGAATTCTCTCTGATTCATTGAAAAAGCAATGCGAAAAAACGAACACGAAACTAAAACGACGCGAGTTCAAATGCTTTCATCAATGGATAATGGTAAGGGAAAACTACAAAAACCTTGACCAAGAAAATATTACAAATTATAAAAATAATGTAAAAAATACTGATAAACAATTTTTTTTTCTTTTAAATATATATTTTATATTAATAAACAACTTATAAATAATTCATCCATCATCCTTCAGGAAGTTGTTAACGGCTAATTTGAAGGCCTGCAGATTATAAGATTCGGGAAACACGGGCTCGGCCAATTGATTCCACATCGAAGAGACTCTCGGAAAAAAGGAGGATTTTCTACATGAAAAAAGTTTTAAGGCGAATCTATGTTGATTGGACCTTAAACGAGTGTTAACGTTTCTAAGAAAAGGACCTGGAACTAGAGAACGGGTTTCTAAAGAACATTTACCGTTGTAAAATTTGTAGAAAACAGATAAAGCTCCTACATTTCATCTGTGTTCCAAAGTATCAAGAGACGAAGTAATGGTTACATCGTTTATCAAACGGATAACTCTATTCTGAATTCCATCAAGATAAACCAAATGCGATTTCGGAGCCCCACCCCACACATATGAAGTAAATTCTAAAATTGGTCTCACATAAGATTTATATAAAGTTAATACTTCAGAGGGAGTGAAGTAGAAGTTACAACGTCTTATGAAGCCCAAACATTGGCTAGCTCTTTTTGAAATTTCATAAATATGTTCCGTCCAGGAAAGATCACTTGATAGTAGAAGGATTATCTTGAATAAATTCTTTAATTTTAATAACTTGACAAAAGTTAGCTCCTTTAATATTAATTTCTTACATTAAAGCCCTTTATTAAAATTCAAAATAAAATAAAAATCGAAGGAATGTGATTTACAATATATCACATTTCCCACGTTTGTAGCCGGTTTCAATTTATTTTCTCAGAATTCTCTCTGATTCATTGAAAAAGCAATGCGAAAAAACGAACACGAAACTAAAACGACGCGAGTTCAAATGCTTTCATCAATGGATAATGGTCAGGGAAAACTACAAAAACCTTGACCAAGAACCCTTGGCCCTCTTGGACAGTTCCCACAGTCTCACGTCAGGAAAGTACTAGAGCTCGATGTCGAACGGATATCAAGACTATTGAATTCGTTATGAATTCACCAACGGCAATCGCGAATCATTAATTTCTTAGGTACCGCACTTAAATATGTAGTAGGAACTTCTGATTTCGACGACAAATTTTTATTAATACCAAGACCCAAGTAAGATAGACCATAGAACATGAACTAGACACCGTATATCTTTTCGAGTTAATTTATGCAAGAAATAGAGACATAATAATTAAAAATTAACCCCATTTTACTAAACAACGAAGAAAATGAAAAACTACTAACCTCTGAGCACTTTACGAATATAATAATAAACGATTTATTAACAGTCTCAAAACTAAAAATTTTACAAGATTATAATAACATTTATTTCATTATTAAGTACCCTGTAGTAACACAAGCTTGCAAAAAAATTAAAATTAGACCGGTCATACAGAATCGTAAATCGATAATGCTTGACACTGACGTTATAGCCGAGTGCGAGAACAAATACAAGCAGCTTACAAATTGCAAGGATGCGGCGCTGACCACGTATTGTCAAGTCTCAAACGACAATAGCTCCTGCATCCTGAATCTACTAGCACACCAATCAGCAATTTGCAAAACTGTTACAGCAGACCATATCGCTCCAGTAGAAGAAATAAGTGATGGACGAATTATTGTGAATGATGCGACATGCGACAGTCGGAGAAGATGAAGCTAATTTTGCTCCATTCTTGATCACGTACAAAGAGAGCGTACCGTCAACCGCACCACTTATACAAATTGGAGGAAGGCCGTACGTTCGTATCCTGAAGTCGCACGGAGGTCGGATTCTCTTCTAGTGGGGGAGCAGTTAACACGAGCATCGAGCGGTCACCCTAAGCCTATAATTTGCAACACAGTTATTAACACGTACGGTTAGCGGTCACCCGAAAAATCATCCGCTTTTCATCGACAGGTAGCACTCGTGAATTCACAAGTGCTGACGGCAACAGAAACAGTCGTTGCAACCGTTCCCACGAGAACTGCAGACGACAGCGTAAAACAACAGCGGCAGGAGCAGCGACACCGGCAGCGGAAACATAGGTCAGCGATCACAAGACAGTTATCAACGCGCTGGATCGCAAGAAACTCCTCATAGCGGGAGAGTAATAAAAGTAGAATAATTAATTATTGAAATTTAGACATAGGTTATTAGTAGTTTTAAATTAGTGAGTTAATAAAGTAAAAGTTGATTAAAATATAAATACGTGTCGATTTCTAACTTATATGGTGGCTTTTGTTGCTGTGCTGTTCAATTGTCTGACCTGTGCAACTAATAAAATCAGTCCCGAAAAAGTGTCTTCTCGTTTCCTTCAGCATCGGGCACCTTCCCTTTCTCCAAGATCACATAGGGTGCAAATAATTGGAAGATCTTCTCTATGTGGAATAAAATTCAGCTAAAATAACTCACCACGAAGTTTTATCACCATCGATAGTTCATCCAAACTATATTCGTCCCTAAAGTAACTGTCTTGCAGTTGTGACATAATTGGCTATACGTGGTTCTATGAATCGACGCTGCTGCATTTCTTAGAAAGCCTTCCCTTAGGTCAACTTTTTTTATGAGGTTATAGAGCATTGGTTTCCAATTTTGATACTCTTCTATATTAAGTTGAAGCTCCACCCCACAGCTTTGCGCTAGCTCCAGCCATTCCGCGTACCAGCTTGACCGGTTGGAAACTGTCTCAATCATTAGCATGTAGTTAGGCGTATTCGGTGGAAGTTGAAATGTTATTTTTATGTAGAATCTCAAGAGCTTTTCTAAGGTGTCATACCTTTTGGTTCCCCATACTTGGGCTGCATACAGCATAATGGCTTCGGAGCATGCTTCAAAAACTTTGTATTTGCTACTATGCGAAATAAGTTTGTTGGCGAAACATCTCCAGATAGCATTATATTGCTATTTTTGCCTTTGCAATTTTTTCACCGAAATGTTTTTTCATATTCAAGTTGTTTGTGAAGTAAACTCCTAGGTATTTGTAGTCGGTCACTATTTCCATTGTACAGCCATTTTTCGTTAGCACAGCTCCTACCACCTCCTCTCTTAAATATCATTACCTAAGATTTCTCCAAGTTAACCACTAAGATCCATAATTGGCAGTATTCATATAACCGATTAATCATCCGCTGGAGAGTCTCGGGAGTGCACGCAAACATAACTATGTCATCTGCAAAGATCAGGGCCTTTATCAATGCACCTGCGAGATCTCTACCTCCGGGTAGAAAATCGATTAGGTCTTCAATGAAGAGTGCAAACAATTCCGGGCTTAAAGAAAAACCTTGTCTTAATCCAGCCTCCGTTTGAAACCACTCTGAAGATCCTTTCCCATCCCACACTGCTGATTTTGTGTCTTCATAATTCAGGTTTTGTAGGGTCATGACAAATTTGAGTGACATCCCCATAACATATAGTTTATAAAACAATGCTTTTTGGTCTACTGTGTCGAAGGCTGCTTTGAAGTCTATAAAAAAAACATATAGCTTTTTCTGTCTCGCGAGAAAGAACTCCGCAATACTTCTCAAGACGAATATATGATCCACAGTCGAATATCCTGGTCTAAATCCGGCTTAAAATTCTTTCAACAAATTATTTTCCCTAATCCATGTCGTGAGCCGTTTTTGGAGAATAGCGGTGTAGATTTTGTAGGAGGAATTAAGAAAAGAGACACCCCTTTAGTTGACTGGGTCCGATTTATTCCCTTTCTTATGGATTTTTTTTTTTTTTATAGAGACTTATTGCCAAGGGAGGACTCCCTTAGTGACTTTCATCACGGCAATAACTTGGGCTAAGCCCTTTATTAAAATTCAAAATAAAATAAAAATCGAAGGAATGTGATTTACAAAAAATCACATTTCTCACGTTTGTAGCCGGTTTCAATTTATTTTCTCAGAATTCTCTCTGATTCATTGAAAAAGCAATGCGAAAAAACGAACACGAAACTAAAACGACGCGAGTTCAAATGCTTTCATCAATGGATAATGGTAAGGGAAAACTACAAAAACCTTGACCAAGAAAATATTACAAATTATAAAAATAATGTAAAAAATACTGATAAACAATTTTTTTTTCTTTTAAATATATATTTTATATTAATAAACAACTTATAAATAATTCATCCATCATCCTTCAGGAAGTTGTTAACGGCTAATTTGAAGGCCTGCAGATTATAAGATTCGGGAAACACGGGCTCGGCCAATTGATTCCACATCGAAGAGACTCTCGGAAAAAAGGAGGATTTTCTACATGAAAAAAGTTTTAAGGCGAATCTATGTTGATTGGACCTTAAACGAGTGTTAGCGTTTCTAAGAAAAGGACCTGGAACTAGAGAACGGGTTTCTAAAGAACATTTACCGTTGTAAAATTTGTAGAAAACAGATAAAGCTCCTACATTTCGTCTGTGTTCCAAAGTATCAAGAGACGAAGTAATGGTTACATCGTTTATCAAACGGATAACTCTATTCTGAATTCCATCAAGATAAACCAAATGCGATTTCGGAGCCCCACCCCACACATATGAAGTAAATTCTAAAATTGGTCTCACATAAGATTTATATAAAGTTAATACTTCAGAGGGAGTGAAGTAGATGTTACAAAGTCTTATGAAGCTCAAACATTGGCTAGCTCTTTTTGAAATTTCATAAATATGTTCCGTCCAGGAAAGATCACTTGATAGTAGAAGGATTATCTTGAATAAATTCTTTAATTTTAATAACTTGACAAAAGTTAGCTCCTTTAATATTAATTTCTTACATTAAAGCCCTTTATTAAAATTCAAAATAAAATAAAAATCGAAGGAATGTGATTTACAATATATCACATTTCCCACGTTTGTAGCCGGTTTCAATTTATTTTCTCAGAATTCTCCCCATCCGTGGTAAGGGGCTGCAGACTATTCTCTTAGTTCACTCGTAGGAGGCAGGGACTTTGTCTCTCCAAGTTTAAGGTGGTCAGTTATACGGCTCGCAACTTCCACCCACCCGTGGTAAGGGGTTGCAAAGCCAAGTTTCTTATTTGATCATAGGGCAGGTGACGTACCTCCTAAGGTCGGTAGTTATGGGTATCAGCAGGACTAGCACACAATGAAATGCATCTTGCGATGCCGAGACGCCGACTCCGTAAATAACGCTAGAGTAAGTTAACTACAGCCTAACAACGTTTGCGAACCATTATAAATCCTTGTAAATTTATTTCAAACTGATATATGTATATTCATTGTTAACATCATAAAATCTTGTATACTGAAGGCAAAAATAAAACAAATCAAAGTAGAACCAAAACGTCTCGGTCTATGAAATGTATCGAACTTAGTGGAACCCGCTGAGCATACCCCAGCCCTAGAAGAAAACTTCATTACAGTGTGGTGCATCGGCCGGGAATCGAACCCGGGCCACCCGCGTGGCAGGCGTGCATTCTACCACTGAACCACCGATCCCCAATCCTCCCTACAGCAGAAACCAGCTCAGCGGGACCAGGGTTTGGAAATAAAAAAAACGAAATAATTAAAATAATATATTTTTTTTTGTTTATTTTAAATATTATTTATTTTTGTATTTCCAAACCCAGGTCCCGCTGAGCTGGTTTCTGCTGTAGGGGGGATTGGGGATCGGTGGTTCAGGAATGCGTCCAAAACCGTCGTTACAAGTTTACTCAACATTGAACATTTGGTTGACGGAAAGAAAATCCATAAACACAATTTGAGATAAATCCACTTCCCTTTTCAGTTATTTTTCATCGGTACGACCATCTGATACACCATTTAAATCTGACCCGCTACGAATCCATCGCTTATAACACGCAAAACCCTCTTGGACATTTCCCACAGTCTCACGTCAGGAAAGTACTAGAGCTCGATGTCGAACGGATATCAAGACAATTGAATTCGTTATGAATTCACCAACGGCAATCGCGAATCATTAATTTCTTAGGTACCGCACTTAAATATGTAGTAGGAACTCCTGATTTCGACGACAAATTTTTATTAATACCAAGACCCAAGTAAGATAGACCATAGAACATGAACTAGACACCGTATATCTTTTCGAGTTAATTTATGCAAGAAATAGAGACATAATAATAAAAAATTAACCCCATTTTACTAAACAACGAAGAAAATGAAAAACTACTAACCTCTGAGCACTTTACGAATATAATAATAAACGATTTATTAACAGTCTCAAAACTAAAAATTTTACAAGATTATAATAACATTTATTTCAAGTAACACAAGCTTGCAAAAAAATTAAAATTAGACCGGTCATACAGAATCGTAAATCGATAATGCTTGACACTGACGTTATAGCCGTGTGCGAGAACAAATACAAGCAGCTTACAAATTGCAAGGATGCGGCGCTGACCACGTATTGCCAAGTCTCAAACGACAATAGCTCCTGCATCCTGAATCTACTAGCACACCAATCAGCAATTTGCAAAACTGTTACAGCAGACCATATCGCTCCAGTAGAAGAAATAAGTGATGGACTAATCATTGTGAATGATGCGACATGCGACAGTCGGAGAAGATGAAGCTACTTTTGCTCCATTCTTGATCACGTACAAAGAGAGCGTACCGTCAACCGCACCACTTATACAAATTGGAGGAAGGCCGTACGTTCGTATCCTGAAGTCGCACGGAGGTCAGCTTCTCTTCTGAGCATCGAGCGGTCACCCTAAGCCTATAATTTGCAATACAGTTATTAACACGTACGGTTAGCGGTCACCCGAAAAATCATACGCTTTTCATCGACAGGTAGCACTCGTGAATTCACAAGTGCTGACGGCAACAGAAACAGTCGTTGCAACCGTTCCCACGAGAACTGCAGAGCAGCGACACCGGCAGCAGAAACATAGGTCAGCGATCACAAGACAGTCATCAACGCGCGGGATCGCAAGAAACTCCTCATAGCGGGAGAGTAATAAAAGTAGAATAATTAATTATTGAAATTTAGACATAGGTTATTAGTAGTTTTAAATTAGTGAGTTAATAAAGAAAAAGTTGATTAAAAAATAAATACGTGTCGATTTCTAACTTATATGGTGGCTTTTGTTGCTGTGCTGTTCAATTGTCTGACCTGTGCAACTAATAAAATCAGTCCCGAAAAAGTGTCTTCTCGTTTCCTTCAGCATCGGGCACCTTCCCTTTCTCCAAGATCACATAGGGTGCAAATAATTGGAAGATCTTCTCTATGTGGAATAAAATTCAGCTAGAATAACTCACCACGAAGTTTTATCACCATCGATAGTTCATCCACACTATATTCGTCCCTAAAGTAACTGTCTTGCAGTTGTGACATAATTGGCTATACGTGGTTCTATGAATCGACGCCGCTGTATTTCTTAGAAAGCCTTCCCTTATGTCAACTTTTTTAATGAGGTTATAGAGCATTGGTTTCCAATTTTGATACTCTTCTATATTAAGTTGAAGCTCCACCCCACAGCTTTGCGCTAGCTCCAGCATAATGGCTTCGGAGCATGCTTCAAAAACTTTGTATTTGCTACTATGCGAAATAAGTTTGTTGGCGAAACATCTCCAGATAGCATTTATTACTATTTTTGCCTTTGCAATTTTTTCACCGAAATGTTTTTTTATATTCAAGTTGTTTGTGAAGTAAACTCCTAGGTATTTGTAGTCGGTCACTATTTCCATTGTACAGCCATTTTTCGTTAGCACAGCTCCTACCACCTCCTCTCTTAAATATCATTACCTAAGATTTCTCCAAGTTAACCACTAAGCTCCATAATTGGCAGTATTCATATAACCGATTATTCATCCGCTGGAGAGTATCGGGAGTGCACGCAAACATAACTATGTCATCTGCAAAGATCAGGGCCTTTATCAATTCACCTGCGAGATCTCTACCTCCGGGTAGAAAATCGATTAGGTCTTCAATGAAGAGTGCAAACAATTCCGGGCTTAAAGAAAATCCTTGTCTTAATCCAGCCTCCATTTGAAACCACTCTGAAGATCCTTCCCCATCCCACACTGCTGATTTTGTGTCTTCATAATTCAGGTTTTGTAGGGTCATGACAAATTTGAGTGACATCCCCATAACATATAGTTTATAAAACAATGCATTTTGGTCTACTGTGTCGAAGGCTGCTTTGAAGTCTATAAAAAATACATATAGCTTTTTCTGTCTCGCGAGAAAGAACTCCGCAATACTTCTCAAGACGAATATATGATCCACAGTCGAATATCCTGGTCTAAATCCGGCTTAAAATTCTTTCAACAAATTATTTTCCCTAATCCATGTCGTGAGCCGTTTTTGGAGAATAGCGGTGTAGATTTTGTAGGAGGAATTAAGAAAAGAGACACCCCTTTAGTTGACTGGGTCCGATTTATTCCCTTTCTTATGGATTTTTTTTTTTTTTTATAGAGACTTATTGCCAAGGGAGGACTCCCTTAGTGACTTTCATCACGGCAATAAGTTGGGCTAAGCCCTTTATTAAAATTAAAAATAAAATAAAAATCGAAGGAATGTGATTTACAATATATCACATTTCTCACGTTTGTAGCCGGTTTCAATTTATTTTCTCAGAATTCTCTCTGATTCATTGAAAAAGCAATGCGAAAAAACGAACACGAAACTAAAACGACGCGAGTTCAAATGCTTTCATCAATGGATAATGGTAAGGGAAAACTACAAAAACCTTGACCAAGAAAATATTACAAATTATAAAAATAATGTAAAAAATACTGATAAACAATTTTTTTTTCTTTTAAATATATATTTTATATTAATAAACAACTTATAAATAATTCATCCATCATCCTTCAGGAAGTTGTTAACGGCTAATTTGAAGGCCTGCAGATTATAAGATTCGGGAAACACGGGCTCGGCCAATTGATTCCACATCGAAGAGACTCTCGGAAAAAAGGAGGATTTTCTACATGAAAAAAGTTTTAAGGCGAATCTATGTTGATTGGACCTTAAACGAGTGTTAACGTTTCTAAGAAAAGGACCTGGAACTAGAGAACGGGTTTCTAAAGAACATTTACCGTTGTAAAATTTGTAGAAAACAGATAAAGCTCCTACATTTCATCTGTGTTCCAAAGTATCAAGAGACGAAGTAATGGTTACATCGTTTATCAAACGGATAACTCTATTCTGAATTCCATCAAGATAAACCAAATGCGATTTCGGAGCCCCACCCCACACATATGAAGTAAATTCTAAAATTGGTCTCACATAAGATTTATATAAAGTTAATACTTCAGAGGGAGTGAAGTAGAAGTTACAACGTCTTATGAAGCCCAAACATTGGCTAGCTCTTTTTGAAATTTCATAAATATGTTCCGTCCAGGAAAGATCACTTGATAGTAGAAGGATTATCTTGAATAAATTCTTTAATTTTAATAACTTGACAAAAGTTAGCTCCTTTAATATTAATTTCTTACATTAAAGCCCTTTATTAAAATTCAAAATAAAATAAAAATCGAAGGAATGTGATTTACAATATATCACATTTCCCACGTTTGTAGCCGGTTTCAATTTATTTTCTCAGAATTCTCTCTGATTCATTGAAAAAGCAATGCGAAAAAACGAACACGAAACTAAAACGACGCGAGTTCAAATGCTTTCATCAATGGATAATGGTCAGGGAAAACTACAAAAACCTTGACCAAGAACCCTTGGCCCTCTTGGACAGTTCCCACAGTCTCACGTCAGGAAAGTACTAGAGCTCGATGTCGAACGGATATCAAGACTATTGAATTCGTTATGAATTCACCAACGGCAATCGCGAATCATTAATTTCTTAGGTACCGCACTTAAATATGTAGTAGGAACTTCTGATTTCGACGACAAATTTTTATTAATACCAAGACCCAAGTAAGATAGACCATAGAACATGAACTAGACACCGTATATCTTTTCGAGTTAATTTATGCAAGAAATAGAGACATAATAATTAAAAATTAACCCCATTTTACTAAACAACGAAGAAAATGAAAAACTACTAACCTCTGAGCACTTTACGAATATAATAATAAACGATTTATTAACAGTCTCAAAACTAAAAATTTTACAAGATTATAATAACATTTATTTCATTATTAAGTACCCTGTAGTAACACAAGCTTGCAAAAAAATTAAAATTAGACCGGTCATACAGAATCGTAAATCGATAATGCTTGACACTGACGTTATAGCCGAGTGCGAGAACAAATACAAGCAGCTTACAAATTGCAAGGATGCGGCGCTGACCACGTATTGTCAAGTCTCAAACGACAATAGCTCCTGCATCCTGAATCTACTAGCACACCAATCAGCAATTTGCAAAACTGTTACAGCAGACCATATCGCTCCAGTAGAAGAAATAAGTGATGGACGAATTATTGTGAATGATGCGACATGCGACAGTCGGAGAAGATGAAGCTAATTTTGCTCCATTCTTGATCACGTACAAAGAGAGCGTACCGTCAACCGCACCACTTATACAAATTGGAGGAAGGCCGTACGTTCGTATCCTGAAGTCGCACGGAGGTCGGATTCTCTTCTAGTGGGGGAGCAGTTAACACGAGCATCGAGCGGTCACCCTAAGCCTATAATTTGCAACACAGTTATTAACACGTACGGTTAGCGGTCACCCGAAAAATCATCCGCTTTTCATCGACAGGTAGCACTCGTGAATTCACAAGTGCTGACGGCAACAGAAACAGTCGTTGCAACCGTTCCCACGAGAACTGCAGACGACAGCGTAAAACAACAGCGGCAGGAGCAGCGACACCGGCAGCGGAAACATAGGTCAGCGATCACAAGACAGTTATCAACGCGCTGGATCGCAAGAAACTCCTCATAGCGGGAGAGTAATAAAAGTAGAATAATTAATTATTGAAATTTAGACATAGGTTATTAGTAGTTTTAAATTAGTGAGTTAATAAAGTAAAAGTTGATTAAAATATAAATACGTGTCGATTTCTAACTTATATGGTGGCTTTTGTTGCTGTGCTGTTCAATTGTCTGACCTGTGCAACTAATAAAATCAGTCCCGAAAAAGTGTCTTCTCGTTTCCTTCAGCATCGGGCACCTTCCCTTTCTCCAAGATCACATAGGGTGCAAATAATTGGAAGATCTTCTCTATGTGGAATAAAATTCAGCTAAAATAACTCACCACGAAGTTTTATCACCATCGATAGTTCATCCAAACTATATTCGTCCCTAAAGTAACTGTCTTGCAGTTGTGACATAATTGGCTATACGTGGTTCTATGAATCGACGCTGCTGCATTTCTTAGAAAGCCTTCCCTTAGGTCAACTTTTTTTATGAGGTTATAGAGCATTGGTTTCCAATTTTGATACTCTTCTATATTAAGTTGAAGCTCCACCCCACAGCTTTGCGCTAGCTCCAGCATAATGGCTTCGGAGCATGCTTCAAAAACTTTGTATTTGCTACTATGCGAAATAAGTTTGTTGGCGAAACATCTCCAGATAGCATTTATTACTATTTTTGCCTTTGCAATTTTTTCACCGAAATGTTTTTTTATATTCAAGTTGTTTGTGAAGTAAACTCCTAGGTATTTGTAGTCGGTCACTATTTCCATTGTACAGCCATTTTTCGTTAGCACAGCTCCTACCACCTCCTCTCTTAAATATCATTACCTAAGATTTCTCCAAGTTAACCACTAAGCTCCATAATTGGCAGTATTCATATAACCGATTATTCATCCGCTGGAGAGTATCGGGAGTGCACGCAAACATAACTATGTCATCTGCAAAGATCAGGGCCTTTATCAATTCACCTGCGAGATCTCTACCTCCGGGTAGAAAATCGATTAGGTCTTCAATGAAGAGTGCAAACAATTCCGGGCTTAAAGAAAATCCTTGTCTTAATCCAGCCTCCATTTGAAACCACTCTGAAGATCCTTCCCCATCCCACACTGCTGATTTTGTGTCTTCATAATTCAGGTTTTGTAGGGTCATGACAAATTTGAGTGACATCCCCATAACATATAGTTTATAAAACAATGCATTTTGGTCTACTGTGTCGAAGGCTGCTTTGAAGTCTATAAAAAATACATATAGCTTTTTCTGTCTCGCGAGAAAGAACTCCGCAATACTTCTCAAGACGAATATATGATCCACAGTCGAATATCCTGGTCTAAATCCGGCTTAAAATTCTTTCAACAAATTATTTTCCCTAATCCATGTCGTGAGCCGTTTTTGGAGAATAGCGGTGTAGATTTTGTAGGAGGAATTAAGAAAAGAGACACCCCTTTAGTTGACTGGGTCCGATTTATTCCCTTTCTTATGGATTTTTTTTTTTTTTTATAGAGACTTATTGCCAAGGGAGGACTCCCTTAGTGACTTTCATCACGGCAATAAGTTGGGCTAAGCCCTTTATTAAAATTAAAAATAAAATAAAAATCGAAGGAATGTGATTTACAATATATCACATTTCTCACGTTTGTAGCCGGTTTCAATTTATTTTCTCAGAATTCTCTCTGATTCATTGAAAAAGCAATGCGAAAAAACGAACACGAAACTAAAACGACGCGAATTCAAATGCTTTCATCAATGGATAATGGTAAGGGAAAACTACAAAAACCTTGACCAAGAAAATATTACAAATTATAAAAATAATGTAAAAAACTTTCAACTTTTAAATCTGTTACATGCGAATTCCATTCTCCACCAATAAGTCCATAATCGTTCACTGGCATTCCTTGATGACTTACAAAAGTAAATTCCCCACTCTTATCAGACTCACTCGTTCCATTCAAAATCCGCAGTCCAAAAGATTGGCAGAATTCTAGCACTCCCATGCCTCTGGTGTTACGCACATCATCTTTTGATGCACGAACTATTCCGGCGCTAGTGTTTTCAAATCAAGCTTCAGTACCAGTTCTAGCATTCAAATCACATATCACCAAATTTGTATTGTCTTTGTACTGTGCTATACTTTACAGCGTATCAAAGTTACGTTCCCAATAGTTGCAGTTGACGTAGGTTGGGTTTATCCAAAACTTCGTATTTTCAAACCTTACATTTGCGTAGGTAGAACCCTCTACTGTATTAATTTCACATTTTTCCCCTCTGATATCCCTTTTATAGCCAAAGAAACTGCCACCACTTCCTCTTCACAATATATGTATTTGCGTTGCAGGTATCCATTTGTACTTATAATTCAGAAACTTATTCTCTAAATACTCTTCATTCTTTTTTTTCTCTATTAGAAAGGTCTCGAATAGAAAAACTAACTCAAATTGATTAATAAAACTAAAAAATTCTGGGTATAACGAATTGTTACGTAAACCCGCTATATTGTATGATAATATTTTAAATTTAATTACATTTGGTTCATTATCTAACTTTTTATTACTATCGTGGCAGACGGCTTTATAATTAAAAACGTTTCTTGGAACTGCATACTCCTCCAGAATGATGATCCACAACAATTCCATTGCCCTCGGCATTCACTGCTGTCGCTGCTATCGCTTGTGTTTGCACAATAAGTGGATTTTGTGGAACATGTTCCAGCTGTCGTTGTTACATTCAAACTTTCACCCACAATCTGCTTCAGAACTGTCATTGCATTATCAGCCACACCTTTGCACATAAGACTGTTGTTTTTGTCGAAATAAAATGTCTTATTCTCTACTTCAAGTTTTTGACCACGAATTTGAACCCTTAAACTTCTATTTTGTTGTGTAATGTCCTTTTTTAATTCGAACAAACGTTTCCTGCGTTGGCGGGCCCTCGCAGTGTAGTCAACGTTCATACTTATGCCTGTGTTCTTTAATTTTGTTTTGGCTTTTAAAATCCTGCCCACATCTTCACTATTTTCTCCATTTTTTTCATTTGAACCACAACATTCGTGGCCTTCTCCTCAGCATAAATTGTTCCAGCTGCTGTTACTTGAGACGCGTCCGCTGACTCCAGTAAGTCTAAGCATAGTGATTTTGCTTTATGCCATTCTGTGTTGGGATATGCACAACGTCATTTTTTTCATTAGCTTTTCTTTCCATCTGTATGACTTGTCGTTCAAGATCGTTGCATCTCTCCTTCATTTGATTCAGTTGGTCTTGCAGTATTTTTTTGTCATTCTTCAATGCCTTGACCTCTACGCTGATCCCTTCTATGTCCGCCTTTGTGGGCATATTTTGGAGTTTTGTATCGAGTATAGCAGTCATTGTTGATTCAATCATCATTTTCAAATTAATGATCTGCATATCTCCTACTGCTCCCCTAGATAGAAGTTCATTATTGAGTTATCGGTGTTGTTGTTGTTGCATTTTTCTTATTTGTATGCGTTGGTGTTCGACCACGCTCATGGCGTTTGTTGCTTATTTTTATTTGTTTTTCAGCAATTATTAAGCGACTCACCTTGATTTTTTTTTACTCTTCACATTCGTGTGTTCTTCAATAATATTATGGTTGTACTTTTCCAGTTTCTATTTGGTAACTTCGCACTTAGACCAAGAAGGTCCGTTGTAATACCACAAGGATCTAGAAAATCCCACGCCTACTCGTTGAACCACTTGGAGCTTCGTATGAAGCGCAATAGACTATTAATATCAATGTGGGTTAGATCGTTGATATCGTTATAAAAGAACGCTCCCAGATGGAGCTTCCGCCCCGTGCCCCGGCACCCAGCACAAGTGAATGTGCTCTGCCATTTCCTCAAGAGACGATCGGCAATTCAGGGCCAGAATGGAATTTGTGGAGATTGATTCCATAGACTTTAGCGCAGCCTGGCTATCCGAGAAAATGTGGATATCCTTAACATATATGACATTACTCTTCAGCAAAGACAAGTCTTCCTTAATAGCCATGATTTCCGCTTTGAAAACACTACAAGACGGAAAGAGAGACTTAGATTTAGTTTTTTTGAAAAGACACCTCCGCCAACCCCTTCAGCAGTTTTCGACCCGTTTGTGTAGAAGTGAATTCCTTCATTTTCCAAGCAGATACCTTCTTCCCAAAAAGACGTTGAGGGGATGGTAACCTGGAAGTTTTTGTTGTGGAGTCCTGACTGAATTCAGGATAGAAGAGTGGCCGAAATCACGGTCCACTGAGAGATTGCTCTGAGGGAGTAGCCGCGCTTGCAGCGAGTTCTCTGCCGAAGATGTCGAGTGGAGCAAGGTTGAACAGTATGTTCAGTGCAGCAGAGGGAGTTGTAGGAAGCACTCCGCTCACACAAAGACAAGCTGATCCTTGGACTATGCTTAGTTTGTCGCAATTGATCGCTTTATCTAATGCAGTCCAGCAAACAGCCACACCGTATAGTAGAATAGGTCTGACTACTGCTGTGTATGCGGTTGAAGACCCCATTTACTTCCTATGGCTTTTTTGCTTGAGAAGAGTGTCACTGTGGCTTTACGGACTTTTTCTTGTATGTTGGGTTTCCAGCTCAGCTTCCTATCCAGAATAAGACTAAGATATTTGGCCTTATCGGAGAAAGTCAAGCTTGTGCCCTTGATGGACGGAGGATTGACGAGTGGAATTTTGTACTTCCTCGTAAAGAGGACAAGTTCGGTTTTTTTGGGGTTTACCCCTAGACCACAATGATCTGCCCAGCTTATTATCTTATTTAGAGTGTGGGTGCTTTCCTGAGACGGCCATGGCAACGTCGTCCGCATAGGCGATCACTCCGCAGCCCTCCCCCCCAGACGAACCAGCAGACACCTTCTTGCGGGGTGCCTTTGCTGACAAATCTTTTGGCAGACGACAAACCAAGTCTTGAATTTATGATCCTACTTGTGAGTAGTTCACCCAGTGAGTCGTTCACCCCCAAATTCGAATTTTGTGGTGAATTGAGTCGGAGACAAGTGTTATGTCTAGGACCTCTTGTCTATTTTTGGTAATGAACGTTGGTTCATTACCTACATTGGAAACAACCAGGTTATTACTTAAAATATAATCAAAAAGTAGCTCACCTCTGTCGTTTATGTCCGTACTGCCCCATACCGAATGGTGCGCGTTAGCGTCACATCCGATTATTAAGCCAGTTTTCTTCGCTTCCTCTATTAATCTTTCGCTTCCTCTATTAATCTTTCCAGACTGACACCTGGTAGAGATTTGATGCAGTCGTGTGCCAGATACGCCGATGCCATCAGATATGCACACTTGGCAGTCTCCAGCTTCACCGCGGTGGTATCACGGTCGCTAAAATTAGGAAGTAAGAATACATTGAGACTATTTTTCACTAATATCCAGGATCTTGGTTTACCTTTGTCTGTCACATATAGTGTATAGTAGTTAGGAGTCCTGAGTCCACAAACTCGGTTGTTAACAACCCAAGGCTCTTGTATCAGGACTATATCTTCTCCGTCTTTACAAATACGGAGTAGAAGGGAGGCCGAGGCCTTTTTGGAGTGCTGGAGACTAATCTGCACCACCCGCAGCATTATTGCTACCCTTGAGCAGAGAAACCTCCTTGTCCAGCTCATCCCCCTCCAAATGCGAGTTGTGAAGCTCGTCTTCATTGGTAGATTCCCTGAAAAGAAGGTCCTCCCACTCCAAGTCCGACAGAGTGTCAGCCATGGAGACGGAAGACTGCGACGAATTGGCCGAAACTTGACGTCGTCAACTATGATGGAGACAGAGGACTGTGACTGGGTAGCCGAAGCTTGGGGAACAACGTCATCCATCGTAGGGAAGGTGACGGATGTTCCTGGTTCAGGAACTTGAAACTCCAAGTCCGAGGGATGAGCGGGTGGTTTACCGGCGTGCTGCATGTGGTTTTGCATTTCGATGACAAAATCCTTGAAGTTTTCTCCGGGTCTTTGTCGTCGTCGACGGATTTCGTCATCAAGTTGTTCCTGGTATCTTGCTGGGAGGAAGAAACGCACGAAATCTTCCGTGAATGTTAGGACTGGTACTACAAACAAATCCGATACAATTCACTGTCGAGTTGTGAGCATTCAAGAAAGAAGTCAGCTAGTTCCTGAACGACCGAATTTTTCAATGGAGGTTCCAACAATTTTGAAGGCCCACGTATGTCATTTTTTTTATAATACTTTATTGATCAAAGTTTTTTTGTAGTTTTCCTTGACCAAGATCCATTCATTAAAGCATTTGGGTTCGCGTCGTTTTAGTTTCGTGATTGTTTTTCCGTATTGCTTTTTTTAATAAATCAGGAAGGATTTCGAGAAAATAATTTGAAACCGGCTACAAACGAGAGGAATGTGATATATTCACATTTCTCCGATTGAATTCTTATAATAAAGGGCTTAGCCCACCTTATTGTCGTGGCGCAAATCATTAATGGCATTGGCAATAAGTTTAAATATAAAAAAGGCGTCGGCCAGTTCCTCCAACCACTTAATGAAGAAGATCGGGTCTTTGCCATCATACCGCACGGACCACTTCCTCGCCGTGTTAATGACCATTGGGCACGACGCCGCGGCTGTCTCTTTCACTTCATTGGGTGGCATTGCAACCACCTGCGATTCCCATGACCTTGTGTTGCTTGCTACGGTTTCCTTGATGTCATGTGCTGGTGTTGCACCGTGCCATATCAAAGCGGCTGCACCGGTTGTTATGGTCTTCCTTTCCTCTTTTATGTCGTCTGGTGTTAGGATTACTGGCGGTGACGGTGATGTGCCGCGTCGGTGCTTCGCTTCCAGTTCGGCCAGGCGAACCTCATCTTCCGACGTTACGTCATGTCCCAAGATGTAGGTTACGAAGCGCTTCCTCAACTCTTCCACTCCACCGGAATTGTCCAACCTGGAATCGGCCATAAAGATTTGCAGCTCCTCCTTTGAGAGGGTATATACCCAGCTAGTCTTGACCATCTCGTCTTTTGTGCTTTCTTTTGCTCAGATGTTAAGGGTAATTTTTAAATTTTTTTTTGTTTTTTTTTAGTCGAAGTATCCCTGCTTGGGAGTCAATTGTAACGGAGTTTTCCCACCCGGGGTATACTCAGCTTGACCAGAGTTCAGAGAAAAGGGGGTCAATCGGGTTACAATAAATGAATACTTTTGTGGGACTTTTAGTTCAATTTAGTCTTTTTTTCTTTAAATGTATTCTATTTCAACGATGCGCTAGCCTAAGCGACGTGAACCTAAACGACGTGATCCTTGACGTGAGCGTTGATGACGTGAGCCTTCGGGAGCCTGAGTGCGTGAGTCTTTGTGCGTCTTCAATGTGAGTTTGACGAGCCTGAGTGTGTGAGCCTTTGTGCGTCTTTGACGTGAGCCTGACGTGGGCCTGACGTGGGCGATCCGTGATCGTGAGCCTGAGACGACAGTGAATCTTGAATGATGCGTGAGCGTGAGCCTGACTATCGTGACTCCCGAGCGATGCGTGCGTATGAGCCTGAGACGATCGTGAATCCTGGGCGATGCGTGAGCGTGCACCCTGAGCGATGTGTGAGCGTGAGTCTTGATCTAAGAGATTGATTAACTGATTTGTTAAATTAATTTGTCGATGGTGTGTTTGTGTTCCACGGCAGACTTACAGCGATAAGCTGAACTGTGCTGATGTTGGCAGAGAAGACAGAGGAAAAGCAGAGGCAGCAAATAAAGAAAACTAAGAGAGCGTCCGCCTGCGTGTTTGCCCTTTAATACTATTTTGCATGGCAAAATTCTAAGTGGCGTGCTGCGCTGTGATTGGCCAGTCCGGTGGCGTGATGTTGTTCTGGCTGTCATTTGATTTTCGTATCCATTATTTGTTGGCTGCACTGCATTGGTACAGGGTGAACCCGAGTTAATTTTTATTTTGTTCTATTATTTGAATACGAACACAAGCCTTATTTGGTGTTGTATTTATTTTTATTATGTTTTCTTTTGTTGTTGTGGGTAAATTCGTTCCACGCGAATTTTCCCTCACAGTAGGGATGAGGAAAAGAGGATGTCTCGGTCCAAACGCAGTCAGGTCAATCGGCTTTGAAACTTACATCTAAACTATACTATTTTAAACTATTCTAAAAGTTGGAAAATATGAAAATTTCCATATTTAAAAAAATTAATTTTCTTGATTTTTCTTTAATAGAAAAATTTGCCGACGACTAATATTAAAACTAAAAAGGAATGACCCGGTTGCATTCCTACCGAGTCCTTAAAAAACCATCAAGGAAATGGTCGACTCCGTTCAGTGCACAGTTCGTCAGGTGTTGATCTGAAAAGGAAAGCTAGGAAACCACCGAGGGACCATTAACCCCCAGCCACTACTCGCTCATGATGTTCAAATCAGTTGCAAGCATAGACAAAGAAAAATACCTCCAACCCACAGGGCAAATAATGTGGCAGAAAAAGATTAAAATTTCTTCATTTGCACGTTATAAAATTTTGTTATTACCTTGCGGACTGTTTGTTTGTCCTTCAAACTAAAAAGAAATCCAATTTATCAATTCAAAATTCAGTCATGTCTTGAGTATATAAAATTGTATAAATATATTGTTACGAAATTCAGGCTTTCGAGTTCGTAAAGGATTTTGCAAAGAAAACACAACACAAGGTTATTAATTTACAAATTACAACTTTAATGAACAACAATAAACTTAACACAAGTTCACAATTTATATTGGTGATTACTTTTAAAAGCACCCAAAAGCACTTATAATACTTGTACTTTACAGTAATTCTCTTATGTGATAGCAGTTTTACTTTACAAGAACTTTTACAAATTCACTGGTTAAATTCCAATCAACTAATAATCTTACTTCTGCCTAAAGCCTCTATTTATACTCAATCAAAGGCTTCCAGAAACTTCCAATATTGTAGACAGAAATATCAAGTAAAGACCAGAAAATTGTAGCCTTATTCCCTTATTTACAACTAACGACACTTATATGTAATGAGTCATCTTTCAAAAAATAGACTACATGTTCAATCATGTTCTTTTACAAAAACCGAGCAAACCGCACAAACCGGTTTGACTACTTGTTTGACCAGTACACAATGATTCAAACTTGCAGGCAGTTACTTTTCAAATTTCAAATAATCGAATAGTGTTTGAGCCTAAAAGTATGCAACATAGTTCCCATTTAGTACTTATTTTTTTGTACATTACGATATATCTAGGATTGGAACCTTCTGTACTACCGACCACTTTTCATAGCATTTGCTTATTTTAAGTATGCAGTATTTACATTGCTATTTATCTTAGGATTCTAATTCTATTATATGCGCTACTAAATACTTTTCGTAACAATATAACAAGAATGTCGTAAGAAAATTAATAAAAAAATTGTATTGCCTTTAGTAGCCGTAATAATTTTCTTTCTTTTTTTCTCTTTGCTGTTTATATTGTAACGAAATTCAGGCTTTCGAATTTTATTTGCAAAATCCTGCACAGTTTATTAAATTAGAGATTTTAATTGTTCTTCAGCGTCCCATCCATTATGTTGTACAGCCTCTGCAAACTGGACATTGAAATTTTGAAAAAGCTGTGTCGCCATCGAACGCAGGTGGCTTCAAAATTACTTTCTGGTTACTAGAAAATTCTGGAATTACTCTGGTACTGCTTTGTTGAGTGTTTTCCCTGACAAATTGGGTACGACTATCCAAACCGGTCTCAAACTCTTTAATTTTCCCTTCCAGAACGCTCACCTTTCCTGTCATGTTCGTTTCGAGCGGTTTTGCTTCTACTTGAAAAGTTGCTTGAATTTCAATAATTTAACCTTTGAGGGTTTCTTGAATTCCGCTCATTCACCTTTAAGCCTTTCTTGAATGCCATCTATCTTTTCATTTTGCTGGTCAAATTTCGAATTCATTTCCTGCTTTTGTTGATCGAATTTGGAATTTAATTCCTGTTTCAGTTCTTGGATCTTGCTTTTTTTGGATTTGCTGTTCCAACTTGTCTCTAATTTGAAAATTCAAATCATTCTTTTGCTGCTCCAACTTCTCCTTTAGCTTTGAACTCAATTCTGGATTCGTTTTTTTATTCTCTTGATTCTGTTTCTGCGATCGTTCACTTTACCGGTCCAGCTTGCTGCTCATTTTCTCACTTTGCTGGTCAAACCTACTGTTCATTTGTTCAGATTGATGCTTCATTTCTTTCATTTGCTGAACTATAACTTGCAACATCGGTTCCATGCTTACAACACCACCCTTTTCTTTAGAAGTAGCCGATTTTCTCTCCACTATCTCCGTCTCGATTGAAAACACTTCACCAGCTTGCTGCTTTTCTCCTTTAATTCTTGCAATCGGAGAAATAACTCTTGCTTATTTCCGGCGGTGCCTAAACCTCGCTTTCCAAGTACTTCTTTAAGCACCTGGGAACTATAGGATTTAATGTTCACTGCACTTTCCATTTTATTATTTAATGTTTATCGATTTGTAAAAGTTCACGTAATGTATTTACTGTCTCAAAATGAGCAAAACCACCAAATAATTTATTGTTCAAGGATTTGCAAAATTCTACTGTCTCACGATTTGCAAAATCCCACTTCTGACACCAATTGTTCCGAAATTCAGGCTTTTGAGTTCGTCAAGGATTTGCAAATAAAACACAACACAAGTTTATTAATTTACAAAAAAACAACTTTAATAAACAAACAGTAAAATTAACAAAAGTTAACCAATTACACTGGTGATAACTTTAAATGTACACAAAACACTTATTAAAACAATACTTGTACTTCACTACTATTTCTGCAAGAACTTTTCAACTGCACTGGTTGAATTCCAAATAAGAACTAACTTACTTCAGCCTAACGCCTCTATTTATACTCAAACAAAAGCTTCCAGAAGCTTCCAATCTTATAGACAGAAATATCGAGAAAAGACCAGACAATTGTAGCCTTATTACCTTATTTACAACTAACGACACTTATAAGTCATCTTCTAAAAAAAAAATATCATGTACAATCATATTCTTTCACAAAAACGGGCAAACCGCACAAACCGGCTTGACTACATTTTTGACCAGTACATAATGGTTAAAACTTACAGGCGGTTACATTTCAAATAATCTTACAGCCTAAAAGTATGCTACATAAAAGTGACTATTTCTATGTATGCAGTATGTTCATTACGATTTATCTTAGGATTCGAATTCTATTATATGCGCTACTAACTACTTTTCGTAACAATATTATGAAACTCTTTTAACTGGTTTTCCTCTCCTTTCGAAGCGTGATTTCTTCTCTTCTTCTCGATTGAGTAGTCACTCCCAAAAACAAACAAAAAATCACCTGTAAAGGTAACATAAAAAAAGGAACAAAGGATGGCTTATCTACTAAGCCTAAGGCCACTAACAGCATTTTACACTTCCCGAAATTCAAATTTGATAAAAAAAACTACCCGTAAGAAAGATGTTGAATTTGAGTTTAACTCGGATTATTACGGATGATAAAAAAAATAAACTAATTTTTGTGTACTTAAACAAAAAATAAAATTATTTTAACAAAAATTTCTGTATTGTTGGAAATGAACTTTATGTTTTAAATGATATAAAAAGTTTGAGATGTACTGTAATTACACTTATATGTAATGAGTCATCTTTCAAAAAATGACCTACATGTTCAATCATGTTCTTTTACAAAAACCGAGCAACCGCACAAACCGGTTTGACTACTTGTTTGACCAGTACACAATGATTCAAACTTGCAGGCCGTTTTTTTTTTATATGGAGACTTATTGCCAAGGGAGGACTCCCTGAATGACTTACGTCACGGCAATAAGTTGGGCTAAGCCCTTTATTAAATTCAAAATAAAATAAAAATCGAAGGAATGTGATTTACAATATATCACATTCCTCACGTTTGTATCCGGTTTAAATTTTTTTTGTCAGAATTCTCCCTGATTCATTGGAAAAGCAATACGAAAAACGAACACGAATTTAGAACGACGCGAGTCCAAATACTTTTATCAATGAATCATGGTCAGGGAAAACTACAAAAAACCTTGACCAAGAAAATATTACAAATTATAAAAATAATTTAAAAAATTCTGAAAAAACAAATTTTTTTTTTTTTATATATATTAAGAAACAACCTATGAATACTTTATCCATCATCCTTCAAGAAGTTGTTAATGGCTATTTTGAACGCCTGCAGATTATAAGATTCGGGAAACACGTGCTCGACCAATTGATTCCGCATCGAAGAGACTCTCGGAAAAAAGGAGGATTTAAAGTGTTGGGTTCTACATGAAAAAAGTTTTAAGGCGAATCTATGTTGATTGCACCTTAAACGAGTGTTAACGTTACTGAGAAAAGGCCCTGGAACTAGAGAACGGGTTTCTAAAGCACATTTACCGTTGTAAAATGTATAGAAAACAGTTAAAGCTCCTACATTTCGTCTGTGCTCCAAAGTATCAAGAGACAAAGTAATGGTTACATCGTTTATCAAACGGATAACTCTATTTTTGTAATGATAGTAAGTGATAATACGTGTTGTAGGTTCAATCGTAAGTATGAGAATGAGGCTTTATTGACGTGTTCATGTTTGACAACGGTAAGTATATGTATGTAAGTATTAATATATGAATTATAACTTCATGTTCACATGACATCACCCTTTTCTTATAAAAAATTTAAAAAAAAGTTATATTCTCCACTTTTAAAATTTTTTATAAAGTTAATTTCTCTTTTTATTAAATTTAAATTTACGTTATTATCATTATTTGTCAAATGCTTATTGCAGTTAAGCTGCCATGTTTAACCGATAAGCGGTATACTACTTTATTATTTAACTATTCTGATGGGTCATATTTGACCACTGGCGGCTGACTTTGAGTGGCGCTTCCTTGTCTGATGGCAGTGTCTGATACGTTGACCACCCAAAATCAGGTTGACCCGTGTTTGTTGAAGTATTTTCCGTTGATGATGATTCCGTTGATGGTATTTCAACCGGTGGTGTTTCGACGGTTTGGTTGTTTGTTGCTTCGAATTCTATCGATGGTGAAACAGGTAATGGTATCTTTGCTTTAATTGTGTGAAGGTGTATGTTGTTTCTTCGATATTTTCTACCATCCGGCGTTTCGACCAACACCGATCTTGGATTTTCAGTGATTTCGACTACCTTGGCTGGTTTTCACTCGCGATGATTTGTTTGCATTCTGACATTTTCGCCCATTTTAAATGATAATCGAGGTGTTGCTACACGATCCGCATAACGTTTTTGATTCGTCCTCGTCCATTTTGACGCGAACGCCCTAAACAGTTTGCTCGTGTATTGTGGTCCACCGTCCGATTCCAAAATTTCGGGTATTCCATGTACTGAGAACCACTGGCTTAGTAGTAATATTACCTCTGCCGACGTTGATGATTTTAATTTTCTGAAATCAGAAAATCCGGAGTAGTGGTCCGCCAAGAGTATGTAATCGTCCACCTTGAACTCGAATATGTCCGTAGATACCAGTTGGAATGGGTATTCAGGTATCTCTCGCAATAATAATGGCTCCTTTGTATTCGCCTTTTGGGTCTGTTGACAAATTGCAAATCGCTCTACGTAGTTTTTTGCATCAACGCTTAGTCCGTTCCAAAACAATGTTTGTCGTAATCTGCGCAATGTTGTAGAAATACCGCTGTGGCCCGCATGTGCCTCAGTCATTATTAATTGAATCATTGCTTTTGGCACGATTATTTTGTTACCCTTCAGCAGTAATCCCTCTTCGTATGTGATTTCCTGTATGTATGGCGCATCCGCCCTGATCATCTTTGGTATTTTGTCCTCTTCAGCCGGCCATTTGCCCATGATTGCAATATCAACATCAGCTGCCGTTTCCCTTGTCAATCTGTCACGTAGGTCTTCACCAATTGCGTGAATTAAATTTATGGCGCATGTCTCGTCACTTTCGTATTCGTCGATCTCGCAGTCCCGGCTTAATGCATCTGCTATTGGTATCGCCGTTCCTTTAATATACTTAATCTTTGGCGAATATTGCAATATGTCGAATAGTATACGCTGCAATATCAATGGTGCGTTTTGTATAGGATTTAGGAAGATCGTTTCCATGGGTTTGTGATCCGTTTCAACGCTTAATTCTTTTCCATATACGTACTCATGGAATTTTTGACATCCGAAACGAATAGCCAGTGCTTCTTTTACAATTTGTGGTTGGTTTTGCTGTGAAGTTGTAAATGCCCTTGTGGCATATGCTACGGGTTTTCCCCCCTGCATTAAACAAGCGCCCATAGACTTACTGCTCGCGTCTACAGATAGCTTTACCGGCTCATTTACGTCGTAATACGCTAGTACCGGTGTGTTTGTCAGTACTCTTTTTATTTTCTCGAACGCTATAGTGTGCTCTGTTTCCCAACACCAAGCTGCTTTTTTATGTAGCAATTTCCGTAATGGTTCTGTTAATTCTGACAGGTTGCTGATAAATTTGCCAAGGTAATTTACCATGCCCAATATTCTCTGCAATTCTTTGACACATGTCGGCGTTTTTAATTGGTTGATTGCCCTGACTTTATCTTTATCCGCTTCATATCCCCTTTCTGTGAAGATATGACCTAGGAATTTTACTGACGATCTTTCGTACTCACACTTTTCTTTGTTTAGTGTGAATCCCGCTTCTGTTAAACGTCCTGTGACCGTTTTTGTGGTTTCACGCAACTCCTTTAATGTTGGCGCGTGAATGAAAATGTCATCCATTACAACTTCGCATCTATTTATACCCTCTAGAGTTCGGTTCATAACCTCAGCGAATACTTCTGGTGCTGGTGATATACCGAATGGCATGCGTAGATATTTAAATCTGCCTCATGGCGTTGAAAATGTTAGATATTTCGAAGTACGTTCTGTCACTTTTATTTGCCAGAATTCCTTTTCACAATCCAATTTTGTGAAAAATTTGCTGCCCCGTGTCTTAGGCGACTTCTTCGACGCTCTCGATGACACCAAGTTTTATCATATTTTGTATCTCTTGTCTCACCTTTTCTTCAATTGCGTAAGGTATTTTTCTTGCCGGTATTATTTTGAACTTTGGGTTATCTATGAAATCCATATCATACTCAAAATTTTTGCAGCACCCAATCTGATTTACTCTTTTCACAAATCCCAAATTTTCGCAGTCTTCGCCGCCTAAGATTGTCTGTAAGTCTTCTTTTATTACCGCAAATATTACTATCCCCTCGATATTTTTTTCTTTTCGTAAGGTACGGCACTTTAATTTAGTTTGTCCGATCACTTTTATTAGGCCGCCGTCATACGATTTAATTTTTTTAATTTCGCTTGCCTTAATGACCGCACCGATTGCTCTTGCCGTTTTATTTGACATTACATTGCAAAATGCACCAGTGTCTAGTCTTATTTTAAGCTCGTATTTACCGACACGCACTTTTTCTGTCCACTTTTCTTCACTTATTGAATTTACTGTGTTGATCCTACCAATGAATTTAAAGCCCGTCTCGTCACCCGTTGATTCTGTTTCATTGTCACTACTATCACCTTCGATGACGTTAACTTTTTTATTCTTTTGACCTCTGTTCTTTTCGTGAGATCTTTTATAATTCGACTCACTTTTCGAATCACTTTCTTTTCTATTATTATGCGATCTACACACTATACTAAAATGTCCTGTGCCACCGCACTTTTTTTTTATATGCCGGGCAACTTTTAGGTCCGTGCGTCGTATTGCACCGTCTGCACTTGATTTCTTTGTTGATTCTATTCACCCTTGCCGACGAGCCCGCTTCATTTATATCATTAATTTGCTTATTTGCTCTTTCGGCCGCGCGACAAATTTTAATTGCTTTTTCCGTTGTTAGTTCGTCTTCGATCCATAACTTCTGCTGTGTATTTTCACATCGGATTCCTAACGCGATTTGGTCGGTGATAAATTTGTCGATACTATTGAATTCGCATTTCTGCACCTGCTCGCGTATTTTTTGTAAAAAATCGTCAAATGCTTCACTTTCCTGCTGACGGATCCTGTGAAATTTGCATCGTTCGTATGTTTTATTACGCATTGGTACAAAGTGTTCTTTTAATTTTATCTTTATTTCGTCTAAATCTTTTTTTTCCTCATCTGTTAATCCCAAATTATTTATTAATCTTATTGCTTCACGTCCGATTACCGTTTTAAAATTCGCTACTCTTATATCGGCTGATTCAGTGTTCACCTTCGCGGCTATGGTATAGCACTCGTATTCGTCTATCCATTCACTCCACTCACGTGCCATATCTATGTCACTATTTATTAATAATTGCTTTGGCGGCTTAAGTGATCCCATTTTGATGTATTTTATAATTATTTACTGGAATTGAATGTATTATTTCCGAATTATTCACTTCAGGACCAATAAAAATTCTCCGACACGTGGGACTGTGTATTGTAGATATTTTATTATTTTTTTATATTTCTTATCGTGTATCATCCACTATATCACATATGTATTTTTTGCTTTCTGTTTCACTTATATATTCTATTTTTTGTCCTCTATGCGTATTTATGTTTATTTTCACTTAAATCATCTTTTTTTTCTCGTTTTTTATTGCACGTTCTTATTATTATTTTATTTGCACATTTTCGAACGAAATTTACCGATGCGATGCCCTTTATATTTCCTTAGCACAACTTTCACCGGGATTCTCACTTTTTTTTACGTTTTAATGTTTTTATATTTTATAATAATATTTTTTATAAATTTATTAAACTGGTTTCGGCACCATGTAATGATAGTAAGTGATAATACGTTTTGTAGGTTCAATCGTAAGTATGAGAATGAGGCTTTATTGACGTGTTCATGTTTGACAGTGGTAAGAATATGTATGTAAGTATTAATATATGAATTATAACTTCATGTTCACATGACAATTTTGAACACCATCAAGATGAACCAAATGCGATCTTGGAGCCCCACCCCACACATATGAATTTAAATTCTAAAATTGGTCTAACATAAGATTTATATAATCTTAATACTTCAGAGGGAGTGAAGTAGAAGTTACAACGTCGTATGAAGCCTAAACATTGGCTAGCTCTTTATGAAATTTCATAAATATGTTCTTTCCAGGAACGGGTGTATTGTAGATATTTTATTATTTTTTTATATTTCTTATCGTGTATCATCCACTATATCACATATGTATTTTTTGCTTTCTGTTTCACTTATATATTCTATTTTTTGTCCTCTATGCGTATTTATGTTTATTTTCACTTAAATCATCTTTTTTTTCTCGTTTTTTATTGCACGTTCTTATTATTATTTTATTTGCACATTTTCGAACGAAATTTACCGATGCGATGCCCTTTATATTTCCTTAGCACAACTTTCACCGGGATTCTCATTTTTTTTTACGTTTTAATGTTTTTATATTTTATAATAATATTTTTTATAAATTTATTAAACTGGTTTCGGCACCATGTAATGATAGTAAGTGATAATACGTTTTGTAGGTTCAATCGTAAGTATGAGAATGAGGCTTTATTGACGTGTTCATGTTTGACAGTGGTAAGTATATGTATGTAAGTATTAATATATGAATTATAACTTCATGTTCACATGACAATTTTGAACACCATCAAGATGAACCAAATGCGATCTTGGAGCCCCACCCCACACATATGAATTAAATTCTAAAATTGGTCTAACATAAGATTTATATAATCTTAATACTTCAGTTAAGTGAAGTAGAAGTTACAACGTCGTATGAAGCCTAAACATTGGCTAGCTCTTTATGAAATTTCATAAATATGTTCTTTCCAGGAACGGGTGTATTGTAGATATTTTATTATTTTTTTATATTTCTTATCGTGTATCATCCACTATATCACATATGTATTTTTTGCTTTCTGTTTCACTTATATATTCTATTTTTTGTCCTCTATGCGTATTTATGTTTATTTTCACTTAAATCATCTTTTTTTTCTCGTTTTTTATTGCACGTTCTTATTATTATTTTATTTGCACATTTTCGAACGAAATTTACCGATGCGATGCCCTTTATATTTCCTTAGCACAACTTTCACCGGGATTCTCACTTTTTTTTACGTTTTAATGTTTTTATATTTTATAATAATATTTTTTATAAATTTATTAAACTGGTTTCGGTACCATGTAATGATAGTAAGTGATAATACGTTTTGTAGGTTCAATCGTAAGTATGAGAATGAGGCTTTATTGACGTGTTCATGTTTGACAGTGGTAAGTATATGTATGTAAGTATTAATATATGAATTATAACTTCATGTTCACATGACAATTTTGAACACCATCAAGATGAACCAAATGCGATCTTGGAGCCCCACCCCACACATATGAATTAAATTCTAAAATTGGTCTAACATAAGATTTATATAATCTTAATACTTCAGAGGGAGTGAAGTAGAAGTTACAACGTCTTATGAAGCCTAAACATTGGCTAGCTCTTTATGAAATTTCATAAATATGTTCTTTCCAGGAAAGATCACTTGATACTTTTAAACCTAACAACTTAAGTGAATCAGATCTCGCAATAGGGGTACCATTAATAACAGGTGGAACATAATGTTGAGTTGTCTTCTGAGAAAAAAGGCAAGACTGGAATATATTTTGGGTTAAATTCTACTCTGTTAGAAATGCCCCAATCAAGAATGATTTGAATATTAGACAGAATAGTCAAATTCATTAATTCACGCGAACCATTCAAGCGAGAATTGCATTCTTTTTTATTGACAAACTCAATGGAAGCCGATAGTGTTGTATCATCAGCATATGAATGGATATCACAGGTTGTAGAAGACAACAGGTCGTTGATATATATCAAGAAGAGCGTGGGAGACAAGGATGATCCTTGAGGCACGCCAGCATAGATCCCATGTGAATCTGAAGATATACGATTTAATACAACTTTTATTTTACGGTTCCATAAATAATTCTCAATCCATGTAATGAGAGAGGAGTGTAAGTTCAGCGCACGAATCTTATTAATAAGACAATCATGCCATACTCTATCAAAAGCTTTAGCAATATCTAAGGAAACAACGCTTGATTCACCTAGGTTTTCAATGCTTCGCTCCAAACAATGAGTCATGCACGTCATTAGTTCACCTGAAGAGCGAATTTACGAAATCCATACTGCACATCGGATAAAAGAACATTCGAATCCAGATAGTTCATTAGTCTGAAATTAACGATAGATTCCATTACCTTCGATAGAACCGACAACAAAGCAATAGGACGGTAGTTCGCAGGTGCCGATTTATCACCTTTTTTCGGAACGGGTTGAATATTTGCTATTTTCCAAAATGATGGAAAAACACCTGTCTTCATTGAGAGATGAAACAATTTGCTAAGCGGTTTTGCCAAAGTAAGATGACAACTTTTCAATACTAATGGCGGAATACCGTCGGGGCCAGTCGCTTTATTGGGGTCAAGTTCTTTCAGAATCTTTGAAACAACCCGTTTCCGAAAATAGATTTTAGACATACCTGGGCCTAGATTTGGCAGAATTGGGGGGCTTTGGTTAGTTAAAGGAAGGGTAGACGCACCAGCGAAATGAGAAGCTAAGAGATTAGCTTTCTCAATATCAGTTCTATAACGAGTACCATTATGAAATAAAGAAGGAATAGACGAAGTATTGCCTGCAAAGTTTCTTTTAACCAATGCACACGGAGAGAAAAAAATTGTAAATTCAACAGCGCAAAGTTGTCAAAAGCTAATCGGTAAAAATTTTCTTTCAAAAATATGTATCAACAGAAAAAACTGCTGTTATCGCAAATTTTAAGTAAATTTAGCCGATGAATTGGTTGATTTTGGATATTTTTCATTAACAAAAGGCTCTGTAAAAGCAAAGGAAAGTTTGTTGATTTTATCGAAATACGGTTTCCGGTCAAAAGGAAATTTCAACTTATTTTTAGTTGCTTTTACTGTCTTTTCAGTTTCAATTGTACATACATGACTATACCTGTAACCTGCAAGAAATTTCTTGATTTTACCGATTCTGTCTGGTGCTAGTGGTTGAATCAGCAAAATCTACAGATATGTCAGTTGTTACAGCCGAAGTATCTGTAAGATTCTTATTAGATCACCGTTAGTTTACGATGTTCGGGCGTGTTTTGTACGCATATAAAGTGGATAAAGTGGATAGTTAATAAAAACTGAGTGCAATATTTTAAATCAAGAACCTTTGCAATGCAATGAATTAACACGTAAGTAAGGAAAAAACAAAGCTATAAGAGAAAGTCTGAAGTATCAGAATTTGGTAAATTACACATTTTTTTTATAGAAATTGAAAGAACGCCCGACACAAAAACGATTCGAATCTTAAGGTCATATATTATTTCGGACCTTTTCAATATAGCGTTTGATCTATTTCTAGCTATTCGAAACGTTACAAGGTTTTCTTCAGAAGTTTAATTAACGTAGTCCAAATTGGCAGCTTTTTTACGCGCGACTGCTGACCTGCAATGTTAATGTTAAACCATTTATTTTTATGAGTATTTTTCTTTTTAAATGAAGGAGGAATGCAATTTTTCATTCCTAGCAAAATGGTTGATGTGATTAGTTGTGATGCTTCATCAGCATTATTGCTGGAAAAACAGGTTGACCAATCAAATAAGCTATAAAATTGGTTCATGAGCTCTTAGTTAGCATTTTTATAGTGCCAGAGTAGCCTTTTACTTTTAGGCTCTATAAGGGCTGGTGTTATTGAAATTTTGGCTACTACCAGAAAGACCTAATGGAGCAGATACATCAATTGAATATTTATCTGGCATAGTAGTAAGAAATAAATCTAAAAGGTGAGGTGATTGACCAGTAGTATCGGGATACCTAGTTGGCCTATCAACGATTTGGGTGAAAAGATTAACATTTGAAAAAAGCTCAGCGGTTTCACCAGATCGATCTCTACCATTCGAATAGGTCAACCATGAATCATTGTGGACACCCAAGACTACCAATTCTGATGTTGGTGATGATTTTTTTCAAATTTCAAATAATCGAATAGTGTTTGAGCCTAAAAGTATACCATAGTTCTAAATTAGTACTTATTTTTTTGTACATAACGATATATCTAGGATTGGAACCTTCTGCACTACCGACCACTTTTCGTAGCATTTGCTTATTTTAAGTATGCAGTATTTACATTGCTATATATCTTAGGATCCTATTTCTATTATATGAGCTACTGACTACTTTTCGTAACAATATAACAAGAATGTCGTAAGAAAATTAATAAAAAAAATTGAATTGCCTTTACTAGCCGTAATAATTTTCTTTCTTTTTTTCTCTTTGCTGTTTATATTGTTACGAAATTCAGGCTTTCGAATTTTATTCTGCACAGTTTATTAAATTAGAGATTTTAATTGTTCTTCAGCGCCCCATCAATTATGTTGTACAGCCTCTGCAAACTGGACATTGAAATTTTGAAAAATCTGTGTCGCCATCAAACGCAGGTGGCTTCATTTTCTTCATCTTCATTACTTTCTGGTTACTATAAAATTCTGGAATTACTCTGGTACTGCTTTGTTGAGTGTTTTCCCTGACAAATTGGGTACGACTATCCAACCAGGTCTCAAACTCTTTAATTTTCCCTTCCAGACCGCTCACTTTTCCTGTCCTATTCGTCTCGAGCAATTTTGCTTCTACTTGAAAAGTTGGTTGAACTTCAATAATTTCACCTTTAAGCCTTTCTTGAATGACATCTAGCTTTTCATTTTGCTGGTCAAATTTCGAATTCAATTCCTGCTACTTTTTGCTTTTCTCCTTTAATTCTTGCAATCGGAGAAATAACTCTTGTTTATTTCCGGCGGTGCTTAAAAGTCGCTTTCCAAGTTCTTCTTTAAGAATTTAAGATATTTTTTTTTTTATATTTCTTATCGTGTATCATCCACTATATCACATATGTATTTTTTGCTTTCTGTTTCACTTATATATTCTATTTTTTGTCCTCTATGCGTATTTATGTTTATTTTCACTTAAATCATATTTTTTCCCCCTTTTTTATTGCACCTTCTTATTATTATTTTATTGGCACATTTTCGAACGAAATTTACCGATGCGATGCCCTTTATATTTCCTTAGCACAACTTTTACCGGGATTCTCACTTTTTTTTACGTTTTAATGTTTTTATATTTTATAATAATATATTTTTTATAATTTTATTAAACTGGTTTCGGCACCATGTAATGATAGTAAGTTATTATACGTGTTGTAGGTTCAATCGTAAGTATGAGAATGAGGCTTTATTGACGTGTTCATGTTTGACAGTGGTAAGTATATGTATGTAAGTATTAATATATGAATTATAATTTCATGTTCACATGACAATTTTGAACACCATCAAGATGAACCAAATGCGATCTTGGAGCCCCACCCCACACATATGAATTAAATTCTAAAATTGGTCTAACATAAGATTTATATTATCTTAATACTTCAGAGGGAGTGAAGTAGAAGTTACAACTTCTTATGAAGCCTAAACATTGGCTAGCTCTTTATGAAATTTCATAAATATGTTCTTTCCAGGAAAGATCACTTGATACTTTTAAACCTAACAACTTAAGTGAATCAGATCTCGCAATAGGGGTACCATTAATAACAGGTGGAACATAATGTTAAGTTGTCTTCTGAGAAAAAAGGGTTAAATCTACTCTGTTAGAAATGCCCCAATCAAGAATGATTTGAATATTAGACAGAATAGTCAAATTCATTAATTCACGCGAACCATTCAAGCGAGAATTGCATTCTTTTTTATTGACAAACTCAATGGAAGCCGATAGTGTTGTATCATCAGCATATGAATGGATATCACAGGTTATAGAAGACAACAGGTCGTTGATATATATCAAGAAGAGCGTGGGAGACAAGGATGATCCTTGAGGCACGCCAGCATAGATCCCATGTGAATCTGAAGATATACGATTTAATACAACTTTTATTTTACGGTTCCATAAATAATTCTCAATCCATGTAATGAGAGAGGAGTGTAAGTTCAGCGCACGAATCTTATTAATAAGACAATCATGCCATACTCTATCAAAAGCTTTAGCAATATCTAAGGAAACAACGCTTGATTCACCTAGGTTTTCAATGCTTCGCTCCAAACAATGAGTCATGCACGTCATTAGTTCACCTGAAGAGCGAATTTACGAAATCCATACTGCACATCGGATAAAAGAACATTCGAATCCAGATAGTTCATTAGTCTGAAATTAACGATAGATTCCATTACCTTCGATAGAACCGACAACAAAGCAATAGGACGGTAGTTCGCAGGTGCCGATTTATCACCTTTTTTCGGAACGGGTTGAATATTTGCTATTTTCCAAAATGATGGAAAAACACCTGTCTTCATTGAGAGATGAAACAATTTGCTAAGCGGTTTTGCCAAAGTAAGATGACAACTTTTCAATACTAATGGCGGAATACCGTCGGGGCCAGTCGCTTTATTGGGGTCAAGTTCTTTCAGAATCTTTGAAACAACCCGTTTCCGAAAATAGATTTTAGACATACCTGGGCCTAGATTTGGGAGAATTGGGGGGCTTTGGTTAGTTAAAGGAAGGGTAGACGCACCAGCGAAATGAGAAGCTAAGAGATTAGCTTTCTCAATATCAGTTCTATAACGAATACCATTATGAAATAAAGAAGGAATAGACGAAGTATTGCCTGCAAAGTTTCTTTTAACCAATGCACACGGAGAGAAAAAATTTGTAAATTCAACAGCTCAAAGTTGTCAAAAGCTAATCGGTAAAAATTTTCTTTCAAAAATATGTATCAACAGAAAAAACTGCTGTTATCGCAAATTTTAAGTAAATTTAGCCGATGAATTGGTTGATTTTGGATATTTTTCATTAACATAAGGCTCTGTAAAAGCAAAGGAAAGTTTGTTGATTTTATCGAAATACGGTTTCCGGTCAAAAGGAAATTTCAACTTATTTTTAGTTGCTTTTACTGTCTTTTCAGTTTCAATTGTACATACATGACTATACCTGTAACCTGCAAGAAATTTCTTGATTTTACCGATTCTGTCTGGTGCTAGTGGTTGAATCAGCAAAATCTACAGATATGTCAGTTGTTACAGCCGAAGTATCTGTAAGATTCTTATTAGATCACCGTTAGTTTACGATGTTCGGGCGTGTTTTGTACGCATATAAAGTGGATAAAGTGGATAGTTAATAAAAACTGAGTGCAATATTTTAAATCAAGAACCTTTGCAATGCAATGAATTAACACGTAAGTAAGGAAAAACAAAAGCTATAAGAGAAAATCAGAAGTATCAGAATTTGGTAAATTACACATTTCATGTGATGTGATCAGCCGGCCATTTGCCCATGAATGCAACATCAACATCAGCTGCCGTTTCACTTGTCAATCTGTCACGTAGGTCTTCACCAATTGCGTGAATTAAATTTATGGCGCATAACTCGTCACTTTCGTATTCGTCGATCTCGCAGTCCCGGCTTAATGCATCTGCTATTGGTATCGCCGTTCCTTTAATATACTTAATCTTTGGCGAATATTGCAATATGTCGAATAGTATACGCTGCAATATCAATGGTGCGTTTTGTATAGGATTTAGGAAGATCGTTTCCATGGGTTTGTGATCCGTTTCAACGCTTAATTCTTTTCCATATACGTACTCATGGAATTTTTGACATCCGAAACGAATAGCCAGTGCTTCTTTTACAATTTGTGGTTGGTTTTGCTGTGAAGTTGTAAATGCCCTTGTGGCATATGCTACGGGTTTTCCCCCCTGCATTAAACAAGCGCCCATAGACTTACTGCTCGCGTCTACAGATAGCTTTACCGGCTCATTTACGTCGTAATACGCTAGTACCGGTGTGTTTGTCAGTACTCTTTTTATTTTCTCGAACGCTATAGTGTGCTCTGTTTCCCAACACCAAGCTGCTTTTTTATGTAGCAATTTCCGTAATGGTTCTGTTAATTCTGACAGGTTGCTGATAAATTTGCCAAGGTAATTTACCATGCCAAATATTCTCTGCAATTCTTTGACACATGTCGGCGTTTTTAATTGGTTGATTGCCCTGACTTTATCTTTATCCGCTTCATATCCCCTTTCTGTGAAGATATGACCTAGGAATTTTACTGACGATCTTTCGTACTCACACTTTTCTTTGTTTAGTGTGAATCCCGCTTCTGTTAAACGTCCTGTGACCGTTTTTGTGGTTTCACGCAACTCCTTTAATGTTGGCGCGTGAATGAAAATGTCATCCATTACAACTTCGCATCTATTTATACCCTCTATAGTTCGGTTCATAACCTCAGCGAATACTTCTGGTGCTGGTGATATACCGAATGGCATGCGTAGATATTTAAATCTGCCTCATGGCGTTGAAAATGTTAGATATTTCGAAGTACGTTCTGTCACTTTTATTTGCCAGAATCCCTTTTCACAATCCAATTTTGTGAAAAATTTGCTGCCCCGTGTCTTAGGCGACTTCTTCGACTGTTTTCATTGGATATATACGCCTCTTAATATTTTTGTTTAATTCCGTTGGGTCCATGCATACACGAATTTTACCCTGTTTACAACCAACATATGGCTTACTGCTGGCGTTGGCTCTCTGACGCTCTCGATGACACCAAGTTTTATCATATTTTGTATCTCTTGTCTCACCTTTTCTTCAATTGCGTAAGGTATTTTTCTTGCCGGTATTATTTTGAACTTTGGGTTATCTATGAAATCCATATCATACTCAAAATTTTTGCAGCACCCAATCTGATTTACTCTTTTCACAAATCCCAAATTTTCGCAGTCTTCGCCGCCTAAGATTGTCTGTAAGTCTTCTTTTATTACCGCAAATATTACTATCCCCTCGATATTTTTTTCTTTTCGTAAGGTACGGCACTTTAATTTAGTTTGTCCGATCACTTTTATTAGGCCGCCGTCATACGATTTAATTTTTTTAATTTCGCTTGCCTTAATGACCGCACCGATTGCTCTTGCCGTTTTATTTGACATTACATTGCAAAATGCACCAGTGTCTAGTCTTATTTTAAGCTCGTATTTACCGACACGCACTTTTTCTGTCCACTTTTCTTCACTTATTGAATTTACTGTGTTGATCCTACCAATGAATTTAAAGCCCGTCTCGTCACCCGTTGATTCTGTTTCATTGTCACTACTATCACCTTCGATGACGTTAACTTTTTTATTCTTTTGACCTCTGTTCTTTTCGTGAGATCTTTTATAATTCGACTCACTTTTCGAATCACTTTCTTTTCTATTATTATGCGATCTACACACTATACTAAAATGTCCTGTGCCACCGCACTTTTTTTTTATATGCCGGGCAACTTTTAGGTCCGTGCGTCGTATTGCACCGTCTGCACTTGATTTCTTTGTTGATTCTATTCACCCTTGCCGACGAGCCCGCTTCATTTATATCATTAATTTGCTTATTTGCTCTTTCGGCCGCGCGACAAATTTTAATTGCTTTTTCCATTGTTAGTTCGTCTTCGATCCATAACTTCTGCTGTGTATTTTCACATCGGATTCCTAACGCGATTTGGTCGGTGATAAATTTGTCGATACTATTGAATTCGCATTTCTGCACCTGCTCGCGTATTTTTTGTAAAAAATCGTCAAATGCTTCACTTTCCTGCTGACGGATCCTGTGAAATTTGCATCGTTCGTATGTTTTATTACGCATTGGTACAAAGTGTTCTTTTAATTTTATCTTTATTTCGTCTAAATCTTTTTTTTCCTCATCTGTTAATCCCAAATTATTTATTAATCTTATTGCTTCACGTCCGATTACCGTTTTAAAATTCGCTACTCTTATATCGGCTGATTCACGTGTCATATCTATGTCACTATTTATTAATAATTGCTTTGGCGGCTTAAGTGATCCCATTTTGATGTATTTTATAATTATTTACTGGAATTGAATGTATTATTTCCGAATTATTCACTTCAGGACCAATAAAAATTCTCCGACACGTGGGACTGTGTATTGTAGATATTTTATTATTTTTTTATATTTCTTATCGTGTATCATCCACTATATCACATATGTATTTTTTGCTTTCTGTTTCACTTATATATTCTATTTTTTGTCCTCTATGCGTATTTATGTTTATTTTCACTTAAATCATCTTTTTTTTCTCGTTTTTTATTGCACGTTCTTATTATTATTTTATTTGCACATTTTCGAACGAAATTTACCGATGCGATGCCCTTTATATTTCCTTAGCACAACTTTCACCGGGATTCTCACTTTTTTTTACGTTTTAATGTTTTTATATTTTATAATAATATTTTTTATAAATTTATTAAACTGGTTTCGGCACCATGTAATGATAGTAAGTGATAATACGTTTTGTAGGTTCAATCGTAAGTATGAGAATGAGGCTTTATTGACGTGTTCATGTTTGACAGTGGTAAGAATATGTATGTAAGTATTAATATATGAATTATAACTTCATGTTCACATGACAATTTTGAACACCATCAAGATGAACCAAATGCGATCTTGGAGCCCCACCCCACACATATGAATTAAATTCTAAAATTGGTCTAACATAAGATTTATATAATCTTAATACTTCAGAGGGAGTGAAGTAGAAGTTACAACGTCTTATGAAGCCTAAACATTGGCTAGCTCTTTATGAAATTTCATAAATATGTTCTTTCCAGGAAAGATCACTTGATACTTTTAAACCTAACAACTTAAGTGAATCAGATCTCGCAATAGGGGTACCATTAATAACAGGTGGAACATAATGTTGAGTTGTCTTCTGAGAAAAAAGGCAAGACTGCAATTTATTTGGGTTAAATTCTACTCTGTTAGAAATGCCCCAATCAAGAATGATTTGAATATTAGACAGAATAGTCAAATTCATTAATTCACGCGAACCATTCAAGCGAGAATTGCATTCTTTTTGATTGACAAACTCAATGGAAGCCGATAGTGTTGTATCATCAGCAAATGAATGGATATCACAGGTTGTAGAAGACAACAGGTCGTTGATATATATCAAGAAGAGCGTGGGAGACAAGGATGATCCTTGAGGCACGCCAGCATATATCCCATGTGAATCTGAAGATATACGATTTAATACAACTTTTATTTTACGGTTCCATAAATAATTCTCAATCCATGTAATGAGAGAGGAGTGTAAGTTCAGCGCACGAATCTTATTAATAAGACAATCATGCCATACTCTATCAAAAGCTTTAGCAATATCTAAGGAAACAACGCTTGATTCACCTAGGTTTTCTTTGCTTCGCTCCAAACAATGAGTCATGCACGTCATTAGTTCAGAGCGATTTTTACGAAATCCATACTGCACATCGGATAAAAGAACATTCGAATCCAGATAGTTCATTAGTCTGAAATTAACGATAGATTCCATTACCTTCGATAGAACCGACAACAAAGCAATAGGACGGTAGTTCGTAGGTGCCGATTTATCACCTTTTTTCGGAACGGGTTGAATATTGGCTATTTTCCATTGGGGTCTAGTTCTTTCAGAATCTTTGAAACAACCCGTTTCCGAAAATAGATTTTAGACATACCTGGGCCTAGATTTGGGAGAATTGGGGGGCTTTGGTTAGTTAAAGGAAGGGTAGACGCACCAGCGAAATGAGAAGCTAAGAGATTAGCTTTCTCAATATCAGTTCTATAACGAATACCATTATGAAATAAAGAAGGAATAGACGAAGTATTGCCTGCAAACTAATGCACACGGAGAGAAAAAAATTGTAAATTCAACAGCTCAAAGTTGTCAAAAGCTAATCGGTAAAAATTTTCTTTCAAAAATATGTATCAACAGAAAAAACTGCTGTTATCGCAAATTTTAAGTAAATTTATCCTATGAATTGGTTGATTTTGGATATTTTTCATTAACAAAAGGCTCTGTAAAAGCAAAGGAAAGTTTGTTGATTTTATCGAAATACGGTTTCCGGTCAAAAGGAAATTTCAAGTTATTTTTAGTTGCTTTTACTGTCTTTTCAGTTTCAATTGTACATACATGACTATACCTGTAACCTGCAAGAAATTTCTTGATTTTACCGATTCTGTCTGGTGCTAGTGGTTGAATCAGCAAAATCTACAGATATGTCAGTTGTTACAGCCGAAGTATCTGTAAGATTCTTATTAGATCACCGTTAGTTTACGATGTTCGGGCGTGTTTTGTACACATATAAAGTGGATAAAGTGGATAGTTAATAAAAACTGAGTGCAATATTTTAAATCAAGAACCTTTGCAATGCAATGAATTAACACGTAAGTAAGGAAAAAACAAAACTATAAGAGAAAGTCTGAAGTATCAGAATTTGGTAAATTACACATTTCATGTGATATCATTTTTTTTATAGAAATTGAAAGAACGCCCGACACAGAAAACGATTCCGACAAACTTTGGCTATTCAAAACAAGAACCTGGCCAACCGTTGAAAGCAAACATTGGCGATTAACAGATGAGCAAAGAATAAAGGAAATAAATAAATCTTTGGTATCACATGTTACTCAGACACTTAGAGAGTGGCATTTACTAAAGCAAGGACAAATATTGGTAATTTTCAATAATCAAATAATCAGAATTAAATACATATTTCTTTTTCTCCGATTCCATGTGGTGGCGACGACCCATGTCCGAAAATAAAATACAAAAAAAAATACTGCATTGTTGTCGATGTACCTTTAATTTGGGTTTGGTTTACACCGAAAGTGAATTATTGAGAATTATAGGATTGTTAATTCAACTCCTACCGACAGTAGCTAACCATCATGCGTGGGGAATTTTTTCCACTCTCTTTGAGATGTTGTCTAACGACTGCAGCATATTCCGACACCTCACCGGGTGCAGCTGTTATCACACTTACACTCCCTTGCATCTGTACTGGAGACAAACAAAATGCAACATATTTGTGTTTTGAATCACCCTGCCGTGTTAACTTGTGCACCAACGCTGCCCCCTCTTTCTTTTCGCTCTTTTGGCTACACCGCTTTAACTATATTAACAGGCAACACCAACAAGTGGCTAACCCCTCAGTAGAAGAAACAAAAAAAAAAGGAGAGAGAACAGAGAGTGAGAGAATATATTTAGCAACACCAATGGTAGTCTGGTGCAGGGTTGCCGCTGACTATTTTGAGAAATTCGCAAAATTTAAAATTAATCGGTTTTTCATCAGTATTAACTTTAAAAATATTCCTTCAGCGCCAGCACTGCTGTGAGGAAGCGTGACAATTTCTGCCACAAATGTATATGTATTCATCCAGGGGGGGTTTTTTTTTGGTTCCCACTCTGTACCGAAACCCTTCCAAATTTTGTATATTGAAAATATCTTGAAAAACTCTTGCCTTGAACTTTTGACTCAAGTAATTTATATTCATTTATTAAATCATTCCTTGACAAAGCGTCGCAACACCAATTTCTGCCGCCTGGGGAGACACCTTGTCTATGGTAGAACTCGAATCAAGAATCAATATTTGAGCAGTAACTTGAATCAAAGGTCAAATTGGTTTTACAAGGTCCTGGAGGTTGAGGGCTGAGACTCATTTAATTTGGTGCTGCAAATAGTCGTCGGGTTTGCATGAGCAATTTGATTTCGAAGTTCTAAATTCTAAAAAAGTGTCAAATATCACAAATTTTCGTTTCGTGGGCTCATGGTCGCATTGCGTGAAAATATTGTCAATCTGCGACTAAAGTCGCACAACGGCAACCCTGGTCTTGTGGTCAAACTACGTCATGCCGAGGAAGAGCTGAGGAGTGGAGTTGAGAAGAAACTAAATAGAGCGACAGTTGGTCAGAGATATCATTGGTGTCGGTCGCCCCAAATTTGTGCGTGTCCAGCTAGTTCGCCACAGTCCTTTGTTTTTTTTTCTTTTGGAAGTTTTTTTTTTTGATTCGCATTTTTTTTGCGACGTTAAATATATTGATTATATGCCAAAGTTTTTTTCTTTATTATCTGTTCCTGAAAACGTAAAATTTTATACTAAAGTATAACTCCTGAAAAAAGGAAACTTTTAAAAATGGTGGCTCAGCCAGTGCGCGTCGGTTCGCGAATATTGCCAAAATTAAAAGTTAATCTGCATTAACATATCAATTTAAAAATATAAATCATCGGCGATAAAGGCCAATTTATTTGAAGAATTTACCGGGTGATTCTATGCAAAAGTTTTTTTTCTTTATTATCTGTTCCTGAAAACGTAAAATTTTATACTTACCTTTTAAAAAAAAAATATAACTCCTGAAAAATGGAAACTTTTTCAAAATGGTGGCTCAGCCAGTGCGCGTCGGTTCGCGAATATTGCCAAAATTAAAAGTTAATCTGCATTAACATATCAAGTTAAAAATATAAATCATCGGCGATAAAGGCCAATTTATTTGAAGAATTTACCGGGTGATTATATGCCAAAGTCCTTTTTTTATTATCTGTTCCTGAAAACATAAAATTTTATACTTACATTTTAAAAAAAGTATAACTCCTGTAAAAAGGAAACTTTTCAAAATGGTGGCTCAGCCAGTGCGCGTCGGTTCGCGAATATTGCCAAAATTAAAAGTTAATCTGCATTAACATACCAAGTTAAAAATATAAATCATCGGCGATAAAGGCCAATTTATTTGAAGAATTTACCGGGTGATTATATGCAAAAGTTTTTTTTCTTTATTATCTGTTCCTGAAAACGTAAAATTTTATACTTACCTTTTAAAAAAAAGTATAACTCCTGAAAAATGGAAACTTTTTCAAAATGGTGGCTCAGCCAGTGCGCGTCGGTTCGCGAATATTGCCAAAATTAAAAGTTAATCTGCATTAACATACCAAGTTAAAAATATAAATCATCGGCGATAAAGGCCAATTTAATTGAAGAATTTACCGGGTGATTATATGCCAAAGTTTTTTTCTTTATTATCTGTTCCTGAAAACGTAAAATTTTATACTTACCTTTTAAAAAAAAAGTATAACTCCTGAAAAATGGAAACTTTTTCAAAATGGTGGCTCAGCCAGTGCGCGTCGGTTCGCGAATATTGCCAAAATTAAAAGTTAATCTGCATTAACATATCAATTTAAAAATATAAATCATCGGCGATAAAGGCCAATTTATTTGAAGAATTTACCGGGTAATTATATGCCAAAGTTTTTTTTTATTATCTGTTACTGAAAACATAAAATTTTATACTTACCTTTTAAAAAAAAAAAGTATAACTCCTGTAAAAAGGAAACTTTTCAAAATGGTGGCTCAGCCAGTGCGCGTCGGTTCGCGAATATTGCCAAAATTAAAAGTTAATCTGCATTAACATATCAAGTTAAAAATATAAATCATCGGCGATAAAGGCCAATTTATTTGAAGAATTTACCGGGTGATTATATGCCAAAGTCTTTTTTATTATCTGTTCCTGAAAACATAAAATTTTATACTTACCTTTAAAAAAAAAAAAAATATAACTCCTGTAAAAAGGAAACTTTTCAAAATGGTGGCTCAGCCAGTGCGCGTCGGTTCGCGAATATTGCTAAAATTAAAAGTTAATCTGCAATAACATATCAATTTTAAAATATAAATCATCGGCGATAAAGACCAATTTAACTTAGAGCACTTACCTGGTAATTGTGAAGATATATTCTTTGGTTCCTGGAAACATATATGTATATAAAAGCATTGTTGGATACTTACCTTACATACTACAACTGTCTGAAGGATTCTGCAAATGGAGCATCGGAGGATTAGACAGCACGACGCCTGATTGACCCTGCTACGGGGATATAGCCACATATACCTTTTGTTGTTTTTCCAGTGCCTTTAGCGCTTGGAGGATATTTCCGTTATTAATTATAAATAAATTTTCTTTGTCGGGTTTCTATTCTTTGTTTTTTTTTATGTTCAATTGATTACTAGCCTATCATGAAACGTTAAGCACTAACCTTTTGTTTACAGCCACCGCCAGACATCGACTACGTCAGCGCTGTCGGAGGAGATGATCGGAGGTAATTAGAAAAAAAAAATATATATGTATATAAAAGATAAAACAATTTAATTTCATCCCTGGATGAGAAATTTTCATGTCAGTATTTTATAATAAATTATATTTTTTTTTAAAGTATATAAAACAAACAAATAATTTTTTTTTATATATTTGATTATTTCTCCTATGTTATTAAGAATTAGTTTAAGCGGGTGGAGGGAAATAATTTGGAATTAATAAAATAAATATATGAATGCATACATATGTATGCACTCATTTAATGGCAATTGAAAAAGTAATGAGTAATCCTTGAAGAAGGTTTGGTGGCGTTTTCTCTCTCTCCTCAAGAACGTCTCAAATGGTTGGTCCTTGTTCGGATCTGTCGCAACGGATCCTGTCGTCTCGTCTTTAAATTTTTTTGTGTGGTTGAAATAGGAACTCCTTGCCCTCGCGAAATGAATTTCCAGGATCATTGGTGGCCCACCCGAGGGGGCAAATGTCAATGTCATGTCAATAGCCTGAGGATACCTTTTCGAACCCTTTCCTTTTTTTCCCCTCCTTACGTGCACGCATAAATTTTGTGTAATGGTACAACAGTTGGAGTGGCCGGCAAGAACCCCCCCACATCCCGACGAGCTAGATAGAGCATCGCTTGGCGTGCACATCGCCAATAGCTTTCCCCAACTGCAGCACATGCGCTTGAGAAATAGCGCGATCCGCCTGTGCCCTGCTATGGCCATTGGTGTAGCTACGTAGGGCTTCACTTTTACAACCGAGCGTGGACAGTTAGTCAGTTTCATTTGGAATCGCAGGTAATTTGGAGCCTGTAGCTGAATTCCTGACCAAAGTTACTGGTCTAAACAAAACCCTCAATATTTTTCTAAGATATTCCGCAGCAAGTTTATTTTCCCTTATATCAGGACTTCAGTCGGCTGTTCAGGATGATCGGACTTTCTTGTGGAATGGCAGACGTTTACTGTAAGCAGACGGCCTGCCCAAAGAACAGTTGAATTATCTTGTGGTCGAGATGTCCACAATTTCATCTTTAATATTAATTTATTTTGCTCGCTTAATTTTCTTGTTTAGCCACGTTGGCGCGATACATAAATCATTACATAAATGGCGCCCAACGTGGGGCCCGAAATAGTTCAGGCGTCGGTCAGAATTCTTATGGGTCTCGCAAAAAAAAAATTAGCTTTATTCTTATTTCAAATTTTAACCCTTGGTATTAGTTTAATAAAAATCAGTGTTTGAAAACAATTATTAATTTTGTTCGTCCAGCGGGAGGCTGGTAGCCTGGCGATAGAAGGTCTATCCAGTTGTATGCGGAAATTCTGGCGATTTGGCGTCTGACTGCTGAGCGCTTGACCAATGCCGCTGGATGACTTAAGAAGCATCTGGCAATGCAGGTGAGCCGGCGTAAAACGGCTGGAAACCTGACCGATGCGTTTGATGCGGTCCTGTGTAATCAGTTCCTCTGAGACCAGTGTGGACTCGATTTCACCCGGAATTGCAGGCAACCTGGCGAAACTCTGCTGGATGCCTGACCGGAAATTTCTACAAGTTTACATTTTTATTTCGGTTGATTGCTTCGTTAAGTTTAGGTCATAAGACATCAACTCGCGCAGGACGAATCGAGGTATGGGCTTCGCGCTGGAGCTGTTCGATTTGGCTCGGAACCACAGGATTTGGCACGGGTTGAATACCTGACCAGAAATGTCTTACAGTACCCAGTGACGAAAGCCTATGCTCATTCAGTAATTAGTTTGGCTTATTAATTTTCCCTTCAATTGGCAAACCTAGGTTTTCTTATGAAACCACAGTTTAACCCCAACAAATAATTCCTCAAGCTAACAAAAGGTACGGATTATTTAAATTTTGTTTGTCTTGTCAGACCTGGAAGACAGGGCAAGGGTCCCTGACCATGAGAGAGAAGGAAAGCTGTCAAAAGCATCCTGATTCATTGTTGAATGAGAGGATGAGAGGCGAGAGAGAGAGAGAGAGAGAGAGAGAGAGAAATGCCAAATTGAACCCATTATTAGTCCGGTTAGTTTGACAATTGTCTCAATAATATTATTTCTGTTGTTCTTTCCCCGTTAAATTTCGGTGGTAACGAGGTAACGTTACCGCAAAGGTTGATGGCCCTATCAGGCGTATGCTGAGTGGTTCCTCGAGGTTCCGAAGGCGTAATTTCTATTTAAAAAAAAAAAAAAAAAAAAAAACTTAAGCCTCAAATACTGGTGGCGCTCCACTAGTAGTTAAATTAAATTGTTCTTGGTTTTGTATACCGTATGTTAAGTTTGATGACGTGCTTTAGTACATATATTTACATCGTATATTATCCTAAGGACGCTTACGGGCGTTTTGGAATTTTTATTTAAGACCATATATATATTTCAGGCAGATTTCGGGAAATCTGGCCTTGTTTCTTATTAATTATATTTCTGTTAGAATATAGGAATCGTAGGGTTGAACCCGATTCACAATTCTTTTTTTTAAAAAGGCCCAACAATTGTGCCCATAAAGCTTATTAGTCTTAGGAAGACTAATTGAAAGGCGTACTTTTTTTTTGTTTGTCGCTAAGAAACTTCTGTTTGAAGTCGATTTAGTGTACACTTAGTTTCAGCGCCAAATCGGGGCGTTTTACATTCGGCTTCTCGCGTTAAGCTGGCAAGGAATCTCCTGGTCAATATCACTCCTATCAACCAAGTAATTGTTTCTACGTCCGACATCTGAGTAATTAACAAAGATTCGTAACACTAGCTAGCAAAAGTATAACTTTCTTGATCGTACCTTCCAGCGCTCCTTAATGGCCGTTAGACGTAGCTTCGAGGGACCTAGAAGGCCTTTGGTGTCCATGGAAGCGGCCGCAACCATAACACATGAGTGCCCGATTTGTAAAATTGTAATCGACGGCAGCGCGGAGAGTGTCATTACCAACTGCAAACACATCTACCACAAATATTGTTTGGCTGAATCGCTAAAAAGCTCCGAGATCTGTCCCCAGTGCAACCATCCCTGCGTGTTGAGTTCGTTGAGACCATACGGGGTCCGACCAATGTTAAGTGTAGCTAGTGGCGATGGGGTCGTTGACGATTCCAATAGTCATAATACTCGAAACCGTTCGAAAAGAAAGCCTCCAGTGCGATTGCAAACCAACGCACTAAGAGATCAACGAGTTGGAAATCCTCCGACTGCTGATGGTCTAAGGACAGAACCCGTACACCTAGTTGACACCGACACTCGCTCTCGACTTTCCCTACCTGGCCTCACGGTGAGACCTGGTAGGAGAGACTCTAGCCTGATCTCAACGATCCAGCAAGTGGTTACCGATTCCATTGACCAGATCCAAGGGTCGATGATGCAACAAATTTCGCAAGACCTCTCTCAGTTTATCGAAACCAATGTAGAACGGTGCTTTGGCATGTTGAAATTACGAGAACGTGAGCATAGAGCCCCGGCGGCGCCCACTAATACCCCCGATTGTGAAAATTTCCCGTGGCCACGTGACATGCCATTCGAGTGTAGAGATCAGAACCTTCAGACCTCTTATCCAACCCGTTCTTCTCAAGTAGATGTCAACACCGCCGTAAAGGTGTCTAACATAATTTCGAGCTGGCATTTGCAATTCGAAGGATCGTCCGATGGGTTGTCTGTAGATAATTTCATTTATCAAGTGCAGTCCCTAACGCAGCAGAGTCTGGACGGAAATTTTGGGTTGTTGTGTAAAAACGCCCACTTATTGTTTAAGGGAAGAGCCAAGGAGTGGTTCTGGAGGTTCCACAGATCGCACCCGTTTTTCATATGGGATGAATTGATTGAATACCTGCGCCAACAGTATAAGGATAGCAGGACTGACTATGATATTCGAGAGGCTATTAGGTGCCGTACACAACGGGAAAAAGAAACGTTCGACGAGTACTACGACTCCATCGTCCGGCTCACTGATAAGCTTCGATCGCCAATCAATGAAGTAGATTTGGTGGAAATTCTGATAAGGAATTTGCGGTCAGAAGTTCGACACGAGATTTTGCACTTAGATATTGGCTCTGTGCCCACGCTGCGCAAGGTAGTCCAGAGACGAGAACGCTTCTTGAATGATATCTATAGAAATGTACCCACCACCAGAACACCATATCCTCGGCGCAATATGATATTCGAGAGGCTATTAGGTGCCGTAAACAACGGGAAAAAGAAACGTTCGACGAGTACTACGACTCCATCGTCCGGCTCACTGATAAGCTTCGATCGCCAATCAATGAAGTAGATTTGGTGGAAATTCTGATAAGGAATTTGCGGTCAGAAGTTCGACACGAGATTTTGCACTTAGATATTGGCTCTGTGCCCACGCTGCGCAAGGTAGTCCAGAGACGAGAACGCTTCTTGAATGATATCTATAGAAATGTACCCACCACCAGAACACCATATCCTCGGCGCAATATTGCGGAACTATCACAGCCAGTAGGTGAGGAAATTACGAGCCCGACAGCCTCCCCGCTCGCGAACCCGTTTAAGTCCACTCGTCAAGAGAACACTGCGCTTTTAAAATTGATTTGTTGGAATTGTGATGCAGAGGGCCACCGGTTTGATATGTGCCTTGAACCGCGGGGAATCTTTTGCTATGGTTGTGGCGCTAAGAACGTCTACAAGCCAAACTGCCAAAAATGTACTAGGCAGGGAAACTGGACGAGGGGTGTGAACAGAAACACCCGTTCACACCCACTTTAAACCAAAGCACCAACCTGTGTGGCAATCCTACTAGACGGAGTCACGTATCCCCAAAGCGGATTCTAGTCAACGACCGAACAGACCCTGTCATTGGTTTGCCACCAAAAAGAACAGACTCTCTATTGTCCCCTATCAAGCCGTACCATACCCGCGTTAAAGATTATAATCTGGCCCGTGCAAAAATTTTTGAAACGAATGCCAACCGTAGTAAAACATTACCTAACAGATCGTCCCAGCGGATAAAACAATTCTGGAACAAAGTCAGGAAAAGCCGTAGCCTGGTGATGAGTACTATCCTGGTCAAAACCAATGACACCCGACCGTACGCCACCGTCACCTTGTTAGGCAGTGAGACAGTGGGGTTGCTGGACAGCGGTGCTTCCATAAGCTGTATTGGCGCGTCGTTGGCATCCAAGGTATTAGATAGCGAAGTTGATTTAAAGCGGTTCGTCACACCCATCCGAACGGCCGACGGGAATTCGCAAAAGGTTTGTGGCTTGTTGGTAACGAATATCGTGTTTCGGGGCAAGACCAAACGATTGTCTTTATATGTGGTTCCCTCACTAGCCCAAAACCTATATCTGGGGATCGACTTTTGGAGATTGTTTGAGCTAGCCCCTGAAATAGTTTCGGAGGTGACAGTAACTCAGGCAACTGATGAATTGTTAAATGTGCACGACCTGACGAAACTACAGTTAACTAGATTAGACGCAATAAAGAATTTGTTCCCATCTTATGATACAGAGGGCCTCGGGAAAACTGCGCTGGTCGAACACGTAATAGACACCAAGGACTGCAAGGCGATAAAGCAGCGGCATTATCCTGTGTCACCGGCGATCGAAAAACAGCTGTTCACCAAACTGGACAGAATGTTAGAGCTGGGAGTGATCGAGGAATCACAAAGCTCGTGGAGTTCTCCGGTAGTCTTAGTCCGGAAACCCGGAAAGATTAGGTTGTGCCTGGATTCCCGGAAGTTGAATGCAGTAACAGTAACTGACGCATACCCTCTTCCACATATACAAGGTATCTTAAGTAGAATTCCACGAGCCGAGTTCATTTTCAGCTTAGATTTAAAGGATGCTTTTTGGCAGATTCCCTTGGAAGTTACCTCTAGAGAGAAGACGGCCTTTGCTGTCCCCAAGCGCCCCCTTTATCAATTTAAAGTAATGCCATTCGGGCTGTGTAACGCACCACAAACGATGTGCCGGTAAATGGACAAAGTCATTCCAGCAGAGCTTCACGAACGGGTTTTCGTCTAGAAGTCGCGAAACATCTCAGACGCGCGGGATTAACGTTGAATGTGGCCAAAAGCAAGTTCTGCCTAAAAGAGGTCCGATACCTCGGACACATCATCGGGAATGGTGGACTAAGAACGGATCCCGCAAAAGTTCAAGCGATAGTGGACTACCCTACCCCCATTACAGTGCGTCAACTTCGTCGTTTCTTGGGGATGGCGGGTTGGTACCGGAGATTTATTTCTAATTTTGCCACGACCTGTGCGCCTCTAACCGATTTATTAAAAAGGTGCAAGAGTTTACAATGGAATACTAAAGCCCAATTGGCATTTGAAGCGCTAAAAGTTAGGCTTACTTCATCCCCCGTGTTGTATCCACCAGATTTTTCAAAACAGTTTATCATACAATGTGACGCTAGTCAGTCAGGGATAGGTAGCGTTCTGGTTCAGACGCTCGACGACGGGTCGGAAGCGCCCATAGCCTATTGGTCTCAAAAGCTCAACAAGGCGCAACGAAACTACAGTGTCACCGAGCAAGAATGCCTAGCGGCGGTGCTCAGTATTAAACACTTCCGTCCATTCGTAGAGGGTCTGGAATTCACGGTGTTGACCGACCACGCCTCGTTGCAGTGACTAATGCGGCAGAAAGATCTCAGTGGTAGGCTTGGCAGGTGGGCCTTAAAACTTCAGGGTTTCCAATTTTCCATTTGTCACCGAAAGGGCTCGGAAAACAAAGTTCCCAATGCGCTGTCCAGGGTATACGAAGATGCCCTTGCCTCAATAGAGAAGCCGGGACCCGAAATCGATCTTTCCTCGGCCGAATTTTCTTCGGCGGAATATGAGAAACTAAAGACGCAGGTTGTTGAACACGGTAACCGATTGCCCGATCTAAGAGTAGTCGATCGATATCTGTATAAGCGCACTGAATTTTACAACGGCGACGAAGCCCAAGAGCAATCCGCGTGGAAATTATGGGTTCCCACCGGACTCACTAAGCAAGTGATAGAGCGAGCGCACGACTCCGTGTCTGCAGTACACGGGGGCATTAACAAGACCTTTCAAAGAATAAAAAAGAGCTTATTTTGGCCTCGTATGTTCGCGGATGTGCGGGAGTATGTCCTGACTTGTGAAATTTGTAAAACTACTAAACACCCTTATGTTCAATTGCGGCCACCCATGGGTCGGCAAAATGTATCTCTAAGACCGTTCCAACGTCTGTATATGGACCTGATTGGTCCATTTCCCCGCTCCAAAATGGGACACATCGGGTTGCTCATTATTTTGGATTATTTTACCAAGTTCCACTTCCTGTTACCGCTAAAAAAGTTGGATGCGAAGCCCATTGTTGAGTATCTTAGGACCTACATCTTTCCCACCTTCGGAGTACCCGAAACCGTTGTAACCGATAACGGTGTTCAATTTAGATGTAATGGTTTTAACCAACTCCTGGCCACCTATGGTGTTGATCACACATATACTGCGCTATATTCGCCGCAAGCAAACGCGTCCGAAAGAGTGAACAGATCTTTAATCGCAGCAATTCGTACCTTCCTTAAAGATGACCAAACGGGGTGGGACGTTAATCTAAACCATATCAGTAGTTCACTGCGGAGTTCTGTACATACCGCAACGGGATTTTCGCCTTATGTCTTAACGTTTGGCCAAAGCATGGTGGTGCACGGGGAGAGTTACAAGCTCCTGCGAAAATTAGACTTGTTGGAGTCACCCGATACTTTCATCGATCACGAGGACGTTTTGGCCCAGATACGTAGTAAAGCTAAAGAAAATATGAAAAAGGCATACGAGGCAAATGAACGGGTTTACAACACTCGGTCAAGAAATGTGACTTTCCGCGTGGGACAAGAGGAATACCGAAGAAACTTTGCACAAAGCAACTGGTCCAAGGGATTTAACGCTAAACTAGCTCCAACCTTTGTAAAAGCGCGTATTGGAAAAAAATTAGGAAATTGCCAGTACATACTGGAAGACCTCCATGGTAAGGTGATAGGTACATACCACGCGAAAGATATTACTCAGTAATAACCTGCCAGCCCCATGGTCGCCTTGTTTCAGCCTCTCGGTGTTTCGTCATGGAACCCCGGAGATCCTGTTTTGTGGTGGCGACGACCCATGTCCGAAAATAAAATACAAAAAAAAATACTGCATTGTTGTCGATGTACCTTTAACTTGGGTTTGGTTTACACCGAAAGTGAATTATTGAGAATTATAGGATTGTTAATAAACTCCTACCGACAATAGCTAACCATCATGCGTGAGGAATATTTTCCACTCTCTTTGAAATGTTGTCTAACGACTGCAGCATATTCCGACACCTCACCGGGTGCAGCTGTTATCACACTTACACTCCCTTGCATCTGTACTGGAGACAAACAAAATGCAACATATTTGTGTTTTGAATCACCCTGCCGTGTTAACTTGTGCACCAACGCTGCCCCCTCTTTCTTTTCGCTCTTTTGGCTACACCGCTTTAACTCCATTAACAGGCAACACCAACAAGTGGCTAACCCCTCAGTAGAAGAAACAAAAAAAAAAGGAGAGAGAACAGAGAGTGAGAGAATATATTTAGCAACACCAATGGTAGTCTGGTGCAGGGTTGCCGCTGACTATTTTGAGAAATTCGCAAAATTTAAAATTAATCGGTTTTTCATCAGTATTAACTTTAAAAATATTCCTTCAGCGCCAGCACTGCTGTGAGGAAGCGTGACAATTTCTGCCACAAATGTATATGTATTCATCCAGGGGGGGTTTTTTTTTGGTTCCCACTCTGTACCGAAACCCTTCCAAATTTTGTATATTGAAAATATCTTGAAAAACTCTTGCCTTGAACTTTTGACTCAAGTAATTTATATTCATTTATTAAATCATTCCTTGACAAAGCGTCGCAACACCAATTTCTGCCGCCTGGGGAGAGACACCTTGTCTTGGGTAGAACTCGAATCAAGAATCAATATTTGAGCAGTAACTTGAATCAAAGGTCAAATTGGTTTTACAAGGTCCTGGAGGTTGAGGGCTGAGACTCATTTAATTTGGTGCTGCAAATAGTCGTCGGGTTTGCATGAGCAATTTGATTTCGAAGTTCTAAATTCTAAAAAAGTGTCAAATATCACAAATTTTCGTTTCGTGGGCTCATGGTCGCATTGCGTGAAAATATTGTCAATCTGCGACTAAAGTCGCACAACGGCAACCCTGATCTTGTGGTCAAACTACGTCATGCCGAGGAAGAGCTGAGGAGTGGAGTTGAGAAGAAACTAAATAGAGCGACAGTTGGTCAGAGATATCATTGGTGTCGGTCGCCCCAAATTTGTGCGTGTCCAGCTAGTTCGCCACAGTCCTTTGTTTTTTTTTTCTTTTGGAAGTTTTTTTTTTTGATTCGCATTTTTTTTTGCGACGTTAAATATATTGATTATATGCCAAAGTTTTTTTCTTTATTATCTGTTCCTGAAAACGTAAAATTTTATACTTACCTTTTAAAAAAAAGTATAGCTCCTGAAAAAAGGAAACTTTTAAAAATGGTGGCTCAGCCAGTGCGCGTCGGTTCGCGAATATTGCCAAAATTAAAAGTTAATCTGCATTAACATATCAATTTAAAAATATAAATCATCGGCGATAAAGGCCAATTTGTTTGAAGAATTTACCGGGTGATTATATGCAAAAGTTTTTTTTCTTTATTATCTGTTCCTGAAAACGTAAAATTTTATACTTACCTTTTAAAAAAAAGTATAACTCCTGAAAAATGGAAACTTTTTCAAAATGGTGGCTCAGCCAGTGCGCGTCGGTTCGCGAATATTGCCAAAATTAAAAATTAATCTGCATTAACATATCAAGTTAAAAATATAAATCATCGGCGATAAAGGCCAATTTATTTGAAGAATTCACCGGGTGATTATATGCCAAAGTCCTTTTTTTATTATCTGTTCCTGAAAACATAAAATTTTATACTTACCTTTTAAAAAAAGTATAACTCCTGTAAAAAGGAAACTTTTCAAAATGGTGGCTCAGCCAGTGCGCGTCGGTTCGCGAATATTGCCAAAATTAAAAGTTAATCTGCATTAACATACCAAGTTAAAAATATAAATCATCGGCGATAAAGGCCAATTTATTTGAAGAATTTACCGGGTGATTATATGCAAAAGTTTTTTTTCTTTATTATCTGTTCCTGAAAACGTAAAATTTTATACTTACCTTTTAAAAAAAAGTATAACTCCTGAAAAATGGAAACTTTTTCAAAATGGTGGCTCAGCCAGTGCGCGTCGGTTCGCGAATATTGCCAAAATTAAAAGCTAATCTGCATTAACATACCAAGTTAAAAATATAAATCATCGGCGATAAAAGCCAATTTAATTGAAGAATTTACCGGGTGATTATATGCCAAAGTTTTTTTCTTTATTATCTGTTCCTGAAAACGTAAAATTTTATACTTACCTTTTAAAAAAAAAGTATAACTCCTGAAAAATGGAAACTTTTTCAAAATGGTGGCTCAGCCAGTGCGCGTCGGTTCGCGAATATTGCCAAAATTAAAAGTTAATCTGCATTAACATATCAATTTAAAAATATAAATCATCGGCGATAAAGGCCAATTTATTTGAAGAATTTACCGGGTAATTATATGCCAAAGTTTTTTTTTATTATCTGTTCCTGAAAACATAAAATTTTATACTTACCTTTTAAAAAAAAAGTATAACTCCTGTAAAAAGGAAACTTTTCAAAATGGTGGCTCAGCCAGTGCGCGTCGGTTCGCGAATATTGCCAAAATTAAAAGTTAATCTGCATTAACATATCAAGTTAAAAATATAAATCATCGGCGATAAAGGCCAATTTATTTGAAGAATTTACCGGGTGATTATATGCCAAAGTCTTTTTTATTATCTGTTCCTGAAAACATAAAATTTTATACTTACCTTTTAAAAAGAGTATAACTCCTGTAAAAAGGAAACTTTTCAAAATGGTGGCTCAGCCAGTGCGCGTCGGTTCGCGAATATTGCCAAAATTAAAAGTTAATCTGCATTAACATATCAAGTTAAAAATATAAATCATCGGCGATAAAGGCCAATTTATTTGAAGAATTTACCGGGTGATTATATGCCAAAGTCTTTTTTATTATCTGTTCCTGAAAACGTAAAATTTTATACTTACCTTTTAAAAAAAAGTATAACTCCTGAAAAATGGAAACTTTTTCAAAATGGTGGCTCAGCCAGTGCGCGTCGGTTCGCGAACATTGCCAAAATTAAAAGTTAATCTGCATTAACATATCAAGTTAAAAATATAAATCATCGGCGATAAAGGCCAATTTATTTGAAGAATTCACCGGGTGATTATATGCCAAAGTCCTTTTTTTATTATCTGTTCCTGAAAACATAAAATTTTATACTTACCTTTTAAAAAAAGTATAACTCCTGTAAAAAGGAAACTTTTCAAAATGGTGGCTCAGCCAGTGCGCGTCGGTTCGCGAATATTGCCAAAATTAAAAGTTAATCTGCATTAACATACCAAGTTAAAAATATAAATCATCGGCGATAAAGGCCAATTTATTTGAAGAATTTACCGGTTGATTATATGCAAAAGTTTTTTTTCTTTATTATCTGTTCCTGAAAACGTAAAATTTTATACTTACCTTTTAAAAAAAAGTATAACTCCTGAAAAATGGAAACTTTTTCAAAATGGTGGCTCAGCCAGTGCGCGTCGGTTCGCGAATATTGCCAAAATTAAAAGCTAATCTGCATTAACATACCAAGTTAAAAATATAAATCATCGGCGATAAAGGCCAATTTAATTGAAGAATTTACCGGGTGATTATATGCCAAAGATTTTTTCTTTATTATCTGTTCCTGAAAACGTAAAATTTTATACTTACCTTTTAAAAAAAAAGTATAACTCCTGAAAAATGGAAACTTTTTCAAAATGGTGGCTCAGCCAGTGCGCGTCGGTTCGCGAATATTGCCAAAATTAAAAGTTAATCTGCATTAACATATCAATTTAAAAATATAAATCATCGGCGATAAAGGCCAATTTATTTGAAGAATTTACCGGGTAATTATATGCAAAAGTTTTTTTTCTTTATTATCTGTTCCTGAAAACGTAAAATTTTATACTTACCTTTTAAAAAAAAGTATAACTCCTGAAAAATGGAAACTTTTTCAAAATGGTGGCTCAGCCAGTGCGCGTCGGTTCGCGAATATTGCCAAAATTAAAAGCTAATCTGCATTAACATACCAAGTTAAAAATATAAATCATCGGCGATAAAGGCCAATTTAATTGAAGAATTTACCGGGTGATTATATGCCAAAGTTTTTTTTCTTTATTATCTGTTCCTGAAAACGTAAAATTTTATACTTACCTTTTAAAAAAAAAGTATAACTCCTGAAAAATGGAAACTTTTTCAAAATGGTGGCTCAGCCAGTGCGCGTCGGTTCGCGAATATTGCCAAAATTAAAAGTTAATCTGCATTAACATATCAATTTAAAAATATAAATCATCGGCGATAAAGGCCAATTTATTTGAAGAATTTACCGGGTAATTATATGCCAAAGTTTTTTTTATTATCTGTTCCTGAAAACATAAAATTTTATACTTACCTTTTAAAAAAAAAAAGTATAACTCCTGTAAAAAGGAAACTTTTCAAAATTGTGGCTCAGCCAGTGCGCGTCGGTTCGCGAATATTGCCAAAATTAAAAGTTAATCTGCATTAACATATCAAGTTAAAAATATGAATCATCGGCGATAAAGTCCAATTTATTTGAAGAATTTACCGGGTGATTATATGCCAAAGTCTTTTTTATTATCTGTTCCTGAAAACATAAAATTTTATACTTACTTTTTAAAAAAAGTATAACTCCTGTAAAAAGGAAACTTTTCAAAATGGTGGCTCAGCCAGTGCGCGTCGGTTCGCGAATATTGCCAAAATTAAAAGTTAATCTGCATTAACTTATCAATTTAAAAATATAAATCATCGGCGATAAAGGCCAATTTATTTGAAGAATTTACCGGGTAATTATATGCCAAAGTTTTTTTTTTATCTGTTCCTGAAAACATAAAATTTTATACTTACCTTTTAAAAAAAAAAAAAGTAAAACTCCTGTAAAAAGGAAACTTTTCAAAATGGTGGCTCAGCCAGTGCGCGTCGGTTCGCGAATATTGCCAAAATTAAAAGTTAATCTGCATTAACATATCAAGTTAAAAATATAAATCATCGGCGATAAAGGCCAATTTATTTCAAGAATTTACCGGGTGATTATATGCCAAAGTCTTTTTTATTATCTGTTCCTGAAAACGTAAAATTTTATACTTACCTTTAAAAAAAAAGTATAACTCCTGAAAAATGGAAACTTTTTCAAAATGGTGGCTCAGCCAGTGCGCGTCGGTTCGCGAATATTGCCAAAATTAAAAGTTAATCTGCATTAACATATCAATTTAAAAATATAAATCATCGGCGTTAAAGGCCAATTTATTTGAAGAATTTACCGGGTAATTATATGCCAAAGTTTTTTTTTATTATCTGTTCCTGAAAACATAAAATTTTATACTTACCTTTAAAAAAAAAAAAAGTATAACTCCTGTAAAAAGGAAACTTTTCAAAATGGTGGCTCAGCCAGTGCGCGTCGGTTCGCGAATATTGCCAAAATTAAAAGTTAATCTGCATTAACATATCAAGTTAAAAATATAAATCATCGGCGATAAAGGCCAATTTATTTGAAGAATTTACCGGGTGATTATATGCCAAAGTCTTTTTTATTATCTGTTCCTGAAAACATAAAATTTTATACTTACCTTTTAAAAAAAGTATAACTCCTGTAAAAAGGAAACTTTTCAAAATGGTGGCTCAGCCAGTGCGCGTCGGTTCGCGAATATTGCCAAAATTAAAAGTTAATCTGCATTAACATATCAATTTAAAAATATAAATCATCGGCGATAAAGGCCAATTTATTTGAAGAATTTACCGGGTAATTATATGCCAAAGTTTTTTTTTATCTGTTCCTGAAAACATAAAATTTTATACTTACCTTTTAAAAAAAAAAAAAATATAACTCCTGTAAAAAGGAAACTTTTCAAAATGGTGGCTCAGCCAGTGCGCGTCGGTTCGCGAATGTTGCTAAAATTAAAAGTTAATCTGCATTAACATATCAATTTTAAAATATAAATCATCGGCGATAAAGGCCAATTTAACTTAAAGCACTTACCTGGTAATTGTGAATATATATTCTTTGGTTCCTGGAAACATATATGTATATAAAAGCATTGTTGGATACTTACCTTACATACTACAACTGTCTGAAGGATTCTGCAAATGGAGCATCGGAGGATTAGACAGCACGACGCCTGATTGACCCTGCTACGGGGATATAGCCACATATACCTTTTGTTGTTTTTCCAGTGCCTTTAGCGCTTGGAGGGTATTTCCGTTATTAATTATAAATAAATTTTCTTTGTCGGGTTTCTATTCTTTGTTTTTTTATGTTCAATTGATTACTAGCCTATCATGAAACGTTAAGCACTAACCTTTTGTTTACAGCCACCGCCAGACATCGACTACGTCTGCGCTGTCGGAGGAGATGATCGGAGGTAATTAGAAAAAAAAAATATATATGTATATAAAAGATAAAACAATTTAATTTCATCCCTGGATGAGAAATTTTCATGTCAGTATTTTATAATAAATTATAACAAATAATTTTTTTTTTATTTCTCCTATGTTATTAAGAATTAGTTTAAGCGAGTGGAGGGAAATAATTTGGAATTAATAAAATAAATATATGAATGCATACATATGTATGCACTCATTTAATGGCAATTGAAAAAGTAATGAGTAATCCTTGAAGAAGGTTTGGTGGCGTTTTCTCTCTCTCCTCAAGAACGTCTCAAATGGTTGGTCCTTGTTCGGATCTGTCGCAACGGATCCTGTCGTCTCGTCTTTAAATTTTTTTGTGTGGTTGAAATAGGAACTCCTTGCCCTCGCGAAATGAATTTCCAGGATCATTGGTGGCCCACCCGAGGGGGCAAATGTCAATGTCATGTCAATAGCCTGAGGATACCTTTTCGAACCCTTTCCTTTTTTCCCCTCCTAACGTGCACGCATAAATTTTGTGTAATGGTACAACAGTTGGAGTGGCCGGCAAGAACCCCCCCACATCCCGACGAGCTAGATAGAGCATCGCTAGGCGTGTACATCGCCAATAGCCTCCCCCAACTGCAGCACATGCGCTTGAGAAATAGCGCGATCCGCCTGTGCCCTGCTATGGCCATTGGTGTAGCTACGTAGGTAGATACAACAATGGAAGCAGCAAGAAGAAGAAGAACAATTAGCAATCAGCAATCTTCAAGAATAACACACCATAAATCATTACATCCAATAGATTTCACTTGTGCGCATAATGATTATATTCTGAGTGGAAGTGGCCAAAATTAAAAATATCTTCCGGTTCTTCAATGTACAACTTTCAATCAATGTTAAGTATGTACATACATGTAAATAATAAAAACGAAAAAAAATTGGATTGAACAAATATTTGGATGTGTCTTTTTATAACTTTTTTCCAGACAGAGAATGCTATAGAATTTTGGGTTAAATTTGTCCCAAAATTGTAGAGCTGCAAAAAAAGTGGTGAAAACAACCAAAGTGGTTGTTGAATCTACGGGTTTAAGACTTAAAAATCGGTAAATTCAACACTTATAAAATAGTTCATTTTACAAGAGAAGTTATTTTACCAACACACAAGTATGTTGAAACTACTGCTTATAGTATAAGCTTGCTACGCAGTTTGCACTGTAAATTCAAAAAAAATGGATGTTGATTTTGAGTACTATGAATAGTTAATTTTACTGAAAGAGTTTTAATATCAACATATAATTATATTGCGATAACTTTTATAATTGTTATTTTCGAATGCAATTTACTTGGTTAATTCAACAGATTGGTAGTTGATCCAACAATTAAGCAAAATCGTAAATTCAACAGTTTATGCTATTAGCTGAAAATCAAGACCGGAAAACGTTGAATTGACTGTCGTTTTCGGTAATTTCAACAACTTCTTTTTCTCCGTGCAGCAAACGACCAAAAGCTTCGACTGTTTGAATCAGAATCCAAAATTTTTCGCATGCTATCTCGAATCTTAAGGTCTTATATTATTTTGGACCTTTTCAATATAGCGTTTGATCTATTTCTAGCTATTTGAAACGTTACAAGGTTTTCTTCAGAAGTGAAATTAACGTAGTCCAAATGGGCAGCTTTTTTACACGCGACTGCTGACCTGCAATGTTAATGTTAAACCATTTATTTTTATGAGTATTTTTCTTTTTAAATGAAGGAGGAATGCAATTTTTCATTCCTAGCAAAATGGTTGATGTGATTAGTTGTGATGCTTCATCAGCATTATTGCTGGAAAAACAGGTTGACCAATCAAATGAGCTATAAAATTGGTTCATGAGCTCTTAGTTAGCATTTTTATAGTGCCAGAGTAGCCTTTTACTTGTAGGCTCTATAAGGGCTGGTGTTATTGAAAATTTGGCTACTACCAAAGCATGGTCAGAAAGATCTAATGGAGCAGATACATCAATTGAATATTTATCTGGCATAGTAGTAAGAAATAAATCTAAAAGGTAAGGTGATTGACCAGTAGTATCGGGATACCTAGTTGGCTTATCAACGATTTGGGTGAAAAGATTAACATTTGAAAAAATCTCAGCGGTTTCACCAGATCGATCTCTACCATTCGAATAGGTCAACCATGAATCATTGTGGACAATAAAATCACCCAAGACTACCAATTCTGATGTTGGTGATGATTTTTTTCAAATTTCAAATAATCGAATAGTGTTTGAGCCTAAAAGTATGCAACATAGTTCTAAATTAGTACTTATTTTTTTGTACATAACGATATATCTAGGATTGGAACCTTCTGCACTACCGACCACTTTTCGTAGCATTTGCTTATTTTAAGTATGCAGTATTTAAATTGCTATTTATCTTAGGATCCTAATTCTATTATATGCGCTACTGACTACTTTTCGTAACAATATAACAAGAATGTCGTAAGAAAATTAATAAAAAAAATTGTATTGCCTTTAGTAGCCGTAATAATTTTCTTTCTTTTTTTCTCTTTGCTGTTTATATTGTTACGAAATTCAGGCTTTCGAATTTTATTTGCAAAATTCTGCACAGTTTATTAAATTAGAGATTTTAATTGTTCTTCAGCGCCCCATCCATTATGTTGTACAGCCTCTGCAAACTGGACATTGAAATTTTGAAAAAGCTGTGTCGCCATCGAACGCAGGTGGCTTCAAAATTACTTTCTGGTTACTAGAAAATTCTGGAATTACTTTGGTACTGCTTTGTTGAGTGTTTTCCCTGACAAATTGGGTACGACTATCCAACCCGGTCTCAAACTCTTTAATTTTCCCTTCCAGACCGCTCACTTTTCCTGTCCTATTCGTCTCGAGCGATTTTGCTTCTACTTGAAAAGTTGGTTGAACTTCAATAATTTCACCTTTAAGCCTTTCTTGAATGACATCTAGATTTTCATTTTGCTGGTCAAATTTCGAATTCAATTCCTGCTACTTTTTGCTTTTCTCCTTTAATTCTTGCAATCGGAGAAATAACTCTTGTTTATTTCCGGCGGTGCTTAAAAGTCGCTTTCCAAGTTCTTCTTTAAGCATTTAAGATATTTTATTTTTTTTATATTTCTTATCGTGTATCATCCACTATATCACATATGTATTTTTTGCTTTCTGTTTCACTTATATATTCTATTTTTTGTCCTCTATGCGTATTTATGTTTATTTTCACTTAAATCATATTTTTTCCCCCTTTTTTATTGCACCTTCTTATTATTATTTTATTGGCACATTTTCGAACGAAATTTACCGATGCGATGCCCTTTATATTTCCTTAGCACAACTTTTACCGGGATTCTCACTTTTTTTTACGTTTTAATGTTTTTATATTTTATAATAATATATTTTTTATAATTTTATTAAACTGGTTTCGGCACCATGTAATGATAGTAAGTTATTATACGTGTTGTAGGTTCAATCGTAAGTATGAGAATGAGGCTTTATTGACGTGTTCATGTTTGACAGTGGTAAGTATATGTATGTAAGTATTAATATATGAATTATAACTTCATGTTCACATGACAATTTTGAACACCATCAAGATGAACCAAATGCGATCTTGGAGCCCCACCCCACACATATGAATTAAATTCTAAAATTGGTCTAACATAAGATTTATATTATCTTAATACTTCAGAGGGAGTGAAGTAGAAGTTACAACGTCTTATGAAGCCTAAACATTGGCTAGCTCTTTATGAAATTTCATAAATATGTTCTTTCCAGGAAAGATCACTTGATACTTTTAAACCTAACAACTTAAGTGAATCAGATCTCGCAATAGGGGTACCATTAATAACAGGTGGAACATAATGTTGAGTTGTCTTCTGAGAAAAAAGGCAAGACTGGAATATATTTTGGGTTAAATTCTACTCTGTTAGAAATGCCCCAATCAAGAATGATTTGAATATTAGACAGAATAGTCAAATTCATTAATTCACGCGAACCATTCAAGCGAGAATTGCATTCTTTTTTATTGACAAACTCAATGGAAGCCGATAGTGTTGTATCATCAGCAAATGAATGGATATCACAGGTTGTAGAAGACAACAGGTCGTTGATATATATCAAGAAGAGCGTGGGAGACAAGGATGATCCTTGAGGCACGCCAGCATAGATCCCATGTGAATCTGAAGATATACGATTTAATACAACTTTTATTTTACGGTTCCATAAATAATTCTCAATCCATGTAATGAGAGAGGAGTGTAAGTTCAGCGCACGAATCTTATTAATAAGACAATCATGCCATACTCTATCAAAAGCTTTAGCAATATCTAAGGAAACAACGCTTGATTCACCTAGGTTTTCAATGCTTCGCTCCAAACAATGAGTCATGCACGTCATTAGTTCACCTGAAGAGCGATTTTTACGAAATCCATACTGCACGTCGGATAAAAGAACATTCGAATCCAGATAGTTCATTAGTCTGAAATTAACGATAGATTCCATTACTTTCGATAGAACCGACAACAAAGCAATAGGACGGTAGTTCGCAGGTGCCGATTTATCACCTTTTTTCGGAACGGGTTGAATATTTGCTATTTTCCAAAATGATGGAAAAACACCTGTCTTCATTGAGAGATGAAACAATTTGCTTAGCGGTTTTGCCAAAGTAAGATGACAACTTTTCAATACTAATGGCGGAATACCGTCGGGGCCAGTCGCTTTATTGGGGTCAAGTTCTTTCAGAATCTTTGAAACAACCCGTTTCCGAAAATAGATTTTAGACATACCTGGGCCTAGATTTGGGAGAATTGGGGGGCTTTGGTTAGTTAAAGGAAGGGTAGACGCACCAGCGAAATGAGAAGCTAAGAGATTAGCTTTCTCAATATCAGTTCTATAACGAATACCATTATGAAATAAAGAAGGAATAGACGAAGTATTGCCTGCAAAGTTTCTTTTAACCAATGCACACGGAGAGAAAAAATTTGTAAATTCAACAGCTCAAAGTTGTCAAAAGCTAATCGGTAAAAATTTTCTTTCAAAAATATGTATCAACAGAAAAAACTGCTGTTATCGCAAATTTTAAGTAAATTTAGCCGATGAATTGGTTGATTTTGGATATTTTTCATTAACAAAAGGCTCTGTAAAAGCAAAGGAAAGTTTGTTGATTTTATCGAAATACGGTTTCCGGTCAAAAGGAAATTTCAACTTATTTTTAGTTGCTTTTACTGTCTTTTCAGTTTCAATTGTACATACATGACTATACCTGTAACCTGCAAGAAATTTCTTGATTTTACCGATTCTGTCTGGTGCTAGTGGTTGAATCAGCAAAATCTACAGATATGTCAGTTGTTACAGCCGAAGTATCTGTAAGATTTTTATTAGATCACCGTTAGTTTACGATGTTCGGGCGTGTTTTGTACGCATATAAAGTGGATAAAGTGGATAGTTAATAAAAACTGAGTGCAATATTTTAAATCAAGAACCTTTGCAATGCAATGAATTAACACGTAAGTAAGGAAAAACAAAAGCTATAAGAGAAAGTCTGAAGTATCAGAATTTGGTAAATTACACATTTCATGTGATATAATTTTTTTTATAGAAATTGAAAGAACGCCCGACACAAAAACGATTCGAATCTTAAGGTCATATATTATTTCGGACCTTTTCAATATAGCGTTTGATCTATTTCTAGCTATTCGAAACGTTACAAGGTTTTCTTCAGAAGTTTAATTAACGTAGTCCAAATTGGCAGCTTTTTTACGCGCGACTGCTGACCTGCAATGTTAATGTTAAACCATTTATTTTTATGAGTATTTTTCTTTTTAAATGAAGGAGGAATGCAATTTTTCATTCCTAGCAAAATGGTTGATGTGATTAGTTGTGATGCTTCATCAGCATTATTGCTGGAAAAACAGGTTGACCAATCAAATAAGCTATAAAATTGGTTCATGAGCTCTTAGTTAGCATTTTTAAAGTGCCAGAGTAGCCTTTTACTTTTAGGCTCTATAAGGGCTGGTGTTATTGAAATTTTGGCTACTACCAGAAAGACCTAATGGAGCAGATACATCAATTGAATATTTATCTGGCATAGTAGTAAGAAATAAATCTAAAAGGTGAGGTGATTGACCAGTAGTATCGGGATACCTAGTTGGCCTATCAACGATTTGGGTGAAAAGATTAACGTTTGAAAAAAGCTCAGCGGTTTCACCAGATCGATCTCTACCATTCGAATAGGTCAACCATGAATCATTGTGGACACCCAAGACTACCAATTCTGATGTTGGTGATGATTTTTTTCAAATTTCAAATAATCGAATAGTGTTTGAGCCTAAAAGTATACCATAGTTCTAAATTAGTACTTATTTTTTTGTACATAACGATATATCTAGGATTGGAACCTTCTGCACTACCGACCACTTTTCGTAGCATTTGCTTATTTTAAGTATGCAGTATTTACATTGCTATTTATCTTAGGATCCTATTTCTATTATATGAGCTACTGACTACTTTTCGTAACAATATAACAAGAATGTCGTAAGAAAATTAATAAAAAAAATTGAATTGCCTTTACTAGCCGTAATAATTTTCTTTCTTTTTTTCTCTTTGCTGTTTATATTGTTACGAAATTCAGGCTTTCGAATTTTATTCTGCACAGTTTATTAAATTAGAGATTTTAATTGTTCTTCAGCGCCCCATCAATTATGTTGTACAGCCTCTGCAAACTGACATTGAAATTTTGAAAAATCTGTGTCGCCATCAAACGCAGGTGGCTTCAAAATTACTTTCTGGTTACTATAAAATTCTGGAATTACTCTGGTACTGCTTTGTTGAGTGTTTTCCCTGACAAATTGGGTACGACTATCCAACCAGGTCTCAAACTCTTTAATTTTCCCTTCCAGACCGCTCACTTTTCCTGTCCTATTCTCGAGCGATTTTGCTTCTACTTGAAAAGTTGCTTGAATTTCAATAATTTCACCTTTAAGCCTTTCTTGAATGACATCTAGCTTTTCATTTTGCTGGTCAAATTTCGAATTCAATTCCTGCTACTTTTTGCTTTTCTCCTTTAATTCTTGCAATCGGAGAAATAACTCTTGTTTATTTCGGGCGGTGCTTAAACCTCGCTTTCCAAGTTCTTCTTTAAGCACCTGGGAACTATAGGATTTAATGTTCACTGCACTTTCCATTTATTATTTAATGTTTATCGATTTGTTTACTGTTTATTTACTGTCTCAAAATTAGCAAAACCACCAAATAATTTATTGTTCAAGGATTTGCAAATTCTACTGTCTCACGATTTGCAAAATCCCACTTCTGACACCAATTGTTACGAAATTCAGGCTTTTGAGTTCGTCAAGGATTTTGCAAATAAAACACAACACAAGTTTATTAATTTACAAAAAACAACTTTAATAAACAAACAGTAAAATTAACTAAAGTTAACAAATTATGCTGGTGATAACTTTAAATGTACACAAAACACTTATTAAAACAATACTTGTACTTCACTACTATTTCTGCAAGAACTTTTCAACTGCACTGGTTGAATTCCAAATAAGAACTAACTTACTTCAGCCTAACGCCTCTATTTATACTCAAACAAAAGCTTCAAGAAACTTCCAATCTTTTAGACAGAAATATCGAGAAAAGACCAGACAATTGTAGCCTTATTACCTTATTGACAACTAACAACACTTATAAGTCATCTTCTAAAAAAAAACTATCATTTACAATAATGTTCTTTCACAAAAAACCCGGCAAACCGCACAAACCGGCTTGACTACATTTTTGACCAGTACATAATGGTTCAAACTTACAGGCGGTTACATTTCAAATAATCTTACAGCTTAAAAGTATGCTACATAAAAGTGCCTATTTCTATGTATGCAGTATGTACATTACGATTTATCTTAGGATTCGAATTCTATTATATGCGCTACTAACTACTTTTCGTAACAATATTATGAAACTCTTTTACCTGGGTTTTCTCTCCTTCCGAAGCGTGATTTCTTCTCTTCTTCTCGATTGAATAGTCACTCCCAAAAACAAACAAAAAATCACCTGTAAAGGTAACATAAAAAAAGGAACAAAGGATGGCTCATCTACTAAGCCTAAGGCCACTAACAGCATTTTAAAATTCCCGAAATTCAAATTTGATAAAAAAAACTACCCGTAAGAAAGATGTTGAATTTGAATTTAACTCGGATTATTACGGATGATAAAAAAAATAAACTAATTTTTGTGTACTTAAACAAAAAGTAAAATTAATTTCATAAAAATTTCTGTATTGTTGGAAATGAACTTGTTTTAAATGATATAAAAGGTTTGAGATGTACTGTAATTACATCTATTATTTAAAAGTTCATGGCTTGAAAAATACAATTAAATAGGAGAACAACAAAAATAACTCATCTGCATACTCCACATAATTTTAGGCCATCTTCTATTTAAATGTTCCCTGCGACAGCTGTTTATAAAATTTAAAATTCCTTTGAAAAATTTGTTGCATGTTTGTTAAAAATTTTGCAACATGGCGCTCCCGTGCAATATAAGTCTTTGTTTCACTACTTTATTTGAATTCAAAAATTTTTTTAAGTAAATGTACTTTACCAGAACTTTTCCGGATGTACACACTCCTTCAATTATTTAAAATTAAAAGAAAAAGGTGTTTTGGTTTTGGTTTTTTACACTATAAGGTAAATTTCACGTTTTATACTGTCTATATATGGGACACTTTTTCATATACCAAATTTGCTAAGTTCTTGGTTTTCTTCTGGTTCTTGGTTCTTGGGTTCTTCTGATCTTCTGAAAGATCAAAATCGACTGAATTCCATTTCTATTTTTCTATCGGTCGGCCATTAATCATTCGCAAATCACCGAACCTTCTAAAAGGAATTTGTGTGCGAAAGTCTCTTTGCTCCTTCCCTCTAAATTCTCTTTTTGTCCTTATTTTAAATGATAACTTCTTCCAGTCTTGCTCATCCCGTCACTTTTTAAAATTTAGTCATATTTACTAACGAACATTAAACAAGAAAAACATTCATACAACACCTAAAACACATATATTTTGATAATTAGTTATCCAATACTCTCACCAATTTTATACCAATCATTACAAGTATTTATTTCATTCCATTACTTCCCACCACTTCTAAAAGCTCTAGCATGGTGAACAATATTATTATTTATGCCGTCAATGTCCACTGCCGACAAGCGCAGAGCGGCTATTAAAGCTAAAAATAACTTTGCTTCTGCTAGTTGTGAGAAAACTAGCACCTCTAATACCGGTTCTTCTTCCATACCGGACGGGAGCACGGTGCATTTGCTGTCAACCGTTAGTACCCCTGCAACGACGGATGGTGGTTCATCCACTGCTGACAAACGCAGAGCGGTTATTATGGCAAAAAATAAACTTTCAATTACCGGTTCTTCTTCTATACCGGACGGTCGGGCGGTGCAATCGCTGGCTCTGCGGACAAGCGCAGAGCGGATATTAAAGGGAATCCTTATACCAGCAGTGGCAGGTTTGTGGCACCTCATGGCCCTCCCGTCGCATGCAACAACAAAGGAGGTAAAGTCGTACCGACTACTTCACTTGGGAGTGCATCTTGTAGTAATAGTTCGCGACAGCGCGCTCCAACAATGTCGCTCTACAAGGACCGGCGTAATGCCAATCGGACACTGAAGGCCCTCGGAGCTATTCCGGAGACCAGCAGGACGCCGAGGCAAATCGCCAAGCTTAAATGAGTCCTGATAAGGACAGCAGGAAGACCAGCGGAGACTCTACGTCGAAGCGACAGAGATCAGTGGAGGAGGCTATTCCGGTCTCAAAAAGACTCAAGGCACATAGTGCAACCGCTCCTTGTCACTCCACCATAACATCTCAGAGGTCCTTCAGCGAAGTCCTAAAAGACAGGATCGTTGTCGCGACATAGACGGATCCATCTCTCCAGATCGGTGGCAGCAAATTAATGTCAAACTTTCAGGCAGTTTCGCGCACTGGACCTTCTCCATCAAGGCCGGATAAATCTAATACCGTGCGAAGATTCGAGATCTTGTAATCTCTATAAACTGGCTTGTGGCAGTCTTGGGGAGGTTTGACCTGGTGTCAAGCTCGAGGTTGTTGCAAAGGAGGATATCCCTAGCCGACCAAGAGCGCGGACTTAGATTCCCATCGAACCCCCCACTGCTGATGGAATACTCGAAGTCTTACGGCTAAGCAATCCCTCCCTTCCGACGCACGACTGGAAGGTCGCTAAGATAGAGGAGGGTAGGGGCTACTACAGATCCGCGATAGTTTTGATCAACCTGGAATCCCTTGCTCCCCTGGCAAGGACCAAAGGCGTGATTCAGTTTGGATGGAACCACATCACACTTCGGGTCTATAAGAAGGATGAAATAGAAGCCGGTAAACCACCCACTTATCCCTCGGACTCGGAGTTTCAAGTTCCTGAACCGGCAACATCCGTCACCTTCCCTACGATGGATGACGTTGTTCCCCAAGCTTTGGCTATCCTGTCACAGTCTTCTGTCTCCATGATAGTTGACGATGTTTCCCAAGCTTCGGCCAATTCGTCGCAGTCTTCCGTCTCCATGGCTGACAGTCTGTCGGACTTGGAGTGGGAGGACCTTATTTTCATGGAATCTACCAATGAAGACGAGCTTCTACACTCGCCTTCGGAGGGGGATGAGCTGGACAACATTGTAGTGGAGGGTTCTCTGCCCAAGGGTAGCAATAATGCTGCGGGTGGTACAGATTAATCTTCAGCACTCCAAAAAGGCTTCGGACTCCATTCTACTCCGTATTTGTAAAGACGAAAAGATATAGTCCTGATACAAGAGCGTTGAGGTGTTAACAACCGAGTTTGTGGACTCAGGACTTCTAAGTACTATCCACTATAAGTGACAGACAAAGGTAAACCAAGATCCTGCATATTAGTGATAAAAGTCTCAATGTATTCTTACTTCCTAATTTTAGCGACCGTGATACCACCGCGGTGAAGCTGGAGAATCCCAAGGGTGCATATCTAGTGTGGTGGCATCGGCATATCTGGCACACGACTGGTAGAGATTTCACTACCAGGTGTCAATCTGGAAAGATTAATAGAGGAAGAGAAATCCAAGAAAACTGGCTTAATAATCGGATGTGACACTAACGCGCACCATTCGGTATGGGGCAGTACGGACATAAACGACAGAGGTGAGTTACTTTTTGATTATATTTTAACTACTAACCTTGTTGTTTCCAATATAGGTAATGAACCAACGTTCATTACCAGAAAAAGACAAGAGGTCCTAGATATCATACTTGTATCCGACTCAATTCACCACAAAATTCTAAACTGGAAGGTTTCGGCTGAGCACTCTTTCTCAGATCACCGTTACATTCAGTTTAGTCTGGACGATGAACCTTCTTGCCAATTGCACTGAATTAGAATTAAGAACTTTTGAATAGCATACTTTTAGGTTAAAAGATTTATTAGATTATTTAAAATTGAAATGCAACCGCCTGTAAGTTTAAATCATTATGTACTGGTCAAAAATGTAGTCAAATCGGTTTGTGCGGTTTGTCCGGTTTGTGTGTAGGAAAATGATTGTACTTGTAGTTTATTTTTAGAAAATGACATTACATATGATTATTGTTAGTTTTAAATAAGGGATTAAGGACACCATTTTATGGTCTTTTCTCGATATTTCTTTCTATAAGATTGGAAGTTTCTGGAAACTTTTCAATGAGCATAAAAAGTGGGGTTCGCTGCAGAAAGTTAGTTCATTGTTAAGAATTCAACCAGTCAAGTTGTAAAAGTTCTTGCAAAGTAATACTGCTACCTCCAAAAGTATTGTTACGAAAAGTAGTAGTAGCGCATATAATAGAATTAGAATCCTAAGATAAATCGCTATGTAAATAAAGTAGTTGGTTCGAATCCTAGATAAATCGCAATGTACCAAAAATAAGTACTAAAAATTGAAACAAAGAAAATACTGCATACTAAAAATAAGCACTCTTATGTAGCATACTTTTAGGCTGTGAGACCTTAGATTATTTAATATTGCAAGTTTGAATCATTGTGAAAGGAATTTTGAAGCTACCTGCGTTCGATGGGGATAACACTTTTGAAAATTTCAAAGCAAAATTATTTGATACTAACGTTGAGGGGCAAGGCAGCAGACGTATTGCAATTGATTCCAAATACCGAGATGAGTTCCGGAAAAATCTTGAAAGAGTTGGACTTGCGCTAGAAACAGTCTCACACACAGGAGTTAAGCAAACTACAGCTCCAGATGAAGAAATAACAGCGGGGGAACAGCTTCAAGAATTAGAACGGGAAATAACAAACTAGCACGGCAAGCCTGTTGTGGGGCTTCGACTGGTATCTTGGACGGACTGGCAGTGGATGCGTCATCAATGCTATTAGAGATGAACAGCTGAAGCTTCGTTTGAGGACTAAACCCAAAGGCAAATCAATGGGAATGATACGAAGCAGTTAGAGCTAGTTTTTCCACTAATTTAGTAAGATTGCGCAAGTTGGAAAACGAGGACATCACACAAAAAGCCCTCATTGATGAGAAGATCAGAAATTCAAAGGCTGGACGCTTCCAGAACGATAAGAACTCAACATCTAGTTCCCGTCCAAAATGCTTTAGATGAAACCTGGACATATCATTCGGGATTGCAAAAAAATTAGAACTGGAAATATGATGAGACACCCGGTGAATCATATTCATATTGTAGAATTTACACTCTATATTTTGATTTTACTTTACCATCATCAAATCTGGACGATGGAAATGTTGGCGCAGCATGTTTTGGTTGAGCTTATTAAAGTTATAATTTTTTTATAATTCTCTTATGTAAGAAAGACGTTTTGAAACTAGCAAAAAAAGTTTAATCTTTAGCGATCAAAATAGCAAACATTCCAGCAGCAAAATGCATGCTGTGTGAACATGTCCATCGTCTCAATTTTATTAGTAAAAAGTTTGCAAATATCAAAGTTTGCCTTTTTCGAAAATGACAGCCTAAAAGAAAAGAGAAAAACAACAAGAACTTCCTTTTTTGAAATTGAGTTTGTAGATGTGTTTTTTTGTGCTTTGTAAGTTTTGCGCTTGAAAATTAAAATTTAAGCTATAAAATTACATACAAAATAAAAATCATCATATACCGTGAATATTGTAAAACAAAATGATTATAAGGCAAACTATTATTAAAGAATGATTACTATTACAAGTCTAATGCCTATAAACCTGAATTAATGTAATAAGAAATTTTCGCAAGGATTATCTAAATAGAACAATTAAAATCAAAATACAGTCACACTACGCAGTACAAATCTTTGAAGGGATTGCAACAGTCTGGTTGTCAATGGCGTATTGGAGAGAAGACCTTGCGATTTTATTCTAGGATTGCCATATCTGGTCTGGTGCGACTAAAATTACTTTGCATCCGAATAAAAAACCGCGCTATAAAACTTATCGGTGACGCAAATACAGAAAAAGCTGTAAACAAAGTGACTAGCAGGAAACGTTCCTGCGGCGAACGTTTCCTGCTTGTCACTTTTTTTATCGCTTCTACTATCAGCGGTGCTCAAGATAAATATCCAGCTGCATGCCACCTCTACTTGAATTCAACCGCAATACTCGTGGCACTCTAAATGCTCAGCAGTTTACCCTCAAGCCCATCTTCGGACGTACAGTTATGTTCAGGGATTTGTTCTTCAGCTGTAGAACACGTATGTGGAATGCTCTGCCAAGCTCTATCTTCCCACATCACTATGATCCACAGGTATTCAAAACACAAGCTCATAGACATCTCTACTTTTCTCCTCCTTTTCCTTAACGCACACGCTGTGCCAAGCGTATAGTCAAGCATTATAACGGTGCGAACCCCTTTAAGCGTGCGCTAATAATAATAATAAAAAATCCGGACACAAGAGGAAGATTGATCCAGGAAATGGCTGCCAGAGTAGGGCTCCTTATATTAAATTGCGAGTCAACTACAACCTTTCGAAGCCCAGGGTATACGGAGCCGATCCCTGATATCACCCTCGCATCTGAAATCTTGGCGACACTTATCCAAGAATGGAGAGTAAGGGATACTACGTTTGAACTGGGTAAAAAGCCACGGAGTGACTCGCGGGATAAACCGGGAAGATGGAATCTGAAAAGGTTGAACGTGGAACGATTCAGGGAAGTATTGGAACTCGGTGGACAGCAAAATATGAGGAGAATAGAAAGGCCTTTTAGGTAATCGATTTCCTAATGACATTAACCATCTCTGAAGACGTGGGGTAATATCTTTCACTGAATTCTTTGTGTATAGCCACTTGATTGGCTGATGGTCAGTGAAAAGATTAAATAGCCTTCCTTAAAGGTATGGCCTAAAGTACTTAGCTCCCCAGACGACTGCTAGGAGTTCTTTTTCGACCGTGAAGTATATTTTCTCGTGGTCATTTAAGGATCGAGAGCGAAGCAGACTGGATGGCCTTCCTGGGCTAACTATAACAAAATTGCTAGCGTCGGTAAATAAGTAAAAATCTTTGTTGTAGTTTGGGTATTTAAGAATGTGTTTGTTTGTAATAATTTCCTTTAATTCTTCGAATGGTTTGATATAGCTGAGGGCCTTCATATTTATTTTTGCGTTTTTCTTAAGAAACTTTATCATAGGGCTTGCTACTTTAGCATAATCCTTAAAAAAAATTTCTCTAAAATCCGGTGGCACCGAGGAAAGATTTTATTTGTCTTTGAGTTGTTGGTAATCGTAATTCTTGAATATGTTTAATTTTAAGTGGGTTTGGCGTGGCACCGTCAGAAGTCAATATGCCAGGATGTTCAGTAAGCCGTTTTAGAAAATGGCATTGCTTGCTTGGATTTTTAAGACAGCTTCTTCCAATTTGTTGGTTGTTGTTTGTCGAAGGCACCTTTTAAATGATTAAGATGTTCGTTCAATGAGGAACTAGGATGTTATCGAAATAAACTGACCTGATTTTTTTTACTAAGTCTCGCTATTTTTAATAATAATAACAATCTTCAGCGCGACAGACCGTTGCGGTCCAAGACCTAGCTTCTCGCGACTATTTGTGTTGTGCATGTATATTTTTGGACACAAATGGAAGGGACCTACAATTTACGGCCGGATCCGAACGGCGAATTAAGAAGCTTTCCGTGACAAGTTATTACTCTCGGAACGTTTAACAGACATTCGCTTGAGGTGGAACACCGTAAAAAATACTTTTGGGTTACTGGAATTCGAACCACGAACCTCCTACTCAGTAACCATGCGCTTTTCCACTGAGCCACGGCACCCACAATTTTTAAAAACTATTATTAAACTTGACTTAACATTTTTTGTCTGTATTTTCGATTACTTTGACGTCCTTTTTAACCACCTTCCACACGACCTGAACAGCTGAAATTTTGTGAGTGTTTAAGTCCAAAATAGCATATTTTATATTCCGCTTGTGACGTGTGTCGCGATCCGAATGTGGCGAGCGTGATGGTTGAAAATGCTACCTTTTTCTCGTTTTTTTTAGTTCCTTTTTAACAAACTTTTGCAAGACCTAGAAGGCTAAAATTTTGTGAGCAGCTCAATCTCGTAGGTCAATTTTTATGTACCGCGTGTAACACGAGACGCGTGTGATGCGTGGAAAAAATAAAATACTTTGAAATAGGCCCGACCTTAAAAACAGATATTCTGGCGATTATTACCAAATAATAAAGGACTGTGTGGCGTTTGTCGAGTTCGTTCGATTTCTTTCTTATGAATCTTCGGACACTTTTCGAATAAATGGGACTGCTTATTGTCGTTATGATTTGATGTTGTATATTATTTGTTGCTGTTACAGAATCTTCTTTATTGTAAAATATGTGTCTGTACATGCATACCCAATTTATTATTAGATATACCATCAACATGCAACAAAACGAATAATCTACACATACCAACCATTGAAGAATTCAACCCCGGAACATTATTGTTTAATGAAATTAATCAAACAATCGACATTAACAACAAACCAATAAACCTAGAAGGCTCATACGTCATCCAGTATCGAAATGCTACAATAATTGCAGGGAATCACTCATTTACCTCTTCTGAAATATCAAGCTTTAAGCCATTACATGCAATACTACAAGGACCATCATTGGACAATGCATATCAAGAATTATTGACATTACACCTACTAAAAGAACTAAATTTGAACAACAGTCAACACATCAGTCTTATAGACAAAAAGAGTTCTACAATTTTTGGCTTTAATTTTGGACTAACAGCGCTGGCACTTCTCTTAATCACTTTCGCCCTTACAAAAACTTACCTGGCTAGAAGATCAAAACAATTTTAAGAAACCCCAAAAACAAATCCCTCAACAGAAACTTCTACAAATATCGAACTTCAAGAATCATCATCTAAAGTTTCTAGATTTAATCAAAGGAAAGAGGAAAGATTTTATTTGTCTTTGAGTTGTTGGTAATCGTAATTCTTGAATATGTTTAATTTTAAGTGGGTTTGGCGTGGCACCGTCAGAAGTCAATATGCCAGGATGTTCAGTAAGCCGTTTTAGAAAATGGCATTGCTTGCTTGGATTTTTAAGACAGCTTCTTCCAATTTGTTGGTTGTTGTTTGTCGAAGGCACCTTTTAAATGATTAAGATGTTCGTTCAATGAGGAACTAGGATGTTATCGAAATAAACTGACCTGATTTTTTTTACTAAGTCTCGCTATTTTTAATAATAATAACAATCTTCAGCGCGACAGACCGTTGCGGTCCAAGACCTAGCTTCTCGCGACTATTTGTGTTGTGCATGTATATTTTTGGACACAAATGGAAGGGACCTACAATTTACGGCCGGATCCGAACGGCGAATTAAGAAGCTTTCCGTGACAAGTTATTACTCTCGGAACGTTTAACAGACATTCGCTTGAGGTGGAACACCGTAAAAAATACTTTTGGGTTACTGGAATTCGAACCACGAACCTCCTACTCAGTAACCATGCGCTTTTCCACTGAGCCACGGCACCCACAATTTTTAAAAACTATTATTAAACTTGACTTAACATTTTTTGTCTGTATTTTCGATTACTTTGACGTCCTTTTTAACCACCTTCCACACGACCTGAACAGCTGAAATTTTGTGAGTGTTTAAGTCCAAAATAGCATATTTTATATTCCGCTTGTGACGTGTGTCGCGATCCGAATGTGGCGAGCGTGATGGTTGAAAATGCTACCTTTTTCTCGTTTTTTTTAGTTCCTTTTTAACAAACTTTTGCAAGACCTAGAAGGCTAAAATTTTGTGAGCAGCTCAATCTCGTAGGTCAATTTTTATGTACCGCGTGTAACACGAGACGCGTGTGATGCGTGGAAAAAATAAAATACTTTGAAATAGGCCCGACCTTAAAAACAGATATTCTGGCGATTATTACCAAATAATAAAGGACTGTGTGGCGTTTGTCGAGTTCGTTCGATTTCTTTCTTATGAATCTTCGGACACTTTTCGAATAAATGGGACTGCTTATTGTCGTTATGATTTGATGTTGTATATTATTTGTTGCTGTTACAGAATCTTCTTTATTGTAAAATATGTGTCTGTACATGCATACCCAATTTATTATTAGATATACCATCAACATGCAACAAAACGAATAATCTACACATACCAACCATTGAAGAATTCAACCCCGGAACATTATTGTTTAATGAAATTAATCAAACAATCGACATTAACAACAAACCAATAAACCTAGAAGGCTCATACGTCATCCAGTATCGAAATGCTACAATAATTGCAGGGAATCACTCATTTACCTCTTCTGAAATATCAAGCTTTAAGCCATTACATGCAATACTACAAGGACCATCATTGGACAATGCATATCAAGAATTATTGACATTACACCTACTAAAAGAACTAAATTTGAACAACAGTCAACACATCAGTCTTATAGACAAAAAGAGTTCTACAATTTTTGGCTTTAATTTTGGACTAACAGCGCTGGCACTTCTCTTAATCACTTTCGCCCTTACAAAAACTTACCTGGCTAGAAGATCAAAACAATTTTAAGAAACCCCAAAAACAAATCCCTCAACAGAAACTTCTACAAATATCGAACTTCAAGAATCATCATCTAAAGTTTCTAGATTTAATCAAATTCCATTCTTTTAAAATTCTAACATAATTTTCTACTTCAATCAAATGAGAACATTTGAACTTAAGGAGGGAAGAGTTAAGCCAACAGAGATTCAAATCATATTCAATACGACATCACCGACCATCGTACACCAAATCACATCAAAACAACAACAGGTCCAGACGTAAACAAGTGAAATCATCATGCAGCTGCGCAGATGAAAACAATATCATGACGCAGTTACACTGCCCGACATTCAAAGAAAATAATGTCTTTGTTTCTTTCCCCATGTTATTATGCTACCGTAGTCTAAGATTATTATAATTGAGTTGGATTTTGGCATTGAATAAAAACACATTGAAGCTCGCTTCGATGCATTGTATTTAAATATAAAAGAACATTTCTTTTATTAACTTATATATTTGTTTGATACCCTTGTGAACTACCTATTAACTTACCTTTTGAAATTGGTTTTAACTTAAAAAAACTTGATTGATACCTTTGCGTAATAACGGGTGTTTTTTTGGGAGGTTTGTTTTTCCGATAGTGGAGTCCACGCACGACAGAAGTGAAACATCTTGCTTATTAGATAGAGATAAGTTATTAGAATGTTTTTTTTTATTAAACAAGAGATAATATGTAGATGTAGAATGAGTGAGATGTATGTAATAGTAAAGATGTGGGTATAATCTCAAATGAAAAAAACAATTCAAAGTTTTAAAATATATTTAACAAGGAATTCATTAGACAAAAACATGAATCAGTTATAGTATTAATTTTGTTTTTCATTTTTTATAAATCATTATCCGCAGAATTATCAGTGTCTATCATAGTGACAATCGGCTTATGATAGCTAAAATACGACACAAACATTTGGGATTTGATACGTCCTAAATTTCTAGAAAATACAGCATCAGTTGTTGTACCCGACTTGGTTGTTGGGGTATTGACATTGTTGTTAATTTTTAAATTGAATTTTCTAGCTAAAAAGTCAAAGAGAGGTTGACTTTCAGGTTTGGAGAACTGCACGTTGAAGTCACTGCTCATTATCATTGGTAGAGTCCCCCAATTATTTTTTAGTAATGTTGCACCATCTGGTGTGTATGGTAATAACACGTGGTGAATGAATTCGATAATTTCATCAAGCTTCGTGTTAGGTGATATATACACAGCAACAATTAACACGGATTGTCCATTATCATGATGACATCTTGCAGCACAGATATCTCCAATGGCACATGTACTGACATCTTTTTCATTAGTTTGTCGAAGAGATATAGCTAAATGTGGAGTGAGGGTGATAAACTGATCAGCAGTATTTCGGTAAATAGCTACACCAGCGGCTCTATCTTTTTCTCTTTTAAATGTCACGATACACTCGAATCTCGGTATATCCACCTTTTCGCCTTGTTTCAACCAAGTTTCACTCATCACTAATAACGTTGAATTTCTTGCAACTTCATCTTGCAAATCTGGTGCGTGTAGTCTTAAGCTCTGACAATTGAGTGAAAATACCGAAATTCCTTTTTTTTTAGATATGAATTCAAGTACTTGTTGTCCCACCGTTTCTACTTTGTTGAGACTCAGTCTCCTGAATTCTGCCTGTAAATCTGCTGTTGATGTTGATGCTCTTCTTCCATGATAAAAAATTGAGAAATGGCTTGGTTCCAACAATTCCAGACCCTATTGGCCAGATCCCAGAATTTCCATAGGAACAAATCTTACAGTCGCATATTAGTCCTACATTCCGAGTTTCATACGAATCCCTTGAGAAATGGCTTGGTTCCAACAATTCCAGACCCTATTGGCCAGATCCCAGAATTTCCCTAGCAACAAATCTTACAGTCGCATATTAGTCCTACATTCCGAGTTTCATACGAATCCCTTGAGAATTGGCTTGGTTCCAACAATTCCAGACCCTATTGGCCAGATCCCAGAATTTCCATAGGAACAAATCTTACAGTCGCATATTAGTCCTACATTCCGAGTTTCATACGAATTCCTTGAGAAATGGCTTGGTTCCAACAATTCCAGACCCTATTGGCCAGATTCCAGAATTTCCATAGCAACAAATCTTACAGTCGCATATTAGTCCTACATTCCGAGTTTCATACGAATCCCTTGAGAAATGGCTTGGTTCCAACAATTCCAGACCCTATTAGCCAGATCCCAGAATTTCCATAGGAACAAATCTTACAGTCGCATATTAGTCCTACATTCCGAGTTTCATACGAATCCCTTGAGAAATGGCTTGGTTCCAACAATTCCAGACCCTATTGGCCAGATCCCAGAATTTCCATAGGAACAAATCTTACAGTCGCATATTAGTCCTACATTCCGAGTTTCATACGAATCCCTTGAGAAATGGCTTGGTTCCAACAATCCCAGACCCTATTAGCCAGATCCCAGAATTTCCATAGGAACAAATCTTACAGTCGCATATTAGTCATACATTCCGAGTTTCATACGAATCCCTTGAGAAATGGCTTGGTTCCAACAATTCCAGACCCTATTCGCCAGATCCCAGAATTTCCATAGGAGCTGTAGCCGTAGTAATATATGTATTTATATATACACATATAGTTATATTTGTAGTTAAATACATATATAGTTACATACATATAAAGTATAACTATAGAAAACCAGGCATAAAATTAACAATTAACAAAAGTGAATAACAGCGTAACAACAGAGTAATAGCAGTGTAACCAATGTGTACAACAGAGTAATAGCAGTGTAAACAATGTGTACAACAGAGCTGTGAAAATTGTTCCCCCTCCGTAAAAAAGTTTCACTTCAAAAAGTATCTAAAGGTAGGTAAATATGTATTACGCAAAGGTATCAATCAAGTTTTATTAAGTTAAAACCAATTTCAAAAGGTAAGTAAATAGGTAGTTCACAAGGGTATCAAACAAATATATAAGTTAATAAAAGAAATGTTCTTTTATATTTTTAAAAAAATACAATGCATCGAAGCGAGCTTAGATGTGTCTTTATTCAATGCCAAAATCCAACTCAACTTAATTCTAATAATCATAGACAACGGTAGCATAATAACATGGGCAAAGAAACAAAGAGATTATTTGTCCTTGAATGCCGGGCAGTGCAACTGCGTCATGATGTTGTTTTCGTCTGCGCAGCTGCATGATGATTTCACTTGTTTACGTCTGGACCTGTTGTTGTTTTGATCTGATGTGGTGTACGATGGTCGGTGATGTCGTATTGAATCTGATTTGAATCTCTGTTGGCTTAACTCTTCCCTCTTTAAGTTCAAATGTCCTCATTTGATTGAAGTAAAAAAATGATGTTAGAATTTTAAAAGATTAATTCTAGAAACTTTTGATGATGATTCTTGAAGTTCGATATTTGTAGAAGTTTCTGTTGAGAGATTTGTTACTGGGGTTTCTTTAAATTGTATTGATCTTCTAGCCAGGTAAGTTTTTGTAAGGGCGAAAGTGATTAAGAGAAGTGCCAGCGCTGTTAGTCCAAAATTAAAGCGAAAATTGTAGAATTCTTTTAGTCTATAAGACTGATGTGTTGACTGTTGTTCCAATTTAGTTCTTTTAGTAGGTGTAATGTCAATAATTCTTGATATGCATTGTCCAATGATGGTCCTTGTAGTATTGCAGGTAATGGTTTAAAGCTTTATATTTCAGAAGAGGTAAATGAGTGATTTCCTGCAATTATTGTAGCATTTCGATACTGGATGTCGTATGAGCCTTCTAGGTTTATTGGTTTGTTGTTAATGTAGATTGTTTGATTAATTTGATTAAGCAATAATGTTCTGGGGTTGATTTCTTCAATGGTTGGTAAGTGTAGATTATTCGTTTTGTTGCATGTTGATGGTATACTTAATAATAAATTGGGTATACATGTACTGTTACTTATATTTACAAATTGTTTTTCTGTCATATGTTTCACATTTGTTAATTATAATTATATTTTTAAATGGAATGTTTGTTATTAAATCTTTTTTCTTTAATGTCTTTATAAAAATAGATTCGAAATTATGCTTGTTTGTAATTGGTAATTCGACAATATATAATATCAGTGAAATATTAGAAATAATTTTTATTTTTGCAAATTGAAATTATTCTTCAAAATTAATAAATTCTATATTTTGTTCCTTTATGTATTCTTTAACAATATTAATTTCTTTGTTCCCATAAATCATGGTATTAGTTATGCCATATTTGGCCCCTTTTATTATTTGTAATTAATACATTATGTTTGTAGCTAATTCATGTTGGATATTTTCTGTATGTTCAAATGCTTTTAAAAGTTTATTCGTTACTTCTGTTATGTTAGATAGTTTTTCTAACAATACTCTATTTATTAAATGTTGGTTATTATTATTGGTCAATATATTATTTATTTTTTCATTAATTATTATGAGATCATTACTATCGGGTGATCCTGCAATCCATTTCCATACAGTTCCTAACATATCGATAGATCTCTTAGATTTTTTTACCGGCCTAAGCCTTTCAATATTAATTTGGGAAATATCATGGAGTAGGTAAGGAAGGATTGGGTTATTTTCTTCAATTTTAGAGCGTATCGTATTATTAGTTTTTCCTATAAGTGTTTGGTATGTTTCAACATCAATTATGTGTATGATACTAAACGTTCCTGTCTGTATTTTAGCCGGTCCTGTTTTGAAAGTTACTATCTCGGAATTTGAATAGTCTAGTACCTGTTCTTCTGCGATACATATGGTAATAAATAGCCTAGTGTTGGAAAGAGAAAAAATTAAATTTGTTATTTGCGAATACTACTTTTGTATACTTCCAGATTTGATTTTTATTGTCTGCGACAATTTTCTTCCGATCCTAACCGTTTATTGATTTTTATGTATATTACATCGTTTAGTAGATAGTCTCTTAAAGGTTCTCTTTTCTTATTGTGAAATTTTAAATCGGATTCTTGTTATTTCTCGAGTTTGTCTAGGTACATTGTCTTGTCGTGCTTTTTCATGCTGTCGTGGATCCCTAACGTTTCTATTAAAAAATATGTCTATGGGTTTTTGTCCTGTTGTGGAATGTATTGAAAAGTTGTATTCAAAAATAGATCTCTCTAGAAGTTCTTTAAAATTTGAAAAATGTCTATTATTTTGTATGCAACGTATTATTTCGGTTAATGTAGAATGGAATCGTTCTACCTGACGGGGTGTTCTACAGATTTCCATGCCAAATTGGTTTTCTGGGATGAAGGTTACGGATTCTGAATTTAATGATTTTTCATTGTCAATGACAATCATTCTGGGAACGCCAAAACTATATAACAATTCTCTGAGTGGTTCTTTAATATCTTCTATTGCTTTGGATTTAAGTATTCTGGCCTGTGCGTATTTGGAAAATTTATCTATTGATGTTAGAAATAAATTTTTCTCTGTAGAATAAATATCTACGTGTATTATTTCTCCGGTATATTTTTCTCGGGATTGGGGAAGCCTGTAATTCTGGTTTGGGTGGTTGTCTATCGTATTTTTGTTCTTTACAAAAACGATATTTTGTATTTTGGAATTCATTTTATTCTATATTCTTTTAATAATTTGAAGTTTGTTTTCGCACGGATTGCGTTGTACTCTTTGGTGTTCTTTAATAATTTCTTCTTCTTGTTCTGTTTGGTCTTTAATGTCCTGAACTTTAGTCTGTGTAAATCTAATTTTGAAATTTTTAAAATGATTGGGGTAAATTTCCTGAATACATAATATTTTCTGTTATAAATAAACCATTTATAACACTGGGATTAAGGTGTTGCTTTAAAATTGTATTAAAAAAAGTAAAACAAATTTAATATACATTTACTGCGGACTTCAGCCCCGTCCGTAAAAGAAAGTTGTGTTGTGCTCCATTTCCATTCCATTCTTTTATAGTATATTACAGAACGAGCAAGGAAAGTGGAGTTTATCGTGCAAGGTCGAATCTTGACGAACGAGGCGGTAGCCGAGTTCGGCAATCTAACGAGCACGATGAGCACTTTTCTGCAAGTCATGTACGCTATTTTTCACGCGTCCAAACCGGTTTTTCTGCTAATTCGAGAGAGAGAAGCAGAAATGTGAGAATGTGTGTTCGCTGTGACTGCAGTAAATAACAAAGAAATGAATTTTTCACGCGTCCAAACCGGTTTTTCTGCTAATTCGAGAGAGAGAAGCAGAAATGTGAGAATGTGTGTTCGCTGTGACTGCAGTAAATAACAAAGAAATGAATTTTTCACGCGTCCAAACCGGTTTTTCTGCTAAATCGAGAGAGAAGCAGAAATCACAAACGACAAACAAAAGAGAATTCTTGCTCATGCGCAATGTGTTCGTTGAGATTGTAGTAAATAACAAAAGACGTTTATATCATAACATAACTATTGTTGTTATGGGCTACTTTCGAGGCTAGTTTATAGCGTACGAAACAGTCACTTTCGTCTATGGGCGTGTGAAAAAATTCTAACATCATTTTCTACTTCTTACTCATTTGTAAATAAATGCTTTTTTTATCATTTGTCATTCGGGAACGCGATGAAAATTTCACTTTATTCAAAGACAAAAATCAAAATTGCATTAATCACAAATGGGTGGGAAATTATAAAAATAATTTATTAAAAAGTGTTAAAAATGTATTTTTACCCATTATTATGTGTTAAATATACCCAAATTGTAAGTTTTTTTTTGTAATAGCCCTTGTAACGAGGTTTTTTCCAGCCGGGGTAAAACTCAGTGTGACCAGGGTTCCTTCTATCACTTGGGTCGCTACAATAAAAGAATTTGTTTGTTTAGGGAATGTAATTCAATCGTGTTTTATTATTTCTTCCTTTTTTCCTTTGTTTACGTAAAATTATTATTTGCTTAGAACTATATATAATATTAGCTTATGACTAAGGGAGAAACGGCGTATCGCCGGGAGGGAGTGTTACCCTTTCCTTCCGCGTGTCCGGAAGATCTGATAATCACTAGCGTAAGCGTGGATGTGAAGGCAAGGATTTCACTTTTGCACTTGCGGTCGTGAGGATAATTTTTACTAGCGTAAAGCGTGGATGTGAAGGCAAGGATTTTACTCTTGCACTCTCGGTCGTAAGCGTGGATGTGAAGGCAAGGATTTCACTCTTGCACTCTCGGTCGTGAGGATAATTGTACTAGCGTAAAGCGTGGATGTGAAGGCAAGGATTTCACTCTTGCACTTTCGATCGTGAGGATAATGGTACTAGTGTAAAGCGAGGATGTGAAGGCAAGGATTTCGCTCTTGCACATCCGATCGTACACTTGTTGCCGGGAGGAGGGATCTCTAGGAAAGAAGACCGGTTGTTTGGATTGCTGGCCTTTTATACTCTTCCATCGAGTGAGGGAATCCCTTTAATGCGACGATAGGAAAGTCCGTTATATCATATGATCGGTCGATGGTGTATTGTTGTTTTTGTTTCCTTGGTATTACGATAGAAAAGTCCGTTAGATCGCATGATCGGTCGATGGTGTATTGTTGTTGCTTCCTTCGATTTGGTATTGTTGTTGTTGTTTTGGTTTGGCCGGTTAGCATTGCTGCGCTTATTAGTTTGTTGGTTCCTGATCCCGTTGATGCAACGATAGGGAAATCCGTTAAATCATACGATCGACCAGTGGCATAGCGTTGTTGTTGCCTCTGTCGATTCCTATGTTGTTTGCTGGTTTTCCTAGTCGTCATGTATTGCATGCTTGTTGTTGTTATCATTGATCGGAACTTCCGTGTCTGTGCTGCCTGCTTGTTGTTATTGTACCTTTCTGCTGTCTAATAATAATAATAATGTTTGTTGGTTCCAGATCCCGTTGATGCAACGATAGGGAAATCCGTTAAATCATACGATCGACCAGTGGCATAGCGTTGTTGTTGCCTCTGTCGATTCCTATGTTGTTTGCTGGTTTTCCTAGTCGACATGTATTGCATGCTTGTTGTTGTTATCATTGATCAGAACTTCCGTGTCTGTGCTGCCTGCTTGTTGTTATTGTACCTTTCTGCTGTCTAATAATGCTGCGAACTGCGAACTGTACGCTGCCATGTATTGAATGTTTTTTGTTGTTGTTTTCTTTATGAGTCTGCGCCGTCTTGTAACGCATTCTTGTTGTTGTAGTTTTATTTATTAGACATCGATTGGATCTCCCGAGTCTGTGTTGTTGGCTTGATGTTATTGTTCCTCTCGGGTGTCTAATAAAGCTGTAGACTTCTGCATGTATGCTGCCATACATGTTGTTGTTGTTTCATATTAGTTAATTATTCCTAGTCTGTGCGGTCTCGAACTGTATGCATGTTGTTATTGTTTCACTCAGCCGCTTGATGATGATGCGTGTTAGCTATGCGTGGTGAGTTTACGTGTTGTGTGAGAGAATTGTACCACGAGACGAGAGTATTTTCGGTGGTTTTGCAACTCACTCAAGGAGAGTGGGAAACATGTTGCTAGAGACAAAGAAAAAGACTATGGTGTCTGTTTCTTTGTGTAATCAAACTGGCGGCCACAATATTTGGTGCAGGTTATATATATATAAAATAGTTTTAAATTTGTGTGGGCGAAATTCGTCCCACGCTTTGACGAATTTGTTCCTCACACCCTATACCCTTGACACACTAGCATACTTGAACTGGTTCAAGTCCCTTTTATCGTTTTATTTTTGCGTAACCAAACTGGTTTTTTGAAAACTAGTTTGCGGAACTAGCTTATCGCAGTTTACGAATTCACTGCAGCTGATTTTGACACTTGGTGACAAATTTTGATTTGTTGATTAAATTAAATTTTAAACCCATGGGCGTCAGAAGAAGAAAATATACAATTTACCTAATTAAATAAAAAGTTCTTATAAAAGCTTTAAGCGTTGTGACGACAAAATTTCCAACAACCAAGAAATTTTCCTACACAGAAGAAAACACTATATTATAAAACATTTACACTACAAGAAAACATTGAATTATAAAACATTTACACTACAAGAAAACATTGAATTATAAAAACATTTACATTACAAGAAAGCATTTACACTACAAGAAAACATTGAATTATAATTATATTGAATTTACATTACAAGAAAACACATTATTATTGAATCACCACCGCATTAAATTTAGTCAGTAGAAAATTTAATCACCGTTCTTTTTACCGGTCTCTGCTCTATAGCATTGTACCGGAAAACAACAACAAAACAAAACACTCGCAGCAGTCACCAAGCAAATATAATTGTTTGCTTGGTGGCCACTGACAGAGAACAACAACAATAAAAGAAACATAAACACATAAGAAAAGAAAAAAAAAAACAACAACAACACCACACAGAGAATATTTTGCTTAAACGGCGCGCATGTGCATTCGAGAAATTATGTACTGCACATACGCGCTGATACAAAAAAATAATCCGTTAGTCGGATATAAAAGGAGGCTGTTGGACAATCAGCAGTCAGTCGTTCGGAAGCCAGCCTAGCGTGCGGACCGGTAAGTACCTCCTGATTCCCACTGTCTACTAGCTTAGTTTTTTTTGTTACAAGCCGAGGATTTCCCCCGACCCACGGTAAGGGATTCTCTGGCTTAATTATACTTCTCTTTAGGGGTAGAGGTGACGCCTCTCCACCAGTTACATTGGCTTAGCCGCGTTCACAAACGTTTAACTAAATCATACTTCTCTTTAGGGGTAGAGGTGACGCCTCTCCACCAGTTACATTGGCTTAGCCGCGTTCACAAACGTTTAACTTTTACAAGCCGAGAATTTCCCCCGACCCACGGTAAGGGATTCTCTGGCTTAATTATACTTTTCTCAGGGGTAGAGGTGACGCCTCTCCACCAGTTACATTGGCTTAGCCGCGTTCACATACGTCTAACTTAATCATACTTCTCTTTAGGGGTAGAGGTGACGCCTCTCCACCAGTTACATTGGCTTAGCCGCGTTCACAAACGTTTAACTAAATCATACTTCTCTTTAGGGGTAGAGGTGACGCCTCTCCACCAGTTACATTGGCTTAGCCGCGTTCACAAACGTTTAACTTTTACAAGCCGAGAATTTCCCCCGACCCACGGTAAGGGATTCTCTGGCTTAATTATACTTCTCTTAGGGGTAGAGGTGACGCCTCTCCACCAGTTACATTGGCTTAGCCGCGTTCACATACGTCTAACTTAATCATACTTCTCTTTAGGGGTAGAGATGACGCCTCTCCACCAGTTACATTGGCTTAGACACGTTCACGTACGTTTAACTTTTACAAGCCGAGAATTTCCCCGACCCACGGTAAGGGATTCTCTGGCTTAATTATACTTCTCTTTAGGGGTAGAGGTGACGCCTCTCCACAAAGTTACACTGGTTTAGCCGCGGATATCCACGTTTAGTTTTTTACCAAGACCCAGTAATTTTCCCCTTACCTGCGATAGGGATTCTCTGGTTCAGGTCATATTGCACTTGAACTTAAGAAGTTCACAGTTGATATCGGCAGACCCCCTTCCCCGTCCTATCCCACTAATCAAACTTCACGGGAAACACGCTGCAGGGTTACGACGACCATAAGTCTAAAAGGTGGTGATTAAAACTTAAAGTAAAGTATTATATATTCTTAAGTAAATAAAGTATCATAGGTTAAAGTGTAACAAAGTATAAAATTGTAAATTAGAGAAAAATAAAATAAAAAAAAAACGAGAAGAAAATCGAAACAAAGACTTTTTTCTGTAACGGAACTTTGGACGACTACTGAGCATTACCCCGGCAGTAGAAAACGTCGTTACAGTGGCGCCCGAGCAGGGACTATATCATCAGAGAAAGACTGTATCATCAGAAAACGACTGTATCATCAGAGAAAAACTATATCATCAGAGAAAGACTATATCATCAGAGAAAGACTGTATCATCAGAAAACGACTGTATCATCAGAGAAAAACTATATCATCAGAGAAAGACTATATCATCAGAGAAAGACTGTATCATCAGAAAACGACTGTATCATCAGAGAAAACTATATCATCAGAGAAAGACTATATCGTCAGAGAAAACCATACTCATCACCAGAGAAAGCAAACCAACCTTATCAACAAACTTTACAACCATCGCCATCCCAGAAAACTAATCATCACGCCAGAAAAGGAAAGAGGACCTAATCTCATACGCCAAAGAATTTAGGTTCGATGAGACGGGAACAGTGGAGGAACTCCGTAAACGGTTCGCAAATCTAGCCAACGATGGAGAACTCGAACCCGAGGTAGAAGAACGACTACTTACGCTAGAAACCCTACACACAAGGAGCACTTCGCCCGCACCCCCAGCAATAACCATCACGACAGCCGGGAAACTCCCCGACAAAAGCACAAACCACAACATCACTACCAATACGGCGGCCCCTACGACACTACATCCAAACAATGGACCTTCATACCCTGCCGTCATCGACCAAGTCAGAAAATGGTCGGTGAAGTTCGATGGGATCCACGACCCACTGGCGTTCGTGGAGCGCGTCGAAGAATTATCAGAAGTTTACGGCCTCTGCAAAGATTTTTTGCCCAGGACTATGCCCGAATTACTGAAGGACAAAGCCCTTATCTGGTATCGCAACAACAATAGTTCTTGGCAGAGATGGGAACTATTCAAAAGCGATTTCCTGAAGTTCTTCCTTCCACCGAGGTTTTTCGAAGATCTAGATGACGACATTCGCCAGCGGGTACAACGCCCAAACGAGGTGTTCAAGGACTTCGTGATAACTCTACAAAACTTAATGCGTCATGCTCAATACTCGGAGGAACAAAAACTCGAGCGGATCTTCCGAAACAGCCGGCAGGAGTATCAGCTGTACATCAGGCGAAAGGACTTCCGAAATCTAGAAGAACTACTGAGTTTGGCGGAAGATTTCGAGTGCCTAAACTGTGGTCACAGAAGCAACGAACCTCAACTCCAGCGCAGAAGCAACGAACCCCCACTCCAACGTAGAAGGGACGAACAACACAGGCAGCTTACGCAAGTAGCAAAAGGATACGTCAACCCACGCACAGCATGTAGACGTTGTAGCCAACCCGGACACTTCACCCATGAATGCCGCAACCCCAGAGTACTGTTCTGCTGGGATTGTGGAAAGTTAGGCCCTAGAACCTTCGAATGCTGCCGCCAAACCTCGGGAAACGCCAACGGGTTCCACCGAGACCAAAAGATGGTGGGACCCCAACAAAACACACCCCACAAATCATTGGAACTATAGAGCAAGAAAGTGATCGCATAGCGGCCACTATAGATATGGGAGGAGAGTCAGTAATAGCGACAATTGACACTGGCGCAACGAGAAGTTTTATCAGCAAAACTTATGCACACAAGGTGCGACATACAGGACATACAACACATACAAAGGCATCCGTACGAATGGCAAATGGGACCAAGAGACAGGTAAAACGGGCGTTCGAGACGAAGATCCACTTTGGAAGCAGAAGTTGCACAATACAACTACTCATACTCCCCGAAGCCATCGACAAAGTCATACTAGGCCTAGACTTTCTCAGCCATATGCAAGCGCAAATTTATGTGGGAGGCCACAAGCTAACCCTCGGTCAACAAAGAACACCCAAAAACCCAGAAGAGCCTCAGGTACGAACACTACAAAACGAAGCCCCAGCCGACGATGAAAACCGAATAAAATCCTTCCTAGAAGTGGAGCTAAAGAAATTTGAAACCATGCACGGGGTATCACACATCACCGCCCATCGAATTATGATGCAGGATGACCGCCCAATAAAGCAAAGGTATTTCCCAAAGAACCCTGCCATGCAAAAAATCATCAACGACGAAATTAATGATCTACTCCAGAAGGGCTGCATTGAACCATCAAGTAGCCCATATAGTGCGCCAATCGTCCTGGTCAAAAAGAAAAACGGGACTTGGAGACTGTGTGTAGACTATCGACAACTAAACGCAAAATCAATCCCCGATGCCTATCCGCTCCCCCGGATCCATCATATTCTCGACCGTCTCAGGAATGCCAAGTATATAAGCAGTTTAGACCTCAAAAACGGGTACTGGCAAATCCCCATGGAAAACAGTAGCAAGAAGTACACCGCATTTACAGTCCCAGGGCGCGGACTCTTCCAGTGGCGGGTTATGCCCTTCGGCCTACACTCAGCCCCCGCAACCTTTCAGCGAGCTCTGGACCAAGTCATCGGTCCCGAGATGGAGCCCCATGCTTTTGCCTACCTCGATGATATCGTGGTGACCGGAGAAAACTTGGAGGAACACATGAGACACCTAAAGGAGGTATTACGTCGACTACACAAAGCCAACCTTAAAATCAATGCAGAAAAATGCAAATTTTTCCAGAAGGAAATCAAATATTTGGGCCATATGGTTAGTGAGCAAGGGATTCACACCGACCCAGACAAAATCGCCGCCATCCAAGAACTCCGACCACCAACCACATTGCGAGAACTCCGTCGATGCCTAGGGATTGCATCATGGTACAGAAGATTTGTCCCAGAGTTCGCCAAAGTCGTCCAACCTCTTACCAGCCTCTTAAAGAAGGGAAAACATTGGAGATGGACTGAAACGCAACAATCAGCGTTTGATCAACTGAAGGATCGCCTCACCAAAGCACCCGTCCTAGCCTGTCCTGACTTTGCAAGAAAGTTCACCTTGCAGACCGATGCCAGCGACTATGGATTAGGGGTGGTCCTCACACAAGACATCGACGGACAAGAAAAAGTAATTGCCTACGCCAGCCGCCACCTGAATCCAGCAGAGCGCAATTATTCCCATACAGAGAAAGAATGCCTGGCCATCGTGTGGGACATTCGCAAGATGCGACCATACTTAGAAGGATACCACTTTACCATAATCACCGATCACCTAGCACTGAAATGGCTAAATTCAATTGAAAGTCCATCGGGACGAATCGCTCGTTGGGCCCTAGAGCTCCAACAATACACCTATGATATTCAGTACCGCCGAGGTAAATTAAATGTGGTTGCCGACGCCCTATCACGCCAACCTAGAGAGACTCTACGTACCACACTCGTGGACAAAACAAAGACGGAATTATGCAATTGGTGGGAGGAGAAGACAGCAGAGGTCCAGGATAAACCTGAAAAATTCCCAGACTTTATAATAGAAAATGGTGAGCTCTATCGGAATATACCAAGACACACGGCAGACGAAGACTTTTCCCCTTGGAAACTATGCGTCCCAAAATTTCAACGAGAACGAGTCCTAAAAGAAAATCACGACGAACCCACCGCCGGTCACCTAGGAATCCGGAAAACCATAGCACGTATAATAAGACGCTACTATTGGCCGGGCATGTATCGGGACATCAGCCGATACGTACGTCACTGCGAATCCTGCCAAAAATTCAAACCTAGCCAACAGAAACCAGCTGGAACAATGTTAACTCAAATAGCAAACGAGCCATGGAGCATCGTGTGTGCCGACTTCATCGGACCACTCCCTAGGTCAACACACGGAAACACAGTAATATTAGTACTGTTTGATAAATTCTCAAAATGGGTAGAGATCGTACCCCTCCGAAAGGCCACGGCAGAAGCCCTCCGGCGAGCGTTTCGCGAAAGAATCCTCGCCAGATATGGCGTCCCAAAGATTTCGATCACCGACAATGGGGTACAGTTCACGAGCCACTTGTTCCGCAAATTCCTACAGCAACTGGGTGTAAAACACCAGTTTACCGCCCCATACACACCACAGGAAAACCCCACAGAACGGGCGAACCGTACCATCAAAACCATGGTAGCCCAATTCGTAGGAGAACAGCATAAAAGATGGGACGAGTTCCTCCCCGAGATATCTCTAGCACTAAACACCAGCGTGGCAGAATCAACGGGTTTCTCCCCCGCATTTCTTGTCCAAGGTCGGGAACCCCGACTACCAGGGACCCTCTTCGACGAAAAGGTAACAGGAATCGGGAGCATCGAACAGTCACCACAAGACAAAGCAGTGCGGTTACAGGAGATTTTCCAGTTAGTGCGCCAAAGACTCGAACAAGCGGCCCAAGACCAGTCCAGATACTATAATCTCCGTAGAAGACCATGGAAGCCTACGGTGGGTCAAGCCGTACTCATAAAACAGCATCACTTATCTAAAGCCGCTGACAACTTCGCCGCAAAGCTAGCCCCCAGATACAATGGCCCCTACAAGGTGATCGGGTTCATATCCCCTGTTATAGTCAAGGTTCGCCAACATGGGAGTTCTAAGGACCGTACCGCGCACGTTAGTGACCTTAAAATCTACAGCCCGGAAACTATACAAGAAAACACTATCACAACCGAGGCACAGCCAGGCTCTCCATCAACCCCCAAAGAACCAACCAGCGCCCAAAGGACCCTCCAAATCTCAGGGCCCCGACCCAGGACCACTGCCAGACTGAAAAACCCACATACCATAAAAAGAACACAGATACCAAGCAAATCCCCCACACACACCTAGGGGTGCCACATCGAAGGATCCAAGGACCCAAGGCAGGACAATACCAATAGAGCTCCTTGACCCAGTGCCCCAATGGCCACGCATCGAAACAGAAAGAAAAATATATAATATATATTTCAAATAAAATAGAATTGAAAAAAAAAAAAATATATATATTTCTATTTTTCTACATTTAATATCACTAGCACATGATATAAATAGAAGGACAAATCACAACAAATGATCAATCGTCGACACCTACCCCACTGACAAAGATAATGGAGACAAAATTTGAACAAACTAAACGAAACTTTAGAAAGAAGTTAGTGATGCTGGATCAACAAAAAAAAAAATACCACCAGTAGTGAACAACCAGACAGAGGCCGAGTATAACCCAAAGACAGGGGTAATCCGAATTAAGAGGCCCATGGAGACCGACCACACCAAAACACCACAGTACAAAACTCAGCGACTCCAAAGCATCGTACTGTCCAGCGACGAAGAAGAAGACACAGTTCCCAAAGACTTCTTATGCCAAATTCCCCGTGGGGCAGGAGGCATCAGCATTACAATCGCAGATTACCAACGAATCGGGATCGGACGGCTCCTCAACGATCGCCTAATTGAGGTTTATCTCAAATGGATGACTAGAAATAACCTATTGGAAGCACGACAAAAAGAGGTACACATTTTTAACACATTCTTCCTGGAAAAACTAACCAGCATCCAGAGACAAGGAGCCGAGACGCCAGAGGAGCTAGAAGTACGACGATTTGCTGCCATTCGCCGGTGGACCAGGGGAAAAGACGTCACCACAAAAACTTATCTCGTAATCCCAGGTCATCAAGGCGACCACTGGTTCCTGATCTTGGTGAGATTAAGCCCAGACAACACCCCCAACGGACCTCATGGAGACATCCTTACTCTAGACTCACTCCCACGCCCAGCAACCCACTACGCCTGCGAGGCCATTCGGGCATACCTGAATTTAGGAGGAACTGGAAAGAAGTAATGGAGAACGCCCCAAAAGGAAATTTACGCCCGACAACCTACCGGTACGAAAGGTACTAGCCCCACGGCAAATCAACACAACCGACTGCGGCTTATTCGTCCTCCACTACGCGGAGCATATTCTCAAAGATCCCTCGCGAGTCTTCGAAACAACAGCAGGACCCCAAATATGGTTCAACATAAAAGAAGTAGAACACAAACGAGTGGAACTGGCCGCCCTGATAGCAAGCTACATCGACATGTCCAGGCAGGACCGAATACCCCGTATCCGATTCCAAAGACCAAATATCGCCCAGACACTACCAAGCAAAGGACCGCCAAAGCTCCCCCAAGAAGCAAACACGAGTCCCACAAAAGCTCCAGGGAAATGTCTCTCCCAGGAAAGCAGTGACAACAACAGCAGCAGTGACAGCAACAGCAGCAGTGACAGCAGTAGCGACAGCAGCGATGCCAGCAAAGATGACAACGGCAGCAGTCCCAGTAACCTCAGCAGCGGAAACACAAACACGAATTTCACAACAAACACCATAACCACGGCAACCACAGCAACATCAACAACATCAGGAGCCACAACGGCACCAACAGGTCACAAAACCACAGAAGACCCATCAAAGGACATGATTAACCCCGACAACTGGCCACTGGAATTACAACAAGAAATCCAAAAGGCCCAACGCACCCGTAAACACAACAGGCAAAAGCATTTTTTACATGATGTAAATAAAAAATGCTTCCGAGTCCAAATCAGCCGCTCAGGACAGGTCCAAGTCTCCATTCCCCCGAAAGTATGAGGGGGGTGTGACGACAAAATTTCCAACAACCAAGAAATTTTCCTACACAGAAGAAAACACTATATTATAAAACATTTACACTACAAGAAAACATTGAATTATAAAACATTTACACTACAAGAAAACATTGAATTATAAAAACATTTACATTACAAGAAAGCATTTACACTACAAGAAAACATTGAATTATAATTATATTGAATTTACATTACAAGAAAACACATTATTATTGAATCACCACCGCATTAAATTTAGTCAGTAGAAAATTTAATCACCGTTCTTTTTACCGGTCTCTGCTCTATAGCATTGTACCGGAAAACAACAACAAAACAAAACACTCGCAGCAGTCACCAAGCAAATATAATTGTTTGCTTGGTGGCCACTGACAGAGAACAACAACAATAAAAGAAACATAAACACATAAGAAAAGAAAAAAGAAAACAACAACAACACCACACAGAGAATATTTTGCTTAAACGGCGCGCATGTGCATTCGAGAAATTATGTACTGCACATACGCGCTGATACAAAAAAATAATCCGTTAGTCGGATATAAAAGGAGGCTGTTGGACAATCAGCAGTCAGTCGTTCGGAAGCCAGCCTAGCGTGCGGACCGGTAAGTACCTCCTGATTCCCACTGTCTACTAGCTTAGTTTTTTTTGTTACAAGCCGAGGATTTCCCCCGACCCACGGTAAGGGATTCTCTGGCTTAATTATACTTCTCTTTAGGGGTAGAGGTGACGCCTCTCCACCAATTACATTGGCTTAGCCGCGTTCACAAACGTTTAACTAAATCATACTTCTCTTTAGGGGTAGAGGTGACGCCTCTCCACCAGTTACATTGGCTTAGCCGCGTTCACAAACGTTTAACTTTTACAAGCCGAGAATTTCCCCCGACCCACGGTAAGGGATTCTCTGGCTTAATTATACTTCTCTCAGGGGTAGAGGTGACGCCTCTCCACCAGTTACATTGGCTTAGCCGCGTTCACATACGTCTAACTTAATCATACTTCTCTTTAGGGGAGAGGTGACGCCTCTCCACCAGTTACATTGGCTTAGCCGCGTTCACAAACGTTTAACTAAATCATACTTCTCTTTAGGGGTAGAGGTGACGCCTCTCCACCAGTTACATTGGCTTAGCCGCGTTCACAAACGTTTAACTTTTACAAGCCGAGAATTTCCCCCGACCCACGGTAAGGGATTCTCTGGCTTAATTATACTTCTCTCAGGGGTAGAGGTGACGCCTCTCCACCAGTTACATTGGCTTAGCCGCGTTCACATACGTCTAACTTAATCATACTTCTCTTTAGGGGTAGAGGTGACGCCTCTCCACCAGTTACATTGGCTTAGCCGCGTTCACAAACGTTTAACTAAATCATACTTCTCTTTAGGGGTAGAGGTGACGCCTCTCCACCAGTTACATTGGCTTAGCCGCGTTCACAAACGTTTAACTTTTACAAGCCGAGAATTTCCCCCGACCCACGGTAAGGGATTCTCTGGCTTAATTATACTTCTCTTAGGGGTAGAGGTGACGCCTCTCCACCAGTTACATTGGCTTAGCCGCGTTCACATACGTCTAACTTAATCATACTTCTCTTTAGGGGTAGAGATGACGCCTCTCCACCAGTTACATTGGCTTAGACACGTTCACGTACGTTTAACTTTTACAAGCCGAGAATTTCCCCGACCCACGGTAAGGGATTCTCTGGCTTAATTATACTTCTCTTTAGGGGTAGAGGTGACGCCTCTCCATAAAGTTACACTGGTTTAGCCGCGGATATCCACGTTTAGTTTTTTACCAAGACCCAGTAATTTTCCCCTTACCTGCGATAGGGATTCTCTGGTTCAGGTCATATTGCACTTGAACTTAAGAAGTTCACAGTTGATATCGGCAGACCCCCTTCCCCGTCCTATCCCACTAATCAAACTTCACGGGAAACACGCTGCAGGGTTACGACGACCATAAGTCTAAAAGGTGGTGATTAAAACTTAAAGTAAAGTATTATATATTCTTAAGTAAATAAAGTATCATAGGTTAAAGTGTAACAAAGTATAAAATTGTAAATTAGAGAAAAATAAAATAAAAAAAAAACGAGAAGAAAATCGAAACAAAGACTTTTTTCTGTAACGGAACTTTGGACGACTACTGAGCATTACCCCGGCAGTAGAAAACGTCGTTACAGTGGCGCCCGAGCAGGGACTATATCATCAGAGAAAGACTGTATCATCAGAAAACGACTGTATCATCAGAGAAAAACTATATCATCAGAGAAAGACTATATCATCAGAGAAAGACTGTATCATCAGAAAACGACTGTATCATCAGAGAAAAACTATATCATCAGAGAAAGACTATATCATCAGAGAAAGACTGTATCATCAGAAAACGACTGTATCATCAGAGAAAACTATATCATCAGAGAAAGACTATATCGTCAGAGAAAACCATACTCATCACCAGAGAAAGCAAACCAACCTTATCAACAAACTTTACAACCATCGCCATCCCAGAAAACTAATCATCACGCCAGAAAAGGAATATTTCAACACAGAGGAACACCGGTTACCACTGCTGCTACGCTGCCAAAATGAAGACCACCTGGATTTATTTTCTGCGCAAAGAGGAGGAACTCCGTAAACGGTTCGCAAATCTAGCCAACGATGGAGAACTCGAACCCGAGGTAGAAGAACGACTACTTACGCTAGAAACCCTACACACAAGGAGCACTTCGCCCGCACCCCCAGCAATAACCATCACGACAGCCGGGAAACTCCCCGACAAAAGCACAAACCACAACATCACTACCAATACGGCGGCCCCTACAACACTACATCCAAACAATGGACCTTCATACCCTGCCGTCATCGACCAAGTCAGAAAATGGTCGGTGAAGTTCGATGGGATCCACGACCCACTGGCGTTCGTGGAGCGCGTCGAAGAATTATCAGAAGTTTACGGCCTCTGCAAAGATTTTTTGCCCAGGACTATGCCCGAATTACTGAAGGACAAAGCCCTTATCTGGTATCGCAACAACAATAGTTCTTGGCAGAGATGGGAACTATTCAAAAGCGATTTCCTGAAGTTCTTCCTTCCACCGAGGTTTTTCGAAGATCTAGATGACGACATTCGCCAGCGGGTACAACGCCCAAACGAGGTGTTCAAGGACTTCGTGATAACTCTACAAAACTTAATGCGTCATGCTCAATACTCGGAGGAACAAAAACTCGAGCGGATCTTCCGAAACAGCCGGCAGGAGTATCAGCTGTACATCAGGCGAAAGGACTTCCGAAATCTAGAAGAACTACTGAGTTTGGCGGAAGATTTCGAGTGCCTAAACTGTGGTCACAGAAGCAACGAACCTCAACTCCAGCGCAGAAGCAACGAACCCCCACTCCAACGTAGAAGGGACGAACAACACAGGCAGCTTACGCAAGTAGCAAAAGGATACGTCAACCCACGCACAGCATGTAGACGTTGTAGCCAACCCGGACACTTCACCCATGAATGCCGCAACCCCAGAGTACTGTTCTGCTGGGATTGTGGAAAGTTAGGCCCTAGAACCTTCGAATGCTGCCGCCAAACCTCGGGAAACGCCAACGGGTTCCACCGAGACCAAAAGATGGTGGGACCCCAACAAAACACACCCCACAAATCATTGGAACTATAGAGCAAGAAAGTGATCGCATAGCGGCCACTATAGATATGGGAGGAGAGTCAGTAATAGCGACAATTGACACTGGCGCAACGAGAAGTTTTATCAGCAAAACTTATGCACACAAGGTGCGACATACAGGACATACAACACATACAAAGGCATCCGTACGAATGGCAAATGGGACCAAGAGACAGGTAAAACGGGCGTTCGAGACGAAGATCCACTTTGGAAGCAGAAGTTGCACAATACAACTACTCATACTCCCCGAAGCCATCGACAAAGTCATACTAGGCCTAGACTTTCTCAGCCATATGCAAGCGCAAATTTATGTGGGAGGCCACAAGCTAACCCTCGGTCAACAAAGAACACCCAAAAACCCAGAAGAGCCTCAGGTACGAACACTACAAAACGAAGCCCCAGCCGACGATGAAAACCGAATAAAATCCTTCCTAGAAGTGGAGCTAAAGAAATTTGAAACCATGCACGGGGTATCACACATCACCGCCCATCGAATTATGATGCAGGATGACCGCCCAATAAAGCAAAGGTATTTCCCAAAGAACCCTGCCATGCAAAAAATCATCAACGACGAAATTAATGATCTACTCCAGAAGGGCTGCATTGAACCATCAAGTAGCCCATATAGTGCGCCAATCGTCCTGGTCAAAAAGAAAAACGGGACTTGGAGACTGTGTGTAGACTATCGACAACTAAACGCAAAATCAATCCCCGATGCCTATCCGCTCCCCCGGATCCATCATATTCTCGACCGTCTCAGGAATGCCAAGTATATAAGCAGTTTAGACCTCAAAAACGGGTACTGGCAAATCCCCATGGAAAACAGTAGCAAGAAGTACACCGCATTTACAGTCCCAGGGCGCGGACTCTTCCAGTGGCGGGTTATGCCCTTCGGCCTACACTCAGCCCCCGCAACCTTTCAGCGAGCTCTGGACCAAGTCATCGGTCCCGAGATGGAGCCCCATGCTTTTGCCTACCTCGATGATATCGTGGTGACCGGAGAAAACTTGGAGGAACACATGAGACACCTAAAGGAGGTATTACGTCGACTACACAAAGCCAACCTTAAAATCAATGCAGAAAAATGCAAATTTTTCCAGAAGGAAATCAAATATTTGGGCCATATGGTTAGTGAGCAAGGGATTCACACCGACCCAGACAAAATCGCCGCCATCCAAGAACTCCGACCACCAACCACATTGCGAGAACTCCGTCGATGCCTAGGGATTGCATCATGGTACAGAAGATTTGTCCCAGAGTTCGCCAAAGTCGTCCAACCTCTTACCAGCCTCTTAAAGAAGGGAAAACATTGGAGATGGACTGAAACGCAACAATCAGCGTTTGATCAACTGAAGGATCGCCTCACCAAAGCACCCGTCCTAGCCTGTCCTGACTTTGCAAGAAAGTTCACCTTGCAGACCGATGCCAGCGAGTATGGATTAGGGGTGGTCCTCACACAAGACATCGACGGACAAGAAAAAGTAATTGCCTACGCCAGCCGCCACCTGAATCCAGCAGAGCGCAATTATTCCCCTACAGAGAAAGAATGCCTGGCCATCGTGTGGGGCATTCGCAAGATGCGACCATACTTAGAAGGATACCACTTTACCATAATCACCGATCACCTAGCACTGAAATGGCTAAATTCAATTGAAAGTCCATCGGGACGAATCGCTCGTTGGGCCCTAGAGCTCCAACAATACACCTATGATATTCAGTACCGCCGAGGTAAATTAAATGTGGTTGCCGACGCCCTATCACGCCAACCTAGAGAGACTCTACGTACCACACTCGTGGACAAAACAAAGACGGAATTATGCAATTGGTGGGAGGAGAAGACAGCAGAGGTCCAGGATAAACCTGAAAAATTCCCAGACTTTATAATAGAAAATGGTGAGCTCTATCGGAATATACCAAGACACACGGCAGACGAAGACTTTTCCCCTTGGAAACTATGCGTCCCAAAATTTCAACGAGAACGAGTCCTAAAAGAAAATCACGACGAACCCACCGCCGGTCACCTAGGAATCCGGAAAACCATAGCACGTATAATAAGACGCTACTATTGGCCGGGCATGTATCGGGACATCAGCCGATACGTACGTCACTGCGAATCCTGCCAAAAATTCAAACCTAGCCAACAGAAACCAGCTGGAACAATGTTAACTCAAATAGCAAACGAGCCATGGAGCATCGTGTGTGCCGACTTCATCGGACCACTCCCTAGGTCAACACACGGAAACACAGTAATATTAGTACTGTTTGATAAATTCTCAAAATGGGTAGAGATCGTACCCCTCCGAAAGGCCACGGCAGAAGCCCTCCGGCGAGCGTTTCGCGAAAGAATCCTCGCCAGATATGGCGTCCCAAAGATTTCGATCACCGACAATGGGGTACAGTTCACGAGCCACTTGTTCCGCAAATTCCTACAGCAACTGGGTGTAAAACACCAGTTTACCGCCCCATACACACCACAGGAAAACCCCACAGAACGGGCGAACCGTACCATCAAAACCATGGTAGCCCAATTCGTAGGAGAACAGCATAAAAGATGGGACGAGTTCCTCCCCGAGATATCTCTAGCACTAAACACCAGCGTGGCAGAATCAACGGGTTTCTCCCCCGCATTTCTTGTCCAAGGTCGGGAACCCCGACTACCAGGGACCCTCTTCGACGAAAAGGTAACAGGAATCGGGAGCATCGAACAGTCACCACAAGACAAAGCAGTGCGGTTACAGGAGATTTTCCAGTTAGTGCGCCAAAGACTCGAACAAGCGGCCCAAGACCAGTCCAGATACTATAATCTCCGTAGAAGACCATGGAAGCCTACGGTGGGTCAAGCCGTACTCATAAAACAGCATCACTTATCTAAAGCCGCTGACAACTTCGCCGCAAAGCTAGCCCCCAGATACAATGGCCCCTACAAGGTGATCGGGTTCATATCCCCTGTTATAGTCAAGGTTCGCCAACATGGGAGTTCTAAGGACCGTACCGCGCACGTTAGTGACCTTAAAATCTACAGCCCGGAAACTATACAAGAAAACACTATCACAACCGAGGCACAGCCAGGCTCTCCATCAACCCCCAAAGAACCAACCAGCGCCCAAAGGACCCTCCAAATCTCAGGGCCCCGACCCAGGACCACTGCCAGACTGAAAAACCCACATACCATGAAAAGAACACAGATACCAAGCAAATCCCCCACACACACCTAGGGGTGCCACATCGAAGGATCCAAGGACCCAAGGCAGGACAATACCAATAGAGCTCCTTGACCCAGTGCCCCAATGGCCACGCATCGAAACAGAAAGAAAAATATATAATATATATTTCAAATAAAATAGAATTGAAAAAAAAAAAATATATATATTTCTATTTTTCTACATTTAATATCACTAGCACATGATATAAATAGAAGGACAAATCACAACAAATGATCAATCGTCGACACCTACCCCACTGACAAAGATAATGGAGACAAAATTTGAACAAACTAAACGAAACTTTAGAAAGAAGTTAGTGATGCTGGATCAACAAAAAAAAATACCACCAGTAGTGAACAACCAGACAGAGGCCGAGTATAACCCAAAGACAGGGGTAATCCGAATTAAGAGGCCCATGGAGACCGACCACACCAAAACACCACAGTACAAAACTCAGCGACTCCAAAGCATCGTACTGTCCAGCGACGAAGAAGAAGACACAGTTCCCAAAGACTTCTTATGCCAAATTCCCCGTGGGGCAGGAGGCATCAGCATTACAATCGCAGATTACCAACGAATCGGGATCGGACGGTTCCTCAACGATCGCCTAATTGAGGTTTATCTCAAATGGATGACTAGAAATAACCTATTGGAAGCACGACAAAAAGAGGTACACATTTTTAACACATTCTTCCTGGAAAAACTAACCAGCATCCAGAGACAAGGAGCCGAGACGCCAGAGGAGCTAGAAGTACGACGATTTGCTGCCATTCGCCGGTGGACCAGGGGAAAAGACGTCACCACAAAAACTTATCTCGTAATCCCAGGTCATCAAGGCGACCACTGGTTCCTGATCTTGGTGAGATTAAGCCCAGACAACACCCCCAACGGACCTCATGGAGACATCCTTACTCTAGACTCACTCCCACGCCCAGCAACCCACTACGCCTGCGAGGCCATTCGGGCATACCTGAATTTAGGAGGAACAGGAAAGAAGTAATGGAGAACGCCCCAAAAGGAAATTTACGCCCGACAACCTACCGGTACGAAAGGTACTAGCCCCACGGCAAAACAACACAACCGACTGCGGCTTATTCGTCCTCCACTACGCGGAGCATATTCTCAAAGATCCCTCGCGAGTCTTCGAAACAACAGCAGGACCCCAAATATGGTTCAACATAAAAGAAGTAGAACACAAACGAGTGGAACTGGCCGCCCTGATAGCAAGCTACATCGACATGTCCAGGCAGGACCGAATACCCCGTATCCGATTCCAAAGACCAAATATCGCCCAGACACTACCAAGCAAAGGACCGCCAAAGCTCCCCCAAGAAGCAAACACGAGTCCCACAAAAGCTCCAGGGAAATGTCTCTCCCAGGAAAGCAGTGACAACAACAGCAGCAGTGACAGCAACAGCAGCAGTGACAGCAGTAGCGACAGCAGCGATGCCAGCAAAGATGACAACGGCAGCAGTCCCAGTAACCTCAGCAGCGGAAACACAAACACGAATTTCACAACAAACACCATAACCACGGCAACCACAGCAACATCAACAACATCAGGAGCCACAACGGCACCAACAGGTCACAAAACCACAGAAGACCCATCAAAGGACATGATTAACCCCGACAACTGGCCACTGGAATTACAACAAGAAATCCAAAAGGCCCAACGCACCCGTAAACACAACAGGCAAAAGCATTTTTTACATGATGTAAATAAAAAATGCTTCCGAGTCCAAATCAGCCGCTCAGGACAGGTCCAAGTCTCCATTCCCCCGAAAGTATGAGGGGGGTGTGACGACAAAATTTCCAACAACCAAGAAATTTTCCTACACAGAAGAAAACACTATATTATAAAACATTTACACTACAAGAAAACATTGAATTATAAAACATTTACACTACAAGAAAACATTGAATTATAAAAACATTTACATTACAAGAAAGCATTTACACTACAAGAAAACATTGAATTATAATTATATTGAATTTACATTACAAGAAAACACATTATTATTGAATCACCACCGCATTAAATTTAGTCAGTAGAAAATTTAATCACCGTTCTTTTTACCGGTCTCTGCTCTATAGCATTGTACCGGAAAACAACAACAAAACAAAACACTCGCAGCAGTCACCAAGCAAATATAATTGTTTGCTTGGTGGCCACTGACAGAGAACAACAACAATAAAAGAAACATAAACACATAAGAAAAGAAAAAAGAAAACAACAACAACACCACACAGAGAATATTTTGCTTAAACGGCGCGCATGTGCATTCGAGAAATTATGTACTGCACATACGCGCTGATACAAAAAAATAATCCGTTAGTCGGATATAAAAGGAGGCTGTTGGACAATCAGCAGTCAGTCGTTCGGAAGCCAGCCTAGCGTGCGGACCGGTAAGTACCTCCTGATTCCCACTGTCTACTAGCTTAGTTTTTTTTGTTACAAGCCGAGGATTTCCCCCGACCCACGGTAAGGGATTCTCTGGCTTAATTATACTTCTCTTTAGGGGTAGAGGTGACGCCTCTCCACCAATTACATTGGCTTAGCCGCGTTCACAAACGTTTAACTAAATCATACTTCTCTTTAGGGGTAGAGGTGACGCCTCTCCACCAGTTACATTGGCTTAGCCGCGTTCACAAACGTTTAACTTTTACAAGCCGAGAATTTCCCCCGACCCACGGTAAGGGATTCTCTGGCTTAATTATACTTCTCTCAGGGGTAGAGGTGACGCCTCTCCACCAGTTACATTGGCTTAGCCGCGTTCACATACGTCTAACTTAATCATACTTCTCTTTAGGGGTAGAGGTGACGCCTCTCCACCAGTTACATTGGCTTAGCCGCGTTCACAAACGTTTAACTAAATCATACTTCTCTTTAGGGGTAGAGGTGACGCCTCTCCACCAGTTACATTGGCTTAGCCGCGTTCACAAACGTTTAACTTTTACAAGCCGAGAATTTCCCCCGACCCACGGTAAGGGATTCTCTGGCTTAATTATACTTCTCTTAGGGGTAGAGGTGACGCCTCTCCACCAGTTACATTGGCTTAGCCGCGTTCACATACGTCTAACTTAATCATACTTCTCTTTAGGGGTAGAGATGACGCCTCTCCACCAGTTACATTGGCTTAGACACGTTCACGTACGTTTAACTTTTACAAGCCGAGAATTTCCCCGACCCACGGTAAGGGATTCTCTGGCTTAATTATACTTCTCTTTAGGGGTAGAGGTGACGCCTCTCCACAAAGTTACACTGGTTTAGCCGCGGATATCCACGTTTAGTTTTTTACCAAGACCCAGTAATTTTCCCCTTACCTGCGATAGGGATTCTCTGGTTCAGGTCATATTGCACTTGAACTTAAGAAGTTCACAGTTGATATCGGCAGACCCCCTTCCCCGTCCTATCCCACTAATCAAACTTCACGGGAAACACGCTGCAGGGTTACGACGACCATAAGTCTAAAAGGTGGTGATTAAAACTTAAAGTAAAGTATTATATATTCTTAAGTAAATAAAGTATCATAGGTTAAAGTGTAACAAAGTATAAAATTGTAAATTAGAGAAAAATAAAATAAAAAAAAAAACGAGAAGAAAATCGAAACAAAGACTTTTTTCTGTAACGGAACTTTGGACGACTACTGAGCATTACCCCGGCAGTAGAAAACGTCGTTACAGTGGCGCCCGAGCAGGGACTATATCATCAGAGAAAGACTGTATCATCAGAAAACGACTGTATCATCAGAGAAAAACTATATCATCAGAGAAAGACTATATCATCAGAGAAAGACTGTATCATCAGAAAACGACTGTATCATCAGAGAAAAACTATATCATCAGAGAAAGACTATATCATCAGAGAAAGACTGTATCATCAGAAAACGACTGTATCATCAGAGAAAACTATATCATCAGAGAAAGACTATATCGTCAGAGAAAACCATACTCATCACCAGAGAAAGCAAACCAACCTTATCAACAAACTTTACAACCATCGCCATCCCAGAAAACTAATCATCACGCCAGAAAAGGAATATTTCAACACAGAGGAACACCGGTTACCACTGCTGCTACGCTGCCAAAATGAAGACCACCTGGATTTATTTTCTGCGCAAAGAGGACCTAATCTCATACGCCAAAGAATTTGGGTTCGATGAGACGGGAACAGTGGAGGAACTCCGTAAACGGTTCGCAAATCTAGCCAACGATGGAGAACTCGAACCCGAGGTAGAAGAACGACTACTTACGCTAGAAACCCTACACACAAGGAGCACTTCGCCCGCACCCCCAGCAATAACCATCACGACAGCCGGGAAACTCCCCGACAAAAGCACAAACCACAACATCACTACCAATACGGCGGCCCCTACAACACTACATCCAAACAATGGACCTTCATACCCTGCCGTCATCGACCAAGTCAGAAAATGGTCGGTGAAGTTCGATGGGATCCACGACCCACTGGCGTTCGTGGAGCGCGTCGAAGAATTATCAGAAGTTTACGGCCTCTGCAAAGATTTTTTGCCCAGGACTATGCCCGAATTACTGAAGGACAAAGCCCTTATCTGGTATCGCAACAACAATAGTTCTTGGCAGAGATGGGAACCATTCAAAAGCGATTTCCTGAAGTTCTTCCTTCCACCGAGGTTTTTCGAAGATCTAGATGACGACATTCGCCAGCGGGTACAACGCCCAAACGAGGTGTTCAAGGACTTCGTGATAACTCTACAAAACTTAATGCGTCATGCTCAATACTCGGAGGAACAAAAACTCGAGCGGATCTTCCGAAACAGCCGGCAGGAGTATCAGCTGTACATCAGGCGAAAGGACTTCCGAAATCTAGAAGAACTACTGAGTTTGGCGGAAGATTTCGAGTGCCTAAACTGTGGTCACAGAAGCAACGAACCTCAACTCCAGCGCAGAAGCAACGAACCCCCACTCCAACGTAGAAGGGACGAACAACACAGGCAGCTTACGCAAGTAGCAAAAGGATACGTCAACCCACGCACAGCATGTAGACGTTGTAGCCAACCCGGACACTTCACCCATGAATGCCGCAACCCCAGAGTACTGTTCTGCTGGGATTGTGGAAAGTTAGGCCCTAGAACCATCGAATGCTGCCGCCAAACCTCGGGAAACGCCAACGGGTTCCACCGAGACCAAAAGATGGTGGGACCCCAACAAAACACACCCCACAAATCATTGGAACTATAGAGCAAGAAAGTGATCGCATAGCGGCCACTATAGATATGGGAGGAGAGTCAGTAATAGCGACAATTGACACTGGCGCAACGAGAAGTTTTATCAGCAAAACTTATGCACACAAGGTGCGACATACAGGACATACAACACATACAAAGGCATCCGTACGAATGGCAAATGGGACCAAGAGACAGGTAAAACGGGCGTTCGAGACGAAGATCCACTTTGGAAGCAGAAGTTGCACAATACAACTACTCATACTCCCCGAAGCCATCGACAAAGTCATACTAGGCCTAGACTTTCTCAGCCATATGCAAGCGCAAATTTATGTGGGAGGCCACAAGCTAACCCTCGGTCAACAAAGAACACCCAAAAACCCAGAAGAGCCTCAGGTACGAACACTACAAAACGAAGCCCCAGCCGACGATGAAAACCGAATAAAATCCTTCCTAGAAGTGGAGCTAAAGAAATTTGAAACCATGCACGGGGTATCACACATCACCGCCCATCGAATTATGATGCAGGATGACCGCCCAATAAAGCAAAGGTATTTCCCAAAGAACCCTGCCATGCAAAAAATCATCAACGACGAAATTAATGATCTACTCCAGAAGGGCTGCATTGAACCATCAAGTAGCCCATATAGTGCGCCAATCGTCCTGGTCAAAAAGAAAAACGGGACTTGGAGACTGTGTGTAGACTATCGACAACTAAACGCAAAATCAATCCCCGATGCCTATCCGCTCCCCCGGATCCATCATATTCTCGACCGTCTCAGGAATGCCAAGTATATAAGCAGTTTAGACCTCAAAAACGGGTACTGGCAAATCCCCATGGAAAACAGTAGCAAGAAGTACACCGCATTTACAGTCCCAGGGCGCGGACTCTTCCAGTGGCGGGTTATGCCCTTCGGCCTACACTCAGCCCCCGCAACCTTTCAGCGAGCTCTGGACCAAGTCATCGGTCCCGAGATGGAGCCCCATGCTTTTGCCTACCTCGATGATATCGTGGTGACCGGAGAAAACTTGGAGGAACACATGAGACACCTAAAGGAGGTATTACGTCGACTACACAAAGCCAACCTTAAAATCAATGCAGAAAAATGCAAATTTTTCCAGAAGGAAATCAAATATTTGGGCCATATGGTTAGTGAGCAAGGGATTCACACCGACCCAGACAAAATCGCCGCCATCCAAGAACTCCGACCACCAACCACATTGCGAGAACTCCGTCGATGCCTAGGGATTGCATCATGGTACAGAAGATTTGTCCCAGAGTTCGCCAAAGTCGTCCAACCTCTTACCAGCCTCTTAAAGAAGGGAAAACATTGGAGATGGACTGAAACGCAACAATCAGCGTTTGATCAACTGAAGGATCGCCTCACCAAAGCACCCGTCCTAGCCTGTCCTGACTTTGCAAGAAAGTTCACCTTGCAGACCGATGCCAGCGAGTATGGATTAGGGGTGGTCCTCACACAAGACATCGACGGACAAGAAAAAGTAATTGCCTACGCCAGCCGCCACCTGAATCCAGCAGAGCGCAATTATTCCCCTACAGAGAAAGAATGCCTGGCCATCGTGTGGGGCATTCGCAAGATGCGACCATACTTAGAAGGATACCACTTTACCATAATCACCGATCACCTAGCACTGAAATGGCTAAATTCAATTGAAAGTCCATCGGGACGAATCGCTCGTTGGGCCCTAGAGCTCCAACAATACACCTATGATATTCAGTACCGCCGAGGTAAATTAAATGTGGTTGCCGACGCCCTATCACGCCAACCTAGAGAGACTCTACATACCACACTCGTGGACAAAACAAAGACGGAATTATGCAATTGGTGGGAGGAGAAGACAGCAGAGGTCCAGGATAAACCTGAAAAATTCCCAGACTTTATAATAGAAAATGGTGAGCTCTATCGGAATATACCAAGACACACGGCAGACGAAGACTTTTTCCCTTGGAAACTATGCGTCCCAAAATTTCAACGAGAACGAGTCCTAAAAGAAAATCACGACGAACCCACCGCCGGTCACCTAGGAATCCGGAAAACCATAGCACGTATAATAAGACGCTACTATTGGCCGGGCATGTATCGGGACATCAGCCGATACGTACGTCACTGCGAATCCTGCCAAAAATTCAAACCTAGCCAACAGAAACCAGCTGGAACAATGTTAACTCAAATAGCAAACGAGCCATGGAGCATCGTGTGTGCCGACTTCATCGGACCACTCCCTAGGTCAACACACGGAAACACAGTAATATTAGTACTGTTTGATAAATTCTCAAAATGGGTAGAGATCGTACCCCTCCGAAAGGCCACGGCAGAAGCCCTCCGGCGAGCGTTTCGCGAAAGAATCCTCGCCAGATATGGCGTCCCAAAGATTTCGATCACCGACAATGGGGTACAGTTCACGAGCCACTTGTTCCGCAAATTCCTACAGCAACTGGGTGTAAAACACCAGTTTACCGCCCCATACACACCACAGGAAAACCCCACAGAACGGGCGAACCGTACCATCAAAACCATGGTAGCCCAATTCGTAGGAGAACAGCATAAAAGATGGGACGAGTTCCTCCCCGAGATATCTCTAGCACTAAACACCAGCGTGGCAGAATCAACAGGTTTCTCCCCCGCATTTCTTGTCCAAGGTCGGGAACCCCGACTACCAGGGACCCTCTTCGACGAAAAGGTAACAGGAACCGGGAGCATCGAACAGTCACCACAAGACAAAGCAGTGCGGTTACAGGAGATTTTCCAGTTAGTGCGCCAAAGACTCGAACAAGCGGCCCAAGACCAGTCCAGATACTATAATCTCCGTAGAAGACCATGGAAGCCTACGGTGGGTCAAGCCGTACTCATAAAACAGCATCACTTATCTAAAGCCGCTGACAACTTCGCCGCAAAGCTAGCCCCCAGATACAATGGCCCCTACAAGGTGATCGGGTTCATATCCCCTGTTATAGTCAAGGTTCGCCAACATGGGAGTTCTAAGGACCGTACCGCGCACGTTAGTGACCTTAAAATCTACAGCCCGGAAACTATACAAGAAAACACTATCACAACCGAGGCACAGCCAGGCTCTCCATCAACCCCCAAAGAACCAACCAGCGCCCAAAGGACCCTCCAAATCTCAGGGCCCCGACCCAGGACCACTGCCAGACTGAAAAACCCACATACCATAAAAAGAACACAGATACCAAGCAAATCCCCCACACACACCTAGGGGTGCCACATCGAAGGATCCAAGGACCCAAGGCAGGACAATACCAATAGAGCTCCTTGACACAGTGCCCCAATGGCCACGCATCGAAACAGAAAGAAAAATATATAATATATATTTCAAATAAAATAGAATTGAAAAAAAAAAAATATATATATTTCTATTTTTCTACATTTAATATCACTAGCACATGATATAAATAGAAGGACAAATCACAACAAATGATCAATCGTCGACACCTACCCCACTGACAAAGATAATGGAGACAAAATTTGAACAAACTAAACGAAACTTTAGAAAGAAGTTAGTGATGCTGGATCAACAAAAAAAAATACCACCAGTAGTGAACAACCAGACAGAGGCCGAGTATAACCCAAAGACAGGGGTAATCCGAATTAAGAGGCCCATGGAGACCGACCACACCAAAACACCACAGTACAAAACTCAGCGACTCCAAAGCATCGTACTGTCCAGCGACGAAGAAGAAGACACAGTTCCCAAAGACTTCTTATGCCAAATTCCCCGTGGGGCAGGAGGCATCAGCATTACAATCGCAGATTACCAACGAATCGGGATCGGACGGTTCCTCAACGATCGCCTAATTGAGGTTTATCTCAAATGGATGACTAGAAATAACCTATTGGAAGCACGACAAAAAGAGGTACACATTTTTAACACATTCTTCCTGGAAAAACTAACCAGCATCCAGAGACAAGGAGCCGAGACGCCAGAGGAGCTAGAAGTACGACGATTTGCTGCCATTCGCCGGTGGACCAGGGGAAAAGACGTCACCACAAAAACTTATCTCGTAATCCCAGGTCATCAAGGCGACCACTGGTTCCTGATCTTGGTGAGATTAAGCCCAGACAACACCCCCAACGGACCTCATGGAGACATCCTTACTCTAGACTCACTCCCACGCCCAGCAACCCACTACGCCTGCGAGGCCATTCGGGCATACCTGAATTTAGGAGGAACAGGAAAGAAGTAATGGAGAACGCCCCAAAAGGAAATTTACGCCCGACAACCTACCGGTACGAAAGGTACTAGCCCCACGGCAAAACAACACAACCGACTGCGGCTTATTCGTCCTCCACTACGCGGAGCATATTCTCAAAGATCCCTCGCGAGTCTTCGAAACAACAGCAGGACCCCAAATATGGTTCAACATAAAAGAAGTAGAACACAAACGAGTAGAACTGGCCGCCCTGATAGCAAGCTACATCGACATGTCCAGGCAGGACCGAATACCCCGTATCCGATTCCAAAGACCAAATATCGCCCAGACACTACCAAGCAAAGGACCGCCAAAGCTCCCCCAAGAAGCAAACACGAGTCCCACAAAAGCTCCAGGGAAATGTCTCTCCCAGGAAAGCAGTGACAACAACAGCAGCAGTGACAGCAACAGCAGCAGTGACAGCAGTAGCGACAGCAGCGATGCCAGCAAAGATGACAACGGCAGCAGTCCCAGTAACCTCAGCAGCGGAAACACAAACACGAATTTCACAACAAACACCATAACCACGGCAACCACAGCAACATCAATAACATCAGGAGCCACAACGGCACCAACAGGTCACAAAACCACAGAAGACCCATCAAAGGACATGATCAACCCCGACAACTGGCCACTGGAATTACAACAAGAAATCCAAAAGGCCCAACGCACCCGTAAACACAACAGGCAAAAGCATTTTTTACATGATGTAAATAAAAAATGCTTCCGAGTCCAAATCAGCCGCTCAGGACAGGTCCAAGTCTCCATTCCCCCGAAAGTATGAGGGGGGTGTGACGACAAAATTTCCAACAACCAAGAAATTTTCCTACACAGAAGAAAACACTATATTATAAAACATTTACACTACAAGAAAACATTGAATTATAAAACATTTACACTACAAGAAAACATTGAATTATAAAAACATTTACATTACAAGAAAGCATTTACACTACAAGAAAACATTGAATTATAATTATATTGAATTTACATTACAAGAAAACACATTATTATTGAATCACCACCGCATTAAATTTAGTCAGTAGAAAATTTAATCACCGTTCTTTTTACCGGTCTCTGCTCTATAGCATTGTACCGGAAAACAACAACAAAACAAAACACTCGCAGCAGTCACCAAGCAAATATAATTGTTTGCTTGGTGGCCACTGACAGAGAACAACAACAATAAAAGAAACATAAACACATAAGAAAAGAAAAAAGAAAACAACAACAACACCACACAGAGAATATTTTGCTTAAACGGCGCGCATGTGCATTCGAGAAATTATGTACTGCACATACGCGCTGATACAAAAAAATAATCCGTTAGTCGGATATAAAAGGAGGCTGTTGGACAATCAGCAGTCAGTCGTTCGGAAGCCAGCCTAGCGTGCGGACCGGTAAGTACCTCCTGATTCCCACTGTCTACTAGCTTAGTTTTTTTTGTTACAAGCCGAGGATTTCCCCCGACCCACGGTAAGGGATTCTCTGGCTTAATTATACTTCTCTTTAGGGGTAGAGGTGACGCCTCTCCACCAGTTACATTGGCTTAGCCGCGTTCACAAACGTTTAACTAAATCATATTTCTCTTTAGGGGTAGAGGTGACGCCTCTCCACCAGTTACATTGGCTTAGCCGCGTTCACAAACGTTTAACTTTTACAAGCCGAGAATTTCCCCCGACCCACGGTAAGGGATTCTCTGGCTTAATTATACTTCTCTCAGGGGTAGAGGTGACGCCTCTCCACCAGTTACATTGGCTTAGCCGCGTTCACATACGTCTAACTTAATCATACTTCTCTTTAGGGGTAGAGGTGACGCCTCTCCACCAGTTACATTGGCTTAGCCGCGTTCACAAACGTTTAACTAAATCATACTTCTCTTTAGGGGTAGAGGTGACGCCTCTCCACCAGTTACATTGGCTTAGCCGCGTTCACAAACGTTTAACTTTTACAAGCCGAGAATTTCCCCCGACCCACGGTAAGGGATTCTCTGGCTTAATTATACTTCTCTTAGGGGTAGAGGTGACGCCTCTCCACCAGTTACATTGGCTTAGCCGCGTTCACATACGTCTAACTTAATCATACTTCTCTTTAGGGGTAGAGATGACGCCTCTCCACCAGTTACATTGGCTTAGACACGTTCACGTACGTTTAACTTTTACAAGCCGAGAATTTCCCCGACCCACGGTAAGGGATTCTCTGGCTTAATTATACTTCTCTTTAGGGGTAGAGGTGACGCCTCTCCACAAAGTTACACTGGTTTAGCCGCGGATATCCACGTTTAGTTTTTTACCAAGACCCAGTAATTTTCCCCTTACCTGCGATAGGGATTCTCTGGTTCAGGTCATATTGCACTTGAACTTAAGAAGTTCACAGTTGATATCGGCAGACCCCCTTCCCCGTCCTATCCCACTAATCAAACTTCACGGGAAACACGCTGCAGGGTTACGACGACCATAAGTCTAAAAGGTGGTGATTAAAACTTAAAGTAAAGTATTATATATTCTTAAGTAAATAAAGTATCATAGGTTAAAGTGTAACAAAGTATAAAATTGTAAATTAGAGAAAAATAAAATAAAAAAAGTAACGAGAAGAAAATCGAAACAAAGACTTTTTTCTGTAACGGAACTTTGGACGACTACTGAGCATTACCCCGGCAGTAGAAAACGTCGTTACAGCGTTAATGTCTAAAATTTTGTCATTTCACTTGACTTACTTATAATTTTAAGGATGAATAGATATGAATTATATTATACTAGTTGAGTTCCCGGCGTTGCACTGGTGACCCCCACATCCCTTCCACAGACCCCCTCCAAATAGCGGTGATTTACCATCACTATAGTGCCAGGCATTGCATGGTTGTAAAATCGGACACAAATATCGCTCCACATCCCCCCCTCAACAACGAACAGCCAAAATAGAGGTGTCTTACCATCACTATTCACCTAAGTGACCCCGAAAACTATAGAATCGACACTAATATCGGTCACATCTCACCACATCTATCGACATACTCTCATTAGAGATGTCTTACATCACTATTCACCTCAGCAACCCCGAAAACTATAGCATCGAATCCAATATCGGTCACCTCCTCCCCTCACCTATCTATACCTTCCCCACAGACACAGATCATCACCATTCACCTCAACGACCCCTAAAACTATAGAATAGACATTTATATCGGTTATCCATTTCCCCAACGGGTCAACCCCCACCATCAGTATTTGATTCCAGGTGGTAAGTAATATGTTAAACCAAGTTTGGTTGAAATTGGTGAAAGCGTTTCAGAGTTATATAGGCACAAACAAACATATAAATTCTCAAAAAAAAAATTGAGTAATTTTAAAATAAATTTTAACAGAAATGAAATTGAATGCAGGCCAATTATTCATCATTAAATTTCTTTTGCATGGTTATCTCTCTTCTGTAATTGATCGAAGAGTTATTTACTCTAGTTACTGTAAACATGACTAAGGATAAGATAAGCGAAAAGAAAAGGAAATAGTTGCAAGGAAGTTTGCAGCACTGTATCGAGCAGAGCAGAGTACCGATAGAAAATGACTATACTATCACTACGGCTGCGGTAAAGAATTAAGAATCTTCGCAGCTTGTGCTGCACAAAAAAATGGCAGTCAGTCGGTATGCACGAAATTGCGGCTATATTTTGAACCGACTTACAGTCTGCTTGTAGGGCGATAATTTGACATTTACATTTTGCTATTTGCATCCCATTTTAAGTAGCTGCGTAAACTGCGCAGTCGATTTTTCTTTATTGCATTGGCTGAAAAGTAAATTTTTGACCAACATGCAGCATAAACTGCGCAGCGGCTGAATTCTTGACCGCAGCCTACTACTGCATATTTTTGTTTCGTTCTGCTCTGCTTGATTGTATGTTATTGAAACCACATACATGATCATCAATCACATCACATACAACGAATTAATAATTTATAAGCTGATTTAAATGTTCATAACAATTTATTGTGAGGTGGGCACATATTAAATATGTCGACACGAGTCGCTTGAGAAATTGCTTAGTTCCCAAAATTCCAGACCATAATGATCATATTCCAGAATTCCCATAGGAAGAAGTCTTATAGCCGTATATTAGTCCTGCATTCCGAATTTCATTTGAATCGTTTGAGAAATTGCTTTGTTCCAGAAATTCCAGACAATAATGATCATATTCCAGAATTTCCATAGGAAGAAATCTTATAGTCACATCTTAGTCCTACATTCCGAATTTCATGCGAATCGCTTGAGAAATTGCTTTGTTCCAGAAATTCCAGACAATAATGATTATATTCCAGAATATCTATAGGAAGAAATCTTATAGTCACATCTTGATACTACATTCCGAATTTCATGCGAATCGCTTGAGAAGTTGCTTTGTTCCAGATATTCCAGACAATAATGATCATACTCCAGAATTTCCATAGGAAGAAATCTTATAGTCACATCTTAGTCCTGCATTCCGAATTTCATGCGAATCGCTTGAGAAGTTGCTTTGTTCCAGAAATTCCAGACAATAATGATCATATTCCAGAATTTCCATAGGAACAAGTCTTATAGTCACATCTTAGTCCTACATTCCGAATTTCATGCGAATCGGTTGAGAAATTGCTTTGTTCCAGAAATTCCAGACAATAATGATCATATTCCAGAATTTCCATAGGAACAAGTCTTATAGTCACATATTAGTCCTACATTCCGAGTTGCATACGAATCCCTTGAGAAATCGCTTGGTTCCAAAAATCCCAGCCCCTATTGGTCAGATCCTAGAATTTCCATAGGAACAAGTCTTATAGTCACATATTAGTCCTACATTCCGAATTTCATGCGAATCGCTTGTACAAAAAACTCTAGTTCCTCATGACCAAATCCCATTGGATATTAAAAAACGTTACTTAAAATATGTTAAAAACGTAGCTTAACATCTGTTAAAAAAAACGTTACTTAACAGCTGTTAAAAAAACGTTACTTAACATCTGTTAAATAGTGACATTTAACATTTGAGTTTTTGAACATGTACCCCCTTAAACCTTGGAGTGAGACGTTGTCACGTCAAAAAACAGACTGGGAAAGCTTCAGAATAACATTAGAACAAAGAATTCAACTAGCAGTACCACTGCAAACCAAGGATCAGTTGGACTTTGAAGTGGATAAATTTGTCAGTGACATTCAGAAAGCAGCTTGGGAAAACACTCCTGAAATCAAAAGAAAATTTAAAGGTAATAACTACCCTAGAGAAGTATTAGAGCTGATTAAAGAAAAAAGAAAAGCGAGGAAAAAAATGGCATTATACTAGGGCTCCGCAAGATAAAACCAGGTTAAATAATTTCAATTTTAGACTAAGTCAAAAGATCAAACAATTGAAAAATGACACACTTAGTGAATTCCTACGTACCCTTACTAACGACTCTAGTACTGAATACTCACTTTGGAAAACAACCGGAAAGCTTAAAAGACCAATTATGCAAATGCCCCCAGTTAAAAATTCGTATGGCAGTTGGGCCAGAAACAATTCTCAAAAAGCATCAAGGTTTGCAGAACATCCAACCGAATTCAGTGGACAATATTGAAATACTACCCGATGTTATCGAGCAAGATTAAATTAAATTAAATCAATTAAGTCGAGAATTTATGTAATTTTCTATTTATTATTCTGCAATAACTTCGATAAAGAATGAACTTATCAAACTTAAAAGTTTATAAAAAAAAGGACCAATTCAGCAAAAATATTGCGGTCGTCGATTAAACTAAAACATTTACTTTGTGCAATTGTAATAATAAGAAAAATCTCTAGTAACTACATGCAAATAGAGGAAAATTTGGAGTTACGTTCTGATCATTCCCCGATTATATTAACGCTAAGCGAAAATATAATTTCAAAACTTTCCAATCCCACTCTTGTCAATAAAAAGAACAGGGTAGGCTGTGTCGAGGACACGGCCGTGGGTTTTGAGCGTGACAACGTCTGTCCGGGACGAAAGAAAAGAAAACAAAGATCTTGTTGTCTGTGGGACATAAACACGGACGTATATATTAAAATTTTTTTCTATACTAAATACAAGTCCTACAACTTGCACCGTAGCTCATCACATTATATATTTATAAATTATTTATCATTTTTATTTAATGTTCATAACCACTAACTGTGAAGTGGCTGCATATTGCATATCACTGCCCAAACAGAGTAATCAGCTTTTGGTTTCAACTCATAAAAAAATTTGAGTTGTTTTAAATTAAATTTGAAGAGAAGAGAAGTGAGCAGCACTAACCAATGCATCGAAATGGTATGCTAAGAATGTCGCTTTGAAACATGCAGGCCAATTATTCGTGATTAAATTTCTTTTGCATGGTTCTCTCCCTTCTGTAATAGATCAAAGAGTTATTCAATTTAAAAAAAAAAATTCAGTAATTTTAAAATAAATTTTAAGAGAAATGAAATTGAATAGAGAAGAATTTCGCTTTTATACATGCAGGCCAATTATTCATCATTAAATTTCTTTTGCATGGTTCTCTCTCTTCTGTAATTGATCGAAGAGTTATTTACTCTAGTTACTGTAAACATGACTAAGGATAAGATAAGCGAAAAGAAAAGGAAATAGTTGCAAGGAAGTTTGCAGCACTGTATCGAGCAGAGCAGAGTACCGATAGAAAATGAACAGAGACTATACTCATGATAAACAGAAATACAAGGTAATATATTCCGCGTTTCAATTTTGGTTTTTTCTGCGCATGTACGTCATTCTGATACCTCTTGATCAGCTGTCACTTTAATTCCCTCTCTTACTTGTGTGTTTTTTTTTCTTAATACAGAAAAAATATTGTGTTTAAGTAGTAAATGTAATATTTAAATCGTACATACTTGGCCGAAACGAAGGAATCATGTCAGATGCAGCTAATGTTATGGCTATGCCGGAATCAGAAATGGAGCATATGGGTTTACACGAAAAAAACGGGGACTTCTCAGAAAGCGCTGATGGTAGCATTTTGATATCATCCAACTTATTATCGGATCTTTTGCCGACAGAATGTGTAACCATTGCAAATGATGTGGAGCAAATATTTACTCTTGATGACATGAGCGATATCAAGTATGATGCCATAGAATATTAAGCTGGGTATCTCATAAAACGTTTCAAAGGGAAGATCTCCAATATCACAGAGATGTACTGCGATGAAAACAACGAATCAGGACTTACATGGACAAATGTTATTAGCGAAGGGGGCTTGCATAAGCCAAATGCATTATTTCTTTCGGAATTGGGAAAATTGGATACGATTTTCAATAAACAAAATGGTGAAAACAATAATTCACTTAAATCATGTTCAAATTATATTTCTTCTCTAATTTCTCAATATAACTGTGATAACATATTAAACATTGAAATCGTTTAAGTTTTTTTCCGATGTAAAATGTATTTTCGAATTAATATTAAAAATAGAGAGTTGCAAAATAAGCTTCATTGTAAAAAAAGAAAAATTAACAAAACTGTTAACTGAAACTATGATAGGTATCATAATATATACCTATATAATAGATATAATAATGACATACGTGTACCTGTGTATGTGTATTCAAATTATCTTAATAATAAAATATTCTTAACAAAAACAAAAACCAATTATTATTTAACTTTTATTAAAAAAATGTTCAGATAGGTATAATAAATACCTCATAATGACAGAACAAAGCAAAGCAAAGGGTATCAAGCTTACGTCATCAATGTTAGAAAGAGATAGAGATAGACATGCGCAATATATAACCTTGTATTTCTGTTTATCATGGACTATACTATCACTACGGCTGCGGTAAAGAATTAAGAATCTTCGCAGCTTGTGCTGCACAAAAAAAATGGCAGGCAGTCTGTCTAAATAATTAACATTAAAATTGTCATTATCAGCCTTAGTGAACGCACTTATATACTTGTATTAAAAAATAATTGTATGAACGCTGTTCAGACTTGAAACAGTGTACTAATTATTTTCTTCTTACTAGAAGAATGACGTTAGTTACTTCTTCTTTTTCAGCTGTAGTAGTAGCATCTTTTCATATTGTTCCAATAATAATACTTCTTAAGTTGTGCTCTTGGAAAAGAAATAAATATATTTAAAGTTAAAAATACAATCTAATTTGAAACACAACATTCATTTTATTTGGCATCAACATTTTGGTCTTATAAACCGCATTAATTGATACACAAATACATACTTGATGGAACTATTTTCCGAATCGAATATGATTCAACACTTTTCACGGAAACATCAAGAATCCGACACTAAATACGCTGCTAAACAACCATATTGAATTTGCATCAATTTCAACCGCATTTTTCTGAAAGGAAGAATATATTAAATTTACAAACCGCATCAGCTAGAAGCCCGCATACATTACACACCGCTAATCACCGCAACAATATATAAACCCGCAATTAACACAACATTGGTCCTTCGAACCGCGATATATATTTGTATTAACCTCAAAATTGCTGAATCACAATCATAATAAACGTGATAAGAGCAACCAAAGTGTCTCTATACACCATACGTAGATCCCACCGCCATTGAAACTTCTGACAAATATCGTTCTGATTTGGAGGCTAATTGTAGATCGGTTGAATCATTAGTTAGAAATATTTTGGAAACACTCCAAAGTCAGAAAATAGATGAAAAGCCAGTCGTACAGACGTTTCATCGTCCGCTTTCGCTCCAGCTTCCAGATATTCCGCTTCCTAAATTTAACGGCAGTCTCACATCGTGGATTGAATTTAGAAAAAGCTACAAACAAAGAGTTCATGAAGAGAATCGATTAGGTTCAGTATTAAAATTTACTTGCCTTCAAAATTGTCTACATGGTGGAACCGCTTATCATTTTATACAGTCTATTCCAAACACAGAAGAGAATTACAAACAGGTTTGGGAATCTCTTTTTAATCACTACGAGAATGAACCTCGAATTAAATATGTACATATAAAAAATTTATACCATTTAAAGCCCGTTCGCAAGGAAAATTGCCCTACCGCTCTTCGAGAATTTATAGATAGCTTTTGGAAACAATATAACGCATTAAAAGCATGGAAAATTCCTACCGAAAGTTGGGATTTAATCTTAACTTTTCACATTTCCATGCTGGTTGATCAAGCATCTCGACAGCAAATTGAAACCAAGAATCCAAAAGACAAAATTCCCTCCACAAAAGAAATTATGGATATCTTATCTGTAAGGGCACGTATTCTTGAAGCGATATTACCTCATAACGACAATTATAAATCAAAACCAGTTCAATCTTTTAAGCCAAAAAAGGTACAATCATTCATAGCCACTGAAAATATAAAATATATCAGTTGTAGGTATTGTAAGAAAGAACACTCCATATTTAAGTGTCAAACTTTTCTTGAAATGTCAATATTTGATAGGAGTAAATGGGTACAAACTAATAAATTATGTCATAATTGTATAGGTACACATCACATCAGTAAGTGCCAATCTACATCTAGATGCAATCATTGTAAAGGGAAACATCATACCCTTTTACATATAAATTATTCAAATGTTTCCAATAATAATCAGGAACATTCACAATTTAATTACAAAAACACGAAGTCTAGTATGACAAGTAATTCTAATTCGAATCAATCAAACCCATCGGTATCTAATCAAAATCATTCTAATAACAATGAACAAACGTCTCACATCGAATCAGGTAACATTAATAGTTATGCATCTACAAATTTATCACCTAATTACTCAGTTCAAATGCATTCTTTCTTGATTCCTTCCAAACAAATCATTCCTGATAGTTCTGAATCTGATTCAAACACAATGAATATTTGTAATTTCGCAACACAAAAACAAATCTTATTATCCACTGTGATAATTTGGGTAGAAAGCCCCACTGGGGTCAAATATCAATGTCGTGCGTTACTCGACAGTGGTTCACAGTGCAATTTTATCACTGGAGAATTCGTTTAAACTGCAGGAATTATTAAAAGACCAATAAGTACTTCCATTTTAGGTATTAATAAAAAGTCCATGGAAATCAAACATAAAGTAAATCTAACTATTGGGTCAAGAATAAACAATTGTCAAGTAAACTTAGAATTTCTTGTATTGAAAAACCCTTTGAGTAACTTACCATTACAAAAGATAGATTTCGACATTTCAAAAATACCACCATCAATCGAACTAGCTGATCCAACTTTTTACATTCCACAAAAGGTAGATATATTGTTAGGAGCCGAAATATATTTCAGTATAATGAATAATGAGAAAATAAATTTAATTCAAGAACTTCCACCTTTCTTTAATTCTGTTTTTGGATACATAATTTGCGGTCCAATCAATAGAAACAACCAAATACAACAAGTATAAATGTTCTGTTGTGATGTAGATCAAATCCGTAAGGAAATTCAGGAGTTTGCTAAAATTGAAGATGTGAAAGCTAAAAATAATTTTTCCATTGAAAAGTCTTGTGAGTTACACTATGTTGATAATATCAAACGTGATAGTAGTGGTAGATATAGTGTTGCTCTACCTAAAAAACAAAATATTAAATCTCTTGCTAATAAAATAAATAAAATGCATTGAAACAATTCTTCTCTTTAGAGAAAAAATTAGATGGAAACTCACGTCTAAAAGCCGAATATATACAATTTATGGAAGAGTACATAATGTTGAATCAAATGGAACTGGTCAAGGAACCTATTCCAGATTTATGTTATTTTTTACCGCACCATCCTGTTTTTAAAGAGAGTTCAACCACAACCAAAATGCGAGCTGTTTTCAACGGGTCATCGAAATCAGCATCTGGTCTATCTCTTAATGACACACTTATGACAGGACCTACCATTCAAAATGATTTGTTATCCATTATCCTTCGTTTCCGTAAATTCCCTATAGCAGTGACCGCTGATATTACAAAAATGTATCGTCAGATCAATATACATCCAAACGACAGATTTTTACAACTTATATTTTGGCGTAAGTCAACTAACCTATTTCTATATATAAATTAAACACGGTCACATACGGCACCACGAGCGCCCCATTTCTCGCTATAAGGACGCTAAAGCAATTAGCATCCGACGAATATTCCTAATACCCAAATGCATCTATAATTCTTTTAGAAGAAATGTATGTTGACGATCTAGTTTCTGGTGCAAACACCGCAAAAGACGCTGCATCTATAAAAGAAGAATTAATCAAGTTATTAGCCACCGGAGGCTTTGAGCTAAGGAAATGGACCTCGAATAACAAAAATGTAGTTCCCTTAAATATAGAAAATAACACCGATAATGTCGTTAACATTTTAGGTATAGTTTGGGATTCTTAAAATGATGTTATCAACATTTCTCTCACTAAATTTGGTACACCATCTATCATTAATAAACGTACCCTATTATCTGAAATTGCTCAGTTGTATGACCCATTAGGTCTTTGCGCTGTTGTCATATTTTTAGCCAAACGCATTATGCAGCAGTTATGGGCTGTTCCAAATTTATGTTGGGACGATGATATACCCGAACCACTCAAGCTGTATTGGATGGAGTTCTCGACTCAGGTGAATTTGTTGCAAACCATTCAGGTTCCCAGATGCATCATACAGTCAGATTCAGAAGTAATAGAACTTCATGAATTTGGTGATGCATCGGAGAAGTGCTACGGATGCTGTATATATATCCGTACTATGGACAAAAATAAACAATACAGTTGCCACCCTCTTTGTGCAAAATCAAAGGTTGCACCGCTGAAAGGTCAAACGATACCAAGGTTAGAGTTATGTGCCTCTCTATTATTATCACAATTGTACGAAAATGTTGTAGCCGCACTAAAAATTAAATTCACACAAACTATTCTGTGGACAGATTCAGAAATCACTCTGTACAGAATTAATTCTCCTCCCGCTAGATATGCAACCTTCGTAGCTAACCGCGTATCCCAAATCCAGGAAATTACACCTCCAAAAATATGGGCTCATGTCCCTTCCGAAAAAAAATCCCGCTGATTTGGTATCCCGTGGATTAATGCCATCGCAATTGGCTGATTGTGATTTATGGTGGCATGGACCTCAATTTTTAACTAACCAGGATGAATGGCCTGAAATAAAAAAAATTGGTTCAAATTTTAAAGATCCAGAAGATAGTAAGATACCAATTGTGTTAAACGTTGTCATCCCAAACCGCTTCTTCGATTATGCAGAGGATTATGATGAACTCTTGCGTTTATCTGCAATTGCTCGTCGTTTTTTTTAAATACATGTCGAATAAAATTCGTAGCATTGAAAATGTATCGTCGAATGATACATTGACCACACAAGAAATTGAAGATGCGTTATTTGGATTAATTAAATCCACTCAATCCGAATATTACGCCAAAGAAATCAAACAGTTAAATGACAAAAAGTTTGATTATAAAAAAAATCGTTTAAAAATATTGAATCCGTTTCTTGATGAGAAAGGCCCACTGCGACTTGGTGGCAGACTAAATAATTCTGAATTGCTGACATATTACCAAAAACATCCTTTGTTGTTACCTACTAATCATCCACTCACAAGTATGATTGTTAAAAAAGAACATCGACGTAACCTTCACGCAGGTCCCCAAAGTTTGTTAAGCTTCGTTAGGTAAAATTTTTGGATACCAGGAGGTTTAACCTTATGCAAACAAATCGTTCGTAATTGCCTCATTTGTTTTCGAAACAAACCGTCATCAATTACACAACTTATGGGATAATTGCCATTAGAACGTATACATCCCAGTCGTCCTTTTGAAAACACTGGAATTGACTATGCCGGTCCATTTAATGTTAACAATAAAATCCGCTCGAATGTTGTATGCAAGGCATATCTTGTAATTTTCATTTGCTTCTCATCTAAAGCTACACACATTGAAGTAGTTCAGGATCTCACAACACAAGCGTTTCTTTCAGCACTTCGTCGATTTGTTTCTAGACGTGGTCGTTGTTCTAATATATATTCCGATAACGCCACAAATTTTATTGGAGCAAAATCAGAATTAGTCAAACTTCAAGAATTATTTAATTCAGAAACTTATTTTATTATTCATTCATTAATTCAGGAGGGCATTCGCTGGCATACCATTCCACCTCGCTCACCACATTTCGGAGGGCTGTGGGAAGCGGCCGTTAAAAGTACTAAACATCACTTAAAAAGGGTTTTAGGAGACAAAATCTGTTCCTATGAAGAACTTATAACACTTTCTACACAAATAGAAGCCTGTCTAAATTCAAGACCCATCAGTGCTATGTCAAATGATCTTTCAGATCTATCCCCGTTAACTCCAGGTCATTTTTTAATAGGTCATCCAATAAATTTAATACCTGAACCTTCTTTGTCACATCTAGACTTCAATCGTTTATCTCGTTATCAACGGCTCCAACCACTAACTGTGAAGTGGCTGCATATTGCATATCACTGCCCAAACAGAGTACTAAGCTTTTGGTTTCAACTCATAAAAAAATTTGAGTTGTTTTAAATTAAATTTGAAGAGAAGAGAAGTGAGCAACACTAACCAATGCATCGAAATGGTATGCTAAGAATGTCGCTTTGAAACATGCAGGCCAATTATTCGTGATTAAATTTCTTTTGCATGGTTCTCTCCCTTCTGTAATTGATCGAAGAGTTATTTACTCTAGTTACTGTAAACATGACTAAGGATAAGATAAGCGAAAAGAAAAGGAAATAGTTGCAAGGAAGTTTGCAGCACTGTATCGAGCAGAGCAGAGTACCGATAGAAAATGAACAGAGACTATACTCATGATAAACAGAAATACAAGGTAATATATTCCGCGTTTCAATTTTGGTTTTTTCTGCGCATGTACGTCATTCTGATACCTCTTGATCAGCTGTCACTTTAATTCCCTCTCTTACTTGTGTGTTTTTTTTTCTTAATACAGAAAAAATATTGTGTTTAAGTAGTAAATGTAATATTTAAATCGTACATACTTGGCCGAAACGAAGGAATCATGTCAGATGCAGCTAATGTTATGGCTATGCCGGAATCAGAAATGGAGCATATGGGTTTACACGAAAAAAACGGGGACTTCTCAGAAAGCGCTGATGGTAGCATTTTGATATCATCCAACTTATTATCGGATCTTTTGCCGACAGAATGTGTAACCATTGCAAATGATGTGGAGCAAATATTTACTCTTGATGACATGAGCGATATCAAGTATGATGCCATAGAATATTTAGCTGGGTATCTCATAAAACGTTTCAAAGGGAAGATCTCCAATATCACAGAGATGTACTGCGATGAAAACAACGAATCAGGACTTACATGGACAAATGTTATTAGCGAAGGGGGCTTGCATAAGCCTAATGCATTATTTCTTTCGGAATTAGGAAAATTGGATACGATTTTCAATAAACAAAATGGTGAAAACAATAATTCACTTAAATCATGTTCAAATTATATTTCTTCTCTAATTTCTAAATATAACTGTGATAACATATTAAACATTGAAATCGTTAAAGTTTTTTTCCGATGTAAAATGTATTTTCGAATTAATATTAAAAATAGAGAGTTGCAAAATAAGCTTCATTGTAAAAAAAGGAAAAATTAACAAAACTGTTAACTGAAACTATGATAGGTATCATAATATATACCTATATAATAGATATAATAATGACATACGTGTACCTGTGTATGTGTATTCAAATTATCTTAATAATAAAATATTCTTAACAAAAACAAAAACCAATTATTATTTAACTTTTATTAAAAAAATGTTCAGATAGGTATAATAAATACCTCATAATGACAGAACAAAGCAAAGCAAAGGGTATCAAGCTTACGTCATCAATGTTAGAAAGAGATAGAGATAGACATGCGCAATATATTACCTTGTATTTCTGTTTATCATGGACTATACTATCACTACGGCTGCGGTAAAGAATTAAGAATCTTCGCAGCTTGTGCTGCACAAAAAAAATGGCAGGCAGTCTGTCTAAATAATTAACATTAAAATTGTCATTATCGGCCTTAGTGAACGCACTTATATACTTGTATTAAAAAATAATTGTATGAACGCTGTTCAGACTTGAAACAGTGTACTAATTATTTTCTTCTTGCTAGAAGAATGACGTTAGTTACTTCTTCTTTTTCAGCTGTAGTAGTAGCATCTTTTCATATTGTTCCAATAATAATACTTCTTAAGTTGTGCTTTTGGAAAAGAAATAAATATATTTAAAGTTAAAAATACAATCTAATTTGAAACACAACATTCATTTTATTTGGCATCAACATTTTGGTCTTATAAACCGCATTAATTGATACACAAATACATACTTGATGGAACTATTTTCCGAATCGAATATGATTCAACAATTTTCACGGAAACATCAAGAATCCGACACTAAATACGCTGCTAAACAACCATATTGAATTTGCATCAATTTCAACCGCATTTTTCTGAAAGGAAGAATATATTAAATTTACAAACCGCATCAGCTGGAAGCCCGCATACATTACACACCGCTAATCACCAGTCCTTACCGCAACAATATATAAACCCGCAATTAACACAACATTGGTCCTTCGAACCGCGATATATATTTGTATTAACCTCAAAATTGCTGAATCACAATCATAATAAACGTGATAAGAGCAACCAAAGTGTCTCTATACACCATACACCGCACAACGCTATTGGCGCACAAAAGTGAATTGCTGATCATCATACATCATACGTCATCAATCAAGTTTAACAAAATAAATTAAATAAATTATTGTGTACAGGTGAGTCAACGCCAAAATTATATTTCATTTTGTATTTTCAATTAACTACTCATTGTTCGTTCAATCATAATGACTGACACTGACCAAAGCAAAATCGACTCCTGTAAAAGGTCGGTAAGCGCATATAAAGGTTATGTATCCCGGTACAAAAATATGTAAGGTGATGTAACTGAACGCACCAAAGGTGATTTAGAATCCATTTTGAATAGAGTAAAAACACTTTACGATAAATTTGATATTGCTCAATCAAATTTAGAGGACGTAGATCCCACCGCCATTGAAACTTCTGACAAATATCGTTCTGATTTGGAGGCTAATTGTAGATCGGTTGAATCATTAGTTAGAAATATTTTGGAAACACTCCAAAGTCAGAAAATGGATGAAAAGCCAGTCGTACAGACGTTTCATCGTCCGCTTTCGCTCCAGCTTCCAGATATTCCGCTTCCTAAATTTAACGGCAGTTTCACATCGTGGATTGAATTTAGAAAAAGCTACAAACAAAGAGTTCATGAAGAGAATCGATTAGGTTCAGTATTAAAATTTACTTGCCTTCAAAATTGTCTACAGGGTGGAACCGCTTATCATTTTATACAGTCTATTCCAAACACAGAAGAGAATTATAAACAGGTTTGGGAATCTCTTTTTAATCACTACGAGAATGAACCTCGAATTAAATATGTACATATAAAAAATTTATACCATTTAAAGCCCGTTGGCAAGGAAAATTGCCCTACCGCTCTTCGAGAATTGATAGATAGCTTTTGGAAACAATATAACGCATTAAAAGCATGGAAAATTCCTACCGAGAGTTGGGATTTAATCTTAACTTTTCACATTTCCATGCTGGTTGATCAAGCATCTCGACAGCAAATTGAAACCAAGAAACCAAAAGACAAAATTCCCTCCACAAAAGAAATTATGGATATCTTATCTGAAAGGGCACGTATTCTTGAAGTGATATTACCTCATAACGACAATTATAAATCAAAACCAGTTCAATCTTTTAAGCCAAAAAAGGTACAATCATTCATAACCACTGAAAATATAAAATATATCAGTTGTAGGTATTGTAAGAAAGAACACTCCATATTTAAGTGTCAAACTTTTCTTGAAATGTCAATATTTGATAGGAGTAAATGGGTACAAACTAATAAATTATGTCATAATTGTATAGGTACACATCACATCAGTAAGTGCCAATCTACATCTAGATGCAATCATTGTAAAGGGAAACATCATACCCTTTTACATATAAATTATTCAAATGTTTCCAATAATAATCAGGAACATTCACAATTTAATTACAAAAACACGAAGTCTAGTATGACAAGTAATTCTAATTCGAATCAATCAAACCCATCGGTATCTAATCAAAATCATTCTAATAACAATGAACAAACGTCTCAAATCGAATCAGGTAACATTAATAGTTATGCATCTACAAATTTATCACCTAATTACTCAGTTCAAATGCATTCTTTCTTGATTCCTTCCAAACAAATCATTCCTGATAGTTCTGACTCTGATTCAAACACAATGAATATTTGTTATTTCGCAACACAAAAACAAATCTTATTATCCACTGTGATAATTTGGGTAGAAAGCCCCACTGGGGTCAAATATCAATGTCGTGCGTTACTCGACAGTGGTTCACAGTGCAATTTTATCACTGGAGAATTCGTTCAAACTGCAGGAATTATTAAAAGACCAATAAGTACTTCCATTTTAGGTATTAATAAAAAGTCCATGGAAATCAAACATAAAGTAAATCTAACTATTGGGTCAAGAATAAACAATTATCAAGTAAACTTAGAATTTCTTGTATTGAAAAACCCTTTGAGTAACTTACCATTACAAAAGATAGATTTCGACATTTCAAAAATACCACCATCAATCGAACTAGCTGATCCAACTTTTTACATTCCACAAAAGGTAGATATATTGTTAGGAGCCGAAATATATTTCAGTATAATGAATAATGAGAAAATAAATTTAATTCAAGAACTTCCACCTTTCTTTAATTCTGTTTTTCGATACATAATTTGCGGTCCAATCAATAGAAACAACCAAATACAACAAGTATAAATGTTCTGTTGTGATGTAGATCAAATCCGTAAGGAAATTCAGGAGTTTGCTAAAATTGAAGATGTGAAAGCTAAAAATAATTTTTCCATTGAAAAGTCTTGTGAGTTACACTATGTTGATAATATCAAACGTGATAGTAGTGGTAGATATAGTGTTGCTCTACCTAAAAAACAAAATATTAAATCTCTTGCTAATAAAATAAATAAAATGCATTGAAACAATTCTTCTCTTTAGAGAAAAAATTAGATGGAAACTCACATCTAAAAGCCGAATATATACAATTTATGGAAGAGTACATAATGTTGAATCAAATGGAACTGGTCAAGGAACCTATTCCAGATTTATGTTATTTTTTACCGCACCATCCTGTTTTTAAAGAGAGTTCAACCACAACCAAAATGCGAGCTGTTTTCAACGGGTCATCGAAATCAGCATCTGGTCTATCTCTTAATGACACACTTATGACAGGACCTACCATTCAAAATGATTTGTTATCCATTATCCTTCGTTTCCGTAAATTCCCTATAGCAGTGACCGCTGATATTACAAAAATGTATCGTCAGATCAATATACATCCAAACGACAGATTTTTACAACTTATATTTTGGCGTAAGTCAACTAACCTATTTCTATATATAAATTAAACACGGTCACATACGGCACCACGAGCGCCCCATTTCTCGCTATAAGGACGCTAAAGCAATTAGCATCCGACGAATATTCCTAATACCCAAATGCATCTATAATTCTTTTAGAAGAAATGTATGATGACGATCTAGTTTCTGGTGCAAACACCGCAAAAGACGCTGCATCTATAAAAGAAGAATTAATCAAGTTATTAGCCACCGGAGGCTTTGAACTAAGGAAATGGACCTCGAATAACAAAAATGTAGTTCCCTTAAATATAGAAAATAACACCGATAATGTCGTTAACATTTTAGGTATAGTTTGGGATTCTTAAAATGATGTTATCAACATTTCTCTCACTAAATTTGGTACACCATCTATCATTAATAAACGTACCCTATTATCTGAAATTGCTCAGTTGTATGACCCATTAGGTCTTTGCGCTGTTGTCATATTTTTAGCCAAACGCATTATGCAGCAGTTATGGGCTGTTCCAAATTTATGTTGGGACGATGATATACCCGAACCACTCAAGCTGTATTGGATGGAGTTCTCGACTCAGGTGAATTTGTTGCAAACCATTCAGGTTCCCAGATGCATCATACAGTCAGATTCAGAAGTAATAGAACTTCATGGATTTGGTGATGCATCGGAGAAGTGCTATGAATGCTGTATATATATCCGTACTATGGACAAAAATAAACAATACGGTTGCCACCCTCTTTGTGCAAAATCAAAGGTTGCACCGCTGAAAGGTCAAACGATACTAAGGTTAGAGTTATGTGCCTCTCTATTATTATCACAATTGTACGAAAATGTTGTAGCCGCACTAAAAATTAAATTCACGCAAACTATTCTGTGGACAGATTCAGAAATCACTCTGTACAGAATTAATTCTCCTCCCGCTAGATATGCAACCTTCGTAGCTAACCGCGTATCCCAAATCCAGGAAATTACACCTCCAAAAATATGGGCTCATGTCCCTTCCGAAAAAAAATCCCGCTGATTTGGTATCCCGTGGATTAATGCCATCGCAATTGGCTGATTGTGATTTATGGTGGCATGGACCTCAATTTTTAACTATCCAGGATGAATGGCCTGAAATAAAAAAAATTGGTTCAAATTTTAAAGATTCAGAAGATAGTAAGATACCAATTGTTTTAAACGTTGTCATCCCAAACCGCTTCTTCGATTATGCAGAGGATTATGATGAACTCTTGCGTTTATCTGCAATTGCTCGTCGTTTTTTTAAATACATGTCGAATAAAATTCGTAGCATTGAAAATGTATCGTCGAATGATACATTGACCACACAAGAAATTGAAGATGCGTTATTTGGATTAATTAAATCCACTCAATCCGAATATTACGCCAAAGAAATCAAACAGTTAAATGACAAAAAGTTTGATTATAAAAAAAATCGTTTAAAAATATTGAATCCGTTTTTTGATGAGAAAGGCCTACTGCGAGTTGGTGGCAGATTAAATAATTCTGAATTGCTGACATATTACCAAAAACATCCTTTGTTGTTACCTGCTAATCATCCACTCACAAGTATGATTGTTAAAAAAGAACATCGACGTAACCTTCACGCAGGTCCCCAAAGTTTGTTAAGCTTCGTTAGGTAAAATTTTTGGATACCAGGAGGTTTAACCTTATGCAAACAAATCGTTCGTAATTGCCTCATTTGTTTTCGAAACAAACCGTCATCAATTACACAACTTATGGGATAATTGCCATTAGAACGTATACATCCCAGTCGTCCTTTTGAAAACACTGGAATTGACTATGCCGGTCCATTTAATGTTAACAATAAAATCCGCTCGAATGTTGTATGCAAGGCATATCTTGTAATTTTCATTTGCTTCTCATCTAAAGCTACACACATTGAAGTAGTTCAGGATCTCACAACACAAGCGTTTCTTTCAGCACTTCGTCGATTTGTTTCTAGACGTGGTCGTTGTTCTAATATATATTCCGATAACGCCACAAATTTTATTGGAGCAAAATCAGAATTAGTCAAACTTCAAGAATTATTTAATTCAGAAACTCACAAATTCGAAATGTTACGATATTGTCACGAGGAGGGCATTCGCTGGCATACCATTCCACCTCGCTCACCACATTTCGGAGGGCTGTGGGAAGCGGCCGTTAAAAGTACTAAACATCACTTAAAAAGGGTTTTAGGAGACAAAATCTGTTCCTATGAAGAACTTATAACACTTTCTACACAAATAGAAGCCTGTCTAAATTCAAGACCCATCAGTGCTATGTCAAATGATCCTTCAGATCTATCCCCGTTAACTCCAGGTCATTTTTTAATAGGTCATCCAATAAATTTAATACCTGAACCTTCTTTGTCACATCTAGACTTCAATCGTTTATCTCGTTATCAACGGCTCCAACCACTAACTGTGAAGTGGCTGCATATTGCATATCACTGCCCAAACAGAGTACTAAGCTTTTGGTTTCAACTCATAAAAAAATTTGAGTTGTTTTAAATTAAATTTGAAGAGAAGAGAAGTGAGCAACACTAACCAATGCATCGAAATGGTATGCTAAGAATGTCGCTTTGAAACATGCAGGCCAATTATTCGTGATTAAATTTCTTTTGCATGGTTCTCTCCCTTCTGTAATAGATCAAAGAGTTATTCAATTTAAAAAAAAAATTCAGTAATTTTAAAATAAATTTTAAGAGAAATGAAATTGAATAGAGAAGAATTTCGCTTTGATACATGCAGGCCAATTATTCATCATTAAATTTCTTTTGCATGGTTCTCTCTCTTCTGTAATTGATCGAAGAGTTATTTACTCTAGTTACTGTAAACATGACTAAGGATAAGATAAGCGAAAAGAAAAGGAAATAGTTGCAAGGAAGTTTGCAGCACTGTATCGAGCAGAGCAGAGTACCGATAGAAAATGAACAGAGACTATACTCATGATAAACAGAAATACAAGGTAATATATTCCGCGTTTCAATTTTGGTTTTTTCTGCGCATGTACGTCATTCTTATACCTCTTGATCAGCTGTCACTTTAATTCCCTCTCTTACTTGTGTGTTTTTTTTCTTAATACAGAAAAAATATTGTGTTTAAGTAGTAAATGTAATATTTAAATCGTACATACTTGGCCGAAACGAAGGAATCATGTCAGATGCAGCTAATGTTATGGCTATGCCGGAATCAGAAATGGAGCATATGGGTTTACACGAAAAAAACGGGGACTTCTCAGAAAGCGCTGATGGTAGCATTTTGATATCATCCAACTTATTATCGGATCTTTTGCCGACAGAATGTGTAACCATTGCAAATGATGAGGAGCAAATATTTACTCTTGATGACATGAGCGATATCAAGTATGATGCCATAGAATATTTAGCTGGGTATCTCATAAAACGTTTCAAAGGGAAGATCTCCAATATCACAGAGATGTACTGCGATGAAAACAACGAATCAGGACTTACATGGACAAATGTTATTAGCGAAGGGGGCTTGCATAAGCCTAATGCATTATTTCTTTCGGAATTGGGAAAATTGGATACGATTTTCAATAAACAAAATGGTGAAAACAATAATTCACTTAAATCATGTTCAAATTATATTTCTTCTCTAATTTCTCAATATAACTGTGATAACATATTAAACATTGAAATCGTTAAAGTTTTTTTCCGATGTAAAATGTATTTTCGAATTAATATTAAAAATAGAGAGTTGCAAAATAAGCTTCATTGTAAAAAAAGGAAAAATTAACAAAACTGTTAACTGAAACTATGATAGGTATCATAATATATACCTATATAATAGATATAATAATGACATACGTGTACCTGTGTATGTGTATTCAAATTATCTTAATAATAAAATATTCTTAACAAAAACAAAAACCAATTATTATTTAACTTTTATTAAAAAAATGTTCAGATAGGTATAATAAATACCTCATAATGACAGAACAAAGCAAAGCAAAGGGTATCAAGCTTACGTCATCAATGTTAGAAAGAGATAGAGATAGACATGCGCAATATATTACCTTGTATTTCTGTTTATCATGGACTATACTATCACTACGGCTGCGGTAAAGAATTAAGAATCTTCGCAGCTTGTGCTGCACAAAAAAAATGGCAGGCAGTCTGTCTAAATAATTAACATTAAAATTGTCATTATCAGCCTTAGTGAACGCACTTATATACTTGTATTCAAAAATAATTGTATGAACGCTGTTCAGACTTGAAACAGTGTACTAATTATTTTCTTCTTGCTAGAAGAATGACGTTAGTTACTTCTTCTTTTTCAGCTGTAGTAGTAGCATCTTTTCATATTGTTCCAATAATAATACTTCTTAAGTTGTGCTTTTGGAAAAGAAATAAATATATTTAAAGTTAAAAATACAATCTAATTTGAAACACAACATTCATTTTATTTGGCATCAACATTTTGGTCTTATAAACCGCATTAATTGATACACAAATACATACTTGATGGAACTATTTTCCGAATAGAATATGATTCAACACTTTTCACGGAAACATCAAGAATCCGACACTAAATACGCTGCTAAACAACCATATTGAATTTGCATCAATTTCAACCGCATTTTTCTGAAAGGAAGAATATATTAAATTTACAAACCGCATCAGCTAGAAGCCCGCATACATTACACACCGCTAATCACCAGTCCTTACCGCAACAATATATAAACCCGCAATTAACACAACATTGGTCCTTCGTATATCGCGGTATTAACCTCAAAATTGCTGAATCACAATCATAATAAACGTGATAAGAGCAACCAAAGTGTCTCTATACACCATACACCGCACAACGCTATTGGCGCACAAAAGTGAATTGCTGATCATCATACATCATACGTCATCAATCAAGTTTAACAAAATAAATTAAATAAATTATTGTGTACAGGTGAGTCAACGCCAAAATTATATTTCATTTTGTATTTTCAATTAACTACTCATTGTTCGTTCAATCATAATGACTGACACTGACCAAAGCAAAATCGACTCCTGTAAAAGGTCGGTAAGCGCATATAAAGGTTATGTATCCCGGTACAAAAATATGTAAGGTGATGTAACTGAACGCACCAGAATCCATTTTGAATAGAGTAAAAACACTTTACGATAAATTTGATATTGCTCAATCAAATTTAGAGGACGTAGATCCCACCGCCATTGAAACTTCTGACAAATATCGTTCTGATTTGGAGGCTAATTGTAGATCGGTTGAATCATTAGTTAGAAATATTTTGGAAACACTCCAAAGTCAGAAAATAGATGAAAAGCCAGTCGTACAGACGTTTCATCGTCCGCTTTCGCTCCAGCTTCCAGATATTCCGCTTCCTAAATTTAACGGCAGTTTCACATCGTGGATTGAATTTAGAAAAAGCTACAAACAAAGAGTTCATGAAGAGAATCGATTAGGTTCAGTATTAAAATTTACTTGCCTTCAAAATTGTCTACAGGGTGGAACCGCTTATCATTTTATACAGTCTATTCCAAACACAGAAGAGAATTATAAACAGGTTTGGGAATCTCTTTTTAATCACTACGAGAATGAACCTCGAATTAAATATGTACATATAAAAAATTTATACCATTTAAAGCCCGTTGGCAAGGAAAATTGCCCTACCGCTCTTCGAGAATTGATAGATAGCTTTTGGAAACAATATAACGCATTAAAAGCATGGAAAATTCCTACCGAGAGTTGGGATTTAATCTTAACTTTTCACATTTCCATGCTGGTTGATCAAGCATCTCGACAGCAAATTGAAACCAAGAAACCAAAAGACAAAATTCCCTCCACAAAAGAAATTATGGATATCTTATCTGAAAGGGCACGTATTCTTGAAGTGATATTACCTCATAACGACAATTATAAATCAAAACCAGTTCAATCTTTTAAGCCAAAAAAGGTACAATCATTCATAACCACTGAAAATATAAAATATATCAGTTGTAGGTATTGTAAGAAAGAACACTCCATATTTAAGTGTCAAACTTTTCTTGAAATGTCAATATTTGATAGGAGTAAATGGGTACAAACTAATAAATTATGTCATAATTGTATAGGTACACATCACATCAGTAAGTGCCAATCTACATCTAGATGCAATCATTGTAAAGGGAAACATCATACCCTTTTACATATAAATTATTCAAATGTTTCCAATAATAATCAGGAACATTCACAATTTAATTACAAAAACACGAAGTCTAGTATGACAAGTAATTCTAATTCGAATCAATCAAACCCATCGGTATCTAATCAAAATCATTCTAATAACAATGAACAAACGTCTCAAATCGAATCAGGTAACATTAATAGTTATGCATCTACAAATTTATCACCTAATTACTCAGTTCAAATGCATTCTTTCTTGATTCCTTCCAAACAAATCATTCCTGATAGTTCTGACTCTGATTCAAACACAATGAATATTTGTTATTTCGCAACACAAAAACAAATCTTATTATCCACTGTGATAATTTGGGTAGAAAGCCCCACTGGGGTCAAATATCAATGTCGTGCGTTACTCGACAGTGGTTCACAGTGCAATTTTATCACTGGAGAATTCGTTCAAACTGCAGGAATTATTAAAAGACCAATAAGTACTTCCATTTTAGGTATTAATAAAAAGTCCATGGAAATCAAACATAAAGTAAATCTAACTATTGGGTCAAGAATAAACAATTATCAAGTAAACTTAGAATTTCTTGTATTGAAAAACCCTTTGAGTAACTTACCATTACAAAAGATAGATTTCGACATTTCAAAAATACCACCATCAATCGAACTAGCTGATCCAACTTTTTACATTCCACAAAAGGTAGATATATTGTTAGGAGCCGAAATATATTTCAGTATAATGAATAATGAGAAAATAAATTTAATTCAAGAACTTCCACCTTTCTTTAATTCTGTTTTTCGATACATAATTTGCGGTCCAATCAATAGAAACAACCAAATACAACAAGTATAAATGTTCTGTTGTGATGTAGATCAAATCCGTAAGGAAATTCAGGAGTTTGCTAAAATTGAAGATGTGAAAGCTAAAAATAATTTTTCCATTGAAAAGTCTTGTGAGTTACACTATGTTGATAATATCAAACGTGATAGTAGTGGTAGATATAGTGTTGCTCTACCTAAAAAACAAAATATTAAATCTCTTGCTAATAAAATAAATAAAATGCATTGAAACAATTCTTCTCTTTAGAGAAAAAATTAGATGGAAACTCACGTCTAAAAGCCGAATATATACAATTTATGGAAGAGTACATAATGTTGAATCAAATGGAACTGGTCAAGGAACCTATTCCAGATTTATGTTATTTTTTACCGCACCATCCTGTTTTTAAAGAGAGTTCAACCACAACCAAAATGCGAGCTGTTTTCAACGGGTCATCGAAATCAGCATCTGGTCTATCTCTTAATGACACACTTATGACAGGACCTACCATTCAAAATGATTTGTTATCCATTATCCTTCGTTTCCGTAAATTCCCTATAGCAGTGACCGCTGATATTACAAAAATGTATCGTCAGATCAATATACATCCAAACGACAGATTTTTACAACTTATATTTTGGCGTAAGTCAACTAACCTATTTCTATATATAAATTAAACACGGTCACATACGGCACCACGAGCGCCCCATTTCTCGCTATAAGGACGCTAAAGCAATTAGCATCCGACGAATATTCCTAATACCCAAATGCATCTATAATTCTTTTAGAAGAAATGTATGATGACGATCTAGTTTCTGGTGCAAACACCGCAAAAGACGCTGCATCTATAAAAGAAGAATTAATCAAGTTATTAGCCACCGGAGGCTTTGAACTAAGGAAATGGACCTCCAATAACAAAAATGTAGTTCCCTTAAATATAGAAAATAACACCGATAATGTCGTTAACATTTTAGGTATAGTTTGGGATTCTTAAAATGATGTTATCAACATTTCTCTCACTAAATTTGATACACAATCTATCATTAATAAACGTACCCTATTATCTGAAATTGCTCAGTTATATGACCCATTAGGTCTTTGCGCTGTTGTCATATTTTTAGCCAAACGCATTATGCAGCAGTTATGGGCTGTTCCAAATTTATGTTGGGACGATGATATACCCGAACCACTCAAGCTGTATTGGATGGAGTTCTCGACTCAGGTGAATTTGTTGCAAACCATTCAGGTTCCCAGATGCATCATACAGTCAGATTCAGAAGTAATAGAACTTCATGGATTTGGTGATGCATCGGAGAAGTGCTATGAATGCTGTATATATATCCGTACTATGGACAAAAATAAACAATACGGTTGCCACCCTCTTTGTGCAAAATCAAAGGTTGCACCGCTGAAAGGTCAAACGATACCAAGGTTAGAGTTATGTGCCTCTCTATTATTATCACAATTGTACGAAAATGTTGTAGCCGCACTAAAAATTAAATTCACGCAAACTATTCTGTGGACAGATTCAGAAATCACTCTGTACAGAATTAATTCTCCTCCCGCTAGATATGCAACCTTCGTAGCTAACCGCGTATCCCAAATCCAGGAAATTACACCTCCAAAAATATGGGCTCATGTCCCTTCCGAAAAAAAATCCCGCTGATTTGGTATCCCGTGGATTAATGCCATCGCAATTGGCTGATTGTGATTTATGGTGGCATGGACCTCAATTTTTAACTAACCAGGATGAATGGCCTGAAATAAAAAAAATTGGTTCAAATTTTAAAGATCCAGAATATAGTAAGATACCAATTGTTTTAAACGTTGTCATCCCAAACCGCTTCTTCGATTATGCAGAGGATTATGATGAACTCTTGCGTTTATCTGCAATTGCTCGTCGTTTTTTTAAATACATGTCGAATAAAATTCGTAGCATGGAAAATGTGTCGTCGAATGATACATTGACCACACAAGAAATTGAAGATGCGTTATTTGGATTAATTAAATCCACTCAATCCGAATATTACGCCAAAGAAATCAAACAGTTAAATGACAAAAAGTTTGATTATAAAAAAAATCGTTTAAAAATATTGAATCCGTTTCTTGATGAGAAAGGCCTCCTGCGAGTTGGTGGCAGATTAAATAATTCTGAATTGCTGACATATTACCAAAAACATCCTTTGTTGTTACCTACTAATCATCCACTCACAAGTATGATTGTTAAAAAAAACATCGACGTAACCTTCACGCAGGTCCCCAACGTATGTTAAGCTTCGTTAGGTAAAATTTTTGGATACCAGGAGGTTTAACCTTATGCAAACAAATCGTTCGTAATTGCCTCATTTGTTTTCGAAACAAACCGTCATCATATACACAACTTATGGGATAATTGCCATTAAAACGTATACATCCCAGTCGTCCTTTTGAAAACACTGGAATTGACTATGCCGGTCCATTTAATGTTAACAATAAAATCCGCTCGAATGTTGTATGCAAGGCATATCTTGTAATTTTCATTTGCTTCTCATCTAAAGCTACACACATTGAAGTAGTTCAGGATCTCACAATACAAGCGTTTCTTTCAGCACTTCGTCGATTTGTTTCTAGACGTGGTCGTTGTTCTAATATATATTCCGATAACGCCACAAATTTTATTGGAGCAAAATCAGAATTAGTCAAACTTCAAGAATTATTTAATTCAGAAACTCACAAATTCGAAATGTTACGATATTGTCACGAGGAGGGCATTCGCTGGCATACCATTCCACCTCGCTTACCACATTTCGGAGGGCTGTGGGAAGCGGCGGTTAAAACTAAACATCACATAAAAAGGGTTTTAGGAGACAAAATCTGTTCCTATGAAGAACTTATAACACTTTCTACACAAGTAGAAGCCTGTCTAAATTCAAGACCCATCAGTGCTATGTCAAATGATCCTTCAGATCTATCCCCGTTAACTCCAGGTCATTTTTTAATAGGTCATCCAATAAATTTAATACCTGAACCTTCTTTGTCACATCTAGACTTCAATCGTTTATCTCGTTATCAACGGCTCCAATCCATGTTGCAACAGTTTTGGAGGCGTTGGTCAACTGAATATCTTTGCGAATTGCAACAACGACGGAAGTGGAGCGAACCAAATGAAAATGTCATGTTGGGATCGCTAGTCCTAATGAATGAACCAACCAAATGGATCATCTTTCTTCTTTATGTCCTGTATCACCTTATGGGTCCTAGGGCCTCTACTACGCCTACGCGCCATCGCGTGCGGTTCCTGGCAATGAGCTTCAGCTCTCTCCAACTCTTCCCCAATTGCCGTGCCTCCTCCTCAACTGTTCTGCGCCATGTATTTCTCGGGCGACCCGTTCTTCTACCATCCTGAGATAACGGGTTCCATTGCATTGCGTAGTTTGCTATGGAACTGTTGCCTTTTCGGAGTGTATGACCAATCCACTGCCACTTCCGTCGTTGGATGGTTGTGCCTATTGGTTCCTGACCCGTTCTCTGGTAAAGATGTTCGTTAGAGATACGGTTAGGCCAGAAAACCCTTAAGATGTTCCGTAGGCACCTATTTACAAATGTTTGTAATCTTTCTTGTAGCGGTCACCTTCCAAGTGCTGCACCCATACAACAGCACAGATTCAACATTTGAGCGGAACAGTCGCAGCTTGGTGTTTAAGCTGATCGCATTGCTTCGCCATATCATGGACATCATTCCAAACACCGATTTTGCTTTGCCGATTCTGTTGGCAATGTCCTGTTCGGTTCCACCTTCGGTCGAGACAATACTCCCAAGATATTGGAAACTCTCTACTCTCTCTACTGGCTGTCCAGCAATGTTAACATGAGTAACTGAGTTAGTGCCGAGGTTGATGATTTTGGTTTTGGCAGTATTAATCTTCAAATCCGCAACATTTGCCTCCCTCTCCACATTTGTTGTCATTTGTTGCAGCTCCATAATTTTATGTGAGAGTAAACAAACGTCGTCAGCGTAATCCAGATGTTTGAGTTGAGATGTAAGAGTCCAACGAATTCCTCCGTTTCCAGTAGATAAAGCTGCGCGAAGTACATCGCTAATCACCAACAAAAAAAGTATCGGCGATAGAATGCAACCTTGTCGTACCCCACTTAGGATCTCGAATTCCTCTGACAGCTTTCCTCTATGCAACACATGACATTTAGAGCCATCATAGGTTGCTTTAATAATAGCTATTAGTTTATCGGGTATACCTCTCCTGCGCAAGTCGAGCCAGATAAACTGTCTATTAACACTGTCAAACGCCTTCTCAAAAACGATGAACAGCAGGTGCAGTGGTGACCGGAATTCAACGCACTGTTCAATAATGATCCGCAGGGTGTTTATGTGGTCTACACAGGAGGATCAAGTGCGGAAACCTGCTTGTTCGGCATCGATCATCATGGATCATGGGACGCATCATTAACGCGCATCCGGATGATGAGGGTTTTGTGCGAGTGGTTTCAGTTAAAACAAAATCAGGTATATATACTCGGGCTATTTCGAAAATATGTGTTTTGCCTATTGAAATCGGAGATATCTCGTGATCAGTTGATCGATTAAATGTCAAATTTACTTCATACATTTTTATTTCATTTAATTTTTTTGGATAATGTGAGCAATCGAACAATGAATGTTTATTGAAATTTTTATAGTGAAAAATGGGTCTTGACAAGCATACTTTTAAAAATTAAATAACTTTATTATTTAAATGTATATGTATTATTATTTTTTTTGAAATAATGATATTTCAAGGTGGCCGGAATGTCTAAAAATTTACCATTAAAATTGTCATTATCAGCCTTAGTGAACGCACTTATATACTTGTACTAAAAAATAATTGTATGAACGCTGTTCAGACTTGAAACAGTGTACTAATTCTTTTCTTCTTGCTAGAAAAATGACGTTAGTTACTTCTTCTTTTTCGGCTGTAGTAGTAGCATCTTTTCATATTGTTCCAATAATAATATTTCTTAAGTTGTGCTTTTGGAAAAGAAATAAATATATTTAAAGTTAAAAATACAATCTAATTTGAAACACAACATTCATTTCATTTGGCATCAACATTTTGGTCTTATAAACCGCATTAATTGATACACAAATACATACTTGATGGAACTATTTTCCGAATCGAATATGATTCAACACTTTTCACGGAAACATCAAGAATCCGACACTAAATACGCTGCTAAACAACCATATTGAATTTGCATCAATTTCAACCGCATTTTTCTGAAAGGAAGAATATATTAAATTTACAAACCGCATCAGCTAGAAGCCCGCATACAATACACACCGCTAATCACCAGTCCTTACCGCAACAATATATAAACCCGCAATTAACGCAACACAGTCGGTATGCACGAAATTGCGGCTATATTTTGAACCGACTTACAGTCTGCTTGTAGGGCGACAATTTGACATTTACATTTTGCTATTTGCATCCCATTTTAAGTAGCTGCGTAAACTGCGCAGTCGATTTTTCTTTAATGCATTGGCTGAAAAGTGAATTTTTGACCAACATGCAGCATAAACTACGCAGCGGCTGAATTCTTGACCGAGCCTACTAGAGCTGTTAAAATAATATGTGCGTGTAATCTTTACGCGCGGTTGGAGTGAAATTCTTTGACGTTGTGGCCAATATTACGATTAAATTAGAAGGCACGAGTCGCTTGAGAAATTGCTTAGTTCCCAAAATTCCAGACCATAATGATCATATTCCAGAATTCCCATAGGAAGAAGTCTTATAGCCGTATATTAGTCCTGCATTCCGAATTTCATTTGAATCGTTTGAGAAATTGCTTTGTTCCAGAAATTCCAGACAATAATGATCATATTCCAGAATTTCCATAGGAAGAAATCTTATAGTCACATCTTAGTCCTACATTCCGAATTTCATGCGAATCGCTTGAGAAATTGCTTTGTTCCAGAAATTCCAGACAATAATGATTATATTCCAGAATATCCATAGGAAGAAATCTTATAGTCACATCTTGATACTACATTCCGAATTTCATGCGAATCGCTTGAGAAGTTGCTTTGTTCCAGATATTCCAGACAATAATGATCATACTCCAGAATTTCCATAGGAAGAAATCTTATAGTCACATCTTAGTCCTGCATTCCGAATTTCATGCGAATCGCTTGAGAAGTTGCTTTGTTCCAGAAATTCCAGACAATAATGATCATATTCCAGAATTTCCATAGGAACAAGTCTTATAGTCACATATTAGTCCTACATTCCGAGTTGCATACGAATCCCTTGAGAAATCGCTTGGTTCCAAAAATCCCAGCCCCTATTGGTCAGATCCTAGAATTTCCATAGGAACAAGTCTTATAGTCACATATTAGTCCTACATTCCGAATTTCATGCGAATCGCTTGTACAAAAAACTCTAGTTCCTCATGACCAAATCCCATTGGATATTAAAAAACGTTACTTAAAATATGTTAAAAACGTAGCTTAACATCTGTTAAAAAAAACGTTACTTAACAGCTGTTAAAAAAACGTTACTTAACATCTGTTAAATAGTGACATTTAACATTTGAGTTTTTGAACATGTACCCCCTTAAACCTTGGAGTGAGACGTTGTCACGTCAAAAAACAGACTGGGAAAGCTTCATAATAACATTAGAACAAAGAATTCAACTAGCAGTACCACTGCAAACCAAGGATCAGTTGGACTTTGAAGTGGATAAATTTGTCAGTGACATTCAGAAAGCAGCTTGGGAAAACACTCCTGAAATCAAAAGAAAATTTAAAGGTAATAACTACCCTAGAGAAGTATTAGAGCTGATTAAAGAAAAAAGAAAAGCGAGGAAAAAAATGGCATTATACTAGGGCTCCGCAAGATAAAACCAGGTTAAATAATTTCAATTTTAGACTAAGTCAAAAGATCAAACAATTGAAAAATGACACACTAAGTGAATTCCTACGTACCCTTACTAACGACTCTAGTACTGAATACTCACTTTGGAAAACAACCGGAAAGCTTAAAAGACCAATTATGCAAATGCCCCCAGTTAAAAATTCGTATGGCAGTTGGGCCAGAAACAATTCTCAAAAAGCATCAAGGTTTGCAGAACATCCAACCGAATTCAGTGGACAATATTGAAATACTACCCAATGTTATCGAGCAAGATTAAATTAAATTAAATCAATTAAGTCGAGAATTTATGTAATTTTCTATTTATTATTCTGCAATAACTTCGATAAAGAATGAACTTATCAAACTTAAAAGTTTATAAAAAAAAGGACCAATTCAGCAAAAATATTGCGGTCGTCGATTAAACTAAAACATTTACTTTGTGCAATTGTAATAATAAGAAAAATCTCTAGTAACTACATGCAAATAGAGGAAAATTTGGAGTTACGTTCTGATCATTCCCCGATTATATTAACGCTAAGCGAAAATATAATTTCAAAACTTTCCAATCCCACTCTTGTCAATAAAAAGAACAGGGTAGGCTGTGTCGAGGACACGGCCGTGGGTTTTGAGCGTGACAACGTCTGTCCGGGACGAAAGAAAAGAAAACAAAGATCTTGTTGTCTGTGGGACATAAACACGGACGTATATATTAAAATTTTTTTCTATACTAAATACAAGTCCTACAACTTGCACCGTAGCTCATCACATTATATATAAATTATTTATCATTTTTATTTAATGTTCATAACCACTAACTGTGAAGTGGCTGCATATTGCATATCACTGCCCAAACAGAGTAATCAGCTTTTGGTTTCAACTCATAAAAAAATTTGAGTTGTTTTAAATTAAATTTGAAGAGAAGAGAAGTGAGCAGCACTAACCAATGCATCGAAATGGTATGCTAAGAATGTCGCTTTGAAACATGCAGGCCAATTATTCGTGATTAAATTTCTTTTGCATGGTTCTCTCCCTTCTGTAATAGATCAAAGAGTTATTCAATTTAAAAAAAAAAATTGAGTAATTTTAAAATAAATTTTAAGAGAAATGAAATTGGAGAGAGAAGAATTTCGCTTTGATACATGCAGGCCAATTATTCATCATTAAGTTTCTTTTGCATGGTTCTCTCTCTTCTGTAATTGATCGAAGAGTTATTTACTCTAGTTACTGTAAACATGACTAAGGATAAGATAAGCGAAAAGAAAAGGAAATAATTGCAAGGAAGTTTGCAGCACTGTATCGAGCAGAGCAGAGTACCGATAGAAAATGAACAGAGACTATACTCATGATAAACAGAAATACAAGGTAATATATTCCGCGTTTCAATTTTGGTTTTTTCTGCGCATGTACGTCATTCTGATACCTCTTGATCAGCTGTCACTTTAATTCCCTCTCTTACTTGTGTGTTTTTTTTCTTAATACAGAAAAAATATTGTGTTTAAGTAGTAAATGTAATATTTAAATCGTACATACTTGGCCGAAACGAAGGAATCATGTCAGATGCAGCTAATGTTATGGCTATGCCGGAATCAGAAATGGAGCATATGGGTTTACACGAAAAAAACGGGGACTTCTCAGAAAGCGCTGATGGTAGCATTTTGATATCATCCAACTTATTATCGGATCTTTTGCCGACAGAATGTGTAACCATTGCAAATGATGAGGAGCAAATATTTACTCTTGATGACATGAGCGATATCAAGTATGATGCCATAGAATATTTAGCTGGGTATCTCATAAAACGTTTCAAAGGGAAGATCTCCAATATCACAGAGATGTATTGCGATGAAAACAACGAATCGAGCTTACATGGGCAAATGTTATTAGCGAAGGGGGCTTGCATAAGCCTAATGCATTATTTCTTTCGGAATTGGGAAAATTGGATACGATTTTCAATAAACAAAATGGTGAAAACAATAATTCACTTAAATCATGTTCAAATTATATTTCTTCTCTAATTTCTCAATATAACTGTGATAACATATTAAACATTGAAATCGTTAAAGTTTTTTTCCGATGTAAAATGTATTTTCGAATTAATATTAAAAATAGAGAGTTGCAAAATAAGCTTCATTGTAAAAAAAGAAAAATTAACAAAACTGTTAACTGAAACTATGATATGTATCATAATATATACCTATATAATAGATATAATAATGACATACGTGTACCTGTGTATGTGTATTCAAATTATCTTAATAATAAAATATTCTTAACAAAAACAAAAACCAATTATTATTTAACTTTTATTAAAAAAATGTTCAGATAGGTATAATAAATACCTCATAATGACAAAGCAAAGCAAAGGGTATCAAGCTTACGTCATCAATGTTAGAAAGAGATAGAGATAGACATGCGCAATATATTACCTTGTATTTCTGTTTATCATGGACTATACTATCACTACGGCTGCGGTAAAGAATTAAGAATCTTCGCAGCTTGTGCTGCACAAAAAAAATGGCAGGCAGTCTGTCTAAATAATTAACATTAAAATTGTCATTATCAGCCTTAGTGAACGCACTTATATACTTGTATTAAAAAATAATTGTATGAACGCTGTTCAGACTTGAAACGGTGTACTAATTATTTTCTTCTTGCTAGAAGAATGACGTTAGTTACTTCTTCTTTTTCAGCTGTAGTAGTAGCATCTTTTCATATTGTTCCAATAATAATACTTCTTAAGTTGTGCTTTTGGAAAAGAAATAAATATATTTAAAGTTAAAAATACAATCTAATTTGAAACACAACATTCATTTTATTTGGCATCAACATTTTGGTCTTATAAACCGCATTAATTGATACACAAATACATACTTGATGGAACTATTTTCCGAATCGATTATGATTCAACACTTTTCACGGAAACATCAAGAATCCGACACTAAATACGCTGCTAAACAACCATATTGAATTTGCATCAATTTCAACCGCATTTTTCTGAAAGGAAGAATATATTAAATTTACAAACCGCATCAGCTAGAAGCCCGCATACATTACACACCGCTAATCACCAGTCCTTACCGCAACAATATATAAACCCGCAATTAACACAACATTGGTCCTTCGAATCGCGATATATATTTGTATTAACCTCAAAATTGCTGAATCACAATCATAATAAACGTGATAAGAGCAACCAAAGTGTCTCTATACACCATACACCGCACAACGCTATTGGCGCACAAAAGTGAATTGCTGATCATCATACATCATACGTCATCAATCAAGTTTAACAAAATAAATTAAATAAATTATTGTGTACAGGTGAGTCAACACCAAAATTTTATTTCATTTTGTATTTTCAATTAACTACTCATTGTTCTTTCAATCATAATGACTGACACTGACCAAAGCAAAATCGACTCCTGTAAAAGGTCAGTAAGCGCATATAAAGGTTATGTATCCCAGTACAAAAATATGTTAGGTGATGTAACTGAACGCACCAAAGGTGATTTAGAATCCATTTTGAATAGAGTAAAAACACTTTACGATAAATTTGATATTGCTCAATCAAATTTAGAGGACGTAGATCCCAGCGCCATTGAAACTTCTGACAAATATCGTTCTGATTTGGAGGCTAATTGTAGATCGGTTGAATCATTAGTTAGAAATATTTTGGACTTTGGAGTGTCCAAAGTCAGAAAATAGATGAAAAGCCAGTCGTACAGACGTTTCATCGTCCGATTTCGCTCCAGCTTCCAGATATTCCTTTTTAATCACTACGAGAATGAACCTCGAATTAAATATGTACATATAAAAAATTTATACCATTTAAAGCCCGTTCGCAAGGAAAATTGCCCTACCGCTCTTCGAGAATTTATAGATAGCTTTTGGAAACAATATAACGCATTAAAAGCATGGAAAATTCCTACCGAAAGTTGGGATTTAATCTTAACTTTTCACATTTCCATGCTGGTTGATCAAGCATCTCGACAGCAAATTGAAACCAAGAAACCAAAAGACAAAATTCCCTCCACAAAAGAAATTATGGATATCTTATCTGAAAGGGCACGTATTCTTGAAGCGATATTACCTCATAACGACAATTATAAATCAAAGCCAGTTCAATCTTTTAAGCCAAAAAAGGTACAATCATTCATAGCCACTGAAAATATAAAATATATCAGTTGTAGGTATTGTAAGAAAGAACACTCCATATTTAAGTGTCAAACTTTTCTTGAAATGTCAATAATTGATAGGAGTAAATGGGTACAAACTAATAAATTATGTCATAATTGTTTAGGTACACATCACATCAGTAAGTGCCAATCTACATCTAGATGCAATCATTGTAAAGGGAAACATCATACCCTTTTACATATTATAAATTATTCAAATGTTTCCAATAATAATCAGGAACATTCACAATTTAATTACAAAAACACAAAGTCTAGTATGACAAGTAATTTTAATTCGAATCAATCAAACCCATCGGTATCTAATCAAAATCATTCTAATAACAATGAACAAACGTCTCAAATCGAATCAGGTAACATTAATAGTTATGCATCTACAAATTTATCTGCAATCTCACAAGTATGATTGTTAAAAAAGAACATCGACGTAACCTTCACGCAGGTCCGCAAAGTTTGTTAAGCTTCGTTAGATAAAATTTTTGGATACCAGGAGGTTTAACCTTATGCAAACAAATCGTTCGTAATTGCCTCATTTGTTTTCGAAACAAACCGTCATCAATTACACAACTTATGGGACAATTGGCATTAGAACGTATACATCCCAGTCGTCCTTTTGAAAACACTGGAATTGACTATGCCGGTCCATTTAATGTTAACAATAAAATCCGCTCGAATGTTGTATGCAAGGCATATCTTGTAATTTTCATTTGCTTCTCATCTAAAGCTACACACATTGAAGTAGTTCAGGATCTCACAACACAAGCGTTTCTTTCAGCACTTCGTCGATTTGTTTCTAGACGTGGTCGTTGTTCTAATATATATAACGCCACAAAGTTTATTGGAGCAAAATCAGAATTAGTCAAACTTCAAGAATTATTTAATTCAGAAACTCACAAATTCGAAATGTTACGATATTGTCACGAGGAGGGCATTCGCTGGCATACCATTCCACCTCTCGCTCACCACATTTCGGAGGGCTGTGGGAAGCGGCGGTTAAAAGTACTAAACATCACTTAAAAAGGGTTTTAGGAGACAAAATCTGTTCCTATGAAGAACTTATAACACTTTCTACACAAATAGAAGCCTGTCTAAATTCAAGACCCATCAGTGCTATGTCAAATGATCCTTCAGATCTATCCCCGTTAACTCCAGGTCATTTTTTAATAGGTCATCCAATAAATTTAATACCTGAACCTTCTTTGTCACATCTAGACTTCAATCGTTTATCTCGTTATCAACGGCTCCAATCCATGTTGCAACAGTTTTGGAGGCGTTGGTCAACTGAATATCTTTGCGAATTGCAACAACGACGGAAGTGGAGCGAACCAAATGAAAATGTCATGTTGGGATCGCTAGTCCTAATGAATGAACCAACCAAATGGATCATCTTTCTTCTTTATGTCCTGTATCCCCTTATGGGTCCTAGGGCCTCTACTACGCCTACGCGCCATCGCGTGCGGTTCCTGGCAATGAGCTTCAGCTCTCTCCAACTCTTCCCAATTGCCGTGCCTTCTCCTCAACTGTTCTGCGCCATGTATTTCTCGGACGACCCGTTCTTCTACCATCCTGAGATAACGGGTTCCATTGCATTGCGTAGTTTGCTATTTACAAATGTTTGTAATCTTTTTGTGATAGTAGCGGTCACCTTCCAAGTGCTGCACCCATACAACAGCACAGATTCAACATTTGAGCGGAACAGTCGCAGATTGGTGTTTATGCTGATCGCATTGCTTCGCCATATCATGGACATCATTCCAAACACCGATTTTGCATTGCCGATTCGGTTGGCAATGTCCTGTTTGGTTCCACCTTCGGTCGAGACAATACTCCCAAGATATTGGAAACTCTCTACTCTCTCTACCGGCTGTCCAGCAATGTTAACATGAGTAACTGAGTTAGTGCCGAGGTTGATGATTTTGGTTTTGGCAGTATTAATCTTCAAACCCGCAACATTTGCCTCCCTCTCCACATTTGTTGTCATTTGGTGCAGCTCCATAATTCTATGTGAGAGTAAACAAACGTCGTCAGCGTAATCCAGATGTTTGAGTTGAGATGTAAGAGTCCAACGAATTCCTCCGTTTCCAATAGATAAAGCTGCGCGAAGTACATCGCTAATCACCAACAAAAAAAGTATCGGCGATAGAATGCAACCTTGTCGTACCCCACTTAGGATCTCGAATTCCTCTGACAGCTTTCCTCTATGCAGCACATGACATTTAGAGCCATCATAGGTTGCTTTAATAATAGCTATTAGTTTATCGGGTATACCTCTCCTGCGCAAGGCGAGCCAGATAAACTGTCTGTTGACACTGTCAAACGCCTTCTCAAAATCGATGAACAGCAGGTGCAGTGGTGACCGGAATTCAACGCACTGTTCAATAATGATCCGCAGGGTGTTTATGTGGTCTACACAGGAGGATCCAGTGCGGAAACTTGCTTGTTCGGCATCGATCACCATGGATCATGGGACGCATCATTAACGCGCATCCGGATGATGAGGGTTTTGTGCGAGTGGTTTCAGTTAAAACAAAATCAGGTATATTTACTCGGGCTATTTCGAAAATATGTGTTTTGCCTATTGAAATCGGAGATATCTCGTGATCAGTTGATCGATTAAATGTCAAATTTACTTCTTGCATATTTATTTCATTTAATTTTTTTGTATAATGTGAGCAATCAAAAAATGAATGTTTATTGAAATTTTTATAGTAAAAAATGGGTGTTGACAAGCTTACTTTTAAAAATTAAATAACTTTATTATTTAAATGTATATGTATTATTATTTTTTTTGAAATAATGATATTTCAAGGTGGCCGGAATGTCTAAATAATTACCATTAAAATTGTCATTATCAGCCTTAGTGAACGCACTTATATACTTGTATTAAAAAATAATTGTATGAACGCTGTTCAGACTTGAAACAGTGTACTAATTCTTTTCTTCTTGCTAGAAGAATGACGTTAGTTACTTCTTCTTTTTCGGCTGTAGTAGTAGCATCTTTTCATATTGTTCCAATAATAATATTTCTTAAGTTGTGCTTTTGGAAAAGAAATAAATATATTTAAAGTTAAAAATACAATCTAATTTGAAACACAACATTCATTTTATTTGGCATCAACATTTTGGTCTTATAAACCGCATTAATTGATACACAAATACATACTTGATGGAACTATTTTCCGAATCGAATATGATTCAACACTTTTCACGGAATCATCAAGAATCCGACACTAAATACGCTGCTAAACAACCATATTGAATTTGCATCAATTTCGACCGCATTTTTCTGAAAGGAAGAATATATTAAATTTACAAACCGCATCAGCTAGAAGCCCGCATACATTACACACCGCTAATCACCAGTCCTTACCGCAAAAATATATAAACCCGCAATTAACACAACATTGGTCCTTCGAACCGCGATATATATTTGTATTAACCTCAAAATTGCTGAATCACAATCATAATAAACGTGATAAGAGCAACCAAAGTGTCTCTATACACCATACACCGCACAACGCTATTGGCGCACAAAAGTGAATTGCTGATCATCATACATCATACGTCATCAATCAAGTTTAACAAAATAAATTAAATAAATTATTGTGTACAGGTGAGTCAACACCAAAATTATATTTCATTTTGTATTTTCAATTAACTACTCATTGTTCGTTCAATAATAATGACTGACATTGACCAAAGCAAAATCGACTCCTGTAAAAGGTCGGTAAGCGCATATAAAGGTTATGTATCCCGGTACAAAAATATGTTAGGTGATGTAACTGAACGCACCAAATGTGATTTAGAATCCATTTTGAATAGAGTAAAAACACTTTACGATAAATTTGATATTGCTCAATCAAATTTAGAGGACGTAGATCCCACCGCCATTGAAACTTCTGACAAATATCGTTCTGATTTGGAGGCTAATTGTAGATCGGTTGAATCATTAGTTAGAAATATTTTGGAAACACTCCAAAGTCAGAAAATAGATGAAAAGCCAGTCGTACAGACGTTTCATCGTCCGCTTTCGCTCCAGCTTCCAGATATTCCGCTTCCTAAATTTAACGGCAGTTTCACATCGTGGATTGAATTTAGAAAAAGCTACAAACAAAGAGTTCAGAAGAGAATCGATTAGGTTCAGTATTAAAATTTACTTGCCTTCAAAATTGTCTACAGGGTGGAACCGCTTATCATTTTATACAGTCTATTCCAAACACAGAAGAGAATTATAAACAGGTTTGGGAATCTCTTTTTAATCACTACGAGAATGAACCTCGAATTAAATATGTACATATAAAAAATTTATACCATTTAAAGCCCGTTCGCAAGGAAAATTGCCCTACCGCTCTTCGAGAATTTATAGATAGCTTTTGGAAACAATATAACGCATTAAAAGCATGGAAAATTCCTACCGAAAGTTGGGATTTAATCTTAACTTTTCACATTTCCATGCTGGTTGATCAAGCATCTCGACAGCAAATTGAAACCAAGAAACCAAAAGACAAAATTCCCTCCACAAAAGAAATTATGGATATCTTATCTGAATGGGCACGTACTCTTGAAGCGATATTACCTCATAACGACAATTATAAATCAAAACCAGTTCAATCTTTTAAGCCAAAAAAGGTACAATCATTCATAGCCACTGAAAATATAAAATATATCAGTTGTAGGTATTGTAAGAAAGAACACTCCATATTTAAGTGTCAAACTTTTCTTGAAATGTCAATATTTGATAGGAGTAAATGGGTACAAACTAATAAATTATGTCAGAATTGTATAGGTACACATCACATCAGTAGGTGCCAATCTACATCTAGATGCAATCATTGTAAAGGGAAACATCATACCCTTTTACATATAAATTATTCAAATGTTTCCAATAATAATCAGGAACATTCACAATTTAATTACAAAAACACGAAGTCTAGTATGACAAGTAATTCTAATTCGAATCAATCAAACCCATCGGTATCTAATCAAAATCATTCTAATAACAATGAACAAACGTCTCACATCGAATCAGGTAACATTAATAGTTATGCATCTACAAATTTATCACCTAATTACTCAGTTCAAATGCATTCTTTCTTGATTCCTTCCAAACAAATCATTCCTGATAGTTCTGACTCTGATTCAAACACAATGAATATTTGTAATTTCGCAACACAAAAACAAATCTTATTATCCACTGTGATAATTTGGGTAGAAAGCCCCACTGGGGTCAAATATCAATGTCGTGCGTTACTCGACAGTGGTTCACATAGCAATTTTATCACTTCGTTCAAACTGCAGGAATTATTAAAAGACCAATAAGTACTTCCATTTTAGGTATTAATAAAAAGTCCATGGAAATCAAACATAGAGTAAATCTAACTATTGGGTCAAGAATAAACAATTATCAAGTAAACTTAGAATTTCTTGTATTGAAAAACCCTTTGAGTAACTTACCATTACAAAAGATAGATTTCGACATTTCAAAAATACCACCATCAATCGAACTAGCTGATCCAACTTTTTACATTCCACAAAAGGTAGATATATTGTTAGGAGCCGAAATATATTTCAGTATAATGAATAATGAGAAAATAAATTTAATTCAAGAACTTCCACCTTTCTTTAATTCTGTTTTTCGATACATAATTTGCGGTCCAATCAATAGAAACAACCAAATACAACAAGTATAAATGTTCTGTTGTGATGTAGATCAAATCCGTAAGGAAATTCAGGAGTTTGCTAAAATTGAAGATGTGAAAGCTAAAAATAATTTTTCCATTGAAAAGTCTTGTGAGTTACACTATGTAGATAATATCAAACGTGATAGTAGTGGTAGATATAGTGCTGCTCTACCTAAAAAACAAAATATTAAATCTCTTGCTAATAACCGAGAAAATGCATTGAAACAATTCTTCTCTTTAGAGAAAAAATTAGATGGAAACCCACATCTAAAAGCCGAATATATACAATTTATGGAAGAGTACATAATGTTGAATCAAATGGAACTGGTCAAGGAACCTATTCCAGATTTATGTTATTTTTTACCGCACCATCCTGTTTTTAAAGAGAGTTCAACCACAACCAAAATGCGAGCTGTTTTCAACGGGTCATCGAAATCAGCATCTGGTCTATCTCTTAATGACACACTTATGACAGGACCTACCATTCAAAATGATTTGTTATCCATTATCCTTCGTTTCCGTAAATTCCCTATAGCAGTGACCGCTGATATTACAAAAATGTATCGTCAGATCAATATACATCCAAACGACAGATTTTTACAACTTATATTTTGGCGTAAGTCAACTATATATAAATTAAACACGGTCACATACGGCACCACGAGCGCCCCATTTCTCGCTATAAGGACGCTAAAGCAATTAGCATCCGACGAATATTCCTAATACCCAAATGCATCTATAATTCTATAGAAGAAATGTATGTTGACGATCTAGTTTCTGGTGCAAACAACGCAAAAGACGCTGCATCTATAAAAGAAGAATTAATCAAGTTATTAGCCACCGGAGGCTTTGAACTAAGGAAATGGACCTCCAATAACAAAAATGTAGTTCCCTTAAATATAGAAAATAACACCGATAATGTCGTTAACATTTTAGGTATAGTTTGGGATTCTTAAAATGATGTTATCAACATTTCTCTCACTAAATTTGGTACACAATCTATCATTAATAAACGTACCCTATTATCTGAAATTGCTCAGTTGTATGACCCATTAGGTCTTTGCGCTGTTGTTATATTTTTAGCCAAACGCATTATGCAGCAGTTATGGGCTGTTCCAAATTTATGTTGGGACGATGATATACCCGAACCACTCAAGATGTATGGGATGGAGTTCTCGACTCAGGTGAATTTGTTGCAAACCATTCAGGTTCCCAGATGCATCATACAGTCAGATTCAGGAGTAATAGAACTTCATGGATTTGGTGATGCATCGGAGAAGTGCTACGGATGCTGCATATATATCCGTACTATGGACAAAAATAAACAATACAGTTGCCACCCTCTTTGTGCAAAATCAAAGGTTGCACCGCTGAAAGGTCAAACGATACCAAGGTTAGAGTTATGTGCCTCTCTATTATTATCACAATTGTACGAAAATGTTGTAGCCGCACTAAAAATTAAATTCACGCAAACTATTCTGTGGACAGATTCAGAAATCACTCTGTACAGAATTAATTCTCCTCCCGCTAGATATGCAACCTTCGTAGCTTACCGCGTATCCCAAATCCAGAAAATTACACCTCCAAAAATATGGGCTCATGTCCCTTCCGAAAAAAAATCCCGCTGATTTGGTATCCCGTGGATTAATGCCATCGCAATTGGCTGATTGTGATTTATGGTGGCATGGACCTCAATTTTTAACTAACCAGGAATAAAAAAAATTGGTTCACATTTTAAAGATCCAGAAGATAGTAAGATACCAATTGTGTTAAACGTTGTCATCCCAAACCGCTTCTTCGATTATGCAGAGGATTATGATGAATTCTTGCGTTTATCTGCAATTGCTCGTCGTTTTTTTAAATACATGTCGAATAAAATTCGTAGCATTGAAAATGTATCGTCGAATGATACATTGACCACACAAGAAATTGAAGATGCGTTATTTGGATTAATTAAATCCACTCAATCCGAATATTACGCCAAAGAAATCAAACAGTTAAATGACAAAAAGTTTGATTATAAAAAAAATCGTTTAAAAATATTGAATCCGTTTCTTGATAAGAAAGGCCTACTGCGAGTTGGTGGCAGATTAAATAATTCTGAATTGCTGACATATTACCAAAAACATCCTTTGTTGTTACCTACTAATCATCCACTCACAAGTATGATTGTTAAAAAAGAACATCGACGTAACCTTCACGCAGGTCCCCAAAGTTTGTTAAGCTTCGTTAGGTAAAATTTTTGGATACCAGGAGGTTTAACCTTATGCAAACAAATCGTTCGTAATTGCCTCATTTGTTTTCGAAACAAACCGTCATCAATTACACAACTTATGGGATAATTGCCATTAGAACGTATACATCCCAGTCGTCCTTTTGAAAACACTGGAATTGACTATGCCGGTCCATTTAATGTTAACAATAAAATCCGCTCGAATGTTGTATGCAAGGCATATCTTGTAATTTTCATTTGCTTCTCATCTAAAGCTACACACATTGAAGTAGTTCAGGATCTCACAACACAAGCGTTTCTTTCAGCACTTCGTCGATTTGTTTCTAGACGTGGTCGTTGTTCTAATATATATTCCGATAACGCCACAAATTTTATTGGAGCAAAATCAGAATTAGTCAAACTTCAAGAATTATTTAATTCAGAAACTCACAAATTCGAAATGTTACGATATTGTCACGAGGAGGGCATTCGCTGGCATACCATTCCACCTCGCTCACCACATTTCGGAGGGCTGTGGGATACGGCGGTTAAAAGTACTAAACATCACTTAAAAAGGGTTTTAGGAGACAAAATCTGTTCCTATGAAGAACTTATAACACTTTCTACACAAATAGAAGCCTGTCTAAATTCAAGACCCATCAGTGCTATGTCAAATGATCCTTCAGATCTATCCCCGTTAACTCCAGGTCATTTTTTAAAAGGTCATCCAATAAATTTAATACCTGAACCTTCTTTGTCACATCAAGACTTCAATCGTTGATCTCGTTATCAACGGCCTGTCCTGTTTATGTCCTGTATCCCCTTATGGGTCCTAGGGCCTCTACTACGCCTACGCGCCATCGCGTGCGGTTCCTGGCAATGAGCTTCAGCTCTCTCCAACTCTTCCCCAATTGCCGTGCCTCCTCCTCAACTGTTCTGCGCCATGTATTTCTCGGACGACCCGTTCTTCTACCATCCTGAGATAACGGGTTCCATTGCATTGCGTAGTTTGCTATGGAACTGTCGCCTTTTCGGAGGGTATGACCAATCCACTGCCACTTCCGTCGTTGGATGGTTGTGCCTATTGGTTCCTGACCCGTCCTCTAGTAAAGATGTTCGGTAGAGATACGGTTAGGCAAGAAAACCCTTAAGATGTTCCGTAGGCACCTATTTACAAATGTTTGTAATCTTTTTGTGATAGTAGCGGTCACCTTCCAAGAGCTGCACCCATACAACAGCACAGATTCAACATATGAGCGGAACAGTCGCAGCTTGGTGTTTAAGCTGATCGCATTGCTTCGCCATATCATGGACATCATTCCAAACACCGATTTTGCTTTGCCGATTCGGTTGGCAATGTCCTGTTCGGTTCCACCTTCGGTCGAGACAATACTCCCAAGATATTGGAAACTCTCTACTCTCTCTACCGGCTGTCCAGCAATGTTAACATGAGTAACTGAGTTAGTGCCGAGGTTGATGATTTTGGTTTTGGCAGTATTAATCTTCAAATCCGCAACATTTGCCTCCCTCTCCACATTTGTTGTCATTTGGTGCATCTCCATAATTCTATGTGAGAGTAAACAAACGTCGTCAGCGTAATCCAGATGTTTGAGTTGAGATGTAAGAGTCCAACGAATTCCTCCGTTTCCAGTAGATAAAGCTGCGCGAAGTACATCGCTAATCACCAACAAAAAAAGTATCGGCGATAGAATGCAACCTTGTCGTACCCCACTTAGGATCTCGAATTCCTCTGACAGCTTTCCTCTATGCAGCACATGACATTTAGAGCCATCATAGGTTGCTTTAATAATAGCTATTAGTTTATCGGGTATACCTCTCCTGCGCAAGGCGAGCCAGATAAACTGTCTGTTGACACTGTCAAACGCCTTCTCAAAATCGATGAACAGCAGGTGCAGTGGTGACCGGAATTCAACGCACTGTTCAATAATGATCCGCAGGGTGTTTATGTGGTCTACACAGGAGGATCCAGTGCGGAAACCTGCTTGTTCGGCATCGATCATCATGGATCATGAGACGCATCATTAACGCGCATCCGGATGATGAGGGTTTTGTGCGAGTGGTTTCAGTTAAAACAAAATCAGGTATATTTACTCGGGCTATTTTGAAAATATGTCTATTGCCTATTGAAATCGGAGATATCTCGTGATCAGTTGATCGATTAAATGTCAAATTTACTTCATGCATTTTTATTTCATTTAATTTTTTTGGATAATGTGAGCAATCGAACAATGAATGTTTATTGAAATTTTTATAGTAAAAAATGGGTGTTGACAAGCTTACTTTTAAAAATTAAATAACTTTATTATTTTAATGTATATATATTATTTTTTTTTTTAAAATAATGATATTTCAAGGTGGCCGGAATGTCTAAATAATTACCATTAAAATTGTCATTATCAGCCTTAGTGAACGCACTTATATACTTGTACTAAAAAATAATTGTATGAACGCTGTTCAGACTTGAAACAGTGTACTAATTCTTTTCTTCTTGCTACAAGAATGACGTTAGTTACTTCTTCTTTTTCGGCTGTAGTAGTAGCATCTTTTCATATTGTTCCAATAATAATATTTCTTAAGTTGTGCTTTTGGAAAAGAAATAAATATATTTAAAGTTAAAAATACAATCTAATTTGAAACACAACATTCATTTCATTTGGCATCAACATTTTGGTCTTATAAACCGCATTAATTGATACACAAACAGCAGGTGCAGTGGTGACCGGAATTCAACGCACTGTTCAATAATGATCCGCAGGATGTTTATGTGGTCTACACAGGAGGATCCAGTGCGGAAACCTGCTTGTTCGGCATCGATCATCATGGATCATGAGACGCATCATTAACGCGCATCCGGATGATGAGGGTTTTGTGCGAGTGGTTTCAGTTAAAACAAAATCAGGTATATTTACTCGGGCTATTTCGAAAATATGTGTATTGCCTATTGAAATCGGAGATATCTCGTGATCAGTTGATCGATTAAATGTCAAATTTACTTCATGCATTTTTATTTCATTTAATTTTTTTGGATAATGTGAGCAATCGAACAATGAATGTTTATTGAAATTTTTATAGTAAAAAATGGGTGTTGACAAGCTTACTTTTAAAAATTAAATAACTTTATTATTTTAATGTATATATATTATTATTTTTTTTTAAATAATGATATTTCAAGGTGGCCGGAATGTCTAAATAATTACCATTAAAATTGTCATTATCAGCCTTAGTGAACGCACTTATATACTTGTACTAAAAAATAATTGTATGAACGCTGTTCAGACTTGAAACAGTGTACTAATTCTTTTCTTCTTGCTACAAGAATGACGTTAGTTACTTCTTCTTTTTCGGCTGTAGTAGTAGCATCTTTTCATATTGTTCCAATAATAATATTTCTTAAGTTGTGCTTTTGGAAAAGAAATAAATATATTTAAAGTTAAAAATACAATCTAATTTGAAACACAACATTCATTTCATTTGGCATCAACATTTTGGTCTTATAAACCGCATTAATTGATACACAAATACATACTTGATGGAACTATTTTCCGAATCGAATATGATTCAACACTTTTCACGGAAACATCAAGAATCCGACACTAAATACGCTGCTAAACAACCATATTGAATTTGCATCAATTTCAACCGCATTTTTCTGAAAGGAAGAATATATTAAATTTACAAACCGCATCAGCTAGAAGCCCGCATACATTACACACCGCTAATCACCAGTCCTTACCACAACAATATATAAACCCGCAATTAACGCAACACAGTCGGTATGCACGAAATTGCGGCTATATTTTGAACCGACTTACAGTCTGCTTGTAGGGCGACAATTTGACATTTACATTTTGCTATTTGCATCCCATTTTAAGTAGCTGCGTAAACTGCGCAGTCGATTTTTCTTTAATGCAATGGCTGAAAAGTGAATTTTTGGCCAACATGCAGCATAAACTACGCAGCAGCTGAATTCTTGACCGAGCCTACTAGAGCTGTTAAAATAATATGTGCGTGTAATCTTTACGCGCGGTTGGAGTGAAATTCTTTGACGTTGTGGCCAATATTACGATTAAATTAAAAGGCACGAGTCGCTTGAGAAATTGCTTAGTTCCCAAAATTCCAGACCATAATGATCATATTCCAGAATTCCCATAGGAAGAAGTCTTATAGCCGTATATTAGTCCTGCATTCCGAATTTTATTTGAATCGCTTGAGAAATTGCTTTGTTCCAGAAATTCCAGACAATAATGATCATATTCCAGAATTTCCATAAGAAGAAATCTTATAGTCACATCTTAGTCCTACATTCCGAATTTCATGCGAATCAATTGAGAAGTTGCTTTGTTCCAGATATTCCAGACAATAATGATCATATTCCAGAATTTCCATAGGAAGAAATCTTATAGTCACATCTTAGTACTACATTCCGAATTTCATGCGAATCGCTTGAGAAGTTGCTTTGTTCCAGATATTCCAGACAATAATGATCATATTCCAGAATTTCCATTGGAAGAAATCTTATAGTCACATCTTAGTCCTGCATTCCGAATTTCATGCGAATCGCTTGAGAAGTTGCTTTGTTCCAGAAATTCCAGACAATAATGATCATATTCCAGAATTTCCATAGGAACAAGTCTTATAGTCACATCTTAGTCCTACATTCCGAATTTCATGCGAATCGTTTGAGAAATTGCTTTGTTCCAGAAATTCCAGACAATAATGATCATATTCCAGAATTTCCATAGGAACAAGTCTTATAGTCACATATTAGTCCTACATTCCGAGTTGCATACGAATCCCTTGAGAAATCGCTTGGTTCCAAAAATCCCAGCCCCTATTGGTCAGATCCTAGAATTTCCATAGGAACAAGTCTTATAGTCACATCTTAGTCCTACATTCCGAATTTCATGCGAATCGGTTGAGAAATTGCTTTGTTCCAGAAATTCCAGACAATAATGATCATATTCCAGAATTTCCATAGGAACAAGTCTTATAGTCACATATTAGTCCTACATTCCGAGTTGCATACGAATCCCTTGAGAAATCGCTTGGTTCCAAAAATCCTAGACCCTATTGGTCAGATCCTAGAATTTCCATAGGAACAAGTCTTATAGTCACATATTAGTCCTACATTCCGAATTTCATGCGAATCGCTTGTACAAAAAACTCTAGTTCCTCATGACCAAATCCCATCGGATATTAAAAAACGTTACTTAAAATCTGTTAAAAACGTATCTTAACATCTGTTAAAAAAACGTTACTTAACATCTGTTAAATAGTGACATTTAACATTTGAGTTTTTGAACATGTACCCCCTTAAACCTTGGAGTGAGACGTTGTCACGTCAAAAAACAGACTGGGAAAGCTTCAGAATAACATTAGAACAAAGAATTCAACTAGCAGTACCGCTGCAAACCAAGGACCCTTACTAACGACTCTAGTACTGAATACTCACTTTGGAAAGCAACCGGAAAGCTGAAAAGACCAATTATGCAAATGCCCCCAGTTAAAAATTCGTATGGCAGTTGAGCCAGAAACAATTCTCAAAAAGCATCAAATACTACCCGATGTTATCGAGCAAGAAAGTATAGCAATACCATTGGCCACAATGACTGAAGTTAAAAGAGAAATAAAAACTAATATTGCTCCAAAAAAGGCTACTGGCTTTGACCTAATCACTGGATAAGTACTCAGAGAACTACCGAGAAAGGCAATAATTAAAATAACTAATTTAATCAATGCATCATTCAGAATGAAATACGTACCACAATTATGGAAGGTGGCTGAAGTCATTATGATTCCTTAACCAGGCAAACCACTTCATGAAACAACATCGTATCGGCCAATATCGTTACTACCGATTATGTCGAAACTGTTAGAAAAACTATTGCTAAAAAGATTAAGACCTATCATCGCAGAAAGAAAGATTAACCCAGACCCAGGATTCAGAAACCAACACTCCACGACTGACCAGGTTCATCGAATCACTAAGGTCATTGAACAATCGCTTGAAGAGAAAAAAGTATGTTCAACAAAATTTTTGGATGTAGCCAAGGCTTTTGACAAAGTCTGGCATGAGTGGTTGAATTACAAGGACTTAGAGATAGAAGTTGTCGACAACGTCATCAAAAAATATGCTCAAAATCACCAACAACGACTACGAAAACACATCAACGTTGAGGCTCTCCAGCTCCTGGACAATGATGACCTGGTAAGAAGACTTAGAAGAGTGAAACCATTTGAACTAGTCTAATACAGCCATAAATAAGTATAGATCACATTCAAAGAGTGACTGAAATTGATATTGTAAAATAAAAAAAGTGTCTTTCATAGGATAAATACTTTATTATTTGTAAATTTTAGCATATTAAGTTCAAAACATATGGCTTCTTAGTTTATACTAGATTGTAAATATATACACCTAGGTGTTTATAAAAAAAAACAAAATTCATGCAATGTAATATTTTTTGTGAATTCTATTATAAATCGCAAAGATAAGGTAGTAGATAAGTAGTTAACTAATTTCTTCTCATATACACCAACAACAACAACCAACAACTTATATCAAAAATATTCACATACAAAATGTTAAAGACATAATTTATATTAGCCGCATTTTATTGCCGAGGAACAACAACAATTGCACTGTCGAATTTCTTCTTTGGAATTGTGAAAACCTGCTGTTTGGCTGGTTTTGGTTGGTTTTGACATTCGAATTCCGAACTCACTCGGCAATTAAATGCAGCTATTATATAAATTTTTTTTTGGTCTCATTTTACTAATCCATTTTTATATTTAAACTTTTCATTGGACTTACGATAAAATTATATATGTCAGGTATTTTTACAACTTAAATTTGATCGTTGTACTCTAGGTAACTTTATTCGCTCTATTGAATAAAAAAACATGTTGCGGCGAACACGTTTATTTTCAGATTTTTTTAATTGTTAAATGAATGTATTTTATTGCCGAGGAATAAGGAATTAGAATGTCAGAAACAGCCAGCAGGTTTTCCAATACGGCGTATATTCAGTTCACATTAGCCGTATTTTTGCTGCATTTTTATTGCCGAGCGAGTTCGGAATTCGAGTTTCAAAAACCGCCAAAGCCAGCCAAACAGCAGGTTTTCACAATTCCAAAGAAGGTATTCGACAGTGCAATTGTTGTTGTTCCTCGGCAATAAAATACGGCTTTTGATGTTTTTGGCTGGTTTTTACATTCGAATTCTTTATTCGGATTCCAAATAAAAAACAGCTATTTTAGTTTTTGCAAGAAATGGTGAGATGTCTACTATTTCTGGAGTTCGGGTAAATATTTTTAACGAAAACTTTTTGAATGAAACTGAACAAGATGCTAATTCCGTACTTACAGAGCTTGACAAAGGTAATAAACTTCTTGTTTTATTAAATTTTATCATTACTTATATGTACATATGTGTTCTAACTTCTAAGGCATGCGATCAAGCAAAATTGGAGTTCAATGTGAAGCTATTGTTCGATTCCCTCGGCTTTTTGAAAAATATCCTTTTCCAATATTGATCAATTCTTCTTTTTTAAAATTAGCAGAATTTTTTTGGAATGGGTAAATATTAAATGTTTCATTTAGATTAGGTTGATGCAAAATCAATTTTTCTTATCCATTGTTAGTGGTGAGTAAAGTCAGTTTTGCTTTTTTAATTAAGTTCTGAATATGTACATACATGGATTCCAATTTTTTTTTGTTAAATAATTGTCTAGCTCGAATCTTTTACGTTTTTGGGTGCTTAAAGTATGTCAACAAAGCGAGAACCATTTAGAAAAGATTTTAAACATTGAAGCGTTTGTAAAACGAATATTTATGGTTACGCATTCCAATGATCCAATTGCAAGAGCACTTACACTGCGGTTAGTACTGTAAAGTGTATCATTGATTCTTCTTTTAACATCTTTAATTATTCAGTACTTTAGGAGCAGTATCCCGAGTAATACCAGAAAAACAGCAGGTACATAATTCTATTCGCAGAGCTTTAGACAGTCACGATGCCGTCGAAGTGGAAGCTGCGATTTATGCAAGCGGTCAATTTGCTGCACAATCAAAGTATATACTTTTTTTTAACAAAAATCGTAAAAATACAGAATACATAATGATTTTTGGGCAACACTCTATACGCCCAAAGTTCTCCTTGTCAGACTTCGAAAAGCACCAAGAAATGTTCAGAACACCCAAAGTCTGGACTTGGCTTTAAAATTTCACTGCTTTCACCTCTTAGAGAGCTTTTACCAAGATAAAAAAATGCTTTTCGTGGTCTGCTGGGAATTGGCTGTTAGTTTAATTATGAGTTGAAAAACTACTCTTTTTGTTATATATAATTAAGTGAAAACCATGTTTTTTTAGGTCGTTCTCTATAAGTATGTGCTCAAAGATAGCTTTTATGATCGAATCATTTCAAACACCCGTCAGTATGAAGTTGCAATTGATCCCTGTTTTAGGTCATATGCACCATGATGCCAGAACTGCAGCAATGGTGAAGGACCTCTGTCTTAATTTATTACCTAAGTATCCGGCGGAAAGTTTTGTTATTGGAATTTTGGATTTACTAACGAAATTATCCAGTAAAATATTAATTGGAATTCCAGAACAAGTGAAATTGTTACTCAAATATTTACAAGATCCGCGCAAAAAAGTTAGGTGTCAAGTTCTTCAGTCATTAAAAATTGTTGCGATAGTTAAAAACGCACAATCCTGGCCTAAAGGGGCGGTTACCGAATTAATAGTAAAAGGAAAAACATGCGTTGGAGCGTGTGAGCAAACACTACTACTTTCAGTTTTTCTTACGTTGACCTACTGCCCATTAACTTGCTATGCGCTGCTTAATGAAGAACAGGAAAGTATAGTCGAACTATGTGGCTTTTGCTTAAATTTGGAAGACCATACTGCGGTTAGTCAAGCTTTAAATATATTAGCAATGCTTGTATTAAACTGGTAAGATGTGCAATAAATAATATGTATTATGATTAACTTAAAAAAGTCCTAGTTACAATAGCTCAATGTCACAGCCGGCCGCCATAATGGGACTAATTAACATACACATGGAAAGTTTAATATTTTCATCTGTAGTCAATGAACAATTTTCGAAACAATTAAAAAATAATCTAATTTGTGGTGTAAGGCTATCCCAAGCTGATAACAATTTTGGATTAAATTTTATTGAAATGGTTGCGGATGTACTAAGTGACGAAATCGGTATATAATATAAACGAGATGTAAACGTATTTAGTATAAAACAATTTAAATTTTATCAGGTTATTCTATAAAACATATAGAATTATTGTGTCAAACATTAGCTGCTCTTTTTTCTGAGTTTCAATTGCGAAAGTTTTCAATACATAAATTGAATTCAGAAAACGTGCAAGTAAACCCTGTTACTAAACAACTACCTCAAATATTGAAAAAGTTAAACGTGGTTATTGAATCTAAAAACAAAACAAAAAAATCTAAAATTATTCAAATTTTATCGGCTGTAATACTCCAAACTTTATTGGGATGTTTTATCCCAAAAAAAATAATTGATAGCTTTGAGCGGACATGCCTTGTAACAAACTTTTGGACTCAGTATCGTATAGGAAGAAGCGCCTTTAGGTATAAAAGTCTTACACTCACTTTTATACTAATTTTATTTTTGGTATTTTCAGATATGGACAGCATTTTCTCGCAGCTAAAATATTTTCTCAAATCGCAAAAAAAACTTCTTTGGATAAATTTAATTTTTATTTACTAGGATTTTCTCAAATAGCACAAGCTGAATGTATTTTAAACTTTCAAATAGAATTTGAATATATGATGCAAGACTATAATCAATGCGATCCGAAAATCAAAAATACTAGTTCAAATCCAGTTCCATTAATTAAACGACTGGAAATTGCTATCAGTTTGTATTGGAAGGCGTTGGCAAGCTTACGTGCCAGTTCTTCTCCTGGAAATCCGTTAAGTTTTCAATTAGAATTTATTAAATTGCGAACTCAATTTTTGCAAACGCTTTTAAGTGTCGTTACTGCAAAAAATGCTCAAACAATAGTTCCACCACCGGCCATTGCTACAAGTCTGGCCCAAAATTCGCGAGATTATTTGCAAAAATTTGGTCATATTACGAATCAATTACGGAAAATAGGAAAATCTATTAAGGCATGTGAAGAGTCTTATTCTAAACTATATAAGACAGTATTTGATGCTGATCCCGCTACACTTGAATTCTTAGAATTGTAAGCACTAATTCTTGACTTCGTGTTATAATTTTTTTTAATAACTTTAACTTTATTTTACAAGAACTGAGTATCAATGTGCTCTTTTTAGAAATATATTAGAAACTATTTGTTACCCTTCACCATCGGAGCAGCCGCAGTTACTAATAGCTGGCCAGTATCTTGAAACAAAGTATTTCTAATTCATCATTTGTTTTAATAAGAAGTAATAATAATAAAAAATATATAAAACATTTCAGGTACCTCACAACAACATGCAAAAAAATGAAACAACTTTCTAAAAGCCTTCCAATAGAACCTTCAAATATGAAAACAATAACAAACCAAGTAAGTTGTGTTTTTTTAAAGTTTCTTGTTACGATTTTTATGTTTTCTAGCATATTGATGTATTAATAAATGAGATTAAGCTGATTACTAAATCTCCGCTTTGTTTGCCAAGATATTTTTTTCAAATACTACAATCAACTCAAATAAAGCTGTCTATAAGTCCACAGCCGCGAGGGGCTAGCGAACCTATAATAGTTCAGGCTGGAAGCAACTTAGTCATTAAAGTTGAAGGTATAATTCAACACTTTGGTAAACAACCTAGCTTATACAGATCGGTTAAATTTGTTCAATTAAATTTAACATCGCAAATATTAACTCCACGAGCTTCATCTGAAAATATGAAAGTAATTAATTTGTTTTTGTTCTGTGATTAAATATTAAATAATTTAAATATAATTCTTTATTAATTAAATAGATTCCAACCGACGTTATATTGCTATCGCAAACAGTTAAACCACAAAGAGACTTTTTGGCAGGAAGTTTTCTGTTACCAATATCAGTTGGTGGTCAGTGGCAGGTAACTTTGGACACTTTCGTTATTGATGAAAATGGCAACACTTGGTCTACAGGTCAAAAAAAGTAAAAGTTATTTAACACTTATTATTTTGTCGAATATGAAGACTTGAATGCATTTTCAGTTCCATGGTCGTTCGTGTTTTAGACGATCCTTTTAAAGTAACGTCAGCATCTACACCCCTTTCAGGACAAACTCGCCGATTCTAAATGGAGTCAGATTTTTTTTATCAAGTAGAAATCAAAACGTAACCAGACTTAATTTTATTGTACTCCTATGGCAACTCTAATAAAAATGGAAACTTTTCATCATTGTAAAGATAAATATACAGTTTGTTACAGAGTTGATTGATTGCACAATCTATATGCTTGGAACGGGGTTATAGTAGAACAAAATGGGATGTCTGTGAGCTTGTGTTTTTTATTGCATGCTGATTGTGTTGATGCGAATACACAGAGTTTAGCAAGTCAATCCACTACGTTTGGTAGGGTTAAAGAACGAATTACTGCTGAACAGTAGCCACGAGTAATGCGGATGAATTTTGTGGAAAAGCTGTACGCGATCGGCTATTTTTCTTGAGCACCGAAGATTTATAATATAGCCAAATAATAAATTTAAACTGGACACTGCAAAACCGCGACAGTCAAAGAAAAATATTTAAGTTTAAAAAGGAAAAATGCGATTTATACATGCTATTCTTTGATGTCTTTACCCTTTGACTGTGTTGAGCTTGCTTAAACATCTCACTGTGTTCTTTGTTGACGACATTCCTCCTATAAAACTCGGGATCAGTTTGTTTTGGATATAGTGATATTCCCTGTAATGTGGGTTCATATACTTTTGGTTCGTCAGTCTAATAATCTGTAGATATTTTTTTATTAGCCAAGTTAAGCCGCAGTCTCAAATCTTCTTTCCTTCTTTTTAACTAAATTCCATGTTCTCGGAAATATCGACTTCACTGCACACTAGTTATTAGTCTATAACTATTATTTGAATTTAATAGAACAATTTTTTATGTTTTTTATAAAGCCTGTCTGCGGCATTCGAGAGATTTCATTTGAATTAAGACATATCTGGAAGAGTAACAAGGCATCTGATCAGCCCAAAGCCCGTAACCTCTTTGATCCTTTCGATTCTTTTATTCATATAGAATGGTGACCAAACGACACAGAAATTCTCTAGCTCTAGGATTGGTAATACTAACGAAATAAAAATTGTTTTCAAAGTGAGCACATCCTTAAAATTTGAAATGCAGAATTATTCCATTTTATGTAACCTAGCAAAGAATGGTTGTGCCTGAACCCGTTAAAAATTTAATCAAGGTCAGATTGAAAGTGTAGGTAGTTCCTTAAATTTTTTTTCATTATGTACACACGGATTTGTCCATTTGTGTGCAAATATATATTTGCCGACGTTTTTGCTGTCAGCGACGACATGGGTAAAACCAATATAGTGCGACATCGAATCGATACAGGAAATGCTGCTCCGATTCGACAGGCGCCAAGACGATTGCCACTTGCTAAACAACAAGAGCCAGAAACACTGGTTAAGAAAATGGAACGGGGTGGAATCATAGAGAAGTCCAAAAGCCCATGGAGCTCACCTGTGGTACTTGTTCAAAAGAAAAATGGTTCACAAGATTTTGTGTGGACTATCGGAATCTGAACGGTGTCACCAAGAAGGGTAGTTATCCTTTACCACGTATAGACGACACGTTGGACACCTTATCGGGAGCCAGAATCTTCAGTACATTGGATCTAAAAAGCGGATACTGGCAGGTAGCTATTCATGACAACGACAAGGAGAAGATAGCATTTACTGCGGGAAACGGCTTGTATCAATTTTCTGTAATGCCGTTTGGTTTATGCAACGCTCCTGCTACGTTTGAGCGGTTGATGGAACATGTTTTGCGAGGCCTAAGCTGGAAGACATGTATAGTCTATTTGGATGACATCATTGTTTTGGTCGTACATTTAATGAGCACGTGAATAATCTTCGGCAAGTTCTGGAAACCATTAAATCCTTTTCAAAAATGAAGTGAATTATTTGGGCCACATTGTATCCAGTTAAGGAGTACGCACGGATCACAAGAAATTGGAAGCTGTTAATGAATGGCCGGTACCAAAGAATTTAAATGAGCTGCGAAGTTTTCTGGGGCTATGCTCCTACTATCGACGGTTTGTGCCTAACTTCGCAGATTTTGCACGAATCCTTCATCGCTTTACTGAGAAGAACCAAAAGTTCCAATGGTCGAGCGAGCACCAAAAATCATTCGAATTGCTGAAGGGAAAGCTGTGTAGTTCTCCAATTTTGGCATATCCACAGGCAGGAGAATTCTTCATTCTGGACACTGATGCTAGCAATGCGGGAATAGGAGCGGTTCTATCGCAGAATCAAGAAGGAAAGGAGCGTGTAATAGCGTACTACAGCCGTTCGCTTTCTAAGCCAGAGAAGAACTACTGCGTGACGCGAAGGGAATTGCTAGCTGTTGTGGATAGCGTCAAACACTTCCACAAGTACCTATATGGGCAAGAATTTCTTCTTCGAACTGGCCATGTTAACTCAAGTGGTTAATGCAGTTCAGGTAACCTGAAGGTCAAGTGGCTAGATGGACGACTCCAGGCATATTCATTCAGAACAGGGCATCGAAAAGGAATGCTGCACAATAATGCCGACGGGTTATCCAGAAGACCTTGTGCACCCCAATAAAAACACTGCTCTGAAGTAGTTGCACAAATAAGACTACAAGTTGAAGTTCGCTGGACAAAAGAGCAGCTAAGGGAGGAACAAGTGCGCGATGATTCGATTGCCCCAATATTTCAATGGATGGAGCAAGGTGAAAGACCGGAGTGGCACGAGATTGCAACAGCAAGTCCTACAGTAAAAAGTTACTGGGCTCAATGGCAGTCATTGAGGTTGGAAGATGGACTACTGGGAAGGCAATGGGAATCGGCTGATGGTCAAAGCACAAAATCACAGATTGTGCTACCAACAAATCGAGTCAAAGAAGTCCTACAAGAAATACATAGTGGTACATCAGGAGCACATTTGGGCGTTAATAAGACGCTAGATAAATTAAGGAATCGCTTCTATTGGATCAATTGCCGCAGAGATGTGGAAGACTGGTGCCGAACGTGTGATACATGTGCCGCAAGCAAAGGACCACAACCAAAAACCAGGGGAAAAATGCAACAGTACAATGTTGGAGCACCATTTGAGCCTGTGGCAATGGGCATAGCTGGTCCATTCCCAGAAACAAGAGATGGAAATCGCTATATACTTGTGTGCATTGATTACTTCAGTAAATGGGCAGAAGCATACCCAATCGCAAACCAGGAAGCTAGTACGGTGGCTAGGGCATTCGTGGGCAATTGGATATGCAGATTTGGGGTACCGCTGGAACTACATTCCGATCAAGGGCGAAATTTTGAATCGTAAGTCTTTCAAGAGCTGTGCCAAGTACTCAACACGAGGACTACTCCGTTACATCCACAGTCAGACGGAATGGTCGAAAGGTTCAACAGGACGCTGGAAGAGCATCTGCGAAAAGAAGTTTATGCCAACCAAGACGAATGGGATCGTTGTATACCGTTGTTTATGATGGGTTATCGTAGTGCTGTCCATAACACAACTAAAAACTCTCCAGCAATGATTGTATTTGGCAGAGAACTTCGTCTACCATGCGACATCAAATTTGGATCACCACCAGTAGAGCCGACAACAAAGGAGAACTACGTTAGTGATCTAAGGCAGAGGATGACCGCTGTTCATGCTGCAGTAAGGAGCAACATAGTGGATGCCAGCAACCGGATGAAAACGCGATATGACCTGCGAGCAAACTGTGGTGGATTTCAGGAAGGAGACTTGGTCTGGCTTTACAATCCCAAGAGAAGAAAAGGTAAATCTCCAAAACTACAGCAGAGCTGGGAAGGACCATATAAGATCATTAAGAGGATTAATGGTGTCGTATACCGGACACGTTGACAGATTGACAGGGTACAACAACAGAAGGAGTGCTGAATCTGTTCGGGACGAACAGAATAAAGGTGGGGGTAATGTTACGAAAAGTAGTCAGTAGCGTATATAATAGAATTAGAATCCTAAGATAAATCCCAATGTAAATACTGCATACCAAAAATAAGCACTTTCCATTGCATACTTTTAGGCGACTAGTAGATTATTTGAAATTTGAAATGTAACCGCCTGCAAGTTCGAATCATTGTGTACTGGTCAAACAAGTAGTCAAACCGGTTTGTGCGGTTTGCTTGGTTTTTGTAATAGAACATGATTGAACATGTTGTCTATTTTTAGAAGATGACTCATTACATATAAGTATCGTTAGTTGTAAATAAGGGAATAAGGGTACAATTTTCTGGTCTATTCTCGATATTTCTGTCTAGTTTTAAATTGAGTATAAATAGAGGTGTTAAGCCGAAGTAAGATTATTAGTGAATTGGAATTTAGCCAGTGCAGTTGTAAAAGTTCTTGCTTGCAGAATTATTGTAAAGTACAAGTATTATAAGTGTTTTTGTTAACTGTGAAAAGTAATCACCATTATAAATTGTGAACTTGTGTTAATTTTATTGTTGTTCATTAAAGTTTTTATTTGTAAATTAATAAACTTGTGTTGTGTTTTAATTGCAAAATCCTTTACGAAAGCCTGAATTTCGTAACAATATGTTTAGTTTTAAGAATATATATTATTATAAATACACTGTTCTAAATACATAAATATATGATATACCGTTTAGTTTTAAGAATATATATTATCATAAATACTGTGAAGGGAAAATTTGCCACACACAAAATTTTTCCACACACTTTTTGGTACGCAGCTATTTTGTACACAACACTTTTTTAAATAAAATAAATTTGCATACATATTTCAAAGAAAACTTTTACCATAATATTCTTGACCCTAGCTACATGTTTCCCACTCTTTTTGAGTGAGTGGTAAATTACTCACCGAAAATACTCTCGGCTTATGGTACACAGGTTCTCTATTTTCCTTTTCTGTCATTCCTCTCACAACACGTAAACTCACCACGTACAGCCAATACACGCCATCATCAAGCAGCTGAGGGAGAGAATGACAACATACATACAGCACGATACCACACAGACTAGGGACACCCCGCTCGTGACTAATCGGTAAACGCACTCACAATACATGCAGAAGCACACAGCATCATTGGAGAAAACAACAACAGCAGGCATACAACACCACAGACACAGAATACCCGACCGATATGAAAAACAACAAACCACATGCATACATTTAGCATCAGACAAGTCGAGGAGGACAACAACAACAAGCATGCAGTATAAGACGGCGCAGACCCACGAAGAAAGCAACAACAAACAACATGCAAAACATGATAGCGGACAATTAGAAGTCTGCAGCATTATTCGACAGCCGAAAGAAAACAACAACAAACAACACGGCATACATTCAGAAGTCTGCATCGGTGTTAGGCAGCCGAGGGAAAACAAAAACAAATCAACATGCAATTTACGACAGCACGCATTTTTTTAGGTAAACTAACAAACAATAAACGAGCCAAAACAACAACAACACTACACCGATTATGCGATGTAGCGGACTTCCCTATCCCTGCATCAACGGGATCTTGGAACTAACAAACAACAAAGAGGCAACAACAACACTACCAAGTCCCACCGATCATGTGATGTAGCGGATTTCCCTATCGTTGCACCAACGGGATCACGAACCAACAAACCATCGAGCGCAGCAATACTGACCGGCCGGACCAAACAACAACAACCATATCACATAAAAGGAAACAACAACAACAATACACCAACAGGCGAGTTAGCGGATTTCCTCATCGTTGCAACAACGGGATTCCTACACCCGATGGAGGACTATAAAAGGCCAGCAGTCCTAATAATCGGTCTTCTTTTCCTAGTAATCCCTCCTCCCGGCAACAAGTCAAAGTGAATGGCTCAAGAGTGAAGTCCTTGCCTTCACACCCACGCTTTACGCTAGATATTGTCCTTACGATTGGAGGCTCAAGAGTGAAGTCCTTGCCTTCACACCCACGCTTTACGCTAGACATTATCCTTACGATTGGAGGCTCAAGAGTGAAGTCCTTGCCTTCACATCCACGCTTTACGCTAGACATTATCCACACGATTGGAGGCTCAAGAGTGAAGTCCTTGCCTTTACATCCACACTTTACGCTAGACATTATCCACACGATTGGAAGCTCAAGAGTAAAGTCCTTGCCTTCACATCCACGCTCTACGCGAGAACAAACTATCATCCCTCCTGGAGATACGTCGTCCTCCTTTAATCATAAGTAAAACCAACACAGTAAAATAATATATAGCTTTAAACAAATAATAATTTTAAGTGTACAGATTAAGCGAAGAGAAGAACAAATAAAAGACTATTGAATTTCATTCCCTTAACAAACAAATTCTTTTTATTGTAACGACCTTAGTATATTAGGAACCCTGGTCACTGAGTTTTACCCCGGCTGGGAAAACCTCGTTACAATTGGCACCCGAGCAGGGACCCTGGAATTTAATAGAGAAAAGAAACTATACCAATAAAGAAATAATACAATTAGAAAACCACGCTGGTTAAGACCAGCTGGATTTATACACTGTCAAAGGAGGAGCTGAAGAGCTATATGAGCGAGTTCCGGATCGACAGCAACGGCGCAGTGGAAGAACTAAGGAAAAGGTTTTCCAGCTTTGTTTCGGGACGAGACGTTACGTCGGAGGACGAGATACGCCTAAGTGAACTCGAGGAAAAGCATAGACGCAGCCTATCACCAGTGCCCCTTACAACCTTGCAACCCTCTGAGGATACAGTACGCGACGACCCAAAGACAACCATCAGAGCAACATCTCCGGCACCACCGGAAGTGGTTCCAACGCGAAGCAGGACGGACACGACAGTTACGTCATACGCTCAGATAATGGACCAAGTGAGGAAGTGGTCGGTGAAGTATGATGGCGGTAAGGAGCCTCTCCTATTCATCGAAAGGCTAGAAGAACTTGCGGATGCCTACTGCTTAAATAGCGACCTCCTGCCCACGACCATGCCGGAACTACTCCGCGACCGTGCGTTATTATGGTTCCGCAACAACAACCGAAAATGTGAGACCTGGAACGCCTTCACAAAAGACTTTCTACAGTTCTTCCTGCCCTCCAGGTACTGGGAACATCTGGAAGACGAAATTCGTCAACGCCAGCAAACGCCAAAGGAGCGCTTCAAGGATTTCGTAATCATAATACAAAACCGCATGAGGCACGCAAACTACACCGGTACACAACAAGCCGAAAGGATCTTCCGAAACTGTCGTCAAGAGTACCAGTACTATATCCGGAGGAAGGATTTCAGAGACCTCCACGAGCTCATCAGCCTGGCAGAAGACTTTGAAGGCATCGCTGGAGCAGCAGAACCTTTCAAACCTCCTCCTCGACCCAGGCAACCCGAGAGGAATTTCATGGTAGCACAAAATATGGAAGCACGAATAAATGTAAGGACAGCTTGCCTGCGATGTGGCCAGGACGGACACATGAGGCGGGACTGTCGTAACCCCCAAACCATCTTCTGTTGGGACTGCGGCCTGCGAAATGCTGCCGGAAACGCGTCGAACGAGCGGGAAACGAGCAAGGGGACCGTCGAAACCGTGGTGCGACGGAAACCCCAAGACCGACACCCCGGACTCAGTAAACTTCCTTGCCTACGATTCCAATCGGATATTCGCCACCATCACTCTAGGAGGAACACCGGTAAAAGCTACGATCGACACAGGGGCTACTAGGAGTTTTGTGAGCGAACGTTTTGCGGAAGACAAAAGAGGAACAACAAAGGGTCTACCCATGGATGTGACCATGCGGATGGCCGAAGGAACACCCAAGTTGATCCGAGAGGCCCTACAGCTAGACGTCAAGATAGGTAATAGGGAGATACAGTTTCCATTCCTTATTCTCCCCGATGCGATGGACGAAGTAACCTTAGGTTTGGACTTTTTGTCACGGGTGGAGGCCCGTTTAAGCTGCGGTGGCCAGACCATAAAATTACAACAGACCAGGAAAAGCTTTCAGCGTTTCTTCAACGGGAATTCCAGAAATTTGACCGACTACCGGCCGTTTCTAACATTACGGAGCATAGAATTATCATGCACGACGAACGCCCGATAAAACAGCGCTACTTCCCCCGAAATCCAGCCATGCAAGAAATAATAAACACCGAGATCGACGAATTGATGGAAAAGGGATGTATCGAACCTTCGCACAGCCCCCACAGCGCACCCATAGTTCTCGTGCGAAAGAAGACAGGAAAATGGAGACTCTGTATTGATTATCGAGAACTGAATGCACGATCAGTGCCCGACGCATACCCCCTGCCACGAATCCAACACATCCTAGAAAAGCTTCGCGGTGCCAAATTCATCAGTAGTCTGGACCTGAGAAATGGATACTGGCAAATCCCCATGGAGGAGAGGAGTAAGCAGTACACCGCCTTCACGGTACCCGGCCGTGGCTTGTTCCAATGGCGCGTGATGCCGTTTGGGCTACACTCGGACCCTGCGACTTTCCATCGGACCAGAGATGGAGCCCCATGCGTTTGCATACCTTGATGACATAGTCGTCATCGGGAGGACGTTTGATGAACACATGGAAAATCTGCGCAAGGTGTTCAGGCGATTGCAAATGGCTAACTAAAAAATTAACCCGGAAAAGTGCGAGTTCTGCAAAACGGAGATACGATACCTGGGGCACGTGGTTAGCAACAAAGGCATACACACTGACCCCGACAAAGTGGCGACTGTCAAAGAACTCCAACCACCAAGGAATGTACGAGAAGTGCGCCGGTACCTGGGCAGCGCTTCATGGTACCGACGATTTGTCCAAGATTTTGCCGAGACCGTACGACCAATGACCAACTTACTTAAGAAAGGGAAGCACTGGAAGTGGGGAGAAGAGCAGCAGAAGGCATTCGAAACACTGAAGGTTAAACTTACCGAGGCCCCAATCCTGGCATGCCCCGATTTCTCTAAGAAATTTACGCTTCAGACAGATGCCAGCGATTATGGCTTGGGAGTAGTCCTCACGCAGGAGATTGACGACAGTGAACGGGTCATAGCATACGCCAGCCGGCATCTAAACCTCGCAGAGAAGAACTACTCGACGACCGAAAAGGAATGCCTGGCCATCATATGGGGAATAAGGAAGATGCGGGCATATATCGAAGGGTACAGGTTCACAGTAGTAACAGACCACCTCTCGCTCAAATGGCTAAACTCGATATCCAGCCCGTCTGGCCGGATCACACGGTGGGCGCTAGAACTACAGCAGTATACATACTACATACAATACAGGCGGGGCAAACTCAACGTCGTCGCAGACGCGCTATCAAGACAACCGCAAGAAACACTGATGGCGACCTCCGAGGAACACGCAGAGCAACAGAAGTTCCACTGGCTGCAAAAGAAGGTCCACCAGGTCACGTAGAACCCAGCCAAATTTCCCGACTACGTGATCGAAGGCCAGCAGCTGTATCGACACATAGAGCAGCGAGCTGGAGATGAGGACACAGCAACATGGAAGCTGTGTGTGCCAAGTAATCTTCGAAGTCGGGTATTGCAGGAGAACCATGACAGCGCATCAGCAGGGCATCTGGGAATCCGGAAGACCACGGCGAGAATATGCGGTCGCTACTATTGGCCGGGTATGTTTCGCGACATTCGTCAGTATGTGAAGAAATGCGAAAGCTGCCAATGCTACAAATCCAGCCAACAGCAAGCAGCAGGAAAAATGCTTACCCAGGTGGCCGACGAACCATGGGCCACATTGTGCAGCGACTTCGTTGGGCCACTCCCCAGGTCGAAACACGGAAATACCATGCTGCTAGTTTTCTTTGATCGGTTTTCGAAGTGGGTCGAACTGATCCCAATGCGAAGGGCAACGACAGAAGGAGTTCAACGGGCATTTCGCGAACATATACTGGCCCGATACGGCGTACCCAAGATCCTGATAACAGACAACGGGGCGCAATTCAGTAGCAGAGCATTTCGTCGATTCTTGGAGACCATGGGCATACGCCAGCAGCTCACAGCGCCATACACCCCCCAAGAAAATCCTACTGAAAGGGTCAACCGCACCGTTAAAACAATAATTCAACAACTATCAGGAACACAACAACGCACTTGGGACGAGAAGCTGCCCGAAATTATGCTAGCAATAAATTCGACCGTTCAGGATTCAACAGAACCCCGCCTCCCGAACGCACTATAGACGAGATCACTCCTGGGACAGGCACACTAGGTAAAAAACCCGAGGACCGAGAGGCCCAGATGAAAGAAATATTCGAGATCGTACGACGAAACTTGGAACGAGCCTCGAAGGACCAAGCCCGCCACTACAATCTCAGACGACGTCCTTGGAAACCAGCGATCGGAAAGTTAGTACTGGTCAAACAGCACCACCTCTCAAAAGCAGTGGAAGGGTTCGCCAGTAAACTCGCACCACGATACGACGGGCCATACTTAGTGATGAGCTCACCTCACCTGTCATCGTAAGGCTAAGGAAACATGTACAAAACAAGGAGCGCACAGCCCACGTTAATGAGTTGAAATACTTCCACGGAAACTCCCCTCCCGAACCAGAGAAGACGAACCGCATCGCAATAACAATGACACCCCACACACAAAACTATCACGAGCCCACAGTGATACAACATGGCAGCAAAAATCAGCACGAATGGTATAATAACCCGCGCAACTGGCGGTCTAGGACGAGGAACCATGAACAGAACACCGTTCCATTAAAAACCACAAGACAAAACAATCGGCAACAAACCTCAAGACGACCACACCAAAGAACACAAGCGGGAGAGAGAAGCCAGAGGTATGACGTAAATGCGACAAAACCAACAAAATTCTAACAAGATGAATACCAAGAGGACACCCAAGATAGACAACGAAGCCGTACGACGCATCTCCATGGAAGACACAGACACGATTCACGCATCCGGAGACGCCGAACTGAACCAGGTAATCGGAAGTTTTCCCCCAGCGCCAGGCGGCATCGATGTGCGAATGGCCGACTACTGCCGGCTGAAGGAAGGGATATATTTCAACGACGTCCTGGTGGGAGTCTGACTCAGGTGGTTAGAGAGACTGATGGAGGAAAGCCACCGTGAAAAAATCAGGATCAGCAGCACATTCCTCTTCTCACGGATGCAGCAATATCAACCAGAGCAGCAGGAGAGCCCCGAGTCAACGGCCATTAGGCGGCACGAATTAGTAAGCAGATGGGACCGGCACAAGGACCTCATCAGGAAAGACCTAGTTTTAGTTCCCATTTGCGACGGCAACCATTGGTACCTCGTGGTGGTTACCAACCCGGGGTGACCTCACCGTGCCACCATTGATGTGTACGACTCGTGGGCCAAGACACCGAGGAATGAGGCCATTCAGATAATTCGCGGCTACATCGTGCAACAGCACCTATCGAAGGGACATCACTGGACTTGGGCAAAGTTCCAGGACTCATACCCAGGCCGACACATGGAGATGCCACAACAGCGAAATGGGGTGGATTGTGGCGCATTTTTACTGGAAGCAGCGGAGAAAGTCCTCACCTGGGGACTGTCAGGACCCGACTCGCCAGGCCAGAGGATGTCGCTGGACAGCGCCAGCAAGAAACGGAGAATGCTTGCCAACCTCATCCAAAGAAGCACCGACTCAGCAATTAAGTTCCCGGATCTCGGACTAGGCGATGACGACATAGGCTGTAACATCCGAGAAAGAGTCAACCGCAACGGACCAAGAACTCCGCGCCGCACTCGCCACCGCTACAGGAGCCGCAGCAGACACGATAGCAGTAGCAGCAGCAGTGACAGTAGTAGCAGCAGCAGCTGTAGTGGGAGCAGCAGCAGCAACCGTAGTAGCAGCAGCAGTAGCAGTGGCAGCCACAACAACAAAACGAGGGAAAGAAGTTTCACCCCGACGAAGGCCCCCCTTGTACCCGGACCAGACAGGAATAACCCACCCAAAACCTCGACGACCCGACGGCAGGAAGACATCCTGTCACTAACAGGGAGTGACATAGTGCACGATAGAGGGACCATGGCCGAAACCGTTGTCCATGAACTCCAGGCCAAGATAGATGCGGCCAAGGCGAGAGTAGAAGCTGGAGAACTGCGAAGGATACATTTCTTCCATGTGCATGACAAGACCCGATTTGGAGTGCTAGTTACTAGGAAGGGAAAGATCAGCATCCGTCGAAGTAAGGGGGAGGTGTGAAGGGAAAATTTGCCACACACAAAATTTTTCCACACTATTTTTGGTACGCAACTATTTTGTACACAACACTTTTTTAAATAAAATAAATTTGCATACATATTTCAAAGAAAACGTTTACCATAATATTCTTGACCCTAGCTACATGTTTCCCACTCTTTTTGAGTGAGTGGTAAATTACTCACCGAAAATACTCTCGGCTTATGGTACACAGGTTCTCTATTTTCTTTTTCTGTCGTTCTTCTCACAACACGTAAACTCACCACGTACAGCCAATACACGCCATCATCAAGCAGCTGAGGGAGAGAATGACAACATACATACAGCACGATACCACACAGACTAGGGACACCCCGCTCGTGACTAATCGGTAAACGCACTCACAATACATGCAGAAGCACACAGCATCATTGGAGAAAACAACAACAGCAGGCATACAACACCACAGACACAGAATACCCGACCGATATGAAAAACAACAAACCACATGCATACATTTAGCATCAGACAAGTCGAGGAGGACAACAACAACAAGCATGCAGTATAAGACGGCGCAGACCCACGAAGAAAGCAACAACAAACAACATGCAAAACATGATAGCGGACAATTAGAAGTCTGCAGCATTATTCGACAGCCGAAAGAAAACAACAACAAACAACACGGCATACATTCAGAAGTCTGCATCGGTGTTAGGCAGCCGAGGGAAAACAAAAACAAATCAACATGCAATTTACGACAGCACGCATTTTTTTAGGTAAACTAACAAACAATAAACGAGCCAAAACAACAACAACACTACACCGATTATGCGATGTAGCGGACTTCCCTATCCCTGCATCAACGGGATCTTGGAACTAACAAACAACAAAGAGGCAACAACAACACTACCAAGTCCCACCGATCATGTGATGTAGCGGATTTCCCTATCGTTGCACCAACGGGATCACGAACCAACAAACCATCGAGCGCAGCAATACTGACCGGCCGGACCAAACAACAACAACCATATCACATAAAAGGAAACAACAACAACAATACACCAACAGGCGAGTTAGCGGATTTCCTCATCGTTGCAACAACGGGATTCCTACACCCGATGGAGGACTATAAAAGGCCAGCAGTCCTAATAATCGGTCTTCTTTTCCTAGTAATCCCTCCTCCCGGCAACAAGTCAAAGTGAATGGCTCAAGAGTGAAGTCCTTGCCTTCACACCCACGCTTTACGCTAGATATTGTCCTTACGATTGGAGGCTCAAGAGTGAAGTCCTTGCCTTCACACCCACGCTTTACGCTAGACATTATCCTTACGATTGGAGGCTCAAGAGTGAAGTCCTTGCCTTCACATCCACGCTTTACGCTAGACATTATCCACACGATTGGAGGCTCAAGAGTGAAGTCCTTGCCTTTACATCCACACTTTACGCTAGACATTATCCACACGATTGGAAGCTCAAGAGTAAAGTCCTTGCCTTCACATCCACGCTCTACGCGAGAACAAACTATCATCCCTCCTGGAGATACGTCGTCCTCCTTTAATCATAAGTAAAACCAACACAGTAAAATAATATATAGCTTTAAACAAATAATAATTTTAAGTGTACAGATTAAGCGAAGAGAAGAACAAATAAAAGACTATTGAATTTCATTCCCTTAACAAACAAATTCTTTTTATTGTAACGACCTTAGTATATTAGGAACCCTGGTCACTGAGTTTTACCCCGGCTGGGAAAACCTCGTTACAATTGGCACCCGAGCAGGGACCCTGGAATTTAATAGAGAAAAGAAACTATACCAATAAAGAAATAATACAATTAGAAAACCACGCTGGTTAAGACCAGCTGGATTTATACACTGTCAAAGGAGGAGCTGAAGAGCTATATGAGCGAGTTCCGGATCGACAGCAACGGCGCAGTGGAAGAACTAAGGAAAAGGTTTTCCAGCTTTGTTTCGGGACGAGACGTTACGTCGGAGGACGAGATACGCCTAAGTGAACTCGAGGAAAAGCATAGACGCAGCCTATCACCAGTGCCCCTTACAACCTTGCAACCCTCTGAGGATACAGTACGCGACGACCCAAAGACAACCATCAGAGCAACATCTCCGGCACCACCGGAAGTGGTTCCAACGCGAAGCAGGACGGACACGACAGTTACGTCATACGCTCAGATAATGGACCAAGTGAGGAAGTGGTCGGTGAAGTATGATGGCGGTAAGGAGCCTCTCCTATTCATCGAAAGGCTAGAAGAACTTGCGGATGCCTACTGCTTAAATAGCGACCTCCTGCCCACGACCATGCCGGAACTACTCCGCGACCGTGCGTTATTATGGTTCCGCAACAACAACCGAAAATGTGAGACCTGGAACGCCTTCACAAAAGACTTTCTACAGTTCTTCCTGCCCTCCAGGTACTGGGAACATCTGGAAGACGAAATTCGTCAACGCCAGCAAACGCCAAAGGAGCGCTTCAAGGATTTCGTAATCATAATACAAAACCGCATGAGGCACGCAAACTACACCGGTACACAACAAGCCGAAAGGATCTTCCGAAACTGTCGTCAAGAGTACCAGTACTATATCCGGAGGAAGGATTTCAGAGACCTCCACGAGCTCATCAGCCTGGCAGAAGACTTTGAAGGCATCGCTGGAGCAGCAGAACCTTTCAAACCTCCTCCTCGACCCAGGCAACCCGAGAGGAATTTCATGGTAGCACAAAATATGGAAGCACGAATAAATGTAAGGACAGCTTGCCTGCGATGTGGCCAGGACGGACACATGAGGCGGGACTGTCGTAACCCCCAAACCATCTTCTGTTGGGACTGCGGCCTGCGAAATGCTGCCGGAAACGCGTCGAACGAGCGGGAAACGAGCAAGGGGACCGTCGAAACCGTGGTGCGACGGAAACCCCAAGACCGACACCCCGGACTCAGTAAACTTCCTTGCCTACGATTCCAATCGGATATTCGCCACCATCACTCTAGGAGGAACACCGGTAAAAGCTACGATCGACACAGGGGCTACTAGGAGTTTTGTGAGCGAACGTTTTGCGGAAGACAAAAGAGGAACAACAAAGGGTCTACCCATGGATGTGACCATGCGGATGGCCGAAGGAACACCCAAGTTGATCCGAGAGGCCCTACAGCTAGACGTCAAGATAGGTAATAGGGAGATACAGTTTCCATTCCTTATTCTCCCCGATGCGATGGACGAAGTAACCTTAGGTTTGGACTTTTTGTCACGGGTGGAGGCCCGTTTAAGCTGCGGTGGCCAGACCATAAAATTACAACAGACCAGGAAAAGCTTTCAGCGTTTCTTCAACGGGAATTCCAGAAATTTGACCGACTACCGGCCGTTTCTAACATTACGGAGCATAGAATTATCATGCACGACGAACGCCCGATAAAACAGCGCTACTTCCCCCGAAATCCAGCCATGCAAGAAATAATAAACACCGAGATCGACGAATTGATGGAAAAGGGATGTATCGAACCTTCGCACAGCCCCCACAGCGCACCCATAGTTCTCGTGCGAAAGAAGACAGGAAAATGGAGACTCTGTATTGATTATCGAGAACTGAATGCACGATCAGTGCCCGACGCATACCCCCTGCCACGAATCCAACACATCCTAGAAAAGCTTCGCGGTGCCAAATTCATCAGTAGTCTGGACCTGAGAAATGGATACTGGCAAATCCCCATGGAGGAGAGGAGTAAGCAGTACACCGCCTTCACGGTACCCGGCCGTGGCTTGTTCCAATGGCGCGTGATGCCGTTTGGGCTACACTCGGACCCTGCGACTTTCCATCGGACCAGAGATGGAGCCCCATGCGTTTGCATACCTTGATGACATAGTCGTCATCGGGAGGACGTTTGATGAACACATGGAAAATCTGCGCAAGGTGTTCAGGCGATTGCAAATGGCTAACTAAAAAATTAACCCGGAAAAGTGCGAGTTCTGCAAAACGGAGATACGATACCTGGGGCACGTGGTTAGCAACAAAGGCATACACACTGACCCCGACAAAGTGGCGACTGTCAAAGAACTCCAACCACCAAGGAATGTACGAGAAGTGCGCCGGTACCTGGGCAGCGCTTCATGGTACCGACGATTTGTCCAAGATTTTGCCGAGACCGTACGACCAATGACCAACTTACTTAAGAAAGGGAAGCACTGGAAGTGGGGAGAAGAGCAGCAGAAGGCATTCGAAACACTGAAGGTTAAACTTACCGAGGCCCCAATCCTGGCATGCCCCGATTTCTCTAAGAAATTTACGCTTCAGACAGATGCCAGCGATTATGGCTTGGGAGTAGTCCTCACGCAGGAGATTGACGACAGTGAACGGGTCATAGCATACGCCAGCCGGCATCTAAACCTCGCAGAGAAGAACTACTCGACGACCGAAAAGGAATGCCTGGCCATCATATGGGGAATAAGGAAGATGCGGGCATATATCGAAGGGTACAGGTTCACAGTAGTAACAGACCACCTCTCGCTCAAATGGCTAAACTCGATATCCAGCCCGTCTGGCCGGATCACACGGTGGGCGCTAGAACTACAGCAGTATACATACTACATACAATACAGGCGGGGCAAACTCAACGTCGTCGCAGACGCGCTATCAAGACAACCGCAAGAAACACTGATGGCGACCTCCGAGGAACACGCAGAGCAACAGAAGTTCCACTGGCTGCAAAAGAAGGTCCACCAGGTCACGTAGAACCCAGCCAAATTTCCCGACTACGTGATCGAAGGCCAGCAGCTGTATCGACACATAGAGCAGCGAGCTGGAGATGAGGACACAGCAACATGGAAGCTGTGTGTGCCAAGTAATCTTCGAAGTCGGGTATTGCAGGAGAACCATGACAGCGCATCAGCAGGGCATCTGGGAATCCGGAAGACCACGGCGAGAATATGCGGTCGCTACTATTGGCCGGGTATGTTTCGCGACATTCGTCAGTATGTGAAGAAATGCGAAAGCTGCCAATGCTACAAATCCAGCCAACAGCAAGCAGCAGGAAAAATGCTTACCCAGGTGGCCGACGAACCATGGGCCACATTGTGCAGCGACTTCGTTGGGCCACTCCCCAGGTCGAAACACGGAAATACCATGCTGCTAGTTTTCTTTGATCGGTTTTCGAAGTGGGTCGAACTGATCCCAATGCGAAGGGCAACGACAGAAGGAGTTCAACGGGCATTTCGCGAACATATACTGGCCCGATACGGCGTACCCAAGATCCTGATAACAGACAACGGGGCGCAATTCAGTAGCAGAGCATTTCGTCGATTCTTGGAGACCATGGGCATACGCCAGCAGCTCACAGCGCCATACACCCCCCAAGAAAATCCTACTGAAAGGGTCAACCGCACCGTTAAAACAATAATTCAACAACTATCAGGAACACAACAACGCACTTGGGACGAGAAGCTGCCCGAAATTATGCTAGCAATAAATTCGACCGTTCAGGATTCAACAGAACCCCGCCTCCCGAACGCACTATAGACGAGATCACTCCTGGGACAGGCACACTAGGTAAAAAACCCGAGGACCGAGAGGCCCAGATGAAAGAAATATTCGAGATCGTACGACGAAACTTGGAACGAGCCTCGAAGGACCAAGCCCGCCACTACAATCTCAGACGACGTCCTTGGAAACCAGCGATCGGAAAGTTAGTACTGGTCAAACAGCACCACCTCTCAAAAGCAGTGGAAGGGTTCGCCAGTAAACTCGCACCACGATACGACGGGCCATACTTAGTGATGAGCTCACCTCACCTGTCATCGTAAGGCTAAGGAAACATGTACAAAACAAGGAGCGCACAGCCCACGTTAATGAGTTGAAATACTTCCACGGAAACTCCCCTCCCGAACCAGAGAAGACGAACCGCATCGCAATAACAATGACACCCCACACACAAAACTATCACGAGCCCACAGTGATACAACATGGCAGCAAAAATCAGCACGAATGGTATAATAACCCGCGCAACTGGCGGTCTAGGACGAGGAACCATGAACAGAACACCGTTCCATTAAAAACCACAAGACAAAACAATCGGCAACAAACCTCAAGACGACCACACCAAAGAACACAAGCGGGAGAGAGAAGCCAGAGGTATGACGTAAATGCGACAAAACCAACAAAATTCTAACAAGATGAATACCAAGAGGACACCCAAGATAGACAACGAAGCCGTACGACGCATCTCCATGGAAGACACAGACACGATTCACGCATCCGGAGACGCCGAACTGAACCAGGTAATCGGAAGTTTTCCCCCAGCGCCAGGCGGCATCGATGTGCGAATGGCCGACTACTGCCGGCTGAAGGAAGGGATATATTTCAACGACGTCCTGGTGGGAGTCTGACTCAGGTGGTTAGAGAGACTGATGGAGGAAAGCCACCGTGAAAAAATCAGGATCAGCAGCACATTCCTCTTCTCACGGATGCAGCAATATCAACCAGAGCAGCAGGAGAGCCCCGAGTCAACGGCCATTAGGCGGCACGAATTAGTAAGCAGATGGGACCGGCACAAGGACCTCATCAGGAAAGACCTAGTTTTAGTTCCCATTTGCGACGGCAACCATTGGTACCTCGTGGTGGTTACCAACCCGGGGTGACCTCACCGTGCCACCATTGATGTGTACGACTCGTGGGCCAAGACACCGAGGAATGAGGCCATTCAGATAATTCGCGGCTACATCGTGCAACAGCACCTATCGAAGGGACATCACTGGACTTGGGCAAAGTTCCAGGACTCATACCCAGGCCGACACATGGAGATGCCACAACAGCGAAATGGGGTGGATTGTGGCGCATTTTTACTGGAAGCAGCGGAGAAAGTCCTCACCTGGGGACTGTCAGGACCCGACTCGCCAGGCCAGAGGATGTCGCTGGACAGCGCCAGCAAGAAACGGAGAATGCTTGCCAACCTCATCCAAAGAAGCACCGACTCAGCAATTAAGTTCCCGGATCTCGGACTAGGCGATGACGACATAGGCTGTAACATCCGAGAAAGAGTCAACCGCAACGGACCAAGAACTCCGCGCCGCACTCGCCACCGCTACAGGAGCCGCAGCAGACACGATAGCAGTAGCAGCAGCAGTGACAGTAGTAGCAGCAGCAGCTGTAGTGGGAGCAGCAGCAGCAACCGTAGTAGCAGCAGCAGTAGCAGTGGCAGCCACAACAACAAAACGAGGGAAAGAAGTTTCACCCCGACGAAGGCCCCCCTTGTACCCGGACCAGACAGGAATAACCCACCCAAAACCTCGACGACCCGACGGCAGGAAGACATCCTGTCACTAACAGGGAGTGACATAGTGCACGATAGAGGGACCATGGCCGAAACCGTTGTCCATGAACTCCAGGCCAAGATAGATGCGGCCAAGGCGAGAGTAGAAGCTGGAGAACTGCGAAGGATACATTTCTTCCATGTGCATGACAAGACCCGATTTGGAGTGCTAGTTACTAGGAAGGGAAAGATCAGCATCCGTCGAAGTAAGGGGGAGGTGTGAAGGGAAAATTTGCCACACACAAAATTTTTCCACACTATTTTTGGTACGCAACTATTTTGTACACAACACTTTTTTAAATAAAATAAATTTGCATACATATTTCAAAGAAAACGTTTACCATAATATTCTTGACCCTAGCTACATGTTTCCCACTCTTTTTGAGTGAGTGGTAAATTACTCACCGAAAATACTCTCGGCTTATGGTACACAGGTTCTCTATTTTCTTTTTCTGTCGTTCTTCTCACAACACGTAAACTCACCACGTACAGCCAATACACGCCATCATCAAGCAGCTGAGGGAGAGAATGGCAACATACATACAGCACGATACCACACAGACTAGGGACACCCCGCTCGTGACTAATCGGTAAACGCACTCACAATACATGCAGAAGCACACAGCATCATTGGAGAAAACAACAACAGCAGGCATACAACACCACAGACACAGAATTCCCGACCGATATGAAAAACAACAACAAACAACATGCATACATTTAGCATCAGACAAGTCGAGGAGGGCAACAATAACAAGCATGCAGTATAAGACAGCGCAGACGCACGAAGAAAGCAACAACAACATGCAAAACATGATAGCGGACAATTAGAAGTCTGCAGAATTATTCGACAACCGAAAGAAAACAACAACAAACAACACGGCATACATTCAGAAGTCTGCAGCATTGTTAGGCAGCCGAGGGAAAACAACAACAAATCAACATGCAATTTACGACAGCACGCATTTTTTTAGGTAAACCAACAAACAATAAACGACCCAAAACAACAACAACACTACACCGATCATGCGATGTAGCGGAGTTCCCTATCCCTGCATCAACGGGATCTTGGAACTAACAAACAACAAAGAGGCAACAACAACACAACCAAGTCCCACTGATCATGTGATGTAGCGGATTTCCCTATCGTTGCACCAACGGGATCACGAACCAACAAACCATCGAGCGCAGCAATACTGTCCGGCCGGACCAAACAACAACAACCATATCACATCAAAGGAAACAACAACAACAATACACCAACAGGTTAGTTAGCGGATTTCCTCATCGTTGCAACAACAGGATTCCTACACCCGATGGAGGACTATAAAAGGCCAGCAGTCCCAACAATTGGTCTTCTTTTCCTAGTAATCCCTCCTCCCGGCAACAAGTCAAAGTGAATGGTTTAAGAGTGAAGTCCTTGCCTTCATTTTACACTTTAAGCCAGAAACTATCCCGATTAAAGGCTCAAGAGTGAAGTCCTTGCCTTCACACCCACGCTTTACGCTAGATATTATCCTTACGATTGGAGGCTCAAGAGTGAAGTCCTTGCCTTCACATCCACGCTTTACGCTAGACATTATCCCCACGATTGGAGGCTCAAGAGTGAAGTCCTTGCCTTCACATCCACGCTTTACGCTAGACATTATCATTACGATTGGAGGCTCAAGAGTGAAGTCCTTGCCTTCACATCCACGCTTTACGCTAGACATTATCCTTATGATTGGAGGCTCAAGAGTGAAGTCCTTGCCTTCACACCCACGCTTTATGCTAGACATTATCCACACGATTTGAGGCTCAAGAGTGAAGTCCTTGCCTTCACATCCACGCTTTACGCTAGACATTATCCTTACGATTGGAGGCTCAAGAGTGAAGTCCTTGCCTTCACATCCACGCTTTACGCTAGACATTATCCACACGATTGGAGGCTCAAGAGAGAAGTCCTTGCCTTCACATCCCCGCTTTACGCTAGACATTGTCATTACGATTGGAGGCTCAAGAGTGAAGTCCTTGCCTTCACATCCCCGCTTTACGCTAGACATTGTCATTACGATTGGAGGCTCAAGAGTGAAGTCCTTGCCTTCACATCCACGCTTTACGCTAGACATTATCCTTACGATTGGAGGCTCAAGAGTGAAGTCCTTGCCTTCACACCCACGCTTTACGCTAGACATTATCCACACGATTAGAGGCTCAAGAGTGAAGTCCTTGCCTTCACATCCACGCTTTACGCTAGACATTATCCTTACGATTGGAGGCTCAAGAGAGAAGTCCTTGCCTTCACATCCCCGCTTTACGCTAGACATTATCCACACGATTGGAGGCTCAAGAGTGAAGTCCTTGCCTTCACATCCACGCTTTACGCTAGACATTATCCACACGATTGGAGGCTCAAGAGTGAAGTCCTTGCCTTCATATCCACGCTTTACGCTAGACATTATCCACACGATTGGAGGCTCAAGAGTGAAGTCCTTGCCTTCACATCCACGCTTTACGCTAGACATTATCCTTACGATTGGAGGCTCAAGAGTGAAGTCCTTGCCTGCACATCCACGCTTTACGCTAGACATTATCCACACGATTGGATGCTCAAGAGTGAAGTCCTTGCCTGCACATCCACGCTTTACGCTAGACATTATCCACACGATTGGATGCTCAAGAAGAAGTCCTTGCCTTCACATCCCCGCTTTACGCTAGACATTATCATTACGATTGGAGGCTCAAGAGTGAAGTCCTTGCCTTCACATCCACGCTTTACGCTAGACATTATCCACACGATTGGAGGCTCAAGAGTGAAGTCCTTGCCTTCACATCCACGCTTTACGCTAGACATTGTCATTACGATTGGAGGCTCAAGAGTGAAGTCCTTGCCTTCACATCCCCGCTTTACGCTAGACATTGTCATTACGATTGGAGGCTCAAGAGTGAAGTCCTTGCCTTCACATCCACGCTTTACGCTAGACATTATCCACACGATTGGATGCTCAAGAGTGAAGTCCTTGCCTGCACATCCACGCTTTACGCTAGACATTATCCACACGATTGGATGCTCAAGAAGAAGTCCTTGCCTTCACATCCCCGCTTTACGCTAGACATTATCATTACGATTGGAGGCTCAAGAGTGAAGTCCTTGCCTTCACATCCACGCTTTACGCTAGACATTATCATTACGATTGGAGGCTCAAGAGTGAAGTCCTTGCCTTCACATCCACGCTTTACGCTAGACATTATCCTTACGATTGGAGGCTCAAGAGTGAAGTCCTTGCCTTCACATCCCCGCTTTACGCTAGACATTGTCATTACGATTGGAGGCTCAAGAGTGAAGTCCTTGCCTTCACATCCACGCTTTACGCTAGACATTATCCACACGATTGGAGGCTCAAGAGTGAAGTCCTTGCCTTCACATCCACGCTTTACGCTAGACATTATCCACACGATTGGAGGCTCAAGAGTGAAGTCCTTGCCTTCACATCCACGCTCTACGCGAGAACAAACTATCATCCCTCCTGGAGATACCTCGTTCTCCTTTAATCATAAGTAAAACCAACACAGTAAAATAGCTTTAAACAAATAATAATTTTAAGTGTACAGATTAAGCGAAGAGAAGTACAAATAAAAGACGATTGAATTCCATTCCCTAAACAAACAAATTCTTTTTATTGTAACGACCTTAGTATAGAAGGAACCCTGGTCACACTGAGTTTTACCCCGGCTGGCAAATTCTCGTTACAATACAATATTATAAATACATACCCATTATACCTAAGTTTGTCATATACCAAGCAAACCTTGCACAATGCACAGCACACCCTACACATTCCACACAACAAAAATAGATCATATTGCACCATGCACAATTTGCTCGTAAGAAAATACCTATTTTAATTTGCACGTCAATTCCTTATGGATTTCTGATGACGCTATGTCTGCAGAATACCTTTTTGCGTGGGAACAACTTTCAATTTATGAATTTTATCTATAATATGCAAAACAATTTATATGCTAGGTTAACATTAATTCTATATAAAAACCGTATGAATAAAGACTGACGGGTCAGACTTTATTAAACACATAACGAAAAACGTTGTCTCATTTGTTGGGTGTTCTGATGTACCATCAGTAACACGACTTGCAGTCAAGATACAAGAATCTTGATCTGCATTCTACATAGCGATAAAAGAATCGTTACAATATACATTTTTTTTTTTTTTTTATATTTTATTTAACATTTAAGAATTATACAATTTTGACTTAAAACTAAACTTATAACTATTATTAATAAGTGTCAGCTCAACAATAGAGGCCCGACGTATTTACATTGTCTTTTATTCGTATTGCTTATAATTAAACAATATTTTTGACTACTTAATCTACTACATGTTATATTTAAAGCAATTTAATTTTAAACAATAAATTCTAAAATAAAATAAAAATGAAAAAAAATATTAGAGGGGGTATAAAGAGGGCGATCTTCAGCCTCTGTAATGTTGATTGATGGCATTCTCTTAGAAGGAGACGTCTTGATTATTAAGGATGTCGTCGAATCTAGCATCTGTGAATCCTCTGATGTGTATGTACCGGTGGCTTGGCTCGATTTCTTCGCTTCTCAGTCCTTGCATCTCAGGACTTTCCAATCCGTCGACGAATTTCCTCGCCATTTGAAACAAGTGATCTGTTATTGGCAGCAGACCTGCTGCTTCGTTAAGTCTTGCAGTCGACACAAACTCATAGCTGTTTGGCACCCTCCAGAGTCCTGTACAGATCCTTAGTACCTTTCTTTCAAATAGGGAGATCTTCTTCATCGTTGTTGGTGAGACGGTGAACCATATGGGATACCCATAGGTTATCACTGGTCTGCTGAGCTGCTTGTAGATGAGCAGCCTGGTGTTGTTGGACAGTCCGTTTCATCTTCTTAGTAGCGGGTGCACCAAATGAAGAGCGTAGTTCGCATTTTTTCATTGTTTTTTCGATGTGAGAGTTAAACTTGAGCCTCTCAGTAAAGTTGATTCCCAGGTACTTAGTCTCTGACTTGGTGTTTATTATCGTGTTATCCGGAAGGGTGATTTTTAAGGCTCTACACTTGCTTGCAAATTTTTCTTATCCTTGCTTCGGTTGCTGGTACTCGGAAGCAGAAGAGTTCCGTTTTGTTGGCGTTAATCAGTCCCCACTTCAGGTAGTACTCCCAAAGATTTCGGAGGTGTTCCTCCCTTTTTCGGGCAGCTATCTCAGGAGAGCGGGAAACGGCATAGGTGATAGGAGTCATCCGCGAAAAGCATGGTCCTTGTTCCGGCTGCATTGGTGGGTTGATCCGCCGTGAAGATGCTAAATAGGACTGGTCCAAGTCTGGAGCCTTGGTGAACTCCGGCTTTAATCCTTTTCCTTGTCGATGGACTGCCATATACCTGTACAAAAAAGAACCTGTGCTTTTCTTAGATTTAGATTTCTTTCCGAACAATACTCATTGATCTTTTTACGGATCAAGGATTCCAATATTTTACTGGTACAACACAGTAAAGCTATGGGGCGGTAACCAGTTACGCTAGAGCGGTTAGTTTTCTTGTGAACTGGTACTACTTGGGCCACTTTCCAGATGTCTGGAAAGTAACCATTGTTTAGTCAGTTGTTATAGTTAACATCAAAATCGCCATATTCGGCAGCTTTTTAAGTAAAAAATTGGAAATTCTGTCAGTGCCCGATGATTTTTTAGAGTTTCCACTCATAATTAAATCACTGACAACTGCTGTCCCTGTAAATATATCCACGTCAATGGGTGCGCTAGCGGGATTGTCTTCACCGAACTGCACTTCAAAATTTCTTGGGGAAGTTGTGTCTTCCACAAGACTTCCAACCTGCTCTACAAAATCTAGAAGATGAGTTGGTTATTGGTCCGTAAAGCTTCGGCTTTTTCAAGAGGACTAGATGCTACTTGCTCTCCAAACGAGATACTTTCTGGAATCCGATCACAGAATTCAGCTTTTTAAAAGCATCCGGGCCTGGTTTGATGTTCTGAAGTCGTTTGGTTAGTTCATCTTCCTGGTAACTTCGCACAGCTTGACGTAGCATGATTACTGTACAACGCAGTTGTGAAAATACAGACTGATTTTCGTCATTAACAGTGTTGAGAGTCCTGTTGAAGATCCTCTGAAGGCGTTTCCTTAGCCTTTGTTTGTGAGCATATATTGCCTGAATATTCTCAGGTAGAGGTTGAAACCGATCTGTGTTCACTGAAGTCTCGAAATTTCTGATAGCATCATCAATTTCATTATTCTCCAGATTTCTACATGCCGCTGGAATTTGTAGTCCAGCTTTGACTTCTGATCTAAACCGGTTCCAGTTTATTTTCGTAAAGTTGATGTGTAGTTCAGCTGTTGGGGTAACTTGCACAATTCGCTGATTCAACCTCACTCGAAGCTCTATGGCCAAATGATCCGAATCACTATCTTGTGCAAAACAGGAGTAAATCATTAATTCCGGCAGAATGTTGACGAAATTTGTCGTTGCCAAAAATAAATCCAGCATGAATGGTGTCCGAGGATATGTCTTCCGGGGCTGTAAAACAATAGCCATGGTATGTTGCTGAGGATTTGAATCCAGCCAATCTGCAATGGCCTTTCCTTGATTGTTGCACACTTCATCTTGCCATTGGGTGTGCCTAGCGTTAAAATCCCCTACAACCACACAGTATGTGTGCCTAGAGGAGATGCCGCAGACAGTTTGCAGATCCCGTTGAATGTTTTTCCTCGTTGCATTACAGTGATTGTACACTGATATTACCAACAAGTTCTCAACCTCGTTGACTTTGATGCTGACAGCTGTTGCTTCCATGCTACGCAAACCACTGATTTGCACCTTTTCGCTTGCCATAGTGTCCCTGATAAGGACCGCCGTCCCAGATCAATCACTGCTTTTGTCGACCCTGTGAATGTTGTATCCGTCTGGACTGAATGGGTTTCTCCCTGTGAGATTTGCTTCCTGTCAGGTTTATTAGTTTTAATAAATAATTTTAGTGTTATACGCCTAGCTAACGAATAAATAGAGTTCAGTTCAGTGAACATAATTCACAAATAAGTCGACCCAAAACGGTTGTTTTGGACCTGTCATCAAGACTGCTATAATTAGCAGAATGTTTGCTTTCTGCAGAATTGTGAAAAGGTCTGCTCCAAATAGCCTTTCCGTATCGTATCGTATCGATGTTAGATTTTCCAGTAGATGGTGCCGGTTTTGGAGCTTGCTTACTTACTGGTTTTTTGCTTGCTTGGATGGTTGGTGGTGGTTTGTTTATTGTTGCTGGCTTCTAGCAGTCCCCATAGCAGCTATACTAGCAAAGCTAACTCCTTTCACTATTGCTTTTGCAGCAGATTTCTGGGCGAACTTATGCTGCTCCATCTTGTTTTGGGCGGTTTTTACTTTTTCCGCCATTTTTTCTTTATATTTAGGACATCCTCGATAGTTTGCAGGATGTCCAGATTTTTGGCAATTTTTTTGCCGCAATTGCTTGCGACATGTCCAAACTTTTGGCAATTTTGGTTTAAGCTTTTCCCAATGCACCAGCTGGTTAATTAGGAGGGTTTTTGAGCAAACTGCTGCCTTATTGCAGTTCTTCTCAAGTTCGACAATGAAATGTTAAATTTCATGTCGTTCCTCTGCGATTTGAAGGGTTTGACCTCCAGTACAGGGACACCCTCTGCTGTCAACGCTTCCTTGACATCCTCAGTGTCAAAGGAGTGGTGAATACTTTTAAGGACCAACAATTCTTTCCTGTCCTTCTTAGCGGTATAGGTGTTGAATTCAGTCTTTCCCGACTGTAGGAAAGACCGAATTCGCTGGTGGCCGTCTTTGTTTATGGCCGTAACAACCAATTTGCTGCTATTAATGTTGCGAATTCTGCAACATATATTGGCTCTCCTCGTGAACTTTGAGAGTTCAGCGACGTTTAGTCTAAAGCAGACTATTGGCGGCATGGCAAAAGTTGGTCCCGTAGACTGGGGTTTTTTGGTTGCTGGAACGACAGGTGGTGGTGTCTTTTTAGTGACATTTTGTGCCTCTTTTGCCTTGGCTGTTTTCTCTACAGCAATGACATTCGGCGGATTGCTTCCTTCAACAGTAACTACTGCAGGAGAAGATGATGTTGATGGTGATGATGGTCTGGATTCAGACAATCTCCTCCTTTTTGAGAAGACCGCTCTTTGCGATTGTCTTCTTCTGAATTTTCCTCTCCGATGGTACTGCAATCGGACGCTTCAGTATCCGATTCCTCGCCTAAGGTCATATTTTCCTCAGATGAAGTAGAGTTTTCACAAAGCTGGTTGACTTCATCCAGCCTTTCGTACAAAGACGCGAGGAAGTCACCACCGTGATTGAAGACTTCTTGCCTAAAAAGGTTAATGTTTCCTTTCTTCCTTTTATAGGGCTGAAAAAAAAATTTTGAAATTAAATAACTATTAATTATAAATATGTGTCTGAAATGAAAAAAGTAATTAGTGAATTTAAATATCTTAAAAAAGTAGCAGGTAGCGAAATGCTCGCTTTTGGTATGAGGGGTTTTTTTCGTAGCCGGTAGCAGGTAGATGAGCGATCTGGTGCGGGATCTTTATGAGATGTGCTCGTGTTGAGCGCTCGATGCTGACTGCGTTACAATATACATGCTCAACACAAATGTTTGCGAGAAGCTAGGCCTTGGACCGCAATGGTCTGTCGAGTCGAACATTATTATTACACAGAGAAAAATCAATTGGTTTTTTTACCCAATTAACATTAGTTAAACAATAAATGGAGTTTTTACCAAATTCTTTTGCTAATAATACTAAGCTAGAGCAAATCCAAATTGCTGATCGAACTATTTTTGAATTGCTGTTTAAGAATAAATAAAAAATTGGGTATATTTACTAATGTGCTTAACATTTAGCTAAAATATTATTTGTTTTTTACAAATAACAGTCATATACGCAGATTTGCTAACACAACCAATCTCTCTTAAATCAAAAAATTAGAAGTAGCTAAATTAGCCAATTTTTTGCTGACTTACCAGATAAATTATGTAAAATCCAAATATCGGTTAATTTCGTCGAGATTTTACACATAGTTCAAAAATAAAAGTGGTGCTATAAGTGAAGTATAAATTTTAATTTTGCACAACTTGTACTTATTGCGTATGTGTAAAAAACTTCATATTAAATACGTGGACTGTGAGACAATTAAAAGTAGGAAATAATTAAATACGTGAATTGTTTAGTGATCAAAGTGGAATAAATGAAATGAACTTGATAAAATGGATGCCAATGCTGAATATGAGCGTTTAACAAACTCAGTTATAAGAGATTTAACGGAATCCGAGGTCTCTCTTTCTCTTCGTTAATAACTAGTTCTGTGGGTAAGTTTTTAATAAATTTAAAGTATTTAAAGTTAAAAAACTAAAACATATTTAATGTGGTACAGAATTAGGAATTGATATAGAAGTTTTCAAGCAATTGACAATTGATGATATAAATCGACTCATACCGGATTCACAATTTGGTCTAAGAATCAAATTTAGAACCAAACTTTTTGAGTGGCGACAAAACAACGTATGAAATATATAGTATTAATATTATAAATTAAACACATTTATTTTGTATTACATATAGGGATTTGATCCTCCAATTGCTGATACGCTTTCTATGAATTCGTCGGTGTCACGATGGATAGATTCAATAAAAAATTGCGATTCGTCAGACAAATCAGTCAAGTCAGTCATTTAATAATACTCAATTGGTAAGTTTTACGAAATAAAATATTCAAAATCCGTTACATAAATACAATTTGTTGCAGGATTTACGCGAGCTGCTTAACACGGTTGCAGGAAAAACAGTTCTAGAGGACTATAAGTCAAAAAATTTTTATCAAAAACTGGCAGACAGCAAATGGTAAATATTATTTGTGAACACTGGGTCAACAAATAAGGAATTTGACTATAACCAAGCCGCCAAACAAATCACGGATCTATTCCTACAAGAAAGCTTCGTAAGACATAATTTTATTTGATATAAAGGAAATAGTTTTATTTAAAAATATTTTTAAAATATTATTAGGCTACTTATTTAGGTGACCAAAACACCAGGGGAAAATTAGCAGATAAATATAATGCACTATGTAGGAAATATCATGCAATTATTTATGAAGACAAATTTAAAATTGGGAACGGCGAATTTATTGACTTTTCTTCAAATATTGAATTTCAAGGTTCTATTGCACAAACTAATTTTGATTTTTCAAATGTATTTAGTAGTAAAAATGTAATTTATAAAAATAAAAAAATTTCCGTTAACGAGTTAACGACTTAGTCCAAAACATTAAAAATGAATAATATGAAATTCTAAATATTTAAAGCTTCAATAATCAAACTTGTTTATATGCTTGTAAAAAAATTAATGTGAAGGAGTGTGGAGGCAGCTCTAATAGAGCGGCACCCAGCTGGCATGCTGGATGGTGAGCTCGCAAGAGAACAAGAATGTGTACGCGTGCGAGACACAGCTCATGTGTTGCTACCAGACAACACATTACTCGCCTACACCACTGCAGTGCATGCAAGAGTAGTCTCAAACAGAGTAGAACGAAAATGAAAAGGTAGTCGTGAACGAGAATTATAAAAGCAAAGACGTACGAGTAAAGCAAGGTCCGAGATTTTTTTTGACTTCGATATGTGCGCCGCATTTCAACGTTTACAATAGGAAACGACGTCATTAAATAAATTTAATGTTTTAAATTGTGTTGATAAAATTATTAAGTAAAGGAAACAGAGTCATTAAAAATACATTTTAGTTTTACTCAAATCTTGTTGCAAAAATTATTAAGCAAAGAATGTTCGTGAAGTTCTACTGCAATATGCACCACGCGGATGTAAAAAGATGGCCGATGCCAAATCATTTAGCGTGCATAAATGTCTGCGATAATTGAAGCACTTGTGATTTTAAACAATAAATTCCGAAAATCATATGTGCTTCAAACGTATACATCCCAACAGGAAACGGCGTCATATAAAAATAAAATTTAATGTTTGAAATTTTGTTGCTAAAATGGTTAAGCAAAGAATGTTCGCGAAGTTCAACTGCAATATTCACCACGCGGATGTAAAAAGATGGCCGATGCCAAGCCATTTAGCGTGCATAAATTTTGTCTGCAATTAGTAAAGCAAAGTTGATTTTTTTTAAACAATGAATTCCGAAAATTATATGTGCGTCACACGTATACGTCCCCACAGGAAACGGCGTCATATAAAAATAAACTTTAGTGTTTGAAATTTTGTTGCTAAAATTGTTAAGCAAAGAATGTTCGCGAAGTTCAACTGCAATTTACACCACGCGGATGTAAAAAGATGGCCGATGCCAAACCATTCAGCGTGTATAAATGTTTGCGATAATTGAAGCAATTGTGATTTTAAACAATAAATTCCAACATCATATGTGCGTCAAACGTATACGTCCTAACAGGAAACGGCGTCATATAAAAAAAAATTAGTGTTTGAAATTTTGTTGCTAAAATTGTTAAGCAAAGAATGTTCGCGAAGTTCAACTGTAATATGCACCACGCGGATGCAAAATGATGGCCTATGCCAAACCATTTAGCGTGTATAAATTTTGTCTGCAATTAGTAAAGCAAAGTTGATTTTTTTAAACAATAAATTACGAAAATCATATGTGCGTCACACGTATACGTCCCCACAGGAAACGGCGTCATATAAAAATAAACTTTAGTGTTTGAAATTTTGTTGCTAAAATTGTTAAGCAAAGAATGTTCGCGAAGTTCAACTGCAATTTACACCACGCGGATGTAAAAAGATGGCCGATGCAAAACCATTCAGCGTGCATAAATGTTTGCGATAATTGAAGCAATTGTGATTTTAAACAATAAATTCCAACATCATATGTGCGTCAAACGTATACGTCCCAACAGGAAACGGCGTCATATAAAAATAAAATTAGTGTTTGAAATTTTGTTGCTAAAATTGTTAAGCAAAGAATGTTCGCGAAGTTCAACTGTAATATGCACCACGCGGATGCAAAATGATGGCCTATGCCAAACCATTTAGCGTGTATAAATTTTGTCTGCAATTAGTAAAGCAAAGTTGCTTTTTTTAAACAATATATTACGAAAATCATATGTGCGTCAAACGTATACGTACCCACAGGAAACGGCGTCATATAAAAATAAACTTAAGTGTTTGAAATTTTGTTGCTAAAATTGTTAAGCAAAGAATGTTCGCGAAGTTCAACTGCAATTTGCACCACGCGGATGTAAAAAGATGGCCTATGCCAAACCATTTAGCGTGTATAAATTTTGTCTGCAATTAGTAAAGCAAAGTTGATTTTTTTAAACAATAAGTTACGAAAATCATATGTGCGTCAAACGTATACGTCCCCACAGGAAACGGCGTCATATAAAAATAAACTTAAGTGTTTGAAGTTTTGTTGCTAAAATTGTTAAGCAAAGAATGTTCGCGAAGTTCAACTGCAATTTGCACCACGCGGATGTAAAAAGATGGCCGATGCCAAACCATTCAGCGTGCATAAATGTTTGCGATAATTGAAGCAATTGTGATTTTAAACAATAAATTCCAACATCATATGTGCGTCAAACGTATACGTCCCAACAGGAAACGGCGTCATATAAAAATAAAATTAGTGTTTGAAATTTTGTTGCTAAAATTGTTAAGCAAAGAATGTTCGCGAAGTTCAACTGTAATATGCACCACGCGGATGCAAAATGATGGCCTATGCCAAACCATTTAGCGTGTATAAATTTTGTCTGCAATTAGTAAAGCAAAGTTGATTTTTTTAAACAATAAATTACGAAAATCATATGTGCGTCAAACGTATACGTCCCCACAGGAAACGGCGTCATATAAAAATAAACTTAAGTGTTTGAAATTTTGTTGCTAAAATTGTTAAGCAAAGAATGTTCGCGAAGTTCAACTGCAATTTGCACCACGCGGATGTAAAAAGATGGCCGATGCCAAACCATTCAGCGTGCATAAATGTTTGCGATAATTGAAGCAATTGTGATTTTAAACAATAAATTCCAACATCATATGTGCGTCAAACTTATACGTCCCAACAGGAAACGGCGTCACATAAAAATAAAATTAGTGTTTGAAATTTTGTTGCTAAAATTGTTAAGCAAAGAATGTTCGCGAAGTTCAATTGTAATATGCACCACGCGGATGTAAAAAGATGGCCGATGCCAAACCATTTAGCGTGCATAAATTTTGTCTGCTATTAGTAAAGCAAAGTTGATTTTTTTAAACAACAAATTACGAAAATCATATGTGCGTCAAAGGTATACGTCCCAACAGGAAACGGCGTCATATAAAAATAAAATTTAGTATTTGAAATTTTGTTGCTAAAATTGTTAAGCAAAGAATGTTCGCGAAGTTCAACTGTAATATGCACCACCCTGATGTAAAATGATGGCCTATGCCAAACCATTTAGCGTGCATAAATTTTGTCTGCAATTAGTAAAGCAAAGTTGATTTTTTTAAACAATAAATTCCGAAAATTATATGTGCGTCACACGTATACGTCCCCACAGGAAACGGCGTCATATAAAAATAAACTTAAGTGTTTGAAATTTTGTTGCTAAAATGGTTAAGCAAAGAATGTTGGCGAAGTTCAATTGTAATATGCACCACGCGGATGTAAAAAGATGGCCGATGCCAAACCATTTAGCGTGCATAAATTTTGTCTGCTATTAGTAAAGCAAAGTTGATTTTTTTAAACAACAAATTACGAAAATCATATGTGCGTCAAACGTATACGTCCCCACAGGAAACGGCGTCATATAAAAATAAAATTTAGTGTTTGAAATTTTGTTGCTAAAATTGTTAAGCAAAGAATGTTCGCGATGATCAAGTGCAATTTGCACCACGCGGATGTAAAAAGATGGCAGATGAGAATCCATTTAGCGTGCATAAATTTTGTCTGCAATTAGTAAAGCTAAGTTGATTTTTTTTTAAACAATAAATTCCGAAAATTATATGTGCGTCACACGTATACGTCCCCACAGGAAACGGCGTCATATAAAAATAAACTTAAGTGTTTGAAATTTTGTTGCTAAAATTGTTAAGCAAAGAATGTTCGCGAAGTTCAACTGCAATTTACACCACGCGGATGTAAAAAGATGGCCGATGCCAAACCATTCAGCGTGCATAAATGTTTGCGATAATTGAAGCAATTGTGATTTTAAACAATAAATTCCAACATCATATGTGCGTCAAACGTATACGTCCCAACAGGAAACGGCGTCATATAAAAATAAAATTAGTGTTTGAAATTTTGTTGCTAAAATTGTTAAGCAAAGAATGTTCGCGAAGTTCAACTGTAATATGCACCACGCGGATGCAAAATGATGGCCTATGCCAAACCATTTAGCGTGTATAAATTTTGTCTGCAATTAGTAAAGCAAAGTTGATTTTTTTAAACAATATATTACGAAAATCATATGTGCGTCAAACGTATACGTACCCACAGGAAACGGCGTCATATAAAAATAAACTTAAGTGTTTGAAATTTTGTTGCTAAAATTGTTAAGCAAAGAATGTTCGCGAAGTTCAACTGCAATTTGCACCACGCGGATGTAAAAAGATGGCCTATGCCAAACCATTTAGCGTGTATAAATTTTGTCTGCAATTAGTAAAACAAAGTTGATTTTTTTAAACAATAAATTACGAAAATCATATGTGCGTCAAACGTATACGTCCCCACAGGAAACGGCGTCATATAAAAATAAACTTAAGTGTTTGAAATTTTGTTGCTAAAATTGTTAAGCAAAGAATGTTCGCGAAGTTCAACTGCAATTTGCACCACGCGGATGTAAAAAGATGGCCGATGCCAAACCATTCAGCGTGCATAAATGTTTGCGATAATTGAAGCAATTGTGATTTTAAACAATAAATTCCAACATCATATGTGCGTCAAACGTATACGTCCCAACAGGAAACGGCGTCATATAAAAATAAAATTAGTGTTTGAAATTTTGTTGCTAAAATTGTTAAGCAAAGAATGTTCGCGAAGTTCAACTGTAATATGCACCACGCGGATGCAAAATGATGGCCTATGCCAAACCATTTAGCGTGTATAAATTTTGTCTGCAATTAGTAAAGCAAAGTTGATTTTTTTAAACAATAAATTACGAAAATCATATGTGCGTCAAACGTATACGTCCCCACAGGAAACGGCGTCATATAAAAATAAACTTAAGTGTTTGAAATTTTGTTGCTAAAATTGTTAAGCAAAGAATGTTCGCGAAGTTCAACTGCAATTTGCACCACGCGGATGTAAAAAGATGGCCGATGCCAAACCATTCAGCGTGCATAAATGTTTGCGATAATTGAAGCAATTGTGATTTTAAACAATAAATTCCAACATCATATGTGCGTCAAACTTATACGTCCCAACAGGAAACGGCGTCACATAAAAATAAAATTAGTGTTTGAAATTTTGTTGCTAAAATTGTTAAGCAAAGAGTGTTTGCGAAGTTCAACTGCATTTTGCACCACGCGGATGTAAAAAGATGGCCGATGCCAAACCATTTAGCGTGCATAAATTTTGTCTGCAATTAGTAAAGCAAAGTTGATTTTTTTTAACCAATAAATTCCGAAAATTATATTTGCGTCACACGTATACGTCCCCACAGGAAACGGCGTCATACAAAAATAAACTTTAAACTTTTTGTTGCTAAAATTGTTAAGCAAAGAATGTTTCCGAAGTTCAACTGCAATTTGCACCACGCGGATGTAAAAAGATGGCCGGTGCCAAGCCATTTAGCGTACATAAATTTTGTCTGCAATTAGTAAAGCAAAGTTTATTTTTTTTAACAATTAATATATACGTATACGTCCCCACAGGAAACGACGTCATATAAAAATAAACTTTAGTGTTTGAAATTTTGTTGCTAAAATTGTTAAGCAAAGAATGTTCGCAAAGTTCAACAGCAATTTGCACCACGCGGATGTAAAAAGATGGCCGATGCCAAACCATTCAGCGTGCATAAATGTTTGCGATAATTGAAGCAATTGTGATTTTAAACAATAAATTCCAACATCATATGTGCGTCAAACGTATACGTCCCAACAGGAAACGGCGTCATATAAAAATAAAATTAGTGTTTGAAATTTTGTTGCTGAAATTGTTAAGCAAAGAATGTTCGCGAAGTTCAATTGTAATATGCACCACGCGGATGTAAAAAGATGGCCGATGCCAAACCATTTAGCGTGCATAAATTTTGTCTGCAATTAGTAAAGAAAATTTGATTTTTTTAAACAATAAATTCCGAAAATTATATGTGCGTCACACGTATACGTCCCCACAGGAAACGGCGTCATATAAAAATTTAGTGTTTGAAATTTTGTTGCTAAAATTGTTAAGCAAAGAATGTTCGCGATGATCAAGTGCAATTTGCACCACGCGGATGTAAAAAGATGGCAGATGAGAATCCATTTAGCGTGCATAAATTTTGTCTGCAATTAGTAAAGCTAAGTTGATTTTTTTTAAACAATAAATTCCGAAAATTATATGTGCGTCACACGTATACGTCCCCACAGGAAACGGCGTCATATAAAAATAAACTTAAGTGTTTGAAATTTTGTTGCTAAAATTGTTAAGCAAAGAATGTTCGCGAAGTTCAACTGCAATTTGCACCACGCGAATGTAAAAAGATGGCCGATGCCAATCCATTTAGCGTGCATAAATTTTGTCTGCAATTAGTAAAGCAAAGTTGATTTTTTGAACAATAAAATCCGAAAATTATATGTGCGTCACACGTATACGTCCCCACAGGAAACGGCGTCATACAAAAATAAACTTTAAACTTTTTGTTGCTAAAATTGTTAAGCAAAGAGTGTTTGCGAAGTTCAACTGCATTTTGCACCACGCGGATGTAAAAAGATGGCCGATGCCAAACCATTTAGCGTGCATAAATTTTGTCTGCAATTAGTAAAGCAAAGTTGATTTTTTTTAACCAATAAATTCCGAAAATTATATTTGCGTCACACGTATACGTCCCCACAGGAAACGGCGTCATACAAAAATAAACTTTAAACTTTTTGTTGCTAAAATTGTTAAGCAAAGAATGTTTCCGAAGTTCAACTGCAATTTGCACCACGCGGATGTAAAAAGATTGCCGGTGCCAAGCCATTTAGCGTACATAAATTTTGTCTGCAATTAGTAAAGCAAAGTTTATTTTTTTTAACAATTAATATATACGTATACGTCCCCACAGGAAACGACGTCATATAAAAATAAACTTTAGTGTTTGAAATTTTGTTGCTAAAATTGTTAAGCAAAGAATGTTCGCAAAGTTCAACAGCAATTTGCACCACGCGGATGTAAAAAGATGGCCGATGCCAAACCATTCAGCGTGCATAAATGTTTGCGATAATTGAAGCAATTGTGATTTTAAACAATAAATTCCAACATCATATGTGCGTCAAACGTATACGTCCCAACAGGAAACGGCGTCATATAAAAATAAAATTAGTGTTTGAAATTTTGTTGCTAAAATTGTTAAGCAAAGAATGTTCGCGAAGTTCAATTGTAATATGCACCACGCGGATGTAAAAAGATGGCCGATGCCAAACCATTTAGCGTGCATAAATTTTGTCTGCTATTAGTAAAGCAAAGTTGATTTTTTTAAACAACAAATTACGAAAATCATATGTGCGTCAAACGTATACGTCCCAACAGGAAACGGCGTCATATAAAAATAAAATTTAGTATTTGAAATTTTGTTGCTAAAATTGTTAAGCAAAGAATGCTCGCGAAGTTCAACTGCAATATGCACCACCCTGATGTAAAATGATGGCCTATGCCAAACCATTTAGCGTGCATAAATTTTGTCTGCAATTAGTAAAGCAAAGTTGATTTTTTTAAACAATAAATTCCGAAAATTATATGTGCGTCACACGTATACGTCCCCACAGGAAACGGCGTCATATAAAAATAAACTTAAGTGTTTGAAATTTTGTTGCTAAAATGGTTAAGCAAAGAATGTTGGCGAAGTTCAATTGTAATATGCACCACCCTGATGTAAAATGATGGCCTATGCCAAACCATTTAGCGTGCATAAATTTTGTCTGCAATTAGTAAAGCAAAGTTGATTTTTTTAAACAATAAATTCCGAAAATTATATGTGCGTCACACGTATACGTCCCCACAGGAAACGGCGTCATACAAAAATAAACTTTAAACTTTTTGTTGCTAAAATTGTTAAGCAAAGAGTGTTTGCGAAGTTCAACTGCATTTTGCACCACGCGGATGTAAAAAGATGGCCGATGCCAAACCATTTAGCGTGCATAAATTTTGTCTGCAATTAGTAAAGCAAAGTTGATTTTTTTTAACCAATAAATTCCGAAAATTATATTTGCGTCACACGTATACGTCCCCACAGGAAACGGCGTCATACAAAAATAAACTTTAAACTTTTTGTTGCTAAAATTGTTAAGCAAAGAATGTTTCCGAAGTTCAACTGCAATTTGCACCACGCGGATGTAAAAAGATTGCCGGTGCCAAGCCATTTAGCGTACATAAATTTTGTCTGCAATTAGTAAAGCAAAGTTTATTTTTTTTAACAATTAATATATACGTATACGTCCCCACAGGAAACGACGTCATATAAAAATAAACTTTAGTGTTTGAAATTTTGTTGCTAAAATTGTTAAGCAAAGAATGTTCGCAAAGTTCAACAGCAATTTGCACCACGCGGATGTAAAAAGATGGCCGATGCCAAACCATTCAGCGTGCATAAATGTTTGCGATAATTGAAGCAATTGTGATTTTAAACAATAAATTCCAACATCATATGTGCGTCAAACGTATACGTCCCAACAGGAAACGGCGTCATATAAAAATAAAATTAGTGTTTGAAATTTTGTTGCTAAAATTGTTAAGCAAAGAATGTTCGCGAAGTTCAATTGTAATATGCACCACGCGGATGTAAAAAGATGGCCGATGCCAAACCATTTAGCGTGCATAAATTTTGTCTGCTATTAGTAAAGCAAAGTTGATTTTTTTAAACAACAAATTACGAAAATCATATGTGCGTCAAACGTATACGTCCCAACAGGAAACGGCGTCATATAAAAATAAAATTTAGTATTTGAAATTTTGTTGCTAAAATTGTTAAGCAAAGAATGCTCGCGAAGTTCAACTGCAATATGCACCACCCTGATGTAAAATGATGGCCTATGCCAAACCATTTAGCGTGCATAAATTTTGTCTGCAATTAGTAAAGCAAAGTTGATTTTTTTAAACAATAAATTCCGAAAATTATATGTGCGTCACACGTATACGTCCCCACAGGAAACGGCGTCATATAAAAATAAACTTAAGTGTTTGAAATTTTGTTGCTAAAATGGTTAAGCAAAGAATGTTGGCGAAGTTCAATTGTAATATGCACCACGCGGATGTAAAAAGATGGCCGATGCCAAACCATTTAGCGTGCATAAATTTTGTCTGCTATTAGTAAAGCAAAGTTGATTTTTTTAAACAACAAATTACGAAAATCATATGTGCGTCAAACGTATACGTCCCAACAGGAAACGGCGTCATATAAAAATAAAATTAGGTATTTGAAATTTTGTTGCTAAAATTGTTAAGCAAAGAATGTTCGCGAAGTTCAACTGCAATATGCACCACCCTGATATAAAAAGATGGCCGATGCTAAACCATTTAGCGTGCATAAATTTTGTCTGCAATTAGTAAAGCAAAGTTGATTTTTTTAAACAATAAATTCCGAAAATTATATGTGCGTCACACGTATACGTCCCCACAGGAAACGGCGTCATATAAAAATAAAATTTAGTGTTTGAAATTTTGTTGCTAAAATTGTTAAGCAAAGAATGTTCGCGATGATCAAGTGCAATTTGCACCACGCGAATGTAAAAAGATGGCCGATGCCAATCCATTTAGCGTGCATAAATTTTGTCTGCAATTAGTAAAGCAAAGTTGATTTTTTGAACAATAAAATCCGAAAATTATATGTGCGTCACACGTATACGTCCCCACAGGAAACGGCGTCATACAAAAATAAACTTTAGTGTTTAAAATTTTGTTGCTTAAATTGTTAAGCAAATAATGTTCGCGAAGTTCAACTGAAATTTGCACCACGTGGATGTAACGATGCCAAGTCATTTAGGGTGCACAAATTTTGTCTGCAATTAGTAAAGCAAAGTTGATTTTTTTTAAACAATAAATTCCGAAAATTATATGTGCGTCACACGTATACGTCCCCACAGGAAACGGCGTCATATAAAAATAAACTTTAGTGTTTGAAATTTTGTTGCTAAAATTGTTAAGCAAAGAATGTTAGCGAAGTTCAACTGAAATTTGCACCACGCGGATGTAAAAAAATGGCCGATGCCAAGTCATTTAGCGTGCATAAATTTTGTCTGCAATTAGTAAAGCACAGTGGATTTTTTTTAAACAATAAATTCCGAAAATTATATGTGCGTCACACGTATACGTCCCCACAGGAAACGGCGTCATATAAAAATAAACTTAAGTGTTTGAAATTTTGTTGCTAAAATTGTTAAGCAAAGAATGTTCGCGAAGTTCAACTGCAATTTGCACCACGCGAATGTAAAAAGATGGCCGATGCCAATCCATTTAGCGTGCATAAATTTTGTCTGCAATTAGTAAAGCTAAGTTGATTTTTTTTAAACAATAAATTCCGAAAATTATATGTGCGTCACACGTATACGTCCCCACAGGAAACGACGTCATATAAAAATAAACTTTAGTGTTTGAAATTTTGTTGCTAAAATTTTTAAGCAAAGAATGTTAACGAAGTTCAACTGAAATTTGCACCACGCGGATGTAAAAAAATGGCCGATGCCAAGTCATTTAGCGTGCATAAATTTTGTCTGCAATTAGTAAAGCAAAGTTGATTTTTTTTAAACAATAAATTCCGAAAATTATATGTGCGTCACACGTATACGTCCCCACAGGAAACGGCGTCATATAAAAATAAACTTTAAACTTTTTTGTTGCTAAAATTGTTAAGCAAAGAATGTTCGCGAAGTTCAACTGCAATTTGCACCACGCGGATGTAAAAAGATGGCCGATGCCAAACCATTCAGCGTGCATAAATGTTTGCGATAATTGAAGCAATTGTGATTTTAAACAATAAATTCCAACATCATATGTGCGTCAAACGTATACGTCCCAACAGGAAACGGCGTCATATAAAAATAAAATTAGTGTTTGAAATTTTGTTGCTAAAATTGTTAAGCAAAGAATGTTCGCGAAGTTCAATTGTAATATGCACCACGCGGATGTAAAAAGATGGCCGATGCCAAACCATTTAGCGTGCATAAATTTTGTCTGCTATTAGTAAAGCAAAGTTGATTTTTTTAAACAACAAATTACGAAAATCATATGTGCGTCAAACGTATACGTCCCAACAGGAAACGGCGTCATATAAAAATAAAATTTAGTATTTGAAATTTTGTTGCTAAAATTGTTAAGCAAAGAATGCTCGCGATGTTCAACTGCAATATGCACCACCCTGATGTAAAATGATGGCCTATGCCAAACCATTTAGCGTGCATAAATTTTGTCTGCAATTAGTAAAGCAAAGTTGATTTTTTTAAACAATAAATTCCGAAAATTATATGTGCGTCACACGTATACGTCCCTACAGGAAACGGCGTCATATAAAAATAAACTTAAGTGTTTGAAATTTTGTTGCTAAAATGGTTAAGCAAAGAATGTTGGCGAAGTTCAATTGTAATATGCACCACGCGGATGTAAAAAGATGGCCGATGCCAAACCATTTAGCGTGCATAAATTTTGTCTGCTATTAGTAAAGCAAAGTTGATTTTTTTAAACAACAAATTACGAAAATCATATGTGCGTCAAACGTATACGTCCCAACAGGAAACGGCGTCATATAAAAATAAAATTAGGTATTTGAAATTTTGTTGCTAAAATTGTTAAGCAAAGAATGTTCGCGAAGTTCAACTGCAATATGCACCACCCTGATGTAAAAAGATGGCCGATGCTAAACCATTTAGCGTGCATAAATTTTGTCTGCAATTAGTAAAGCAAAGTTGATTTTTTTAAACAATAAATTCCGAAAATTATATGTGCGTCACACGTATACGTCCCCACAGGAAACGGCGTCATATAAAAATAAAATTTAGTGTTTGAAATTTTGTTGCTAAAATTGTTAAGCAAAGAATGTTCGCGATGATCAAGTGCAATTTGCACCACGCGGATGTAAAAAGATGGCAGATGACAATCCATTTAGCGTGCATAAATTTTGTCTGCTATTAGTAAAGCTAAGTTGATTTTTTTTAAACAATAAATTCCGAAAATTATATGTGCGTCACACGTATACGTCCCCACAGGAAACGGCGTCATATAAAAATAAACTTTAGTGTTTGAAATTTTGTTGCTAAAATTGTTAAGCAAAGAATGTTCGCGAAGTTCAACTGCAATTTGCACCACGCGAATGTAAAAAGATGGCCGATGCCAATCCATTTAGCGTGCATAAATTTTGTCTGCAATTAGTAAAGCAAAGTTGATTTTTTGAACAATAAAATCCGAAAATTATATGTGCGTCACACGTATACGTCCCCACAGGAAACGGCGTCATACAAAAATAAACTTTAGTGTTTAAAATTTTGTTGCTTAAATTGTTAAGCAAATAATGTTCGCGAAGTTCAACTGAAATTTGCACCACGTGGATGTAACGATGCCAAGTCATTTAAGGTGCACAAATTTTGTCTGCAATTAGTAAAGCAAAGTTGATTTTTTGAACAATAAAATCCGAAAATTATATGTGCGTCACACGTATACGTCCCCACAGGAAACGACGTCATATAAAAATAAACTTTAGTGTTTGAAATTTTGTTGCTAAAATTGTTAAGCAAAGAATGTTAACGAAGTTCAACTGAAATTTGCACCACGCGGATGTAAAAAAATGGCCGATGCCAAGTCATTTAGCGTGCATAAATTTTGTCTGCAATTAGTAAAGCAAAGTTGATTTTTTTTAAACAATAAATTCCGAAAATTATATGTGCGTCACACGTATACGTCCCCACAGGAAACGGCGTCATGCAAAAATAAACTTTAAACTTTTTGTTGCTAAAATTGTTAAGCAAAGAGTGTTTGCGAAGTTCAACTGCAATTTGCACCACGCGGATGTAAAAAGATGGCCGATGCCAAACCATTTAGCGTGCATAAATTTTGTCTGCAATTAGTAAAGCAAAGTTGATTTTTTTTAACCAATAAATTCCGAAAATTATATTTGCGTCACACGTATACGTCCCCACAGGAAACGGCGTCATACAAAAATAAACTTTAAACTTTTTGTTGCTAAAATTGTTAAGCAAAGAATGTTTGCGAAGTTCAACTGCAATTTGCACCACGCGGATGTAAAAAGATGGCCGGTGCCAAGCCATTTAGCGTGCATAAATTTTGTCTGCAATTAGTAAAGCAAAGTTTATTTTTTTTAACAATTAATATATACGTATACGTCCCCACAGGAAACGACGTCATATAAAAATAAACTTTAGTGTTTGAAATTTTGTTGCTAAAATTGTTAAGCAAAGAATGTTAACGAAGTTCAACTGAAATTTGCACCACGCGGATGTAAAAAAATGGCCGATGCCAAGTCATTTAGCGTGCATAAATTTTGTCTGCAATTAGTAAAGCAAAGTTGATTTTTTTTAAACAATAAATTCCGAAAATTATATGTGCGTCACACGTATACGTCCCCACAGGAAACGGCGTCATATAAAAATAAACTTTAAACTTTTTTGTTGCTAAAATTGTTAAGCAAAGAATGTTCGCGAAGTTCAACTGCAATTTGCACCACGCGGATGTAAAAAGATGGCCGATGCCAAACCATTCAGCGTGCATAAATGTTTGCGATAATTGAAGCAATTGTGATTTTAAACAATAAATTCCAACATCATGTGTGCGTCAAACGTATACGTCCCAACAGGAAACGGCGTCATATAAAAATAAAATTAGTGTTTGAAATTTTGTTGCTAAAATTGTTAAGCAAAGAATGTTCGCGAAGTTCAATTGTAATATGCACCACGCGGATGTAAAAAGATGGCCGATGCCAAACCATTTAGCGTGCATAAATTTTGTCTGCTATTAGTAAAGCAAAGTTGATTTTTTTAAACAACAAATTACGAAAATCATATGTGCGTCAAACGTATACGTCCCAACAGGAAACGGCGTCATATAAAAATAAAATTTAGTATTTGAAATTTTGTTGCTAAAATTGTTAAGCAAAGAATGCTCGCGATGTTCAACTGCAATATGCACCACCCTGATGTAAAATGATGGCCTATGCCAAACCATTTAGCGTGCATAAATTTTGTCTGCAATTAGTAAAGCAAAGTTGATTTTTTTAAACAATAAATTCCGAAAATTATAAGTGCGTCACACGTATACGTCCCCACAGGAAACGGCGTCATATAAAAATAAACTTAAGTGTTTGAAATTTTGTTGCTAAAATGGTTAAGCAAAGAATGTTGGCGAAGTTCAATTGTAATATGCACCACGCGGATGTAAAAAGATGGCCGATGCCAAACCATTTAGCGTGCATAAATTTTGTCTGCTATTAGTAAAGCAAAGTTGATTTTTTTAAACAACAAATTACGAAAATCATATGTGCGTCAAACGTATACGTCCCAACAGGAAACGGCGTCATATAAAAATAAAATTTAGTGTTTGAAATTTTGTTGCTAAAATTGTTAAGCAAAGAATGTTCGCGAAGTTCAACTGCAATATGCACCACCCTGATGTAAAAAGATGGCCGATGCTAAACCATTTAGCGTGCATAAATTTTGTCTGCAATTAGTAAAGCAAAGTTGATTTTTTGAAACAATAAATTCCGAAAATTATATGTGCGTCACACGTATACGTCCCCACAGGAAACGGCGTCATACAAAAATAAACTTTAAACTTTTTGTTGCTAAAATTGTTAAGCAAAGAATGTTTGCGAAGTTCAACTGCAATTTGCACCACGCGGATGTAAAAAGATGGCCGATGCCAAACCATTCAGCGTGCATAAATGTTTGCGATAATTGAAGCAATTGTGATTTTAAACAATAAATTCCAACATCATATGTGCGTCAAACGTATACGTCCCAACAGGAAACGGCGTCATATAAAAATAAAATTAGTGTTTGAAATTTTGTTGCTAAAATTGTTAAGCAAAGAATGTTCGCGAAGTTCAACTGTAATATGCACCACGCGGATGCAAAATGATGGCCTATGCCAAACCATTTAGCGTGTATAAATTTTGTCTGCAATTAGTAAAGCAAAGTTGATTTTTTTAAACAATAAATTACGAAAATCATATGTGCGTCAAACGTATACGTCCCCACAGGAAACGGCGTCATATAAAAATAAACTTAAGTGTTTGAAATTTTGTTGCTAAAATTGTTAAGCAAAGAATGTTCGCGAAGTTCAACTGCAATTTGCACCACGCGGATGTAAAAAGATGGCCGATGCCAAACCATTCAGCGTGCATAAATGTTTGCGATAATTGAAGCAATTGTGATTTTAAACAATAAATTCCAACATCATATGTGCGTCAAACTTATACGTCCCAACAGGAAACGGCGTCACATAAAAATAAAATTAGTGTTTGAAATTTTGTTGCTAAAATTGTTAAGCAAAGAATGTTCGCGAAGTTCAATTGTAATATGCACCACGCGGATGTAAAAAGATGGCCGATGCCAAACCATTTAGCGTGCATAAATTTTGTCTGCTATTAGTAAAGCAAAGTTGATTTTTTTAAACAACAAATTACGAAAATCATATGTGCGTCAAAGGTATACGTCCCAACAGGAAACGGCGTCATATAAAAATAAAATTTAGTATTTGAAATTTTGTTGCTAAAATTGTTAAGCAAAGAATGTTCGCGAAGTTCAACTGTAATATGCACCACCCTGATGTAAAATGATGGCCTATGCCAAACCATTTAGCGTGCATAAATTTTGTCTGCAATTAGTAAAGCAAAGTTGATTTTTTTAAACAATAAATTCCGAAAATTATATGTGCGTCACACGTATACGTCCCCACAGGAAACGGCGTCATATAAAAATAAACTTAAGTGTTTGAAATTTTGTTGCTAAAATGGTTAAGCAAAGAATGTTGGCGAAGTTCAATTGTAATATGCACCACGCGGATGTAAAAAGATGGCCGATGCCAAACCATTTAGCGTGCATAAATTTTGTCTGCTATTAGTAAAGCAAAGTTGATTTTTTTAAACAACAAATTACGAAAATCATATGTGCGTCAAACGTATACGTCCCAACAGGAAACGGCGTCATATAAAAATAAAATTTAGTGTTTGAAATTTTGTTGCTAAAATTGTTAAGCAAAGAATGTTCGCGATGATCAAGTGCAATTTGCACCACGCGGATGTAAAAAGATGGCAGATGAGAATCCATTTAGCGTGCATAAATTTTGTCTGCAATTAGTAAAGCTAAGTTGATTTTTTTTAAACAATAAATTCCGAAAATTATATGTGCGTCACACGTATACGTCCCCACAGGAAACGGCGTCATATAAAAATAAACTTAAGTGTTTGAAATTTTGTTGCTAAAATTGTTAAGCAAAGAATGTTCGCGAAGTTCAACTGCAATTTGCACCACGCGAATGTAAAAAGATGGCCGATGCCAATCCATTTAGCGTGCATAAATTTTGTCTGCAATTAGTAAAGCAAAGTTGATTTTTTGAACAATAAAATCCGAAAATTATATGTGCGTCACACGTATACGTCCCCACAGGAAACGGCGTCATACAAAAATAAACTTTAAACTTTTTGTTGCTAAAATTGTTAAGCAAAGAGTGTTTGCGAAGTTCAACTGCATTTTGCACCACGCGGATGTAAAAAGATGGCCGATGCCAAACCATTTAGCGTGCATAAATTTTGTCTGCAATTAGTAAAGCAAAGTTGATTTTTTTTTAACCAATAAATTCCGAAAATTATATTTGCGTCACACGTATACGTCCCCACAGGAAACGGCGTCATACAAAAATAAACTTTAAACTTTTTGTTGCTAAAATTGTTAAGCAAAGAATGTTTCCGAAGTTCAACTGCAATTTGCACCACGCGGATGTAAAAAGATGGCCGGTGCCAAGCCATTTAGCGTACATAAATTTTGTCTGCAATTAGTAAAGCAAAGTTTATTTTTTTTAACAATTAATATATACGTATACGTCCCCACAGGAAACGACGTCATATAAAAATAAACTTTAGTGTTTGAAATTTTGTTGCTAAAATTGTTAAGCAAAGAATGTTCGCGAAGTTCAACAGCAATTTGCACCACGCGGATGTAAAAAGATGGCCGATGCCAAACCATTCAACGTGCATAAATGTTTGCGATAATTGAAGCAATTGTGATTTTAAACAATAAATTCCAACATCATATGTGCGTCAAACGTATACGTCCCAACAGGAAACGGCGTCATATAAAAATAAAATTAGTGTTTGAAATTTTGTTGCTAAAATTGTTAAGCAAAGAATGTTCGCGAAGTTCAATTGTAATATGCACCACGCGGATGTAAAAAGATGGCCGATGCCAAACCATTTAGCGTGCATAAATTTTGTCTGCAATTAGTAAAGAAAATTTGATTTTTTTAAACAATAAATTCCGAAAATTATATGTGCGTCACACGTATACGTCCCCACAGGAAACGGCGTCATATAAAAATAAAATTTAGTGTTTGAAATTTTGTTGCTAAAATTGTTAAGCAAAGAATGTTCGCGATGATCAAGTGCAATTTGCACCACGCGGATGTAAAAAGATGGCAGATGAGAATCCATTTAGCGTGCATAAATTTTGTCTGCAATTAGTAAAGCTAAGTTGATTTTTTTTAAACAATAAATTCCGAAAATTATATGTGCGTCACACGTATACGTCCCCACAGGAAACGGCGTCATATAAAAATAAACTTAAGTGTTTGAAATTTTGTTGCTAAAATTGTTAAGCAAAGAATGTTCGCGAAGTTCAACTGCAATTTGCACCACGCGAATGTAAAAAGATGGCCGATGCCAATCCATTTAGCGTGCATAAATTTTGTCTGCAATTAGTAAAGCAAAGTTGATTTTTTGAACAATAAAATCCGAAAATTATATGTGCGTCACACGTATACGTCCCCACAGGAAACGGCGTCATACAAAAATAAACTTTAAACTTTTTGTTGCTAAAATTGTTAAGCAAAGAGTGTTTGCGAAGTTCAACTGCATTTTGCACCACGCGGATGTAAAAAGATGGCCGATGCCAAACCATTTAGCGTGCATAAATTTTGTCTGCAATTAGTAAAGCAAAGTTGATTTTTTTTAACCAATAAATTCCGAAAATTATATTTGCGTCACACGTATACGTCCCCACAGGAAACGGCGTCATACAAAAATAAACTTTAAACTTTTTGTTGCTAAAATTGTTAAGCAAAGAATGTTTCCGAAGTTCAACTGCAATTTGCACCACGCGGATGTAAAAAGATTGCCGGTGCCAAGCCATTTAGCGTACATAAATTTTGTCTGCAATTAGTAAAGCAAAGTTTATTTTTTTTAACAATTAATATATACGTATACGTCCCCACAGGAAACGACGTCATATAAAAATAAACTTTAGTGTTTGAAATTTTGTTGCTAAAATTGTTAAGCAAAGAATGTTCGCAAAGTTCAACAGCAATTTGCACCACGCGGATGTAAAAAGATGGCCGATGCCAAACCATTCAGCGTGCATAAATGTTTGCGATAATTGAAGCAATTGTGATTTTAAACAATAAATTCCAACATCATATGTGCGTCAAACGTATACGTCCCAACAGGAAACGGCGTCATATAAAAATAAAATTAGTGTTTGAAATTTTGTTGCTAAAATTGTTAAGCAAAGAATGTTCGCGAAGTTCAATTGTAATATGCACCACGCGGATGTAAAAAGATGGCCGATGCCAAACCATTTAGCGTGCATAAATTTTGTCTGCTATTAGTAAAGCAAAGTTGATTTTTTTAAACAACAAATTACGAAAATCATATGTGCGTCAAACGTATACGTCCCAACAGGAAACGGCGTCATATAAAAATAAAATTTAGTATTTGAAATTTTGTTGCTAAAATTGTTAAGCAAAGAATGCTCGCGAAGTTCAACTGCAATATGCACCACCCTGATGTAAAATGATGGCCTATGCCAAACCATTTAGCGTGCATAAATTTTGTCTGCAATTAGTAAAGCAAAGTTGATTTTTTTAAACAATAAATTCCGAAAATTATATGTGCGTCACACGTATACGTCCCCACAGGAAACGGCGTCATATAAAAATAAACTTAAGTGTTTGAAATTTTGTTGCTAAAATGGTTAAGCAAAGAATGTTGGCGAAGTTCAATTGTAATATGCACCACCCTGATGTAAAATGATGGCCTATGCCAAACCATTTAGCGTGCATAAATTTTGTCTGCAATTAGTAAAGCAAAGTTGATTTTTTTAAACAATAAATTCCGAAAATTATATGTGCGTCACACGTATACGTCCCCACAGGAAACGGCGTCATACAAAAATAAACTTTAAACTTTTTGTTGCTAAAATTGTTAAGCAAAGAGTGTTTGCGAAGTTCAACTGCATTTTGCACCACGCGGATGTAAAAAGATGGCCGATGCCAAACCATTTAGCGTGCATAAATTTTGTCTGCAATTAGTAAAGCAAAGTTGATTTTTTTTAACCAATAAATTCCGAAAATTATATTTGCGTCACACGTATACGTCCCCACAGGAAACGGCGTCATACAAAAATAAACTTTAAACTTTTTGTTGCTAAAATTGTTAAGCAAAGAATGTTTCCGAAGTTCAACTGCAATTTGCACCACGCGGATGTAAAAAGATTGCCGGTGCCAAGCCATTTAGCGTACATAAATTTTGTCTGCAATTAGTAAAGCAAAGTTTATTTTTTTTAACAATTAATATATACGTATACGTCCCCACAGGAAACGACGTCATATAAAAATAAACTTTAGTGTTTGAAATTTTGTTGCTAAAATTGTTAAGCAAAGAATGTTCGCAAAGTTCAACAGCAATTTGCACCACGCGGATGTAAAAAGATGGCCGATGCCAAACCATTCAGCGTGCATAAATGTTTGCGATAATTGAAGCAATTGTGATTTTAAACAATAAATTCCAACATCATATGTGCGTCAAACGTATACGTCCCAACAGGAAACGGCGTCATATAAAAATAAAATTAGTGTTTGAAATTTTGTTGCTAAAATTGTTAAGCAAAGAATGTTCGCGAAGTTCAATTGTAATATGCACCACGCGGATGTAAAAAGATGGCCGATGCCAAACCATTTAGCGTGCATAAATTTTGTCTGCTATTAGTAAAGCAAAGTTGATTTTTTTAAACAACAAATTACGAAAATCATATGTGCGTCAAACGTATACGTCCCAACAGGAAACGGCGTCATATAAAAATAAAATTTAGTATTTGAAATTTTGTTGCTAAAATTGTTAAGCAAAGAATGCTCGCGAAGTTCAACTGCAATATGCACCACCCTGATGTAAAATGATGGCCTATGCCAAACCATTTAGCGTGCATAAATTTTGTCTGCAATTAGTAAAGCAAAGTTGATTTTTTTAAACAATAAATTCCGAAAATTATATGTGCGTCACACGTATACGTCCCCACAGGAAACGGCGTCATATAAAAATAAACTTAAGTGTTTGAAATTTTGTTGCTAAAATGGTTAAGCAAAGAATGTTCGCGAAGTTCAATTGTAATATGCACCACGCGGATGTAAAAAGATGGCCGATGCCAAACCATTTAGCGTGCATAAATTTTGTCTGCTATTAGTAAAGCAAAGTTGATTTTTTTAAACAACAAATTACGAAAATCATATGTGCGTCAAACGTATACGTCCCAACAGGAAACGGCGTCATATAAAAATAAAATTTAGTATTTGAAATTTTGTTGCTAAAATTGTTAAGCAAAGAATGCTCGCGATGTTCAACTGCAATATGCACCACCCTGATGTAAAATGATGGCCTATGCCAAACCATTTAGCGTGCATAAATTTTGTCTGCAATTAGTAAAGCAAAGTTGATTTTTTTAAACAATAAATTCCGAAAATTATATGTGCGTCACACGTATACGTCCCCACAGGAAACGGCGTCATATAAAAATAAACTTAAGTGTTTGAAATTTTGTTGCTAAAATGGTTAAGCAAAGAATGTTGGCGAAGTTCAATTGTAATATGCACCACGCGGATGTAAAAAGATGGCCGATGCCAAACCATTTAGCGTGCATAAATTTTGTCTGCTATTAGTAAAGCAAAGTTGATTTTTTTAAACAACAAATTACGAAAATCATATGTGCGTCAAACGTATACGTCCCAACAGGAAACGGCGTCATATAAAAATAAAATTAGGTATTTGAAATTTTGTTGCTAAAATTGTTAAGCAAAGAATGTTCGCGAAGTTCAACTGCAATATGCACCACCCTGATGTAAAAAGATGGCCGATGCTAAACCATTTAGCGTGCATAAATTTTGTCTGCAATTAGTAAAGCAAAGTTGATTTTTTTAAACAATAAATTCCGAAAATTATATGTGCGTCACACGTATACGTCCCCACAGGAAACGGCGTCATATAAAAATAAAATTTAGTGTTTGAAATTTTGTTGCTAAAATTGTTAAGCAAAGAATGTTCGCGATGATCAAGTGCAATTTGCACCACGCGGATGTAAAAAGATGGCAGATGACAATCCATTTAGCGTGCATAAATTTTGTCTGCTATTAGTAAAGCTAAGTTGATTTTTTTTAAACAATAAATTCCGAAAATTATATGTGCGTCACACGTATACGTCCCCACAGGAAACGGCGTCATATAAAAATAAACTTTAGTGTTTGAAATTTTGTTGCTAAAATTGTTAAGCAAAGAATGTTCGCGAAGTTCAACTGCAATTTGCACCACGCGAATGTAAAAAGATGGCCGATGCCAATCCATTTAGCGTGCATAAATTTTGTCTGCAATTAGTAAAGCAAAGTTGATTTTTTGAACAATAAAATCCGAAAATTATATGTGCGTCACACGTATACGTCCCCACAGGAAACGGCGTCATACAAAAATAAACTTTAGTGTTTAAAATTTTGTTGCTTAAATTGTTAAGCAAATAATGTTCGCGAAGTTCAACTGAAATTTGCACCACGTGGATGTAACGATGCCAAGTCATTTAAGGTGCACAAATTTTGTCTGCAATTAGTAAAGCAAAGTTGATTTTTTGAACAATAAAATCCGAAAATTATATGTGCGTCACACGTATACGTCCCCACAGGAAACGGCGTCATACAAAAATAAACTTTAAACTTTTTGTTGCTAAAATTGTTAAGCAAAGAATGTTTGCGAAGTTCAACTGCAATTTGCACCACGCGGATGTAAAAAGATGGCCGGTGCCAAGCCATTTAGCGTGCATAAATTTTGTCTGCAATTAGTAAAGCAAAGTTTATTTTTTAACAATTAATATATACGTATACGTCCCCACAGGAAACGACGTCATATAAAAATAAACTTTAGTGTTTGAAATTTTGTTGCTAAAATTGTTAAGCAAAGAATGTTAACGAAGTTCAACTGAAATTTGCACCACGCGGATGTAAAAAAATGGCCAATGCCAAGTCATTTAGCGTGCATAAATTTTGTCTGCAATTAGTAAAGCAAAGTTGATTTTTTTTAAACAATAAATTCCGAAAATTATATGTGCGTCACACGTATACGTCCCCACAGGAAACGGCGTCATACAAAAATAAACTTTAAACTTTTTGTTGCTAAAATTGTTAAGCAAAGAGTGTTTGCGAAGTTCAACTGCAATTTGCACCACGCGGATGTAAAAAGATGGCCGATGCCAAACCATTTAGCGTGCATAAATTTTGTCTGCAATTAGTAAAGCAAAGTTGATTTTTTTTAACCAATAAATTCCGAAAATTATATTTGCGTCACACGTATACGTCCCCACAGGAAACGGCGTCATACAAAAATAAACTTTAAACTTTTTGTTGCTAAAATTGTTAAGCAAAGAATGTTTGCGAAGTTCAACTGCAATTTGCACCACGCGGATGTAAAAAGATGGCCGGTGCCAAGCCATTTAGCGTGCATAAATTTTGTCTGCAATTAGTAAAGCAAAGTTTATTTTTTTTAACAATTAATATATACGTATACGTCCCCACAGGAAACGACGTCATATAAAAATAAACTTTAGTGTTTGAAATTTTGTTGCTAAAATTGTTAAGCAAAGAATGTTAACGAAGTTCAACTGAAATTTGCACCACGCGGATGTAAAAAAATGGCCGATGCCAAGTCATTTAGCGTGCATAAATTTTGTCTGCAATTAGTAAAGCAAAGTTGATTTTTTTTAAACAATAAATTCCGAAAATTATATGTGCGTCACACGTATACGTCCCCACAGGAAACGGCGTCATATAAAAATAAACTTTAAACTTTTTTGTTGCTAAAATTGTTAAGCAAAGAATGTTCGCGAAGTTCAACTGCAATTTGCACCACGCGGATGTAAAAAGATGGCCGATGCCAAACCATTCAGCGTGCATAAATGTTTGCGATAATTGAAGCAATTGTGATTTTAAACAATAAATTCCAACATCATATGTGCGTCAAACGTATACGTCCCAACAGGAAACGGCGTCATATAAAAATAAAATTAGTGTTTGAAATTTTGTTGCTAAAATTGTTAAGCAAAGAATGTTCGCGAAGTTCAATTGTAATATGCACCACGCGGATGTAAAAAGATGGCCGATGCCAAACCATTTAGCGTGCATAAATTTTGTCTGCTATTAGTAAAGCAAAGTTGATTTTTTTAAACAACAAATTACGAAAATCATATGTGCGTCAAAGGTATACGTCCCAACAGGAAACGGCGTCATATAAAAATAAAATTTAGTATTTGAAATTTTGTTGCTAAAATTGTTAAGCAAAGAATGTTCGCGAAGTTCAACTGTAATATGCACCACCCTGATGTAAAATGATGGCCTATGCCAAACCATTTAGCGTGCATAAATTTTGTCTGCAATTAGTAAAGCAAAGTTGATTTTTTTAAACAATAAATTCCGAAAATTATATGTGCGTCAAACGTATACGTCCCCACAGGAAACGGCGTCATATAAAAATAAACTTAAGTGTTTGAAATTTTGTTGCTAAAATTGTTAAGCAAAGAATGTTCGCGAAGTTCAACTGCAATTTGCACCACGCGGATGTAAAAAGATGGCCGATGCCAAACCATTCAGCGTGCATAAATGTTTGCGATAATTGAAGCAATTGTGATTTTAAACAATAAATTCCAACATCATATGTGCGTCAAACTTATACGTCCCAACAGGAAACGGCGTCACATAAAAATAAAATTAGTGTTTGAAATTTTGTTGCTAAAATTGTTAAGCAAAGAATGTTCGCGAAGTTCAATTGTAATATGCACCACGCGGATGTAAAAAGATGGCCGATGCCAAACCATTTAGCGTGCATAAATTTTGTCTGCTATTAGTAAAGCAAAGTTGATTTTTTTAAACAACAAATTACGAAAATCATATGTGCGTCAAAGGTATACGTCCCAACAGGAAACGGCGTCATATAAAAATAAAATTTAGTATTTGAAATTTTGTTGCTAAAATTGTTAAGCAAAGAATGTTCGCGAAGTTCAACTGTAATATGCACCACCCTGATGTAAAATGATGGCCTATGCCAAACCATTTAGCGTGCATAAATTTTGTCTGCAATTAGTAAAGCAAAGTTGATTTTTTTAAACAATAAATTCCGAAAATTATATGTGCGTCACACGTATACGTCCCCACAGGAAACGGCGTCATATAAAAATAAACTTAAGTGTTTGAAATTTTGTTGCTAAAATGGTTAAGCAAAGAATGTTGGCGAAGTTCAATTGTAATATGCACCACGCGGATGTAAAAAGATGGCCGATGCCAAACCATTTAGCGTGCATAAATTTTGTCTGCTATTAGTAAAGCAAAGTTGATTTTTTTAAACAACAAATTACGAAAATCATATGTGCGTCAAACGTATACGTCCCAACAGGAAACGGCGTCATATAAAAATAAAATTTAGTGTTTGAAATTTTGTTGCTAAAATTGTTAAGCAAAGAATGTTCGCGATGATCAAGTGCAATTTGCACCACGCGGATGTAAAAAGATGGCAGATGAGAATCCATTTAGCGTGCATAAATTTTGTCTGCAATTAGTAAAGCTAAGTTGATTTTTTTTAAACAATAAATTCCGAAAATTATATGTGCGTCACACGTATACGTCCCCACAGGAAACGGCGTCATATAAAAATAAACTTAAGTGTTTGAAATTTTGTTGCTAAAATTGTTAAGCAAAGAATGTTCGCGAAGTTCAACTGCAATTTGCACCACGCGAATGTAAAAAGATGGCCGATGCCAATCCATTTAGCGTGCATAAATTTTGTCTGCAATTAGTAAAGCAAAGTTGATTTTTTGAACAATAAAATCCGAAAATTATATGTGCGTCACACGTATACGTCCCCACAGGAAACGGCGTCATACAAAAATAAACTTTAAACTTTTTGTTGCTAAAATTGTTAAGCAAAGAGTGTTTGCGAAGTTCAACTGCATTTTGCACCACGCGGATGTAAAAAGATGGCCGATGCCAAACCATTTAGCGTGCATAAATTTTGTCTGCAATTAGTAAAGCAAAGTTGATTTTTTTTTAACCAATAAATTCCGAAAATTATATTTGCGTCACACGTATACGTCCCCACAGGAAACGGCGTCATACAAAAATAAACTTTAAACTTTTTGTTGCTAAAATTGTTAAGCAAAGAATGTTTCCGAAGTTCAACTGCAATTTGCACCACGCGGATGTAAAAAGATGGCCGGTGCCAAGCCATTTAGCGTACATAAATTTTGTCTGCAATTAGTAAAGCAAAGTTTATTTTTTTTAACAATTAATATATACGTATACGTCCCCACAGGAAACGACGTCATATAAAAATAAACTTTAGTGTTTGAAATTTTGTTGCTAAAATTGTTAAGCAAAGAATGTTCGCGAAGTTCAACAGCAATTTGCACCACGCGGATGTAAAAAGATGGCCGATGCCAAACCATTCAACGTGCATAAATGTTTGCGATAATTGAAGCAATTGTGATTTTAAACAATAAATTCCAACATCATATGTGCGTCAAACGTATACGTCCCAACAGGAAACGGCGTCATATAAAAATAAAATTAGTGTTTGAAATTTTGTTGCTAAAATTGTTAAGCAAAGAATGTTCGCGAAGTTCAATTGTAATATGCACCACGCGGATGTAAAAAGATGGCCGATGCCAAACCATTTAGCGTGCATAAATTTTGTCTGCAATTAGTAAAGAAAATTTGATTTTTTTAAACAATAAATTCCGAAAATTATATGTGCGTCACACGTATACGTCCCCACAGGAAACGGCGTCATATAAAAATAAAATTTAGTGTTTGAAATTTTGTTGCTAAAATTGTTAAGCAAAGAATGTTCGCGATGATCAAGTGCAATTTGCACCACGCGGATGTAAAAAGATGGCAGATGAGAATCCATTTAGCGTGCATAAATTTTGTCTGCAATTAGTAAAGCTAAGTTGATTTTTTTTTAAACAATAAATTCCGAAAATTATATGTGCGTCACACGTATACGTCCCCACAGGAAACGGCGTCATATAAAAATAAACTTAAGTGTTTGAAATTTTGTTGCTAAAATTGTTAAGCAAAGAATGTTCGCGAAGTTCAACTGCAATTTGCACCACGCGAATGTAAAAAGATGGCCGATGCCAATCCATTTAGCGTGCATAAATTTTGTCTGCAATTAGTAAAGCAAAGTTGATTTTTTGAACAATAAAATCCGAAAATTATATGTGCGTCACACGTATACGTCCCCACAGGAAACGGCGTCATACAAAAATAAACTTTAAACTTTTTGTTGCTAAAATTGTTAAGCAAAGAGTGTTTGCGAAGTTCAACTGCATTTTGCACCACGCGGATGTAAAAAGATGGCCGATGCCAAACCATTTAGCGTGCATAAATTTTGTCTGCAATTAGTAAAGCAAAGTTGATTTTTTTTAACCAATAAATTCCGAAAATTATATTTGCGTCACACGTATACGTCCCCACAGGAAACGGCGTCATACAAAAATAAACTTTAAACTTTTTGTTGCTAAAATTGTTAAGCAAAGAATGTTTCCGAAGTTCAACTGCAATTTGCACCACGCGGATGTAAAAAGATTGCCGGTGCCAAGCCATTTAGCGTACATAAATTTTGTCTGCAATTAGTAAAGCAAAGTTTATTTTTTTTAACAATTAATATATACGTATACGTCCCCACAGGAAACGACGTCATATAAAAATAAACTTTAGTGTTTGAAATTTTGTTGCTAAAATTGTTAAGCAAAGAATGTTCGCAAAGTTCAACAGCAATTTGCACCACGCGGATGTAAAAAGATGGCCGATGCCAAACCATTCAGCGTGCATAAATGTTTGCGATAATTGAAGCAATTGTGATTTTAAACAATAAATTCCAACATCATATGTGCGTCAAACGTATACGTCCCAACAGGAAACGGCGTCATATAAAAATAAAATTAGTGTTTGAAATTTTGTTGCTAAAATTGTTAAGCAAAGAATGTTCGCGAAGTTCAATTGTAATATGCACCACGCGGATGTAAAAAGATGGCCGATGCCAAACCATTTAGCGTGCATAAATTTTGTCTGCTATTAGTAAAGCAAAGTTGATTTTTTTAAACAACAAATTACGAAAATCATATGTGCGTCAAACGTATACGTCCCAACAGGAAACGGCGTCATATAAAAATAAAATTTAGTATTTGAAATTTTGTTGCTAAAATTGTTAAGCAAAGAATGCTCGCGAAGTTCAACTGCAATATGCACCACCCTGATGTAAAATGATGGCCTATGCCAAACCATTTAGCGTGCATAAATTTTGTCTGCAATTAGTAAAGCAAAGTTGATTTTTTTAAACAATAAATTCCGAAAATTATATGTGCGTCACACGTATACGTCCCCACAGGAAACGGCGTCATATAAAAATAAACTTAAGTGTTTGAAATTTTGTTGCTAAAATGGTTAAGCAAAGAATGTTGGCGAAGTTCAATTGTAATATGCACCACCCTGATGTAAAATGATGGCCTATGCCAAACCATTTAGCGTGCATAAATTTTGTCTGCAATTAGTAAAGCAAAGTTGATTTTTTTAAACAATAAATTCCGAAAATTATATGTGCGTCACACGTATACGTCCCCACAGGAAACGGCGTCATACAAAAATAAACTTTAAACTTTTTGTTGCTAAAATTGTTAAGCAAAGAGTGTTTGCGAAGTTCAACTGCATTTTGCACCACGCGGATGTAAAAAGATGGCCGATGCCAAACCATTTAGCGTGCATAAATTTTGTCTGCAATTAGTAAAGCAAAGTTGATTTTTTTTAACCAATAAATTCCGAAAATTATATTTGCGTCACACGTATACGTCCCCACAGGAAACGGCGTCATACAAAAATAAACTTTAAACTTTTTGTTGCTAAAATTGTTAAGCAAAGAATGTTTCCGAAGTTCAACTGCAATTTGCACCACGCGGATGTAAAAAGATTGCCGGTGCCAAGCCATTTAGCGTACATAAATTTTGTCTGCAATTAGTAAAGCAAAGTTTATTTTTTTTAACAATTAATATATACGTATACGTCCCCACAGGAAACGACGTCATATAAAAATAAACTTTAGTGTTTGAAATTTTGTTGCTAAAATTGTTAAGCAAAGAATGTTCGCGAAGTTCAACAGCAATTTGCACCACGCGGATGTAAAAAGATGGCCGATGCCAAACCATTCAGCGTGCATAAATGTTTGCGATAATTGAAGCAATTGTGATTTTAAACAATAAATTCCAACATCATATGTGCGTCAAACGTATACGTCCCAACAGGAAACGGCGTCATATAAAAATAAAATTAGTGTTTGAAATTTTGTTGCTAAAATTGTTAAGCAAAGAATGTTCGCGAAGTTCAATTGTAATATGCACCACGCGGATGTAAAAAGATGGCCGATGCCAAACCATTTAGCGTGCATAAATTTTGTCTGCAATTAGTAAAGAAAATTTGATTTTTTTAAACAATAAATTCCGAAAATTATATGTGCGTCACACGTATACGTCCCCACAGGAAACGGCGTCATATAAAAATAAAATTTAGTGTTTGAAATTTTGTTGCTAAAATTGTTAAGCAAAGAATGTTCGCGATGATCAAGTGCAATTTGCACCACGCGGATGTAAAAAGATGGCAGATGAGAATCCATTTAGCGTGCATAAATTTTGTCTGCAATTAGTAAAGCTAAGTTGATTTTTTTTAAACAATAAATTCCGAAAATTATATGTGCGTCACACGTATACGTCCCCACAGGAAACGGCGTCATATAAAAATAAACTTAAGTGTTTGAAATTTTGTTGCTAAAATTGTTAAGCAAAGAATGTTCGCGAAGTTCAACTGCAATTTGCACCACGCGAATGTAAAAAGATGGCCGATGCCAATCCATTTAGCGTGCATAAATTTTGTCTGCAATTAGTAAAGCAAAGTTGATTTTTTGAACAATAAAATCCGAAAATTATATGTGCGTCACACGTATACGTCCCCACAGGAAACGGCGTCATACAAAAATAAACTTTAAACTTTTTGTTGCTAAAATTGTTAAGCAAAGAGTGTTTGCGAAGTTCAACTGCATTTTGCACCACGCGGATGTAAAAAGATGGCCGATGCCAAACCATTTAGCGTGCATAAATTTTGTCTGCAATTAGTAAAGCAAAGTTGATTTTTTTTAACCAATAAATTCCGAAAATTATATTTGCGTCACACGTATACGTCCCCACAGGAAACGGCGTCATACAAAAATAAACTTTAAACTTTTTGTTGCTAAAATTGTTAAGCAAAGAATGTTTCCGAAGTTCAACTGCAATTTGCACCACGCGGATGTAAAAAGATTGCCGGTGCCAAGCCATTTAGCGTACATAAATTTTGTCTGCAATTAGTAAAGCAAAGTTTATTTTTTTTAACAATTAATATATACGTATACGTCCCCACAGGAAACGACGTCATATAAAAATAAACTTTAGTGTTTGAAATTTTGTTGCTAAAATTGTTAAGCAAAGAATGTTCGCAAAGTTCAACAGCAATTTGCACCACGCGGATGTAAAAAGATGGCCGATGCCAAACCATTCAGCGTGCATAAATGTTTGCGATAATTGAAGCAATTGTGATTTTAAACAATAAATTCCAACATCATATGTGCGTCAAACGTATACGTCCCAACAGGAAACGGCGTCATATAAAAATAAAATTAGTGTTTGAAATTTTGTTGCTAAAATTGTTAAGCAAAGAATGTTCGCGAAGTTCAATTGTAATATGCACCACGCGGATGTAAAAAGATGGCCGATGCCAAACCATTTAGCGTGCATAAATTTTGTCTGCTATTAGTAAAGCAAAGTTGATTTTTTTAAACAACAAATTACGAAAATCATATGTGCGTCAAACGTATACGTCCCAACAGGAAACGGCGTCATATAAAAATAAAATTTAGTATTTGAAATTTTGTTGCTAAAATTGTTAAGCAAAGAATGCTCGCGAAGTTCAACTGCAATATGCACCACCCTGATGTAAAATGATGGCCTATGCCAAACCATTTAGCGTGCATAAATTTTGTCTGCAATTAGTAAAGCAAAGTTGATTTTTTTAAACAATAAATTCCGAAAATTATATGTGCGTCACACGTATACGTCCCCACAGGAAACGGCGTCATATAAAAATAAACTTAAGTGTTTGAAATTTTGTTGCTAAAATGGTTAAGCAAAGAATGTTGGCGAAGTTCAATTGTAATATGCACCACCCTGATGTAAAATGATGGCCTATGCCAAACCATTTAGCGTGCATAAATTTTGTCTGCAATTAGTAAAGCAAAGTTGATTTTTTTAAACAATAAATTCCGAAAATTATATGTGCGTCACACGTATACGTCCCCACAGGAAACGGCGTCATACAAAAATAAACTTTAAACTTTTTGTTGCTAAAATTGTTAAGCAAAGAGTGTTTGCGAAGTTCAACTGCATTTTGCACCACGCGGATGTAAAAAGATGGCCGATGCCAAACCATTTAGCGTGCATAAATTTTGTCTGCAATTAGTAAAGCAAAGTTGATTTTTTTTAACCAATAAATTCCGAAAATTATATTTGCGTCACACGTATACGTCCCCACAGGAAACGGCGTCATACAAAAATAAACTTTAAACTTTTTGTTGCTAAAATTGTTAAGCAAAGAATGTTTCCGAAGTTCAACTGCAATTTGCACCACGCGGATGTAAAAAGATTGCCGGTGCCAAGCCATTTAGCGTACATAAATTTTGTCTGCAATTAGTAAAGCAAAGTTTATTTTTTTTAACAATTAATATATACGTATACGTCCCCACAGGAAACGACGTCATATAAAAATAAACTTTAGTGTTTGAAATTTTGTTGCTAAAATTGTTAAGCAAAGAATGTTCGCAAAGTTCAACAGCAATTTGCACCACGCGGATGTAAAAAGATGGCCGATGCCAAACCATTCAGCGTGCATAAATGTTTGCGATAATTGAAGCAATTGTGATTTTAAACAATAAATTCCAACATCATATGTGCGTCAAACGTATACGTCCCAACAGGAAACGGCGTCATATAAAAATAAAATTAGTGTTTGAAATTTTGTTGCTAAAATTGTTAAGCAAAGAATGTTCGCGAAGTTCAATTGTAATATGCACCACGCGGATGTAAAAAGATGGCCGATGCCAAACCATTTAGCGTGCATAAATTTTGTCTGCTATTAGTAAAGCAAAGTTGATTTTTTTAAACAACAAATTACGAAAATCATATGTGCGTCAAACGTATACGTCCCAACAGGAAACGGCGTCATATAAAAATAAAATTTAGTATTTGAAATTTTGTTGCTAAAATTGTTAAGCAAAGAATGCTCGCGAAGTTCAACTGCAATATGCACCACCCTGATGTAAAATGATGGCCTATGCCAAACCATTTAGCGTGCATAAATTTTGTCTGCAATTAGTAAAGCAAAGTTGATTTTTTTAAACAATAAATTCCGAAAATTATATGTGCGTCACACGTATACGTCCCCACAGGAAACGGCGTCATATAAAAATAAACTTAAGTGTTTGAAATTTTGTTGCTAAAATGGTTAAGCAAAGAATGTTCGCGAAGTTCAATTGTAATATGCACCACGCGGATGTAAAAAGATGGCCGATGCCAAACCATTTAGCGTGCATAAATTTTGTCTGCTATTAGTAAAGCAAAGTTGATTTTTTTAAACAACAAATTACGAAAATCATATGTGCGTCAAACGTATACGTCCCAACAGGAAACGGCGTCATATAAAAATAAAATTTAGTATTTGAAATTTTGTTGCTAAAATTGTTAAGCAAAGAATGCTCGCGATGTTCAACTGCAATATGCACCACCCTGATGTAAAATGATGGCCTATGCCAAACCATTTAGCGTGCATAAATTTTGTCTGCAATTAGTAAAGCAAAGTTGATTTTTTTAAACAATAAATTCCGAAAATTATATGTGCGTCACACGTATACGTCCCCACAGGAAACGGCGTCATATAAAAATAAACTTAAGTGTTTGAAATTTTGTTGCTAAAATGGTTAAGCAAAGAATGTTGGCGAAGTTCAATTGTAATATGCACCACGCGGATGTAAAAAGATGGCCGATGCCAAACCATTTAGCGTGCATAAATTTTGTCTGCTATTAGTAAAGCAAAGTTGATTTTTTTAAACAACAAATTACGAAAATCATATGTGCGTCAAACGTATACGTCCCAACAGGAAACGGCGTCATATAAAAATAAAATTAGGTATTTGAAATTTTGTTGCTAAAATTGTTAAGCAAAGAATGTTCGCGAAGTTCAACTGCAATATGCACCACCCTGATGTAAAAAGATGGCCGATGCTAAACCATTTAGCGTGCATAAATTTTGTCTGCAATTAGTAAAGCAAAGTTGATTTTTTTAAACAATAAATTCCGAAAATTATATGTGCGTCACACGTATACGTCCCCACAGGAAACGGCGTCATATAAAAATAAAATTTAGTGTTTGAAATTTTGTTGCTAAAATTGTTAAGCAAAGAATGTTCGCGATGATCAAGTGCAATTTGCACCACGCGGATGTAAAAAGATGGCAGATGACAATCCATTTAGCGTGCATAAATTTTGTCTGCTATTAGTAAAGCTAAGTTGATTTTTTTTAAACAATAAATTCCGAAAATTATATGTGCGTCACACGTATACGTCCCCACAGGAAACGGCGTCATATAAAAATAAACTTTAGTGTTTGAAATTTTGTTGCTAAAATTGTTAAGCAAAGAATGTTCGCGAAGTTCAACTGCAATTTGCACCACGCGAATGTAAAAAGATGGCCGATGCCAATCCATTTAGCGTGCATAAATTTTGTCTGCAATTAGTAAAGCAAAGTTGATTTTTTGAACAATAAAATCCGAAAATTATATGTGCGTCACACGTATACGTCCCCACAGGAAACGGCGTCATACAAAAATAAACTTTAGTGTTTAAAATTTTGTTGCTTAAATTGTTAAGCAAATAATGTTCGCGAAGTTCAACTGAAATTTGCACCACGTGGATGTAACGATGCCAAGTCATTTAAGGTGCACAAATTTTGTCTGCAATTAGTAAAGCAAAGTTGATTTTTTGAACAATAAAATCCGAAAATTATATGTGCGTCACACGTATACGTCCCCACAGGAAACGGCGTCATACAAAAATAAACTTTAAACTTTTTGTTGCTAAAATTGTTAAGCAAAGAATGTTTGCGAAGTTCAACTGCAATTTGCACCACGCGGATGTAAAAAGATGGCCGGTGCCAAGCCATTTAGCGTGCATAAATTTTGTCTGCAATTAGTAAAGCAAAGTTTATTTTTTAACAATTAATATATACGTATACGTCCCCACAGGAAACGACGTCATATAAAAATAAACTTTAGTGTTTGAAATTTTGTTGCTAAAATTGTTAAGCAAAGAATGTTAACGAAGTTCAACTGAAATTTGCACCACGCGGATGTAAAAAAATGGCCAATGCCAAGTCATTTAGCGTGCATAAATTTTGTCTGCAATTAGTAAAGCAAAGTTGATTTTTTTTAAACAATAAATTCCGAAAATTATATGTGCGTCACACGTATACGTCCCCACAGGAAACGGCGTCATACAAAAATAAACTTTAAACTTTTTGTTGCTAAAATTGTTAAGCAAAGAGTGTTTGCGAAGTTCAACTGCAATTTGCACCACGCGGATGTAAAAAGATGGCCGATGCCAAACCATTTAGCGTGCATAAATTTTGTCTGCAATTAGTAAAGCAAAGTTGATTTTTTTTAACCAATAAATTCCGAAAATTATATTTGCGTCACACGTATACGTCCCCACAGGAAACGGCGTCATACAAAAATAAACTTTAAACTTTTTGTTGCTAAAATTGTTAAGCAAAGAATGTTTGCGAAGTTCAACTGCAATTTGCACCACGCGGATGTAAAAAGATGGCCGGTGCCAAGCCATTTAGCGTGCATAAATTTTGTCTGCAATTAGTAAAGCAAAGTTTATTTTTTTTAACAATTAATATATACGTATACGTCCCCACAGGAAACGACGTCATATAAAAATAAACTTTAGTGTTTGAAATTTTGTTGCTAAAATTGTTAAGCAAAGAATGTTAACGAAGTTCAACTGAAATTTGCACCACGCGGATGTAAAAAAATGGCCGATGCCAAGTCATTTAGCGTGCATAAATTTTGTCTGCAATTAGTAAAGCAAAGTTGATTTTTTTTAAACAATAAATTCCGAAAATTATATGTGCGTCACACGTATACGTCCCCACAGGAAACGGCGTCATATAAAAATAAACTTTAAACTTTTTTGTTGCTAAAATTGTTAAGCAAAGAATGTTCGCGAAGTTCAACTGCAATTTGCACCACGCGGATGTAAAAAGATGGCCGATGCCAAACCATTCAGCGTGCATAAATGTTTGCGATAATTGAAGCAATTGTGATTTTAAACAATAAATTCCAACATCATATGTGCGTCAAACGTATACGTCCCAACAGGAAACGGCGTCATATAAAAATAAAATTAGTGTTTGAAATTTTGTTGCTAAAATTGTTAAGCAAAGAATGTTCGCGAAGTTCAATTGTAATATGCACCACGCGGATGTAAAAAGATGGCCGATGCCAAACCATTTAGCGTGCATAAATTTTGTCTGCTATTAGTAAAGCAAAGTTGATTTTTTTAAACAACAAATTACGAAAATCATATGTGCGTCAAACGTATACGTCCCAACAGGAAACGGCGTCATATAAAAATAAAATTTAGTATTTGAAATTTTGTTGCTAAAATTGTTAAGCAAAGAATGCTCGCGAAGTTCAACTGCAATATGCACCACCCTGATGTAAAATGATGGCCTATGCCAAACCATTTAGCGTGCATAAATTTTGTCTGCAATTAGTAAAGCAAAGTTGATTTTTTTAAACAATAAATTCCGAAAATTATATGTGCGTCACACGTATACGTCCCCACAGGAAACGGCGTCATATAAAAATAAACTTAAGTGTTTGAAATTTTGTTGCTAAAATGGTTAAGCAAAGAATGTTGGCGAAGTTCAATTGTAATATGCACCACCCTGATGTAAAATGATGGCCTATGCCAAACCATTTAGCGTGCATAAATTTTGTCTGCAATTAGTAAAGCAAAGTTGATTTTTTTAAACAATAAATTCCGAAAATTATATGTGCGTCACACGTATACGTCCCCACAGGAAACGGCGTCATACAAAAATAAACTTTAAACTTTTTGTTGCTAAAATTGTTAAGCAAAGAGTGTTTGCGAAGTTCAACTGCATTTTGCACCACGCGGATGTAAAAAGATGGCCGATGCCAAACCATTTAGCGTGCATAAATTTTGTCTGCAATTAATAAAGCAAAGTTGATTTTTTTTAACCAATAAATTCCGAAAATTATATTTGCGTCACACGTATACGTCCCCACAGGAAACGGCGTCATACAAAAATAAACTTTAAACTTTTTGTTGCTAAAATTGTTAAGCAAAGAATGTTTCCGAAGTTCAACTGCAATTTGCACCACGCGGATGTAAAAAGATTGCCGGTGCCAAGCCATTTAGCGTACATAAATTTTGTCTGCAATTAGTAAAGCAAAGTTTATTTTTTTTAACAATTAATATATACGTATACGTCCCCACAGGAAACGACGTCATATAAAAATAAACTTTAGTGTTTGAAATTTTGTTGCTAAAATTGTTAAGCAAAGAATGTTCGCAAAGTTCAACAGCAATTTGCACCACGCGGATGTAAAAAGATGGCCGATGCCAAACCATTCAGCGTGCATAAATGTTTGCGATAATTGAAGCAATTGTGATTTTAAACAATAAATTCCAACATCATATGTGCGTCAAACGTATACGTCCCAACAGGAAACGGCGTCATATAAAAATAAAATTAGTGTTTGAAATTTTGTTGCTAAAATTGTTAAGCAAAGAATGTTCGCGAAGTTCAATTGTAATATGCACCACGCGGATGTAAAAAGATGGCCGATGCCAAACCATTTAGCGTGCATAAATTTTGTCTGCTATTAGTAAAGCAAAGTTGATTTTTTTAAACAACAAATTACGAAAATCATATGTGCGTCAAACGTATACGTCCCAACAGGAAACGGCGTCATATAAAAATAAAATTAGTGTTTGAAATTTTGTTGCTAAAATTGTTAAGCAAAGAATGTTCGCGAAGTTCAATTGTAATATGCACCACGCGGATGTAAAAAGATGGCCGATGCCAAACCATTTAGCGTGCATAAATTTTGTCTGCTATTAGTAAAGCAAAGTTGATTTTTTTAAACAACAAATTACGAAAATCATATGTGCGTCAAACGTATACGTCCCAACAGGAAACGGCGTCATATAAAAATAAAATTTAGTATTTGAAATTTTGTTGCTAAAATTGTTAAGCAAAGAATGCTCGCGATGTTCAACTGCAATATGCACCACCCTGATGTAAAATGATGGCCTATGCCAAACCATTTAGCGTGCATAAATTTTGTCTGCAATTAGTAAAGCAAAGTTGATTTTTTTAAACAATAAATTCCGAAAATTATAAGTGCGTCACACGTATACGTCCCCACAGGAAACGGCGTCATATAAAAATAAACTTAAGTGTTTGAAATTTTGTTGCTAAAATGGTTAAGCAAAGAATGTTGGCGAAGTTCAATTGTAATATGCACCACGCGGATGTAAAAAGATGGCCGATGCCAAACCATTTAGCGTGCATAAATTTTGTCTGCTATTAGTAAAGCAAAGTTGATTTTTTTAAACAACAAATTACGAAAATCATATGTGCGTCACACGTATACGTCCCCACAGGAAACGGCGTCATACAAAAATAAACTTTAGTGTTTAAAATTTTGTTGCTTAAATTGTTAAGCAAATAATGTTCGCGAAGTTCAACTGAAATTTGCACCACGTGGATGTAACGATGCCAAGTCATTTAAGGTGCACAAATTTTGTCTGCAATTAGTAAAGCAAAGTTGATTTTTTGAACAATAAAATCCGAAAATTATATGTGCGTCACACGTATACGTCCCCACAGGAAACGGCGTCATACAAAAATAAACTTTAAACTTTTTGTTGCTAAAATTGTTAAGCAAAGAATGTTTGCGAAGTTCAACTGCAATTTGCACCACGCGGATGTAAAAAGATGGCCGGTGCCAAGCCATTTAGCGTGCATAAATTTTGTCTGCAATTAGTAAAGCAAAGTTTATTTTTTTTAACAATTAATATATACGTATACGTCCCCACAGGAAACGACGTCATATAAAAATAAACTTTAGTGTTTGAAATTTTGTTGCTAAAATTGTTAAGCAAAGAATGTTAACGAAGTTCAACTGAAATTTGCACCACGCGGATGTAAAAAAATGGCCGATGCCAAGTCATTTAGCGTGCATAAATTTTGTCTGCAATTAGTAAAGCAAAGTTGATTTTTTTTAAACAATAAATTCCGAAAATTATATGTGCGTCACACGTATACGTCCCCACAGGAAACGGCGTCATATAAAAATAAACTTTAAACTTTTTTGTTGCTAAAATTGTTAAGCAAAGAATGTTCGCGAAGTTCAACTGCAATTTGCACCACGCGGATGTAAAAAGATGGCCGATGCCAAACCATTCAGCGTGCATAAATGTTTGCGATAATTGAAGCAATTGTGATTTTAAACAATAAATTCCAACATCATATGTGCGTCAAACGTATACGTCCCAACAGGAAACGGCGTCATATAAAAATAAAATTAGTGTTTGAAATTTTGTTGCTAAAATTGTTAAGCAAAGAATGTTCGCGAAGTTCAATTGTAATATGCACCACGCGGATGTAAAAAGATGGCCGATGCCAAACCATTTAGCGTGCATAAATTTTGTCTGCTATTAGTAAAGCAAAGTTGATTTTTTTAAACAACAAATTACGAAAATCATATGTGCGTCAAACGTATACGTCCCAACAGGAAACGGCGTCATATAAAAATAAAATTTAGTATTTGAAATTTTGTTGCTAAAATTGTTAAGCAAAGAATGCTCGCGATGTTCAACTGCAATATGCACCACCCTGATGTAAAATGATGGCCTATGCCAAACCATTTAGCGTGCATAAATTTTGTCTGCAATTAGTAAAGCAAAGTTGATTTTTTTAAACAATAAATTCCGAAAATTATAAGTGCGTCACACGTATACGTCCCCACAGGAAACGGCGTCATATAAAAATAAACTTAAGTGTTTGAAATTTTGTTGCTAAAATGGTTAAGCAAAGAATGTTGGCGAAGTTCAATTGTAATATGCACCACGCGGATGTAAAAAGATGGCCGATGCCAAACCATTTAGCGTGCATAAATTTTGTCTGCTATTAGTAAAGCAAAGTTGATTTTTTTAAACAACAAATTACGAAAATCATATGTGCGTCAAACGTATACGTCCCAACAGGAAACGGCGTCATATAAAAATAAAATTAGGTATTTGAAATTTTGTTGCTAAAATTGTTAAGCAAAGAATGTTCGCGAAGTTCAACTGCAATATGCACCACCCTGATGTAAAAAGATGGCCGATGCTAAACCATTTAGCGTGCATAAATTTTGTCTGCAATTAGTAAAGCAAAGTTGATTTTTTGAAACAATAAATTCCGAAAATTATATGTGCGTCACACGTATACGTCCCCACAGGAAACGGCGTCATATAAAAATAAAATTTAGTGTTTGAAATTTTGTTGCTAAAATTGTTAAGCAAAGAATGTTCGCGATGATCAAGTGCAATTTGCACCACGCGGATGTAAAAAGATGGCAGATGACAATCCATTTAGTGTGCATAAATTTTGTCTGCAATTAGTAAAGCAAAGTTGATTTTTTTTAACCAATAAATTCCGAAAATTATATTTGCGTCACACGTATACGTCCCCACAGGAAACGGCGTTATATAAAAATAAACTTTAGTGTTTGAAATTTTGTTGCTAAAATTGTTAAGCAAAGAATGTTCGCGAAGTTCAACTGCAATTTGCACCACGCGAATGTAAAAAGATGGCCGATGCCAATCCATTTAGCGTGCATAAATTTTGTCTGCAATTAGTAAAGCAAAGTTGATTTTTTGAACAATAAAATCCGAAAATTATATGTGCGTCACACGTATACGTCCCCACAGGAAACGGCGTCATACAAAAATAAACTTTAAACTTTTTGTTGCTAAAATTGTTAAGCAAGAGTGTTTGCGAAGTTCAACTGCAATTTGCACCACGCGGATGTAAAAAGATGGCCGATGCCAAACCATTTAGCGTGCATAAATTTTGTCTGCAATTAGTAAAGCAAAGTTGATTTTTTTTAACCAATAAATTCCGAAAATTATATTTGCGTCACACGTATACGTCCCCACAGGAAACGGCGTCATACAAAAATAAACTTTAAACTTTTTGTTGCTAAAATTGTTAAGCAAAGAATGTTTGCGAAGTTCAACTGCAATTTGCACCACGCGGATGTAAAAAGATGGCCGGTGCCAAGCCATTTAGCGTGCATAAATTTTGTCTGCAATTAGTAAAGCAAAGTTTATTTTTTTTAACAATTAATATATACGTATACGTCCCCACAGGAAACGACGTCATATAAAAATAAACTTTAGTGTTTGAAATTTTGTTGCTAAAATTGTTAAGCAAAGAATGTTAACGAAGTTCAACTGAAATTTGCACCACGCGGATGTAAAAAAATGGCCGATGCCAAGTCATTTAGCGTGCATAAATTTTGTCTGCAATTAGTAAAGCAAAGTTGATTTTTTTTAAACAATAAATTCCGAAAATTATATGTGCGTCACACGTATACGTCCCCACAGGAAACGGCGTCATATAAAAATAAACTTTAAACTTTTTTGTTGCTAAAATTGTTAAGCAAAGAATGTTCGCGAAGTTCAACTGCAATTTGCACCACGCGGATGTAAAAAGATGGCCGATGCCAAACCATTCAGCGTGCATAAATGTTTGCGATAATTGAAGCAATTGTGATTTTAAACAATAAATTCCAACATCATATGTGCGTCAAACGTATACGTCCCAACAGGAAACGGCGTCATATAAAAATAAAATTAGTGTTTGAAATTTTGTTGCTAAAATTGTTAAGCAAAGAATGTTCGCGAAGTTCAATTGTAATATGCACCACGCGGATGTAAAAAGATGGCCGATGCAAACCATTTAGCGTGCATAAATTTTGTCTGCTATTAGTAAAGCAAAGTTGATTTTTTTAAACAACAAATTACGAAAATCATATGTGCGTCAAACGTATACGTCCCAACAGGAAACGGCGTCATATAAAAATAAAATTTAGTATTTGAAATTTTGTTGCTAAAATTGTTAAGCAAAGAATGCTCGCGATGTTCAACTGCAATATGCACCACCCTGATGTAAAATGATGGCCTATGCCAAACCATTTAGCGTGCATAAATTTTGTCTGCAATTAGTAAAGCAAAGTTGATTTTTTTAAACAACAAATTACGAAAATCATATGTGCGTCAAACGTATACGTCCCAACAGGATACGGCGTCATATAAAAATAAAATTAGGTATTTGAAATTTTGTTGCTAAAATTGTTAAGCAAAGAATGTTCGCGAAGTTCAATTGTAATATGCACCACGCGGATGTAAAAAGATGGCCGATGCCAAACCATTTAGCGTGCATAAATTTTGTCTGCTATTAGTAAAGCAAAGTTGATTTTTTTAAACAATAAATTCCGAAAATTATATGTGCGTCACACGTATACGTCCCCACAGGAAACGGCGTCATATAAAAATAAAATTTAGTGTTTGAAATTTTGTTGCTAAAATTGTTAAGCAAAGAATGTTCGCGATGATCAAGTGCAATTTGCACCACGCGGATGTAAAAAGATGGCAGATGACAATCCATTTAGCGTGCATAAATTTTGTCTGCTATTAGTAAAGCTAAGTTGATTTTTTTTAAACAATAAATTCCGAAAATTATATGTGCGTCACACGTATACGTCCCCACAGGAAACGGCGTCATATAAAAATAAACTTTAGTGTTTGAAATTTTGTTGCTAAAATTGTTAAGCAAAGAATGTTCGCGAAGTTCAACTGCAATTTGCACCACGCGAATGTAAAAAGATGGCCGATGCCAATCCATTTAGCGTGCATAAATTTTGTCTGCAATTAGTAAAGCAAAGTTGATTTTTTGAACAATAAAATCCGAAAATTATATGTGCGTCACACGTATACGTCCCCACAGGAAACGGCGTCATACAAAAATAAACTTTAGTGTTTAAAATTTTGTTGCTTAAATTGTTAAGCAAATAATGTTCGCGAAGTTCAACTGAAATTTGCACCACGTGGATGTAACGATGCCAAGTCATTTAAGGTGCACAAATTTTGTCTGCAATTAGTAAAGCAAAGTTGATTTTTTTTAAACAATAAATTCCGAAAATTATATGTGCGTCACACGTATACGTCCCCACAGGAAACGGCGTCATATAAAAATAAACTTTAGTGTTTGAAATTTTGTTGCTAAAATTGTTAAGCAAAGAATGTTAGCGAAGTTCAACTGAAATTTGCACCACGCGGATGTAAAAAAATGGCCGATGCCAATCCATTTAGCGTGCATAAATTTTGTCTGCAATTGTAAAGCAAAGTTGATTTTTTTTAAACAATAAAATCCGAAAATTATATGTGCATCACACGTATACGTCCCCACAGGAAACGGCGTCATATAAAAATAAACTTTAGTGTTTGAAATTTTGTTGCTAAAATTGTTAAGCAAAGAATGTTAGCGAAGTTCAACTGAAATTTGCACCACATTGTGATTTTAAACAATAAATTCCAACATCATATGTGCGTCAAACGTATACGTCCCAACAGGAAACGGCGTCATATAAAAATAAAATTAGTGTTTGAAATTTTGTTGCTAAAATTGTTAAGCAAAGAATGTTCGCGAAGTTCAATTGTAATATGCACCACTCGGATGCAAAATGATGGCCTATGCCAAACCATTTAGCGTGCATAAATTTTGTCTGCAATTAGTAAAGCAAAGTTGATTTTTTTTTAAACAATAAATTCCGAAAATTATATGTGCGTCACACGTATACGTCCCCACAGGAAACGGCGTCATATAAAAATAAACTTTAGTGTTTGAAATTTTGTTGCTAAAATGGTTAAGCAAAGAATGTTCGCGAAGTTCAACTGTAATATGCACCACGCGGATGTAAAAAGATGGCCGATGCCAAACCATTTAGCGTGCATAAATTTTGTCTGCTATTAGTAAAGCAAAGTTGATTTTTTTAAACAATAAATTCCGAAAATCATATGTGCGTCAAACGTATACGTCCCAACAGGAAACGGCGTCATATAAAAATAAAATTTTGTGTTTGAAATTTTGTTGCTAAAATTGTTAAGCAAAGAATGTTCGCGAAGTTCAACTGCAATATGCACCACCCTGATGTAAAAAGATGGCCGATGCTAAACCATTTAGCGTGCATAAATTTTGTCTGCAATTAGTAAAGCAAAGTTGATTTTTTTAAACAATAAATTCCGAAAATTATATGTGCGTCACACGTATACGTCCCCACAGGAAACGGCGTCATATAAAAATAAAATTTAGTGTTTGAAATTTTGTTGCTAAAATTGTTAAGCAAAGAATGTTCGCGAAGTTCAACTGCAATTTGCACCACGCGAATGTAAAAAGATGGCCGATGCCAATCCATTTAGCGTGCATAAATTTTGTCTGCAATTAGTAAAGCAAAGTTGATTTTTTGAACAATAAAATCCGAAAATTATATGTGCGTCACACGTATACGTCCCCACAGGAAACGGCGTCATACAAAAATAAACTTTAGTGTTTAAAATTTTGTTGCTTAAATTGTTAAGCAAATAATGTTCGCGAAGTTCAACTGAAATTTGCACCACGTGGATGTAACGATGCCAAGTCATTTAGGGTGCACAAATTTTGTCTGCAATTAGTAAAGCAAAGTTGATTTTCTTTTAAACAATAAATTCCGAAAATTATATGTGCGTCACACGTATACGTCCCCACAGGAAACGGCGTCATATAAAAATAAACTTTAGTGTTTGAAATTTTGTTGCTAAAATTGTTAAGCAAAGAATGTTAGCGAAGTTCAACTGAAATTTGCACCACGCGGATGTAAAAAAATGGCCGATGCCAATCCATTTAGCGTGCATAAATTTTGTCTGCAATTAGTAAAGCAAAGTTGATTTTTTTTAAACAATAAAATCCGAAAATTATATGTGCATCACACGTATACGTCACCACAGGAAACGGCGTCATATAAAAATAAACTTTAGTGTTTGAAATTTTGTTGCTAAAATTGTTAAGCAAAGAATGTTAGCGAAGTTCAACTGAAATTTGCACCACGCGGATGTAAAAAAATGGCCGATGCCAAGTCATTTAGCGTGCATAAATTTTGTCTGCAATTAGTAAAGCAAAGTTGATTTTTTTTAAACAATGAAATTCTGTTGCTAAAATTGTTAAGCAAAGAATGCTCACGAAGTACAACTGCAATTTGCACCACGCGGATGTAAAAAGAGGGCCGATGCCAAACCATTTAGCGTGCATAAATGTCTGCGATAATTGAAGCAATTGTGATTTTAAACAATAAATTCCAACATCATATGTGCGTCAAACGTATACGTCCCAACAGGAAACGGCGTCATATAAAAATAAAATTAGTGTTTGAAATTTTGTTGCTAAAATTGTTAAGCAAAGAATGTTCGCAAAGTTCAATTGTAATATGCACCACTCGGATGCAAAATGATGGCCTAAGCCAAACCATTTAGCGTGCATAAATTTTGTCTGCAATTAGTAAAGCAAAGTTGATTTTTTTTTAAACAATAAATTCCGAAAATTATATGTGCGTCACACGTATACGTCCCCACAGGAAACGGCGTCATATAAAAATAAACTTTAGTGTTTGAAATTTTGTTGCTTAAATGGTTAAGCAAAGAATGTTCGCGAAGTTCAACTGTAATATGCACCACGCGGATGTAAAAAGATGGCCGATGCCAAACCATTTAGCGTGCATAAATTTTGTCTGCTATTAGTAAAGCAAAGTTGATTTTTTTAAACAATAAATTCCGAAAATCATATGTGCGTCAAACGTATACGTCCCAACAGGAAACGGCGTCATATAAAAATAAAATTTTGTGTTTGAAATTTTGTTGCTAAAATTGTTAAGCAAAGAATGTTCGCGAAGTTCAACTGCAATATGCACCACCCTGATGTAAAAATATGGCCGATGCTAAACCATTTAGCGTGCATAAATTTTGTCTGCAATTAGTAAAGCAAAGTTGATGTTTTTAAACAATAAATTCCGAAAATTATATGTGCGTCACACGTATACGTCCCCACAGGAAACGGCGTCATATAAAAATAAACTTTAGTGTTTGAAATTTTGTTGCTAAAATGGTTAAGCAAAGAATGTTCGCGAAGTTCAACTGTAATATGCACCACTCGGATGTAAAATGATGGCCTATGCCAAACCATTTAGCGTGCATAAATTTTGTCTGCAATTTGTAAAGCAAAGTTGATTTTTTTTTAAACAATAAATTCCGAAAATTATATGTGCGTCACACGTATACGTCCCCACAGTAAACGGCGTCATATAAAAATAAACTTTAGTGTTTGAAATTTTGTTGCTAAAATGGTTAAGCAAAGAATGTTCGCGAAGTTCAACTGTAATATGCACCACGCGGATGTAAAAAGATGGCCGATGCCAAACCATTTAGCGTACATAAATTTTGTCTGCTATTAGTAAAGCAAAGTTGATTTTTTTAAACAATAAATTCCGAAAATCATATGTGCGTCAAACGTATACGTCCCAACAGGAAACGGCGTCATATAAAAATAAAATTTTGTGTTTGAAATTTTGTTGCTAAAATTGTTAAGCAAAGAATGTTCGCGAAGTTCAACTGCAATATGCACCACCCTGATGTAAAAAGATGGCCGATGCTAAACCATTTAGCGTGCATAAATTTTGTCTGCAATTAGTAAAGCAAAGTTGATTTTTTTAAACAATAAATTCCGAAAATTATATGTGCGTCACACGTATACGTCCCCACAGGAAACGGCGTCATATAAAAATAAAATTTAGTGTTTGAAATTTTGTTGCTAAAATTGTTAAGCAAAGAATGTTCGCGAAGTTCAACTGCAATTTGCACCACGCGAATGTAAAAAGATGGCCGATGCCAATCCATTTAGCGTGCATAAATTTTGTCTGCAATTAGTAAAGCAAAGTTGATTTTTTGAACAATAAAATCCGAAAATTATATGTGCGTCACACGTATACGTCCCCACAGGAAACGGCGTCATACAAAAATAAACTTTAGTGTTTAAAATTTTGTTGCTTAAATTGTTAAGCAAATAATGTTCGCGAAGTTCAACTGAAATTTGCACCACGTGGATGTAACGATGCCAAGTCATTTAAGGTGCACAAATTTTGTCTGCAATTAGTAAAGCAAAGTTGATTTTTTTTAAACAATAAATTCCGAAAATTATATGTGCGTCACACGTATACGTCCCCACAGGAAACGGCGTCATATAAAAATAAACTTTAGTGTTTGAAATTTTGTTGCTAAAATTGTTAAGCAAAGAATGTTAGCGAAGTTCAACTGAAATTTGCACCACGCGGATGTAAAAAAATGGCCGATGCCAATCCATTTAGCGTGCATAAATTTTGTCTGCAATTAGTAAAGCAAAGTTGATTTTTTTTAAACAATAAAATCCGAAAATTATATGTGCATCACACGTATACGTCACCACAGGAAACGGCGTCATATAAAAATAAACTTTAGTGTTTGAAATTTTGTTGCTAAAATTGTTAAGCAAAGAATGTTAGCGAAGTTCAACTGAAATTTGCACCACGCGGATGTAAAAAAATGGCCGATGCCAAGTCATTTAGCGTGCATAAATTTTGTCTGCAATTAGTAAAGCAAAGTTGATTTTTTTTAAACAATGAAATTCTGTTGCTAAAATTGTTAAGCAAAGAATGCTCACGAAGTACAACTGCAATTTGCACCACGCGGATGTAAAAAGAGGGCCGATGCCAAACCATTTAGCGTGCATAAATGTCTGCGATAATTGAAGCAATTGTGATTTTAAACAATAAATTCCAACATCATATGTGCGTCAAACGTATACGTCCCAACAGGAAACGTCGTCATATAAAAATAAAATTTAGTGTTTGAAATTTTGTTGCTAAAATTATTAAGCAAAGAATGTTCGCGAAGTTCAACTGTAATATGCACCACGCGGATGTAAAAAGATGGCCAATGCCAAACCATTTAGCGTGCATAAATTTTGTCTGCAATTAGTAAAGCAAAGTTGATTTTTTTTAAACAATAAATTCCGAAAAGTATATGTGCGTCACATGTATACGTCCCAACAGGAAACGGCGTCATATAAAAATAAAATTTAGTGTTTGAAATTTTGTTGCTAAAATTGTTAAGCAAAGAATGTTCGCGAAGTTCAACTGTAATATGCACCACGCGGATGTAAAAATATGGCCTATGCCAAACCATTTAGCGTGCATAAATTTTGTCTGCAATTAGTAAAGCAAAGTTGATTTTTTTTAAACAATAAATTCCGAAAATTATATGTGCGTCGCACGTATACGTCCCCACAGGAAACGGCGTCATATAAAAATAAACTTTATTGTTTGAAATTTTGTTGCTAAAATTGTTAAGCAAAGAATGTTCGCGAAGTTCAACTGAAATTTGCACCACGTGGATGTAAAAAGATTGCCGATGCCAATCCATTTAGCGTGCATAAATTGTGTCTGCAATTAGTAAAGCAAAGTTGATTTTTTTTAAACAATAAATTCCGAAAATTATATGTGCGTCGCACGTATACGTCCCCACAGGAAACGGCGTCATATAAAAATAAACTTTATTGTTTAAAATTTTGTTGCTTAAATTGTTAAGCAAATAATGTTCGCGAAGTTCAACTGAAATTTGCACCACGTGGATGTAACGATGCCAAGTCATTTAAGGTGCACAAATTTTGCCTGCAATTAGTAAAGCAAAGTTGATTTTTTTTAAACAATAAATTCCGAAAATTATATGTGCGTCACACGTATACGTCCCCACAGGAAACGGCGTCATATAAAAATAAACTTTAGTGTTTGAAATTTTGTTGCTAAAATTGTTAAGCAAAGAATGTTAGCGAAGTTCAACTGAAATTTGCACCACGCGGATGTAAAAAAATGGCCGATGCCAATCCATTTAGCGTGCATAAATTTTGTCTGCAATTAGTAAAGCAAAGTTGATTTTTTTTAAACAATAAAATCCGAAAATTATTTGTGCATCACACGTATACGTCACCACAGGAAACGGCGTCATATAAAAATAAACTTTAGTGTTTGAAATTTTGTTGCTAAAATTGTTAAGCAAAGAATGTTCGCGAAGTTCAATTGTAATATGCACCACTCGGATGCAAAATGATGGCCTATGCCAAACCATTTAGCGTGCATAAATTTTGTTTGCAATTAGTAAAGCAAAGTTGATTTTTTTTTAAACAATAAATTCCGAAAATTATATGTGCGTCACACGTATACGTCCCCACAGGAAACGGCGTCATATAAAAATAAACTTTAGTGTTTGAAATTTTGTTGCTAAAATGGTTAAGCAAAGAATGTTCGCGAAGTTCAACTGTAATATGCACCACGCGGATGTAAAAAGATGGCCGATGCCAAACCATTTAGCGTGCATAAATTTTGTCTGCTATTAGTAAAGCAAAGTTGATTTTTTTAAACAATAAATTCCGAAAATCATGTGCGTCAAACGTATACGTCCCAACAGGAAACGGCGTCATATAAAAATAAAATTTTGTGTTTGAAATTTTGTTGCTAAAATTGTTAAGCAAAGAATGTTCGCGAAGTTCAACTGCAATATGCACCACCCTGATGTAAAAATATGGCCGATGCTAAACCATTTAGCGTGCATAAATTTTGTCTGCAATTAGTAAAGCAAAGTTGATTTTTTTAAACAATAAATTCCGAAAATTATATGTGCGTCACACGTATACGTCCCCACAGGAAACGGCGTCATATAAAAATAAAATTTAGTGTTTGAAATTTTGTTGCTAAAATTGTTAAGCAAAGAATGTTCGCGGTGATCAAGTGCAATTTGCACCACGCGGATGTAAAAAGATGGCAGATGCGAATCCATTTAGCGTGCATAAATTTTGTCTGCAATTAGTAAAGCAAAGTTGATTTTTTTTAAACAATAAATTCCGAAAATTATATGTGCGTCACACGTATACGTCCCCACAGGAAACGGCGTCATATAAAAATAAACTTTAGTGTTTGAAATTTTGTTGCTAAAATTGTTAAGCAAAGAATGTTCGCGAAGTTCAACTGCAATTTGCACCACGCGAATGTAAAAAGATAGCCGATGCCAATCCATTTAGCGTGCATAAATTTTGTCTGCAATTAGTAAAGCAAAGTTGATTTTTTGAACAATAAAATCCGAAAATTATATGTGCGTCACACGTATACGTCCCCACAGGAAACGGCGTCATACAAAAATAAACTTTAAACTTTTTGTTGCTAAAATTGTTAAGCAAAGAGTGTTTGCGAAGTTCAACTGCAATTTGCACCACGCGGATGTAAAAAGTGGCCGATGCCAATCCATTTAGCGTGCATAAATTTTGTCTGCAATTAGTAAAGCACAGTTGATTTTTTTTAACCAATAAATTCCGAAAATTATATTTGCGTCACTCGTATAAGTCCCCACAGGAAACGGCGTCATACAAAAATAAACTTTAAACTTTTTGTTGCTAAAATTGTTAAGCAAAGAATGTTTGCGAAGTTCAACTGCAATTTGCACCACGCGGATGTAAAAAGATGGCCGGTGCCAAACCATTTAGCGTGCATAAATTTTGTCTGCAATTAGTAAAGCAAAGTTTATTTTTTTTAACAATTAATATATACGTATACGTCCCAACAGGAAACGGCGTCATACAAAAATAAAATTTAGTGTTTGAAATTTTGTTGCTAAAATTGTTAAGCAAAGAATGTTCGCGAAGTTCAACTGCAATTTGCACCACGCGGATATAAAAAGATGGTCGATGCCAAACCAATCAGCGTGCATAAATGTTTGCGATAATTGAAGCAATTGTGATTTTAAACAATAAATTCCAACATCTTATGTGCGTCAAACATATACGTCCCAACAGGAAACGGCGTCATATAAAAATAAAATTAGTGTTTGAAATTTTGTTGCTAAAATTGTTAAGCAAAGAATGTTCGCGAAGTTCAACTAACGCGGATGCAAAATGATGGCCTATGCCAAACCATTAGCGTGCATAAATTTTGTCTGCAATTAGTAAAGCAAAGTTGATTTTTTTTAAACAATAAATTCCGAAAATTATATGTGCGTCACACGTATACGTCCCCACAGGAAACGGCGTCATATAAAAATAAACTTTAGTGTTTGAAATTTTGTTGCTAAAATGGTTAAGCAAAGAATGTTCGCGAAGTTCAACTGTAATATGCTCCACGCGGATGTAAAAAGATGGCCTATGCCAAACCATTTAGCGTGCATAAATTTTGTCTGCAATTAGTAAAGCAAAGTTGATTTTTTTTAAACAATAAATTCCGAAAAGTATATGTTCGTCACACGTATACGTCCCAACAGGAAACGGCGTCATATAAAAATAAAATTTAGTGTTTGAAATTTTGTTGCTAAAATTGTTAAGCAAAGAATGTTTGCGAAGTTCAACTGTAATATGCACCACGCGGATGTAAAAATATGGCCTATGCCAAACCATTTAGCGTGCATAAATTTTGTCTGCAATTAGTAAAGCAAAGTTGATTTTTTTTAACCAATAAATTCCGAAAATTATATTTGCGTCACACGTATACGTCCCCACAGGAAACGGCGTCATACAAAAATAAACTTTAAACTTTTTGTTGCTAAAATTGTTAAGCAAAGAATGTTTGCGAAGTTCAACTGCAATTTGCACCACGCGGATGTAAAAAGATGGCCGGTGCCAAGCCATTAAGAGTGCATAAATTTTGTCTGCAATTAGTAAAGCAAAGTTTATTTTTTCTTAACAATTAAATCCGAAAATTATATGTGCGTCACACGTATACGTCCCCACAGGAAACGACGTCATATAAAAATAAACTTTAGTGTTTGAAATTTTGTTGCTAAAATTGTTAAGCAAAGAATGTTCGCGAAGTTCAACTGTAATATGCACCACGCGGATGTAAAAATATGGCCTATGCCAAACCATTTAGCGTTCATAAATTTTGTCTGCAATTAGTAAAGCAAAGTTGATTTTTTTTAAACAATAAATTCCGAAAATTATATGTGCGTCACACGTATACGTCCCCACAGGAAACGGCGTCATATAAAAATAAACTTTAGTGTTTGAAATTTTGTTGCTAAAATGGTTAAGCAAAGAATGTTTGCGAAGTTCAACTGCAATTTGCACCACGCGGATGTAAAAATATAGTCGATGCCCAACCATTTAGAGTGCATAAATTTTATCTGCAATTAGTAAAGCAAAGTTGTTTTTTTTAAACAATATATTCCGAAAATTATATGTGCGTCACACGTATACGTCCCACGGAAAACGGCGTCATATAAAAATAAACTTTATTGTTTGAAATTTTGTTGCTAAAATTGTTAAGCAAAGAATAATCGCGAAGTTCAACTGCAATTTGCACCACGCGGATGTAAAAAGATGGCCGATGCCAATCCATTTAGCGTGCATAAATAGTGTCTGCAATTAGTAAAGCAAAGTTGATTTTTTTTAAACAATAAATTTCGAAAATTATATGTGCGTCACACGTATACGTCCCAACAGGAAACGGCGTCATATAAAAATAAAATTTAGTGTTTGAAATTTTGTTGCTAAAATTATTAAGCAAAGAATGTTCGCGAAGTTCAACTGTAATATGCACCACGCGGATGTAAAAAGATGGCCAATGCCAAACCATTTAGCGTGCATAAATTTTGTCTGCAATTAGTAAAGCAAAGTTGATTTTTTTTAAACAATAAATTCCGAAAAGTATATGTGCGTCACACGTATACGTCCCAACAGGAAACGGCGTCATATAAAAATAAAATTTAGTGTTTGAAATTTTGTTGCTAAAATTGTTAAGCAAAGAATGTTCGCGAAGTTCATCTGTAATATGCACCACGCGGATGTAAAAATATGGCCTATGCCAAACCATTTAGCGTGCATAAATTTTGTCTGCAATTAGTAAAGCAAAGTTGATTTTTTTTAAACAATAAATTCCGAAAATTATATGTGCGTCGCACGTATACGTCCCCACAGGAAACGGCGTCATATAAAAATAAACTTTATTGTTTGAAATTTTGTTCCTAAAATTGTTAAGCAAAGAATGTTCGCGAAGTTCAACTGCAATTTGCACCACGTGGATGTAAAAAGATTGCCGATGCCAATCCATTTAGCGTGCATAAATTGTGTCTGCAATTAGTAAAGCAAAGTTGATTTTTTTTAAACAATAAATTCCGAAAATTATATGTGCGTCGCACGTATACGTCCCCACAGGAAACGGCGTCATATAAAAATAAACTTTATTGTTTGAAATTTTGTTGCTAAAATTGTTAAGCAAAGAATGTTCGCGAAGTTCAACTGTAATATGCACCACGCGGATGTAAAAATATGGCCTATGCCAAACCATTTAGCGTGCATAAATTTTGTCTGCAATTAGTAAAGCAAAGTTGATTTTTTTTAACCAATAAATTCCGAAAATTATATTTGCGTCACACGTATACGTCCCCACAGGAAACGGCGTCAACCAAAAAAAAACTTTAAACTTTTTGTTGCTAAAATTGTTAAGCAAAGAATGTTCGCGAAGTTCAACTGCAATTTGCACCACGTGGATGTAAAAAGATTGCCGATGCCAATCCATTTAGCGTGCATAAATTGTGTCTGCAATTAGTAAAGCAAAGTTGATTTTTTTTAAACAATAAATTCCGAAAATTATATGTGCGTCGCACGTATACGTCCCCACAGGAAACGGCGTCATATAAAAATAAACTTTATTGTTTGAAATTTTGTTGCTAAAATTGTTAAGCAAAGAATGTTCGCGAAGTTCAACTGTAATATGCACCACGCGGATGTAAAAATATGGCCTATGCCAAACCATTTAGCGTGCATAAATTTTGTCTGCAATTAGTAAAGCAAAGTTGATTTTTTTTAACCAATAAATTCCGAAAATTATATTTGCGTCACACGTATACGTCCCCACAGGAAACGGCGTCATATAAAAATAAACTTTAGTGTTTGAAATTTTGTTGCTAAAATGGTTAAGCAAAGAATGTTCGCGAAGTTCAACTGTAATATGCACCACGCGGATGTAAAAAGATGGCCGATGCCAAACCATTTAGCGTGCATAAATTTTGTCTGCTATTAGTAAAGCAAAGTTGATTTTTTTAAACAATAAATTCCGAAAATCATGTGCGTCAAACGTATACGTCCCAACAGGAAACGGCGTCATATAAAAATAAAATTTTGTGTTTGAAATTTTGTTGCTAAAATTGTTAAGCAAAGAATGTTCGCGAAGTTCAACTGCAATATGCACCACCCTGATGTAAAAATATGGCCGATGCTAAACCATTTAGCGTGCATAAATTTTGTCTGCAATTAGTAAAGCAAAGTTGATTTTTTTAAACAATAAATTCCGAAAATTATATGTGCGTCACACGTATACGTCCCCACAGGAAACGGCGTCATATAAAAATAAAATTTAGTGTTTGAAATTTTGTTGCTAAAATTGTTAAGCAAAGAATGTTCGCGGTGATCAAGTGCAATTTGCACCACGCGGATGTAAAAAGATGGCAGATGCGAATCCATTTAGCGTGCATAAATTTTGTCTGCAATTAGTAAAGCAAAGTTGATTTTTTTTAAACAATAAATTCCGAAAATTATATGTGCGTCACACGTATACGTCCCCACAGGAAACGGCGTCATATAAAAATAAACTTTAGTGTTTGAAATTTTGTTGCTAAAATTGTTAAGCAAAGAATGTTCGCGAAGTTCAACTGCAATTTGCACCACGCGAATGTAAAAAGATAGCCGATGCCAATCCATTTAGCGTGCATAAATTTTGTCTGCAATTAGTAAAGCAAAGTTGATTTTTTGAACAATAAAATCCGAAAATTATATGTGCGTCACACGTATACGTCCCCACAGGAAACGGCGTCATACAAAAATAAACTTTAAACTTTTTGTTGCTAAAATTGTTAAGCAAAGAGTGTTTGCGAAGTTCAACTGCAATTTGCACCACGCGGATGTAAAAAGTGGCCGATGCCAATCCATTTAGCGTGCATAAATTTTGTCTGCAATTAGTAAAGCACAGTTGATTTTTTTTAACCAATAAATTCCGAAAATTATATTTGCGTCACTCGTATAAGTCCCCACAGGAAACGGCGTCATACAAAAATAAACTTTAAACTTTTTGTTGCTAAAATTGTTAAGCAAAGAATGTTTGCGAAGTTTAACTGCAATTTGCACCACGCGGATGTAAAAAGATGGCCGGTGCCAAACCATTTAGCGTGCATAAATTTTGTCTGCAATTAGTAAAGCAAAGTTTATTTTTTTTAACAATTAATATATACGTATACGTCCCAACAGGAAACGGCGTCATACAAAAATAAAATTTAGTGTTTGAAATTTTGTTGCTAAAATTGTTAAGCAAAGAATGTTCGCGAAGTTCAACTGCAATTTGCACCACGCGGATATAAAAAGATGGTCGATGCCAAACCAATCAGCGTGCATAAATGTTTGCGATAATTGAAGCAATTGTGATTTTAAACAATAAATTCCAACATCTTATGTGCGTCAAACATATACGTCCCAACAGGAAACGGCGTCATATAAAAATAAAATTAGTGTTTGAAATTTTGTTGCTAAAATTGTTAAGCAAAGAATGTTCGCGAAGTTCAACTAACGCGGATGCAAAATGATGGCCTATGCCAAACCATTAGCGTGCATAAATTTTGTCTGCAATTAGTAAAGCAAAGTTGATTTTTTTTAAACAATAAATTCCGAAAATTATATGTGCGTCACACGTATACGTCCCCACAGGAAACGGCGTCATATAAAAATAAACTTTAGTGTTTGAAATTTTGTTGCTAAAATGGTTAAGCAAAGAATGTTCGCGAAGTTCAACTGTAATATGCTCCACGCGGATGTAAAAAGATGGCCTATGCCAAACCATTTAGCGTGCATAAATTTTGTCTGCAATTAGTAAAGCAAAGTTGATTTTTTTTAAACAATAAATTCCGAAAAGTATATGTTCGTCACACGTATACGTCCCAACAGGAAACGGCGTCATATAAAAATAAAATTTAGTGTTTGAAATTTTGTTGCTAAAATTGTTAAGCAAAGAATGTTTGCGAAGTTCAACTGTAATATGCACCACGCGGATGTAAAAATATGGCCTATGCCAAACCATTTAGCGTGCATAAATTTTGTCTGCAATTAGTAAAGCAAAGTTGATTTTTTTTAACCAATAAATTCCGAAAATTATATTTGCGTCACACGTATACGTCCCCACAGGAAACGGCGTCATACAAAAATAAACTTTAAACTTTTTGTTGCTAAAATTGTTAAGCAAAGAATGTTTGCGAAGTTCAACTGCAATTTGCACCACGCGGATGTAAAAAGATGGCCGGTGCCAAGCCATTTAGAGTGCATAAATTTTGTCTGCAATTAGTAAAGCAAAGTTTATTTTTTCTTAACAATTAAATCCGAAAATTATATGTGCGTCACACGTATACGTCCCCACAGGAAACGACGTCATATAAAAATAAACTTTAGTGTTTGAAATTTTGTTGCTAAAATTGTTAAGCAAAGAATGTTCGCGAAGTTCAACTGTAATATGCACCACGCGGATGTAAAAATATGGCCTATGCCAAACCATTTAGCGTTCATAAATTTTGTCTGCAATTAGTAAAGCAAAGTTGATTTTTTTTAAACAATAAATTCCGAAAATTATATGTGCGTCACACGTATACGTCCCCACAGGAAACGGCGTCATATAAAAATAAACTTTAGTGTTTGAAATTTTGTTGCTAAAATGGTTAAGCAAAGAATGTTTGCGAAGTTCAACTGCAATTTGCACCACGCGGATGTAAAAATATAGTCGATGCCCAACCATTTAGAGTGCATAAATTTTATCTGCAATTAGTAAAGCAAAGTTGTTTTTTTTAAACAATATATTCCGAAAATTATATGTGCGTCACACGTATACGTCCCACGGAAAACGGCGTCATATAAAAATAAACTTTATTGTTTGAAATTTTGTTGCTAAAATTGTTAAGCAAAGAATAATCGCGAAGTTCAACTGCAATTTGCACCACGCGGATGTATAAAGATGGCCGATGCCAAACCATTTAGCGTGCATAAATGTTTGCGATAATTGAAGCAATTGTGATTTTAAACAATAAATTCCAACATCATATGTGCGTCAAACGTATACGTCCCAACAGGAAACGGCGTCATATAAAAATAAAATTTAGTGTTTGAAATTTTGTTGCTAAAATTATTAAGCAAAGAATGTTCGCGAAGTTCAACTGTAATATGCACCACGCGGATGTAAAAAGATGGCCAATGCCAAACCATTTAGCGTGCATAAATTTTGTCTGCAATTAGTAAAGCAAAGTTGATTTTTTTTAAACAATAAATTCCGAAAATTATATGTGCGTCACACGTATACGTCCCAACAGGAAACGGCGTCATATAAAAATAAAATTTAGTGTTTGAAATTTTGTTGCTAAAATTGTTAAGCAAAGAATGTTCGCGAAGTTCAACTGTAATATGCACCACGCGGATGTAAAAATATGGCCTATGCCAAACCATTTAGCGTGCATAAATTTTGTCTGCAATTAGTAAAGCAAAGTTGATTTTTTTTAAACAATAAATTCCGAAAATTATATGTGCGTCGCACGTATACGTCCCCACAGGAAACGGCGTCATATAAAAATAAACTTTATTGTTTGAAATTTTGTTCCTAAAATTGTTAAGCAAAGAATGTTCGCGAAGTTCAACTGCAATTTGCACCACGTGGATGTAAAAAGATTGCCGATGCCAATCCATTTAGCGTGCATAAATTGTGTCTGCAATTAGTAAAGCAAAGTTGATTTTTTTTAAACAATAAATTCCGAAAATTATATGTGCGTCGCACGTATACGTCCCCACAGGAAACGGCGTCATATAAAAATAAACTTTATTGTTTGAAATTTTGTTGCTAAAATTGTTAAGCAAAGAATGTTCGCGAAGTTCAACTGTAATATGCACCACGCGGATGTAAAAATATGGACTATGCCAAACCATTTAGCGTGCATAAATTTTGTCTGCAATTAGTAAAGCAAAGTTGATTTTTTTTAACCAATAAATTCCGAAAATTATATTTGCGTCACACGTATACGTCCCCACAGGAAACGGCGTCAACCAAAAAAAAACTTTAAACTTTTTGTTGCTAAAATTGTTAAGCAAAGAATGTTCGCGAAGTTCAACTGCAATTTGCACCACGTGGATGTAAAAAGATTGCCGATGCCAATCCATTTAGCGTGCATAAATTGTGTCTGCAATTAGTAAAGCAAAGTTGATTTTTTTTAAACAATAAATTCCGAAAATTATATGTGCGTCGCACGTATACGTCCCCACAGGAAACGGCGTCATATAAAAATAAACTTTATTGTTTGAAATTTTGTTGCTAAAATTGTTAAGCAAAGAATGTTCGCGAAGTTCAACTGTAATATGCACCACGCGGATGTAAAAATATGGCCTATGCCAAACCATTTAGCGTGCATAAATTTTGTCTGCAATTAGTAAAGCAAAGTTGATTTTTTTTAACCAATAAATTCCGAAAATTATATTTGCGTCACACGTATACGTCCCCACAGGAAACGGCGTCAACCAAAAAAAAACTTTAAACTTTTTGTTGCTAAAATTGTTAAGCAAAGAATGTTCGCGAAGTTCAACTGCAATTTGCACCACGTGGATGTAAAAAGATTGCCGATGCCAATCCATTTAGCGTGCATAAATTGTGTCTGCAATTAGTAAAGCAAAGTTGATTTTTTTTAAACAATAAATTCCGAAAATTATATGTGCGTCGCACGTATACGTCCCCACAGGAAACGGCGTCATATAAAAATAAACTTTATTGTTTGAAATGTTGTTGCTAAAATTGTTAAGCAAAGAATGTTCGCGAAGTTCAACTGCAGTTTGCACCACGCGGATGTAAAAAGATGGCCGATGCCAATCCATTTAGCGTGCATAAATAGTGTCTGCAATTAGTAAAGCAAAGTTGATTTTTTTTAACCAATAAATTCCGAAAATTATATTTGCGTCACACGTATACGTCCCCACAGGAAACGGCGTCAACCAAAAAAAAACTTTAAACTTTTTGTTGCTAAAATTGTTAAGCAAAGAATGTTCGCGAAGTTCAACTGCAATTTGCACCACGTGGATGTAAAAAGATTGCCGATGCCAATCCATTTAGCGTGCATAAATTGTGTCTGCAATTAGTAAAGCAAAGTTGATTTTTTTTAAACAATAAATTCCGAAAATTATATGTGCGTCGCACGTATACGTCCCCACAGGAAACGGCGTCATATAAAAATAAACTTTATTGTTTGAAATGTTGTTGCTAAAATTGTTAAGCAAAGAATGTTCGCGAAGTTCAACTGCAGTTTGCACCACGCGGATGTAAAAAGATGGCCGATGCCAATCCATTTAGCGTGCATAAATAGTGTCTGCAATTAGTAAAGCAAAGTTGATTTTTTTAACAATAAACTCCGAAAATTATATGTGCGTCACACGTATACGTCCCCACAGGAAACGACGTCATATAAAAATTTTTAGTGTTTGAAATTTTGTTGCTAAAATTGTTAAGCAAAGATTGTCGAGAAGTTCAACTGAAATTTGCACCACGCATATGTAAAAAGATGGCCGATGCCAATCCATTTAGCGTGCATAAATAGTGTCTGCAATTAGTAAAGCAAAGTTGATTTTTTTTAAACAATAAATTCCGAAAATTATATGTGCGTCACACGTATACGTCCCAGGAGGAAACGGCGTCATATAAAAATAAACTTTAGTGTTTGAAATTTTGTTGCTAAAATTGTTAAGCAAATAATGTTCGCGAAGTTCAACTGCAATTTGCACCAAACGGATGTAAAAAGATGGCCGATGCAAATCCATTTAGCGTGCATAAATTTTGTCTGCAATTAGTAAAGCAAAGTTGATTTTTTTTAAACAATAAATTCCGAAAATTATATGTGCGTCACACGTATACGTCCCTGCAATTAGTAAAGCAAAGTTGATTTTTTTAAACAATGAAATTCTGTTGCTAAAATTGTTAAGCAAAGAATGTTCGCGAAGTTCAACTGCAATTTGCACCACGCGGATGTAAAAAGATAGCCGATGCCAATCCATTTAGCGTGCATAAATTTTGTCTGCAATTAGTAAAGCAAAGTTGATTTTTTTTAAACAATAAATTCCGAAAATTATATGTGCGTCGCACGTATACGTCCCCACAGGAAACGGCGTCATATAAAAATAAACTTTAGTGTTTGAAATTTTGTTGCTAAAATTGTTAAGCAAAGAATGTTCGCGAAGTTCAACTGCAGTTTGCACCACGCGGATGTAAAAAGATGGCCGATGCCAATCCATTTAGCGTGCATAAATAGTGTCTGCAATTAGTAAAGCAAAGTTGATTTTTTTTCACAATAAATTCCGAAAATTATATGTGTGTCACACGTATACGTCCCCACAGGAAACGACGTCATATAAAAATAAACTTTAGTGTTTGAAATTTAGTTGCTAAAATTGTTAAGCAAAGATTGTCGAGAAGTTCAACTGCAATTTGCACCACGCGGATGTAAAAAGATGGCCGATGCCAATCCATTTAGCGTGCATAAATTTTGTCTGCAATTAGTAAAGCAAAGTTGATTTTTTTTAAACAATAAATTCCGAAAATTATATGTGCGTCACACGTATACGTCCCCACAGGAAACGGCGTCATATACAAATAAACTTTAGTGCTTGAAATTTTGTTGCTAAAATTGTTAAGCAAAGAATGTTCTAGAAGTTCAACTGCAATTTGCACCACGCGGATGTAAAAAGATGGCCGATGCCAATCCATTTAGCGTGCATACATTTTGTCTGCAATTAGTAAAGCAAAGTTGATTTTTTTTAAACAATAAATTCCGAAAATTATATGTGCGTCACACGTATACGTCCCCACAGGAAACGGCGTCATATAAAAATAAACTTTAGTGTTTAAAATTTTGTTGCTAAAATTGTTAAGCAAAGATTGTCGAGAAGTTCAACTGCAGTTTGCACCACGCGGATGTAAAAAGATGGCCGATGCCAATCCATTTAGCGTGCATAAATAGTGTCTGCAATTAGTAAAGCAAAGTTGATTTTTTTTAAACAATAAATTCCGAAAATTATATGTGCGTAACACCTATACGTCCCCACAGGAAACGACGTCATATAAAAATTTTTAGTGTTTGAAATTTTGTTGTTAAAATGGTTAAGCAAAGATTGTCGAGAAGTTCAACTGCAATTTGCACCACGCGTATGTATAAAGATGGCCGATGCCAATCCATTTAGCGTGCATAAATAGTGTCTGCAATTAGTAAAGCAAAGTTGATTTTTTTTAAACAATAAATTCCGAAAATTATATGTGCGTCACACGTATACGTCCGCACAGGAAACGGCGTCATATAAAAATAAGTTTAGTGTTTGAAATTTTGTTGCTAAAATTGTTAAGCAAAGAATGTTCGAGAAGTTCAACTGCAATTTGCACCACGTGGATGTAAAAAGATGGCCGATGCCAATCCATTTAGCGTGCATAAATTTTGTCTGCAATTAGTAAAGCAAAGTTTATTTTTTTTAAACAATAAATTCCGAAAATTATATGTGCGTCACACGTATACGTCCCAGGAGGAAACGGCGTCATATAAAAATAAACTTTAGTGTTTGAAATTTTGTTGCTAAAATTGTTAAGCAAAGAATGTTCGCGAAGTTCAACTGCAATTTGCACCACGCGTATGTAAAAAGATGGCCGATGCCAATCCATTTAGCGTGCATAAATTTTGTCTGCAATTAGTAAAGCAAAGTTGATTTTTTTTAAACAATAAATTCCGAAAATTATATGTGCGTCACACGTATACGTCCCCACAGGAAACGGCGTCATATAAAAATAAACTTTAGTGTTTGAAATTTTGTTGCTAAAATTGTTAAGCAAAGAATGTTCTAGAAGTTAAACTGCAATTTGCACCACGCGGATGTAAAAAGATGGCCGATGCCAATCCATTTAGCGTGCATACATTTTGTCTGCAATTAGTAAAGCAAAGTTGATTTTTTTTAAACAATAAATTCCGAAAATTATATGTGCGTCACACGTATACGTCCCCACAGGAAACGGCGTCATATAAAAATAAACTTTAGTGTTTAAAATTTTGTTGCTAAAATTGTTAAGCAAAGAATGTTCGCGAAGTTCAACTGCAGTTTGCACCACGCGGATGTAAAAAGATGGCCGATGCCAATCCATTTAGCGTGCATAAATAGTGTCTGCAATTAGTAAAGCAAAGTTGATTTTTTTTAAACAATAAATTCCGAAAATTATATGTGCGTCATACGTATACGTCCCCACAGGAAACGACGTCATATAAAAATTTTTAGTGTTTGAAATTTTGTTGCTAAAATGGTTAAGCAAAGATTGTCGAGAAGTTCAACTGCAATTTGCACCACGCGTATGTAAAAAGATGGCCGATGTCAATCCATTTAGCGTGCATAAATAGTGTCTGCAATTAGTAAAGCAAAGTTGATTTTTTTTAAACAATAAATTCCGAAAATTATATGTGCGTCACACGTATACGTCCCCACAGGAAACGGCGTCATATAAAAATAAGTTTAGTGTTTGAAATTTTGTTGCTAAAATTGTTAAGCAAAGAATGTTCGAGAAGTTCAACTGCAATTTGCACCACGCGGATGTAAAAAGATGGCCGATGCCAATCCATTTAGCGTGCATAAATTTTGTCTGCAATTAGTAAAGCAAAGTTGATTTTTTTTAAACAATAAATTCCGAAAATTATATGTGCGTCACACGTATACGTCCCAGGAGGAAACGGCGTCATATAAAAATAAACTTTAGTGTTTGAAATTTTGTTGCTAAAATTGTTAAGCAAAGAATGTTCGCGAAGTTCAACTGCAATTTGCACCACGCGGATGTAAAAAGATGGCCGATGCCAATCCATTTAGCGTGCATAAATTTTGTCTGCAATTAGTAAAGCAAAGTTTATTTTTTTTAAACAATAAATTCCGAAAATTATATGTGCGTCACACGTATACGTCCCCACAGGAAACGGCGTCATATAAAAATAAACTTTAGTGTTTGAAATTTTGTTGCTAAAAGTTTTAAGCAAAGAATGTTCGCGAAGTTCAACTGCAATTTGCACCACGCGGATGCAAAAAGATGGCCGATGCCAATCCATTTAGCGTGCATAAATTTTGTCTGCAATTAGTAAAGCAAAGTTGATTTTTTTTAAACAATAAATTCCGAAAATTATATGTGCGTCACCCGTATACGTCCCAGGAGGAAACGGCGTCATATAAAAATAAACTTTAGTGTTTGAAATTTTGTTGCTAAAATTGTTAAGCAAAGAATGTTCGCGAAGTTCAGCTGTAATTTGAACCACGTGGATGTAAAAAGTTGGTCGATGCCAATCCATTTAGCGTGCATAAATTTTGTCTGCAATTAGTAAAGCAAAGTTGATTTTTTTAAACAATAAATTCCGAAAATTATATGTGCGTCACACGTATACGTCCCCAGAGGAAACGGCGTCATATAAAAATAAACTTTAGTGTTTGAAATTTTGTTGCTAAAATGGTTAAGCAAAGAATGTTCGCGAAGTTCAACTGCAATTTGCACCACGCGGATGTAAAAAGATGGCCGATGCCAATCCATTTAGCGTGCATAAATAGTGTCTGCAATTAGTAAAGCAAAGTTGATTTTTTTTAAACAATAAATTCCGAAAATTATATGTGCGTCACACGTATACGTCCCCACAGGAAACGGCGTCATATAAAAATAAGTTTAGTGTTTGAAATTTTGTTGCTAAAATTGTTAAGCAAAGAATGTTCGAGAAGTTCAACTGCAATTTGCACCACGCGGATGTAAAAAGATGGCCGATGCCAATCCATTTAGCGTGCATAAATTTTGTCTGCAATTAGTAAAGCAAAGTTGATTTTTTTTAAACAATAAATTCCGAAAATTATATGTGCGTCACCCGTATACGTCCCAGGAGGAAACGGCGTCATATAAAAATAAACTTTAGTGTTTGAAATTTTGTTGCTAAAATTGTTAAGCAAAGAATGTTCGCGAAGTTCAACTGCAATTTGCACCACGCGGATGTAAAAAGATGGCCGATGCCAATCCATTTAGCGTGCATAAATTTTGTCTGCAATTAGTAAAGCAAAGTTTATTTTTTTTAAACAATAAATTCCGAAAATTATATGTGCGTCACACGTATACGTCCCCACAGGAAACGGCGTCATATAAAAATAAACTTTAGTGTTTGAAATTTTGTTGCTAAAAGTTTTAAGCAAAGAATGTTCGCGAAGTTCAACTGCAATTTGCACCACGCGGATGCAAAAAGATGGCCGATGCCAATCCATTTAGCGTGCATAAATTTTGTCTGCAATTAGTAAAGCAAAGTTGATTTTTTTTAAACAATAAATTCCGAAAATTAAATGTGCGTCACACGAATACGTCCCCACAGGAAACGGCGTCATATAAAAATAAACTTTAGTGTTTGAAATTTTGTTGCTAAAATTGTTAAGCAAAGAATGTTCGCGAAGTTCAGCTGTAATTTGAACCACGTGGATGTAAAAAGTTGGTCGATGCCAATCCATTTAGCGTGCATAAATTTTGTCTGCAATTAGTAAAGCAAAGTTGATTTTTTTAAACAATAAATTCCGAAAATTATATGTGCGTCACACGTATACGTCCCCACAGGAAACGGCGTCATATAAAAATAAACTTTAGTGTTTGAAATTTTGTTGCTAAAATGGTTAAGCAAAGAATGTTCGCGAAGTTCAACTGCAATTTGCACCACGCGGATGTAAAAGATGGCCGATGCCAATCAATTTAGCGTGCATAAATTTTGTCTGCAATTAGTAAAGCAAAGTTTATTTTTTTTAAACAATAAATTCCGAAAATTATATGTGCGTCACACGTATACGTCCCCACAGGAAACGGCCTCATATAAAAATAAACTTTAGTGTTTGAAATTTTGTTGCTAAAATTGTTAAGCAAAGAATGTTCGCGAAGTTCAACTGCAGTTTGCACCACGCGGATGTAAAAAGATGGCCGATGCCAATCCATTTAGCGTGCATACATTTTGTCTGCAATTAGTAAAGCAAAGTTGATTTTTTTTAAACAATAAATTCCGAAAATTATATGTGCGTCACACGTATACGTCCCCACAGGAAACGGCGTCATATAAAAATAAACTTTAGTGTTTAAAATTTTGTTGCTAAAATTGTTAAGCAAAGAATGTTCGCGAAGTTCAACTGCAGTTTGCACCACGCGGATGTAAAAAGATGGCCGATGCCAATCCATTTAGCGTGCATAAATAGTGTCTGCAATTAGTAAAGCAAAGTTGATTTTTTTTAAACAATAAATTCCGAAAATTATATGTGCGTCACACGTATACGTCCCCACAGGAAACGACGTCATATAAAAATTTTTTGTGTTTGAAATTTTGTTGCTAAAATGGTTAAGCAAAGATTGTCGAGAAGTTCAACTGCAATTTGCACCACGCGTATGTAAAAAGATGGCCGATGCCAATCCATTTAGCGTGCATCAATAGTGTCTGCAATTAGTAAAGCAAAGTTGATTTTTTTTAAACAATAAATTCCGAAAATTATATGTGCGTCACACGTATACGTCCCCACAGGAAACGGCGTCATATAAAAATAAGTTTAGTGTTTGAAATTTTGTTGCTAAAATTGTTAAGCAAAGAATGTTCGAGAAGTTCAACTGCAATTTGCACCACGCGGATGTAAAAAGATGGCCGATGCCAATCCATTTAGCGTGCATAAATTTTGTCTGCAATTAGTAAAGCAAAGTTTATTTTTTTTAAACAATAAATTCCGAAAATTATATGTGCGTCACACGTATACGTCCCAGGAGGAAACGGCGTCATATAAAAATAAACTTTAGTGTTTGAAATTTTGTTGCTAAAATTGTTAAGCAAAGAATGTTCGCGAAGTTCAACTGCAATTTGCACCACGCGGATGTAAAAAGATGGCCGATGCCAATCCATTTAGCGTGCATAAATTTTGTCTGCAATTAGTAAAGCAAAGTTTATTTTTTTTAAACAATAAATTCCGAAAATTATATGTGCGTCACACGTATACGTCCCCACAGGAAACGGCGTCATATAAAAATAAACTTTAGTGTTTGAAATTTTGTTGCTAAAAGTTTTAAGCAAAGAATGTTCGCGAAGTTCAACTGCAATTTGCACCACGCGGATGCAAAAAGATGGCCGATGCCAATCCATTTAGCGTGCATAAATTTTGTCTGCAATTAGTAAAGCAAAGTTGATTTTTTTTAAACAATAAATTCCGAAAATTATATGTGCGTCACACGAATACGTCCCCACAGGAAACGGCGTCATATAAAAATAAACTTTAGTGTTTGAAATTTTGTTGCTAAAATTGTTAAGCAAAGAATGTTCGCGAAGTTCAGCTGTAATTTGAACCACGTGGATGTAAAAAGTTGGTCGATGCCAATCCATTTAGCGTGCATAAATTTTGTCTGCAATTAGTAAAGCAAAGTTTATTTTTTTTAAACAATAAATTCCGAAAATTATATGTGCGTCACACGTATACGTCCCCACAGGAAACGGCGTCATATAAAAATAAACTTTAGTGTTTGAAATTTTGTTGCTAAAATTGTTAAGCAAAGAATGTTCGCGAAGTTCAACTGCAGTTTGCACCACGCGGATGTAAAAAGATGGCCGATGCCAATCCATTTAGCGTGCATACATTTTGTCTGCAATTATTAAAGCAAAGTTGATTTTTTTTAAACAATAAATTCCGAAAATTATATGTGCGTCACACGTATACGTCCCCACAGGAAACGGCGTCATATAAAAATAAACTTTAGTGTTTAAAATTTTGTTGCTAAAATTGTTAAGCAAAGAATGTTCGCGAAGTTCAACTGCAGTTTGCACCACGCGGATGTAAAAAGATGGCCGATGCCAATCCATTTAGCGTGCATAAATAGTGTCTGCAATTAGTAAAGCAAAGTTGATTTTTTTTAAACAATAAATTCCGAAAATTATATGTGCGTCACACGTATACGTCCCCACAGGAAACGACGTCATATAAAAATTTTTTGTGTTTGAAATTTTGTTGCTAAAATGGTTAAGCAAAGATTGTCGAGAAGTTCAACTGCAATTTGCACCACGCGTATGTAAAAAGATGGCCGATGCCAATCCATTTAGCGTGCATAAATAGTGTCTGCAATTAGTAATGCAAAGTTGATTTTTTTTAAACAATAAATTCCGAAAATTATATGTGCGTCACACGTATACGTCCCCACAGGAAACGGCGTCATATAAAAATAAGTTTAGTGTTTGAAATTTTGTTGCTAAAATTGTTAAGCAAAGAATGTTCGAGAAGTTCAACTGCAATTTGCACCACGCGGATGTAAAAAGATGGCCGATGCCAATCCATTTAGCGTGCATAAATTTTGTCTGCAATTAGTAAAGCAAAGTTTATTTTTTTTAAACAATAAATTCCGAAAATTATATGTGCGTCACACGTATACGTCCCCACAGGAAACGGCGTCATATAAAAATAAGTTTAGTGTTTGAAATTTTGTTGCTAAAATTGTTAAGCAAAGAATGTTCGAGAAGTTCAACTGCAATTTGCACCACGCGGATGTAAAAAGATGGCCGATGCCAATCCATTTAGCGTGCATAAATAGTGTCTGCAATTAGTAAAGCAAAGTTGATTTTTTTTAAACAATAAATTCCGAAAATTATATGTGCGTCACACGTATACGTCCCAGGAGGAAACGGCGTCATATAAAAATAAACTTTAGTGTTTGAAATTTTGTTGCTAAAATGGTTAAGCAAAGATTGTCGAGAAGTTCAACTGCAATTTGCACCACGCGTATGTAAAAAGATGGCCGATGCCAATCCATTTAGCGTGCATCAATAGTGTCTGCAATTAGTAAAGCAAAGTTGATTTTTTTTAAACAATAAATTCCGAAAATTATATGTGCGTCACACGTATACGTCCCAGGAGGAAACGGCGTCATATAAAAATAAACTTTAGTGTTTGAAATTTTGTTGCTAAAATTGTTAAGCAAAGAATGTTCGCGAAGTTCAACTGCTATTTGCACCACGCGGATGTAAAAAGATGGCCGATGCCAATCCATTTAGCGTGCATAAATTTTGTCTGCAATTAGTAAAGCAAAGTTTATTTTTTTTAAACAATAAATTCCGAAAATTATATGTGCGTCACACGTATACGTCCCAGGAGGAAACGGCGTCATATAAAAATAAACTTTAGTGTTTGAAATTTTGTTGCTAAAATTGTTAAGCAAAGAATGTTCGCGAAGTTCAACTGCAATTTGCACCACGCGGATGTAAAAAGATGGCCGATGCCAATCCATTTAGCGTGCATAAATTTTGTCTGCAATTAGTAAAGCAAAGTTTATTTTTTTTAAACAATAAATTCCGAAAATTATATGTGCGTCACACGTATACGTCCCCACAGGAAACGGCGTCATATAAAAATAAACTTTAGTGTTTGAAATTTTGTTGCTAAAAGTTTTAAGCAAAGAATGTTCGCGAAGTTCAACTGCAATTTGCACCACGCGGATGCAAAAAGATGGCCGATGCCAATCCATTTAGCGTGCATAAATTTTGTCTGCAATTAGTAAAGCAAAGTTGATTTTTTTTAAACAATAAATTCCGAAAATTATATGTGCGTCACACGAATACGTCCCCACAGGAAACGGCGTCATATAAAAATAAACTTTAGTGTTTGAAATTTTGTTGCTAAAATTGTTAAGCAAAGAATGTTCGCGAAGTTCAGCTGTAATTTGAACCACGTGGATGTAAAAAGTTGGTCGATGCCAATCCATTTAGCGTGCATAAATTTTGTCTGCAATTAGTAAAGCAAAGTTTATTTTTTTTAAACAATAAATTCCGAAAATTATATGTGCGTCACACGTATACGTCCCCACAGGAAACGGCGTCATATAAAAATAAACTTTAGTGTTTGAAATTTTGTTGCTAAAATTGTTAAGCAAAGAATGTTCGCGAAGTTCAACTGCAGTTTGCACCACGCGGATGTAAAAAGATGGCCGATGCCAATCCATTTAGCGTGCATACATTTTGTCTGCAATTAGTAAAGCAAAGTTGATTTTTTTTAAACAATAAATTCCGAAAATTATATGTGCGTCACACGTATACGTCCCCACAGGAAACGGCGTCATATAAAAATAAACTTTAGTGTTTAAAATTTTGTTGCTAAAATTGTTAAGCAAAGAATGTTCGCGAAGTTCAACTGCAGTTTGCACCACGCGGATGTAAAAAGATGGCCGATGCCAATCCATTTAGCGTGCATAAATAGTGTCTGCAATTAGTAAAGCAAAGTTGATTTTTTTTAAACAATAAATTCCGAAAATTATATGTGCGTCACACGTATACGTCCCCACAGGAAACGACGTCATATAAAAATTTTTTGTGTTTGAAATTTTGTTGCTAAAATGGTTAAGCAAAGATTGTCGAGAAGTTCAACTGCAATTTGCACCACGCGTATGTAAAAAGATGGCCGATGCCAATCCATTTAGCGTGCATAAATAGTGTCTGCAATTAGTAAAGCAAAGTTGATTTTTTTTAAACAATAAATTCCGAAAATTATATGTGCGTCACACGTATACGTCCCCACAGGAAACGGCGTCATATAAAAATAAGTTTAGTGTTTGAAATTTTGTTGCTAAAATTGTTAAGCAAAGAATGTTCGAGAAGTTCAACTGCAATTTGCACCACGCGGATGTAAAAAGATGGCCGATGCCAATCCATTTAGCGTGCATAAATTTTGTCTGCAATTAGTAAAGCAAAGTTTATTTTTTTTAAACAATAAATTCCGAAAATTATATGTGCGTCACACGTATACGTCCCCACAGGAAACGGCGTCATATAAAAATAAGTTTAGTGTTTGAAATTTTGTTGCTAAAATTGTTAAGCAAAGAATGTTCGAGAAGTTCAACTGCAATTTGCACCACGCGGATGTAAAAAGATGGCCGATGCCAATCCATTTAGCGTGCATAAATAGTGTCTGCAATTAGTAAAGCAAAGTTGATTTTTTTTAAACAATAAATTCCGAAAATTATATGTGCGTCACACGTATACGTCCCCACAGGAAACGACGTCATATAAAAATTTTTTGTGTTTGAAATTTTGTTGCTAAAATGGTTAAGCAAAGATTGTCGAGAAGTTCAACTGCAATTTGCACCACGCGTATGTAAAAAGATGGCCGATGCCAATCCATTTAGCGTGCATCAATAGTGTCTGCAATTAGTAAAGCAAAGTTGATTTTTTTTAAACAATAAATTCCGAAAATTATATGTGCGTCACACGTATACGTCCCAGGAGGAAACGGCGTCATATAAAAATAAACTTTAGTGTTTGAAATTTTGTTGCTAAAATTGTTAAGCAAAGAATGTTCGCGAAGTTCAACTCCAATTTGCACCACGCGGATGTAAAAAGATGGCCGATGCCAATCCATTTAGCGTGCATAAATTTTGTCTGCAATTAGTAAAGCAAAGTTTATTTTTTTTAAACAATAAATTCCGAAAATTATATGTGCGTCACACGTATACGTCCCAGGAGGAAACGGCGTCATATAAAAATAAACTTTAGTGTTTGAAATTTTGTTGCTAAAATTGTTAAGCAAAGAATGTTCGCGAAGTTCAACTGCAATTTCCACCACGCGGATGTAAAAAGATGGCCGATGCCAATCCATTTAGCGTGCATAAATTTTGTCTGCAATTAGTAAAGCAAAGTTTATTTTTTTTAAACAATAAATTCCGAAAATTATATGTGCGTCACACGTATACGTCCCCACAGGAAACGGCGTCATATAAAAATAAACTTTAGTGTTTGAAATTTTGTTGCTAAAAGTTTTAAGCAAAGAATGTTCGCGAAGTTCAACTGCAATTTGCACCACGCGGATGCAAAAAGATGGCCGATGCCAATCCATTTAGCGTGCATAAATTTTGTCTGCAATTAGTAAAGCAAAGTTGATTTTTTTTAAACAATAAATTCCGAAAATTATATGTGCGTCACACGAATACGTCCCCACAGGAAACGGCGTCATATAAAAATAAACTTTAGTGTTTGAAATTTTGTTGCTAAAATTGTTAAGCAAAGAATGTTCGCGAAGTTCAGCTGTAATTTGAACCACGTGGATGTAAAAAGTTGGTCGATGCCAATCCATTTAGCGTGCATAAATTTTGTCTGCAATTAGTAAAGCAAAGTTTATTTTTTTTAAACAATAAATTCCGAAAATTATATGTGCGTCACACGTATACGTCCCCACAGGAAACGGCGTCATATAAAAATAAACTTTAGTGTTTGAAATTTTGTTGCTAAAATTGTTAAGCAAAGAATGTTCGCGAAGTTCAACTGCAGTTTGCACCACGCGGATGTAAAAAGATGGCCGATGCCAATCCATTTAGCGTGCATACATTTTGTCTGCAATTAGTAAAGCAAAGTTGATTTTTTTTAAACAATAAATTCCGAAAATTATATGTGCGTCACACGTATACGTCCCCACAGGAAACGGCGTCATATAAAAATAAACTTTAGTGTTTAAAATTTTGTTGCTAAAATTGTTAAGCAAAGAATGTTCGCGAAGTTCAACTGCAGTTTGCACCACGCGGATGTAAAAAGATGGCCGATGCCAATCCATTTAGCGTGCATAAATAGTGTCTGCAATTAGTAAAGCAAAGTTGATTTTTTTTAAACAATAAATTCCGAAAATTATATGTGCGTCACACGTATACGTCCCCACAGGAAACGACGTCATATAAAAATTTTTTGTGTTTGAAATTTTGTTGCTAAAATGGTTAAGCAAAGATTGTCGAGAAGTTCAACTGCAATTTGCACCACGCGTATGTAAAAAGATGGCCGATGCCAATCCATTTAGCGTGCATAAATAGTGTCTGCAATTAGTAAAGCAAAGTTGATTTTTTTTAAACAATAAATTCCGAAAATTATATGTGCGTCACACGTATACGTCCCCACAGGAAACGGCGTCATATAAAAATAAGTTTAGTGTTTGAAATTTTGTTGCTAAAATTGTTAAGCAAAGAATGTTCGAGAAGTTCAACTGCAATTTGCACCACGCGGATGTAAAAAGATGGCCGATGCCAATCCATTTAGCGTGCATAAATTTTGTCTGCAATTAGTAAAGCAAAGTTTATTTTTTTTAAACAATAAATTCCGAAAATTATATGTGCGTCACACGTATACGTCCCAGGAGGAAACGGCGTCATATAAAAATAAACTTTAGTGTTTGAAATTTTGTTGCTAAAATTGTTAAGCAAAGAATGTTCGCGAAGTTCAACTGCAATTTGCACCACGCGGATGTAAAAAGATGGCCGATGCCAATCCATTTAGCGTGCATAAATTTTGTCTGCAATTAGTAAAGCAAAGTTTATTTTTTTTAAACAATAAATTCCGAAAATTATATGTGCGTCACACGTATACGTCCCCACAGGAAACGGCGTCATATAAAAATAAACTTTAGTGTTTGAAATTTTGTTGCTAAAAGTTTTAAGCAAAGAATGTTCGCGAAGTTCAACTGCAATTTGCACCACGCGGATGCAAAAAGATGGCCGATGCCAATCCATTTAGCGTGCATAAATTTTGTCTGCAATTAGTAAAGCAAAGTTGATTTTTTTTAAACAATAAATTCCGAAAATTATATGTGCGTCACACGAATACGTCCCCACAGGAAACGGCGTCATATAAAAATAAACTTTAGTGTTTGAAATTTTGTTGCTAAAATTGTTAAGCAAAGAATGTTCGCGAAGTTCAGCTGTAATTTGAACCACGTGGATGTAAAAAGTTGGTCGATGCCAATCCATTTAGCGTGCATAAATTTTGTCTGCAATTAGTAAAGCAAAGTTTATTTTTTTTAAACAATAAATTCCGAAAATTATATGTGCGTCACACGTATACGTCCCCACAGGAAACGGCGTCATATAAAAATAAACTTTAGTGTTTGAAATTTTGTTGCTAAAATTGTTAAGCAAAGAATGTTCGCGAAGTTCAACTGCAATTTACACCACGCGGATGTAAAAAGATGGCCGATGCCAATCCATTTAGCGTGCATAAATTGTGTCTTCAATTAGTAAAGCAAAGTTTATTTTTTTTAAACAATAAATTCCGAAAATTATATGTGCGTCACACGTATACGTCCCCACAGGAAACGGCGTCATATAAAAATAAACTTAAGTGTTTGAAATTTTGTTGCTAAAATTGTTAAGCAAAGAATGTTCGCGAAGTTCAACTGCAATTTCCACCACGCGGATGTAAAAAGATGGCCGATACCAATCCATTTAGCGTGCATAAATTTTGTCTGCAATTAGTAAAGCAAAGTTGATTTTTTTTAAACAATAAATTCCGAAAATTATATGTGCGTCACACGTATACGTCCCCACAGGAAACGACGTCATATAAAACTTTTTAGTGTTTGAAATTTTGTTGCTAAAATTGTTAAGCAAAGATTGTCGAGAAGTTCAACTGCAATTTGCACCACGCGTATGTAAAAAGATGGCCGATGCCAATCCATTTAGCGTGCATAAATAGTGTCTGCAATTAGTAATGCAAAGTTGATTTTTTTTAAACAATAAATTCCGAAAATTATATGTGCGTCACACGTATACGTCCCCACAGGAAACGGCGTCATATAAAAATAAGTTTTGAGTTTGAAATTTTGTTGCTAAAATTGTTAAGCAAAGAATGTTCTAGAAGTTCAACTGCAATTTGCACCACGCGGATGTAAAAAGATGGCCGATGCCAATCCATTTAGCGTGCATAAATTTTGTCTGCAATTAGTAAAGCAAAGTTTATTTTTTTTAAACAATAAATTCCGAAAATTATATGTGCGTCACACGTATACGTCCCAGGAGGAAACGGCGTCATATAAAAATAAACTTTAGTGTTTGAAATTTTGTAGCTAAAATTGTTAAGCAAAGAATGTTCGCGAAGTTCAACTGCAATTTGCACCACGCGGATGTAAAAAGATGGCCGATGCCAATCCATTTAGCGTGCATAAATTTTGTCTGCAATTAGTAAAGCAAAGTTTATTTTTTTAAACAATAAATTCCGAAAATTATATGTGCGTCACACGTATACGTCCCCACAGGAAACGGCGTCATATAAAAATAAACTTTAGTGTTTGAAATTTTGTAGCTAAAAGTTTTAAGCAAGAATGTTCGCGAAGTTCAACTGCAATTTGCACCACGCGGATGCAAAAAGATGGCCGATGCCAATCCATTTAGCGTGCATAAATTTTGTCTGCAATTAGTAAAGCAAAGTTGATTTTTTTAAACAATAAATTCCGAAAATTATATGTGCGTCACACGAATACGTCCCCACAGGAAACGGCGTCATATAAAAATAAACTTTAGTGTTTGAAATTTTGTTGCTAAAATTGTTAAGCAAAGAATGTTCGCGAAGTTCAGCTGTAATTTGAACCACGTGGATGTAAAAAGTTGGTCGATGCCAATCCATTTAGCGTGCATAAATTGTGTCTGCAATTAGTAAAGCAAAGTTGATTTTTTTTAAACAATAAATTCCGAAAATTATATGTGCGTCACACGTATACGTCCCCACAGGAAACGGCGTCATATAAAAATAAACTTTAGTGTTTGAAATTTTGTTGCTAAAATTGTTAAGCAAAGAATGTTCGCGAAGTTCAACTGCAATTTGCACCACGCGGATGTAAAAAGATGGCCGATGCCAATCCATTTAGCGTGCATAAATTGTGTCTTCAATTAGTAAAGCAAAGTTGATTTTTTTTAAACAATAAATTCCGAAAATTATATGTGCGTCACACGTATACGTCCCCACAGGAAACGGCGTCATATAAAAATTAACTTAAGTGTTTGAAATTTTGTTGCTAAAATTGTTAAGCAAAGAATGTTCGCGAAGTTCAACTGCAATTTCCACCACGCGGATGTAAAAAGATGGCTGATGCCAATCCATTTAGCGTGCATAAATTTTGTCTGCAATTAGTAAAGCAAAGTTGATTTTTTTTAAACAATAAATTCCGAAAATTATATGTGCGTCACACGTATACGTCCCCACAGGAAACGGCGTCATATAAAAATAAACTTAAGTGTTTGAAATTTTGTTGCTAAAATTGTTAAGCAAAGAATGTTCGCGAAGTTCAACTGCAATTTACACCACGCGGATGTAAAAAGATGGCCGATGCCAATCCATTTAGCGTGCATAAATTTTGTCTGCAATTAGTAAAGCAAAGTTGATTTTTTTTAAACAATAAATTCCGAAAATTATATGTGCGTCATACGTATACGTCCCCACAGGAAACGGCGTCATATAAAAATAAACTTTATTGTTTGAAATTTTGTTGCTAAAATTGTTAAGCAAAGAATGTTCGCGAAGTTCAACTGCAATTTGCACCACGCGGATGTAAAAAGATGGCCGATGCCAATCCATTTAGCGTGCATAAATTTTGTCTGCAATTAGTAAAGCAAAGTTGATTTTTTTTAAACAATTAATTCCGAAAATTATATGTGCGTCACACGTATACGTCCCCACAGGAAACGGCGTCATATAAAAATAAACTTTAGTGTTTGAAATTTTGTTGCTAAAATTGTTAAGCAAAGAATGTTCGCGAAGTTCAACTGCAATTTACACCACGCGGATGTAAAAAGATGGCCGATGCCAATCCATTTAGCTTGCATAAATTGTGTCTGCAATTAGTAAAGCAAAGTTAATTTTTTTTAAACAATAAATTCCGAAAATTATATGTGCGTCACACGTATACGTCCCCACAGGAAACGGCGTCATATAAAAATTAACTTAAGTGTTTGAAATTTTGTTGCTAAAATTGTTAAGCAAAGAATGTTCGCGAAGTTCAACTGCAATTTCCACCACGCGGATGTAAAAAGATGGCCGATGCCAATCCATTTAGCGTGCATAAATTTTGTCTGCAATTAGTAAAGCAAAGTTGATTTTTTTTAAACAATAAATTCCGAAAATTATATGTGCGTCACACGTATACGTCCCCACAGGAAACGGCGTCATATAAAAATAAACTTTAGTGTTTGAAATTTTGTTGCTAAAATTGTTAAGCAAAGAATGTTCGCGAAGTTCAACTGCAATTTACACCACGCGGATGTAAAAAGATGGCCGATGCCAATCCATTTAGCGTGCATAAATTGTGTCTTCAATTAGTAAAGCAAAGTTTATTTTTTTTAAACAATAAATTCCGAAAATTATATGTGCGTCACACGTATACGTCCCCACAGGAAACGGCGTCATATAAAAATAAACTTAAGTGTTTGAAATTTTGTTGCTAAAATTGTTAAGCAAAGAATGTTCGCGAAGTTCAACTGCAATTTCCACCACGCGGATGTAAAAAGATGGCCGATGCCAATCCATTTAGCGTGCATAAATTTTGTCTGCAATTAGTAAAGCAAAGTTGATTTTTTTTAAACAATAAATTCCGAAAATTATATGTGCGTCACACGTATACGTCCCCACAGGAAACGGCGTCATATAAAAATAAACTTAAGTGTTTGAAATTTTGTTGCTAAAATTGTTAAGCAAAGAATGTTCGCGAAGTTCAACTGCAATTTACACCACGCGGATGTAAAAAGATGGCCGATGCCAATCCATTTAGCGTGCATAAATTTTGTCTGCAATTAGTAAAGCAAAGTTGATTTTTTTTAAACAATAAATTCCGAAAATTATATGTGCGTCACACGTATACGTCCCCACAGAAACGGCGTCATATAAAAATAAACTTTATTGTTTGAAATTTTGTTGCTAAAATTGTTAAGCAAAGAATGTTCGCGAAGTTCAACTGCAATTTGCACCACGCGGATGTAAAAAGATGGCCGATGCCAATCCATTTAGCGTGCATACATTTTGTCTGCAATTAGTAAAGCAAAGTTGATTTTTTTTAAACAATAAATTCCGAAAATTATATGTGCGTCACACGTATACGTCCCCACAGGAAACGGCGTCATATAAAAATAAACTTTAGAGTTTGAAATTTTGTTGCTAAAATTGTTAAGCAAAGAATGTTCGCGAAGTTCAACTGCAATTTACACCACGCGGATGTAAAAAGATGGCCGATGCCAATCCATTTAGCGTGCATAAATTGTGTCTTCAATTAGTAAAGCAAAGTTTATTTTTTTTAAACAATAAATTCCGAAAATTATATGTGCGTCACACGTATACGTCCCCACAGGAAACGGCGTCATATAAAAATAAACTTAAGTGTTTGAAATTTTGTTGCTAAAATTGTTAAGCAAAGAATGTTCGCGAAGTTCAACTGCAATTTCCACCACGCGGATGTAAAAAGATGGCCGATGCCAATCCATTTAGCGTGCATAAATTTTGTCTGCAATTAGTAAAGCAAAGTTGATTTTTTTTAAACAATAAATTCCGAAAATTATATGTGCGTCACACGTATACGTCCCCACAGGAAACGGCGTCATATAAAAATAAACTTAAGTGTTTGAAATTTTGTTGCTAAAATTGTTAAGCAAAGAATGTTCGCGAAGTTCAACTGCAATTTACACCACGCGGATGTAAAAAGATGGCTGATGCCAATCCATTTAGCGTGCATAAATTTTGTCTGCAATTAGTAAAGCAAAGTTGATTTTTTTTAAACAATAAATTCCGAAAATTATATGTGCGTCACACGTATACGTCCCCACAGGAAACGGCGTCATATAAAAATAAACTTAAGTGTTTGAAATTTTGTTGCTAAAATTGTTAAGCAAAGAATGTTCGCGAAGTTCAACTGCAATTTACACCACGCGGATGTAAAAAGATGGCCGATGCCAATCCATTTAGCGTGCATAAATTTTGTCTGCAATTAGTAAAGCAAAGTTGATTTTTTTTAAACAATAAATTCCGAAAATTATATGTGCGTCATACGTATACGTCCCCACAGGAAACGGCGTCATATAAAAATAAACTTTATTGTTTGAAATTTTGTTGCTAAAATTGTTAAGCAAAGAATGTTCGCGAAGTTCAACTGCAATTTGCACCACGCGGATGTAAAAAGATGGCCGATGCCAATCCATTTAGCGTGCATAAATTTTGTCTGCAATTAGTAAAGCAAAGTTGATTTTTTTTAAACAATTAATTCCGAAAATTATATGTGCGTCACACGTATACGTCCCCACAGGAAACGGCGTCATATAAAAATAAACTTTAGTGTTTGAAATTTTGTTGCTAAAATTGTTAAGCAAAGAATGTTCGCGAAGTTCAACTGCAATTTACACCACGCGGATGTAAAAAGATGGCCGATGCCAATCCATTTAGCTTGCATAAATTGTGTCTGCAATTAGTAAAGCAAAGTTAATTTTTTTTAAAGAATAAATTCCGAAAATTATATGTGCGTCACACGTATACGTCCCCACAGGAAACGGCGTCATATAAAAATTAACTTAAGTGTTTGAAATTTTGTTGCTAAAATTGTTAAGCAAAGAATGTTCGCGAAGTTCAACTGCAATTTCCACCACGCGGATGTAAAAAGATGGCCGATGCCAATCCATTTAGCGTGCATAAATTTTGTCTGCAATTAGTAAAGCAAAGTTGATTTTTTTTAAACAATAAATTCCGAAAATTATATGTGCGTCACACGTATACGTCCCCACAGGAAACGGCGTCATATAAAAATAAACTTTAGTGTTTGAAATTTTGTTGCTAAAATTGTTAAGCAAAGAATGTTCGCGAAGTTCAACTGCAATTTACACCACGCGGATGTAAAAAGATGGCCGATGCCAATCCATTTAGCGTGCATAAATTGTGTCTTCAATTAGTAAAGCAAAGTTTATTTTTTTTAAACAATAAATTCCGAAAATTATATGTGCGTCACACGTATACGTCCCCACAGGAAACGGCGTCATATAAAAATAAACTTAAGTGTTTGAAATTTTGTTGCTAAAATTGTTAAGCAAAGAATGTTCGCGAAGTTCAACTGCAATTTCCACCACGCGGATGTAAAAAGATGGCCGATGCCAATCCATTTAGCGTGCATAAATTTTGTCTGCAATTAGTAAAGCAAAGTTGATTTTTTTTAAACAATAAATTCCGAAAATTATATGTGCGTCACACGTATACGTCCCCACAGGAAACGGCGTCATATAAAAATAAACTTAAGTGTTTGAAATTTTGTTGCTAAAATTGTTAAGCAAAGAATGTTCGCGAAGTTCAACTGCAATTTACACCACGCGGATGTAAAAAGATGGCCGATGCCAATCCATTTAGCGTGCATAAATTTTGTCTGCAATTAGTAAAGCAAAGTTGATTTTTTTTAAACAATAAATTCCGAAAATTATATGTGCGTCACACGTATACGTCGCCACAGAAACGGCGTCATATAAAAATAAACTTTATTGTTTGAAATTTTGTTGCTAAAATTGTTAAGCAAAGAATGTTCGCGAAGTTCAACTGCAATTTGCACCACGCGGATGTAAAAAGATGGCCGATGCCAATCCATTTAGCGTGCATACATTTTGTCTGCAATTAGTAAAGCAAAGTTGATTTTTTTTAAACAATAAATTCCGAAAATTATATGTGCGTCACACGTATACGTCCCCACAGGAAACGGCGTCATATAAAAATAAACTTTAGAGTTTGAAATTTTGTTGCTAAAATTGTTAAGCAAAGAATGTTCGCGAAGTTCAACTGCAATTTACACCACGCGGATGTAAAAAGATGGCCGATGCCAATCCATTTAGCGTGCATAAATTGTGTCTTCAATTAGTAAAGCAAAGTTTATTTTTTTTAAACAATAAATTCCGAAAATTATATGTGCGTCACACGTATACGTCCCCACAGGAAACGGCGTCATATAAAAATAAACTTAAGTGTTTGAAATTTTGTTGCTAAAATTGTTAAGCAAAGAATGTTCGCGAAGTTCAACTGCAATTTCCACCACGCGGATGTAAAAAGATGGCCGATGCCAATCCATTTAGCGTGCATAAATTTTGTCTGCAATTAGTAAAGCAAAGTTGATTTTTTTTAAACAATAAATTCCGAAAATTATATGTGCGTCACACGTATACGTCCCCACAGGAAACGGCGTCATATAAAAATAAACTTAAGTGTTTGAAATTTTGTTGCTAAAATTGTTAAGCAAAGATTGTCGAGAAGTTCAACTGCAATTTGCACCACGCGTATGTAAAAAGATGGCCGATGCCAATCCATTTAGCGTGCATAAATAGTGTCTGCAATTAGTAAAGCAAAGTTGATTTTTTTTAAACAATAAATTCCGAAAATTATATGTGCGTCACACGTATACGTCCCCACAGGAAACGGCGTTATATAAAAATAAACTTTATTGTTTGAAATTTTGTTGCTAAAATTGTTAAGCAAAGAATGTTCGCGAAGTTCAACTGCAATTTGCACCACGCGGATGTAAAAAGATGGCCGATGCCAATCCATTTAGCGTGCATACATTTTGTCTGCAATTAGTAAAGCAAAGTTGATTTTTTTTAAACAATAAATTCCGAAAATTATATGTGCGTCACACGTATACGTCCCTGCAATTAGTAAAGCAAAGTTGATTTTTTTAAACAATGAAATTCTGTTGCTAAAATTGTTAAGCAAAGAATGTTCGCGAAGTTCAACTGCAATTTGCAACACGCGGATGTAAAAAGATAGCCGATGCCAATCCATTTAGCGTGCATAAATTTTGTCTGCAATTAGTAAAGCAAAGTTGATTTTTTTTAAACAATAAATTACGAAAATTATATGTGCGTCGCACGTATACGTCCCCACAGGAAACGGCGTCATATAAAAATAAACTTTAGTGTTTGAAATTTTGTTGCTAAAATTGTTAAGCAAAGAATGTTCGCGAAGTTCAACTGCAGTTTGCACCACGCGGATGTAAAAAGATGGCCGATGCCAATCCATTTAGCGTGCATAAATAGTGTCTGCAATTAGTAAAGCAAAGTTGATTTTTTTTCACAATAAATTCCGAAAATTATATGTGCGTCACACGTATACGTCCCCACAGGAAACGACGTCATATAAAAATTTTTAGTGTTTGAAATTTTGTTGCTAAAATTGTTAAGCAAAGATTGTCGAGAAGTTCAACTGCAATTTGCACCACGCGTATGTAAAAAGATGGCCGATGCCAATCCATTTAGCGTGCATAAATTTTGTCTGCAATTAGTAAAGCAAAGTTGATTTTTTTTAAACAATAAATTCCGAAAATTATATGTGCGTCACACGTATACGTCTCCACAGGAAACGGCGTCATATAAAAATAAACTTTAGTGTTTGAAATTTTGTTGCTAAAATTGTTAAGCAAAGAATGTTCGCGAAGTTCAACTGCAGTTTGCACCACGCGGATGTAAAAAGATGGCCGATGCCAATCCATTTAGCGTGCATAAATAGTGTCTGCAATTAGTAAAGCAAAGTTGATTTTTTTTAAACAATAAATTTCGAAAATTATATGTGCGTCACACGTATACGTCCCCACAGGAAACGACTTCATATAAAAGTTTTTAGTGTTTGAAATTTTGTTGCTAAAATTGTTAAGCAAAGATTGTCGAGAAGTTCAACTGCAATTTGCACCACGCGTATGTAAAAAGATGGCCGATGCCAATCCATTTAGCGTGCATAAATAGTGTCTGCAATTAGTAAAGCAAAGTTGATTTTTTTTAAACAATAAATTCCGAAAATTATATGTGCGTCACACGTATACGTCCCCACAGGAAACGGCGTCATATAAAAATAAGTTTAGAGTTTGAAATTTTGTTGCTAAAATTGTTAAGCAAAGAATGTTCGAGAAGTTCAACTGCAATTTGCACCACGCGGATGTAAAAAGATGGCCGATGCCAATCCATTTAGCGTGCATAAATTTTGTCTGCAATTAGTAAAGCAAAGTTTATTTTTTTTAAACAATAAATTCCGAAAATTATATGTGCGTCACACGTATACGTCCCAGGAGGAAACGGCGTCATATAAAAATAAACTTTAGTGTTTGAAATTTTGTTGCTAAAATTGTTAAGCAAAGAATGTTCGCGAAGTTCAACTGCAATTTGCACCACGCGGATGTAAAAAGATGGCCGATGCCAATCCATTTAGCGTGCATAAATTTTGTCTGCAATTAGTAAAGCAAAGTTTATTTTTTTTAAACAATAAATTCCGAAAATTATATGTGCGTCACACGTATACCCACAGGAAACGGCGTCATATAAAAATAAACTTTAGTGTTTGAAATTTTGTTGCTAAAATTGTTAAGCAAAGAATGTTCGCGAAGTTCAGCTGTAATTTGAACCACGTGGATGTAAAAAGTTGGTCGATGCCAATCCATTTAGCGTGCATAAATTGTGTCTGCAATTGGTAAAGCAAAGTTGATTTTTTTTAAACAATAAATTCCGAAAATTATATGTGCGTCACACGTATACGTCCCCACAGGAAACGGCGTCATATAAAAATAAACTTTAGTGTTTGAAATTTTGTTGCTAAAATTGTTAAGCAAAGAATGTTCGCGAAGTTCAACTGCAATTTCCACCACGCGGATGTAAAAAGATGGCCGATGCCAATCCATTTAGCGTGCATAAATTGTGTCTTCAATTAGTAAAGCAAAGTTGATTTTTTTTAAACAATAAATTCCGAAAATTATATGTGCGTCACACGTATACGTCCCCACAGGAAACGGCGTCATATAAAAATAAACTTAAGTGTTTGAAATTTTGTTGCTAAAATTGTTAAGCAAAGAATGTTCGCGAAGTTCAACTGCAATTTCCACCACGCGGATGTAAAAAGATGGCCGATGCCAATCCATTTAGCGTGCATAAATTTTGTCTGCAATTAGTAAAGCAAAGTTGATTTTTTTTAAACAATAAATTCCGAAAATTATATGTGCGTCACACGTATACGTCCCCACAGGAAACGGCGTCATATAAAAAAAAACTTTATTGTTTGAAATTTTGTTGCTAAAATTGTTAAGCAAAGAATGTTCGCGAAGTTCAACTGCAATTTGCACCACGCGGATGTAAAAAGATGGCCGATGCCAATCCATTTAGCGTGCATAAATTTTGTCTGCAATTAGTAAAGCAAAGTTGATTTTTTTTAAACAATAAATTCCAAAAATTATATGTGCGTCACACGTATACGTCCCCACAGGAAACGGCGTCATATAAAAATAAACTTTAGTGTTTGAAATTTTGTTGCTAAAATTGTTAAGCAAAGAATGTTCGCGAAGTTCAACTGCAATTTACACCACGCGGATGTAAAAAGATGGCCGATGCCAATCCATTTAGCTTGCATAAATTGTGTCTGCAATTAGTAAAGCAAAGTTGATTTTTTTTAAACAATAAATTCCGAAAATTATATGTGCGTCACACGTATACGTCCCCACAGGAAACGGCGTCATATAAAAATTAACTTAAGTGTTTGAAATTTTGTTGCTAAAATTGTTAAGCAAAGAATGTTCGCGAAGTTCAACTGCAATTTCCACCACGCGGATGTAAAAAGATGGCCGATGCCAATCCATTTAGCGTGCATAAATTTTGTCTGCAATTAGTAAAGCAAAGTTGATTTTTTTTAAACAATAAATTCCGAAAATTATATGTGCGTCACACGTATACGTCCCCACAGGAAACGGCGTCATATAAAAATTAACTTAAGTGTTTGAAATTTTGTTGCTAAAATTGTTAAGCAAAGAATGTTCGCGAAGTTCAACTGCAATTTCCACCACGCGGATGTAAAAAGATGGCCGATGCCAATCCATTTAGCGTGCATAAATTTTGTCTGCAATTAGTAAAGCAAAGTTGATTTTTTTTAAACAATAAATTCCGAAAATTATATGTGCGTCACACGTATACGTCCCACAGGAAACGGCGTCATATAAAAATAAACTTTAGCGTTTGAAATTTTGTTGCTAAAATTGTTAAGCAAAGAATGTTCGCGAAGTTCAACTGCAATTTGCACCACGCGGATGTAAAAAGATGGTCGATGCCAATCCATTTAGCGTACATATCCGAAAATTATATTTGCGTCACACGTCTACGTCCCCACAGGAAACGGCGTCATACAAAAATAAACTTTAAACTTTTTGTTGCTAAAATTGTTAAGCAAAGAATGTTTGCGAAGTTCAACTGCAATTTGCACCACGCGGATGTAAAAAGATGGCCGGTGCCAAGCCATTTAGCGTGCATAAATTTTGTCTGCAATTAGTAAAGCAAAGTTTATTTATTTTTTAACAATTAATATATACGTATACGTCCCCACAGGAAACGACGTCATATAAAAATTATCTTTAGTGTTTGAAATTTTGTTGCTAAAATTGTTAAGCAAAGAATGTTAGCGAAGTTCAACTGAAATTTGCACCACGCGGATGTAAAAAAATGGCCGATGCCAAGTCATTTAGCGTGCATAAATTTTGTCTGCAATTAGTAAAGCAAAGTTGATTTTTTTTTAACAATTAATTCCGAAAATTATATGTGCGTCACACGTATACGTCCCCACAGGAAACGACGTCATATAAAAATAAACTTTAGTGTTTGAAATTTTGTTGCTAAAATTGTTAAGCAAAGAATGTTTGCGAAGTTCAAGTGCAATTTGCACCACGCGGATGTAAAAAGATGGCCGATTCCAATCCATTTAGCGTGCATAAATTTTGTCTGCAATTAGTAAAGCAAAGTTGATTCTTTTTAAACAATAAATTCCGAAAATTCTATGTGCGTCACACGTATACGTCCACACAGGAAACGGCGTCATATAAAAATAAACTTTAGTGTTTGAAATTTTGTTGCTAAAATGGTTAAGCAAAGAATGTTTGCTAAGTTCAACTGTAATATGCACCACGCGGATGTAAAAAGATGGCCGATGCCACACCATTTAGCGTGCATAAATTTTGTCTGCAATTAGTAAAGCAAAGTTGATTTTTTTTAAACAATAAATTCCGAAAATTATATGTGCGTCACACGTATACGTCCCCACAGGAAACGGCGTAATATAAAAATAAACTTTAAACTTTTTGTTGCTAAAATTGTTAAGCAAAGAGTTTTTGCGAAGTTCAACTGCAATTTGCACCACGCGGATGTAAAAAGATAGCCGATGCCAAACCATTTAGCGTGCATAAATAGTGTCTGCAATTAGTAAAGCAAAGTTGATTTTTTGAACAATAAAATCCGAAAATTATATGTGCGTCACACGTATACGTCCCCACAGGAAACGGCGTCATATAAAAATAAACTTTAGTGTTTGAAATTTTGTTGCTAAAATTGTTAAGCAAAGAATGTTAGCGAAGTTCAACTGCAATTTGCACCACGCGGATGCAAAAAGATGGCCGATGCCAATCCATTTAGCGTGCATACATTTTGTCTGCAATTAGTAAAGCAAAGTTGATTTTTTTTAAACAATAAATTCCGAAAATTATATGTGCGTCACACGTATACGTCCCCACAGGAAACGGCGTCATATAAAAATAAACTTTAGAGTTTGAAATTTTGTTGCTAAAATTGTTAAGCAAAGAATGTTCGCGAAGTTCAACTGCAATTTACACCACGCGGATGTAAAAAGATGGCCGATGCCAATCCATTTAGCGTGCATAAATTGTGTCTTCAATTAGTAAAGCAAAGTTTATTTTTTTTAAACAATAAATTCCGAAAATTATATGTGCGTCACACGTATACGTCCCCACAGGAAACGGCGTCATATAAAAATAAACTTAAGTGTTTGAAATTTTGTTGCTAAAATTGTTAAGCAAAGAATGTTCGCGAAGTTCAACTGCAATTTCCACCACGCGGATGTAAAAAGATGGCCGATGCCAATCCATTTAGCGTGCATAAATTTTGTCTGCAATTAGTAAAGCAAAGTTGATTTTTTTTAAACAATAAATTCCGAAAATTATATGTGCGTCACACGTATACGTCCCCACAGGAAACGGCGTCATATAAAAATAAACTTAAGTGTTTGAAATTTTGTTGCTAAAATTGTTAAGCAAAGATTGTCGAGAAGTTCAACTGCAATTTGCACCACGCGTATGTAAAAAGATGGCCGATGCCAATCCATTTAGCGTGCATAAATAGTGTCTGCAATTAGTAAAGCAAAGTTGATTTTTTTTAAACAATAAATTCCGAAAATTATATGTGCGTCACACGTATACGTCCCCACAGGAAACGGCGTTATATAAAAATAAACTTTATTGTTTGAAATTTTGTTGCTAAAATTGTTAAGCAAAGAATGTTCGCGAAGTTCAACTGCAATTTGCACCACGCGGATGTAAAAAGATGGCCGATGCCAATCCATTTAGCGTGCATAAATTTTGTCTGCAATTAGTAAAGCAAAGTTGATTTTTTTTAACCAATAAATTCCGAAAATTATATTTGCGTCACACGTATACGTCCCCACAGGAAACGGCGTCATACAAAAATAAACTTTAAACTTTTTGTTTCTAAAATTGTTAAGCAAATAATGTTCGCGAAGTTCAACTGAAATTTGCACCACGTGGATGTAACGATGCCAAGTCATTTAGGCTGCACAAATTTTGTCTGCAATTAGTAAAGCAAAGTTGATTTTTTTAAACAATAAATTCCGAAAATTATATGTGCGTCACACGTATACGTCCCCACAGGAAACGGCGTCATATAAAAATAAACTTTAGTGTTTGAAATTTTGTTGCTAAAATTGTTAAGCAAAGAATGTTAGCGAAGTTCAACTGAAATTTGCACCACGCGGATGTAAAAAAATGGCCGATGCCAATCCATTTAGCGTGCATAAATTTTGTCTGCAATTAGTAAAGCAAAGTTGATTTTTTTTAAACAATAAAATCCGAAAATTATATGTGCATCACACGTATACGTCACCACAGGAAACGGCGTCATATAAAAATAAACTTTAGTGTTTGAAATTTTGTTGCTAAAATTGTTAAGCAAAGAATGTTAGCGAAGTTCAACTGAAATTTGCACCACGCGGATGTAAAAAAATGGCCGATGCCAAGTCATTTAGCGTGCATAAATTTTGTCTGCAATTAGTAAAGCAAAGTTGATTTTTTTTAAACAATAAATTCCGAAAATTATATGTGCGTCACACGTATACGTCCCCACAGGAAACGGCGTCATATAAAAATAAACTTTAGTGTTTGAAATTTTGTTGCTAAAATTGTTAAGCAAAGAATGTTAGCGAAGTTCAACTGAAATTTGCACCACGCGGATGTAAAAAAATGGCCGATTCCAATCCATTTAGCGTGCATAAATTTTGTCTGCAATTAGTAAAGCAAAGTTTATTTTTTTTTAACAATTAATATATACGTATACGTCCCCACAGGAAACGACGTCATATAAAAATAAACTTTAGTGTTTGAAATTTTGTTGCTAAAATTGTTAAGCAAAGAATGTTAGCGAAGTTCAACTGAAATTTGCTCCACGCGGATGTAAAAAAATGGCCGATGCCAAGTCATTTAGCGTGCATAAATTTTGTCTGCAATTAGTAAAGCAAAGTTGATTTTTTTTAAACAATAAATTCCGAAAATTATATGTGCGTCACACGTATACGTCCCCACAGGAAACGGCGTCATATAAAAATAAACTTTAAACTTTTTTGTTGCTAAAATTGTTAAGCAAAGAATGTTCGCGAAGTTCAACTGCAATTTGCACCACGCGGATGTAAAAAGATGGCCGGTGCCAAGCCATTTAGCGTGCATAAATTTTGTCTGCAGTTAGTAAAGCAAAGTTGATTTTTTTTTAACAATTAATTCCGAAAATTATATGTTCGTCACACGTATACGTCCCCACAGGAAACGACGTCATATAAAAATAAACTTTAGTGTTTGAAATTTTGTTGCTAAAATTGTTAAGCAAAGAATGTTCGCGAAGTTCAAGTGCAATTTGCACCACGCGGATGTAAAAAGATGGCCGATTCCAATCCATTTAGCGTGCATAAATTTTGTCTGCAATTAGTAAAGCAAAGTTGATTTTTTTTAAACAATAAATTCCGAAAATTTTATGTGCGTCACACGTATACGTCCACACAGGAAACGGCGTCATATAAAAATAAACTTTAGTGTTTGAAATTTTGTTGCTAAAATGGTTAAGCAAAGAATGTTTGCTAAGTTCAACTGTAATATGCACCACGCGGATGTAAAAAGATGGCCGATGCCAAACCATTTAGCGTGCATAAATTTTGTCTGCAATTAGTAAAGCAAAGTTGATTTTTTTTAAATAATAAATTCCGAAAATTATATGTGCGTCACACGTATACGTCCCCACAGGAAACGGCGTAATATAAAAATAAACTTTAAACTTTTTTGTTGCTAAAATTGTTAAGCAAAGAATGTTCGCGAAGTTCAACTGCAATTTGCACCACGCGGATGTAAAAAGATGGCCGGTGCCAAGCCATTTAGCGTGCATAAATTTTGTCTGCAGTTAGTAAAGCAAAGTTGATTTTTTTTTAACAATTAATATATACGTATACGTCCCCACAGGAAACGACGTCATATAAAAATAAACTTTAGTGTTTGAAATTTTGTTGCTAAAATTGTTAAGCAAAGAATTGTGACGTCGGCCTAACGGAAGAATCAGGAAATAGAAAAGTCGAACAAACCTAAAAAGATGACACAAAGGGAGGTCGGCTAACAATCGCTGTGATGGTCCTGTTTCGTTCGTTTTCATAAGAAAGCCTAGGCTCTAAAACCGGCGAAATATCGACATTTTTTTTGAACTAAGACGATTTCCGGCTTTGAAAAGTTCCTTCTTCTGCGTTTGATATCCGACTAAGGTGGACGTGTTGGTAATCCCGAGATAGGTTTTTTTGCAATAAATAAGAAATAAAGTTGAATTATCGAAAAGGAAGAGTCGCCGTCACGTGCTAAAACCAAGAAAAAGTTGTTTTTGTGATTCGAGGGCATTTCCCCTGTTTTTAAATATATCCGGGTTATAGTTAATCGAATCAGTGTTTCGTCTGTTTGCCGTAGTGTCAGCACGTGGACAGAAGTTCAATTCTTGATCAGGAGATTGGCGTCACATCATCCACCGCTCCTGCCTCCGTTGTTGCCAGCAAGGTCTTGGACGTGCCCATGGTGGTTGTCGTAGACAAATTACGAAAGCCACGTTTGTTGTACTCGCTGTAGGAATCTAAACTCCGACTAACAAAAGGAGTAGCCGTCATAGCATTGGTGCTAGCGTATGATACATGTTAAAATATATATATGTACTGCTATCGAAGTCACTAAACCGCTGCTCAGACCAAGAAGGCGACTTAAAGCTTCAATTAAGTGGCACATTATCATCAAGGTCATGAAGAAAAATCCAATTACATCAGGCGCCGCATCAATGCGTCATTAAAAAAATAAAGAACCATCGGTGAACGACAAATGTCAATTTGTTTCCCTTTTCTCGAACGAGTGGTGCACATAGAGCATAAGCCCAATTGGTCGATAACCAGTGCTGTCCGTTGACGTCGTCGTCATTTCCACCTTCGCCGTGCTTTATGATGTTGCCTTTGCAAAAAAAAAGGGGAAAAGCAGCACGCAGTAGATCTGGAGTAATCATGAGCAGAGGAGCCACAGAAATAAATAGATTTTAGATCGTAACAGTGTCCATTGTTTTTATATAATCTCTCCTTAAGTATCTCCAGCGTTCGATCTAATGCAACCAAAAAGAAAAGGAAAAAAAAAGTTTATAATAAGTGCGACACATGTGAGGCAATTGGTGACAAACGCCAACCCCCCATTTTGTCAAAGTGAGATCGTGATTTTTTTTTTACGTTCAGCAATAAAATTTTCCTCGCTAAACAAACAAATAACATCCTTCATCATTCCAGATAGATTTTTCTTGTAACAATAGGTACGCCGAAGTGATGTGCACACCACGTCGGCAGCTCCAGCAAAAAAAAAAGAAAAAAAAGAAAACTGTGAGTATTATTATTGTTTAACCTAAGTACAATTTTGCATACAATTTAATAAAAATAAAAGAACATAAGAAAGAGTGATCGAGAACCAGCCGATCATGGGAGTTCTCGCCCACAATGGTTTAGCGAGGGATGTTTCGAACCTCATAAATTATTTCATCGAAGCCAAATTCCGTTTGTCATCAATTCTTGCCAATCGCATAATCTACCTTTTTTAATACTGTTGTCATAAGTAAATTATTCTCGTTACTCGCCGAGTAGCTTTTCGCTAACCCAAATGCTTAGATAGTTATTGGGATCTCGTAGTTTTAAACATTATATGTTAATTGAAATATAAGTCCAAGCGACAGTTTTTTTTATATACTAATAGATTTAAAATAAAATAGGAGCAACTAAAAAAAAAAAAAAATATAACTACCGTGAGATTATTGTTTTGTTGCAAACAGCTCATATGTCTAAAGGAGGCACAATTTTCTATTTCATATTCTGAAATAAATATATATTTTACATACTTATTGGAACGCTAAAACAAAAAAAAAAAACGCTGGTATACAGACTAATTCCATACAATAATCTTAACAATTCTTTTGTTCCAAATTGAACAACATTTTATAGTATTAAGGTTCCTTATTTGCATATGTATTGTTTTCATTTCTGAGTATTTTGTATTTTTTTTTGACCTATTTGTTTTCATAAGAAGAAAAAAAAGGAAATAAACAAAACGGAAAATAAAAGTCGCGGAATTTTATACATATTGGATAAATTCAATCAATTGTGCTGAGATTTTTATCAATGTTAGGGTCATACGTAAATTGGTCTTACGTAATTTGAGCAGTGCTTCTTTTCAAAAAAAAAAAAAACTTATTAATGTAATAAGGGCAGCTGTAAGGAAGAGAACTCTGGTTCATACCTTTACCTTGTACAGGAATCTCACGACATTGAAACTGATAATTTTACAACGGAAGACGTAATAATTCCCAAGCATCCAAGGTCTGCAATCCAAGCCAACATAATCGATGTTTAAGCATGATAAGCGCATAGCTTATCAATATATGCTCAGCGCATGCTGATTCTTTTGGAGTCTATGCATTGTTAAAGGATTTCCCTGTTCGATCATACGGTAGCACCAACTGCATCGAGCAAGGCATGCTTCCAAGCCGTTTTTATTTCTCTCCGTTGTACATTTCCTGTCGTTTGCTGACATTGAGTTTTTTTTTGACAAGGCTTTTAAGGCAAAAGGAATATTTCAATTACTGATTTTGAATAAAGAAAAACCGTTATGTAGATAAGGCGAGAAGTCAGTTCGGGTGAGAGGAGGCAACGCGGCGTGAGCGAGACGGAAGACTCTCAGTCAGGATCTGAATGAAGTTGAAGCTGTTAGTGTCGGTGTCATGGTGCAGCCCACGTTTCATAGCCGGGAATTTAAAATGTATTTACAGCGACGCCTTGACTTCCGGCACAGCGGTGTCACATTTCGTCATGCAACAGAACAAAAAGGTTCTCAGGTTGCGAGGCTAACAGCCCCCCTTACCAGGTCGAAATATGGCAACGTAACAGAGATGGCGCCCAGCGATAGGCCGCGAGGGGTAACGATCTCGACAGTCGTCCCTCGTGATTTGTCAATCAAAAATAATTTTCCTTTTCGTATTTTAGCAGATAGATTCTAGATCCTGATTGAGAGTTAATTACGAGTTTTGGTTAAATTTTCACTGCATGCGCGATCAGTGCCCCTAACGGAAACTGTTGCTGCTGGTGTAGTGACAGATAGTGACACTGTAGATGTTAAAAGCTATTTAGGCACAAGCTGAGGCAAGAACCGCTTTAAAAGCAAAAGTTGTGAGTCTAGTAACTCAGGCAAATATAAAACCCGAGTTCTATTGCCACAACGACGATAGCGTTAGTTTAGTTGTGAGTCTAGTAACTCAGGCAAATATAAAACCCGAGTTCTATTGCCACAACGACGATAGCGTTAGTTTAGTTGTGAGTCTAGTAACTCAGGGCTAGTAGAAGGCCCGAATTCTATTGCCACAACGACAATAGCGCTAGTTTAGTTGTGAGTCTAGTAACTCAGGGCTAGTAGAAAGCCCGAATTCTATTGCCACAACGACAATAGCGCTAGTTTAGTTGTGAGTCTAGTAACTCAGGGCTAGTAGAAAGCCCGAATTCTATTGCCACAACGACAATAGCGTAGCGAAAGTGCAGGTTATAGCATCAGTGTCAGACCAAATGTAACATTCCGTAGATAGCAGAAAGAACGCGGCGTTGCCGTCCGCCTCATTAGAATTAGATTCAAACGTCTGAAGTCATAATTTTTTTTCGATCTCCAGAATTGAGCTTTAAATTTTAGTCCTAATTAGAAAGTAGCCTAAACATAAATTTTTTTTGGGCAACGTTAAATACGCTGTTACATTAAAATGTATAAGACGCCTCCAAAATCCAAGGGTCCTGCAGGGAGCAGGAAGAAGTCAAACTCGGACAATGAAGATAGACTCAAAACCTTCTCAGAGATTCCTTATGGGTCTCAGACGTCAGTCCCCATTGGTGACCTAGGGCGTGACGAACATGTTATAAAGAAAGGTTTGCCCACGGTCGAGGAGCCAATGACTGCACCTCACCTGGACACGGGACTCCAGGCCTACGTAGATACCATGCTGACACAAGCCATACAGGTTAGCCAACAGGATAGCCACAGATTTACCACAGATTATATAAACAGAACCATGACAACTGCAACGGGTAAAATAATAGACGAAATAAGTAAACGTCTGGACGAAAAATTTGGCCAACCAGCAGCAGCAGATAATGTTATGTGGCCGCAGGCACTGCCAAATGAAATGAATGGTATTCCTAATCTGGCAGTGCCACCGCCATTTATACCACGACATGGAATTCCCTTCCAAAATAGTAGTAGAACTAACTCCAATAGCTTAGGTGGACAAAGTATCCATGCTTTATCAGACACTGGTACTAACCCCAATAATTTCAAACGCTTTGAAATAGATAAGTGGGATGTCAAATATGACGGTACCTCATCAGTTTCGGATTTTATTTTTCAAATAGACACTCTGAAGCGTCAGAATAGATACAGTGACGAAGAGTTCTACCAGAACGTTCATGTGTTATTTAGAGATAAAGCCAAAGAATGGCTTTGGAATTTCATAAGGCGTAATCCCAACGCGAATTATGAATTATTACGCCATGCTTTAAAGTCAGAATACGGGAGAATCGAAAACGATTATGAAATATTTCAGAGTCTGGTGGCCAGATATCAGCTACCTGGTGAGACTTTCGATGATTATTTCAAAGCAATGATCCGCACACATGATAGACTGAGGAATCCTATGCCGATTAAGGAGTTGATCGGCATTATACAAAGTCACTGTAGACAGATGTTGTTCAGCAGATCGGCAAACTCTCTTGATCAGCTTCGTGATTCGGGTAGACAAGCGGAGAAATTTATTAATACACAGAACGACACTAAAGCAATACACAGTGTGGGCAAACGACATGTATCTGAGGTGGAATCTGACGTAACTACGGAAAATAATGTATCAGTATCTGAGATCGAGCAGCAGATAGAAGCACTATCTAGTAAGTTGGCGCACTTGAGGAACAGACCTCTCGTTAGTGACAACACCCTAATATGTTGGAACTGCAGTTCTCAGGGTCATGGATTTAGAGAGTGTAGAGCTAGGGTAATAAATCGATTTTGTGGCGAAAAGGGGGTCATAGCTCCGCTGTGTCCAAAATGCCAGACGGGAAACCAGTGGCGGGGCGAGGAAGCGAAACGGGTACCTCGTCCCTCTCAAACGACCAGGGACCAGGGAGTTCCATAAGTCCAAAAGGAAGTTTATACAGCGTAAATCAACATAGAAAAGACATAACAACAACAGATATAATGACACAGACAGACAACAATGAAGTGACACCAGTCAGCAATAAAGAAGGACTGCGCGAGCGCGAGATAGTACGAGATAGTACGAGAAAGCAAGGAGAAGGATATTTGGTGAAATCACAGTAGGTGATTCAGAACAACCAGTAAGCAATGCAATCGCAAAGTGCCGAAAAAGATACAAGAAACGCAAGTATGAGCGATTGGCCATCAGTTCGACACGATTTGTAGGCGAAGTGGACTTGAGACCATATGCTAAGGTAACGATCTTCGAAGAGAACCTCCTAGGACTGCTAGATTCAGGAGCCTCTATAACATGCCTTGGAGAAACAGGTGAAGAGTTTGTAAGAAAGTATAATGCGGCAGTGACTAAAGTAGACTTCAAGGTAAAAACAGCAAATGGAAATAAGCAGAGGATAGTGGGTAGGTTCGTAGCTAGAGTTTCTTACAAAGGGCAAGACCATGACATGACTATATACCTGGTTCCTTCCTTAAAGCAAAGACTCTATCTAGGGATTGACTTCTGGAAGAAATTCGGCATCGCGCCACAAATAGTGGCAGAACTCTCTCTTGAAGACGCTGATAGTCTTCAAGGTAAATCGAACTTCCACAGTTTGACCACCGAACAAGCTTTCCAGTTGAGTGGTGCTAAGTCACTGTTCCCTTCTTATTCGAGGCTAGGACTAGGGAAAACCAAAGTCACAGAGCATGTGATAAAGCTGGCCGATCCAACCCCAATAAAGTCAAGACACTACCCGGTTTCACCAGCCAAGCAGAGGCTAATGTTTGAGGAGTTGGATAGGATGTTGCGCTTGGGTGTGATAGAGGAGAGTGAGTCACCGTGGAATTCGCCAATTGTATTGGTACAGAAGCCTGGGAAGATAAGGTTGTGTTTAGACTGCAGGAGAATAAATGAAGTCACGATAAAGGATGCCTATCCTTTGCCACACATAGATGGTCTTCTTAGTAGGCTACAAGATACATATTACATCTCTGGAATCGATCTAAAGGACGCCTTCTGGCAGAAACCATTAGAAGAAGCTTCAAGGGAGTTGACTGCGTTTACGGTCCCCGGTAGGCCATTATACCAATTTAAAGTAATGCCATTCGGGTTGTGCAATGCGGCTCAACGAATGTGTAGGCTAATGGATAAAGTTATTCCATCCAGTTTGCGAGACCAAGTATTCGTTTACTTGGACGACCTCTTAATAGTTTCTTCTGACTTTCAGACTCATATGGAAATATTGTCCAAGGTCGCGTTATGTCTGCGAGAAGCGGGTTTAACGATAAACATGGAGAAAAGCAAGTTCTGCCAACGCGAAATCAAGTACCTAGGGTATATCGTCGGCAACGGTTGTCTTAAAACAGACCCCTCGAAAGTAGCGGCTATCTCAGAGTTTCCTCTACCAAAGACTCCTAAGCAGCTGAGAAGATTTCTGGGTATGGCGGGTTGGTATCGCCGATTCGTTCCAAACTACGCGACGGTGTCCGCCCCAATAACGGACTGCCTCAAGAAGGCTAAGCAATTCGTACTTTCAAACGAAGCCAGAGAGTCGATAGGTTCGCTGAAGAAACTTCTGTGTACAGCACCCGTGTTGGCACACCCAAAATTTTCAAAGCCATTCGTAATACAGTGTGACGCATCAAAGTTAGGTGTAGGCAGTGTCCTACTTCAAACGGATGATAATGGCGTAGAACAACCCATAGCGTATTTGTCTCAAAAATTGAACTCGGCACAGCGGAATTACACTATAACTGAGTTAGAATGCTATGCGGCAGTACTCAGCGTAAAGCGGTTTAGGCCATATATAGAAGGGATGCCCTTCAAGATCTTGACGGACCATTCTAGTCTCCAGTGGCTTATGAGACAAAAAGATCTTAGCGGTCGACTTGCTCGCTGGAGTCTAAAGTTGCAGGGCTTCAAATTTTCAATAGAACACAGAAAAGGGTCGTTGAATGTTGTGCCTGATGCACTCTCTCGAGTTTTTTGCGATGAACTAGCTGAGTGGGAACCAGAAATCGATTTCGCGTCTCGGAGTTTTAATTCGGCTCAGTATGTAGAGTTAGTGGACACCGTAACAGAGAATAAAGCACGGCTCCCAGATGTCACGGTGTCAGACGGAATCGTGTACAAAAGGACTGAGTTTGTCAAAGGTTGTTCCGAGGCGAATATCAATGTCTGGAAATTGTGGGTCCCGAGTGAACTTACTCACAAGTTGATCGCTCAGTGGCATAATCCTCCACAGACAGCACACCCTGGCCTAGCCAAAACGGTATCGAAGCTTCGACAAAAATATTATTGGCCAGGAATGTATACCGATGTCCAAGAGTTCATAAGAAACTGCGAAGTTTGTAAAGTAACAAAACCCATTAACACGGTACAAAGGCCTTCTATGGGCAGACAAGTCGTTACAGAACGCCCAATGCAACGGTTATACATAGATTTCCTTGGACCGTATCCGCGCTCCAAAAGAAGAAATACTTGTATTTTCATTGCACTGGATCATTTCACGAAATACATATTCATAAAGGCATTCCCACACGCTACTGTTGGAAATGTTGTTAAGTATCTAGAATCCGAGGTCTTCCACATGTTTGGAATTCCGGAATATATCCACTCTGACAATGGTCGGCAATTCATTTCAAAAGAGTTTGCTCAGTTAATGAGTTCGTACGGCATTACTCATGTTAAAACTGCATTTCATTCACCTCAGAGTAATGCTGCAGAACGTGTGAATCGAAATATACTCAACAAGATAAGAGCATACATCAGGGATGATCATACTAAGTGGGACACGTATCTTTCACACATAGGGTGTGCACTCAGAAGTGAATGCCATGAATCAACGAGAGTAGATCCTTATTTTGCAATGTTCGGGTCACACATGGTGCTCCATGCCTCGGCGTACGAAGTGCTTCGAAGACTAAAGAGTCTTCAAGATGGTGAAATTGAGGTGTTTCCGCCCCACCTAAGGCTACAAGGACTGCGAAAGAAAATCAAGGAGAATCTAGATATTGCTGATAAGAAATCAAGAAGGACATATGATATCCGATCTGCGAACGTCAAGTATTCGGTTGGCCAAGAGGTATATCGGAGGAACTTTGAGCAAAGTAGTTTCAAAAACCAAAGAAATGCGAAGTTTGCCCCAAAGTATATCAAGTGCAGGATCTCCAAGAGATTGGGAAAGTCCTTGTACGAAATTGAAAATCGAGACGGTAAGGTTGTCGGTGTCTTTCACGCTAAAGACCTAAAACAATGACCAAGTGAGTAAAATGTCACGCAGGTAGATTATAGCTTCTGTAGCCCGGCTAGCTCAGTCGGTAGAGCATGAGACTCTTAACCTCAGGGTCGTGGCTGAGCCCCACGTTGTAGTAGGCGCTCCGGGTTTTTTTTGAGTAATCTATGCTAAGAAAGGAAGCAAGATTAGTCAATTTGTGACGTCGGCCTAACGGAAGAATCAGAAAAAAAGAAAAGTCGAACAAACCTAAAAAGATGACACAAAGGGAGGTCGGCTAACAATCGCTGTGATGATCCTGTTTCGTTCGTTTTCATAAGAAAGCCTAGGCTCTAAAACCGGCGAAATATCGACATTTTTTTTTGAACTAAGACGATTTCCGGCTTTGAAAAGTTCCTTCTTCTGCGTTTGATATCCGACTAAGGTGGACGTGTTGGTAATCCCGAGATAGGTTTTTTTGCAATAAATAAGAAATAAAGTTGAATTATCGAAAAGGAAGAGTCGCCGTCACGTGCTAAAACCAAGAAAAAGTTGTTTTTGTGATTCGAGGGCATTTCCCCTGTTTTTAAATATATCCGGGTTATAGTTAATCGAATCAGTGTTTCGTCTGTTTGCCGTAGTGTCAGCACGTGGACAGAAGTTCAATTCTTGATCAGGAGATTGGCGTCACATCATCCACCGCTCCTGCCTCCGTTGTTGCCAGCAAGGTCTTGGACGTGCCCATGGTGGTTGTCGTAGACAAATTACGAAAGCCACGTTTGTTGTACTCGCTGTAGGAATCTAAACTCCGACTAACAAAAGGAGTAGCCGTCATAGCATTGGTGCTAGCGTATGATACATGTTAAAATATATATATGTACTGCTATCGAAGTCACTAAACCGCTGCTCAGACCAAGAAGGCGACTTAAAGCTTCAATTAAGTGGCACATTATCATCAAGGTCATGAAGAAAAATCCAATTACATCAGGCGCCGCATCAATGCGTCATTAAAAAAATAAAGAACCATCGGTGAACGACAAATGTCAATTTGTTTCCCTTTTCTCGAACGAGTGGTGCACATAGAGCATAAGCCCAATTGGTCGATAACCAGTGCTGTCCGTTGACGTCGTCGTCATTTCCACCTTCGCCGTGCTTTATGATGTTGCCTTTGCAAAAAAAAAAAGGGGAAAAGCAGCACGCAGTAGATCTGGAGTAATCATGAGCAGAGGAGCCACAGAAATAAATAGATTTTAGATCGTAACAGTGTCCATTGTTTTTATATAATCTCTCCTTAAGTATCTCCAGCGTTCGATCTAATGCAACCAAAAAGAAAAGGAAAAAAAAAGTTTATAATAAGTGCGACACATGTGAGGCAATTGGTGACAAACGCCAACCCCCCATTTTGTCAAAGTGAGATCGTGATTTTTTTTTTACGTTCAGCAATAAAATTTTCCTCGCTAAACAAACAAATAACATCCTTCATCATTCCAGATAGATTTTTCTTGTAACAATAGGTACACCGAAGTGATGTGCACACCACGTCGGCAGCTCCAGCAAAAAAAAAGAAAAAAAAGAAAACTGTGAGTATTATTATTGTTTAACCTAAGTACAATTTTGCATACAATTTAATAAAAATAAAAGAAAATAAGAAAGAGTGATCGAGAACCAGCAGATCATGGGAGTTCTCGCCCACAGTGGTTTAGCGAGGGATGTTTCGAACCTCATAAATTATTTCATCGAAGCCAAATTCCGTTTGTCATCAATTCTTGCCAATCGCATAATCTACCTTTTTTAATACTGTTGTCATAAGTAAATTATTCTCGTTACTCGCCGAGTAGCTTTTCGCTAACCCAAATGCTTAGATAGTTATTGGGATCTCGTAGTTTTAAACATTATATGTTAATTGAAATATAAGTCCAAGCGACAGTTTTTTTTATATACTAATAGATTTAAAATAAAATAGGAGCAACTAAAAAAAAAAAAAAATATAACTACCGTGAGATTATTGTTTTGTTGCAAACAGCTCATATGTCTAAAGGAGGCACAATTTTCTATTTCATATTCTGAAATAAATATATATTTTACATACTTATTGGAACGCTAAAACAAAAAAAAAAAACGCTGGTATACAGACTAATTCCATACAATAATCTTAACAATTCTTTTGTTCCAAATTGAACAACATTTTATAGTATTAAGGTTCCTTATTTGCATATGTATTGTTTTCATTTCTGAGTATTTTGTATTTTTTTTTGACCTATTTGTTTTCATAAGAAGAAAAAAAAGGAAATAAACAAAACGGAAAATAAAAGTCGCGGAATTTTATACATATTGGATAAATTCAATCAATTGTGCTGAGATTTTTATCAATGTTAGGGTCATACGTAAATTGGTCTTACGTAATTTGAGCAGTGCTTCTTTTCAAAAAAAAAAAAAACTTATTAATGTAATAAGGGCAGCTGTAAGGAAGAGAACTCTGGTTCATACCTTTACCTTGTACAGGAATCTCACGACATTGAAACTGATAATTTTACAACGGAAGACGTAATAATTCCCAAGCATCCAAGGTCTGCAATCCAAGCCAACATAATCGATGTTTAAGCATGATAAGCGCATAGCTTATCAATATATGCTCAGCGCATGCTGATTCTTTTGGAGTCTATGCATTGTTAAAGGATTTCCCTGTTCGATCATACGGTAGCACCAACTGCATCGAGCAAGGCATGCTTCCAAGCCGTTTTTATTTCTCTCCGTTGTACATTTCCTGTCGTTTGCTGACATTGAGTTTTTTTTTGACAAGGCTTTTAAGGCAAAAGGAATATTTCAATTACTGATTTTGAATAAAAAAAAACCGTTATGTAGATAAGGCGAGAAGTCAGTTCGGGTGAGAGGAGGCAACGCGGCGTGAGCGAGACGGAAGACTCGCAGTCAGGATCTGAATGAAGTTGAAGCTGTTAGTGTCGGTGTCATGGTGCAGCCCACGTTCCATAGCCGGGAATTTAAAATGTATTTACAGCGACGCCTTGACTTCCGGCACAGCGGTGTCACATTTCGTCATGCAACAGAACAAAAAGGTTCTCAGGTTGCGAGGCTAACAGCCCCCCTTACCAGGTCGAAATATGGCAACGTAACAGAATGTTAGCGAAGTTCAACTGAAATTTGCACCACGCGGATGTAAAAAAATGGCCGATGCCAAGTCATTTAGCGTGCATAAATTTTGTCTGCAATTAGTAAAGCAAAGTTGATTTTTTTTAAACAATAAATTCCGAAAATTATATGTGCGTCACACGTATACGTCCCCACAGGAAACGGCGTCATATAAAAATAAACTTTAAACTTTTTTGTTGCTAAAATTGTTAAGCAAAGAATGTTCGCGAAGTTCAACTGCAATTTGCACCACGCGGATGTAAAAAGATGGCCGGTGCCAAGCCATTTAGCGTGCATAAATTTTGTCTGCAGTTAGTAAAGCAAAGTTGATTTTTTTTTAACAATTAATTCCGAAAATTATATGTTCGTCACACGTATACGTCCCCACAGGAAACGACGTCATATAAAAATAAACTTTAGTGTTTGAAATTTTGTTGCTAAAATTGTTAAGCAAAGAATGTTCGCGAAGTTCAAGTGCAATTTGCACCACGCGGATGTAAAAAGATGGCCGATTCCAATCCATTTAGCGTGCATAAATTTTGTCTGCAATTAGTAAAGCAAAGTTGATTTTTTTTAAACAATAAATTCCGAAAATTCTATGTGCGTCACACGTATACGTCCACACAGGAAACGGCGTCATATAAAAATAAACTTTAGTGTTTGAAATTTTGTTGCTAAAATGGTTAAGCAAAGAATGTTTGCTAAGTTCAACTGTAATATGCACCACGCGGATGTAAAAAGATGGCCGATGCCAAACCATTTAGCGTGCATAAATTTTGTCTGCAATTAGTAAAGCAAAGTTGATTTTTTTTAAACAATAAATTCCGAAAATTATATGTGCGTCACACGTATACGTCCCCACAGGAAACGGCGTAATATAAAAATAAACTTTAAACTTTTTTGTTGCTAAAATTGTTAAGCAAAGAATGTTCGCGAAGTTCAACTGCAATTTGCACCACGCGGATGTAAAAAGATGGCCGGTGCCAAGCCATTTAGCGTGCATAAATTTTGTCTGCAGTTAGTAAAGCAAAGTTGATTTTTTTTTAACAATTAATTATTATTATTAATTATAAATGCGTTATATGTGCGTCACACGTATACGTCCCCACAGGAAACGACGTCATATAAAAATAAACTTTAGTGTTTGAAATTTTGTTGCTAAAATTGTTAAGCAAAGAATGTTCGCCTCGGATAAAGGTATCCAGAGCCTTGTCTCTGTATGTTTCTATTAATACGTGCATTGCATCCGGTGTAATATCCATACTTGAAATTTTGTTAAGAATTAATGTCAAATGTTGGTTGATTGATTGGTAGTATTGTTCAACGCTATTGTTACCTTGGGTCAATGTTGTCATCTGGTACTCTAACGCACCTAGATCGCGTGTGCCAGTGTAGTGGGTAGTCAAACATTTGGATATACACTCCCAATTTAGTGGGGTGTTGTACGATTCTCACACTGCATCTGCGTTGCCAACTTTTCTATTTCGAATTGTGTTAAGAATACCAAAATATTTAGGAGTACCTTTTAGGCTTTTATAGAGGTTGAGAATTCTTTGAACGCTCTTCCTACATGAACTGAATTCACCTGGATTCCCGGAAAATTCTCTTAGACTTCGGACTACTTCCGGAATTTTGTGTAATCATTAAGATTGCCGACAAATTGTGAATCAATTGTTTGTTCTACTCATTTTTAGAAACTCGCATGAGGATTAATTATTGATTGGACAATGCCTTTGCATTGCTCATTGCATACTCTTGCAACAATACTTGTTAAAAGAGCTTCAAGTTCTGGTGAAGCGATTACTTGGTTATTAGCCGATTGGTCGGTTGGTGGAGGTATATTAAAATGTATTGGGAAAGGAATGGGTCTACCTAATATCAGAAGGGGGTAAAGTGTCGGAAGTAGTACCCATGGTTCGCATCCTGTTCTCTTTTTCTTTCTTTGATTTAGGAATTTTGAAGTCTTTTTAGTATGAAATATTTATAATATAAAAAAAATTAAAATTAATCTATATTTTCTTGTCTTTGATTTAATATTTAAAAAGTTTCACTTTTTTTATAATTTGCGCCCAAAAGGGGTTTGCATCCTTATTATGTTCGGCAATATGCTTGGCACAGGGTGGGCGTTAAGGAAAAGGAGAAGAAGAGAGGAGATGTCTATGAGCTTGTGTCTTGAATGCCTGTGGATCATAGTGATGTGGAAAGACAGAGCTTGGCAGAGCATTCCACATACGTGTTGTACGGCTGAAGAACGAATCCCTGAATTTAACTGTACGTCCGAAGATGGGCTTAAGGGCAAACTGATGTGCATTTAGAGCACCACGAGTACCAACATTTTATTATGCTGTCTAGATCAGAGTTTAGCGTGCTTAACATACGAAGTTGTTTGAGTTCCACATGAGATGTGGAGGTACGTTCCTCAAACTTATATGAGAAGCTGAGAGTGCTGTCGTCAGCGAATGAGTGAATTGGATTAGAAGTCACAGATAAGAGATCATTAATAAAAATGAGAAAGAGTGACGGGGACAGAACAGAGCCCTGTGGAACGCCAGCATTTATGTGGTGTATTTCAGACTTGAATCCGTCCAAAACAACTTGAATTGAGCGGTCCAAAAGATAGTTTCTAATCCAATGAAGCAGCTTATCATCGACACCAAAGACACGCATTTTTGACAAAAGAGCTTGATGCCAAACTCTGTCAAATGCCTTAGAAATATCGAGTGCAACAGCTCTGCTTTCACCAAATTGATGCAAAGACCGGTTCCACTGTTCGGTGAGATATACCATCAAATCACCAGTGGAACGTTGCCCACGAAATCCGTACTGCCGGTCGCCTTTTTTGGGTATGGGCTGGACAAAGGCTGTTTTCCAACTTCTCGGGAAGAGTCCAGAAGAATAGGATAGATGGAAAAGCTTACGCAATGGTAATGCCAGCTTGGAAGAACACCTCTTCAGAACTAACGGGGAAATACCATCTGGCCCAGCGGTTTTGTGAATGTTGAGATCGTTTAAAACTCTAGCAACTGCACGAGTACCAATGAAGATCTGTCCCATAGAGTGTTCAATATTCGGGGGTGCAGGCGGCATCAATGCAAAATCTGGAAGCGTGGAGCTAGCTGCAAAATGTGCAGCCTCATTTTTAGGTCGTAGGCGAATTTGATTCGCCGAAGATGAGCATTGCAATCATTTCTGGCTCGTTTTAACTTTTTTCGGTTTTCCTCTGTAGGGTTTGCTTTGTAACGGGTGTTTTTTTGGGAGGTTTGTTTTTCCGATAGATGTCGTTTTATTTTATGACAGTTGTTTTGACAGCTCAAAGTGGCATTTCTACTCAGTATTGTTTGGCAAATCATTATGAAAAAAAAAAAAAAAAAAAAATGACATTTGTGAAAAATAGTCGTGGTAGCCATATGCCAGAAATTGTGTTTAAATGTTAAATGCCAAAAAATTATCTACCAAATAAAAAACCGAAAGCATACCTCTCTAATCCTAGAAGAATCTTTACAGCTCGAGTCCTACCATCCATCATCCTTTGGTTTGATAGACTTATCCCTGAAGGGGATAAACTTTCTAATACCAATAAGATGTTACTATAAGACTTGTTCCTATGGACATTCTGGAATCTAGGCAATAGGGTCTGGAATTAGGGGACCAAGCATACCAAATTCGTTATGTAGGACTAAGATGCGACTGGACATTCTGGAATCTGGGCAATAGGGTCTGGAATTTGGGGACCAAGCATTTTCTCAAGCGATTCGTATGAAATTTGGTATGTAGGACTAAGATACGCCTGTAAGACTTGTTCCTATGGAAATTCTAGGATCTGGCCAATAGGGTCTGGAATTTTGGGACTACGCAATTTCTCAAGCGATTCGTATGAAAATTCGGTATGTATGACTAAGATGCGACTATAAGACTTGTTCCTATAGAAATTCGGGAATAGGGCATAAAGGGTCTGGAATTTTGTGGACCATGTAATTTCTCAAGCGATTCGTATGGAACTCGGTGTGTATGACTAAGATAAGAACTTTAAGACCTGTTCCTATGGAAATTCTGGGATAGGGCCAATAGGGTCTGGATTTTTGTGGACCAAGCAATTTCTCAAGCCAATCGTGTTAAATTCGGTATGCAGGACTTAGATGTGACTATAAGACCTGTTCCTATGGAAAATATGGGATCTGGTCAATAGGGTCGCAATTTTGGTCCAAGCAATTTCTCAAGCGATACATATGAAATTCGGTAAGTAGGACTAAGATGCGACTATAAGAATTGTTCCTATGGAAATTATGGTTTCTGGCCAATAGGGTCTGGAATTTTGCAGACCAAGCAATTTCTCAAGCGATTCGTATGAAATTAGGTATGTAGGACTAAGATGCGACTATAAGACTTGTTCCTATGGGAATTCTGGGATATGGCCAATTCGGTATGTATGACTAAGATGCTACTATAAGACATTTTCCTATGGAAATTATGGGATCTGGCCAATAGGGTCTAGAATTTTGCGTCCAAACGTTTCGGATGAAATTCTGGGATTGTGGACCACGCAATTTCTCAAGCGATTCGTATGAAATTCGGTATGTAGGACTAAGATACGTCTATAAAAATTGTACTTATGAAAATTCTGGGATAGGGCCAATAGGGTCTGGAATTTTGTAGACCAAGGAATTTCTCAAGGGATTCGTATGAAATATGTAGAACTAAGATGCGATTTTAAAACTCGTTCCTATTGAAATTCTGGGATCTGGCCAAAAGTCGCTGGAATTTAGGGGATCAAGCAATTTCTCAAGCGATTTGTATGAAATTTGGTATGTAGGACTAAGATGCGCCTGTAAGACTTGTTCCTATGGAAATTCTAGGATCTGGCCAATAGGGTCTGGAATTTTGGGACCACGCAATTTCTCAAGCGATTCGTATGAAAATTCGGTATGTATGACTAAGATGCGACTATAAGACTTGTTCCTATGGAAATTCGCAATTTCTCAAGCGGTTCGTATGAAATTCGGTATGTAAGACTAAGATTTGACTATAAGACTTGCTCATATGGAAATTTTGGGATCCGGCTAATAGGGTCCGGAATTTTGGGGACCAAGCAATTTCTCAAGCGATGAAATTTTTGGGACCAAGTTATGATATGAAATTCGGTATGTAGGACTAAGATTTGGCTATAAGACTTGTTCCTCTGGAAATTTTGGGATCCGGCCAATAGAGTCTAGAATTTTGGTGAACAAGCAATTTATCAAGCGATTCGTATGAAATTCGGTATGCTGGACTAAGATGCGACTATAAGACTTGTTCCTATGGAAATTTTGGAATAGGGCCAATAAAGTCTGGAATTTTGTGAACCAAGCAATTTCTCAAGCGATTTGTATGAAATTCGGTATGTACGACTAAGACTATAAGAATTGTTCCTATGGAAATTCTGGGATAAGGCCAATAGGGTCTGGAATTTTGGGGCAATTTCTCAAGCGATTCGTATGAAATTCGGTATGCAGGACTAATATGCGGCTATAAGACTTGTTCCTATCGAAATTCTGGGTTAGGGCCAATAAGGTCTGGAATTTGGTGGAACAAACAATTTCTCAAGCGATTCGTATGAAATTAGGTATGTAGGATTAAGATGCGACTATAAACCTCGTTCCTATGGAAATTCTGGCATCTAGCCAATAGGGTCTGGAATTTTTGGGACCAAGCGATTTCTCAAGCGATTCGTATGAAATTCGGTATGTAGGACTAAGATGCGGCTATAAAATGTGTACCTATAGAAATTCTAGGGTCTGGCCAATAGGGTCTGGAATTTTGTGGACCATGCAATTTCTAAAGCTTCGCAATTGTTGCCGCCTCCGAGTCCTCTGACCGTGACTGGAGTGTTTTGCCCCTAGGCTCACCTTTAGTTGCGTATAGAGGTTGTGAGTTTCAAAACCTAGGTGCAGAGCTAAATGGCTGAAAATGGGCTGGATTAAGGTGTAATGTGACCCGAGCCGAGGATCGACCAGACTGGGGGCCCATAAATAGCCCAGTCTCTATCGGAGCCATCTAGATACCTGGTAACCTCTAGATCTCACACCAAAAAATGTTCTCTAAAAACCGAGACCGGCACTCACCAAATGCCGAAACAAAACGAGACCAGCACTCACAACAAGCTGGAAACAAGCGTGGCAAGTGGCTCTAACCGTAAAGGTGGGCTCCCGACTGCTTAAACCAAGGTAGTATTGAATCCTAAGGCCCATATGCCAGGGACAAGTACCACCAGCAAAAGTGAAGCCGATAACGGGTCACGCAACATACCGCCGACGAAGATTCGGTACCGGTATCGTCGAGCGGCTTTTATAGTTTTAGAAAATGTTGTGACCGGCACAACTATTCGATCCCCGACCACACACTCGCTGCACTGTACCCAAATCTGTTTTTCATAAATCACTTATTTTATGATCGGCCTGTCTCATTGCCAGTACATTCGTGTACCGAGTTTCCGAATTCACATCCACCACTAATCTGCAGAGTACGTACGGATGGCTGGTGTTTGTAATAAGAAACCGATCGAGATACGATAAAGGCACTGTGATCCTTTAAGCATCTCGAGTTTCAAGCACAGCACGCAGCTCATTAATGCCGATACGATACCGAGAACTTCAGGAAAGTAAACTGGAACCGGTTTAGATCTGAAGTTGAAGCAGCCAGGGGACTGCAGAAATCTGGAGAATAACGAAATTGATGATGCTATCAGAAATTTCGAGATTGCGGTAAACACAGCCATCGATCGGCAGAAAACAATACGCACCAGCAGAGATCGCTTCCAACACCTGCCTGGGCATATACAGGCAATACAGGAAGATGACCTGACCAAACGACTCCAGAACATCAAACCAGGTCCTGATGCTTTTAAGAAGCTGAACTCTCTGGTCGGAAAGCGTATTTCCATTTCAGAGAGTATCACGTTTGGAGATCAAGTAGCATCCAGTCCTGTTGGAAAAGCCGAAGCCTTTGCCTGCCATTTTGAAAGGAGCTTTACGGACCGACCACCAACGCATCTTCCAGATTTTTTGGAAGAGTTGGAAAGTCTTCTGGAAGACGCCACTTCTGCAAGTAATCCTGTAGTGCGGTTTAGTGAAGAAAACCCCGCTAGAGCGCCCGTAGACGTTGAAATGTTTACCAAAACAGCTATTGTCAGTGATTTAATAATGAGTGGAAACTCAAAAAATTCATCGGGCATTGACAGGATTTCTAACTTTTTGCTTAAAAAGTTACCGGGTATGGCAATCTTGATGTTAACCATCATTTTCAACAATTGCCTTAACAATGGTTACTTTCCAGACAACTGGAAGGTGGCCAAAGTAGTACCAGTACCCAAGAAAACTGACCGCTCAAGCGTAACTGGTTACCGTCCAATAGCTTTACTGTGTTGTATCAGTAAAGTATTCGAGTCTTTGATCCGTAAAAAGATCAATACGTTTTGTTCGGAAAGAGGCCTTATTCCTTCCTTTCAATTCGGTTTCCGAGAGAAGCACTCTACGGTGCACCCTCTGCTGAAACTTCACAGCAACGTCACTCGAGGACTGAACGTTAAAAACAGTACAGTAGCCTGTTTTCTAGACATCGAAAAAGCCTTCGATAGTGTATGGATCAACGGGCTACTGTTCAAACTTATTAGATTTGGCTTCCCCAATTATATTGTAAAAATAATGATTTGTACAGATTTTTGGCGACTCATCCACTAGAAAAGGGATTAAAGCCGGAGTTCCTCAAGATTCCAGACTTGGCCCAGTCCTTTTCAACATCTACACGGCGGATCAACCCACCAATACAGCCGGAACAAGCAGCATGCTTTACGCGGATGACTCCATTACGTATGCCGTTTCTCTCTCTCCTGAGATAGCTGCCCGAAGAGTGGAGGAACACCTCCGAAATCTTTGGGAGTACTACCTGAAGTGGGGACTGAAGATCAACGCCAACAAATCGGAACTCATCTGCTTCCGAGTGCCAGCAACCGAAACAAGGATAAGAAAAATCTCAAGCCGGTGCAGAGGCTTAAAAATCACCCTTCCGGATAACACGACAATAAACACCAAGTCAGAGACTAAGTACCTGGGAATCAACTTTACTGAGAGGCTCAAGTTTAACTCTCACATCAATAAAACATTGAAAAAAGCGAACTACGCTCTTCATTTGGTGCACCCGCTACTAAGAAGACGAAACGGACTATCCAACAACACCAGGCTGCTCATCTACAAGCAGCTCATCAGGCCAGTGATAACCTATGGCTATCCCATATGGTTCACCGTCTCACCAACAACGATGAAAAGGATCTCCCTATTTGAAAGGAAGGTACTTAGGATCTGTACAGGACTCTGGAGGGTGCCAAAAAGCTATAAGTTTGTGTCGACTGCAAGACTTTACGACGCGGCAGGTCTCCTGCCAATAACCGACCAATTGTTCTAAATGGCAAAGAAATTCGTTGATGGGTTAGAAACACATCCAAGTCCGGAGATGCAAGGACTGAGAATCGAGGAAATCGCGCCAAGCCACCGCTATATAAACATCAGAGGATTCACAGATGCTAGATACAACGACATCCTTAATAATCAAGACGCCTCCTTCTACGAGAAGGCCAACAATCAACATATCAGAGGATGAAGATCGCCCTGTTTATACCCCATTTAATATTTTTTCTTCCATTTTTATTTTATTTTAAAATTTATCGTTTAAAATTAAATTACTTTAAATATAAACATGTAGTGGATTAAGTAGTAAATAATATTGTTTAATAAAAGGCAATGCAAAAAACGACAATGTAAATACGTCGGGCCCCTATTGTTGATATTACGAAATAGTAATATCAGCAGGAGGGCAATTCTAAGGCGAACGTTAAGTTGCTCGACTGCAGAATGGAAATAGATGTCACAGGTCGACCGTGTGTGTTCAATGCTTGCACTTGTATTTGTGTATTGAACCCTTGTTCATGCACACGATGCTGTCGTTCCATTGGTGGATCGCAACAAACCAATCATATTGGTGGGTCGATCCATCCAAAATATTATAAAAGACCACTGCTGTGATTACTAAGGGCGGCAGTTGAAATCTAAGAACACAACACACAACATCACAAATCTCTTAATATAACTGACTCATAATAAATAAATAAATAAACGTTATAATAAATTACATAAAGCCAATTAAACGTTTGTGTTTAACTTAACATTCAACTCGCCCGCATACTCCCTCTTCACCTACGGGAAAGCACGGGGACTGTGCGCTACAAAATTGTTGGCAGCGGTGGGATCACACCAAATAAAAAAAATATAATTAAATAATAAAATACAACAAAAAAAAGTATAAGGAGTAAAACCCGGCCACAAAAGGGGAAGTTAAAAAAAAACAAATAAGTGATAACATAAAGTGAAAGTGTAATCCTTATAAAGCGTCAAACCCGGCTACAACAAGGTATAAAAAAAAGTGCTAAAAAAGTGCAGAAGACCTAAGATAGTAAGACCTGGCGAACTCCCAAGTGGACGCCGGACGCAAAGTTTGGGCAGTGATTCAAAGAAGACCAGACCGTAATATCAACTTTAGGGCGCGAAGCCTACCTGGCACCAGCATTAGCAGCACCATCAACGACGGCAGCAGCATCCGCAACACCAACAACGACGGCAGATAATTTTTATTAAAAATTCATCAAGAAAAAAAACAGCACCCGCCAAACTAGGGGGCGGACAGCACCAGCATTTTCAGAACCACCACAATCAGCACCAGCATCAACAGCCTCAGCATCAAAAGTAAAAAAAAAGGGTTTTTAAAAATAAAAAAACAGGGTATATATAAAAAATTAATTTAAAAAAAAAAATTAAAAAAAATCGAAAAAAATTTTTTTCTTATATTTTATATTTTAATATATAAATATTTTTATATATACTTTTAAAAAAAACTATATCCTCGTAAAAAGTACCTCGTAAAGTTTAAAGGGTTATTCTGGTTCGCGTAAGTTTCGTTCTCGGTCGAAAGTTTAAGAATTTTTTTCAAAATTTTTACGCGAAGTCGTTTTGGGACAGTTGCACTGTTCAAAGAGTTACCCTTCCAGTATTATCCTTTTCCGAATCCTAAAACTCCTACAATGGAAGTTACAATTACCATGTCAGATGCATATAATTTAGTACCAGAGTTTGACGGAACTCCGGCTAATTTAAATAAATATGTATCATGTTGTAAAACCATTTTTGCGCATACAAAGTCCGAAGTGGAAACGCAACTATTTCTGGAAATTGCAAAACATGGGAAAGCATTCGATATTATTCAATATCGAAATGTAACCACATGGAATTAGCGAAAGAAGTAGAGTGCCATTTTAAAGATGATCGCTCTCGAAGTTCAATCCAAGGAGAAATTTCCCAAGCTAAGCAAACTAGCAGAGAAACAGTCCAAGAATTTGGTGAAAGACTAATTGATCTATTCAACGCGCTAAATTCCTCAACCTAGACCCAAATAGCCGATGAAAACGTAAGAAAATTCCTAGTTGCTGAAAACGAACGACTAGTAATCAACGCATTTGAGGATGGATTAGTAAATCATGACCTTAAAATTCTCGTAAAGGCACGAGCAATAAGGGATATGAAACAGGCCACGCACTATGCCCAAGAGCAATCTCTGCGTTTGAATTCAGCGAGACAAACTGTTAGGACGACTGGACGTTACACACAGTCAAACGAACACATATTCTGCAATACTTGCAAAAAGGCAGGTCATACGTCTGAAATGTGTTTTCGAAACAAAAGTTTCCCAAATTTTATCCCGAAGAATATAAAGAAAGAGGTACAGCGTTTAATTTGTAGTTACTGCAATAAGTCTAATCACTCGTATCAAGAATGCAGGACGCGGCAAAGAAACGAGGTACAAAGGAATCCGCGACCACAAGATCAAACTTCCCGCACATCTCAGTCACAACAATTTAATCCTTTCAGCGAAAATAGATTAAATAACAATAATCACAATTTAAGATATGTTGTAACAGAACAACAATGCATTTGCAACTCGCAATCTTTCCCAAATCAAAACGACTGCCGTAATCCACAAACACCAACTAGACTCGATATTTCATTTTGTGCGCAATACAAAGAACCTATCATAAAAATTCAATTTAGTCCATCTGAGAAAATATATCTAAATTTATTAATAGATACAGGCGCTCAGGTTAGTCTTTTAAGAAATTTAGCTGTTTTTACAAATCTGCTTGAAAATTCACAGAAAAACCTAAGTGTACAATATCAACGATTTCCGGTGATCGTATGGACACTCTTGGCACAATTGTGGGTTCAATAGAATTCGATTCAGATGCAGAATTTATTTGTTTTAAGCACACTTTCCATGTTTTAACCAAAAATGTTCATTTACATTACGATGGTATATTAGGAAATGATTTTTTAACTAAATATGGGTGTAAAATTGATTATTCCAAACAAAATTTAAGCTTTAATTTAAAAAATGACGCCATTTATACAATAAAAAACAAAACTCCATCAAATATAGATACAGGTACAAATCAAACTAAAAAATTTCAAAATAATGAAGTAAAATTCTTCTTACCTAATAAAAGGGTACTACCTACGTGTAATATAAAAGGTGATCGTAAAAATCGGTATGAAAGCACGTCAAAAGTAGACGAATGACACAACCATCACGATAGTATAGCTTACGATCAACGATCTACATCCATAAAAAATAAGAATAAAACCGCTTTTGGAAATTCAAAATCCTAATAAAAATGATAACCATAACACAACTTCATACGACGCAATTGTTTCTGAGCAGCGAACTGTGACCCTAAAACCTAGGAGTGAACAACTAACAGAAACCCCATTTCTCTACAAAGAACACAATAATGTGATGGTTTTAACCAGATCTCATGCTAAAAAGCAACGAATTCTTTCGGAACAGTTCAACGAGTATAACAATTGTAGAAATAACCTCGAAACCAGCGAAAATAATCAAAATTTGAGTGTAATAGAAAAAAGAAGGTCGATTTTCGCCAACAACAACCTAGAAGCAAAAGTAATAATTTTACCTTTAGTATCCTCACCTGATGAATTTATTCTTAAAACCCTCAATCAAAAGTTTATTAAACCAGGCATAGGACAAATGGGAAAAAGGAATTTTATTGCACTACCTTGCCCATACCCTTTCGAACGAGCACAGACAAAAATATGACTCAAGCGACACTAAACGATCTTAACGACATTCTTAGGTCAAAAAACTATCGTAAAATCGGGTATTCAATACCAAAACTTAAATTTGAGGTCAATAACGAGCTTAAACGTTTATTGGAAGAAGTATATTCCAATCAAACTGCTGACATTTGTCTTTATATTGATGACAAAATACATTTACATGACGAAAAAGACATTTTAGAGATTTTAATACAATATCATGACTCACCACTCGGAGGACACCAAGGCATCCAACGAACATTAAAGCGTATAAAATCAAAATACTTCTGGTCTACAATGAACTCAGACATTAAAAATTATATTAAAAAATTCACCTCCTGCCAGTTAAATTAAAGTAGACGAAATCCACCTATACCGATGAAACAAAGCCCTAATGTGAGCTATAATTAAGAAAACTTTGCAAACGAAATAAAGCACGGCTTCAACACGGTTATCAAATAGCGAGGAAAAAAATTATTAAAAGGAAAGACAACGCTAAAAAATATTATGACAAATCGACTGTATCAAAACAATTCAATGTAGGTGATAGAGTACTTTTATGTAACAACACGCGAAAAAATAAGTCTTCATTATGGGAAGGACCATACGAAATAGCAAAAATTATATCAAACGAAAACAGTGTTATTAGAATCAAAAATAAAACAAGGCTTGTACACAATAACCATCTTAAGCATTTTGTCGATTAAAACTTCACACTTGTTTCTTTATTTATATATTTATTTATTTCTTTACCTTCGGCACATGCTGGAAAGTTGGTATTTATACAGCCAAAAATTTCACAACAAAACCACAATATGTACGCATGCATGATGGAACACCCGCTTTTTACCATAATTTTCATCATTATAACAAAAAAAAAAACAATACATTAGTATTTTTTGAACCTTTATTATCTATATATTACATACTACTATCATATTATATATTACCTTATACATATACCTTTTATCGTCCACAATAAAATAAATAAAACCCTTTATAATCGTAATTATATGATAAAACTACAAATATTCATTTTTGTCATATGTGATTTCATCTTAAAAAAAAAAAAAAACAATAAATTAGTATTTATTTAACCTTTATTATCTATATATTACATACTTCTATCATATTATATATTAAAAAAAAGAGAAAACAATAAATTAGTATTTTTTTAACCTTTATTATCTATATATTACATACTACTATCATATTATATATTACCTTATACATATAACTTTTATCGTCCACAATAAAATAAATAAATATTTTCTATATCATATCTGCAGAGTACGTACGGATTGGCTGGTGTTTGTAATAAGAAACCGATCGAGATACGATAAAGGCACTGTGATCCTTTAAGCATCTCGAGTTTCAAGCACAGCACGCAGCTCATAAATGCCGATACGATACCGAGAAACAGTTGGTGCACATGCAGATATTACGAAATAGTAATATCAGCAGGAGGGCAATTCTAAGGCGACCTTTAAGTGGCTCGACTGCAGAAGGGAAATAGATGTCGCAGGTCGACCGTGTGTGTTCTATGCTTGCACTTGTATTTGTGTATTGAACCCTTGTTCATGCACTCGATGCTGTCGTTCCATTGGTGGATCGCAACCAACCAATCATATTGGTTGGTCGATCCATCCAAAATATTATAAAAGACCACTGCTGCGATTACTAAGGGCGGCAGTTGAAATCTAAGAACACTACACACAACATCACAAACCTCTTAATATAACTGACTTATAATAATAAATTGATAATAATAAACGTAATAATAAATTACATAAAGTCAATTAAGCGTTTGTGTTTAACTTAACATTCAACTCGCCCGCATACTCCCTCTTCGCCTACGGGAAAGCACGGGGACTGTGCGTTACAAAAAGTTGGGAGGTATGCCTGAGGAGCAGCTAACGAAAAGACAAAAGGAGTCCGTAGCATGGGCGAAGTTGACTGCGGAAGGTGGAAAAAATCCCGCCAAGGACCTAGGGCCGAAAAGGCAAAGGTCTCAGGAAGAGGTTGAAGCCGGAAGCAGCAAACAAGCTAAGGTGCAAGCGGTGACTCCACCGGTGTCTCTTAAGACGCACAAGACGTCGTCATCGTCAAAGAGCATGGGCTGATGAAAGCCGTCATTGACAATAGTCAAGAGGATGGGAGCGGGGAAAATGAAAATCGGTGTTCAACGCGCTAAACTCCATTTTCTTAAAGGTTCTGAGAGAGAATCCGGGACCTCCCCCTTCCTGCAGAGATGCAGGTTGGTATCAGGGACGCGTCAAGCTGACGACGTGTTCAGATCGGAGATCGGTTGATCTCTATAAAAAAGCGGTTGCCGAAGTGGGTGAAGTGTGGCCAGGAGCAAAGCTTGCGGCCGTAAGCAGGGAAGAAATTCCTAGCAGGCCAAGGGCGCGCGTCTGGCTTCCTACCGAACGTGCCGACGCTAAAGCTGTAATAGAGATAATCGCAGCCATAAATCCAGACCTTCCGGCATCAAACTGGAAGATTGTGAAACAGGAGGAGGCTAAGGGTAACTTTAGATTATAAACTATGGTAATCAACAAGGAATCCGTGGCTCCTCTTGCAAATACTAAGGGAGTTATCAACTTCGGTTTCGGGTCGATAACTCTCAAGGTCTATAAGGCAGACGATGTCAATAAGGGTAAAGGAGCGGACCATTCCGATCACGGGGGTCCCGACTGCGCTGTTGATATCGAGCTTACCCTAGAGGTTATTAGTCGGTCCAGCGAGTCCGCTTTAGTAACGAGGATGGGCAACCTTTTTGCCATGGAGTCTGACGAGGAAAACTTGTTGGACTCTATTGAAGAAAGCACTGTCAACAAGACGGTGATTGAGTCAAAGGGGAACGAGACGGAATGTGCCGGCGGATCCTCGGAGACTGAGGTAGCATGAATGCTAACGATGGGGGAAAGGTAAGTATAAATATGTTAAACATAATTCAAATAAACCTTTACCATACCAAAATTGCTTCGGCAGCTCTTCTACTTAGATTAGCAGAAACAGGGGAAGATCTCGTCCTAATCCAAGAGCCATGGATAAATGGAGCTAGGATCTGTGGGCTCGGACTTAAAGGGTATAAAGTCCCATACTCAAGTAAGTCAGAGAAGATTAGATCTTGTATTCTGGATAAAACTAACCTGAATATATTCCTTTTATCACAATATAGTGACGGTGACATAACTGCGGCCAGCATTGAAGTCGGAAATGAAAAATTCTGGCTGGTTTTTGCATACATGGACCGGGAAAAGCAGACTCCACCAAAAATACTGGAGTATTTTTCTGATGCAGAGAAAAGGAAAATTGGGGCGATCCTAGGATGTGATGCAAACGCTCATCACACAATATGGGGCAGCACCGACGTAAATGAGAGAGGTGTCATTTTTTGAATACTTATTAAAACCTCGCTATTTGTAATATTGGGCAAGAGCCCACTTTCATAATAAAGAATAGGCGAGAAGTACTCGATGTAACTCTCGTATCAGACTTTGTAGTGTATAAGGTGAGAGAATGAAAGGTTGCAAAAGAACACTCATTCTCAGACCATCGCTATTTAATTTTCAAGCTAAATATCAAACCTGCCCTTCGTGAGTCCTTTAGAAATAAAAAAAGGGCAAACTGGGGTATCTATAGGGATATGCTAGCGAAACTATTACCGGTGGCTCCAAAGCCACCAGTCACTATAGAAGAGATAGATACCATGGTAGACACTGTAACAGGTACCATGAATCGCTCCTTCGATGCTGTCTGCCCTGTGATAAAACCAAGGGGCAAACAAAAGCCAACTTGGTGGTCCGCGGAGTTAGGGACCTATCAATAAGGCCAAAAGAACGGGACTGGCTCTGGACTGGGAATCCTACAAGGAACACCTCAGGAATTATAAGAGGGAATTGAGAAAGGCGCAGAGGAAGTCTTGGAGGCTCTTCTGTGATAAGATGGAAGGGGCCTCGGAGACCTCTCGTCTACGAAAGATTCTCTCTATGATAAAAACCACTCCACGAAACGAAAGAGATCGGGAGCAAACCGCGAATCCAGTGGGCGATAAGCGGTTTCAAACCATTCAAATCGGCTGGCCCAGATGGGATAATCCCTGCGGAAATTCAGAATAACTCGGAGTTGATACTCCCATGGTTAGAGGCAATTTTCACAGGGTGTATAAAGCTAACGTACATTCCTAGAGCTTGGAAGGAAGTCAAGGTAGTTTTTATACCGAAGGCGGGTAAAAGCTCACATGGCTACCCAAAAGACCTGAGACCTATTTGAAAACCCTGGAAAGACTGAAAGATGTTCATATAAGGGCTAAGGTAAAACCTAGCAGTTGGGCAATGTCCCAACATGCTTACTGCATGGGGAATTCTGTAGACACAGCTTAACACACCTTAGTAAGCACAATTGAGAAATCAATATACTCCCAGGAGTATACACTAGTAGCATTCTTGGATATCGAGGGTGCGTTCAACAACGTTAAAATAGAGGCAATCTGTAAAGGACTGTCAGACCTAGATGTGGACTACCCTACAAGCAAACTAATCAATCATATGCTTCTAGGCAGGATTATTAGTGCGGAGCTGGGTGGTTCCATCTTAAAAAGGCAGGCAGTTAGAGGAACACCGCAAGGAGGTGTATTATCCCTTCTACTCTGGAATATAGTAATCAACGAATTACTGTTGAAACTGGAAGGAGAGGGGATAAAAGTGGTAGCGTATGCTGATGATGTAGCGTTAGCTGTCTCAGGAAAATACCTCAGAACGATTAAGGAGGTTATGCAAAATGCCCTCCTAGTCGTTAAAGAATGGGCAAATAAAAGTGGTCTGGGCGTCAACCCGAATAAGACAGAGCTTGTCCTCTTTCCCAGGAAATATAAAATTCCAACAGTTGATCCTCCAACACTAAATGATACCCCCTTAGTTTTTTCTGATAGAGCAAGATTTCTGGGGACAATCTTTGACAGGAAACTGAGCTGGAAACCTAATATAAAAGAAAGAGTTAATAAAGCTAATATTGCTTTATACTCGTGCAAGAATGCCATTGGTAAAAAATGGGGTTTGAAACCAAAGCTGGTACACTGGCTTTCCACGTCGGTACTGAGACCAATACTACTTTATGGGGTAAGCGTATGGTGGCCAGCTATGGAAAATACCACGTATATAAGTATATTAGGGAAGGTACAAAGATCAGCCTGCATGCTTATAAGCGGGGCGCTGAGATCTACACCAACTCGCGCTCTAGATGTTATGCTCCACCTGATCCCACTAGATATATTTGTCAAACAGAAAGCGGCAATTACGGCTACGCGACTGTTAGCTGTCAGTGGAGAAGTCTTCAAAAAGCTTCCACCATAACTAAATCGCTAAAGCAGGAGCTGACGAAACTGGATTACATAACACCAATGTTATGCTTTCAAAAAGGTTTTCGGACAACAATACCCTCCAGAGAAGACTGGAAAAGTGGATCCGTAACCGACAACGAAACAATACAGTTTTTCACTAGACGGTAAAGTTTGCCTTCTGTGACAAACTGAAAGTAAGCATCTCTGTCCGTCTACCTGATCGCTGCAGCGTATACCAGGCTGAGGTGATAGCGATTGAAGAGGTAATGAGCTGGCTGAAGCATAATGTATTATCCTCAAAGAAGATTAACATTTATGTGGACAGTCAGGCAGCCATAAAATCTTGTGAGGCGGTCTCACTGAAATCTAAGGTGGCGTTGAGCTGTCACTCCTCTCTTAACGAGATGAGTGAGCAGTTCAATATAAGGATCATATGGGTCCCGGGCCACATGGATGTGGGGAAACACCGACACTTGAAATATTTCAAGACAGGTCTGGACGAAGCTGGACTTGAAGCGCTCAACTGCGCTTATTTCGCTACAAAGACGTTAACTAAGAACAGTTGTAGGGATAATGACAGGACACTGCCTTCTAGGGAAACACGCGAGAAGGATGGGTATCGAATATAATGACTTCTGCAGAGATTGCATGGACGAGGAGGAGGAAGAGACCATAGAGCATCTTCTTTGCTCATGTCCGGCACTAATGCACAGAAGGCACAAACACTTGGGTAAGCGGATAATGAATAACCTATCAAATCTCGAAAACGGCAAAGTGCGAGATATACTCCGATTCATTAAGAGTTCTGAATGGATCTTCTGAAAAGGGGAAAGGTATAAGATCCTGTGGTAACACGCGAATGGTCTACGTGAGCATTAGCTGCACCGCAACCTAACCTAACCTAACCTAATTTCTAAAGGGATTCGTATGAAATTAGGTATGTAGGACAAAGATGCGACTATAAGACTTGTTCCTATGGAAATTATGGGATCTGTCCAATAGGGTCTGGAATTTTGGGGACCAAGCAATTTCTCAGGCGACTCGTATGAAATTCGGTATGTAGGACTAAGATGCGACTATAAGACTCTTCCTATGGAAATTTTGGGATAGGGCCAAAAGGGTCTGGATTTTTGGGGACCAAGCAATTTCTCAAGCGACTTGTATGAAATTCGGTATGTAGGGCTAAGATGCGACTTTAAAACTTGTTCCTATTGAAATTCTGGGATCTGGCCAAAATTTTGGGGACCAAGCAATTTATCAATGGATGAAATTTTTGTGACCAAGCAATTATATGAAATTCGGTATGTAGGACTAAGATTTGGCTATAAGACTTGTTCCTCTGGAATTTTTGGGGTCCGGAATTTTGGAGACCAAGAAATTTCTCAAGCGATGAAATTTTTTGGACCAAGCAATGATATGAAATTCAGTATGTAGGACTAAGATTTGGCTATAAGACTTGTTCCTCTGGAAATTTTGGGATCCGGCCAAAAGGTCTGGAATTTTGGTGACCAAGCAATTTCTAAAGCGATTCGTATGAAATTCGGTATGCAGGACTAAGATGCGACTATAAGTCTTGTTCCTATGGAAATTCTAGAATAGGGCCAATAAGGTCTGGAATTTTGTGGATTGTGGATTATGAGAATATGGGAACATGCGACTATAAAACTTCTTCCTATGGAAATTCTGGGATCTGGCCAATAGGGTCCTGAATTTTGGAGACCAAGCGATATCTCAACCGATGGAATTTTTGGGACCAAGAAATTTCTTAAGCGATTCGTATGAAATTCGGTATGTAGGACTAAGATGTGACTATAAGACTTGTTCCTGGGATAGGGCCAATAGGGTGTGGATTTTTGGGGACCAAGCAATTTCTCAAACGAGTCGTATGAAATTCGGTATGTAGGACTAAGATGCGACTGTTAAACTTGAACCTTTGGAAATTCTGGGATCTGGCCAATAAGGTCTGGATTTTTGGGGACCAAGCAATTTCTCAAGCGATTCGTATTAAATTCGGTACGCAGGACTAAGATGCGACTATAAGACTTGTTTCTATGGAAATTCTGGGATAGGGCCAATAAGGTCTGGAATTTTGTGGACTAAGCATTTTCTCAAAGGACTCGTATGAAATTCGGTATGTAGGACTAAGATGCGACTATAAGAATTCTGGGATAGGCCAATAGAGTCTGGTATTGTGTTGATCAAGCAATTTTTCAATCCGGGATAGGGCCAATAGAAAACAAAATAAAAAAAAAACCTAAGTCGTACGCGTTTTTCGGTATTAAATTTTTATTTTTTTTAATTGTTTTTTTTTAATCTTAAGAATTTAAAACAAAACCAAATTTACAAATCTTCATCAGGGGCCCGAATTGGAGGTTTCTCCGGTGAAATCGGTCAAGCTACGAGGAACCGCAGAGAATCTTCAAAAGATCCATTTGAGTCCAGCTTTTTCGCTCATTCTTGGTGCAAAGTTTGTCGTTGGAGCTTATCGGCTTGATAGTTGTGCGTGCCTGTTGTTGTTGTACCGTGCGTACCGGACTCGTTTGTAGTACCATGCCTAACAAAAGAGTCCGGTACAATTCACTGTCAAGTTGTGGGAATTCAAAAAAGAAGTCAGCTAGTTCCTGAAAGACCGAATTTTTTAATGGAGGTTCCAAGAATTTTGAAGGCTCACGTATGTCATTTTTTTGTAATATTTTCTTGGTCAAGGTTTTTTGTAGTTTTCCTTGACCATGAATTCATGCATAAAAACATTTGGATTCGCGTCGTTTTTATTTCGTGATCGTTTTTCCGTATTGCTTTTTTCAATGAATCAGGGAGAATTCCGAGAAAATAATTGGAAACCGGCTACAAACGTGAGGAATGTGATATATTGTAAATCACATTTCTCCGATGTAATTCTTAATTTTATAAAAGAGCCTAGCCCACCTTATTGCCGTGGCGCAAGTCATTCAAGGAGTATTCCGTTGGCAATAAGTTTAAATATATAAAAAAAACAAAAAAAAAAGAAGTCTGGAATTTTTTGGACCATGCAATTTCTCAAGCGATTCGTTTGAAATTCGATATGTAGGGCTAAGATGCGACTATAAGCCTTGTTCCTATGGAAATTATGGGATCTGTCCAATAGGGTCTGGAATTTTGGGGACCAAGCAATTTCTCAAACGACTCGTATGAAATTCGGTATGTAGGACTAAGATGCGACTGTTAAACTTGATCCTTTGGAAATTCTGGGATCTGGCCAATAGGGTCTGGATTTTTGGGGACCAAGCAATTTCTCAAGCGATTCGTATTATATTCGGTACGCAGGACTAAGATGCGACTATAAGACTTGTTTCTATGGAAATTCTGGGATAGGGCCAATAAGGTCTGGAATTTTGTGGACTAAGCAATTCTCAAACGACTCGTATGAAATTCGGTATGTAGGACTAAGATGCGACTATTAAACTTGTTCCTATCGAAATTCTGGGATAGGGCCAATAGGGTCTGGATTTTTGAGGACCAAGCAATTTCCCAAGCGATTCGTGTGAAATTCGGTATGTAGGACTAAGATGCGACTATAACAATTGCTCCTATCGAAACTCTGGGATAGGGCCAATAGGGTGTGGATTTTTGGGGACCAAGCAATTTCTCAAACGACTCGTATGAAATTCGGTATGTAGGACTAAGATGCGACTGTTAAACTTGATCCTTTGGAAATTCTGGGATCTGGCCAATAGGGTCTGGATTTTTGGGGACCAAGCAATTTCTCAAGCGATTCGTATTACATTCGGTACGCAGGACTAAGATGCGACTATAAGACTTGTTTCTATGGAAATTCTGGAATAGGGCCAATAAGGTCTGGAATTTTGTGGACTAAGCAATTTCTCAAGCGACTCGTATGAAATTCGGTATGTAGGACTAAGATGCGACTATTAAACTTGTTCCTATCGAAATTCTGGGATAGAGCCAATAGGGTCTGGATTTTTGAGGACCAAGCAATTTCCCAAGCGATTCGTGTGAAATTCGATATGTAGACTAAGATGCGACTATAACACTTGTTCCAATCGAAACTCTGGTATAGGGCCAATAGGGTCTGGATTTTTGAGGACCAAGCAATTTCTTAATCGACTCGTATGAAATTCGGTATGTAGGACTAAAATGCGACTGTTAAACTTTATCCTTTGGAAATTCTGGGATCTGGCCAATAGGGTCTGGATTTTTGGGGACCAAGCAATTTCTCAAGCGATTCGTATTAAATTCGGTATGCAGGACTAAGATGCGACTATAAGACTTGTTTCTATGGAAATTCTGGGATAGGACCAATAAAGTCTGGAATTTTGTGGACCAAGCAATTTCTCAAGCGATTCGTATGAAATTAGGTTAGTAGGACTAAGATGCGACTTTCTGAGATCTGGCCAATAGGGTCTTGAATTTTGGGGACTAACCAATTTCTCAAGCGACTTGTATGAAATTCGGTATGTAGGACTAAGATGCAACTATTAAACTTGTTCCTTTGGAAATTCTGAAATCTGGCCAATAGGGTCTGAAATTTTGGAGATCAAGCAATTCCTCAAGCGATTCGTATGAAATTTTAAGTACTAAGATGCAACCATAAGAATTCTGGATTAGAATTAGGTATGTAGGACCAAGCAATTTCTCACGCGAATTGTATAAAATTTGATGCGACTAAAAAACTTGTTCCTATGGAAATTCTGACATAGGGCCAATATGGTCTGGAATTTTGTGGATTATGGGAATATGGGAACATGCGACTATAAAACTTCTTCCTATGGAAATTCTGGGATCTGGCCAATAGGGTCCTGAATTTTGGAGACCAAGTGATATCTCAACCGATGGAATTTTTGGGACCAAGAAATTTCTTAAGCTATTCGTATGAAATTCGGAATGTAGGACTACGATGCGACTATAAGAATTCTGGGATAGGCCAATAGAGTCTGGTATTGTGTTGATCAAGCAATTTTTCAATCCGTTCGTATGAAATTCGGTATGTAGGACTAAGATTCGTATATAAGACTTGTTTCTATGCTAATTCTGAGATCCGGCCAATAGGGTCTGGAATTTTGGGGACCAATCAATTTCTCAAGCGATTCGTATGAAATTCGCTATGTATGAATAAGATGCGACTATAAGACTTGTTTCTATGGAAATTCTGGGATAGGGCCAATAAGGTCTGGAATTTTGTGGACCAAGCAATTTCTCAAGCGATTCGTATGAAATTAGGTTAGTAGGACTAAGATGCGACTTTCTGAGATCTGGCCAATAGGGTCTTGGATTTTGGGGACTAACCAATTTCTCAAGCGACTTGTATGAAATTCGGTATGTAGGACTAAGATGCGACTATTAAACTTGTTCCTTTGGAAATTCTGAAATCTGGCCAATAGGGTCTGAAATTTTGGAGATCAAGCAATTCCTCAAGCGATCCGTATGAAATTTTAAGTACTAAGATGCAACCATAAGAATTCTGGATTAGAGCCAATAGAGTCTGGAATTTTGTGGACCGAGCAAATTCTCAAGCGGTTCGTATGAAATTCGGTATGTAGGACTAAGATTTGGCTATGAGACTTGTTCCGATGGAAATTTTGGGATCCGGCCAATAAGGTCTGGAATTTTGGGGACCAAGCAATTTCTCACGCGATTCGTATGAAATTCGGTATGTAGGACTAAGATGCACTTAAAAGACTTGTTTCTATGAAAATTCTGGCATAGGGCCAATATGGTCTGGAATTTTGTGGACTGTGGATTATGGGAATATGGGAACATGCGACTATAAAACTTCTTCCTATGGAAATTCTGGGATCTGGCCAATAGGGTCCTGAATTTTGGAGACCAAGCAATTCCTCAAGCGATTCGTATGAAATTCTAAGGACTAAGATGCAACCATAAGAATTCTGGATTAGAGCCAATAGAGTCTGGAATTTTGTGGACCGAGCAAATTCTAAAGCGGTTCGTATGAAATTCGGTATGTAGGACTAAGATTTGGCTATAAGACTTGTTCCGATGGAAATTTGGGATCCGGCCAATAAGGTCTGGAATTTTGTGGACCAAGCAATTTTTCAAGCGATTCGTATGCAATAAGGTATGTAGGACCAATCTATTTCTCACGCGAATTGTATAAAATTCGGTATGTAGGGCTAAGATGCGACTAAAAAACTTGTTCCTATGGAAATTCTGACATAGGGCCAATATGGTCTGGAATTTTGTGGATTGTGGATTATGGGAATATGGGAACATGCGACTATAAAACTTCTTCCTATGGAAATTCTGGGATCTGGCCAATAGGGTCCTGAATTTTGGAGACCAAGTGATATCTCAACCGATGGAATTTTTGGGACCAAGAAATTTCTTAAGCGATTCGTATGAAATTCGGTATGTAGGACTACGATGCGACTATAAGAATTCTGGGATAGGCCAATGGAGTCTGGTATTGTGTTGATCAAGCAATTTTTCAATCCGTTCGTATGAAATTCGGTATGTAGGACTAAGATTCGTATATAAGACTTGTTCCTATGCCAATTCTGGGATCCGGCCAATAGGGTCTGGAATTTTGGGGACCAATCAATTTCTCAAGCGATTCTATGAAATTCGCTATGTATGAATAAGATGCGACTATAGGACTTGTTCTTATGGAAATTCTGGGATAGGGCCAATAGAAAAAAAAATTAAAAAAATAAAAACCTAAGTCGTACGCGTTTTTCGGAATTGAATTTTTATTTTTTTTAATCTTAAGAATTTAAAACAAAACCAAATTTACAAATCTTCATTCAATGGCCCGAATTGGAGGTTTCTCCGGTGAAATTGGTCAAGCTACGAGGAACCGCAGAGAATCTTCAAAAGATCCATTTGAGTCCAGCTTTTTCGCTCATTCTTGGTGCAATGTTTGTCGTTGGAGCTTATCGGCTTGATAGTTGTGCGTGCCTCTTTCGTTTGTTAGGCCTGGTACTACAAACGAGTCAGGTACGATTCACTGTCGAGTTGTGGGAATTCAAAAAAGCAGTCAGCTAGTTCCTGAAAGACCTAATTTTTTAATGGAGGTTCCAAGAATTTTGAAGGCTCACGTATGTCATTTTTTTGTAATATTTTCTTTGTCAAGGTTTTTCGTAGTTTTCCTTGACCATGAATTCATGCATAAAACATTTGGACTCGCGTCGTTTTTATTTCGTGATCGTTTTTCCGTATTGCTTTTTTCAATGAATCAGGGAGAATTCCGAGAAAATAATTGGAAACCGGCTACAAACGTGAGGAATGTGATATATTGTAAATCACATTTCTCCGATGTAATTCTTAATTTTATAAAAGAGCCTAGCCCACCTTATTGCCGTGGCGCAAGTCATTCAGGGAGTATTCCCTTGGCAATAAGTTTAAAATATATAAAGTATATAAAAAAACAAAAAAAAAAGAAGTCTGGAATTTTGTGGACCATGCAAGTTCTTAAGCGATTCGTTTGAAATTCGATATGTAGGGCTAAGATGCGACTATAAGCCTTGTTCCTATGGAAATTATGGGATCTGTCCAATAGGGTCTGGAATTTTGGGGACCAAGCAATTTCTAACGCGATTCGTATGAAATTCGGTATGTAGGACTAAGATGCGACTATAAGACTTGTTCCTGGGATAGGGCCAATAGGGTGTGGATTTTTGGGGATTAAGCAATTTCTCAAACGACTCGTATGAAATTCGGTATGTAGGACTAAGACGCGACTGTTAAACTTGATCCTTTGGAAATTCTGGGATCTGGCCAATAGGGTCTGGATTTTTGGGGACCAAGCAATTTCTCAAGCGATTCGTATTACATTCGGTACGCAGGACTAAGATGCGACTATTAAACTTGTTCCTATTGAAATTCTGGGATAGGGCCAATAGGGTCTGGATTTTTGAGGACCAAGCAATTTCCCAAGCGATTCGTGTGAAATTCGGTATGTAGGACTAAGATGCGACTATAACACTTGTTCCTATCGAAACTCTGGAATCTGGCCAATAAGGTCTGGATTTTTGGGGACCAAGCAATTTCTCAAGCGATTCATATTAAATTCGGTACGCAGGACTAAGATGCGACTATAAGACTTGTTTCTATGGAAATTCTGGGATAGGGCCAATAAGGTCTGGAAGTTTGTGGACTAAGCAATTTCCGAAGCGATTCGTGTGAAATTCGGTATGTAGGACTAAGATGCGACTATAACACTTGTTCCTATCGAAACTCTGGGATAGGGCCAATAGGGTCTGGATTTTTGGGGACCAAGCAATTTCTCAAACGACTCGTATGAAATTCGGTATGTAGGACTAAGATGCGACTGTTAAACTTTATCCTTTGGAAATTCTGGGATCTGGCCAATAGAGTCTGGATTTTTGGTGACCAAGCAATTTCTCAAGCGATTCGTATTACATTCGGTACGCAGGACTAAGATGCGACTATAAGACTTGTTTCTATGGAAATTCTGGGATAGGGCCAATAAGGTCTGGAATTTTGTGGACTAAGCAATTTCTCAAACGACTCGTATGAAATTCGGTATGTAGGACTAAGATGCGACTATTAAACTTGTTCCTATCGAAATTCTGGGATAGGGCCAATAGGGTCTGGATTTTTGAGGACCAAGCAATTTCCCAAGCGATTCGTGTGAAATTCGGTATGTAGGACTAAGATGCGACTATAAAACTTGTTCCTATCGAAACTCTGGAATAGGGCCAATAGGGTCTGGATTTTTGAGGACCAAGCAATTTCTTAAGTGACTCGTATGAAATTCTGTATGTACGACTAAATTGCGACTGTTAAATTTTATCCTTTGGAAATTCTGGGATCTGGCCAATAGGGTCTGGATTTTTGGGGACCAAGCAATTTCTCAAGCGATTCGTATTAAATTCGGTACGCAGGACTAAGATGCGACTATAAGACTTGTTTCTATGGAAATTCTGGGATAGGGCCAATAAGGTCTGGAATTTTGTGGACTAAGCATTTTCCCAAGCGATTCGTGTGAAATTCGGTATGTAGGACTAAGATGCGACTATAACACTTGTTCCTATCGAAACTCTGGGATAGGGCCAATAGGGTTTGGATTTTTGGGGACCAAGCCATTTCTCAAACGACTCGTATGAAATTCGGTATGTAGGACTAAGATGCGACTGTTAAAGTTGATCCTTTGGAAATTCTGGGATCTGGCCAATAGGGTCTGGATTTTTGGGGACCAAGCAATTTCTCAAGCGATTCGTATTAAATTCGGTATGCAGGACTAAGATGCAACTATAAGACTTGTTTCTATGGAAATTCTGGGATAGGGCCAATAAAGTCTGGAATTTTGTGGACCAAGCAATTTCTCAAGCGATTCGTATGAAATTAGGTAAGTAGGACTAAGATGCGACTTTCTGAGATCTGGCCAACAGGGTCTTGAATTTTGGGGACTAAGCAATTTCTCAAGCGACTTGTATGAAATTCGGTATGTAGGATTAAGATGCGACTATTAAACTTGTTCCTTGGAAATTCTGAAATCTGGCCAATAGGGTCTGAAATTTTGGAGATCACTCAAGCGATTCGTATGAAATTCTAAGGACTAAGATGCAACCATAAGAATTCTGGATTAGAGCCAATAGAGTCTGGAATTTTGTGGACCGAGCAAATTCTCAAGCGGTTCGTATTAAATTCGGTATGTAGGACTAAGATTTGGCTATGAGACTTGTTCCGATGGAAATTTTGGGATCCGGCCAATAAGGTCTGGAATTTTGGGGACCAAGCAATTTCTCACGCGATTCGTATGAAATTCGGTATGTAGGACTAAGATGCGCTTAAAAGACTTGTTCCTATGAAAATTCTGGCATAGGGCCAATATGGTCTGGAATTTTATGGACTGTGGATTATGGGAATATGGGAACATGGGACTATAAAACTTCTTCCTATGGGAATTCTGGTATCTGGCCAATAGGGTCCTGAATTTTGGAGACCAAGCAATTCCTCAAGCGATTCGTATGAAATTCTAAGGACTAAGATGCAACCATAAGAATTCTGGATTAGAGCCAATAGAGTCTGGAATTTTGTGGACAGAGCAAATTCTCAAGCGGTTCGTATGAAATTCGGTATGTAGGACTAAGATTTGGCTATAAGACTTGTTCCGATGGAAATTTGGGATCCGGCCAATAAGGTCTGGAATTTTGTGGACCAAGCAATTTTACAAGCGATTCGTATGAAATTAGGTATGTAGGACCAAGCTATTTCTCACGCTAATTGTATAAAATTCGGTATGTAGGACTAAGATGCGACTAAAAAACTTGTTCCTATGGAAATTCTGACATAGGGCCAATATGGTCTGGAATTTTGTGGATTGTGGATTATGGGAATATGGGAACATGCGACTATAAAACTTCTTCCTATGGAAATTCTGGGATCTGGCCAATAGGGTCCTGAATTTTGGAGACCAAGTGATATCTCAACCGATGGAATTTTGGGGACCAAGCAATTTCTCACGCGATTCGTATGAAATTCGGTATGTAGGACTAAGATGCGACTATAAGACTTGTTCCTGGGATAGGGCCAATAGGGAGTGGATTTTTGGGGACCAAGCAATTTCTCAAACGACTCGTATGAAATTCGGTATGTAGGACTAAGATGCGACTGTTAAACTTTATCCTTTGGAAATTCTGGGATCTGGCCAATAGAGTCTGGATTTTTGGTGACCAAGCAATTTCTCAAGCGATTCGTATTACATTCGGTACGCAGGACTAAGATGCGACTATAAGACTTGTTTCTATGGAAATTCTGGGATAGGGCCAATAAGGTCTGGAATTTTGTGGACTAAGCAATTTCTCAAACGACTCGTATGAAATTCGGTATGTAGGACTAAGATGCGACTATTAAACTTGTTCCTATCGAAATTCTGGGATAGGGCCAATAGGGTCTGGATTTTTGAGGACCAAGCAATTTCCCAAGCGATTCGTGTGAAATTCGGTATGTAGGACTAAGATGCGACTATAAAACTTGTTCCTATCGAAACTCTGGAATAGGGCCAATAGGGTCTGGATTTTTGAGGACCAAGCAATTTCTTAAGTGACTCGTATGAAATTCTGTATGTACGACTAAATTGCGACTGTTAAATTTTATCCTTTGGAAATTCTGGGATCTGGCCAATAGGGTCTGGATTTTTGGGGACCAAGCAATTTCTCAAGCGATTCGTATTAAATTCGGTACGCAGGACTAAGATGCGACTATAAGACTTGTTTCTATGGAAATTCTGGGATAGGGCCAATAAGGTCTGGAATTTTGTGGACTAAGCATTTTCCCAAGCGATTCGTGTGAAATTCGGTATGTAGGACTAAGATGCGACTATAACACTTGTTCCTATCGAAACTCTGGGATAGGGCCAATAGGGTTTGGATTTTTGGGGACCAAGCCATTTCTCAAACGACTCGTATGAAATTCGGTATGTAGGACTAAGATGCGACTGTTAAAGTTGATCCTTTGGAAATTCTGGGATCTGGCCAATAGGGTCTGGATTTTTGGGGACCAAGCAATTTCTCAAGCGATTCGTATTAAATTCGGTATGCAGGACTAAGATGCAACTATAAGACTTGTTTCTATGGAAATTCTGGGATAGGGCCAATAAAGTCTGGAATTTTGTGGACCAAGCAATTTCTCAAGCGATTCGTATGAAATTAGGTAAGTAGGACTAAGATGCGACTTTCTGAGATCTGGCCAACAGGGTCTTGAATTTTGGGGACTAAGCAATTTCTCAAGCGACTTGTATGAAATTCGGTATGTAGGATTAAGATGCGACTATTAAACTTGTTCCTTGGAAATTCTGAAATCTGGCCAATAGGGTCTGAAATTTTGGAGATCACTCAAGCGATTCGTATGAAATTCTAAGGACTAAGATGCAACCATAAGAATTCTGGATTAGAGCCAATAGAGTCTGGAATTTTGTGGACCGAGCAAATTCTCAAGCGGTTCGTATTAAATTCGGTATGTAGGACTAAGATTTGGCTATGAGACTTGTTCCGATGGAAATTTTGGGATCCGGCCAATAAGGTCTGGAATTTTGGGGACCAAGCAATTTCTCACGCGATTCGTATGAAATTCGGTATGTAGGACTAAGATGCGCTTAAAAGACTTGTTCCTATGAAAATTCTGGCATAGGGCCAATATGGTCTGGAATTTTATGGACTGTGGATTATGGGAATATGGGAACATGGGACTATAAAACTTCTTCCTATGGGAATTCTGGTATCTGGCCAATAGGGTCCTGAATTTTGGAGACCAAGCAATTCCTCAAGCGATTCGTATGAAATTCTAAGGACTAAGATGCAACCATAAGAATTCTGGATTAGAGCCAATAGAGTCTGGAATTTTGTGGACAGAGCAAATTCTCAAGCGGTTCGTATGAAATTCGGTATGTAGGACTAAGATTTGGCTATAAGACTTGTTCCGATGGAAATTTGGGATCCGGCCAATAAGGTCTGGAATTTTGTGGACCAAGCAATTTTACAAGCGATTCGTATGAAATTAGGTATGTAGGACCAAGCTATTTCTCACGCTAATTGTATAAAATTCGGTATGTAGGACTAAGATGCGACTAAAAAACTTGTTCCTATGGAAATTCTGACATAGGGCCAATATGGTCTGGAATTTTGTGGATTGTGGATTATGGGAATATGGGAACATGCGACTATAAAACTTCTTCCTATGGAAATTCTGGGATCTGGCCAATAGGGTCCTGAATTTTGGAGACCAAGTGATATCTCAACCGATGGAATTTTGGGGACCAAGCAATTTCTCACGCGATTCGTATGAAATTCGGTATGTAGGACTAAGATGCGACTATAAGACTTGTTCCTGGGATAGGGCCAATAGGGAGTGGATTTTTGGGGACCAAGCAATTTCTCAAACGACTCGTATGAAATTCGGTATGTAGGACTAAGATGCGACTGTTAAACTTGATCCTTTGGAAATTCTGGGATCTGGCCAATAAGGTCTGGATTTTTGGGGACCAAGCAATTTCTCAAGCGATTCGTATTAAATTCGGTACGCAGGACTAAGATGCGACTATAAGACTTGTTTCTATGGAAATTCTGGGATAGGGCCAATAAGGTCTGGAATTTTGTGGACTAAGCATTTTCTCAAAGGACTCGTATGAAATTCGGTATGTAGGACTAAAATGCGACTGTTAAACTTGATCCTTTGGAAATTCTGGGATCTGGCCAATAAGGTCTGGATTTTTGGTACCAAGCAATTTCTCAAGCGATTCGTATTAAATTCGGTATGCAGGACTAAGATGCGACTATAAGACTTGTTTCTATGGAAATTCTGGGATAAGGCCAATAAGTTCTGGAATTTTGTGGACCAAGCAATTTCTCAAGCGATTCGTATGAAATTAGGTTAGTAGGACTAAGATGCTACTTTCTGAGATCTGGCCAATAGGGTCTTGAATTTTGGGGACTAAGCAATTTCTCAAGCGAATTGTATGAAATTCGGTATGTAGGACTAAGATGCGACTATTAAACTTGTTCCTTTGGAAATTCTGAAATCTGGCCAATAGGGTCTTAAATTTTGGAGATCAAGCAATTCCTCAAGCGATTCGTATGAAATTCTAAGGACTAAGATGCAACCATAAGAATTCTGGATTAGAGCCAATAGAGTCTGGAATTTTGTGGACCGAGCAAATTCTCAAGCGGTTCGTATTAAATTCGGTATGCAGGACTAAGATGCGAATATAAGACTTGTTCCTATGGAAATTCGCGATGGAATGTTGGGGACCAAGCAATTTCTCAAGCGGTTCGTATGAAATTCGGTATGTAAGACTAAGATTTGACTATAAGACTTGCTCCTATGGAAATTTTGGGATCCGGCCAATAGGGTCCGGAATTTTGGGGACCAAGCAATTTCTCAAGCGATGAAATTTTTGGGACCAAGTTATGATATGAAATTCTGTATGTAGGACTAAAATTTGGCTATAAGACTTGTTCCTCTGGTAATTTTGGGATCCGGCCAATAGGGCCTGGAATTTTGGTGACCAAGCAATTTCTCAAGCGATTGGTATGAAACTCGGTATGCAGGACTAAGATGCGACTATAAGACTTGTTCCTATGTAAATTCGCGATGGAATGTTGGGGACCAAGCAATTTCTCAAGCGGTTCGTATGAAATTCGGTATGTAGGACTAAAATGCGACTGTTAAACTTGATCCTTTGGAAATTCTGGGATAAGGCCAATAAGGTCTGGATTTTTGTGACCAAGCAATTTCTCGGTATATAGGACTACGATGCGATTTAAGAATACTGGGATAGGCGAATAGGATCTGAAATTGTGTGGATCAAGCAATTTTTCAATCGTTTCGTATGAAATTCGGTATGTAGGTCTAAGATGCGACTATAAGACTTGTTTCAATGGAAGTTCTGGGATCTGGCCAATAGGGTCTGGAATTTTTGTCGACCAAGCAATTTCTCAAGCGATTTGTATGAAATTCGGTATGTACGACTAAGACTATAAGAATTGTTCCTATGGAAATTCTGGGATATGGCCAATAGGGTCTGGAATTTTGTGGACCAAGCAATTTCTCAAGCGATGAAATTTTTGGGACCAAGTTATGATATCAAATTCGGTATGTAGGACTAAGATTTGGCTATAAGACTTGTTCCTCTGGAAATTTTGGGATCCGGCCAATAGGGTCTGGAATTTTGGTGAGCAAGCAATTTCTCAAGCGATTCGTATGAAATTCGGTATGCAGGACTAAGATGCGACTATAAGATTTGCTCCTATGGAAATTTTGGAATAGGGCCAATAAGGTCTGGAATTTTGTGGACCAAGCAATTTCTCAAGCGATTTGTATGAAATTCGGTATGTACGACTAAGACTATAAGAATTGTTCCTATGGAAATTCTGGGATAAGGCCAATAGGGTCTGGAATTTTGTGGACCAAGCAATTTCTCAAGCGATTCGTATGAAATTCGTTATGTAGGACTAAGATGCGACTTTAAAACTTGTTCCTCTGGAAATTTTGGGATCCGGCCATTAGGGTCTGGAATTTTGTTGAACAAGCAATTTCTCAAGCGATTCGTATGAAATTCGGTATGCAGGACTAAGATGCGACTATAAGACTTGTTCCTATGGGAATTCTGGAATAGGGCCAATAAGGTCTGGAATTTTGTGGACCAAGCAATTTCTCAAGCGATTTGTATGAAATTCGGTATGTACGACTAAGACTATAAGAATTGTTCCTATGGAAATTCTGGGATAAGGCCAATAGGGTCTGGAATTTTGTGGACCAAGCAATTTCTCAAAGCGATTCGTATGAAATTCGTTATGCAGGACTAAGATGCGACTTTAAAACTTGTTCCTATGGAAATTCTGGGATCTGGCCAATAAGGTCTTGAATTTTGAAGACCAAGCGATATCTCAAGCGATGGAATTTTTGTGACCAAGCAATTTCTCAAGCGATTCGTATGAAATTCGGTATATAGGACTACGATGCGATTTAAGAATACTGGGTAGGCGAATAGGATCTGAAATTGTGTGGATCAAGCAATTTTTCAATCGTTTCGTATGAAATTCGGTATGTAGGTCTAAGATGCGACTATAAGACTTGTTTCAATGGAAGTTCTGGGATCTGGCCAATAGGGTCTGGAATTTTTGTCGACCAAGCAATTTCTCAAGCGATTTGTATGAAATTCGGTATGTACGACTAAGACTATAAGAATTGTTCCTATGGAAATTCTGGGATATGGCCAATAGGGTCTGGAATTTTGTGGACCAAGCAATTTCTCAAGCGACTCGTATGAAATTCGTTGTGTAGGACTAAGATGCGACTTTAAAACTTGTTGCTATTGAAATTCTGGGATCTGGCCAAAATTTTGGGGACCTAGCAATTTATCAATCGATTCGTATGAAATTCGGTATGTATGACTAAGACTATAAGAATTGTTCCTATGGAAATTCTGGGATCGTGCCAATAGGGTCTTGAATTTTGAAGACTAAGCAATTTCTCAAGCGATTCGTATGAAAACTGGTATGTAGGACTAAGATGCGACTATAAGACTTGTTCCTATGGAAATTCTAGGATATGGCCAACAGGGTCTCTAATTTTGGGGACCAAGCAATTTCCCAAGCGATTCGTATGAAATTCGGTATGTAGGACTAAGATGCGAGTATAAGACTTGGTCCTATGGAAATTTTGGGATCCGGCCAATAGGGTCTGGAATTTTGGGGACCAAGCAATTTCTCAAGCGATTCGTATGAAATTTGGTATGCAGGACTAAGATGCGGCTATAAGACTTGTTCCTATCGAAATTCTGGGTTAGGGCCAATAAGGTCAGGAATTTGGTGGAACAAACAATTTCTCAAGCGATTCGTATGACATTAGGTATGTAGGATTAAGATGCGACTATAAACCTCGTTCCAATGGAAATTCTGGCATCTAGCCAATAGGGTCTGGAATTTTTGGGACCAAGCGATTTCTCAAGCGATTCGTATGAAATTCGGTATGTAGGACTAAGATGCGGCTATAAAAATTGTAAATAGAAATTCTAGGGTCTGGCCAATAGGGTCTGGCATTTTGTGGACCATGCAATATCTAAAGCTTCGCAATTGTTGTCGCCTCCGAGTCCTCTGACCGTGACTGGAGTGTGTTGCCCCTAGGCTCACCTTTAGTTGCGGATAGAGGTTGTGAGTTTTAACACCTAGGTGCGGAGCTAAATGACAGCAAATGGGCTGGATTAAGGTGTGATGCGACCCGAGCCGAGGATCGACCATACTGGGGGCCCATAAATAGCCCAGTCTCTTTCGGAGCCATCTAGATACCTGGTAACCTCTAGATCTCACACCAAAAAATGTTCTCTTAAAACCGAACCCGGCACTCACCAAATGCCGAAACAAAACGAGACCAGAACTCACCATAAGCTGAAAATAAGCGTGGAAAGTCGCTCTAACCGTAAAGGTGGGCTCCCGACCACTAAAACCAAGGTAGTATTGGATCCTAAGGCCCATATGCCAGGGACAATTACCACCAGCAAAAGTGAAGTCGATAACGGGTCACGCAACATACCGCCGACGAAGAAACGGTACCGGGATCGTCGAGCGGCTTTCATAGTTTTAGAAAATGTTGTGACCGGCACAACTATTCGATCCCTGACCACACACTCGCTGCACTGTACCCACATCTGCTTTTCATAAATCACTTATTTTATGATCGGCACAGCCTGTCTCATTGCCAGTACATTCGTGTACCGAGTTTCCGATTTCACATCCACCACTAATCTGTAGAGTACGTACGGATGGCTGGTGTTTGTAATAAGAAACCGATAGAGATGATAAAGGCACTGTGATTCTTGGCTATCCCATATGGTTCACCGTCTCACCAACAACGATGAAAAGGATCTCCCTATTTGAAAGGAAGGTACTTAGGATCTGTACAGGACTCTGGAGGGTGCCAAAAAGCTATAAGTTTGTGTCGACTGCAAGACTTTACGACGCGGCAGGTCTCCTGCCAATAACCGACCAATTGTTCTAAATGGCAAAGAAATTCGTTGATGGGTTAGAAACACATCCAAGTCCGGAGATGCAAGGACTGAGAATCGAGGAAATCGCGCCAAGCCACCGCTATATAAACATCAGAGGATTCACAGATGCTAGATACAACGACATCCTTAATAATCACGACGCCTCCTTCTACGAGAAGGCCAACAATCAACATATCAGAGGATGAAGATCGCCCTGTTTATACCCCATTTAATATTTTTTCTTCAATTTTTATTTTATTTTAAAATTTATCGTTTAAAATTAAATTACTTTAAATATAAACATGTAGTGGATTAAGTAGTAAATAATATTGTTTAATAAAAGGCAATGCAAAAAACGACAATGTAAATACGTCGGGCCCCTATTGTTGATATTACGAAATAGTAATATCAGCAGGAGGGCAATTCTAAGGCGACCGTTAAGTTGCTCGACTGCAGAATGGAAATAGATGTCACAGGTCGACCGTGTGTGTTCAATGCTTGCACTTGTATTTGTGTATTGAACCCTTGTTCATGCACATGATGCTGTCGTTCCATTGGTGGATCGCAACAAACCAATCATATTGGTGGGTCGATCCATCCAAAATATTATAAAAGACCACTGCTGCGATTACTAAGGGCGACAGTTGAAATCTAAGAACACAACACACAACATCACAAATCTCTTAATATAACTGACTCAAAATAAATAAATAAATAAACGTTATAATAAATTACATAAAGCCAATTAAACGTTTGTGTTTAACTTAACATTCAACTCGCCCGCATACTCCCTCTTCACCTACGGGAAAGCACGGGGACTGTGCGCTACAAAATTGGTGGCAGCGGTGGGATCACACCAAATAAAAAAAATATAATTAAATAATAAAATACAACAAAAAAAAGTATAAGGAGTAAAACCCGGCCACAAAAGGGGAAGTTAAAAAAAAATCAAATAAGTGATAACATAAAGTGAAAGTGTAATCCTTATAAAGCGTCAAACCCGGCTACAACAAGGTATAAAAAAAAGTGCTAAAAAAGTGCAGAAGACCTAAGATAGTAAGACCTGGCGAACTCCCAAGTGGACGCCGGACGCAAAGTTTGGGCAGTGATTCAAAGAAGACCAGACCGTATTATCAACTTTAGGGCGCGAAGCCTACCTGGCACCAGCATTAGCAGCACCATCAACGACGGCAGCAGCATCCGCAACACCAACAACGACGGCAGATAATTTTTTTAAAAATTCATCAAGAAAAAAACAGCACCCGCCAAACTAGGGGGCGGACAGCACCAGCATTTTCAGAACCACCACAATCAGCACCAGCATCAACAGCCTCAGCATCAAAAGTAAAAAAAAAGGGTTTTTAAAAATAAAACAGGGTATATACAAAAAATTAATTTAAAAAAAAAAATTAAAAAAAATCGAAAAAAAATGTTTTCTTATATTTTATATTTTAATATATAAATATTTTTATATATACTTTTAAAAAAAACTATATTCTCGTAAAAAGTACCTCGTAAAGTTTAAAGGGTTATTCTGGTTCGCGTAAGTTTCGTTCTTGGTCGAAAGTTTAAGAATTTTTTTCAAAATTTTTACGCGAAGTCGTTTTGGGACAGTTGCACTGTTCAAAGAGTTACCCTTCCAGTATTATCCTTTTCCGAATCCTAAAACTCCTACAATGGAAGTTACAATTACCATGTCAGATGCATATAATTTAGTACCAGAGTTTGACGGAACTCCGGCTAATTTAAATAAATATGTATCATGTTGTAAAACCATTTTTGCGCATACAAAGTCCGAAGTGGAAACGCAACTATATCTGGAAATTGCAAAACATGGGAAAGCATTCGATATTATTCAATATCGAAATGTAACCACATGGTCGGAATTAGCGAAAGAATTAGAGTGCCATTTTAAAGATGATCGCTCTCGAAGTTCAATCCAAGGAGAAATTTCCCAAGCTAAGCAAACTAGCAGAGAAACAGTCCAAGAATTTGGTGAAAGACTAATTGATCTATTCAACGCGCTAAATTCCTCAACCTAGACCCAAATAGCCGAAGAAAACGTAAGAAAATTCCTAGTTGCTGAAAACGAACGACTAGTAATCAACGCATTTGAGGATGGATTAGTAAATCATGACCTTAAAATTCTCGTAAAGGCACGAGCAATAAGGGATATGAAACAGGCCACGCACTATGCCCAAGAGCAATCTCTGCGTTTGAATTCAGCGAGACAAACTGTTAGGACGACTGGACGTTACACACAGTCAAACGAACACATATTCTGCAATACTTGCAAAAAGGCAGGTCATACGTCTGAAATGTGTTTTCGAAACAAAAGTTTCCCAAATTTTATCCCGAAGAATATAAAGAAAGAGGTACAGCGTTTAATTTGTAGTTACTGCAATAAGTCTAATCACTCGTATCAAGAATGCAGGACGCGGCAAAGAAACGAGGTACAAAGGAATCCGCGACCACAAGATCAAACTTCCCGCACATCTCAGTCACAACAATTTAATCCTTTCAGCGAAAATAGATTAAATAACAATAATCACAATTTAAGATATGTTGTAACAGAACAACAATGCATTTGCAACTCGCAATCTTTCCCAAATCAAAACGACTGCCGTAATCCACAAACACCAACTAGACTCGATATTTCATTTTGTGCGCAATACAAAGAACCTATCATAAAAATTCAATTTAGTCCATCTGAGAAAATATATCTAAATTTATTAATAGATACAGGCGCTCAGGTTAGTCTTTTAAGAAATTTAGCTGTTTTTACAAATCTGCTTGAAAATTCACAGAAAAACCTAAGTGTACAATATCAACGATTTCCGGTGATCGTATGGACACTCTTGGCACAATTGTGGGTTCAATAGAATTCGATTCAGATGCAGAATTTATTTGTTTTAAGCACACTTTCCATGTTTTAACCAAAAATAAAAAATAAAATTGATTATTCCAAACAAAATTTAAGCTTTAATTTAAAAAATGACGCCATTTATACAATAAAAAACAAAACTCCATCAAATATAGATACAGGTACAAATCAAACTAAAAAATTTCAAAATAATGAAGTAAAATTCATCTTACCTAATAAAAGGGTACTACCTACGTGTAATATAAAAGGTGATCGTAAAAATCGGTATGAAAGCACGTCAAAAGTAGACGAATGCCACAACCATCACGATAGTATAGCTTACGATCAACGATCTACATCCATAAAAAATAAGAATAAAACCGCTTTTGGAAATTCAAAATCCTAATAAAAATGATAACCATAACACAACTTCATACGAAGCAATTGTTTCTGAGCAGCGAACTGTGACCCTAAAACCTAGGAGTGAACAACTAACAGAAACCCCATTTCTCTACAAAGAACACAATAATGTGATGGTTTTAACCAGATCTCATGCTAAAAAGCAACGAATTTTTTCGGAACAGTTCAACGAGTATAACAATTGTAGAAATAACCTCGAAACCAGCGAAAATAATCAAAATTTGAGTGTAATAGAAAAAAGAAGGTCGATTTTCGCCAACAACAACCTAGAAGCAAAAGTAATAATTTTACCTTTAGTATCCTCACCTGATGAATTTATTCTTAAAACCCTCAATCAAAAGTTTATTAAACCAGGCATAGGACAAATGGGAAAAAGGAATTTTATTGCACTACCTTGCCCATACCCTTTCGAACGAGCACAGACAAAAATATGACTCAAGCGACACTAAACGATCTTAACAACATTCTTAGGTCAAAAAACTATCGTAAAATCGGGTATTCAATACCAAAACTTAAATTTGAGGTCAATAACGAGCTTAAACGTTTATTGGAAGAAGTATATTCCAATCAAACTGCTGACATTTGTCTTTATATTGATGACAAAATACATTTACATGACCAAAAAGACATTTTAGAGATTTTAATACAATATCATGACTCACCACTCGGAGGACACCAAGGCATCCAACGAACATTAAAGCGTATAAAATCAAAATACTTCTGGTCTACAATGAACTCAGACATTAAAAATTATATTAAAAAATTCACCTCCTGCCAGTTAAATTAAAGTAGACGAAATCCACCTATACCGATGAAACAAAGCCCTAATGTGAGCTATAATTACGAAAACTTTGCAAACGAAATAAAAGCACGACTTCAACACGGTTATCAAATAGCGAGGAAAAAAATTATTAAAAGGAAAGACAACGCTAAAAAATATTATGACAAATCGACTTTATCAAAACAATTCAATGTAGGTGATAGAGTACTTTTATGTAACAACACGCGAAAAAATAAGTCTTCATTATGGGAAGGACCATACGAAATAGCAAAAATTATATCAAACGAAAACAGTGTTATTAGAATCAAAAATAAAACAAGGCTTGTACACAATAACCATCTTAAGCATTTTGTCGATTAAAACTTCACACTTGTTTCTTTATTTATATATTTATTTATTTCTTTACCTTCGGCACATGCTGGAAAGTTGGTATTTATACAGCCAAAAATTTCACAACAAAACCACAATATGTACGCATGCATGATGGAACACCCGCTTTTTACCATAATTTTCATCATTATAACAAAAAAAAAACAATACATTAGTATTTTTTTTTACCTTTATTATCTATATATTACATACTTCTATCATATTATATATTAAAAAAAAAGAGAAAATAATTAATTAGTATTTTTTGAACCTTTATTATCTATATATTACATACTACTATCATATTATATATTACCTTATACATATACCTTTTATCGTCCACAATAAAATAAATAAAACCCTTTATAATCGTAATTATATGATAAAACTACAAATATTCATTTTTGTCATATGTGATTTCATCTTAAAAAAAAAAAAAACAATAAATTAGTATTTATTTAACCTTTATTATCTATATATTACATACTTCTATCATATTATATATTAAAAAAAAAGAGAAAACAATAAATTAGTATTTTTTTAACCTTTATTATCTATATATTACATACTACTATCATATTATATATTACCTTATACATATAACTTTTATCGTCCACAATAAAATAAAAAAATATTTTCTATATCATATCTGCAGAGTACGTACGGATTGGCTGGTGTTTGTAATAAGAAACCGATCGAGATACGATAAAGGCACTGTGATCCTTTAAGCATCTCGAGTTTCAAGCACAGCACGCAGCTCATAAATGCCGATACGATACCGAGAAACAGTTGGTGCACATGCAGATATTACGAAATAGTAATATCAGCAGGAGGGCAATTCTAAGGCGACCTTTAAGTGGCTCGACTGCAGAAGGGAAATAGATGTCGCAGGTCGACCGTGTGTGTTCTATGCTTGCACTTGTATTTGTGTATTGAACCCTTGTTCATGCACTCGATGCTGTCGTTCCATTGGTGGATCGCAACCAACCAATCATATTGGTTGGTCGATCCATCCAAAATATTATAAAAGACCACTGCTGCGATTACTAAGGGCGGCAGTTGAAATCTAAGAACACTACACACAACATCACAAACCTCTTAATATAACTGACTTATAATAATAAATTGATAATAATAAACGTAATAATAAATTACATAAAGTCAATTAAGCGTTTGTGTTTAACTTAACATTCAACTCGCCCGCATACTCCCTCTTCGCCTACGGGAAAGCACGGGGACTGTGCGTTACAAAAAGTTGGGAGGTATGCCTGAGGAGCAGCTAACGAAAAGACAAAAGGAGTCCGTAGCATGGGCGAAGTTGACTGCGGAAGGTGGAAAAAATCCCGCCAAGGACCTAGGGCCGAAAAGGCAAAGGTCTCAGGAAGAGGTTGAAGCCGGAAGCAGCAAACAAGCTAAGGTGCAAGCGGTGATTCCACCGGTGTCTCTTAAGACGCACAAGACGTCGTCATCGTCAAAGAGCATGGGCTGATGCAAGCCGTCATTGACAATAGTCAAGAGGATGGGAGCGGGGAAAATGAAAATCGGTGTTCAACGCGCTAAACTCCATTTTCTTAAAGGTTCTGAGAGAGAATCCGGGACCTCCCCCTTCCTGCAGAGATGCAGGTTGGTATCAGGGACGCGTCAAGCTGACGACGTGTTCAGATCGGAGATCGGTTGATCTCTATAAAAAAGCGGTTGCCGAAGTGGGTGAAGTGTGGCCAGGAGCAAAGCTTGCGGCCGTAAGCAGGGAAGAAATTCCTAGCAGGCCAAGGCCGCGCGTCTGGCTTCCTACCGAACGTGCCGACGCTAAAGCTGTAATAGAGATAATCGCAGCCATAAATCCAAACCTTCCGGCATCAAACTGGAAGATTGTGAAACAGGAGGAGGCTAAGGGTAACTTTAGATTATAAACTATGGTAATCAACAAGGAATCCGTGGCTCCTCTTGCAAATACTAAGGGAGTTATCAACTTCGGTTTCGGGTCGATAACTCTCAAGGTCTATAAGGCAGACGATGTCAATAAGGGTTAAGGAGCGGACCATTCCGATCACGGGGGTCCCGACTTCGCTGTTGATATCGAGCTTACCCTAGAGGTTATTAGTCGGTCCAGCGAGTCCGCTTTAGTAACGAGGATGGGCAACCTTTTTGCCATGGAGTCTGACGAGGAAAACTTGTTGGACTCTATTGAAGAAAGCACTGTCAACAAGACGGTGATTGAGTCAAAGGGGAACGAGACGGAATGTGCCGGCGGATCCTCGGAGACTGAGGTAGCATGAATGCTAACGATGGGGCGAAGGTAAGTGTTCGGTCAACAACCGTTGACCTTGATTCATGGCAATCAAAGTATTGCCACTAGCAATACTCACATTAAATGCGGACTGCTGACGCGCCGCATTCCACACCACCAGTCGCACAAAGTTGCAGTACATTCCGTCTGCATACGATCCCTATTGCAATCACTTTGTTGCCTGCCGAATGATCACCACAACATTATTATCATTTCGCTGACGACGCACATTGCGACGTTCACTGCTTGTGCGGCTCATCGTCGTCCACTCATCGACTGGGCACTGTGTGCGGACACCCGATACCTCGCTCCGTTGCGATGTAGACGGATGGCCTATTTGCTAAGCAAATAAATATACAGCAACGACGAGCAGCAGCAACATTGTTCGCTCTAAGTACATCAGAATGTCTTAACGACAGAAGATTATTATCGCAGTTGCCGGCGTAGGCACCCTTCTCATCGTATACAGCTGGATAGCCAAGGCATGGGCCTGGTATCAGCTACTCGACGCGCTACACATTTGGAATGTGTGATGATGCAGCAATTTGGAGTTACAGGCGATGGTGGTGGTGGACGGACTCGCATGGCAAGGCGAGCTTTCTTGCAGCAGTCGGCTGCACAACGTTCTTCAGTTCTTCTGGACCAGCTCAACCGAGTGCGACAAACATTGAACCCGACGGAATCGCCGCGCGAATACATAGAGATATTAGAATTTATCATAATAAGTTAGAATATATCAATTTAGTTAATAAATCGTTTCACAGAAAATGTACATTTGAGTTTTGTGTTTTAATTTTCGACCACCCCCTGACTTTCGGAAGTTTTAATCCCCGACATTTTGGTGCCTCCTGTGAGGAGTAATTTAAATTAAATTTGTGATTTTTTGTGGACACGCTTTTCCCACGGTTTCTCTCTATTTAAATTAAATTTGTGATTTAGTTTGTGCTTTGTGGACACGCTTGTCCCACGGTTCGTTCCTCGGGATATGTGCGCATGCGGCCACAGTCGCCTAGCAATTTATTGTGTAGTTTTGGCAACACTTATTGCCTTCGCGTCTTCGTGTCTTGCCCTTTGCCTTCTGCTTGGGTTACTGTGAGCCGAGTTCACCAGCCTATTTGAGACTTGTTAGTGAAGTGATCGATATTCGACATGGCCGACTTGAATCGACGCACCTCAGCATGAACCGCCATCAAGCGGGGGCACGACCGCATTGTCAGCATGGACGTGACGGCTTTGGATGAGGTCCAAATCCACTTGGAACAGCGCCAGATAGAAGCACACTATGCACGCTTTCTGGTGGCACACACGGCATTGGTGAGCGATGCCACACCGGAGGGCCTTCAGGCCCACGATGATCTGCTGGCAGTCGTCGACGAGCAGTATAATAACGTCTTGATGGTCTTGGGCAGACGCCAAACACGTCGTTGCAGCTCCCGAGAACCGGTGCGGCCATTGCCATGGCTCTCACCGGCTATATCAGTGCACAAGGTTCAAGCAGTTGGACTTGAGTCGGCGCATCAACGCCGCGAGAACGACAGGTGTCTGTTTCAACTGTCTGCAGCCAGGACACAACGCTACCGGATGCCAATCCGAAAGTTCCTGCCGCCATTGCAACGGCAGACACCACTCGCTGATCTGCAGAAGGGAGGCCCGACAAGAAACACAACGTCGGCCAGCCCGCCGAGAAGCAGAACGCCAACCAGCCTCACAAGAAGCGGCACCTCAGCCAGCCCAAACAGAAGCAGAACGCGCCCAGACCCTGCCTGGTGGTCGCTATGTGTTCACGAAGGGACGTTGGGAGTTCATTCCGGACCAGGGTCCCTCAACTATGGATTGACTCAATCAAGCGAACACTACCGTATTGCTAGCTACGGCGCTCGGCTACGCGTACGGCGCAAACTCGGAGCCCCACCTGGTTCGAGCCCTCTGCGATCCTGGATCGCAGGTAAGTCTTATAACAACCAAACTAACCAAACAACTTCGTCTTCCCAGAAGCCGATTGGATGTAGCCGTGCAAGGCGTCGGTATTTCCCGACCCACTCTGGCTCAATGCCAAGTGACGCTCTCACTTCAGTCGACGCGATCAGAGTTCGTGCTCACCATGAAGGCCGTAGTGATCCCCCTGATCACTTCGACGCTCCCCGCAGCACATGTGGATGCAACACAATGGCATCATCTGGTTGGCCTACCACTGGCAGACAGCCATCTGGGCACTCCTGGGCCCATCGACATCTTGCTAGGGGCTGATGTCTGGGGTCTCTTGGTGCAGGACGAGGTCATTCATGGACGGCCGCACGAGCCCCACGCCCAACGCACACACCGTGGTTGGGTTGTCTTCGGCCCAGCTGCCCTGGTGCGAGCAGCACCACCCATCCGATCGCTCCACAGCCAGGTGACGGAAGAGTCGCCTTTGGAGCCCACTCTGGAACACACTCTGGATGAGCTCGTTCGGAATTTCTGGAAGTCGGAGGAGGTACCCACAGATGAATCAAGAGAGGACGAGTGCAGTCGGCACTACTCCCAGTCGCACTCCCGCACATCGGAAGGCAGATACATGGTCCAAATCCCCTTCCGACAAGACGCACCAGCACTAGGTGCCTCCTACCGAGCTGCACTGCGACAATTCTACTGTCTGGAGCGGCGACTCCAGAACAACCCAGATCTCAGAGAGAAGTACATCGCCTTCATGCGCGAATATGAAGAGCTTGGACACATGGAACGGGCTGGTCAACATGGCAACCACCCCCATTGTTACTACATTCCACACCATGCGGTAACTAGCAAATTCCGTGTTGTCTTCAACGCATCTGCACAGACCACTACTGGAGTCTCACTCAATGACGTCCAGCTGGTTGGTCCTACCATTCAAGATTCACTAATCAACATCATCCTGCGGTTCCGGCGCTACTTGGTCGCGCTGACCGCTGACGTAGAGAAGATGTTCCGCCTGGTCTTGGTGGCGCATAAACATCGAGACTACCAACGGATTCTCTGGCGAGAATCACCGTCCGACGAGCTGACCGTCTTCCGCTTGACGACGGTTACCTACGGTATGGCATCCAGTCCATACACTTCTGTGCGATCCATGATGCAGTGCGCACAGGACAATCAACAGCTGATCCCAGATACAGTACGGGCTCGAGCGGCCCGAGAGACGATTGAGAAGGCCTTTTATGTGGACGACCTCCTCACCAGCTGCAACAGCATTTCCGAAGCAGTCGGCCTGGCTGCCGATGTCAACACTGTCCTCATGGCAGGACACTTCAAATTGCGCAAATGGAACTCCAACAGCGCACAGGTAATTTCCATGGTGACTAACGAGACTTCCTCTTCTCCCTCTTCCACAGAGCTTGTCATAGAATGCCCAATGGCAACCGTACTTGGCTTGCGTTGGGATCCAGCTGCTGACGAGCTCTTCTTCTTGGTGGAAATGGAACCGCTGGGACCCTCCCCTACGAAAAGGCGGATTCTGAGCGAGGTGGCGAGACTGTTCGATCCTACTGGGCTCCTTGCGCCGGTCATCATCACAGGAAAGATGTTCATCCAAACGCTGTGGTCCGCAGGCATCACTTGGGATGCCCCACTTTCCCCAGAGCTGCTCAACACCTGGGCAGCATTCCGCAACGGGCTGCAGGCCCTCAACCAAGTCAAGGTACCTCGATGGCTTGGCATGCATAGTCAGCATGTGACCACAATTCATGGGTTTTGCGATGCCAGCTCCCGAGCCTATGCAGCTGTCATCTACCTGAAGACATCAGATGCCGATGACCGGTCCCAGGTCGCACTGCTGACCGCCCGGACTAAGGTGGCTCCACTCAAGGGCGCTACCATTCCTCGTCTGGAACTGTGCGCCGCTAGTCTCCTCGCGGCCACATTGGAGAATGTCCGCACCGCTCTAGGCCTGCAGACTGCACCCTACTACCTCTGGTCGGACTCCAGCATTGTTTTGTGTTGGTTGCGGAAGGAACCATCCACTCTCAAACCCTACGTCGCAAACCGAGTGCGACAGATCCAGGAGTTGACGTCTCCAGCACGTTGGCATCACGTCCGCTCTGCGCAGAATCCAGCCGATTGCGCTAGCCGAGGTCTTGGTGCATCAGAACTCCTGCAACACTCGCTGTGGTGGCAAGGACCGGGTTGGCTGGCAAGCGGATCTCTCCCCGTCGGCCCACCCGGGCAGCTGCACGCCGACGACATGGACCAAGTGGCAGAAGAATTAAAGCCATGCTTCTTCTCGGGCATGGTCATCACCCAGATGGAACTGACGACACGACGCCGAGACAAAGTCATCATCCCGTTGACCGAGAGATTCAGCAACCTACACCAGTTGCTCCGTACTGTTGCCTATATGCTCCGTTGGCGGCGCACTTACCGGCACCTACTAAAGCGATCAGTCGTCGGAGCGGATGAGCTCGACCACGCCTTGGAACGACTTATCATCATAGAGCAAGCTGCCGCTTTCTCTCAAGAAGTGCACCAGTTGCGCAACCGTGCACCACCGTCAAGTAACAGCCCGTTACTCTCTCTCAACCCATACTTGGATACTCGAGGAGTCCTACGAGTCGGAGGTCGACTCACGCATGCGTCCCTACCGGATGAGCAAAGGCATCCCATTGTCTTGCCGAAAGCAGGCGCCTTGGTTTGGCTATTGGTTCGCCAGACACATGACGCCACCCTACACGGCGGCGTTCAACTGATGCTGCAGACGTTGCGGCAGAAGTATTGGATACTCCATGGTCGACAAGCTGTGCGGACTCTGCTACACAAATGCGTCATCTGCAGACGACACCGCGGAGCGGTCATCAAGCAACAAATGGCTTCGCTACCCAGCCCACGAGTCAATTCAGCTCGCCCGTTCCTGGCCTCAGGGGTCGACTACTGTGGTCCCTTTTCCGTTCGGGTTGGAACCAAACGATCACGCACCACAATCAAAGGCTACTTGGCGATCTTCGTTTGCATGGCCACGAAGGCTGTGCACATCGAGGTAGTTGAGGACCTCTCATCACAGGCTTTCATGGATGCTTTTACCCGATTCACCTGCCGGCGCGGACCCTGTCCCGATCTCTACAGCGACAATGGTACCGCCTTCGTTGGTGCGAACCGGTACCTTAAAGAGGACTTAGCAGCCTTCGAATCGCATCACAACCAACAGGCCCTGGCACATTCAAGGTGGATTATGGGAGGCCGCCGTAAAATCTGCAAAACATCATTTGGTTCGTTTGGTGGGTGCCCAGTCTCTCTGGTACCACCAACTCCACACTCTGGCAACACGCATCGAGGCGTGTCTTAACTCACGTCCGCTGGTCCCACCTGGCGATTTCCTCATCGGTGCCCCCCTCATCGCGGTACCCGAACCTCACATTGGCGGCGTCCCGCTGAATCGCCTCAAGCAGTATCAGTGGATCCGTAAGCTCCACCAGGACTTCTGGCAGCGCTGGAGCGAGGAGTACTTGGTCACCCTCCAGACCCGTAGCAAATGGGAACGACGAGAACCGGACATTTAACTGAACGACGTGGTCCTCGTGAAACAAGAGAACCTGCCCCCGACTCATTGGAGGCTCGGTCGAGTCATTGCCGTTCACCCGGGCAGTGATGGATTAGCCCGCAACGCTACTCTACGCACCAGCCATGGCGAGTGCCGCCGGCCCATCCAGAAACTTTGCCGCCTCTTGGAGACATCATGAACAGATCATGAGATGTCGACATGATCTTGACCTTCCTGGGAGCATTACATGCACACATTTCGAACCAGAGGGTTCAACCGGGCAGGATGTTCGGTCAACAACCGTTGACCTTGATTCATGGCAATCAAAGTATTGCCACTAGAAATACTCACATTAAATGCGGACTGCTGACGCGCCGCATTCCACACCACCAGTCGCACAAAGTTGCAGTACATTCCGTCTGCATACGATCCCTATTGCAATCACTTTGTTGCTGCCGAATGATCACCACAACATTATTATCATTTCGCTGACGACGCACATTGCGACGTTCACTGCTTGTGCGGCTCATCGTCGTCCACTCATCGACTGGGCACTGTGTGCGGACACCCGATACCTCGCTCCGTTGCGATGTAGACGGATGGCCTATTTGCTAAGCAAATAAATATACAGCAACGACGAGCAGCAGCAACATTGTTCGCTCTAAGTACATCAGAATGTTTTACCGACAGAAGATTATTATCGCAGTTGCCGGCGTAGGCACCCTTCTCATCGTATACAGCTGGATAGCCAAGGCATGGGCCTGGTATCAGCTACTCGACGCGCTACACATTTGGAATGTGTGATGATGCAGCAATTTGGAGTCACAGGCGATGGTGGTAGTGGACGGACTCGCATGGCAAGGCGAGCTTTCTTGCAGCAGTCGGCTGCACGTATCTTCAGTTCTTCAGGACCAGCTCAACCGAGTGCGACAAACATTGAACCCGACGGAATCGCCGCGCGAATACATAGAGATATTAGAATTTATCATAATAAGTTAGAATATATCAATTTAGTTAATAAATCGTTTCACAGAAAATGTACATTTGAGTTTTGTGTTTTAATTTTCGACCACCCCCTGACTTTCGGAAGTTTTAATCCCCGACAGTAAGTATAAATATGTTAAACATAATTCAAATAAACCTTTACCATACCAAAACTGCTTCGGCAGCTCTTCTACTTAGATTAGCAGAAACAGGGGAAGATCTCGTCCTAATCCAAGAGCCATGGATAAATGGAGCTAGGATCTGTGGGCTCGGACTTAAAGGGTATAAAGTCCTATACTCAAGTAAGTCAGAGAAGATTAGATCTTGTATTCTGGATAAAACTAACCTGAATATATTCCTTTTATCACAATATAGTGACGGTGACATAACTGCGGCCAGCATTGAAGTCGGAAATGAAAAATTCTGGCTGGTTTTTGCATACATGGACCGGGAAAAGCAGACTCCACCAAAAATACTGGAGTATTTTTCTGATACAGAGAAAAGGAAAATTGGGGCGATCCTAGGATGTGATGCAAACGCTCATCACACAATATGGGGCAGCACCGACGTAAATGAGAGAGGTGTCATTTTTTGAATACTTATTAAAACCTCGCTATTTGTAATATTGGGCAAGAGCCCACTTTCATAATAAAGAATAGGCGAGAAGTACTCGATGTAACTCTCGTATCAGACTTTGTAGCATATAAGGTGAGAGAATGAAAGGTTGCAAAAGAACACTCATTCTCAGACCATCGCTATTTAATCTTCAAGCTAGATATCAAACCTGCCCTTCGTGAGTCCTTTAGAAATAAGAAAAGGGCAAACTGGGGTATCTATAGGGATATGCTAGCGAAACTATTACCGGTGGCTCCAAAGCCACCAGTCACTATAGAAGAGATAGATACCATGGTAGACACTGTAACAGGTGCCATGAATCGCTCCTTCGATGCTGTCTGCCCTGTGATAAAACCAAGGGGCAAACAAAAGCCAACTTGGTGGTCCGCGGAGTTAGGGACCTATCAGAAGGCAAGCAGGAAATCATTCAATAAGGCCAAAAGAACGGGACTGGCTCTGGACTGGGAATCCTACAAGGAACACCTCAGGAATTATAAGAGGGAATTGAGAAAGGCGCAGAGGAAGTCTTGGAGGCTCTTCTGTGATAAGATGGAAGGGGCCTCGGATACCTCTCGTCTACGAAAGATTCTCTCTATGATAAAAACCACTCCACGAAATGAAAGAGATCGGGAGCAAACCGCGAATCCAGTGGGCGATAAGCGGTTTCAAACCATTCAAATCGGCTGGCCCAGATGGGATAATCCCTGCGGAAATTCAGAATAACTCGGAGTTGATACTCCCATGGTTAGAGGCAATTTTCACAGGGTGTATAAAGCTAACGTACATTCCTAGAGCTTGGAAGGAAGTCAAGGTAGTTTTTATACCGAAGGCGGGTAAAAGCTCACATGGCTACCCAAAAGACCTGAGACCTATTTGAAAACCCTGGAAAGACTGAAAGATGTTCATATAAGGGCTAAGGTAAAACCTAGCAGTTGGGCAAAGTCCCAACATGCTTACTGCATGGGGAAGTCTGTAAACACAGCTTTACACACCTTAGTAAGCACAATTGAGAAATCAATATACTCCCAGGAGTATACACTAGTAGCATTCTTGGTTATCGAGGGTGCGTTCAACAACGTTAAAACAGAGGCAATCTGTAAAGGACTGTCAGACCTAGATGTGGACTACCCTACAAGCAAACTAATCAATCATATGCTTCTAGGCAGGATTATTAGTGCGGAGCTGGGTGGTTCCATCTTAAAAAGGCAGGCAGTTAGAGGAACACCGCAAGGAGGTGTATTATCCCTTCTACTCTGGAAGGAGAGGGGATAGAAGTGGTAGCGTATGCTGATGATGTAGCGTTAGCTGTCTCAGGAAAATACCTCAGAACGATTAAGGAGGTTATGCAAAATGCCCTCCTAGTCGTTAAAGAATGGGCAAATAAAAGCGGTCTGGGCGTCAACCCGAATAAGACAGAGCTTGTCCTCTTCCCCAGGAAATATAAAATTCCAACAGTTGATCCTCCAACACTAAATGATAACCCCTTAGTTTTTTCTGATAGAGCAAGATTTCTGGGGACAATCTTTGACAGGAAACTGAGCTGGAAACCTAATATAAAAGAAAGAGTTAAAAAAGCTAATATTGCTTTATACTCGTGCAAGAATGCCATTGGTAAAAAATGGGGTTTGAAACCAAAGCTGGTACACTGGCTTTCCACGTCGGTAGTGAGACCAATACTACTTTATGGGGTAAGCGTATGGTGGCCAGCTATGGAAAATACCACGTATATAAGTATATTAGGGAAGGTACAAAGAGCAGCCTGCATGCTTATAAGCGGGGCGCTAAGATCTACACCAACTCGCGCTCTAGATGTTATGCTCCACCTGATCCCACTAGATATATTTGTCAAACAGAAAGCGGCAATTACGGCTACGCGACTGTTAGCTGTCAGTGGAGAAGTCTTCAAAAAGCTTCCACCATAACTAAATCGCTAAAGCAGGAGCTGACGAAACTGGATTACATAACACCAATGTTATGCTTTCAAAAAGGTTTTCGGACACTCCAGAGAAGACTGGAAAAGTGGATCCGTAACCGACAACGAAACAATACAGTTTTTCACTAGACGGTAAAGTTTGCCTTCTGTGACAAACTGAAAGTAAGCATCTCTGTCCGTCTACCTGATCGCTGCAGCGTATACCAGGCTGAGGTGATAGCGATTGAAGAGGTAATGAGCTGGCTGAAGCATAATGTATTATAATAATGAAGATTAACATTTATGTGGACAGTCAGGCAGCCATAAAATCTTTGGAGGCGGTCTCACTGAAATCTAAGGTGGCGTTGAGCTGTCACTCCTCTCTTAACGAGATGAGTGAGCAGTTCAATATAAGGATCATATGGGTCCCGGGCCACATGGATGTGGGGAAACACCGACACTTGAAATATTTCAAGACAGGTCTGGACGAAGCTGGACTTGAAGCGCTCAACTGCGCTTATTTCGCTACAAAGACGTGAACTAAGAACAGCTGTAGGGATAATGACAGGACACTGCCTTCTAGGGGGAAACACGCGAGAAGGATGTGTGTCGAATATAATGACTTCTGCATGGACGAGGAGGAGGAAGAGACCATAGAGCATCTTCTTTGCTCATGTCCGGCATTTATGCACAGAAGGCAAAAACACTTGGGTAAGCGGATAATGAATAACCTATCAAATCTCACGGCAAAGAGCGAGATATACTCCGATTCATTAAGAGTTCTGAATGGATCTTCTGAAAAGGGGAAAGGTATAAGATCCTGTGGTAACACGCGAATGGTCTAAGTGAGCATTAGCTGCACCGCAACCTAACCTAACCTAACCTAATTTCTAAAGGGATTCGTATGAAATTAGGTATGTAGGACAAAGATGCGACTATAAGACTTGTTCCTATGGAAATTATGGGATCTGTCCAATAGGGTCTGGAATTTTGGGGACCAAGCAATTTCTCACGCGACTCGTATGAAATTCGGTATGTAGGACTAAGATGCGACTATAAGACTCTTCCTATGGAAATTTTGGGATAGGGCCAAAAGGGTCTGGATTTTTGGGGACCAAGCAATTTCTCAAGCGACTTGTATGAAATTCGGTATGTAGGGCTAAGATGCGACTTTAAAACTTGTTCCTATTGAAATTCTGGGATCTGGCCAAAATTTTGGGGACCAAGCAATTTATCAATGGATGAAATTTTTGGGACCAAGCAATGATATGAAATTCGGTATGTAGGACTAAGATTTGGCTATAAGACTTGTTCCTCTGGAATTTTTGGGATCCGGCCAATAGGGTCCGGAATTTTGGAGACCAAGAAATTTCTCAAGCGATGAAATTTTTTGGACCAAGCAATGATATGAAATTCAGTATGTAGGACTAAGATTTGGCTATAAGACTTGTTCCTCTGGAAATTTTGGGATCCGGCCAAAAGGTCTGGAATTTTGGTGACCAAGCAATTTCTAAAGCGATTCGTATGAAATTCGGTATGCAGGACTAAGATGCGACTATAAGTCTTGTTCCTATGGAAATTCTGGAATAGGGCCAATAAGGTCTGGAATTTTGTGGACCAAGAAATTTCTCAAGCGATTCGTATGAAATTAAGTTAGTAGGACTAAGATGCGACTTTCTGAGATCTGGCCAATAGGGTCTTGAATTTTGGGGATCAAGCAATTTCTCAAGCGACTTGTATGAAATTCGGTATGTAGGGCTAAGATGCGACTTTAAAACTTGTTCCTATTGAAATTCTGGGATCTGGCCAAAATTTTGGGGACCAAGCAATTTATCAATGGATGAAATTTTTGGGACCAAGATAATAATAATTTTTGGGATCCGGCCAAAAGGTCTGGAATTTTGGTGACCAGGCAATTTCTAAAGCGATTCGTATGAAATTCGGTATGCAGGACTAAGATGCGACTATAAGTCTTGTTCCTATGGAAATTCTAGAATAGGGCCAATAAGGTCTGGAATTTTGTGGATTGTGGATTATGGGAATATGGGAACATGCGACTATAAAACTTCTTCCTATGGAAATTCTGGGATCTGGCCAATAGGGTCCTGAATTTTGGAGACCAAGCGATATCTCAACCGATGGAATTTTTGGGACCAAGAAATTTCTTAAGCGATTCGTATGAAATTCGGTATGTAGGACTAAGATGCGACTATAAGAATTCTGGGATAGGCCAATAGAGTCTGGTATTGTGTTGATCAAGCAATTTTTCAATCCGGGATAGGGCCAATAGAAAAAAAAATAAAAAAAAAACCTAAGTCGTACGCGTTTTTCGGAATAAAATTTTTATTTTTTTTAATTGTTTTTTTTTTAATCTTAAGAATTTAAAACAAAACCAAATTTACAAATCTTCATCAAGGGCCCGAATTGGAGGTTTCTCCGGTGAAATTGGTCAAGCTAGGAGGAACCGCAGAGAATCTTCAAAAGATCCATTTGAGTCCAGCTTTTTCGCTCATTCTTGGTGCAATGTTTGTCGTTGGAGCTTATCGGCTTGATAGTTGTGCGTGCCTGTTGTTGTTGTACCGTGCGTACCGGACTCGTTTGTAGTACCAGGCCTAACAAAAGAGTCTGGTACAATTCACTGTCGAGTTGTGGGAATTCAAAAAAGAAGTCAGCTAGTTCCTGAAAGACCGAATTTTTTAATGGAGGTTCCAAGAATTTTGAAGGCTCACTTATGTCATTTTATTGTAATATTTTCTTGGTCAAGGTTTTTTGTAGTTTTCCTTGACCATGAATTCATGCATAAAAACATTTGGACTCGCGTCGTTTTTATTTCGTGATGGTTTTTCCGTATTGCTTTTTTCAATGAATCGGGGAGAATTCCGAGAAAATAATTGGAAACCGGCTACAAACGTGAGGAATGTGATATATTGTAAATCACATTTCTCCGATGTCATTCTTAATTTTATAAAAGAGCCTAGCCCACCTTATTGCCGTGGCGCAAGTCATTCAGGGAGTATTCCCTTGGCAATAAGTTTAAATATATAAAAAAAACAAAAAAAAAAGGAGTCTGGAATTTTGTGGACCATGCAATTTCTCAAGCGATTCGTTTGAAATTCGGTATGTAGGACTAAGATGCGACTATAAGACTTGTTCCTGGGATAGGGCCAATAGGGTGTGGATTTTTGGGTACCAAGCAATTTCTCACGCGATTCGTATGAAATTCGGTATGTAGGACTAAGATGCGACTATAAGACTTGTTCCTGGGATAGGGCCAATAGGGTGTGGATTTTTGGGGACCAAGCAATTTCTCAAACGACTCGTATGAAATTCGGTATGTAGGACTAAGATGCGACTGTTAAACTTGATCCTTTGGAAATTCTGGGATCTGGCCAATAGGGTCTGGATTTTTGGGGACCAAGCAATTTCTCAAGCGATTCGTATTACATTCGGTACGCAGGACTAAGATGCGACTATAAGACTTGTTTCTATGGAAATTCTGGAATAGGGCCAATAAGGTCTGGAATTTTGTGGACTAAACAATTTCTCAAGCGACTCGTATGAAATTCGGTATGTAGGACTAAGATGCGACTATTAAACTTGTTCCTATCGAAATTCTGGGATAGGGCCAATAGGGTCTGGATTTTTGAGGACCAAGCAATTTCTCAAGCGATTCGTATTAAATTCGGTATGCAGGACTAAGATGCGACTATAAGACTTGTTTCTATGGAAATTCTGGGATAGGGCCAATAAGGTCTGGAATTTTGTGGACCAAGCAATTTCTCAAGCGATTCGTGTGAAATTCGGTATGTAGGACTAAAATGCGACTGTTTAACTTTATCCTTTGGAAATTCTGGGATCTGGCCAATAGGGTCTGGATTTTTGGGGACCAAGCAATTTCTCAAGCGATTCGTATTAAATTCGGTATGCAGGACTAAGATGCGACTATAAGACTTGTTTCTATGGAAATTCTGGGATAGGGCCAATAAGGTCTGGAATTTTGTGGACCAAGCAATTTCTCAAGCGATTCGTATGAAATTAGGTTAGTAGGACTAAGATGCGACTTTCTGAGATCTGGCCAATAGGGTCTTGAATTTTGGGGACTAACCAATTTCTCAAGCGACTTGTATGAAATTCGGTATGTAGGACTAAGATGCGACTATTAAACTTGTTCCTTTGGAAATTCTGAAATCTGGCCAATAGGGTCAGAAATTTTGGAGATCAAGCAATTCCTCAAGCGATTCGTATGAAATTTTAAGTACTAAGATGCAACCATAAGAATTCTGGATTAGAGCCAATAGAGTCTGGAATTTTGTGGACCGAGCAAATTCTCAAGCGGTTCGTATGAAATTCGGTATGTAGGACTAAGATTTGGCTATAAGACTTGTTCCGATGGAAATTTTGGGATCCGGCCAATAAGGTCTGGAATTTTGGGGACCAAGCAATTTCTCACGCGATTCGTATGAAATTCGGTATGTAGGACTAAGATGCACTTAAAAGACTTGTTTCTATGAAAATTCTGGCATAGGGCCAATATGGTCTGGAATTTTGTGGACTGTGGATTATGGGAATATGGGAACATGCGACTATAAAACTTCTTCCTATGGAAATTCTGGGATCTGGCCAATAGGGTCCTGAATTTTGGAGACCAAGCAATTCCTCAAGCGATTCGTATGAAATTCTAAGGACTAAGATGCAACCATAAGAATTCTGGATTAGAGCCAATAGAGTCTGGAATTTTGTGGACCGAGCAAATTCTAAAGCGGTTCGTATGAAATTCGGTATGTAGGACTAAGATTTGGCTATAAGACTTGTTCCGATGGAAATTTGGGATCCGGCCAATAAGGTCTGGAATTTTGTGGACCAAGCAATTTTTCAAGCGATTCGTATGAAATTAGGTATGTAGGACCAAGCTATTTCTAACGCGAATTGTATAAAATTCGGTATGTAGGACTAAGATGCGACTAAAAAACTTGTTCCTTTGGAAATTCTGACATACGGCCAATATGGTCTGGAATTTTGTGGATTATGGGAATATGGGAACATGCGACTATAAAACTTCTTCCTACGGAAATTCTGGGATCTGGCCAATAGGGTCCTGAATTTTGGAGACCAAGTGATATCTCAACCGATGGAATTTTTGGGACCAAGAAATTTCTTAAGCGATTCGTATGAAATTCGGTATGTAGGACTACGATGCGACTATAAGAATTCTGGGATAGGCCAATAGAGTCTGGTATTGTGTTGATCAAGCAATTTTTCAATCCGTTCGTATGAAATTCGGTATGTAGGACTAAGATTCGTATATAAGACTTGTTCCTATGTCAATTCTGGGATCCGGCCAATAGGGTCTGGAATTTTGGGGACCAATCAATTTCTCAAGCGATTCGTATGAAATTCGCTATGTATGAATAAGATGCGACTATAGGACTTGTTCTTATGGAAATTCTGGGATAGGGCCAATAGAAAAAAAAAATTAAAAAAATAAAAACCTAAGTCGTACGCGTTTTTCGGAATTGAATTTTTATTTTTTTTAATTGTTTTTTTTTAATCTTAAGAATTTAAAACAAAACCAAATTTACAAATCTTCATTCAAGGGCCCGAATTGGAGGTTTCTCCGGTGAAATTGGTCAAGCTACGAGGAACCGCAGAGAATCTTCAAAAGATCCATTTGAGTCCAGCTTTTTCGCTCATTCTTGGTACAATGTTTGTCGTTGGAGCTTATCGGCTTGATAGTTGTGCGTGCCTGTTTCGTTTGTTATGCCTGGTACTACAAACGAGTCCGGTACAATTCACTGTCGAGTTGTGGGAATTCAAAAAAGAAGTAAGTAAGTTCCTGAAAGACCGAATTTTTTAATGGAGGTTCCAAGAATTTTGAAGGCTCACGTATGTCATTTTTTTGTAATATTTTCTTGGTCAAGGTTTATTGTAGTTTTCCTTGACCATGAATTCATGCATAAAAACATTTGGACTCGCGTCGTTTTTATTTCGTGATCGTTTTTCCGTATTGCTTTTTTCAATGAATCAGGGAGAATTCCGAGAAAATAATTGGAAACCGGCTACAAACGTGAGGAATGTGATATATTGTAAATCACATTTCTCCGATGTAATTCGTAATTTTATAAAAGAGCCTAGCCCAGCTTATTGCCGTGGCGCAAGTCATTCAGGGAGTATTCCCATGGCAATAAGTTGAAAATATATAAAGTATATAAAAAAAACCAAAAAAAAAAGAAGTCTGGAATTTTGTGGACCATCCAATTTCTCAAGCGATTCGTTTAAAATTCGATATGTAGGGCTAAGATGCGACTATAAGCCTTGTTCCTATGGAAATTATGGGATCTGTCCAATAGGGTCTGGAATTTTGGGGACCAAGCAATTTCTCACGCGATTCGTATGAAATTCGGTATGTAGGACTAAGATGCGACTATAAGACTTGTTCCTGGGATAGGGCCAATAGGGTGTGGATTTTTGGGGACCAAGCAATTTCTCAAACGACTCGTATGAAATTCAGTATGTAGGACTAAGATGCGACTGTTAAACTTGATCCTTTGGAAATTCTGGGATCTGGCCACTAGGGTCTGGATTTTTGGGGACCAAGCAATTTCTCAAGCGATTCGTATTACATTCGGTACGCAGGACTAAGATGCGACTATAAGACTTGTTTCTATGGAAATTCTGGGATAGGGCCAATAAGGTCTGGAATTTTGTGGACTAAGCAATTTCTCAAACGACTCGTATGAAATTCGGTATGTAGGACTAAGATGCGACTATTAAACTTGTTCCTATCGAAATTCTGGGATAGGGCCAATAGGGTCTGGAGTTTTGAGGACCAAGCAATTTCCCAAGCGATTCGTGTGAAATTCGGTATGTAGGACTAAGATGCGACTATAACACTTGTTCCTATCGAAACTCTGGGATAGGGCCAATAGGGTCTGGATTTTTGAGGACCAAGCAATTTCTTAAGCGACTCGTATGAAATTCGGTATGTAGGACTAAAATGCGACTGTTAAAATTTATCCTTTGGAAATTCTGGGATCTGGCCAATAGGGTCTGGATTTTTGGGGACCAAGCAATTTCTCAAGCGATTCGTATTAAATTCGGTATGCAGGACTAAGATGCGACTATAAGACTAGTTTCTATGGAAATTCTGGGATAGGGCCAATAAAGTCTGGAATTTTGTGGACCAAGCAATTTTTCAAGCGATTCGTATGAAATTAGGTTAGTAGGACTAAGATGCGACTTTCTGAGATCTGGCCAATAGGGCCTTGAATTTTGGGGACTAAGCAATTTCTCAAGCGACTTGTATGAAATTCGGTATGTAGGACTAAGATGCGACTATTAAACTTGTTCCTTTGGAAATTCTGAAATCTGTCCAATAGGGTCTGAAATTTTGGAGATCAAGCAATTCCTCAAGCGATTTGTATGAAATTCTAAGGACTAAGATGCAACCATAAGAATTCTGGATTAGAGCCAATAGAGTCTGAAATTTTGTGGACCGAGCAAATTCTCAAGCGGTTCGTATTAAATTCGGTATGTAGGACTAAGATTTGGCTATAAGACTTGTTCCGATGGAAATTTTGGGATCCGGCCAATAAGGTCTGGAATTTTGGGGACCAAGCAATTTCTCACGCGATTCGTATGAAATTCGGTATGTAGGACTAAGATGCGCTTAAAAGACTTGTTCCTATAAAAATTCTGGCATAGGGCCAATATGGTCTGGAATTTTGTGGACTGTGGATTATGGGAATATGGGAACATGGGACTATAAAACTTTTTCCTATGGAAATTCTGGTATCTGGCCAATAGGGTCATGAATTTTGAAGACAAAGCAATTCCTCAAGCGATTCGTATGAAATTCTAAGGACTAAGATGCAACCATAAGAATTCTGGATTAGAGCCAATAGAGTCTGTAATTTTGTGGACCAAGCAAATTCTCAAGCGGTTTGTATGAAATTCGGTATGTAGGACTAAGATTTGGCTATAAGACTTGTTCCGATGGAAATTTGGGATCCGGCCAAAAAGTCCTGGAATTTTGTGGACCAAGCAATTTTTCAAGCGATTCGTTTAAAATTAGGTATGTAGGACCAAGCTATTTCTCACGCGAATTGTATTTTGTAATTCGGTATGTAGGACTAAGATGCGACTAAAAAACTTGTTCCTATGGAAATTCTGACCTAGGGCCAATATGGTCTGGATTGTGGATTATGGGAATATGGGAACATGCGACTATAAAACTTCTTCCTATGGAAATTCTGGGATCTGGCCAATAGGGTCCTAAATTTTGGAGACCAAGTGATAACTCAACCGATGGAATTTTTGGGACCAAGAAATTTCTTAAGCGATTCGTATGAAATTCGGTATGTAGGACTACGATGCGACTATAAGAATTCTGGAATAGGCCAGTAGAGTCTGGTATTGTGTTGATCAAGCAATTTTTCAATCCGTTCGTATGAAATTCGGTATGTAGGACTAAGATTCGTATATTAGACTTGTTCCTATGCTAATTCTGGGATCCGGCCAATAGGGTCTGGAATTTTGGGGACCAATCAATTTCTCAAGCGATTCGTTTGAAATTCGATATGTAGGGCTAAGATGCGACTATAAGCCTTGTTCCTATGGAAATTATGGGATCTGTCCAATAGGGTCTGGAATTTTTGGGACCAAGCAATTTCTCACGCGATTCGTATGAAATTCGGTATGTAGGACTAAGATGCGACAATAAGACTTGTTCTTGGGATAGGGCCAATAGGGTGTGGATTTATGGGGACCAAGCAATTTCTCAAGCGATTCGTATTACATTCGGTACGCAGGACCAAGATGCGACTATAAGACTTGTTTCTATGGAAATTCTGGGATAGGGCCAATAAGGTCTGGAATTTTGTGGACTAAGCAATTTCTCAAACGACTCGTATGAAATTCGGTATGTAGGACTAAGATGCTACTGTTAAACTTGATCCTTTGGAAATTCTGGGATCTGGCCAATAGGGTCTGGATTTTTGGGGACCAAGCAATTTCTCAAGCGATTCGTATTACATTCGGTACGCAGGACCAAGATGCGACTATAAGACTTGTTTCTATGGAAATTCTGGGATAGGGCCAATAAGGTCTGGAATTTTGTGGACTAAGCAATTTCTCAAACGACTCGTATGAAATTCGGTATGTAGGACTAAGATGCGACTATAAGACTTGTTCTTGGGATAGGGCCAATAGGGTGTGGATTTTTGGGGACCAAGCAATTTCTCAAGCGATTCGTATTACATTCGGTACGCAGGACCAAGATGCGACTATAAGACTTGTTTCTATGGAAATTCTGGGATAGGGCCAATAAGGTCTGGAATTTTGTGGACTAAGCAATTTCTCAAACGACTCGTATGAAATTCGGTATGTAGGACTAAGATGCGACTATTAAACTTGTTCCTATCGAACTTCTGGGATAGGGCCAATAGGGTCTGGATTTTTGAGGACCAAGCAATTTCCCAAGGGATTCGTGTGAAATTCGTTATGTAGGACTAAGATGCGACTATAACACTTGTTCCTATCGAAACTCTGGGATAGGGCCAATAGGGTCTGGATTTTTGAGGACCAAGCAATTTCTTAAGCGACTCGTATGAAATTCGGTATGTAGGACTAAAATGCGACTGTTAAACTTTATCCTTTGGAAATTCTGGGATCTGGCCAATAGGGTCTGGATTTTTGGGGACCAAGCAATTTCTCAAGCGATTCGTATTAAATTCGGTATGCAGGACTAAGATGCGACTATAAGACTTGTTTCTATGGAAATTCTGGGATAGGGCCAATAAAGTCTGGAATTTTGTGGACCAAGCAATTTTTCAAGCGATTCGTATTAAATTCGGTACGTAGGACTAAGATGCGACTATTAAACTTGTTCCTTTGGAAATTCTGAAATCTGGCCAATAGGGTCTGAAATTTTGGAGATCAAGCAATTCCTCAAGCGATTCGTATGAAATTTTAAGTACTAAGATGCAACCATAAGAATTCTGGATTAGAGCCAATAGAGTCTGGAATTTTGTGGACCGAGCAAATTCTCAAGCGGTTCGTATGAAATTCGGTATGTAGGACTAAGATTTGGCTATAAGACTTGTTCCGATGGAAATTTTGGGATCCGGCCAATAAGGTCTGGAATTTTGGGGACCAAGCAATTTCTCACGCGATTCGTATGAAATTCGGTATGTAGGACTAAGATGCACTTAAAAGTCTTGTTTCTATGAAAATTCTGGCATAGGGCCAATATGGTCTGGAATTTTGTGGACTGTGGATTATGGGAATATGGGAACATGCGACTATAAAATTTCTTCCTATGGAAATTCTGGGATCTGGCCAATAGGGTCCTGAATTTTGGAGACCAAGCAATTCCTCAAGCTATTCGTATGAAATTCTAAGGACTAAGATGCAACCATAAGAATTCTGGATTAGAGCCAATAAGTCTGGAATTTTGTGGACCGAGCAAATTCTAAAGCGGTTCGTATGAAATTCGGTATGTAGGACTAAGATTTGGCTATAAGACTTGTTCCGATGGAAATTTGGGATCCGGCCAATAAGGTCTGGAATTTTGTGGACCAAGCAATTTTTCAAGCGATTCGTATGAAATTAGGTATGTAGGACCAAGCTATTTCTCACGCGAATTGTATAAAATTCGGTATGAAGGACTAAGATGTGACTAAAAAACTTGTTCCTATGGAAATTCTGACATAGGGCCAATATGGTCTGGAATTTTGTGGATTGTGGATTATGGGAATATGGGAACATGCGACTATAAAACTTCTTCCTATGGAAATTCTGGGATCTGGCCAATAGGGTCCTGAATTTTGGAGACCAAGTGATATCTCAACCGATGGAATTTTTGGGACCAAGAAATTTCTTAAGCGATTCGTATGAAATTCGGTATGTAGGACTACGATGCGACTATAAGAATTCTGGGATAGGCCAATAGAGTCTGGTATTGTGTTGATCAAGCAATTTCTCACGCGATTCGTATGAAATTCGGTATGTAGGACTAAGATGCGACTATAAGACTTGTTCCTGGGATAGGGCCAATAGGGTGTGGATTTTTGGGGACCAAGCAATTTCTCAAACGACTCGTATGAAATTCGGTATGTAGGACTAAGATGCGACTGTTAAACTTGATCCTTTGGAAATTCTGGGATCTGGCCAATAGGGTCTGGATTTTTGGGGACCAAGCAATTTCTCAAGCGATTCGTATTACATTCGGTACGCAGGACTAAGATGCGACTATAAGACTTGTTTCTATGGAAATTCTGGAATAGGGCCAATAAGGTCTGGAATTTTGTGGACTAAACAATTTCTCAAGCGACTCGTATGAAATTCGGTATGTAGGACTAAGATGCGACTATTAAACTTGTTCCTATCGAAATTCTGGGATAGGGCCAATAGGGTCTGGATTTTTGAGGACCAAGCAATTTCTCAAGCGATTCGTATTAAATTCGGTATGCAGGACTAAGATGCGACTATAAGACTTGTTTCTATGGAAATTCTGGGATAGGGCCAATAAGGTCTGGAATTTTGTGGACCAAGCAATTTCTCAAGCGATTCGTGTGAAATTCGGTATGTAGGACTAAAATGCGACTGTTTAACTTTATCCTATGGAAATTCTGGGATAGGGCCAATAAGGTCTGGAATTTTGTGGACCAAGCAATTTCTCAAGCGATTCGTATGAAATTAGGTTAGTAGGACTAAGATGCGACTTTCTGAGATCTGGCCAATAGGGTCTTGAATTTTGGGGACTAACCAATTTCTCAAGCGACTTGTATGAAATTCGGTATGTAGGACTAAGATGCGACTATTAAACTTGTTCCTTTGGAAATTCTGAAATCTGGCCAATAGGGTCAGAAATTTTGGAGATCAAGCAATTCCTCAAGCGATTCGTATGAAATTTTAAGTACTAAGATGCAACCATAAGAATTCTGGATTAGAGCCAATAGAGTCTGGAATTTTGTGGACCGAGCAAATTCTCAAGCGGTTCGTATGAAATTCGGTATGTAGGACTAAGATTTGGCTATAAGACTTGTTCCGATGGAAATTTTGGGATCCGGCCAATAAGGTCTGGAATTTTGGGGACCAAGCAATTTCTCACGCGATTCGTATGAAATTCGGTATGTAGGACTAAGATGCACTTAAAAGACTTGTTTCTATGAAAATTCTGGCATAGGGCCAATATGGTCTGGAATTTTGTGGACTGTGGATTATGGGAATATGGGAACATGCGACTATAAAACTTCTTCCTATGGAAATTCTGGGATCTGGCCAATAGGGTCCTGAATTTTGGAGACCAAGCAATTCCTCAAGCGATTCGTATGAAATTCTAAGGACTAAGATGCAACCATAAGAATTCTGGATTAGAGCCAATAGAGTCTGGAATTTTGTGGACCGAGCAAATTCTAAAGCGGTTCGTATGAAATTCGGTATGTAGGACTAAGATTTGGCTATAAGACTTGTTCCGATGGAAATTTGGGATCCGGCCAATAAGGTCTGGAATTTTGTGGACCAAGCAATTTTTCAAGCGATTCGTATGAAATTAGGTATGTAGGACCAAGCTATTTCTAACGCGAATTGTATAAAATTCGGTATGTAGGACTAAGATGCGACTAAAAAACTTGTTCCTTTGGAAATTCTGACATACGGCCAATATGGTCTGGAATTTTGTGGATTATGGGAATATGGGAACATGCGACTATAAAACTTCTTCCTACGGAAATTCTGGGATCTGGCCAATAGGGTCCTGAATTTTGGAGACCAAGTGATATCTCAACCGATGGAATTTTTGGGACCAAGAAATTTCTTAAGCGATTCGTATGAAATTCGGTATGTAGGACTACGATGCGACTATAAGAATTCTGGGATAGGCCAATAGAGTCTGGTATTGTGTTGATCAAGCAATTTTTCAATCCGTTCGTATGAAATTCGGTATGTAGGACTAAGATTCGTATATAAGACTTGTTCCTATGTCAATTCTGGGATCCGGCCAATAGGGTCTGGAATTTTGGGGACCAATCAATTTCTCAAGCGATTCGTATGAAATTCGCTATGTATGAATAAGATGCGACTATAGGACTTGTTCTTATGGAAATTCTGGGATAGGGCCAATAGAAAAAAAAAATTAAAAAAATAAAAACCTAAGTCGTACGCGTTTTTCGGAATTGAATTTTTATTTTTTTTAATTGTTTTTTTTTAATCTTAAGAATTTAAAACAAAACCAAATTTACAAATCTTCATTCAAGGGCCCGAATTGGAGGTTTCTCCGGTGAAATTGGTCAAGCTACGAGGAACCGCAGAGAATCTTCAAAAGATCCATTTGAGTCCAGCTTTTTCGCTCATTCTTGGTACAATGTTTGTCGTTGGAGCTTATCGGCTTGATAGTTGTGCGTGCCTGTTTCGTTTGTTATGCCTGGTACTACAAACGAGTCCGGTACAATTCACTGTCGAGTTGTGGGAATTCAAAAAAGAAGTAAGTAAGTTCCTGAAAGACCGAATTTTTTAATGGAGGTTCCAAGAATTTTGAAGGCTCACGTATGTCATTTTTTTGTAATATTTTCTTGGTCAAGGTTTATTGTAGTTTTCCTTGACCATGAATTCATGCATAAAAACATTTGGACTCGCGTCGTTTTTATTTCGTGATCGTTTTTCCGTATTGCTTTTTTCAATGAATCAGGGAGAATTCCGAGAAAATAATTGGAAACCGGCTACAAACGTGAGGAATGTGATATATTGTAAATCACATTTCTCCGATGTAATTCGTAATTTTATAAAAGAGCCTAGCCCAGCTTATTGCCGTGGCGCAAGTCATTCAGGGAGTATTCCCATGGCAATAAGTTGAAAATATATAAAGTATATAAAAAAAACCAAAAAAAAAAGAAGTCTGGAATTTTGTGGACCATCCAATTTCTCAAGCGATTCGTTTAAAATTCGATATGTAGGGCTAAGATGCGACTATAAGCCTTGTTCCTATGGAAATTATGGGATCTGTCCAATAGGGTCTGGAATTTTGGGGACCAAGCAATTTCTCACGCGATTCGTATGAAATTCGGTATGTAGGACTAAGATGCGACTATAAGACTTGTTCCTGGGATAGGGCCAATAGGGTGTGGATTTTTGGGGACCAAGCAATTTCTCAAACGACTCGTATGAAATTCAGTATGTAGGACTAAGATGCGACTGTTAAACTTGATCCTTTGGAAATTCTGGGATCTGGCCACTAGGGTCTGGATTTTTGGGGACCAAGCAATTTCTCAAGCGATTCGTATTACATTCGGTACGCAGGACTAAGATGCGACTATAAGACTTGTTTCTATGGAAATTCTGGGATAGGGCCAATAAGGTCTGGAATTTTGTGGACTAAGCAATTTCTCAAACGAGTCGTATGAAATTCGGTATGTAGGACTAAGATGCGACTATTAAACTTGTTCCTATCGAAATTCTGGGATAGGGCCAATAGGGTCTGGAGTTTTGAGGACCAAGCAATTTCCCAAGCGATTCGTGTGAAATTCGGTATGTAGGACTAAGATGCGACTATAACACTTGTTCCTATCGAAACTCTGGGATAGGGCCAATAGGGTCTGGATTTTTGAGGACCAAGCAATTTCTTAAGCGACTCGTATGAAATTCGGTATGTAGGACTAAAATGCGACTGTTAAAATTTATCCTTTGGAAATTCTGGGATCTGGCCAATAGGGTCTGGATTTTTGGGGACCAAGCAATTTCTCAAGCGATTCGTATTAAATTCGGTATGCAGGACTAAGATGCGACTATAAGACTAGTTTTTATGGAAATTCTGGGATAGGGCCAATAAAGTCTGGAATTTTGTGGACCAAGCAATTTTTCAAGCGATTCGTATGAAATTAGGTTAGTAGGACTAAGATGCGACTTTCTGAGATCTGGCCAATAGGGCCTTGAATTTTGGGGACTAAGCAATTTCTCAAGCGACTTGTATGAAATTCGGTATGTAGGACTAAGATGCGACTATTAAACTTGTTCCTTTGGAAATTCTGAAATCTGTTCAATAGGGTCTGAAATTTTGGAGATCAAGCAATTCCTCAAGCGATTTGTATGAAATTCTAAGGACTAAGATGCAACCATAAGAATTCTGGATAGAGCCAATAGAGTCTGAAATTTTGTGGACCGAGCAAATTCTCAAGCGGTTCGTATTAAATTCGGTATGTAGGACTAAGATTTGGCTATAAGACTTGTTCCGATGGAAATTTTGGGATCCGGCCAATAAGGTCTGGAATTTTGGGGACCAAGCAATTTCTCACGCGATTCGTATGAAATTCGGTATGTAGGACTAAGATGCGCTTAAAAGACTTGTTCCTATAAAAATTCTGGCATAGGGCCAATATGGTCTGGAATTTTGTGGACTGTGGATTATGGGAATATGGGAACATGGGACTATAAAACTTTTTCCTATGGAAATTCTGGTATCTGGCCAATAGGGTCATGAATTTTGGAGACAAAGCAATTCCTCAAGCGATTCGTATGAAATTCTAAGGACTAAGATGCAACCATAAGAATTCTGGATTAGAGCCAATAGAGTCTGTAATTTTGTGGACCAAGCAAATTCTCAAGCGGTTTGTATGAAATTCGGTATGTAGGACTAAGATTTGGCTATAAGACTTGTTCCGATGGAAATTTGGGATCCGGCCAAAAAGTCCTGGAATTTTGTGGACCAAGCAATTTTTCAAGCGATTCGTTTAAAATTAGGTATGTAGAACCAAGCTATTTCTCACGCGAATTGTATTTTGTAATTCGGTATGTAGGACTAAGATGCGACTAAAAAACTTGTTCCTATGGAAATTCTGACCTAGGGCCAATATGGTCTGGATTGTGGATTATGGGAATATGGGAACATGCGACTATAAAACTTCTTCCTATGGAAATTCTGGGATCTGGCCAATAGGGTCCTAAATTTTGGAGACCAAGAAATAACTCAACCGATGGAATTTTTGGGACCAAGAAATTTCTTAAGCGATTCGTATGAAATTCGGTATGTAGGACTACGATGCGACTATAAGAATTCTGGAATAGGCCAGTAGAGTCTGGTATTGTGTTGATCAAGCAATTTTTCAATCCGTTCGTATGAAATTCGGTATGTAGGACTAAGATTCGTATATTAGACTTGTTCCTATGCTAATTCTGGGATCCGGCCAATAGGGTCTGGAATTTTGGGGACCAATCAATTTCTCAAGCGATTCGTTTGAAATTCGATATGTAGGGCTAAGATGCGACTATAAGCCTTGTTCCTATGGAAATTATGGGATCTGTCCAATAGGGTCTGGAATTTTTGGGACCAAGCAATTTCTCACGCGATTCGTATGAAATTCGGTATGTAGGACTAAGATGCGACAATAAGACTTGTTCTTGGGATAGGGCCAATAGGGTGTGGATTTATGGGGACCAAGCAATTTCTCAAGCGATTCGTATTACATTCGGTACGCAGGACCAAGATGCGACTATAAGACTTGTTTCTATGGAAATTCTGGGATAGGGCCAATAAGGTCTGGAATTTTGTGGACTAAGCAATTTCTCAAACGACTCGTATGAAATTCGGTATGTAGGACTAAGATGCTACTGTTAAACTTGATCCTTTGGAAATTCTGGGATCTGGCCAATAGGGTCTGGATTTTTGGGGACCAAGCAATTTCTCAAGCGATTCGTATTACATTCGGTACGCAGGACCAAGATGCGACTATAAGACTTGTTTCTATGGAAATTCTGGGATAGGGCCAATAAGGTCTGGAATTTTGTGGACTAAGCAATTTCTCAAACGACTCGTATGAAATTCGGTATGTAGGACTAAGATGCGACTATAAGACTTGTTCTTGGGATAGGGCCAATAGGGTGTGGATTTTTGGGGACCAAGCAATTTCTCAAGCGATTCGTATTACATTCGGTACGCAGGACCAAGATGCGACTATAAGACTTGTTTCTATGGAAATTCTGGGATAGGGCCAATAAGGTCTGGAATTTTGTGGACTAAGCAATTTCTCAAACGACTCGTATGAAATTCGGTATGTAGGACTAAGATGCGACTATTAAACTTGTTCCTATCGAACTTCTGGGATAGGGCCAATAGGGTCTGGATTTTTGAGGACCAAGCAATTTCCCAAGGGATTCGTGTGAAATTCGTTATGTAGGACTAAGATGCGACTATAACACTTGTTCCTATCGAAACTCTGGGATAGGGCCAATAGGGTCTGGATTTTTGAGGACCAAGCAATTTCTTAAGCGACTCGTATGAAATTCGGTATGTAGGACTAAAATGCGACTGTTAAACTTTATCCTTTGGAAATTCTGGGATCTGGCCAATAGGGTCTGGATTTTTGGGGACCAAGCAATTTCTCAAGCGATTCGTATTAAATTCGGTATGCAGGACTAAGATGCGACTATAAGACTTGTTTCTATGGAAATTCTGGGATAGGGCCAATAAAGTCTGGAATTTTGTGGACCAAGCAATTTTTCAAGCGATTCGTATTAAATTCGGTACGTAGGACTAAGATGCGACTATTAAACTTGTTCCTTTGGAAATTCTGAAATCTGGCCAATAGGGTCTGAAATTTTGGAGATCAAGCAATTCCTCAAGCGATTCGTATGAAATTTTAAGTACTAAGATGCAACCATAAGAATTCTGGATTAGAGCCAATAGAGTCTGGAATTTTGTGGACCGAGCAAATTCTCAAGCGGTTCGTATGAAATTCGGTATGTAGGACTAAGATTTGGCTATAAGACTTGTTCCGATGGAAATTTTGGGATCCGGCCAATAAGGTCTGGATTTTTGGGGACCAAGCAATTTCTCAAGCGATTCGTATTACATTCGGTACGCAGGACCAAGATGCGACTATAAGACTTGTTTCTATGGAAATTCTGGGATAGGGCCAATAAGGTCTGGAATTTTGTGGACTAAGCAATTTCTCAAACGACTCGTATGAAATTCGGTATGTAGGACTAAGATGCGACTATTAAACTTGTTCCTATCGAACTTCTGGGATAGGGCCAATAGGGTCTGGATTTTTGAGGACCAAGCAATTTCCCAAGGGATTCGTGTGAAATTCGTTATGTAGGACTAAGATGCGACTATAACACTTGTTCCTATCGAAACTCTGGGATAGGGCCAATAGGGTCTGGATTTTTGAGGACCAAGCAATTTCTTAAGCGACTCGTATGAAATTCGGTATGTAGGACTAAAATGCGACTGTTAAACTTTATCCTTTGGAAATTCTGGGATCTGGCCAATAGGGTCTGGATTTTTGGGGACCAAGCAATTTCTCAAGCGATTCGTATTAAATTCGGTATGCAGGACTAAGATGCGACTATAAGACTTGTTTCTATGGAAATTCTGGGATAGGGCCAATAAAGTCTGGAATTTTGTGGACCAAGCAATTTTTCAAGCGATTCGTATTAAATTCGGTACGTAGGACTAAGATGCGACTATTAAACTTGTTCCTTTGGAAATTCTGAAATCTGGCCAATAGGGTCTGAAATTTTGGAGATCAAGCAATTCCTCAAGCGATTCGTATGAAATTTTAAGTACTAAGATGCAACCATAAGAATTCTGGATTAGAGCCAATAGAGTCTGGAATTTTGTGGACCGAGCAAATTCTCAAGCGGTTCGTATGAAATTCGGTATGTAGGACTAAGATTTGGCTATAAGACTTGTTCCGATGGAAATTTTGGGATCCGGCCAATAAGGTCTGGAATTTTGGGGACCAAGCAATTTCTCACGCGATTCGTATGAAATTCGGTATGTAGGACTAAGATGCACTTAAAAGTCTTGTTTCTATGAAAATTCTGGCATAGGGCCAATATGGTCTGGAATTTTGTGGACTGTGGATTATGGGAATATGGGAACATGCGACTATAAAATTTCTTCCTATGGAAATTCTGGGATCTGGCCAATAGGGTCCTGAATTTTGGAGACCAAGCAATTCCTCAAGCTATTCGTATGAAATTCTAAGGACTAAGATGCAACCATAAGAATTCTGGATTAGAGCCAATAGAGTCTGTAATTTTGTGGACCGAGCAAATTCTAAAGCGGTTCGTATGAAATTCGGTATGTAGGACTAAGATTTGGCTATAAGACTTGTTCCGATGGAAATTTGGGATCCGGCCAATAAGGTCTGGAATTTTGTGGACCAAGCAATTTTTCAAGCGATTCGTATGAAATTAGGTATGTAGGACCAAGCTATTTCTCACGCGAATTGTATAAAATTCGGTATGAAGGACTAAGATGTGACTAAAAAACTTGTTCCTATGGAAATTCTGACATAGGGCCAATATGGTCTGGAATTTTGTGGATTGTGGATTATGGGAATATGGGAACATGCGACTATAAAACTTCTTCCTATGGAAATTCTGGGATCTGGCCAATAGGGTCCTGAATTTTGGAGACCAAGTGATATCTCAACCGATGGAATTTTTGGGACCAAGAAATTTCTTAAGCGATTCGTATGAAATTCGGTATGTAGGACTACGATGCGACTATAAGAATTCTGGGATAGGCCAATAGAGTCTGGTATTGTGTTGATCAAGCAATTTCTCACGCGATTCGTATGAAATTCGGTATGTAGGACTAAGATGCGACTATAAGACTTGTTCCTGTGATAGGGCCAATAGGGTGTGGATTTTGGGGGACCAAGCAATTTCTCAAACGACTCGTATGAAATTCGGTATGTAGGACTAAGATGCGACTGTTAAACTTGATCCTTTGGAAATTCTGGGATCTGGCCAATAGGGTCTGGATTTTTGGGGACCAAGCAATTTCTCAAGCGATTCGTATTACATTCGGTACGCAGGACTAAGATGCGACTATAAGACTTGTTTCTATGGAAATTCTGGGATAGGGCCAATAAGGTTTGGAATTTTGTGGACTAAGCAATTTCTCAAACGACTCGTATGAAATTCGGTATGTAGGACTAAGATGCGACTATTAAACTTGTTCCTATCGAAATTCTGGGATAGGGCCAATAGGGTCTGGATTTTTGAGGACCAAGCAATTTCCCAAGCGATTCGTGTGAAATTCGGTATGTAGGACTAAGATGCGACTATAACACTTGTTCCTATCGAAACTCTGGGATAGGGCCAATAGGGTCTGGATTTTTGAGGACCAAGCAATTTCTTAAGCGACTCGTATGAAATTCGGTATGTAGGACTAAAATGCGACTGTTAAACTTTATCCTTTGGAAATTCTGGGATATGGCCAATAGGGTCTGGATTTTTGGGGACCAAGCAATTTCTCAAGCGATTCGTATTAAATTCGGTATGCAGGACTAAGATACGACTATAAGACTTGTTTCTATGGAAATTCTGGGATAGGGCCAATAAAGTCTGGAATTTTGTGGACCAAGCAATTTTTCAAGCGATTCGTATGAAATTAGGTTAGTAGGACTAAGATGCGACTTTCTGAGATCTGGCCAATAGGGTCTTGAATTTTGGGGACTAAGCAATTTCTCAAGCGACTTGTATGAAATTCGGTATGTAGGACTAAGATGCGACTATTAAACTTGTTCCTTTGGAAATTCTGAAATCTGGCCAATAGGGTCTGAAATTTTGGAGATCAAGCAATTCCTCAAGCGATTCGTATGAAATTCTAAGGACTAAGATGCAACCATAAGAATTCTGGATTAGAGCCAATAGAGTCTGGAATTTTGTGGACCGAGCAAATTCTCAAGCGGTTCGTATTAAATTCGGTATGTAGGACTAAGATTTGGCTATAAGACTTGTTCCGATAGAAATTTTGGGATCCGGCCAATAAGGTCTGTAATTTTGGGGACCAAGCAATTTCTCACGCGATTCGTATGAAATTCGGTATGTAGGACTAAGATGCGCTTAAAAGACTTGTTCCTATGAAAATTCTGGCATAGGGAATTTTGTGGACTGTGGATTATGGGAATATGGGAACATGGGACTATAGAACTTCTTCCTATGGAAATTCTGGTATCTGGCCAATAGAGTCCTGAATTTTGGAGACCAAGCAATTCCTCAAGCGATTCGTATGAAATTCTAAAAACTAAGATGCAACCATAAGAATTCTGGATTAGAGCCAATAGAGTCTGGAATTTTGTGGACCGAGCAAATTCTCAAGCGGTTCGTATGAAATTCGGTATGTAGGACTAAGATTTGGATTAAGATTAAGATTAAGATATTTTTATTAAACATTAAAGTAATATACAATTTTGATTTAAAACTAAACTTATAAATAATATTAATATGTGTCGGCTCAACAAAAGGGGCCCGACGTATTTACATTGTCTTTTTTTTTTTGGTATTGTTTATTTTTAAACAATAATTTTTACTACTTAATCTACTACATGTTAATTTTTAATGTAATTAAATTTTAAACAATAATTTTAAAATAAAATAAGAATGAAAAATATTAAGCGGCGTATAAGCAGGGCGCACTTCAGCCTCTGTAATATTGGTTGCCCGCCTTCTCGTAGAAGGAGACGTCTTGATTGTTAAAGATGTCATCGAGTCTAGCATCAGTGAATCCTCTTATGTGTATGTACCGGTGACTTGGCTCGATTTCCTCGATTCGCAGTCCTTGCATCTCAGGACTTGGATGTGTTTCCAATGCGTCGACGAATTTCCTCGCCATTCGGAACAAGTGGTCAGTTATTGGCAGCAGACCTGCTGCTTCGTATAGTTTTGTAGTCGACACAAACTTATAGCTGTTTGTCACCCTCCAGAGTCCTGTACAGATCCTTAGTACCTTCCTTTCAAATAGGGAGATCTTCTTCATCGTTGTTGGTGAGACGGTGAACCATATGGGGTAGCCATAGGTTATCACTGGCCTGATGAGTTGCTTGTAGATAAGCAGCCTGGTGTTGTTGGACAGACCGTTTCGTCTTTTAAGTAGTGGGTGAACCAAATGAAAAGCGTGGTTCGCTTTTTTCATAGTTTTGTCGATGTGAGAGTTAAACTTGAGCCTCTCAGTAAAGTTGATTCCCAGGTACTTAGTCTCTGACTTGGTGTTTATTGTTGTGTTATCCGGAAGGGTGATTTTTAAGGCTCTGCACCGGCTTGCGATTTTTCTTATCCTTGTTTCGGTTGCTGGTACTCGGAAGCAGATGAGTTCCGTTTTATTGGCGTTAATGTTTAGTCCCCACTTCAGGTAGTAGTCCCAAAGATTTCTGAGGTGTTCCTCCACTCTTCGGGCAGCTATCTCGGGAGAGCGGGAAACTGCATACGTTATGGAGTCATCCGCGAAGAGCATAGTCCTTGTTCCGGCTGTATTTGTGGGTTGATCCGCCGTGAAGATGCTATACAGGATTGGTCCAAGTCTGGAACCTTGAGGAACTCCGGCTTTGATCCTTTTCCTTGTCGATGGGCGGTCGTACACCTGTACAAAGAAGACCCTGTTAAAAAGAAAATTTTTAATTATTTTTACAATATAATTGGGGAAACCAAAACTAATAAGCTTGTACAGTAGCCCGTTTATCCAGACACTATCGAAAGCTTTTTCGATGTCTAGCAAACAGGCCACTGTACTACTTTTGACGTTCAGTCCTTTAGTGACGTCACTGTGAAGCTTCAGCAGAGGGTGCATCATAGAGTGCTTTTCTCGGAAACCGTACTGAAAGGAAGGAATAAGATTTCTTTCCGTACAAAACGTATTGATCTTTTTACGGATCAATGATTCCAATACTTTACTGATACAACACAGTAAAGCTATTGGACGGTAACCAGTTACGCTGGAGCGGTCGGTTTTCTTGGGTACTGGTACTACCTTGGCCACCTTCCAGTTGTCCGGAAAGTAGCCATTGTTTAGGCAATTTTTGAAAATGATGGTTAACATCAAAATTGCCATACCCGGTAACTTTTTAAGCAAAAAGTTAGAAATCCCATCTGTGCCTGATGATTTTTTTGAGTTTCCACTCATAATCAAATCATTGCCAACAGCTGTTCCGGTAAACATATCGACATCTATGGGTGCGTTGGCGCGATTTTCTTCACTGAACTGCACTATAGTATTTCCTGGAGAAGTGGTGTCTTCCACAAGACTTTCAACCTCTTCCAAGAAATCTGGAAGATGCGTTGGTGGTCGGTCCGTAAAGCTCCTTTCAAAATGGCAGGCAAAGGCTTCCGCTTTCTCAGCAGCGCTGGATACTGTTCGATCTTCAATGGTGATAATCTCTGGAATGGAAATACGCTTTCCAACCAGAGAGTTCAGCTTCCTAAAAGCATCAGGGCCTGGTTTGATGTCCTGGAGCCGTTTGGTCAGTTCATCTTCCTGAAACCTCCGCACAGCTTGACGACACATGTTAACTGTACAACGCAGTTGCGAAAGTACAGACAGGTATTCGTCGTTGACTGTGTTAAGTGTCCTATTGAAGATTTTCTGAAGACGTTTCCTAAGTCGTTGCTTGTGAGCATATATGGCCTGTATATGCTCAGGCAAGTGTTGGAAGCGATCCCTGCTAGTGCGAATTGTTTTCTGCCGATTAATGGCTGAATTCACTGTAATCTCAAAATTTCTGATAGCATCATCAATTTCTGTATTCTCCAGATTTCTGCAAGCCGCTGGAATAGGAAGTTCAGCTTCAACTTCTGATCTAAACCGGTTCCAGTTTATTTTCTTAAAGTTGATGTGAAGTTCAGGTGTTGGGGTGACTTGCACAATTCGCTGGTTCAGCCTCACTCGAAGCTCTATGGCCATATGATCCGAGTCGCTATTTGCACCTTTTCGCCTGCCATAGTGTTCCTGATAAGGACCGCCGTCCCAGAGCGTCCACTGCCTTTGTCGACCCTGTGGATATTGTATCCGTCTGGACTGAACGGATTTCTCCCAGTGAGATTTGTTTCCTGTAAAAGAAGAATGTCAGGTTTATTAGTTTTAATAAATAATGTTAGTGTGATACGCCTAGCTAACGAATAAATGGAGTTCACATTATATGAGAATATACTTATCCTGCTTATTGTGAACATAATTCACAAATAAGTCGACCCAAAACGGTTGTTTTGGACCTGTCATCAAGACTGCTATAATTAGCAGGCACGACTTCTCTTGCCTTCTGTAGAATTGTAAAGAGGTCAGCTCCAAATAGACTTTCCTTATCGTCTAAGATGTTGGCTTTTCCGGTAGATGGTACAGGTTTAACGGCTGGCTTTTTTATTGGTTTGCTGTTTGATGCTGCATGGCTGCTTGTTAGAGGCTTGCTGATCGTTGCTGGCTTGCTGGAAGTCCCCATAGCAGCTATACTAGCAAAACTTACTCCCTTTACTATGGCTTTTGAAGCAAACATCTGGGCGAATTTATGTTGTTCCTTCTTCTTTTGTGCGGTTTTAAGCTTTTCAGCCATCTTTTCCTTATATTTTGGACATCCTTTATAGTTTGCCGGATGTCCATTTTTCTGGCAGTTTGTGCAGAAAACGTTGTCGTCTTTTATATTGTCTGCATTTCTTGGGCATTGGCCAGGCAAGTGCTCATCTTTGCACTTGACGCATCTGTATTTCATGCCGCAATTACTTGCGACATGTCCAAATTTTTGGCAGTTTCTGCATTGAGTAATGCCCGCCGATTTTAGTTTTTCCCAATGCACCAACTGGTTCAAAAGGAGGGTTTTTGAGCAAACTGCCGCTTTATCGCAGGTCTTCTCCAGCTCGACAATGAAATGATTAAATTTCTTGTCAGTCCTTTGAGATTTAAAGGGTTTCACCACTAGTACAGGGACACCCTCTGTCGTCAACGCTTCCTTGACATCTTCAGCATCAAAGGAGTGGTGAATACCTTTTAGGACCAACATTTCTTTCCTGTCCTCCTTTGCAGTATAAGTGTTAAACTCAGTCTTTCCCGATTGTAGGAAAGACCGAATTAGCTGATGGCCATCTCTGTTCATGGACGTAACGACTGATTTGTTGCTGTTGATGTTGCGAATTCTGCAACTAATGTTGGCGCTCTTCGTGAACTTTGATAGTTCAGCGACGTTTAGTCTGAAGCAGACTATTGGCGGCATGGAAAAAGGTTTTGCTGTTGGTCCCGTAGTTTGGGATTGTTGGCTTGATGGAGCGACTGGTGGTGGTGCCTTCTTATTTGAGACCTTTTGGGACTCTTTTAGTAAAGCTGTTTTATCAACAGCAATTTTTTTTATCAACAGCAGCCACTCCAGGAGAAGATGATGTTGGTGGTGATGATGGTCTGGAATTTCCAGACAACCTCCTTTTTTTTGCCTTTGCGGGCATGGTTTCAGGAGAAGACCAAGCTTTGCGACTGTCTTCGTCGCTGGAGTTATCCTCTCCACCACTGCTCGATTCGGGCACTTCAGTATCCGATTCCTCGACAACGCTCATGGTTTCCTTCTCTGAAGTCGCTGAATCGCACAGCTGGTTCACTTCATCCAGCCTTCGGTACAACGACAAGAGGAAATCCCCACCATGGTTGGTTACTTGTTCCTTAATTAAGGACAAGACCTCGTTTACTTGTTCCTTCCTTTTTGCTTTTTTCCCCATTTTATAGGGCTGATCGAAAGGAAGATCTTTTCTGAAAATATATATGAAATGAAAGAAAAATATTTCTGAAATTAAAAAATAATTAGTGAAATAATAAAAAATAAAAAGTAGCAGGTAGCGAAATGCTCGCTTTTGGTTTTGGGTTTTTTTTTCAATCGGTAGCAGGTAGCTTGACGATATGATGCGTGATCTGCGTGTGCTCGTGTTGAGCGCTCGATGATGACTGGACTAAGATTTGGCTATAAGAATTGTTCCGATGGAAATTTGGGATCCGGCCAAAAAGTCCTGGAATTTTGTGGACCAAGAAATTTTTCAAGCGATTCGTATAAAATTAGGTATGTAGGACCAAGCTATTTCTCTCGCGAATTGTATAAAATTCGGTATGTAGGACTAAGATGCGACTAAAAAACTTGTTCCTATGGAAATTCTGACATAGGGCCAATATGGTCTGGAATTTTGTGGATTGTGGATTATGGGAATATGGGAACATGCGACTATAAAACTTCTTCCTATGGAAATTCTGGGATCTGGCCAATAGGGTCCTGAATTTTGGAGACAAAATGATATCTCAACCGATGGAATTTTTGGCACCAAGAAATTTCTTAAGCGATTCGTATGAAATTCGGTATGTAGGACTACGATGCGACTATAAGAATTCTGGGATAGGCCAATAGAGTCTGGTATTGTGTTGATCAAGCAATTTTTCAATCCGTTCGTATGAAATTCGGTATGTAGGACTAAGATTCGTATATAAGACTTGTTCCTATGCTAATTCTGGGATCCGGCCAATAGGGTCTGGAATTTTGGGGACCAATCAATTTCTCAAGCGATTCGTTTGAAATTCGATATGTAGGGCTAAGATGCGACTATAAGCCTTGTTCCTATGGAAATTATGGGATCTGTCCAATAGGGTCTGGAATTTTGGGGACCAAGCAATTTCTCACGCGATTCGTATGAAATTCGGTATGTAGGACTAAGATGCGACTATAGGACTTGTTCCTGGGATAGGGCCAATAGGGTGTGGATTTTTGGGGACCAAGCAATTTCTCAAGCGATTCGTATTACATTCGGTACGCAGGACTAAGATGCGACTATAAGACTTGTTTCTATGGAAATTCTGGGATAGGGCCAATAAGGTCTGGAATTTTGTGGACTAAGCAATTTCTCAAACGACTCGTATGAAATTCGGTACGTAGGACTAAGATGCGACTGTTAAACTTGATCCTTTGGAAATTCTGGGATCTGGCCAATAGGGTCTGGATTTTTGGGGACCAAGCAATTTTTCAAGCGATTCGTATTACATTCGGTACGCAGGACTAAGATGCGACTATAAGACTTGTTTCTATGGAAATTCTGGGATAGGGCCAATAAGGTCTGGAATTTTGTGGACTAAGCAATTTCTCAAACGACTCGTATGAAATTCGGTATGTAGGACTAAGATGCGACTGTTAAACTTGATCCTTTGGAAATTCTGGGATCTGGCCAATAGGGTCTGGATTTTTGGGGACCAAGCAATTTTTCAAGCGATTCGTATTACATTCGGTACGCAGGACTAAGATGCGACTATAAGACTTGTTTCTATGGAAATTCTGGGATAGGGCCAATAAGGTCTGGAATTTTGTGGACTAAGCAATTTCTCAAACGACTCGTATGAAATTCGGTATGTAGGACTAAGATGCGACTATTAAACTTGTTCCTATCGAAATTCTGGGATAGGGCCAATAGGGTCTGGATTTTTGAGGACCAAGCAATTTCCCAAGGGATTCGTGTGAAATTCGGTTTGTAGGACTAAGATGCGACTATAACACTTGTTCCTATCGAAACTCTGGGATAGGGCCAATAGGGTCTGGATTTTTGAGGACCAAGCAATTTCTTAAGCGACTCGTATGAAATTCGGTATGTAGGACTAAAATGCGACTGTTAAACTTTATCCTTTGGAAACTCTGGGATCTGGCCAATAGGGTCTGGATTTTTGGGGACCAAGCAATTTCTCAAGCGATTCGTATTAAATTCGGTATGCAGGACTAAGATGCGACTATAAGACTTGTTTCTATGGAAATTCTGGGATAGGGCCAATAAAGTCTGGAATTTTGTGGACCAAGCAATTTTTCAAGCGATTCGTATGAAATTAGGTTAGTAGGACTAAGATGCGACTTTCTGAGATCTGGCTATTGGGTCTTGAATTTTGGGGACTAAGCAATTTCTCAAGCGACTTGTATGAAATTCGGTACGTAGGACTAAGATGCGACTATTAAACTTGTTCCTTTGGAAATTCTGAAGTCTGGAATTTTGGGGACCAAGCAATTTCTCACGCGATTTGTATGAAATTCGGTATGTAGGACTAAGATGCGACTATAAGACTTGTTCCTGGGATAGGGCCAATAGGGTGTGGATTTTTGGGGACCAAGCAATTTCTCAAGCGATTCGTATTACATTCGGTACGCAGGACTAAGATGCGACTATAAGACTTGTTTCTATGGAAATTCTGGGATAGGGCCAATAAGGTCTGGAATTTTGTGGACTAAGCAATTTCTCAAACGACTCGTATGAAATTCGGTATGTAGGACTAAGATGCGACTGTTAAACTTGTTCCTATCGAAATTCTGGGATAGGGCCAATAGGGTCTGGATTTTTGAGGACCAAGCAATTTCTTAAGCGACTCGTATGAAATTCGGTATGTAAGACTAAAATGCGACTGTTACACTTTATCCTTTGGAAATTCTGGGATCTGACCAATAGGGTCTGGATTTTTGGGGACCAAGCAATTTCTCAAGCGATTCGTATTAAATTCGGTATGCAGGACTAAGATGCGACTATAAGACTTGTTTCTATGGAAATTCTGGGATAGGGCCAATAAAGTCTGGAATTTTGTGGACCAAGAAATTTTTCAAGCGATTCGTATGAAATTAGGTTAGTAGGACTAAAATGCGACTTTCTGAGATCTGGCCAATAGGGTCTTGAATTTTGGGGACTAAGCAATTTCTCAAGCGACTTGTATGAAATTCGGTATGTAGGACTAAGATGCGACTATTAAACTTGTTCCTTTGGAAATTCTGAAATCTGGCCAATAGGGTCTGAAATTTTGGAGATCAAGCAATTTTTCAAGCGATTCGTATGAAATTCTAAGGACTAAGATGCAACCATAAGAATTCTGGATTAGAGCCAATAGAGTCTGGAATTTTGTGGACCGAGCAAATTCTCAAGCGGTTCGTATTAAATTCGGTATGTAGGACTAAGATTTGGCTATAAGACTTGTTCCGATAGAAATTTTGGGATCCGGCCAATAAGGTCTGGAATTTTTGGGACCAAGCAATTTCTCACGCGATTCGTATGAAATTCGGTATGTAGGACTAAGATGCGCTTAAAAGACTTGTTCCTATGAAAATTCTGGCATAGGGCCTATATGGTCTGGAATTTTGTGGACTGTGGATTATGGGAATATGGGACCATGGGACTATAAAACTTCTTCCTATGGAAATTCTGGTATCTGGCCAATAGAGTCCTGAATTTTGGAGACCAAGCAATTCCCCAAGCGATTCGTATGAAATTCTAAGGACTAAGATGCAACCATAAGAATTCTGGATTAGAGCCAATAGAGTCTGGAATTTTGTGGACCGAGCAAATTCTCATGCGGTTCGTATGAAATTCGGTATGTAGGACTAAGATTTGGCTATAAGAATTGTTCCGATGGAAATTTGGGATCCGGCCAAAAAGTCCTGGAATTTTGTGGACCAAGCAATTTTTCAAGCGATTCGTATAAAATTAGGTATGTAGCACCAAGCTATTTCTCACGCGAATTGTATAAAATTCGGTATGTAGGACTAAGATGCGACTAAAAAACTTGTTCCTATGGAAATTCTGACATAGGGCCAATATGGTCTGGAATTTTGTGGATTGTGGATTATGGGAATATGGGAACATGCGACTATAAAACTTCTTCCTATGGAAATTCTGGGATCTGGCCAATAGGTTCCTGAATTTTGGAGACCAAGTGATATCTCAACCGATGGAATTTTTGGGACCAAGAAATTTCTTAAGCGATTCGTATGAAATTCGGTATGTAGGACTACGATGCGACTATAAGAATTCTGGGATAGGCCAATAGAGTCTGGTATTGTGTTGATCAAGCAATTTTTCAATCCGTTCGTATGAAATTCGGTATGTAGGACTAAGATTCGTATATAAGACTTGTTCCTATGCTAGTTCTGGGATCCGGCCAATAGGGTCTGGAATTTTGGGGACCAATCAATTTCTCAAGCGATTCGTTTGAAATTCGATATGTAGGGCAAAGATGCGATTATAAGCCTTGTTCCTATGGAAATTATGGGATCTGTCCAATAGGGTCTGGAATTTTGGGGACCAAGCATTTTCTCACGCGATTCGTATGAAATTCGGTATGTAGGACTAAGATGCGACTATAAGACTTGTTCCTGGGATAGGGCCAATAGGGTGTGGATTTTTGGGGACCAAGCAATTTCTCAAGCGATTCGTATTACATTCGGTACGCAGGACTAAGATGCGACTATAAGACTTGTTTCTATGGAAATTCTGGGATAGGGCCAATAAGGTCTGGAATTTTGTGGACTAAGCAATTTCTCAAACGACTCGTATGAAATTCGGTATGTAGGACTAAGATGCGACTGTTAAACTTGATCCTTTGGAAATTCTGGGATCTGGCCAATAGGGTCTGGATTTTTGGGGACCAAGCAATTTCTTAAGCGATTCGTATTACATTCGGTACGCAGGACTAAGATGCGACTATAAGACTTGTTTCTATGGAAATTCTGGGATAGGGCCAATAAGGTCTGGAATTTTGTGGACTAAGCAATTTCTCAAACGACTCGTATGAAATTCGGTATGTAGGACTAAGATGCGACTATTAAACTTGTTCCTATCGAAATTCTGGGATAGGGCCAATAGGGTCTGGATTTTTGAGGACCAAGCAATTTCCCAACCGATTCGTGTGAAATTCGGTATGTAGGACTAAGATGCGACTATAACACTTGTTCCTATCGAAACTCTGGGATAGGGCCAATAGGGTCTGGATTTTTGAGGACCAAGCAATTTCTTAAGCGACTCGTATGAAATTCGGTATGTAGGACTAAAATGCGACTGTTAAACTTTATCCTTTGGAAATTCTGGGATCTGGCCAATTGGGTCTGGATTTTTGGGGACCAAGCAATTTCTCAAGCGAATCGTATTAAATTCGGTATGCAGGACTAAGATGCGACTATAAGACTTGTTTCTATGGAAATTCTGGGATAGGGCCAATAAAGTCTGGAATTTTGTGGACCAAGAAATTTTTCAAGCGATTCGTATGAAATTAGGTTAGTAGGACTAAGATGCGACTTTCTGAGATCTGGCCATTGGGTCTTGAATTTTGGGGACTAAGCAATTTCTCAAGCGACTTGTATTAAATTCGGTACGTAGGACTAAGATGCGACTATTAAACTTGTTCCTTTGGAAATTCTGAAGTCTGGAATTTTGGGGACCAAGCAATTTCTCACGCGATTCGTATGAAATTCGGTATGTAGGACTAAGATGCACTTAAAAGACTTGTTTCTATGAAAATTCTGGCATAGGGCCAATATGGTCTGGAATTTTGTGGACTGTGGATTATGGGAATATGGGAACATGCGACTATAAAACTTCTTCCTATGGAAATTCTGGGATCTGGCCAATAGGGTCCTGAATTTTGGAGACCAAGCAATTCCTCAAGCGATTCGTATGAAATTCTAAGGACTAAGATGCAACCATAAGAATTCTGGATTAGAGCCAATAGAGTCTGGAATTTTGTGGACCGAGCAAATTCTAAAGCGTTTCGTATGAAATTCGGTATGTAGGACTAAGATGTGACTAAAAAACTTGTTCCTATGGAAATTCTGACATAGGGCCAATATGGTCTGGAATTTTGTGGATTGTGGATTATGGGAATATGGGAACATGCGACTATAAAATTTCTTCCTATGGAAATTCTGGGATCTGGCCAATAGGGTCCTGAATTTTGGAGACCAAGTGATATCTCAACCGATGGAATTTTTGGGACCAAGAAATTTCTTAAGCGATTCGTATGAAATTCGGTATGTAGGACTACGATGCGACTATAAGAATTCTGGGATAGGCCAATAGAGTCTGGTATTGTGTTGATCAAGCAATTTTTCAATCCGTTCGTATGAAATTCGGTATGTAGGACTAAGATGCGACTATAGGACTTGTTCTTATGGAAATTCTGGGATAGGGCCAATAGAAAAAAAAATTTAAAAAATAAAAACCTAAGTCGTACGCGTTTTTCGGAATTGAATTTTTATTTTTTTTAATTGTTTTTTTTTTTAATCTTCAGAATTTAAAACAAAACCAAATTTACAAATCTTCATTCAAGGGCCCGAATTTGAGGTTTCTCCGGTGAAATTGGTCAAGCTACGAGGAACCGCAGAGAATCTTCAAAAGATCCATTTGAGTCCAGCTTTTTCTCTCATTCTTGGTGCAATGTTTGTCGTTGGAGCTTATCGGCTTGATAGTTGTGCGTGCCTGTTTCGTTTGTTAGGCCTGGTACTACAAACGAGTCCGGTACAATTCACTGTCGAGTTGTGGGAATTCAAAAAAGAAGTAAGTAAGTTCCTGAAAGAACGAATTTTTTAATGGAGGTTCCAAGAATTTTGAAGGCTCACGTATGTCATTTTTTTGTAATATTTTCTTGGTCAAGGTTTATTGTAGTTTTCCTTGACCATGAATTCATGCATAAAAACATTTGGACTCGCGTCGTTTTTATTTCGTGATCGTTTTTCCGTATTGCTTTTTTCAATGAATCAGGGAGAATTCCGAGAAAATAATTGGAAACCGGCTACAAACGTGAGGAATGTGATATATTGTAAATCACATTTCTCCGATGTAATTCTTAATTTTATAAAAGAGCCTAGCCCACCTTATTGCCGTGGCGCAAGTCATTCAGGGAGTATTCCCTTGGCGATAAGTTTAAAATATATAAAGTATATAAAAAAAACAAAAAAAAAGAAGTCTGGAATTTTGTGGACCATGCAATTTCTCAAGCGATTCGTTTGAAATTCGATATGTAGGGCTAAGATGCGACTATAAGCCTTGTTCCTATGAAAATTATGGGATATGTCCAATAGGGTCTGGAGTTTTGGGGACCAAGCAATTTCTCACGCGATTCGTATGAAATTCGGTATGTAGGACTAAGATGCGACTATAAGACTTGTTCCTGGGATAGGGCCAATAGGGTGTGGATTTTTGGGGACCAAGCAATTTCTCAAACGACTCGTATGAAATTCGGTATGTAGGACTAAGATGCGACTGTTAAACTTGATCCTTTGGAAATTCTGGGATCTGGCCAATAGGGTCTGGATTTTTGGGGACCAAGCAATTTCTCAAGCGATTCGTATTACATTCGGTACGCAGGACTAAGATGCGACTATAAGACTTGTTTCTATGGAAATTCTGGGATAGGGCCAATAAGGTCTGGAATTTTGTGGACTAAGCAATTTCTCAAACGACTCGTATGAAATTCGGTATGTAGGACTAAGATGCGACTATTAAACTTGTTCCTATCGAAATTCTGGGATAGGGCCAATAGGGTCTGGTTTTTTGAGGACCAAGCAATTTCCCAAGCGATTCGTGTGAAATTCGGTATGTAGGACTAAGATGCGACTATAACACTTGTTCCTATCGAAACTCTGGGATAGGGCCAATAGGGTCTGGATTTTTGAGGACCAAGCAATTTCTTAAGCGACTCGTATGAAATTCGGTATGTAGGACTAAAATGCGACTGTTAAACTTTATCCTTTGGAAATTCTGGGATATGGCCAATAGGGTCTGGATTTTTGGGGACCAAGCAATTTCTCAAGCGATTCGTATTAAATTCGGTATGCAGGACTAAGATGCGACTATAAGACTTGTTTCTATGGAAATTCTGGGATAGGGCCAATAAAGTCTGGAATTTTGTGGACCAAGCAATTTTTCAAGCGATTCGTATGAAATTAGGTTAGTAGGACTAAGATGCGACTTTCTGAGATCTGGCCAATAGGGTCTTGAATTTTGGGGACTAAGCAATTTCTCAAGCGACTTGTATGAAATTCGGTATGTAGGACTAAGATTTGGCTATAAGACTTGTTCCGATAGAAATTTTGGGATCCGGCCAATAAGGTCTGAAATTTTGGGGACCAAGCAATTTCTCACGCGATTCGTATGAAATTCGGTATGTAGGACTAAGATGCGCTTAAAAGACTTGTTCCTATGAAAATTCTGGCAAAGGGCCAATATGGTCTGGAATTTTGTGGACTGTGGATTATGGGAATATGGGAACATGGGACTATAAAACTTCTTCCTATGGAAATTCTGGTATCTGGCCAATAGAGTCCTGAATTTTGGAGATCAAGCAATTCCTCAAGCGATTCGTATGAAATTCTAAGGACTAAGATGCAACCATAAGAATTCTGGATTAGAGCCAATAGAGTCTGGAATTTTGTGGACCGAGCAAATTCTCAAGCGGTTCGTATGAAATTCGGTATGTAGGACTAAGATTTGGCTATAAGAATTGTTCCGATGGAAATTTGGGATCCGGCCAAAAAGTCCTGGAATTTTGTGGACCAAGCAATTTTTCAAGCGATTCGTATAACTTTAGGTATGTAGGACCAAGCTATTTCTCACGCGAATTGTATAAAATTCGGTATGTAGGACTAAGATGCGACTAAAAAACTTGTTCCTTTGTAAATTCTGACATAGGGCCAATATGGTCTGGAATTTTGTGGATTGTGGATTATGGGAATATGGGAACATGCGACTATAAAACTTCTTCCTATGGAAATTCTGGGATCTGGCCAATAGGGTCCTGAATTTTGGAGACCAAGTGATATCTCAACCGATGGAATTTTTGGGACCAAGAAATTTCTTTAGCGATTCGTATGAAATTCGGTATGTAGGACTACGATGCGACTATAAGAATTCTGGGATAGGCCAATAGAGTCTGGTATTGTGTTGATCAAGCAATTTTTCAATCCGTTCGTATGAAATTCGGTATGTAGGACTAAGATTCGTATATAAGACTTGTTCCTATGCTAATTCTGGCATCCGACCAATAGGGTCTGGAATTTTGGGGACCAATCAATTTCTCAAGCGATTCGTTTGAAATTCGATGTGTAGGGCTAAGATGCGACTATAAGCCTTGTTCCTATGGAAATTATGGGATCGTTCCAATAGGGTCTGGAATTTTGGGGATGCAACCATAAGAATTCTGGATTAGAGCCAATAGAGTCTGGAATTTTGTGGACCGAGCAAATTCTCAATCGAATTGTATAAAATTCGGTATGTAGGACTAAGATGTGACTAAAAAACTTGTTCCTATAGAAATTCTGACATAGGGCCAATATGGTCTGGAATTTTGTGGATTGTGGATTATGGGAATATGGGAACATGCGACTATAAAACTTCTTCCTATGGAAATTCTGGGATCTGGCCAATAGAGTCCTGAATTTTGGAGACCAAGTGATATCTCAACCGATGGAATTTTTGGGACCAAGAAATTTCTTAAGCGATTCGTATGAAATTCGGTATGTAGGACTACGATGCGACTATAAGAATTCTGGGATAGGCCAATAGAGTCTGGTATTGTGTTGATCAAGCAAATTTTTCAATCCGTTCGTATGAAATTCGGTATGTAGGACTAAGATTCGTATATAAGTCTTGTTCCTATGCTAATTCTGGGATCCGGCCAATAGGGTCTGGAATTTTGGGGACCAATCAATTTCTCAAGCGATTCGTTTGAAATTCGATGTGTAGGGCTAAGATGCGACTATAAGCCTTGTTCCTATGGAAATTATGAGATCGGTCCAATAGGGTCTGGAATTTTGGGGACCAAGCAATTTTTCACGCGATTCGTATGAAATTCGGTATGTAGGACTAAGATTTGGCTATAAGACTTGTTCCGATGGAACTTTGGGATCCGGCCAAAAAGTCCTGGAATTTTGTGGACCAAGCAATTTTTCAAGCGATTCGTATAAAATTAGGTATGTAGGACCAAGCTATTTCTCACGCGAATTGTATAAAATTCGGTATGTAGGACTAAGATGCGACTAAAAAACTTGTTCCTATGGAAATTCTGACATAGGGCCAATATGGTCTGGAATTTTGTGGATTGTGGATTATGGGAATATGGGAACATGCGACTATAAAACTTCTTCCTATGGAAATTCTGGGATCTGGCCAATAGGGTCCTGAATTTTGGAGACCAAGTGATATCTCAACCGATGGAATTTTTGGGACCAAGAAATTTCTTAAGCGATTCGTATGAAATTCGGTATGTAGGACTAAGATGCGACTAAAAAACTTGTTCCTATGGAAATTCTGACATAGGGCCAATATGGTCTGGAATTTTGTGGATTGTGGATTATGGGAATATGGGAACATGCGACTATAAAACTTCTTCCTATGGAAATTCTGGGATCTGGCCAATAGGGTCCTGAATTTTGGAGACCAAGTGATATCTCAACCGATGGAATTTTTGGGACCAAGAAATTTCTTAAGCGATTCGTATGAAATTCGGTATGTAGGACTACGATGCGACTATAAGAATTCTGGGAATGCGACTATAGGACTTGTTCTTATGGAAATTCTGGGATAGGGCCAGTAGAAAAAAAAATAAAATAAAAAAAAATAAAAAAAAAAACCAAAGTCGTACGCGTTTTTCGGAATTGAATTTTTATGTTTTTTAATTGTTTTTTTTTTAATCTTAAGAATTTAAAACAAAACCAAATTTACAAATCTTTATTCAAGGGCCCGAATTGGAGGTTTCTCCGGTGAAATTGGTCAAGCTACGAGGAACCGCAGAGAATCTTCAAAAGATCCATTTGAGTCCAGCTTTTTCGCTCATTCTTGGTGCAATGTTTGTCGTTGGAGCTTATCGGCTTGATAGTTGTGCGTGCCTGTTTCGTTTGTTAGGCTTGGTACTACAAACGAGTCCGGTACAATTCACTGTCGAGTTGTGGGAATTCAAAAAAGAAGTCAGCTAGTTCCTGAAAGACCGAATTTTTTAATGGAGGTTCCAAGAATTTTGAAGGGTCACGTATGTCATTTTTTTGTAATATTTTCTTGGTCAAGGTTTTTTGTAGTTTTCCTTGACCATGAATTCATGCATAAAAACATTTGGACTCGCGTCGTTTTTATTTCGTGATCGTTTTTCCGTATTAATTTTTTCAATGAATCAGGGAGAATTCCGAGAAAATAATTGGAAACCGGCAAAAAACGTAAAGAATGTGATATATTGTAAATCACATTTCTCCGATGTAATTCTTAATTTTATAAAAGAGCCTAGCCCACCTTATTGCCGTGGCGCAAGTCATTCAGGGAGTATTCCCTTGGCAATAAGTTTAAATATATAAAAAAAACAAAAAAAAAGAAGTCTGGAATTTTGTGGACCATGCAATTTCTCAAGCGATTCGTTTGAAATTCGATATGTAGGGCTAAGATGCGACTATAAGCCTTGTTCCTATGGAAATTATGGGATCTGTCCAATAGGGTCTGGAATTTTGTGGACCAAGCAAATTCTAAAGCGGTTCGTATGAAATTCGGTATGTAGGACTAAGATTTGGCTATAAGACTTGTTCCGATGGAAATTTGGGATCCGGCCAAAAAGTCCTGGAATTTTGTGGACCAAGCAATTTTTCAAGCGATTCGTATAAAATTTGGTATGTAGGACCAAGCTATTTCTCACGCGAATTGTATAAAATTCGGTATGTAGGACTAAGATGCGACTAAAAAACTTGTTCCTATGGAAATTCTGACATAGGGCCAATATGGTCTGGAATTTTGTGGATTGTGGATTATGGGAATATGGGAACATGCGACTATAAAACTTCTTCCTATGGAAATTCTGGGATCTGGCCAATAGGGTCCTGAATTTTGGAGACCAAGTGATATCTCAACCGATGGAATTTTTGGGACCAAGAAATTTCTTAAGCGATTCGTATGAAATTCGGTATGTATGAATAAGATGCGACTATAGGACTTGTTCTTATGGAAATTCTGGGATAGGGCCAATAGAAAAAAAAATTAAAAAAATAAAAACCTAAGTCGTATGCGTTTTTCGGAATTGAATTTTTATTTTTTTTAATTGTTTTTTTTTAATCTTAAGAATTTAAAACAAAACCAAATTTACAAATCTTCATTCAAGGGCCCGAATTGGAGGTTTCTCCGGTGAAATTGGTCAAGCTACGAGGAACCGCAGAGAATCTTCAAAAGATCCATTTGAGTCCAGCTTTTTCGCTCATTCTTGGTGCAATGTTTGTCGTTGGAGCTTATCGGCTTGATAGTTGTGCGTGCCGGTTTCGTTTGTTAGGCCTGGTACTACAAACGAGTCCGGTACAATTCACTGTCGAGTTGTGGGAATTTTAAAAAGAAGTAAGTAAGTTCCTGAAAGACCGAATTTTTTAATGGAGGTTCCAAGAATTTTGAAGGCTCACGTATGTCATTTTTTTGTAATATTTTCTTGGTCAAGGTTTATTGTAGTTTTCCTTTACCATGAATTCATGCATAAAAACATTTGGACTCGCGTCGTTTTTATTTCGTGATCGTTTTTCCGTATTGCTTTTTTCAATGAACCAGGGAGAATTCAGAGAAAATAATTGGAAACCGGCTACAAACGTGAGGAATGTGATATATTGTAAATCACATTTCTCCGATGTAATTCTTAATTTTATAAAAGAGCCTAGCCCACCTTATTGCCGTGGCGCAAGTCATTCAGGGAGTATTCCCTTGGCAATAAGTTTAAAATATATAAAGTATATAAAAAAAACAAAAAAAAAAGAAGTCTGGAATTTTGTGAAACATGCAATTTCTCAAGCGATTCGTTTGAAATTCGATATGTAGGGCTAAGATGAGACTATAAGCCTTGTTCCTATGGAAATTATGGGATCTGTCCAATAGGATCTGGAATTTTGAGGACCAAGCAATTTCTAACGCGATTCGTATGAAATTCGGTATGTAGGACTAAGATGCGACTATAAGACTTGTTCCTGGGATAGGGCCAATAGGGTGTAGATTTTTGGGGACCAAGCAATTTCTCAAACGACTCGTATGAAATTCGGTATGTAGGACTAAGATGCGACTGTTAAACTTGATCCTTTGGAAATTCTGGGATCTGGCCAATAGGGTCTGGATTTTTGGGGACCAAGCAATTTCTCAAGGGATTCGTATTACATTCGGTACGCAGAACTAAGATGCGACTATAAGACTTGTTTCTATGGAAATTCTGGGATAGGGCCAATAAGGTCTGGAATTTTGTGGACTAAGCAATTTCTCAAACGACTCGTATGAAATTCGGTATGTAGGACTAAGATGCGACTATTATACTTGTTCCTATCGAAATTCTGGGATAGGGCCAATAGGGTCTGGATTTTTGAGGAACAAGCAATTTCCCAAGCGATTCGTGTGAAATTCGGTATGTAGGACTAAGATGCGACTGTTAAACTTGATCCTTTGGAAATTCTGGGATAGGGCCAATAAGGTCTGGAATTTTGTGGACTAAGCAATTTCTCAAACGACTCGTATGAAATTCGGTATGTAGGACTAAGATGCGACTGTTAAACTTGATCCTTTGGAAATTCTGGGATCTGGCCAATATGGTCTGGATTTTTGGGGACCAAGCAATTTCTCAAGCGATTCGTATTACATTCGGTACGCAGGACTAAGATGCGACTATAAGACTTGTTTCTATAGAAATTCTGGGATAGGGCCAATAAGGTCTGGAATTTTGTGGACTAAGCAATTTCTCAAACGACTCGTATGAAATTCGGTATGTAGGACTAAGATGCGACTATTAAATTTGTTCCTATCGAAATTCTGGGATAGGGCCAATAGGGTCTGGATTTTTGAGGACCAAGCAATTTCCCAAGCGATTCGTGTGAAATTCGGTATGTAGGACTAAGATGCGACTATAACACTTGTTCCTATCGAAACTCTGGGATAGGGCCAATAGGGTCGTATGAAATTCGGTATGTAGGACTAAGATTTGCCCAAAAAGTCCTGGAATTTTGTGGACCAAGCAATTTTTCAAGCGATTCGTATAAAATTAGGTATGTAGGACCAAGCTATTTCTCACGCGAATTGTATAAAATTCGGTATGTAGGACTAAGATGCGACTAAAAAACTTCTTCCTATGGAAATTCTGACATAGGGCCAATATGGTCTGGAATTTTGTGGATTGTGGATTATGGGAATATGGGAACATGCGACTATAAAACTTCTTCCTATGGAAATTCTGGGATCTGGCCAATAGGGTCCTGATAGGGCCAATAGGGTCTGGATTTTTGAGGACCAAGCAATTTCCCAAGCGATTCGTGTGAAATTCGGTATGTAGGACTAAGATGCGACTGTTAAACTTGATCCTTTGGAAATTCTGGGATAGGGCCAATAAGGTCTGGAATTTTGTGGACTAAGCAATTTCTCAAACGACTCGTATGAAATTCGGTATGTAGGACTAAGATGCGACTGTTAAACTTGATCCTTTGGAAATTCTGGGATCTGGCCAATAGGGTCTGGATTTTTGGGGACCAAGCAATTTCTCAAGCGATTCGTATTACATTCGGTACGCAGGACTAAGATGCGACTATAAGACTTGTTTCTATAGAAATTCTGGGATAGGGCCAATAAGGTCTGGAATTTTGTGGACTAAGCAATTTCTCAAACGACTCGTATGAAATTCGGTATGTAGGACTAAGATGCGACTATTAAACTTGTTCCTATCGAAATTCTGGGATAGGGCCAATAGGGTCTGGATTTTTGAGGACCAAGCAATTTCCCAAGCGATTCGTGTGAAATTCGGTATGTAGGACTAAGATGCGACTATAACACTTGTTCCTATCGAAACTCTGGTCTGGATTTTTGAGGACCAAGCAATTTCTTAAGCGACTCGTATGAAATTCGGTGTGTAGGACTAAAATGCGACTGTTAAACTTGATCCTTTGGAAATTCTGGGATCTGGCCAATAGGGTCTGGATTTTTGAGGACCAAGCAATTTCTTAAGCGACTCGTATGAAATTCGGTATGTAGGACTAAAATGCGACTGTTAAACTTGATCCTTTGGAAATTCTGGGATCTGGCCAATAGGGTCTGGATTTTTGGGGACCAAGCAATTTCTCAAGGGATTCGTATTACATTCGGTACGCAGAACTAAGATGCGACTATAAGACTTGTTTCTATGGAAATTCTGGGATAGGGCCAATAAGGTCTGGAATTTTGTGGACTAAGCAATTTCTCAAACGACTCGTATGAAATTCGGTATGTAGGACTAAGATGCGACTATTAAACTTGTTCCTATCGAAATTCTGGGATAGGGCCAATAGGGCCTGGATTTTTGAGGAACAAGCAATTTCCCAAGCGATTCGTGTGAAATTCGGTATGTAGGACTAAGATGCGACTGTTAAACTTGATCCTTTGGAAATTCTGGGATAGGGCCAATAAGGTCTGGAATTTTGTGGACTAAGCAATTTCTCAAACGACTCGTATGAAATTCGGTATGTAGGACTAAGATGCGACTGTTAAACTTGATCCTTTGGAAATTCTGGGATCTGGCCAATATGGTCTGGATTTTTGGGGACCAAGCAATTTCTCAAGCGATTCGTATTACATTCGGTACGCAGGACTAAGATGCGACTATAAGACTTGTTTCTATAGAAATTCTGGGATAGGGCCAATAAGGTCTGGAATTTTGTGGACTAAGCAATTTCTCAAACGACTCGTATGAAATTCGGTATGTAGGACTAAGATGCGACTATTAAATTTGTTCCTATCGAAATTCTGGGATAGGGCCAATAGGGTCTGGATTTTTGAGGACCAAGCAATTTCCCAAGCGATTCGTGTGAAATTCGGTATGTAGGACTAAGATGCGACTATAACACTTGTTCCTATCGAAACTCTGGGATAGGGCCAATAGGGTCTGGATTTTTGAGGACCAAGCAATTTCTTAAGCGACTCGTATGAAATTCGGTATGTAGGACTAAAATGCGACTGTTAAACTTTATCCTTTGGAAATTCTGGGATCTGGCCAATAGGGTCTGGATTTTTGGGGACCAAGCAATTTCTCAAGCGATTCGTATTAAATTCGGTATGCAGGACTAAGATGCGACTATAAGACTTGTTTCTATGGAAATTCTGGGATAGGGCCAATAAAGTCTGGAATTTTGTGGACCAAGCAATTTTTCAAGCGATTCGTATGAAATTAGGTTAGTAGGACTAAGATGCGACTTTCTGAGATCTGGCCAATAGGGTCTTGAATTTTGGGGACTAAGCAATTTCTCAAGCGACTTGTATGAAATTCGGTACGTAGGACTAAGATGCGACTATTAAACTTGAAACTGAAATCTGGCCAATAGGTTCTGAAATTTTGGAGATCAATCAATTCCTCAAGCGATTCGTATAAAATTCTAAGGACTAAGATGCAACCATAAGAATTTTGGATTAGAGCCAATAGAGTCTGGAATTTTGTGGACCGAGCAAATTCTCAAGCGGTTCGTATGAAATTCGGTATGTAGGACTAAGATTTGGCTATAAGACTTGTTCCGATGGAAATTTGGGATCCGGCCAAAAAGTCCTGGAATTTTGTGGACCAAGCAATTTTTCAAGCGATTCGTATAAAATTAGGTATGTAGGACCAAGCTATTTCTCACGCGAATTGTATAAAATTCGGTATGTAGGACTAAGATGCGACTAAAAAACTTGTTCCTATGGAAATTCTGACATAGGGCCAATATGGTCTGGAATTTTGTGGATTGTGGATTATGGGAATATGGGAACATGCGACTATAAAACTTCTTCCTATGGAAATTCTGGGATCTGGCCAATAGGGTCCTGATAGGGCCAATAGGGTCTGGATTTTTGAGGACCAAGCAATTTCCCAAGCGATTCGTGTGAAATTCGGTATGTAGGACTAAGATGCGACTGTTAAACTTGATCCTTTGGAAATTCTGGGATAGGGCCAATAAGGTCTGGAATTTTGTGTACTAAGCAATTTCTCAAACGACTCGTATGAAATTCGGTATGTAGGACTAAGATGCGACTGTTAAACTTGATCCTTTGGAAATTCTGGGATCTGGCCAATAGGGTCTGGATTTTTGGGGACCAAACAATTTCTCAAGCGATTCGTATTACATTCGGTACGCAGGACTAAGATGCGACTATAAGACTTGTTTCTATAGAAATTCTGGGATAGGGCCAATAAGGTCTGGAATTTTGTGGACTAAGCAATTTCTCAAACGACTCGTATGAAATTCGGTATGTAGGACTAAGATGCGACTATTAAACTTGTTCCTATCGAAATTCTGGGATAGGGCCAATAGGGTCTGGATTTTTGAGGACCAAGCAATTTCCCAAGCGATTCGTGTGAAATTCGGTATGTAGGACTAAGATGCGACTATAACACTTGTTCCTATCGAAACTCTGGTCTGGATTTTTGAGGACCAAGCAATTTCTTAAGCGACTCGTATGAAATTCGGTGTGTAGGACTAAAATGCGACTGTTAAACTTTATCCTTTGGAAATTCTGGGATCTGGCCAATAGGGTCTGGATTTTTGGGGACCAAGCAATTTCCCAAGCGATTCGTATTAAATTCGGTATGCAGGACTAAGATGCGACTATAAGACTTGTTTCTATGGAAATTCTGGGATAGGGCCAATAAAGTCTGGAATTTTGTGGACCAAGCAATTTTTCAAGCGATTCGTATGAAATTAGGTTAGTAGGACTAAGATGCGACTTTCTGAGATCTGGCCAATAGGGTCTTGAATTTTGGGGACTAAGCAATTTCTCAAGCGACTTGTATGAAATTCGGTACGTAGGACTAAGATGCGACTATTAAACTTGAAACTGAAATCTGGCCAATAGGGTCTGAAATTTTGGAGATCAAGCAATTCCTCAAGCGATTCGTATGAAATTCTAAGGACTAAGATGCAACCATAAGAATTCTGGATTAGAGCCAATAGAGTCTGGAATTTTGTGGACCGAGCAAATTCTCAAGCGGTTCGTATGAAATTCGGTATGTAGGACTAAGATTTGGCTATAAGACTTGTTCCGATGGAAATTTGGGATCCGGCCAAAAAGTCCTGGAATTTTGTGGACCAAGCAATTTTTCAAGCGATTCGTATAAAATTAGGTATGTAGGACCAAGCTATTTCTCACGCGAATTGTATAAAATTCGACTAAAAAACTTGTTCCTATGGAAATTCTGACATAGGGCCAATATGGTCTGGAATTTTGTGGATTGTGGATTATGGGAATATGGGAACATGCGACTATAAAACTTCTTCCTATGGAAATTCTGGGATCTGGCCAATAGGGTCCTGAATTTTGGAGACCAAGCAATTCCTCAAGCGATTCGTATGAAATTCTAAGGACTAAGATGCAACCATAAGAATTCTGGATTAGAGCCAATAGAGTCTGGAATTTTGTGGACCGAGCAAATTCTCAAGCGGTTCGTATGAAATTCGGTATGTAGGACTAAGATTTGGCTATAAGACTTGTTCCGATGGAAATTTGGGATCCGGCCAAAAAGTCCTGGAATTTTGTGGACCAAGCAATTTTTCAAGCGATTCGTATAAAATTTGGTATGTAGGACCAAGCTATTTCTCACGCGAATTGTATAAAATTCGGTATGTAGGACTAAGATGCGACTAAAAAACTTGTTCCTATGGAAATTCTGACATAGGGCCAATATGGTCTGGAATTTTGTGGATTGTGGATTATGGGAATATGGGAACATGCGACTATAAAACTTCTTCCTATGGAAATTCTGGGATCTGGCCAATAGGGTCCTGAATTTTGGAGACCAACTGATATCTCAACCGATGGAATTTTTGGGACCAAGAAATTTCTTAAGCGATTCGTATGAAATTCGGTATGTAGGAGTACGATGCGACTATAAGAATTCTGGGAATGCGACTATAGGACTTGTTCTTATGGAAATTCTGGGATATGGCCAATAGAAAAAAAAAATTAAAAAAATAAAAACCTAAGTCGTATGCGTTTTTCGGAATTGAATTTTTATTTTTTTTAATTGTTTTTTTTTTAATCTTAAGAATTTAAAACAAAACCAAATTTACAAATCTTCATTCAAGGGCCCGAATTGGAGGTTTCTCCGGTGAAATTGGTCAAGCTACGAGGAACCGCAGAGAATCTTCAAAAGATCCATTTGAGTCCAGCTTTTTCGCTCATTCTTGGTGCAATGTTTGTCGTTGGAGCTTATCGGCTTGATAGTTGTGCGTGCCTGTTTCGTTTGTTAGGCCTGGTACTACAAACGAGTCCGGTACAATTCACTGTCGAGTTGTGGGAATTCAAAAAAGAAGTCAGCTAGTTCGTGAAAGACCGATTTTTTTAATGGAGGTTCCAAGAATTTTGAAGGCTCACGTATGTCATTTTTTTGTAATATTTTCTTGGTCAAGGTTTTTCGTAGTTTTCCTTGACCATGAATTCATGCATAAAAACATTTGAACATTTGTTTTTATTTCGTGATCGTTTTTCGGTATTCCTTTTTCAATGAATCAGGGAGAATTCCGAGAAAATAATTGGAAACCGGCTACAAACGTGAGGAATGTGATATATTGTAAATCACATTTCTCCGATGTAATTCTTAATTTTATAAAAGAGCCTAGCCCACCTTATTGCCGTGGCGCAAGTCATTCAGGGAGTATTCCCTTGGCAATAAGTTTAAAATATATAAAGTATATAAAAAAAACAAAAAAAAAGAAGTCTGGAATTTTGTGGACCATGCAATTTCTCAAGCGATTCGTTTGAAATTCGATATGTAGGGCTAAGATGCGACTATAAGCCTTGTTCCTTTGGAAATTATGGGATCAGTCCAATAGGATCTGGATTTTGGGGACCAAGCAATTTCTCACGCGATTCGTATGAAATTCGGTATGTAGGACTAAGATTTGGCTATAAGACTTGTTCCGATGGAAATTTGGGATCCGGCCAAAAAGTCCTGGAATTTTGTGGACCAAGCAATTTTTCAAGCGATTCGTATAAAATTAGGTATGTAGGACCAAGCTATTTCTCACGCGAATTGTATAAAATTCGGTATGTAGGACTAAGATGCGACTAAAAAACTTGTTCCTATGGAAATTCTGACATAGGGCCAATATGGTCTGGAATTTTGTGGATTGTGGATTATGGGAATATGGGAACATGCGACTATAAAACTTCTTCCTATGGAAATTCTGGGATCTGGCCAATAGGGTCCTGAATTTTGGAGACCAAGTGATATCTCAACCGATGGAATTTTTGGGACCAAGCAATTTCTCAAGCGATTCGTATGAAATTCGGTATATAGGACTACGATGCGATTTAAGAATACTGGGATAGGCGAATAGGGTCTGAAATTGTGTGGATCAAGCAATTTTTCAATCGTTTCGTATGAAATTCGGTATGTAGGTCTAAGATGCGACTATAAGACTTGTTCCAATGGAAGTTCTGGGATCCGGCCAATAGGGTCTGGAATTTTTGTCGACCAAGCAATTTCTCAAGCGATTTGTATGAAATTCGGTATGTACGACTAAGACTATAAGAATTGTTCCTATGGAAATTCTGGGATATGGCCAATAGGGTCTGGATTTTTGTGGACCAAGCAATTTCTCAAGCGACTCGTATGAAATTCGTTATGTAGGACTAAGATGCGACTTTAAAACTTGTTGCTATTGAAATTCTGGGATCTGACCCAAATGTTGGGGACCTAGCAATTTATCAATCGATTCGTATGAAATTCGGTATGTATGACTAAGACTATAAGAATTGTTCCTATGGATCTGGGATCGTGCCAATAGGGTCTTGAATTTTGAAGACTAAGCAATTTCTCAGCGATTCGTATGAAAACTGGTATGTAGGACTAAGATGCGACTATAAGACTTGTTCCTATGGAAATTCTAGGATATGGCCAACAGGGTCTCTTATTTTGGGGACCAAGCAATTTCCCAAGCGATTCGTATGAAATTCGGTATGTAGGACTAAGATTTGGCTATAAGACTTGTTCCGATGGAAATTTGGGATCCGACCAATAAGGTCTGGAATTTTGTGGACCGAGCAAATTCTCAAGCGGTTCGTATGAAATTCGGTATGTAGGACTAAGATTTGGCTATAAGACTTGTTCCGATGGAAATTTGGGATCCGGCCAAAAAGTCCTGGAATTTTGTGGACCAAGCAATTTTTCAAGCGATTCGTATGAAATTAGGTATGTAGGACCAAGCCATTTCTCACGCGAATTGTATAAAATTCGGTATGTAGGACTAAGATGCGACTAAAAAACTTGTTCCTATGGAAATTCTGACATAGGGCCAATATGGTCTGGAATTTTGTGGATTGTGGATTATGGGAATATGGGAACATGCGACTATAAAATTTCTTCCTATGGAAATTTTGGGATCCGGCCAATAGGGTCCGGAATTTTGGGGACCAAGAAATTTCTCAAGCGATGAAATTTTTGGGACCAAGTTATGATATGAAATTCGGTATGTAGGACTAAGATTTGGCTATAAGACTTGTTCCTCTGGAAATTTTGGGATCCGGCCAATAAGGTCTGGAATTTTGGTGAACAAGCAATTTCTCAAGCGATTCGTATGAAATTCGGTATGCAGGACTAAGATGCGACTATAAGATTTGCTCCTATGGAAATTTTGGAATAGGGCCAATAAGGTCTGGAATTTTGTGGACCAAGCAATTTCTCAAGCGATTTGTATGAAATTCGGTATGTACGACTAAGACTATAAGAATTGTTCCTATGGAAATTCTGGGATAAGGCCAATAGGGTCTGGAATTTTGTGGACCAAGCAATTTCTCAAGCGATTCGTATGAAATTCGTTATGTAGGACTAAGATGCGACTTTAAAACTTGTTCCTCTGGAAATTTTGGGATCCGGCCAATAGGGTCTGGAATTTTGGTGAACAAGCAATTTCTAGAGCGATTCGTATGAAATTCGGTATGCAGGACTAAGATGCGACTATAAGACTTGTTCCTATGGGAATTCTGGAATAGGGCCAAAAAAGTCTGGAATTTTGTGGATTGTGGATTATGGGAATATGGGAACATGCGACTATAAAACTTCTTTCTATGGAAATTCTGGGATCTGGCCAATAAGGTCTTGAATTTTGAAGACCAAGCGATATCTCAAGCGATGGAATTTTTGGGACCAAGCAATTTCTCAAGCGATTCGTATGAAATTCGGTATATAGGACTACGATGCGATTTAAGAATACTGGGATAGGCGAATAGGGTATGAAATTGTGTGGATCAAGCAATTTTTCAATCGTTTCGTATGAAATTCGGTATGTAGGTCTAAGATGCGACTATAAGACTTGTTCCAATGGAAGTTCTGGGATCCGGCCAATAGGGTCTGGAATTTTTGTCGACCAAGCAATTTCTCAAGCGATTTGTATGAAATTCGGTATGTACGTCTAAGACTATAAGAATTGTTCCTATGGAAATTCTGGGATATGGCCAATAGGGTCTGGATTTTTGTGGACCAAGCAATTTCTCAAGCGACTCGTATGAAATTCGTTATGTAGGACTAAGATGCGACTTTAAAACTTGTTGCTATTGAAATTCTGGGATCTGACCCAAATGTTGGGGACCTAGCAATTTATCAATCGATTCGTATGAAATTCGGTATGTATGACTAAGACTATAAGAATTGTTCCTATGGAAATTCTGGGATCGTGCCAATAGGGTCTTGAATTTTGAAGACTAAGCAATTTCTCAGCGATTCGTATGAAAACTGGTATGTAGGACTAAGATGCGACTATAAGACTTGTTCCTATGGAAATTCTAGGATATGGCCAACAGGGTCTCTTATTTTGGGGACCAAGCAATTTCCCAAGCGATTCGTATGAAATTCGGTATGTAGGACTAAGATTTGGCTATAAGACTTGTTCCGATGGAAATTTGGGATCCCACCAATAAGGTCTGGAATTTTGTGGACCAAGCAATTTTTCAAGCGATTTGTATGAAATTAGGTATGTAGGACTAAGATTTGGTTATAAGACTTGTTCCGATGGAAATTTGGGATCCGGCCAATAAGGTCTGGAATTTTGTAGACCAAGCAATTTTTCAAGCGATTCGTATGAAATTAGGTATGTAGGACCAAGCTATTTCTCACGCTAATTGTATAAAATTCGGTATGTAGGACTAAGATGCGACTAAAAAACTTGTTCCTATGGAAATTCTGAAATTCGGTATGCAGGACTAAGATGCGACTATAAGACTTGTTTCTATGGAAATTCTGGGATAGCGCCAATAAGGTTTGGAATTTTGTGGACCAAGCAATTTCTCAAGCGATTCGTATGAAATTAGGTTAGTAGGACTAAGATGCGACTTTCTGAGATCTGGCCAATAGGGTCTTGAATTTTGGGGACTAACCAATTTCTCAAGCGACTTGTATGAAATTCGGTATGTAGGACTAAGATGCGACTATTAAACTTGTTCCTTTGGAAATTCTAAAATCTGGCCAATAGGGTCTGAAATTTTGGAGATCAAGCAATTCCTCAAGCGATTCGTATGAAATTCTAAGGACTAAGATGCAACCATAAGAATTCTGGATTAGAGCCAATAGAGTCTGGAATTTTGTGGACCGAGCAAATTCTCAAGCGGTTCGTATGAAATTCGGTATGTAGGTCTAAGATTTGGCTATAAGACTTGTTCCGATGGAAATTTGGGATCCGGCCAAAAAGTCCTGGAATTTTGTGGACCAAGCAATTTTTCAAGCGATTCGTATGAAATTAGGTATATAGGACCAAGCTATTTCTCACGCGAATTGTATAAAATTCGGTATGTAGGACTAAGATGCGACTAAAAATCTTGTTCCTATGGAAATTCTGACATAGGGCCAATATGGTCTGGAATTTTGTGGATTGTGGATTATGGGAATATGGGAACATGCGACTATAAAATTTCTTCCTATGGAAATTTTGGGATCCGGCCAATAGGGTCCGGAATTTTGGGGACCAAGCAATTTCTCAAGCGATGAAATTTTTGGGACCAAGTTATGATATGAAATTCGGTATGTAGGACTAAGATTTGGCTATAAGACTTGTTCCTCTGGAAATTTTGGGATCCGGCCAATAAGGTCTGGAATTTTGGTGAACAAGCAATTTCTCAAGCGATTCGTATGAAATTCGGTATGCAGGACTAAGATGCGACTATAAGATTTGCTCCTATGGAAATTTTGGAATAGGGCCAATAAGGTCTGGAATTTTGTGGACCAAGCAATTTCTCAAGCGATTTGTATGAAATTCGGTATGTACGACTAAGACTATAAGAATTGTTCCTATGGAAATTCTGGGATAAGGCCAATAGGGTCTGGAATTTTGTGGACCAAGCAATTTCTCAAGCGATTCGTATGAAATTCGTTATGTAGGACTAAGATGCGACTTTAAAACTTGTTCCTCTGGAAATTTTGGGATCCGGCCAATAGGGTCTGGAATTTTGGTGAACAAGCAATTTCTAGAGCGATTCGTATGAAATTCGGTATGCAGGACTAAGATGCGACTATAAGAATTGTTCCTATGGGAATTCTGGAATAGGGCCAAAAAAGTCTGGAATTTTGTGGATTGTGGATTATGGGAATATGGGAACATGCGACTATAAAACTTCTTCCTATGGAAATTCTGGGATCTGGCCAATAAGGTCTTGAATTTTGAAGACCAAGCGATATCTCAAGCGATGGAATTTTTGGGACCAAGCAATTTCTCAAGCGATTCGTATGAAATTCGGTATATAGGACTACGATGCGATTTAAGAATACTGGGATAGGCGAATAGGGTCTGAAATTGTGTGGATCAAGCAATTTTTCAATCGTTTTGTATGAAATTCGGTATGTAGGTCTAAGATGCGACTATAAGACTTGTTCCAATGGAAGTTCTGGGATCCGGCCAATAGGGTCTGGAATTTTTGTCGACCAAGCAATTTCTCAAGCGATTTGTATGAAATTCGGTATGTACGACTAAGACTATAAGAATTGTTCCTATGGAAATTCTGGGATCTATCCAATAGGGTCTGGATTTTTGTGGACCAAGCAATTTCTCAAGCGACTCGTATGAAATTCGTTATGTAGGACTAAGATGCGACTTTAAAACTTGTTGCTATTGAAATTCTGGGATCTGACCCAAATGTTGGGGACCTAGCAATTTATCAATCGATTCGTATGAAATTCGGTATGTATGACTAAGACTATAAGAATTGTTCCTATGGAAATTCTGGGATCGTGCCAATAGGGTCTTGAATTTTGAAGACTAAGCAATTTCTCAGCGATTCGTATGAAAACTGGTATGTAGGACTAAGATGCGACTATAAGACTTGTTCCTATGGAAATTCTAGGATATGGCCAACAGGGTCTCTAATTTTGGGGACCAAGCAATTTCCCAAGCGATTCGTATGAAATTCGGTATGTAGGACTAAGATTTGGCTATAAGACTTGTTGCGATGGAAATTTGGGATCCGACCAATAAGGTCTGGAATTTTGTGGACCAAGCAATTTTTCAAGCGATTCGTATGAAATTAGGTATGTAGGACTAAGATTTGGTTATAAGACTTGTTCCGATGGAAATTTGGGATCCGGCCAATAAGGTCTGGAATTTTGTAGACCAAGCAATTTTTCAAGCGATTCGTATGAAATTAGGTATGTAGGACCAAGCTATTTCTCACGCTAATTGTATAAAATTCGGTATGTAGGACTAAGATGCGACTAAAAAACTTGTTCCTATGGAAATTCTGACATAGGGCCAATATCGTCTGGAATTTTGTGGATTGTGGATTATGGGAATATGAGAACATGCGACTATAAAACTTCTTCCTATGGAAATTCTGGGATCTGGCCAATAGGGTCTTGAATTTTGGGGACTAACCAATTTATCAAGCGACTTGTATGAAATTCGGTATGTAGGACTAAGATGCGACTATTAAACTTGTTCCTTTGGAAATTCTGAAATCTGGCCAATAGGGTCTGAAATTTTGGAGATCAAGCAATTCCTCAAGCGATTCGTATGAAATTGTAAGTACTAAGATGCAACCATAAGAATTCTGGATTAGAGCCAATAGAGTCTGGAATTTTGTGGACCGAGCAAATTCTCAAGCGGTTCGTATGAAATTCGGTATGTAGGACTAAGATTTGGCTATAAGACTTGTTCCGATGGAAATTTGGGATCCGGCCAATAAGGTCTGGAATTTTGTGGACCAAGCAATTTTTCAAGCGATTCCTATGAATTTAGGTATATAGGACCAAGCTATTTCTCACGCTAATTGTATAAAATTCGGTATGTAGGACTAAGATGCGACTAAAAAACTTGTTCCTATGGAAATTCTGACATAGGGCCAATATGGTCTGGAATTTTGTGGATTGTGGATTATGGGAATATGGGAACATGCGACTATAAAATTTCTTCCTATGGAAATTTTGGGATCCGGCCAATAGGGTCCGGAATTTTGGAGACCAAGTGATATCTCAACCGATGGAATTTTGGGGACCAAGCAATTTCTCACGCGATTCGTATGAAATTCGGTATGTAGGACTAAGATGTGACTAAAAGACTTGTTCCTGGGATAGGGCCAATAGGGTGTGGATTTTTGGGGACCAAGCAATTTCTCAAACGAGTCGTATGAAATTCGGTATGTAGGACTAAGATGCGACTGTTAAACTTGATCCTTTGGAAATTCTGGGATCTGGCCAATAAGGTCTGGATTTTTGGGGACCAAGCAATTTCTCAAGAGATTCGTATTAAATTCGGTACGCAGGACTAAGATGCGACTATAAGACTTGTTTCTATGGAAATTCTGGGATAGGGCCAATAAGGTCTGGAATTTTGTGGACTAAGCATTTTCTCAAAGGACTAGTATGAAATTCGGTATGTAGGACTAAGATGCGACTATTAAACTTGTTCCTATCGAAATTCTGGGATAGGGCCAATAGGGTCTGGATTTTTGAAGACCAAGCAATTTCCCAAGCGATTCGTGTGAAATTCGGTATGTAGGACTAAGATGCGACTATAACACTTGTTCCTATCAAAACTCTGGGATAGGGCCAATAGGGTCTGGATTTTTGAGGACCAAGCAATTTCTTAAGCGACTCGTATGAAATTTGGTATGTAGGGCTAAGATGCGAATATAAGACTTGTTCCTGGGATAAGGCCAATAGGGTGTGGATTTTTGGGGACCAAGCAATTTCTCAAACGACTCGTATGAAATTCGGTATGTAGGACTAAAATGCGACTGTTAAACTTGATCCTTTGGAAATTCTGGGATCTGGCCAATAAGGTCTGAATTTTTGGGTACCAAGCAATTTCTCAAGCGATTCGTATTAGATTCGGTATGCAGGACTAAGATGCGACTATAAGACTTGTTTCTATGGAAATTCTGGGATAGGGCCAATAAGGTCTGGAATTTTGTGGACCAAGCAATTTCTCAAGCGATTCGTATGAAATTAGGTTAGTAGGACTAAGATGCGACTTTCTGAGATCTGGCCAATAGGGTCTTGGATTTTGGGGACTAAGCAATTTCTCAAGCGACTTGTATGAAATTCGGTATGTAGGACTAAGATGCGACTATTAAACTTGTTCCTATCGAAATTCTGGGATAGGGCCAATAAGGTCTGGAATTTTGTGGACTAAGCAATTTCTCAAACGACTCATATGAAATTCGGTATGTAGGACTATAAGAGTTGTTCCTATGGAAATTCTGGTATCGTTCCAATAGGGTCTTGAATTTTGAAGACTAAGCAATTTCTCAGCGATTCGTATGAAAACTGGTATGTAGGACTAAGATGCGACTATAAGACTTGTTCCTATGGAAATTCTAGGATATGGCCAACAGGGTCTCTAATTTTGGGGACCAAGCAATTTCCCCAGCGATTCGTATGAAATTCGGTATGTAGGACTAAGATGCGAGTATAAGACTTGGTCCTATGGAAATTTTGGGATCCGGCCAATAGGGTCTGGAATTTTGGGGACCAAGCAATTTCTCAAGCGATTCGTATGAAATTTGGTATGCAGGACTAAGATGCGGCTATAAGACTTGTTCCTATCGAAATTCTGGGTTAGTCCTCTGACCGTGACTGGAGTGTATTGCCCCTAGGCTCACCTTTAGTTGCGGATAGAGGTTGTGAGTTTCAAAACCTAGGTGCGGAGCTAAATGACAGCAAATGGGCTGTATTAAGGTGTAATGCGACTCGAGCCGAGGATCGACCATCTGGGGGCCCATAAATAGCCCAGTCTCTTTCGGAGCCATCTAGATACCTGGTAACCTCTAGATCTCACACCAAAAAATGTTCTCTTAAAACCGAGACCGGCACTCACCAAATGCCGAAACAAAACGAGACCAGAACTCACCATAAGCTGGAAACAAGCGTGGCAAGTGGCTCTAACGGTAAAGGTGGGCTCCCGACCGCTAAAACCAAGGTAGTATTGGATCCTAAGGCCCATATGCCAGGGACAAGTACCACCAGCAAAAGTGAAGCCGATAACGGGTCACGCAACATACCGCCGACGAAGAAACGGTACCGGGATCGTCGAGCGGCTTTTATAGTTTTAGAAAATGTTGTGACCGGCACAACTATTCGATCCCTGACCACACACTCGCTGCACTGTACCCACATCTGCTTTTCATAAATCACTTATTTTATGATCGGCACAGCCTGTCTCATTGCCAGTACATTCGTGTACCGAGTTTCCGATTTCACATCCACCACTAATCTGCAGAGTACGTACGGAGGGCTGGTGTTTGTAATAAGAAACCGATAGAGATGATAAAGGCACTGTGATCATTTAAGCATCTCGAGTTTCAAGCACAGCACGCAGCTCATAAATGCCGATACGATACCGAAAACTTCAGGAAAGTAAACTGGAACCGGTTTAGATCTGAAGTTGAAGCAGCCAGAGGACTGCAGAAATCTGGAGAATAACGAAATTGATGATGCTATCAGAAATTTCGAGATTGCGGTAAGCACAGCCATCGATCGGCAGAAAACAATACGCACCAGCAGAGATCGCTTCCAACACCTGCGTGGGCATATACAGGCAATATATGCTCACAAGCAACGGCTGAGGAAGCGCCTGCAGAGGATTTTTAACAGGACTCTTAATACAGTCAACGACGAATACCAGTCTGTACTTTTGCAACTGCGTTGTACAGTGAACATGTTTCGTCAAGCACTGCGGAGGTACCAGGAAGATGACCTGACCAAACGACTCCAGAACATCAAACCAGGTCCTGATGCTTTTAAGAAGCTGAACTCTCTGGTCGGAAAGCGTATTTCCATTTCAGAGAGTATCACGTTTGGAGATCAAGTAGCATCCAGTCCTGTTGAAAAAGCCGAAGCCTTTGCCTGCCATTTTGAAAGGAGATTTACGGACCGACCACCAACGCATCTTCCAGATTTTTTGGAAGAGGTGGAAAGTCTTGTGGAGGACGCCACTTCTGCAAGTAATCCTGTAGTGCGGTTTAGTGAAGAAAACCCCGCTAGAGCGCCCGTAGACGTTGAAATGTTTACCAAAACCTTTGTTTACCTTTGGAAATTCTGGGATCTGGCCAATAAGGTCTGAATTTTTGGGTACCAAGCAATTTCTCAAGCGATTCGTATTAGATTCGGTATGCAGGACTAAGATGCGACTATAAGACTTGTTTCTATGGAAATTCTGGGATAGGGCCAATAAGGTCTGGAATTTTGTGGACCAAGCAATTTCTCAAGCGATTCGTATGAAATTAGGTTAGTAGGACTAAGATGCGACTTTCTGAGATCTGGCCAATAGGGTCTTGGATTTTGGGGACTAAGCAATTTCTCAAGCGACTTGTATGAAATTCGGTATGTAGGACTAAGATGCGACTATTAAACTTGTTCCTATCGAAATTCTGGGATAGGGCCAATAAGGTCTGGAATTTTGTGGACTAAGCAATTTCTCAAACGACTCATATGAAATTCGGTATGTAGGACTATAAGAGTTGTTCCTATGGAAATTCTGGTATCGTTCCAATAGGGTCTTGAATTTTGAAGACTAAGCAATTTCTCAGCGATTCGTATGAAAACTGGTATGTAGGACTAAGATGCGACTATAAGACTTGTTCCTATGGAAATTCTAGGATATGGCCAACAGGGTCTCTAATTTTGGGGACCAAGCAATTTCCCCAGCGATTCGTATGAAATTCGGTATGTAGGACTAAGATGCGAGTATAAGACTTCGCCACTTCTGCAAGTAATCCTGTAGTGCGGTTTAGTGAAGAAAACCCCGCTAGAGCGCCCGTAGACGTTGAAATGTTTACCAAAACAGCTATTGTCAGTGATTTAATAATGAGTGGGAACTCAAAAAAATCATCGGGCATTGACGGGATTTCTAACTTTTTGCTTAAAAAGTTACCGGGTATGGCAATCTTGATGTTAACCATCATTTTCAACAATTGCCTTAACAATGGTTACTTTCCAGACAACTGGAAGGTGGCCAAAGTAGTACAAGTACCCAAGAAAACTGACCGCTCAAGCGTAACTGGTTACCGTCCAATAGCTTTACTGTGTTGTATCAGTAAAGTATTCGAGTCTTTGATCCGTAAAAAGATCAATACGTTTTGTTCGGAAAGAGGCCTTATTCCTTCCTTTCAATTGGGTTTCCGAGAGCAGCACTCTACGATGCACCCTCTGCTGAAACTTCACAGCAACGTCACTTGAGGACTGAACGTTAAAAACAGTACAGTAGCCTGTTTGCTAGACATCGAAAAAGCCTTCGATAGTGTATGGATCAACGGGCTACTGTTCAAACTTATTAGATTTGGCTTCCCCAATTATATTGTAAAAATAATGATTTGTACAGATTTTTGGCGACTCATCCACTAGAAAAGGGATTAAAGCCGGAGTTCCTCAAGATTCCAGACTTGGCCCAGTCCTTTTCAACATCTACACGGCGGATCAACCCACCAATACAGCCGGAACAAGCAGCATGCTTTACGCGGATGACTCCATCACGTATGCCGTTTCTCTCTCTCCTGAGATAGCTGCCCGAAGAGTGGGTGAACACCTCCGAAATCTTTGGGAGTACTACCTGAAGTGGGGACTGAAGATCAACGCCAACAAATCGGAACTCATCTGCTTCCGGGTGCCAGCAACCGAAACAAGGATAAGAAAAATCGCAAGCCGGTGCAGAGCCTTAAAAATCACCCTTCCGGATAACACGACAATAAACACCAAGTCAGAGACTAAGTACCTGGGAATCAACTTTACTGAGAGGCTCAAGTTTAACTCTTACATCGATAAAACATTGAAAAAAGCGAACTACGCTCTTCATTTGGTGCACCCGCTACTAAGAAGACGAAACGGACTATCCAACAACACCAGGCTGCTCATCTACAAGCAGCTCATCAGGCCAGTGATAACCTATGGCTATCCCATATGGTTCACCGTCTCACCAACAACGATGAAAAGGATCTCCTTATTTGAAAGGAAGGTACTTAGGATCTGTACAGGACTCTGGAGGGTGCCAAACAGCTATAAGTTTGTGTCGACTGCAAGACTTTACGACGCGGCAGGTCTCCTGCCAATAACTGACCACTTGTTCCAAATGGTAAAGAAATTCGTTGATGGGTTAGAAACACATCCAAGTCCGGAGATGCAAGGACTGAGAATCGAGGAAATCGCGCCAAGCCACCGCTACATAAACATCAGAGGATTCACAGATGCTAGATACAACGACATCCTTAATAATCAAGACGCCTCCTTCTACGAGAAGGCCAACAATCAACATATCAGAGGCTGAAGATCGCCCTGTTTATACCCGCTTTTATATTTTTTCTTCCATTTTTATTTTATTTTAAAATTTATCGTTTAAAATTAAATAACTTTAAATATAAACATGTAGTAGATTAAGTAGTAAATAATATTGTTTAATAAAAGGCAATACAAAAAAACGGCAATGTAAATACGTCGGGCCCCTATTGTTGATATAACGAAATAGTAATATCAGCAGGAGGGCAATTCTAAGGCGACCGTTAAGTTGCTCGACTGCAGAATGGAAATAGATGTCGCAGGTCGACCGTGTGTGTTCTATGCTTGCACTTGTATTTGTGTATTGAACCCTTGTTCATGCACACGATGCTGTCGTTCCATTGGTGGATCGCAACCAACCAATCATATTGGTGGGTCGATCCATCCAAAATATTATAAAAGACCACTGCTGCGATTACTAAGGGCGGCAGTTGAAATCTAAGAACACAACACACAACATCACAAATATCTTAATATAACTGACTCATAATAAATAAATAAATAAACGTAATAATAAATTACATAAAGCCAATTAAACGTTTGTGTTTAACTTAACATTCAACTCGCCCGCATACTCCCTCTTCACCTACGGGAAAGCACGGGGACTGTGCGCTACAAAATTGGTGGCAGCGGTGGGATCACACCAAATAAAATAAAAAATATAATTAAATAATAAAATACAACAAAAAAAAGTATAAGGCGTAAAACCCGGCCACAACAGGGGAAGTTAAAAAAAAAACAAATAAGTGATAACATAAAGTGAAAGTGTAATCCTTATAAAGCGTCAAACCCGGCTACAACAAGGTATAAAAAAAAGTGCTAAAAAAGTGCAGAAGACCCAAGATAGTAAGACCTGGCGAACTCCCAAGTGGACGCCGGAGGCAAAGTTTGGGCAGTGATTCAAAAAAGATCAGACCGTAATATCAACTTTAGGGCGCGAAGCCTACCTGGCACCAGCATTAGCAGCACCATCAACGACGGCAGCAGCATTCGCAACACCAACAACGACGGCAGACAATTTTTTTTAAAAATTCATCAAGAAAAAAAAAAAAAAAAAACAGCACCCGCCAAACTAGGGGGCGGACAGCACCAGCATTTTCAGAACCACCACAATCAGCACCAGCATCAACAGCCTCAGCATCAAAAGTAAAAAAAAAGGGTTTTTAAAAATTAAAAAAAAACAAAAAATTAATTAAAAAAAAAAAACCAAAAAAAAACGAAAAAAAATTTTCCTTATATTTTATATTTTAATATATTAATATTTTTATATATAATTTTAAAAAAGCTATATTCTTGTATAAAGTACCTCGTAAAGTTTAAAGGGTTATTCTCGTTCGCGTAAGTTTCGTTCTCGGTCGAAAGTTTAAGAATTTTTTTCAAAATTTTTACGCGAAGTCGTTTTGGGACAGTTGCACTGTTCAAAGAGTTACCCTTCCAGTATTATCCTTTTCCGAATCCTAAAACTCCTACAATGGAAGTTACAATTACCATGTCAGATGCATATAATTTAATACCAGAGTTTGACGGAACTCCGGGTAAATTAAATAAATATGTATCATGTTGTAAAACCATTTTTGCGCATACAAAGACCGAAGTGGAAACGCAACTATTTCTCGAAATTGCAAAACAAAATTACATGGGAAAGCATTCGATATTATTCAATATAGAAATGTAACCACATGGTCGGAATTAGCGAAAGAATTAGAGAGCCATTTTAAAGATGATCGCTCTCGAAGTTCAATCCAAGGAGAAATTTCCCAAGCTAAGCAAACTAGCAGAGAAACAGTCCAAGAATTTGGTGAATCTATTCAACGCGCTAAATTCCTCAACCTAGTCCCAAATAGCCGATGAAAACGTAAGAAAATTCCTAGTTGCTGAAAACGAACGACTAGTAATAAACGCATTTGAGGATGGATTAGTAAATCATGACCTTAAAATTCTCGTAAAGGCACGAGCAATAAGGAATATGAAACAGGCCACGCACTATGCCCAGGAGCAATCTCTGCGTTTGAATTCAGCGAGACAAACTGTTAGGACGTCCAGTCGTCCACACACACAGCCAATTGAACACATATTCTGCAATACTTGCAAAAAGGCAGGTCATACGTCTGAAATGTGTTTTCGAAACAAAAGTTTCCCAAATTTTATCCCGAAGAATATAAAGAAAGAGGTACAGCGTTTAATTTGTAGTTACTGCAATAAGTCTAATCACTCGTATCAAGAATGCAGGACGCGGCAAAGAAACGAGGTACAAAGGAATCCGCGACCACAAGATCAAACTTCCCGCACATCTCAGTCACAACAATTTAATCCTTTCAGCGAAAATAGATTAAATAACAATAATCACAATTTAAGATATGTTGTAACAGAACAACATTGCATTTGCAACTCGCAATCTTTCCCAAATCAAAACGACTGCCGTAATCCACAAACACCAACTAGACTCGATATTTCATTTTGTGTGCAATACAAAGAACCTATCATAAAAATTCAATTTAGTCCATCTGAGAAAATATATCTAAATTTATTAATAGATACAGGCGCTCAGGTTAGTCTTTTAAGAAATTTAGCTGTTTTTACAAATCTGCTTGAAAATTCACAGAAGAACCTAAGTGTACAATATCAACGATTTCCGGTGATCGTATGGACACTCTTGGCACAATTGTGGGTTCAATAGAATTCGATTCAGATGCAGAATTTATTTGTTTTAAGCACACTTTCCATGTTTTAACCAAAAATGTTCATTTACATTACGATGGTATATTATGAAATGATTTTTTAACTAAATATGTGTGTAAAATTGATTATTCCAAACAAAATTTAAGCTTTAATTTAAAAAATGACGCCATTTATACAATAAAAAACAAAACTCCATCAAATATAGATACAGGTACAAATCAAACTAAAAAATTTCAAAATAATGAAGTAAAATTCATCTTACCTAATAAAAGGGTACTACCTACGTGTAATATAAAAGGTGATCGTAAAAATCGGTATGAAAGCACGTCAAAAGTAGACGAATGCCACAACCATCACGATAGTATAGCTTACGATCAACGATCTACATCCATAAAAAATAAGAATAAAACCGCTTTTGGAAATTCAAAATCCTAATAAAAATGATAACCATAACACAACTTCATACGAAGCAATTGTTTCTGAGCAGCGAACTGTGACCCTAAAACCTAGGAGTGAACAACTAACAGAAACCCCATTTCTCTACAAAGAACACAATAATGTGATGGTTTTAACCAGATCTCATGCTAAAAAGCAACGAATTTTTTCGGAACAGTTCAACGAGTATAACAATTGTAGAAATAACCTCGAAACCAGCGAAAATAATCAAAATTTGAGTGTAATAGAAAAAAGAAGGTCGATTTTCGCCAACAACAACCTAGAAGCAAAAGTAATAATTTTACCTTTAGTATCCTCACCTGATGAATTTATTCTTAAAACCCTCAATCAAAAGTTTATTAAACCAGGCATAGGACAAATGGGAAAAAGGAATTTTATTGCACTACCTTGCCCATACCCTTTCGAACGAGCACAGACAAAAATATGACTCAAGCGACACTAAACGATCTTAACAACATTCTTAGGTCAAAAAACTATCGTAAAATCGGGTATTCAATACCAAAACTTAAATTTGAGGTCAATAATGAGCTTAAACGTTTATTGGAAGAAGTATATTCCAATCAAACTGCTGACATTTGTCTTTATATTGATGACAAAATACATTTACATGACCAAAAAGACATTTTAGAGATTTTAATACAATATCATGACTCACCACTCGGAGGACACCAAGGCATCCAACGAACATTAAAGCGTATAAAATCAAAATACTTCTGGTCTACAATGAACTCAGACATTAAAAATTATATTAAAAAATTCACCTCCTGCCAGTTAAATTAAAGTAGACGAAATCCACCTATACCGATGAAACAAAGCCCTAATGTGAGCTATAATTACGAAAACTTTGCAAACGAAATAAAAGCACGACTTCAACACGGTTATCAAATAGCGAGGAAAAAAATTATTAAAAGGAAAGACAACGCTAAAAAATATTATGACAAATCGACTTTATCAAAACAATTCAATGTAGGTGATAGAGTACTTTTATGTAACAACACGCGAAAAAATAAGTCTTCATTATGGGAAGGACCATACGAAATAGCAAAAATTATATCAAACGAAAACAGTGTTATTAGAATCAAAAATAAAACAAGGCTTGTACACAATAACCATCTTAAGAATTTTGTCGATTAAATCTTCACACTTGTTTCTTTATTTATTTATTTATTTATTCCTTTACCTTCGGCACATGCTGGAAAGTTGGTATTTATACAGCCAAAAATTTCACAACAAAACCAGAATATGTACGCATGCATGATGGAACACCCGCTTTTTACCAAGCAATTTCTCAAGCGATTTGTATGAAATTTGGTATGTAGGACTAAGATGCGCCTGTAAGAGTTGTTCCTGTGGAAATTCTAGGATCTGGCCAATAGGGTCTGGAATTTTGGGACCACGCAATTTCTCAAGCGATTCGTATGAAAATTCGGTATGTATGACTAAGATGCGACTATAAGACTTGTTCCTATGGAAATTCGCGATGGAATGTTGGGGACCAAGCAATTTCTCAAGCGGTTCGTATGAAATTCGGTATGTAAGACTAAGATTTGACTATAAGACTTGCTCCTATGGAAATTTTGGGATCCGGCCAATAGGGTCCGGAATTTTGGGGACCAAGCAATTTCTCAAGCGATGAAATTTTTGGGACCAAGTTATGATATGAAATTCGGTATGTAGGACTAAGATTTGGCTATAAGACTTGTTCCTCTGGAAACTTTGGGATCCGGCCAATAGGGTCTAGAATTTTGGTGAACAAGCAATTTATCAAGCGATTCGTATGAAATTCGGTATGCAGGACTAAGATGCGACTATAAGACTTGTTGCTATGGAAATTTTGGAATAGGGCCAATAAGGTCTGGAATTTTGTGGACCAAGCAATTTCTCAAGCGATTCGTATGAAATTCGTTATGTAGGACTAAGACGCGACTATAAGACTTGTTCCTATGGGAATTCTGGAATAGGGCCAATAAGGTCTGGAATTTTGTGGACCAAGCGATTTGTATGAAATTCGGTATGTACGACTAAGACTATAAGAATTGTTCCTATGGAAATTCTGGGATAAGGCCAATAGGGTCTGGAATTTTGTGGACCAAGCAATTTCTCAAGCGATTCGTATGAAATTCGTTATGCAGGACTAAGATGCGACATTAAAACTTGTTCCTATGGAAATTCTGGGATCTGGCCAATAAGGTCTGGAATTTTGAAGACCAAGCGATATCTCAAGCGATGGAATTTTTGGGACCAAGCAATTTCTCAAGCGATTCGTATGAAATTCGGTAAGTACGACTAAGACTATAAGAATTGTTCCTATGGAAATTCTGGGATAAGGCCAATAGGGTCTGGAATTTTGTGGACCAAGCAATTTCTCAAGCGATTCGTATGAAATTCGTTATGTAGGACTAAGATGCGACTATAAGATTTGTTCCTATGGGAATTCTGGAATAGGGCCAATAAGGTCTGGAATTTTGTGGACCAAGCGATTTGTATGAAATTCGGTATGTACGACTAAGACCATAAGAATTGTTCCTATGGAAATTCTGGGATAAGGCCAATAGGGTCTGGAATTTTGTGGACCAAGCAATTTCTCAAGCGATTCGTATGAAATTCGTTATGCAGGACTAAGATGCGACTTTAAAACTTGTTCCTATGGAAATTCTGGGATCTGGCCAATAAGGTCTGGAATTTTGAAGACCAAGCGATATCTCAAGCGATGGAATTTTTGGGACCAAGCAATTTCTCAAGCGATTCGTATGAAATTCGGTATGCAGGACTAAGATGCGACTATAAGACTTGTTTCTATGGAAATTCTGGGATAGGGCCAATAAGGTCTGGATTTTTGAGGACCAAGCAATTTCTCAAGCGATTCGAATTAAATTCGGTATGCAGGACTAAGATGCGACTATAAGACTTGTTTCTATGGAAATTCTGGGAAAGGGCCAATAAGGTCTGGAATTTTGTGGACCAAGCAATTTCTCAAGCGATTCGTATGAAATTTGGTTAGTAGGACTAAGATGCGACTTTCTGAGATCTGGCCAATAGGGTCTTGAATTTTGGGGACTAAGCAATTTCTCAAGCGACTTGTATGAAATTCGGTATGTAGGACTAAGATGCGACTATTAAACTTGTTCCTTTGGAAATTCTGAAATCTGGCCAATAGGGTCTGAAATTTTGGAGATCAAGCAATTTCTCAAGCGATTCGTATGAAATTCTAAGGACTAAGATGCAACCATAAGAATTCTGGATTAGAGCCAATAGAGTCTGGAATTTTGTGGACCAAGCAATTTCTCAAGCGATTTGTATGAAATTCGGTAAGTACGACTAAGACTATAAGAATTGTTCCTATGGAAATTCTGGGATAAGGCCAATAGGGTCTGGAATTTTGAAGACCAAGCGATATGTCAAGCGATGGAATTTTTGGGACCAAGCAATTTCTCAAGCGATTCGTATGAAATTCGGTATATAGGACTACGATGCGATTTAAGAATACTGGGATAGGCCAATAGGGTCTGAAATTATGTGGATCAAGCAATTTTTCAATCGTTTCGTATGAAATTCGGTATGTAGGTCTAAGATGCGACTATAAGACTTGTTCCAATGGAAGTTCTGGGATCTGGCCAATAGGGTCTGGAATTTTTGTCGACCAAGCAATTTCTCAAGCGATTTGTATGAAATTCGGTATGTACGACTAAGACTATAAGAATTGTTCGTATGGAAATTCTGGGATATGTCCAATAGGAAGAAAAGACTATAAGAATTGTTCCTATGGAAATTCTGGGATCGTGCCAATAGGGTCTTGAATTTTGAAGACTAAGCAATTTCTCAAGTGATTCGTATGAAAACTGGTATGTAGGACTAAGATGCGACTATAAGACTTGTTCCCATGGTAACTCTAGGATATGGCCAACAGGGTCTCTAATTTTGGGGACCAAGCATTTTCCCAAGCGATTCGTATGAAATTCGGTATGTAGGACTAAGATGCGAATATAAGATTCGTATGAAATTCGGTATACAGGACTAATATGCGGCTATAAGACTTGTTCCTATCGAAATTCTGGGTTAGGGCCAATAAGGTCTGGAATTTGGTGGAACAAACAATTTCTCAAGCGATTCGTATGAAATTAGGTATGTAGGATTAAGATGCGACTATAAACCTCGTTCCTATGGAAATTCTGGCATCTAGCCAATAGGGTCTGGAATTTTTGGGACCAAGCGATTTCTAAAGCGATTCGTATGAAATTCGGTATGTAGGACTAAGATGCGGCTATAAAATGTGTACCTATAGAAATTCTAGGGTCTGGCCAATAGGGTCTGGAATTTTGTGGACCATGCAATTTCTAAAGCTTCGCAATTGTTGTCGCCTCCGAGTCCTCTGACCGTGACTGGAGTGTGTTGCCCCTAGGCTCACCTTTAGTTGCGGATAGAGGTTGTGAGTTTCAAAACCTAGGTGCAGAGCTAAATGGCAGAAAATGGGCTGGATTAAGGTGTAATGCGACCTGAGCTGAGGATCGACCAGACTGGGGGCCCATAAATAGCCCAGTCTCTATCGGAGCCATCTAGACCTGGTAACCTCTAGATCTCACACCAAAAAATGTTCTCTTAAAACCGAGACCGGCACTCACCAAATGCCGAAACAAAACGAGACCAGCACTGACAACAAGCTGGAAACAAGCGTGGAAAGGGGCTCTAACCGTAAAGGTGGGCTCCCGACTGCTTAAACCAAGTTAGTATTGGATCCTAAGGCCCATATGCTAGGGACAAGTACCACCAGCAAAAGTGAAGCCGATAACGGGTCACGCAACATACCGCCGACGAAGAAACGGTACCGGGATCGTCGAGCGGCTTTTATAGTTTTAGAAAATGTTGTGACCGGCACAACTATTCGATCCCTGACCACACACTCGCTGCACTGTACCCACATCTGTTTTTCATAAATCACTTATTTTATGATCGGCACAGCCTGTCTCATTGCCAGTACATTCGTGTACCGAGTTTCCGAATTCACATCCACCACTAATCTGCAGAGTACGTACGGATGGCTGGTGTTTGTAATAAGAAACCGATCGAGATACGATAAAGGCACTGTGATCCTTTAAGCATCTCGAGTTTCAAGCACAGCACGCAGCTCATAAATGCCGATACGATACCGAGAACTTCAGGAAAGTAAACTGGAACCGGTTTAGATCTGAAGTTGAAGCAGCCAGGGGACTGCAGAAATCTGGAGAATAACGAAATTGATGATGCTATCAGAAATTTCGAGATTGCGGTAAACACAGCCATCGATCGGCAGAAAACAATACGCACCAGCAGAGATCGCTTCCAACACCTGCCTGGGCATATATAGGCAATACAGGAAGATGACCTGACCAAACGACTCCAGAACATCAAACCGGGTCCTGATGCTTTTCAGAAGCTGAACTCTCTGGTCGGAAAGCGTATTTCCATTTCAGAGAGTATCACGTTTGGAGATCAAGTAGCATCCAGTCCTGTTGAAAAAGCCGAAGCCTTTGCCTGCCATTTTGAAAGGAGCTTTACGGACCGACCACCAACGCATCTTCCAGATTTTTTGGAAGAGTTGGAAAGTCTTGTGGAAGACGCCACTTCTGCAAGTAATCCTGTAGTGCGGTTTAGTGAAGAAACCTCCGCTAGAGCGCCCGTAGACGTTAAACTGTTTACCAAAACAGCTATTGTCAGTGATTTGATAATGAGTGGAAACTCAAAAAAATCATCGGGCATTGACGGGATTTCTAACTTTTTGCTTAAAAAGTTACCGGGTATGGCAATCTTGATGTTAAACATCATTTTCAACAATTGCCTTAAAAATGGTTACTTTCCAGACAACTGGAAGGTGGCCAAAGTAGTACCAGTACCCAAGAAAACTGACCGCTCAAGCGTAACTGGTTACCGTCCAATAGCTTTACTGTATTGTATCAGTAAAGTATTCGAGTCTTTGATCCGTAAAAAGATCAATACGTTTTGTTCGGAAAGAGGCCTTATTCCTTCCTTTTAATTCGGTTTCCGAGAGAAGCACTCTACGATGCACCCTCTGCTGAAACTTCACAGCAACGTCACTCGAGGACTGAACGTTAAAAACAGTACAGTAGCCTGTATTCTAGACATCGAAAAAGCCTTCGATAGTGTATGGATCAACGGGCTACTGTTCAAACTTATTAGATTTGTCTTCCCCAATTATATTGTAAAAATAATGATTTATACAGATTTTTGGCGACTCATCCACTAGAAAAGGGATTAAAGCCGGAGTTCCTCAAGATTCCAGACTTGGCCCAGTCCTTTTCAACATCTACACGGCGGATCAACCCACCAATACAGCCGGAACAAGCAGCATGCTTTACGCGGATGACTCCATTACGTATGCCGTTTCTCTCTCTCCTGAGATAGCTGCCCGAAGAGTGGAGGAACACCTCCGAAATCTTTGGGAGTACTACCTGAAGTGGGGACTGAAGATCAACGCCAACAAATCGGAACTCATCTGCTTCCGAGTGCCAGCAACCGAAACAAGGATAAGAAAAATCGCAAGCCGGTGCAGAGCCTTAAAAATCATCCTTCCGGATAACACGACAAAAAACACCAAGTCAGAGACTAAGTACCTGGGAATCAACTTTACTGAGAGGCTCAAGTTTAACTCTCACATCAATAAAACATTGAAAAAAGCGAACTACGCTCTTCATTTGGTGCACCCGCTACTAAGAAGACGAAACGGACTATCCAACAACACCAGGCTGCTAATCTACAAGCAGCTCATCAGGCCAGTGATAACCTATGGCTATCCCATATGGTTCACCGTCTCACCAACAACGATGAAAAGGATCTCCCTATTTGAAAGAAAGGTACTTAGGATCTGTACAGGACTCTGGAGGGTGCCAAAAAGCTATAAGTTTTTGTCGACTGCAAGACTTTACGACGCGGCAGGTCTCCTGCCAATTACCGACCAATTGTTCTAAATGGCAAAGAAATTCGTTGATGGGTTAGAAACACATCCAAGTCCGGAGATGCAAGGACTGAGAATCGAGGAAATCGCGCCAAGCCACCGCTATATAAACATCAGAGGATTCACAGGTGCTAGATACAACGACATCCTTAATAATCAAGACGCCTCCTTCTACGAGAAGGCCAACAATCAACATATCAGAGGATGAAGATCGCCCCATTTAATATTTTTTCTTCCATTTTTATTTTATTTTAAAATCTATCGTTTAAAATTAAATTACTTTAAATATAAACATGTAGTGGATTAAGTAGTAAATAATATTGTTTAATAAAAGGCAATGCAAAAAAACGACAATGTAAATACGTCGGGCCCCTATTGTTGATATTACGAAATAGTAATATCAGCAGGAGGGCAATTCTAAGGCGACCGTTAAGTTGCTCGACTGCAGAATGGAAATAGATGTCGCAGGTCGACCGTGTGTGTTCTATGCTTGCACTTGTATTTGTGTATTGAACCCTTGTTCATGCACACGATGCTGTCGTTCCATTGGTGGATCGCAACCAACCAATCATATTGGTGGGTCGATCCATCCAAAATATTATAAAAGACCACTGCTGCGATTACTAAGGGCGGCAGTTGAAATCTAAGAACACAACACACAACATCACAAATATCTTAATATAACTGACTCATAATAAATAAATAAATAAACGTTATAATAAATTACATAAAGCCAATTAAACGTTTGTGTTTAACTTAACATTCAACTCGCCCGCATACTCCCTCTTCACCTACGGGAAAGCACGGGGACTGTGCGCTACAAAATTGGTGGCAGCGGTGGGATCACACCAAATAAAAAAAAAATATAATTAAATAATAAAATACAACAAAAAAAAACAACCCATAAAAATTAAAATTTTTCATCTAAATTCTCTAATCGCAGAAATTGATATGGGAGCCCCTCGATCCTGGGCCATTTTTTTTATTGTAGGAGAAAATCATCGAAACAAACATTTGACATCAGATGTTAAAATTGAAAAAGCTCAGATCATTTTATTCTGAGCACTTAGAGCACGCTCATACTCTGAGCAAATAAGAAACACGAACATTTATCTTGAGAACTCTTTGACTGCTCTGAACTAATTTATGAAAACGCGAAATGACAGAATATTGCGAAAACTTGTTGTTCTATCTGTAAGTTGATATCGACAACAAAAAACGACATCAATAAAAATAAAATTCAGTAAATAAAAATGTAAGTTGAAGTAAGCATAAAACATTTATGTCTCGTTTCATTTGCTGGGTTCATTTGTGCGTGCGCTAAGATTTCTCTCTCTCTCCACCACCACCAAAACCATGCAGCGCAGCCGACTGCGCAGCACACACCGCACACAGTCCATAAAGGGCGACGAATATCTGATGCCAGTACAGATATTTAAAAAATGTATAAGGGCCTTGCGGCCGAACCCGGGACCCGATCACTACCAAATCGAAAAAGTATTGTTTATTGGGTATACACATGTGTGTAAAATTTGAAGAAAATCGGCCTCAAAATTTAATAGAAAGTGTTGTCTCCGGAAATACGCAAGTGTGCAAAATTTCAATAAAATCGGGCCATGGGAAGTGGGTTGAAAATTGATCGCAAGAATCCACGACAGACGACCGACCGACGACCGACCGACGACCGACCGACGACCGACCGACGACCCACGGGCAAGTGAAGTTAATATAGAGAATTTAAAAAAGTATAAGGAGTAAAACCCGGCCACAACAGGGGAAGTTAAAAAAAAACAAATAAGTGATAACATAAAGTGAAAGTGTAATCCTTATAAAGCGTCAAACCCGGCTACAACAAGGTATAAAAAAAAGTGCTAAAAAAGTGCAGAAGACCTAAGATAGTAAGACCTGGCGAACTCCCAAGTGGACGCCGGACGCAAAGTTTGGGCAGTGATTCAAAAAAGACCAGACCGTAATATCAACTTTAGGGCGCGAAGCCTACCTGGCACCAGCATTAGCAGCACCATCAACGACGGCAGCAGCATCCGCAACACCAACAACGACGGCAGACAATTTTTTTTAAAAATTCATCAAGAAAAAAAACAGCACCCGCCAAACTAGGGGGCGGACAGCACCAGCATTTTCAGAACCACCACAATCAACACCAGCATCAACAGCCTCAGCATCAAAAGTAAAAAAACAGGGTATATACAAAAAATTAATTTAAAAAAAAAAGCCAAAAAAATCGAAAAAAAAAATTTTTCCTTATATTTTATATTTTAATATATTAATATTTTTATATATAATTTAAAAAAAAAAACTATATTCTCGTATAAAGTACCTCGTAAAGTTTAAAGGGTTATTCTCGTTCGCGTAAGTTTCGTTCTCGGTCGAAAGTTTAAGAATTTTTTTCAAAATTTTTACGCGAAGTCGTTTTGGGACAGTTGCACTGTTCAAAGAGTTACCCTTCCAGTATTATCCTTTTCCGAGTCCTAAAACTCCTACAATGGAAGTTACAATTACCATGTCAGATGCATATAATTTAATACCAGAGTTTGACGGAACTCCGGCTAATTTAAATAAATATGTATCATGTTGTAAAACCATTTTTGCGCATACAAAGTCCGAAGTGGAAACGCAACTATTTCTGGAAATTGCAAAACATGGGAAAGCATTCGATATTATTCAATATCGAAATGTAACCACATGGTCGGAATTAGCGAAAGAATTAGAGTGCCATTTTAAAGATGATCGCTCTCGAAGTTCAATCCAAGGAGAAATTTCCCAAGCTAAGCAAACTAGCAGAGAAACAGTCCAAGAATTTGGTGAAAGACTAATTGATCTATTCAACGCGCTAAATTCCTCAACCTAGTCCCAAATAGTCGATGAAAACGTAAGAAAATTCCTAGTTGCTGAAAACGAACGACTAGTAATCAACGCATTTGAGGATGGATTAGTAAATTATGACCTTAAAATTCTCGTAAAGGCACGAGCAATAAGGGATATGAAACAGGCCACGCACTATGCCCAAGAGCAATCTCTGCGTTTGAATTCAGCGAGACAAACTGTTAGGACGACTGGACGTTACACACAGTCAAATGAACACATATTCTGCAATACTTGCAAAAAGGCAGGTAATACGTCTGAAATGTGTTTTCAAAACAAAAGTTTCCCAAATTTTATCCCGAAGAATATAAAGAAAGAGGTACAGCGTTTAATTTGTAGTTACTGCAATAAGTCTAATCACTCGTATCAAGAATGCAGGACGCGGCAATCCGCGACCACAAGATCAAACTTCCCGCACATCTCAGTCACAACAATTTAATCCTTTCAGCGAAAATAGATTAAATAACAATAATCACAATTTAAGATATGTTGTAACAGAACAACATTGCATTTGCAACTCGCAATCTTTCCCAAATCAAAACGACTGCCGTAATCCACAAACACCAACTAGACTCGATATTTCATTTTGTGTGCAATACAAAGAACCTATCATAAAAATTCAATTTAGTCCATCTGAGAAAATATATCTAAATTTATTAATAGATACAGGCGCTCAGGTTAGTCTTTTAAGAAATTTAGCTGTTTTTACAAATCTGCTTGAAAATTCACAGAAAAACCTAAGTGTACAATATCAACGATTTCCGGTGATCGTATGGACACTCTTGGCACAATTGTGGGTTCAATAGAATTCGATTCAGATGCAGAATTTATTTGTTTTAAGCACACTTTCCATGTTTTAACCAAAAATAAAAAATAAAATTGATTATTCCAAACAAAATTTAAGCTTTAATTTAAAAAATGACGCCATTTATACAATAAAAAACAAAACTCCATCAAATATAGATACAGGTACAAATCAAACTAAAAAATTTCAAAATAATGAAGTAAAATTCATCTTACCTAATAAACCTACGTGTAATATAAAAGGTGATCGTAAAAATCGGTATGAAAGCACGTCAAAAGTAGACGAATGCCACAACCATCACGATAGTATAGCTTACGATCAACGATCTACATCCATAAAAAATAAGAATAAAACCGCTTTTGGAAATTCAAAATCCTAATAAAAATGATAACCATAACACAACTTCATACGAAGCAATTGTTTCTGAGCAGCGAACTGTGACCCTAAAACCTAGGAGTGAACAACTAACAGAAACCCCATTTCTCTACAAAGAACACAATAATGTGATGGTTTTAACCAGATCTCATGCTAAAAAGCAACGAATTTTTTCGGAACAGTTCAACGAGTATAACAATTGTAGAAATAACCTCGAAACCAGCGAAAATAATCAAAATTTGAGTGTAATAGAAAAAAGAAGGTCGATTTTCGCCAACAACAACCTAGAAGCAAAAGTAATAATTTTACCTTTAGTATCCTCACCTGATGAATTTATTCTTAAAACCCTCAATCAAAAGTTTATTAAACCAGGCATAGGACAAATGGGAAAAAGGAATTTTATTGCACTACCTTGCCCATACCCTTTCGAACGAGCACAGACAAAAATATGACTCAAGCGACACTAAACGATCTTAACGACATTCTTAGGTCAAAAAACTATCGTAAAATCGGGTATTCAATACCAAAACTTAAATTTGAGGTCAATAACGAGCTTAAACGTTTATTAGAAGAAGTATATTCCAATCAAACTGCTGACATTTGTCTTTATATTGATGACAAAATACATTGACATTTTAGAGATTTTAATACAATATCATGACTCAGAACTCGGAGGACACCAAGGCATCCAACGAACATTAAAGCGTATAAAATCAAAATACTTCTGGTCTACAATGAACTCAGACATTAAAAATTATATTAAAAAATTCACCTCCTGCCAGTTAAATTAAAGTAGACGAAATCCACCCATACCGATGAAACAAAGCCCTAATGTGAGCTATAATTACGAAAACTTTGCAAACGAAATAAAAGCACGACTTCAACACGCTTATCAAATAGCGAGGAAAAAAATTATCAAAAGGAAAGACAACGCTAAAAAATATTATGACAAATCGACTGTATCAAAACAATTCAATGTAGGTGATAGAGTTCTTTTATGTAACAACACGCGAAAAAATAAGTCTTCATTATGGGAAGGACCATACGAAATAGCAAAAATTATATCAAACGAAAACAGTGTTATTAGAATCAAAAATAAAACAAGGCTTGTACACAATAACCATCTTAAGCATTTTGTCGATTAAAACTTCACACTTGTTTCTTTATTTATATATTTATTTATTTCTTTACCTTCGGCACATGCTGGAAAGTTGGTATTTATACAACCAAAAATTTCACAACAAAACCACAATATGTACGCATGCATGATGGAACACCCGCTTTTTACCATAATTTTCATCATTATAACAAAAAAAAAAACAATAAATTAGTATTTTTTTAACCTTTATTATCTATATATTACATACTACTATCATATTATATATTACCTTATACATATAACTTTTTTCGTCCACAATAAAATAAAAAAATATTTTCTATATCATATCAGCAGAGTACGTACGGATTGGCTGGTGTTTGTAATAAGAAACCGATCGAGATACGATAAAGGCACTGTGATCCTTTAAGCATCTCGAGTTTCAAGCACAGCACGCAGCTCATAAATGCCGATACGATACCGAGAAACAGTTGGTGCACATGCAGATATTACGAAATAGTAATATCAGCAGGAGGGCAATTCTAAGGCGACCTTTAAGTGGCTCGACTGCAGAAGGGAAATAGATGTTGCAGGTCGACCGTGTGTGTTCTATGCTTGCACTTGTATTTGTGTATTGAACCCTTGTTCATGCACTCGATGCTGTCGTTCCATTGGTGGATCGCAACCAACCAATCATATTGGTTGGTCGATTCATTCAAATCATTATAAAAGACCACTGCTGCGATTACTAAGGGCGGCAGTTGAAATCTAAGAACACTACACACAACATCACAAACCTCTTAATATAACTGACTTATAATAATAAATTGATAATAATAAACGTAATAATAAATTACATAAAGTCAATTAAGCGTTTGTGTTTAACTTAACATTCAACTCGCCCGCATACTCCCTCTTCGCCTACGGGAAAGCACGGGGACTGTGCGTTACAAATAGTTGGGTGGTATGCCTGAGGAGCAGCTAACGAAAAGACAAAAGGAGTCCGTAGCATGGGCGAAGTTGACTGCGGAAGGTGGAAAAAATCCCGCCAAGGACCTAGGGCCGAAAAGGCAAAGGTCTCAGGAAGAGGTTGAAGCCGGAAGCAGCAAACAAGCTAAGGTGCAAGCGGTGACTCCACCGGTGTCTCTTAAGACGCACAAGACGTCGTCATCGTCAAAGAGCATGGGCTGATGCAAGCCGTCATTGACAATAGTAAAGAGGATGGGAGCGGGGAAAATGAAAATCGGTGTTCAACGCGCTAAACTCCATTTTCTTAAAGGTTCTGAGAGAGAATCCGGGACCTCCCCCTTCCTGCAGAGATGCAGGTTGGTATCAGGGACGCGTCAAGCTGACGACGTGTTCAGATCGGAGATCGGTTTATCTCTATAAAAAAGCGGTTGCCGAAGTGGGTGAAGTGTGGCCAGGAGCAAAGCTTGCGGCCGTAAGCAGGGAAGAAATTCCTAGCAGGCCAAGGCCGCGCGTCTGGCTTCCTACCGAACGTGCCGACGCTAAAGCTGTAAACGAGATAATCGCAGCCATAAATCCAGACCTTCCGGCATCAAACTGGAAGATTGTGAAACAGGAGGAGGCTAAGGGTAACTTTAGATTATAAACTATGGTAATGCAAATACTAAGGGAGTTATCAACTTCGGTTTCGGGTCGATAACTCTCAAGGTCTATAAGGCAGATGATGTCAATAAGGGTAAAGGAGCGGACCATTCCGATCACGGGGGTCCCGACTTCGCTGTTGATATCGAGCTTACCCTAGAGGTTATTAGTCGGTCCAGCGAGTCCGCTTTAGTAACGAGGATGGGCAACCTTTTTGCCATGGAGTCTGACGAGGAAAACTTGTTGGACTCTATTGAAGAAAGCACTGTCAACAAGACGGTGATTGAGTCAAAGGGGAACGAGACGGAATGTGCCGGCGGATCCTCGGAGACTGAGGTAGCATGAATGCTAACGATGGGGCGAAGGTAAGTGTTCGGTCAACAACCGTTGACCTTGATTCATGGCAATCAAAGTATTGCCACTAGCAATACTCACATTAAATGCGGACTGCTGACGCGCCGCATTCCACACCACCAGTCGCACAAAGTTGCAGTACATTCCGTCTGCATACGATCCCTATTGCAATCACTTTGTTGCCTGCCGAATGATCACCACAACATTATTATCATTTCGCTGACGACGCACATTGCAACGTTCACTGCTTGTGCGGCTCATCGTCGTCCACTCATCGACTGGGCACTGTGTGCGGACACCCGATACCTCGCTCCGTTGCGATGTAGACGGATGGCCTATTTGCTAAGCAAATAAATATACAGCAACGACGAGCAGCAGCAACATTGTTCGCTCTAAGTACATCAGAATGTCTTACCGACAGAAGATTATTATCGCAGTTGCCGGCGTAGGCACCCTTCTCATCGTATACAGCTGGATAGCCAAGGCATGGGCCTGGTATCAGCTACTCGACGCGCTACACATTTGGAATGTGTGATGATGCAGCAATTTGGAGTTACAGGCGATGGTGGTGGTGGACGGACTCGCATGGCAAGGCGAGCTTTCTTGCAGCAGTCGGCTGCACAACGTTCTTCAGTTCTTCAGGACCACCTCAACCGAGTGCGACAAACATTGAACCCGACGGAATCGCCGCGCGAATACATAGAGATATTAGAATTTATCATAATAAGTTAGAATATATCAATTTAGTTAATAAATCGTTTCACAGAAAATGTACATTTGAGTTTTGTGTTTTAATTTTCGACCACCCCCTGACTTTCGGAAGTTTTAATCCCCGACATTTTGGTGCCTCCTGTGAGGAGTAATTTAAATTAAATTTGTGATTTTTTGTGGACACGCTTGTCCCACGGTTTCTCTCTATTTAAATTAAATTTGTGATTTAGTTTGTGCTTTGTGGACACGCTTGTCCCACGGTTCGTTCCTCGGGATATGTGCGCATGCGGCCACAGTCGCCTAGCAATTTATTGTGTAGTTTTGGCAACACTTATTGCCTTCGCGTCTTCGTGTCTTGCCCTTTGCCTTCTGCTTGGGTTACTGTGAGCCGAGTTCACCAGCCTATTTGAGACTTGTTAGTGAAGTGATCGATATTCGACATGGCCGACTTGAATCGACGCACCTCAGCATGCACCGCCATCAAGCGGGGGCACGACCGCATTGTCAGCATGGACGTGACGGCTTTGGATGAGGTCCAAATCCACTTGGAACAGCGCCAGATAGAAGCACACTATGCACGCTTTCTGGTGGCACACACGGCATTGGTGAGCGATGCCACACCGGAGGGCCTTCAGGCCCACGATGATCTGCTGGCAGTCGTGGACGAGCAGTATAATAACGTCTTGATGGTCTTGGGCAGACGCCAAACACGTCGTTGCAGCTCCCGAGAACCGGTGCGGCCATTGCCATGGCTCTCACCGGCTATATCAGTGCACAAGGTTCAAGCAGTTGGACTTGAGTCGGCGCATCAACGCCGCGAGAACGACAGGTGTCTGTTTCAACTGTCTGCAGCCAGGACACAACGCTACCGGATGCCAATCCGAAAGTTCCTGCCGCCACTGCAACGGCAGACACCACTCGCTGATCTGCAGAAGGGAGGCCCGACAAGAAACACAACGTCGGCCAGCCCGCCGAGAAGCAGAACGCCAACCAGCCTCACAAGAAGCGGCACCTCAGCCAGCCCAAACAGAAGCAGAACGCGCCCAGACCCTGCCTGGTGGTCGCTATGTGTTCACGAAGGGACGTTGGGAGTTCATTCCGGACCAGGGTCCCTCAACTATGGATTGACTCAATCAAGCGAACACTACCGTATTGCTAGCTACGGCGCTCGGCTACGCGTACGGCCAAACTCGGAGCCCCACCTGGTTCGAGCCCTCTGCGATCCTGGATCGCAGGTAAGTCTTATAACAACCAAACTAACCAAACAACTTCGTCTTCCCAGAAGCCGATTGGATGTAGCCGTGCAAGGCGTCGGTATTTCCCGACCCACTCTGGCTCAAGGCCAAGTGACGCTCTCACTTCAGTCGACGCGATCAGAGTTCGTGCTCACCATGAAGGCCGTAGTGATCCCCCTGATCACTTCGACGCTCCCCGCAGCACATGTGGATGCAACACAATGGCATCATCTGGTTGGCCTACCACTGGCAGACAGCCATCTGGGCACTCCTGGGCCCATCGACATCTTGCTAGGGGCTGATGTCTGGGGTCTCTTGGTGCAGGACGAGGTCATTCATGGACGGCCGCACGAGCCCCACGCCCAACGCACACACCTTGGTTGGGTTGTCTTCGGCCCAGCTGCCCTGGTGCGAGCAGCACCACCCATCCGATCGCTCCACAGCCAGGTGACGGAAGAGTCGCCTTTGGAGCCCACTCTGGAACACACTCTGGATGAGCTCGTTCGGAATTTCTGGAAGTCGGAGGAGGTACCCACAGATGAATCAAGAGAGGACGAGTGCAGTCGGCACTACTCCCAGTCGCACTCCCGCACATCGGAAGGCAGATACATGGTCCAAATCCCCTTCCGACACGACGCACCAGCACTAGGTGCCTCCTACCGAGCTGCACTGCGACAATTCTACTGTCTGGAGCGGCGACTCCAGAACAACCCAGATCTCAGAGAGAAGTACATCGCCTTCATGCGCGAATATGAAGAGCTTGGACACATGGAACGGGCTGGTCAACATGGCGACCACCCCCATTGTTACTACATTCCACACCATGCGGTAACTAGCAAATTCCGTGTTGTCTTCAACGCATCTGCACAGACCACTACTGGAGTCTCACTCAATGACGTCCAGCTGGTTGGTCCTACCATTCAAGATTCACTAATCAACATCATCCTGCGGTTCCGGCGCTACTTGGTCGCGCTGACCGCTGACGTAGAGAAGATGTTCCGCCAGGTCTTGGTGGCGCATAAACATCGAGACTACCAACGGATTCTCTGGCGAGAATCACCGTCCGACGAGCTGACCGTCTTCCGCTTGACGACGGTTACCTACGGTATGGCATCCAGTCCATACACTTCTGTGCGATCCATGATGCAGTGCACACAGGACAATCAACAGCTGATCCCAGATACAGCACGGGCTCGAGCGGCCCGAGAGACGATTGAGAAGGCCTTTTATGTGGACGACCTCCTCACCAGCTGCAACAGCATTTCCGAAGCAGTCGGCCTGGCTGCCGATGTCAACACTGTCCTCATGGCAGGACACTTCAAATTTCGCAAATGGAACTCCAACAGCGCACAGGTAATTTCCATGGTGACTAACGAGACTTCCTCTTCTCCCTCTTCCACAGAGCTTGTCATAGAATGCCCAACGGCAACCGTACTTGGCTTGCGTTGGGATCCAGCTGCTGACGAGCTCTTCTTCTTGGTGGAAATGGAACCGCTGGGACCCTCCCCTACGAAAAGGCGGATTCTGAGCGAGGTGGCAAGACTGTTCGATCCTACTGGGCTCCTTGCGCCGGTCATCATCACAGGAAAGATGTTCATCCAAACGCTGTGGTCCGCAGGCATCACTTGGGATGCCCCACTTTCCCCAGAGCTGCTCAACACCTGGGCAGCATTCCGCAACGGGCTGCAGGCCCTCAACCAAGTCAAGGTACCTCGATGGCTTGGCATGCATAGTCAGCATGTGACCACAATTCATGGGTTTTGCGATGCCAGCTCCCGAGCCTATGCAGCTGTCATCTACCTGAAGACATCAGATGCCGATGACCGGTCCCAGCTCGCACTGCTGACCGCCCGGACTAAGGTGGCTCCACTCAAGGGCGCTACCATTCCTCGTCTGGAACTGTGCGCCGCTAGTCTCCTCGCGGCCACATTGGAGAATGTCCGCACCGCTCTAGGCCTGCAGACTGCACCCTACTACCTCTGGTCGGACTCCAGCATTGTTTTGTGTTGGTTGCGGAAGGAACCATCCACTCTCAAACCCTACGTCGCAAACCGAGTGCGACAGATCCAGGAGTTGACGTCTCCAGCACGTTGGCATCACGTCCGCTCTGCGCAGAATCCAGCCGATTGCGCTAGCCGAGGTCTTGGTGCATCAGAACTCCTGCAACACTCGCTGTGGTGGCAAGGACCGAGTTGGCTGGCAAGCGGACCGCTCCCCGTCGGCCCACCCGGGCAGCTGCATGCCGACGACATGGACCAAGTGGCAGAAGAATTAAAGCCATGCTTCTTCTCGGGCATGGTCATCACCCAGATGGAACTGACGACACGACGCCGAGACAAAGTCATCATCCCGTTGACCGAGAGATTCAGCAACCTACACCAGTTGCTCCGTACTGTTGCCTATATGCTCCGTTGGCGGCGCACTTACCGGCACCTACTAAAGCGATCAGTCGTCGGAGCGGATGAGCTCGACCACGCCTTGGAACGACTTATCATCATAGAGCAAGCTGCCGCTTTCTCTCAAGAAGTGCACCAGTTGCGCAACCGTGCACCACCGTCAAGTAACAGCCCGTTACTCTCTCTCAACCCATACTTGGATACTCGAGGAGTCCTACGAGTCGGAGGTCGACTCACGCATGCGTCCCTACCGGATGAGCAAAGGCATCCCATTGTCTTGCCGAAAGCAGGCGCCTTGGTTTGGCTATTGGTTCGCCAGACACATGACGCCACCCTACACGGCGGCGTTCAACTGATGCTGCAGACGTTGCGGCAGAAGTATTGGATACTCCATGGTCGACAAGCTGTGCGGACTCTGCTACACAAATGCGTCATCTGCAGATGACACCGCGGAGCGGTCATCAAGCAACAAATGGCTTCGCTACCCAGCCCACGAGTCAATTCAGCTCGCCCGTTCCTGGCCTCAGGGGTCGACTACTGTGGTCCCTTTTCCGTTCGGGTTGGAACCAAACGATCACGCACCACAATCAAAGGCTACTTGGCGATCTTCGTTTGCATGGCCACGAAGGCTGTGCACATCGAGGTAGTTGAGGACCTCTCATCACAGGCTTTCATGGATGCTTTTACCCGATTCACCTGCCGGCGCGGACCCTGTCCCGATCTCTACAGCGACAATGGTACCGCCTTCGTTGGTGCGAACCGGTACCTTAAAGAGGACTTAGCAGCCTTCGAATCGCATCACAACCAACAGGCCCTGGCACATTCAAGGTGGATTATGGGAGGCCGCCGTAAAATCTGCAAAACATCATTTGGTTCGTTTGGTGGGTGCCCAGTCTCTCTGGTACCACCAACTCCACACTCTGGCAACACGCATCGAGGCGTGTCTTAACTCACGTCCGCTGGTCCCACTCCACGACGACCCCGAGGACAAACTGGCGCTCACCCCTGGCGATTTCCTCATCGGTGCCCCCCTCATCGCGGTACCCGAACCTCACATTGGCGGCGTCCCGCTGAATCGCCTCAAGCAGTATCAGTGGATCCGTAAGCTCCACCAGGACTTCTGGCAGCGCTGGAGCGAGGAGTACTTGGTCACCCTCCAGACCCGTAGCAAATGGGAACGACGAGAACCGGACATTCAACTGAACGACGTGGTCCTCGTGAAACAAGAGAACCTGCCCCCGACTCATTGGAGGCTCGGTCGAGTCATTGCCGTTCACCCGGGCAGTGACGGATTAGCCCGCAACGCTACTCTACGCACCAGCCATGGCGAGTGCCGCCGGCCCATCCAGAAACTTTGCCGCCTCTTGGAGACATCATGAACAGATCATGAGATGTCGACATGATCTTGACCTTCCTGGGAGCATTACATGCACACATTTCGAACCAGAGGGTTCAACCGGGCAGGATGTTCGGTCAACAACCGTTGACCTTGATTCATGGCAATCAAAGTATTGCCACTAGAAATACTCACATTAAATGCGGACTGCTGACGCGCCGCATTCCACACCACCAGTCGCACAAAGTTGCAGTACATTCCGTCTGCATACGATCCCTATTGCAATCACTTTGTTGCTGCCGAATGATCACCACAACATTATTATCATTTCGCTGACGACGCACATTGCGACGTTCACTGCTTGTGCGGCTCATCGTCGTCCACTCATCGACTGGGCACTGTGTGCGGACACCCGATACCTCGCTCCGTTGCGATGTAGACGGATGGCCTATTTGCTAAGCAAATAAATATACAGCAACGACGAGCAGCAGCAACATTGTTCGCTCTAAGTACATCAGAATGTCTTACCGACAGAAGATTATTATCGCAGTTGCCGGCGTAGGCACCCTTCTCATCGTATACAGCTGGATAGCCAAGGCATGGGCCTGGTATCAGCTACTCGACGCGCTACACATTTGGAATGTGTGATGATGCAGCAATTTGGAGTCACAGGCGATGGTGGTGGTGGACGGACTCGCATGGCAAGGCGAGCTTTCTTGCAGCAGTCGGCTGCACAACGTTCTTCAGTTCTTCAGGACCAGCTCAACCGAGTGCGACAAACATTGAACCCGACGGAATCGCCGCGCGAATACATAGAGATATTAGAATTTATCATAATAAGTTAGAATATATCAATTTAGTTAATAAATCGTTTCACAGAAAATGTACATTTGAGTTTTGTGTTTTAATTTTCGACCACCCCCTGACTTTCGGAAGTTTTAATCCCCGACAGTAAGTATAAATATGTTAAACATAATTCAAATAAACTTTTACCATACCTACTTAGATTAGCAGAAACAGGGGAAGATCTCGTCCTAATCCAAGAGCCATGGATAAATGGAGCTAGGATCTGTGGGCTCGGACTTAAAGGGTATAAAGTCCTATTCTCAAGTAAGTCAGAGAAGATTAGATCTTGTATTCTGGATAAAACTAACCTGAATATATTCCTTTTATCACAATATAGTGACGGTGACATAACTGCGGCCAGCATTGAAGTCGGAAATGAAAAATTCTGGCTGGTTTTTGCATACATGGACCGGGAAAAGCAGACTCCACCAAAAATACTGGAGTATTTTTCTGATGCAGAGAAAAGGAAAATTGGGGCGATCCTAGGATGTGATGCAAACGCTCATCACACAATATGGGGCAGCACCGACGTAAATGAGAGAGGTGTCATTTTTTGAATACTTATTAAAACCTCGCTATTTGTAATATTGGGCAAGAGCCCACTTTCATAATAAAGAATAGGCGAGAAGTACTCGATGTAACTCTCGTATCAGACTTTGTAGCGTATAAGGTGAGAGAATGAAAGGTTTCAAAAGAACACTCATTCTCAGACCATCGCTATTTAATCTTCAAGCTAGATATCAAACCTGCCCTTCGTGAGTCCTTTAGAAATAAGAAAAGGGCAAACTGGGGTATCTATAGGGATATGCTAGCGAAACTATTACCGGTGGCTCCAAAGCCACCAGTCACTATAGAAGAGATAGATACCATGGTAGACACTGTAACAGGTGCCATGAATCGCTCCTTCGATGCTGTCTGCCCTGTGATAAAACCAATGGGCAAACAGAAGCCAACTTGGTGGTCCGCGGAGTTAGGGACCTATCAGAAGGCAAGCAGGAAAGCATTCAATAAGGCCAAAAGAACGGGACTGGCTCTGGACTGGGAATCCTACAAGGAACACCTCAGGAATTATAAGAGGGAATTGAGAAAGGCGCAGAGGAAGTCTTGGAGGCTCTTCTGTGATAAGATGGAAGGGGCCTCGGAGACCTCTCGTCTACGAAAGATTCTCTCTATGATAAAAACCACTCCACGAAACGAAAGAGATCGGGAGCAAACCGCGAATCCAGTGGGCGATAAGCGGTTTTAAACCATTCAAATCGGCTGGCCCAGATGGGATCCTGCGGAAATTCAGAATAACTCGGAGTTGATACTCCCATGGATAGAGGCAATTTTCACAGGGTGTATAAAGCTAACGTACATTCCTAGAGCTTGGAAGGAAGTCAAGGTAGTTTTTATACCGAAGGCGGGTAAAAGCTCACATGGCTACCCAAAAGACCTGAGACCTATTTGAAAACCCTGGAAAGACTGAAAGATGTTCATATAAGGGCTAAGGTAAAACCTAGCAGTTGGGCAAAGTCCCAACATTCTAACTGCATGGGGAAGTCTGTAGACACAGCTTTACACACCTTAGTAAGCACAATTGAGAAATCAATATACTCCCAGGAGTATACACTAGTAGCATTCTTGGATATCGAGGTTCCATCTTAAAAAGGCAGGCAGTTAGAGGAACACCGCAAGGAGGTGTATTATCCCTTCTACTCTGGAATATAGTAATCAACGAATTACTGTTGAAACTGGAAGGAGAGGGGATAAAAGTGGTAGCGTATGCTGATGATGTAGCGTTAGCTGTCTCAGGAAAATACCTCAGAACGATTAAGGAGGTTATGCAAAATGCCCTCCTAGTCGTTAAAGAATGGGCAAATAAAAGCGGTCTGGGCGTCAACCCGAATAAGACAGAGCTTGTCCTCTTCCCCAGGAAATATAAAATTCCAACAGTTGATCCTCCAACACTAAATGATACCCCCTTAGTTTTTTCTGATAGAGCAAGATTTCTGGGGACAATCTTTGACAGGAAACTGAGCTGGAAACCTAATATAAAAGAAAGAGTTAATAAAGCTAATATTGCTTTATACTCGTGCAAGAATGCCATTGGTAAAAAATGGGGTTTGAAACCAAAGCTGGTACACTGGCTTTACACGTCGGTAGTGAGACCAATACTACTTTATGGGGTAAGCGTATGGTGGCCAGCTATGGAAAATACCACGTATATAAGTATATTAGGGAAGGTACAAAGATCAGCCTGCATGCTTATAAGCGGGGCGCTGAGATCTACACCAACTCGCGCTCTAGATGTTATGCTCCACCTGATCCCACTAGCAGAAAGCGGCAATTACGGCTACGCGACTGTTAGCTGTCAGTGGAGAAGTCTTCAAAAAGCTTCCACCATAACTAAATCGCTAAAGCAGGAGCTGAAGAAACTGGATTACATAACACCAATGTTATGCTTTCAAAAAGGTTTTCGGACAACAATACCCTCCAGAGAAGACTGGAAAAGTGGATCCGTAACCGACAACGAAACAATACAGTTTTTCACTAGACGGTAAAGTTTGCCTTCTGTGACAAACTGAAAGTAAGCATCTCTGTCCGTCTACCTGATCGCTGCAGCGTATACCAGGCTGAGGTGATAGCGATTGAAGAGGTAATGAGCTGGCTGAAGCATAATGTATTATCCTCAAAGAAGATTAACATTTATGTGGACAGTCAGGCAGCCATAAAATCTTTGGAGGCGGTCTCACTGAAATCTAAGGTGGCGTTGAGCTGTCACTCCTCTCTTTACGAGATGAGTGAGCAGTTCAATATAAGGATCATATGGGTCCCGGGCCACATGGATGTGGGGAAACACCGACACTTGAAATATTTCAAGACAGGTCTGGACGAAGCTGGACTTGAAGCGCTCAACTGCGCTTATTTCGCTACAAAGACGTTAACTAAGAACAGTTGTAGGGATAATGACAGGACACTGCCTTCTAGGGGGAAACACGCGAGAAGGATGGGTGTCGAATATAATGACTTCTGCAGAGGTTGCATGGACTAGGAGGAGGATGAGACCATAGAGCATCTTCTTTGCTCATGTCCGGCACTTATGCACAGAAGGCACAAACACTTGGGTAAGCGGATAATGAATAACCTATCAAATCTCGAAAACGGCAAAGTGCGAGATATACTCCGTTTCATTAAGAGTTCTGAATGGATCTTCTGAAAAGGGGAAAGGTATAAGATCCTGTGGTAACACGCGAATGGTCTAAGTGAGCATTAGCTGCACCGCAACCTAACCTAACCTAACCTAATTTCTAAAGGGATTCGTATGAAATTAGGTATGTAGGACAAAGATGCGACTATAAGACTTGTTCCTATGGAAATTATGGGATCTGTCCAATAGGGTCTGGAATTTTGGGGACCAATCAATTTCTCACGCGACTCGTATGAAATTCGGTATGTAGGACTAAGATGCGACTATAAGACTCTTCCTATGGAAATTTTGGGATAGGGCCAAAAGGGTCTGGATTTTTGGGGACCAAGCAATTTCTCAAGCGACTTGTATGAAATTCGGTATGTAGGGCTAAGATGCGACTTTAGAACATGTTCCTATTGAAATTCTGGGATCTGGCCAAAATTTTGGGGACCAAGCAATTTATCAATGGATGAAATTTTTGGGACCAAGCAATGATATGAAATTCGGTATGTAGGACTAAGATTTGGCTATAGGACTTGTTCCTCTGGAATTTTTGGAGTCCGGAATTTTGGAGACCAAGAAATTTCTCAAGCGATGAAATTTTTTGGACCAAGCAATGATATGAAATTCAGTATGTAGGACTAAGATTTGGCTATAAGACTTGTTCCTCTGGAAATTTTGGGATCCGGCCAACAGGTCTGGAATTTTGGTGACCAAGCAATTTCTAAAGCGATTCGTATGAAATTCGGTATGCAGGACTAAGATGCGACTATAAGTCTTGTTCCTATGGAAATTCTAGAATAGGGCCAATAAGGTCTGGAATTTTGTGGATTGTGGATTATGGGAATATGGGAACATGCGACTATAAAACTTCTTCCTATGGAAATTCTGGGATTTAGCCAATAGGGTCCTGAATTTTGGAGACCAAGCGATATCTCAACCGATGGAATTTTTGGGACCAAGAAATTTCTTAAGCGATTCGTATGAAATTCGGTATGCAGGACTAAGATGCGACTATAAGAATACTGGGATAGGCCAATAGAGTCTGGTATTGTGTTGATCAAGCAATTTTTCAATCCGGGATAGGGCCAATAGAAAAAAAAATAAAAAAAAACCTAAGTCCTACGCGTTTTTCGGAATTAAATTTTTATTTTTTTTAATTGTTTTTTTTTAATCTTAAGAATTTAAAACAAAACCAAATTTACAAATCTTCATCAAGGGCCCGAATTGGAGGTTTCTCCGGTGAAATTGGTCAAGCTACGAGGAACCGCAGAGAATCTTCAAAAGATCCATTTGAGTCCAGCTTTTTCGCTCATTCTTGGTGCAATGTTTGTCGTTGGAGCTTATCGGCTTGATAGTTGTGCGTCCATGTTGTTGTTGTACCGTGCGTACCGGACTCGTTTGTAGTACCAGGCCTAACAAGAGAGTCCGGTACAATTCACTGTCGAGTTGTGGGAATTCAAAAAAGAAGTCAGCTAGTTCCTGAAAGACCGAATTTTTTAATGGAGGTTCCAAGAATTTTGAAGGCTCACGTATGTCATTTTTTTGTAATATTTTCTTGGTCAAGGTTTTTTGTAGTTTTCCTTGACCATGAATTCATGCATAAAAACATTTGGACTCGCTTTTTTCAATGAATCAGGGAGAATTCCGAGAAAATAATTGGAAACCGGCTACAAACGTGAGGAATGTGATATATTGTAAATCACATTTCTCCGATGTAATTCCTAATTTTATAAAAGAGCCTAGCCCACCTTATTACCGTGGCGCAAGTCATTCAGGGAGTATTCCCTTGGCAATAAGTTTAAATATATAAAAAAACAAAAAAAAAGAAGTCTGGAATTTTGTGTACAATGAAATTTCTCAAGCGATTCGTTTGAAATTCGATATGTAGGGCTAAGATGCGACTATAAGCCTTGTTCCTATGGAAATTATGGGATCTGTCCAAGACTTGTTCCTGGGATAGGGCCAATAGGGTGTGGATTTTTGGGGACCAAGCAATTTCTCAAACGACTCGTATGAAATTCAGTATGTAGGACTAAGATTTGGCTATAAGACTTGTTCCTCTGGAAATTCTGGGATCTGGCCAATAGGGTCTGGATTTTTGGGGACCAAGCAATTTCTCAAGCGATTCGTATTACATTCGGTACGCAGGACTAAGATGCGACTATAAGACTTGTTTCTATGGAAATTCTGGGATAGGGCCAATAAGGTCTGGAATTTTGTGGACTAAGCAATTTCTCAAACAACTCGTATGAAATTCGGTATGTAGGACTAAGATGCGACTATTAAACTTGTTCCTATCGAAATTCTGGGATAGGGCCAATAGGGTCTGGATTTTTGAGGACCAAGCAATTTCCCAAGCGATTCGTGTGAAATTCGGTATGTAGGACTAAGATGCGACTATAACACTTGCTCCTATCGAAACTCTGGGATAGGGCCAATAGGGTGTGGATTTTTGGGGACCACGCAATTTCTCAAACGACTCATATGAAATTCGGTATGTAGGACTAAGATGCGACTGTTAAACTTGATCCTTTGGAAATTCTGGGATCTGGCCAATAGGGTCTGGATTTTTGGGGACCAAGCAATTTCTCAAGCGATTCGTATTACATTCGGTACGCAGGACTAAGATGCGACTATAAGACTTGTTTCTATGGAAATTCTGGAATAGGGCCAATAAGGTCTGGAATTTTGTGGACTAAGCAATTTCTCAAGCGACTCGTATGAAATTCGGTACGTAGGACTAAGATGCGACTATTAAACTTGTTCCTATCGAAATTCTGGGATAGGGCCAATAGGGTCTGGATTTTTGAGGACCAAGCAATTTCCCAAGCGATTCGTGTGAAATTCGATATGTAGGACTAAGATGAGACTATAACACTTGTTCCTATCGAAACTCTGGGATAGGGCCAATAGGGTCTGGATTTTTGAGGACCAATTTCTCAAGCGATTCGTATGAAATTAGGTTAGTAGGACTAAGATGCGACTTTCTGAGATCTGGCCAATAGGGTCTTGAATTTTGGGGACTAACCAATTTCTCAAGCGACTTGTATGAAATTCGGTATGTAGGACTAAGATGCGACTATTAAACTTGTTCATTTGGAAATTCTGAAATCTGGCCAATAGGGTCTGAAATTTTGGAGATCAAGCAATTCCTCAAGCGATTCGTATGAAATTTTAATTACTAAGATGCAACCATAAGAATTCTGGATTAGAATTAGGTATGTAGGACCAAGCTATTTCTCACGCGAATTGTATAAAATTCGGTATGTAGGACTAAGATGCGACTAAAAAACTTGTTCCTATGGAAATTCTGACATAGGGCCAATATGGTCTGGAATTTTGTGGATTGTGGATTATGGGAATATGGGAACATGCGACTATAAAACTTCTTCCTATGGAAATTCTGGGATCTGGCCAATAGGGTCCTGAATTTTAGAGACCAAGTGATATCTCAACCGATGGAATTTTTGGGACCAAGAAATTTCTTAAGCGATTCGTATGAAATTCGGTATGTAGGACTACGATGCGACTATAAGAATTCTGGGATAGGCCAATAGAGTCTGGTATTGTGTTGATCAAGCAATTTTTCAATCCGTTCGTATGAAATTCGGTATGTAGGACTAAGATTCGTATATAAGACTTGTTCCTATGCTAATTCTGGGATCCGGCCAATAGGGTCTGGAATTTTGGGGACCAATCAATTTCTCAAGCGATTCGTATGAAATTCGCTATGTATGAATAAGATGCGACTATAGGACTTGTTCTTATGGAAATTCTGGGATAGGGCAAATAGAAAAAAAAAATTGAAAAAATAAAAACCTAAGTCGTACGCGTTTTTCGGAATTGAATTTTTATTTTTTTTAATTGTTTTTTTTTAATCTTAAGAATTTAAAACAAAACCAAATTTACAAATCTTCACTCAAGGGCCCGAATTGGAGGTTTCTCCGGTGAAATTGGTCAAGCTACGAGGAACCGCAGAGAATCTTTAAAAGATCCATTTGAGTCCAGCTTTCTCGCTCATTCTTGGTGCAATGTTTGTCGTTGGAGCTTATCGGCTTGATAGTTGTGCGTGCCTCTTTCGTTTGTTAGGCCTGGTACTACAAACGAGTCCGGTACAATTCACTGTCGAGTTGTGGGAATTCAAAAAAGAAGTCAGCTAGTTCCTGAAAGACCGAATTTTTTAATGGAGGTTCCAAGAATTTTGAAGGCTCACGTATGTTATTTTTTTTGTAATATTTTCTTTGTCAAGGTTTTTCGTAGTTTTCCTTGACCATGAATTCATGCATAAAAACATTTGGACTCGCGTCGTTTTTATTTCGTGATCGTTTTTCCGTATTGCTTTTTTCAATGAATCAGGGAGAATTCCGAGAAAATAATTGGAAACCGGCTACAAACGTGAGGAATGTGATATATTGTAAATCACATTTCTCCGATGTAATTCTTAATTTTATAAAAGAGCCTAGCCCACCTTATTGCCGTGGCGCAAGTCATTCAGGGAGTATTCCCTTGGCAATAAGTTTAAAATATATAAAGTATATAAAAAAAAACAAAAAAAAAAGAAGTCTGGAATTTTGTGGACCATGCAATTTCTCAAGCGATTCGTTTGAAATTCGATATGTAGGGCTAAGATGCGACTATAAGCCTTGTTCCTATGGAAATTATGGGATCTGTCCAATAGGGTCTGGAGTTTTGGGGACCAAGCAATTTCTAACGCGATTCGTATGAAATTCGGTATGTAGGACTAAGATGCGACTATAAGACTTGTTCCTGGGATAGGGCCAATAGGGTGTGGATTTTTGGGGACCAAGCAATTTCTCAAACGACTCGTATGAAATTCGGTATGTAGGACTAACATGCGACTGTTAAACTTGATCCTTTGGAAATTCTGGGATCTGGCCAATAGGGTCTGGATTTTTGGGGACCAAGCAATTTCTCAAGCGATTCGTATTACATTCGGTACGCAGGACTAAGATGCGACTATAAGACTTGTTTCTATGGAAATTCTGGGATAGGGCCAATAAGGTCTGGAATTTTGTGGACTAAGCAATTTCTCAAACAACTCGTATGAAATTCGGTATGTAGGACTAAGATGCGACTATTAAACTTGTTCCTATCGAAATTCTGGGATAGGGCCAATAGGGTCTGGATTTTTGAGGACCAAGCAATTTCCCAAGCGATTCGTGTGAAATTCGGTATGTAGGACTAAGATGCGACTATAACACTTGCTCCTATCGAAACTCTGGGATAGGGCCAATAGGGTGTGGATTTTTGGGGACCACGCAATTTCTCAAACGACTCATATGAAATTCGGTATGTAGGACTAAGATGCGACTGTTAAACTTGATCCTTTGGAAATTCTGGGATCTGGCCAATAGGGTCTGGATTTTTGGGGACCAAGCAATTTCTCAAGCGATTCGTATTACATTCGGTACGCAGGACTAAGATGCGACTATAAGACTTGTTTCTATGGAAATTCTGGAATAGGGCCAATAAGGTCTGGAATTTTGTGGACTTAGCAATTTCTCAAGCGACTCGTATGAAATTCGGTACGTAGGACTAAGATGCGACTATTAAACTTGTTCCTATCGAAATTCTGGGATAGGGCCAATAGGGTCTGGATTTTTTAGGACCAAGCAATTTCCCATGCGATTCGTGTGAAATTCGATATGTAGGACTAAGATGCGACTATAACACTTGTTCCTATCGAAACTCTGGGATAGGGCCAATAGGGTCTGGATTTTTGAGGACCAAACAATTTCTTAATCGACTCGTATGAAATTCGGTATGTAGGACTAAAATGCGACTGTTAAACTTTATCCTTTGGAAATTCTGGGATCTGGCCAATAGGGTCTGGATTTTTGGGGACCAAGCAATTTCTCAAGCGATTCGTATTAAATTCGGTATGCAGGACTAAGATGCGACTATAAGACTTGTTTCTATGGAAATTCTGGGATAGGGCCAATAAAGTCTGGAATTTTGTGGACCAAGCAATTTCTCAAGCGATTCGTATGAAATTAGGTTAGTAGGACTAAGATGCGACTTTCTGAGATCTGGCCAATAGGGTCTTGAATTTTGGGGACTAACCAATTTCTCAAGCGACTTGTATGAAATTCGGTATGTAGGACTAAGATGCGACTATTAAACTTGTTCATTTGGAAATTCTGAAATCTGGCCAATAGGGTCTGAAATTTTGGAGATCAAGCAATTCCTCAAGCGATTCGTATGAAATTTTAATTACTAAGATGCAACCATAAGAATTCTGGATTAGAATTAGGTATGTAGGACCAAGCTATTTCTCACGCGACTTGTATGAAATTCGGTATGTAGGGCTAAGATGCGACTTTAAAACATGTTCCTATTGAAATTCTGGGATCTGGCCAAAATTTTGGGGACCAAGCAATTTATCAATGGATGAAATTTTTGGGGACCAAGCAATTTCTCAAACGACTCGTATGAAATTCGGTATGTAGGACTAAGATGCGACTGTTAAACTTGATCCTTTGGAAATTCTGGGATCTGGCCAATAAGGTCTGGATTTTTGGGGACCAAGCAATTTCTCAAGCGATTCGTATTAAATTCGGTACGCAGGACTAAGATGCGACTATAAGACTTGTTTCTATGGAAATTCTGGGATAGGGCCAATAAGGTCTGGAATTTTGTGAACTAAGCATTTTCTCAAAGGACTCGTATGAAATTCGGTATGTAGGACTAAGATGCGACTATTAAACTTGTTCCTATCGAAATTCTGGGATAGGGCCAATAGGGTCTGGATTTTTGAAGACCAAGCAATTTCCCAAGCGATTCGTGTGAAATTTGGTATGAAGGACCAAGATGCGACTATAACACTTGTTCCTATCGAAACTCTGGGATAGGGCCAATAGGGTCTGGATTTTTGAGGACCAAGCAATTTCTTAAGCGACTCGTATGAAATTTGGTATGTAGGGCTAAGATGCGACTATAAGACTTGTTCCTGGGATAGGGCCAATAGGGTGTGGATTTTTGGGGACCAAGCAATTTCTCAAACGACTCGTATGAAATTCGGTATGTAGGACTAAAATGCGACTGTTAAGCTTGATCCTTTGGAAATTCTGGGATCTGGCCAATAAGGTCTGGATTTTTGGGTACCAAGCAATTTCTCAAGCGATTCGTATTGAATTCGGTATGCAGGACTAAGATGCGACTATAAGACTTGTTTCTATGGAAATTCTGGGATAGGGCCAATAAGGTCTGGAATTTTGTGGACCAAGCAATTTCTCAAGCGATTCGTATGAAATTAGGTTAGTAGGACTAAGATGCGACTTTCTGAGATCTGGCCAATAGGGTATGGATTTTTGGGGACCAAGCAATTTCTCAAGCGATTCGTATGAAATTCGGTATGTAGGACTAAGATGCGAATATAAGACTTGTTCCTATGGAAATTCTTGATGGAATGTTGGGGACCAAGCAATTTCTCAAGCGGTTCGAATGAAATTCGGTATGTAAGACTAAGATTTGACTATAAGACTTGCTCCTATGGAAATTTTGGGATCCGGCCAAAAGGGTCCGGAATTTTGGGGACCAAGTTATGATATGAAATTCTGTATGTAGGACTAAGATTTGGCTATACGACTTGTTCCTCTGGAAATTTTGGGATCCGGCCAATAGGGCCTGGAATTTTGGTGACCAAGCAATTTCTCAAGCGATTCGTATGAAACTCGGTATGCAGGACTAAGATGCGACTATAAGACTTGTTCCTATGGAAATTCGCGATGGTATGTTGGGGACCAAGCAATTTCTCAAGCGGTTCGTATGAAATTCGGTATGTAGGACTAAGATTTGGCTATAGGACTTGTTCCTCTGGAATTTTTGGGGTCCGGAATTTTGGAGACCAAGAAATTTCTCAAGCGATGAAATTTATTGGACCAAGCAATGATATGAAATTCAGTATGTAGGACTAAGATTTGGCTATAAGACTTGTTCCTCTGGAAATTTTGGGATCCGGCCAACAGGTCTGGAATTTTGGTGACCAAGCAATTTCTAAAGCGATTCGTATGAAATTCGGTATGCAGGACTAAGATGCAACTATAAGTCTTGTTCCTATGGAAATTCTAGAATAGGGCCAATAAGGTCTGGAATTTTGTGGATTGTGGATTATGGGAATATGGGAACATGCGACTATAAAACTGAATTTTGGAGACCAAGCGATATCTCAACCGATGGAATTTTTGGGACCAAGAAATTTCTTAAGCGATTCGTATGAAATTCGGTATGCAGGACTAAGATGCGACTATAAGAATTCTGGGATAGGCCAATAGAGTCTGGTATTGTGTTGATCAAGCAATTTTTCAATCCGGGATAGAGCCAATAGAAAAAAAAATAAAAAAAAAACCTAAGTCCTACGCGTTTTTCGGAATTAAATTTTTATTTTTTTTAATTGTTTTTTTTTAATCTTAAGAATTTAAAACAAAACCAAATTTACAAATCTCCATTCAAGGGCCCGAATTGGAGGTTTCTCCGGTGAAATTGGTCAAGCTACGAGGAACCGCAGAGAATCTTCAAAAGATCCATTTGAGTCCAGCTTTTTCGCTCATTCTTGGTGCAATGTTTGTCGTTGGAGCTTATCGGCTTGATAGTTGTGCGTGCCTCTTTCGTTTGTTAGGCCTGGTACTACAAACGAGTCCGGTACAATTCACTGTCGAGTTGTGGGAATTCAAAAAAGAAGTCAGCTAGTTCCTGAAAGACCGAATTTTTTAATGGATGTTCCAAGAATTTTGAAGGCTCACGTATGTCATTTTTTTGTAATATTTTCTTTGTCAAGGTTTTTCGTAGTTTTCCTTGACCATGAATTCATGCATAAAAACATTTGGACTCGCGTCGTTTTTATTTCGTGATCGTTTTTCCGTATTGCTTTTTTCAATGAATCAGGGAGAATTCCGAGAAAATAATTGGAAACCGGCTACAAACGTGAGGAATGTGATATATTGTAAATCACATTTCTCCGATGTAATTCTTAATTTTATAAAAGAGCCTAGCTCATCTTATTGCCGTGGCGCAAGTCATTCAGGGAGTATTCCCTTGGCAATAAGTTTAAAATATATAAAGTACATAAAAAAAACAAAAAAAAAGAAGTCTGGAATTTTGTGGACCATGCAATTTCTCAAGCGATTCGTTTGAAATTCGATATGTAGGGCTAAGATGCGACTATAAGCCTTGTTCCTTTGGAAATTATGGGATCTGTCCAATAGGGTCTGGAATTTTGGGGACCAAGCAATTTCTAACGCGATTCGTATGAAATTCGGTATGTAGGACTAAGATGCGACTATAAGACTTGTTCCTGGGATAGGGCCAATAGGGTGTGGATTTTTGGGGACCAAGCAATTTCTCAAACGACTCGTATGAAATTCGGTATGTAGGACTAAGATGCGACTGTTAAACTTGATCCTTTGGAAATTCTGGGATCTGGCCAATAGGGTCTGGATTTTTGGGGACCAAGCAATTTCTCAAGCGATTCGTATTACATTCGGTACGCAGGACTAAGATGCGACTATAAGACTTGTTTCTATGGAAATTCTGGGATAGGGCCAATAAGGTCTGGAATTTTGTGGACTAAGCAATTTCTCAAACGATTCGTGTGAAATTCGGTATGTAGGACTAAGATGCGACTATAACACTTGCTCCTATCGAAACTCTGGGATAGGGCCAATAGGGAATAGGGCCTTTGGAAATTCTGGGATCTGGCCAATAGGGTCTGGATTTTTGGGGACCAAGCAATTTCTCAAGCGATTCGTATTACATTCGGTACGCAGGACTAAGATGCGACTATAAAACTTGTTTCTATGGAAATTCTGGGATATGGCCAATAAGGTGTGGAATTTTGTGGACTAAGCAATTTCTCAAACGACTCGTATGAAATTCGGTATGTAGGACTAAGATGCGACTATTAAACTTGTTCCTATCGAAATTCTGGGATAGGGCCAATAGGGTCTGGATTTTTGAGGACCAAGCAATTTCCCAAGCGATTCGTGTGAAATTCGGTATGTAGGACTAAGATGCGACTATAAAACTTGTTCCTATCGAAACTCTGGTATCTGGCCAATAAGGTCTGGATTTTTGGGGACCAAGCAATTTCTCAAGCGATTCGTATTAAATTCGGTACGCAGGACTAAGATGCGACTATAAGATTTGTTTCTATGGAAATTCTGGGATAGGGCCAATAAGGTCTGGAAGTTTGTGGACTAAGCAATTTCCCAAGCGATTCGTGTGAAATTCGGTATGTAGGACTAAGATGCGCCTATAACACTTGTTCCTATCGAAACTCTGGGATAGGGCCAATCGGGTCTGGATTTTTGAGGTTCAAGCAATTTCTTAAGCGACTCGTATGAAATTCGGTATGTAGGACTAAGATGCGACTGTTAAACTTGATCCTTTGGAAATTCTGGAATCTGGCCAATAGGGTCTGGATTTTTGGGGACCAAGCAATTTCTCAAGGGATTCGTATTACATTCGGTACGCAGGACTAAGATGCGACTATAAGACTTGTTTCTATGGAAATTCTGGGATAGGGCCAATAAGGTCTCGAATTTTGTGGACTAAGCAATTTCTCAAACGACTCGTATGAAATTCGGTATGTAGGACTAAGATGCGACTATTAAACTTGTTCCTATCGAAATTCTAGGATAGGGCCAATAGGGTCTGGATTTTTGAGGACCAAGCAATTTCCCAAGCGATTCGTGTGAAATTCGGTATGTAGGACTAAGATGCGACTATAATACTTGTTCCTATCGAAACTCTGGGATAGGGCCAATAGGGTCTGGATTTTTGAGGACCAAGCAATTTCTTAAGCGACTCGTATGAAATTCTGTATGTAGGACTAAAATGCGACTGTTAAACTTTATCCTTTGGAAATTCTGGGATCTGGCCAATAGGGTCTGGATTTTTGGGGACCAAGCAATTTCTCAAGCGATTCGTATTAAATTCGGTACGCAGGACTAAGATGCGACTATAAGACTTGTTTCTATGGAAATTCTGGGATAGGGCCAATAAGGTCTGGAATTTTGTGGACTAAGCAATTTCCCAAGCGATTCGTGTGAAATTCGTTATGTAGGATTAAGATTCGACTATAACACTTGTTCCTATCGAAACTATGGGATAGGGCCAATAGGGTCTGGATTTTTGGGGACCAAGCAATTTCTCAAACGACTCGTATGAAATTCGGTATGTAGGACTAAGATGCGACTGTTAAAGTTGATCCTTTGGAAATTCTGGGATCTGGCCAATAGGGTCTGGATTTTTGGGGATGAAGCAATACCTCAAGCGATTCGTATGAAATTCTAAGGGCTAAAATGCAACCATAAGAATTCTGGATTAGAGCCAATAGAGTCTGGAATTTTTTTGGACCAAACAATTCCTCAAGCGATTCGTATGAAATTCTAAGGACTAAGATGCAACCATAAAAATTCTGGATTAGAGCCAATAGAGTCTGGAATTTTGTGGACCGAGCAAATTCTCAAGCGGTTCGTATTAAATTCGGTATGTAGGACTAATATTTGGCTATAAGACTTGTTCCGATGGAAATTTGGGATCCGGCCAATAAGGTCTGGAATTTTGTGGACCAAGCAATTTTTCAAGCGATTCGTATGAAATTAGGTATGTAGGACCAAGGTATTTCTCACGCGAATTGTATAAAATTCGGTATGTAGGACTAAGATGCGACTAAAAAACTTGTTCCTATGGAAATTCTGACATAGGGCCAATATGGTCTGAAATTTTGTGGATTGTGGATTATGGGAATATGGGAACATGCGACTATAAAACTTCTTCCTATGGAAATTCTGGGATCTGGCCAATAGGGTCCTGAATTTTGGAGACCAAGTGATATCTCAACCGATGGAATTTTGGGGATCAAGCAATTTCTCACGCAATTCGTATGAAATTCAGTATGTAGGACTAAGATGCGACTATAAGACTTGTTCCTGGGATAGGGCCAATAGGGTGTGGATTTTTGGGGACCAAGCAATTTCTCAAACGACTCGTATGAAATTCGGTATGTAGGACTAAGATGCGACTGTTAAACTTGATCCTTTGGAAATTCTGGGATCTGGCCAATAAGATCTGGATTTTTGGGGACCAAGCAATTTCTCAAGCGATTCGTATTACATTCGGTACGCAGGACTAAGATGCGACTATAAGACTTGTTTCTATGGAAATTCTGGGATAGGGCCAATAAGGTCTGGAATTTTGTGGACTAAGCAATTTCCCAAGCGATTCGTGTGAAATTCGGTATGTAGGACTAAGATGCGACTATAACACTTGTTCCTATCGAAACTCTGGGATAGGGCCAATAGGGTCTGGATTTTTGGGGACCAAGCAATTTCTCAAACGACTCGTATGAAATTCGGTATGTAGGACTAAGATGCGACTGTTAAACTTGATCCTTTGGAAATTCTGGGATCTGGCCAATAGGGTCTGGATTTTTGGGGACCAAGCAATTTATCAAGCGATTCGTATTAAATTCGGTATGCAGGACTAAGATGCGACTATAAGACTTGTTTCTATGGAAATTTTGGGATAGGGCCAATAAAGTCTGGAATTTTGTGGACCAAGCAATTTCTCAAGCGATTCGTATGAAATTAGGTTAGTAGGACTAAGATGCGACTTTCTGAGATCTGGCCAATAGGGTCTTGAATTTTGGGGACTAAGCAATTTCTCAAGCGACTTGTATGAAATTCGGTATGTAGGATTAAGATGCGACTATTAAACTTGTTCCTTGGAAATTCTGAAATCTGGCCAATAGGGTCTGAAATTTTGGAGATCAAGCAATTCCTCACGCGATTCGTATGAAATTCTAAGGACTAAGATGCAAACATAAGAATTCTGGATTAGAGCCAATAGAGTCTGGAATTTTGTGGACCGAGCAAATTCTCAAGCGGTTCGTATTAAATTCGGTATGTAGGACTAAGATTTGGCTATAAGACTTGTTCCGATGGAAATTTTGGGATCCGGCCAATAAGGTCTGGAATTTTGGGGACCAAGCAATTTCTCAAGCGATTCGTATGAAATTAGGTATGTAGGACCAAGCTATTTCTCACGCTAATTGTATAAAATTCGGTATGTAGGACTAAGATGCGACTAAAAAACTTGTTCCTATGGAAATTCTGACATAGGGCCAATATGGTCTGGAAATTTGTGAATTGTGGATTATGGAAATATGGGAACATGCGACTATAAAACTTCTTCCTATGGAAATTCTGGGATCTGGCCAATAGGGTCCTGAATTTTGGAGACCAAGTGATATCTCAACCGATGGAATTTGGGGACCAAGAAATTTCTCACGCGATTCGTATGAAATTCGGTATGTAGGACTAAGATGCGACTATAAGACTTGTTCCTGGGATAGGGCCAATAGGGTGTGGATTTTTGGGGACCAAGCAATTTCTCAAACGACTCGTATGAAATTCGGTATGTAGGACTAAGATGCGACTGTTAAACTTGATCCTTTGGAAATTCTGGGATCTGGCCAATAAGGTCTGGATTTTTGGGGACCAAGCAATTTCTCAAGCGATTCGTATTAAATTCGGTACGCAGGACTAAGATGCGACTATAAGACTTGTTTCTATGGAAATTCTGGGATAGGGCCAATAAGGTCTGGAATTTTGTGGACTAAGCATTTTCTCAAAGGACTCGTATGAAATTCGGTATGTAGGACTAAGATGCGACTATTAAACTTGTTCCTATCGAAATTCTGGGATAGGGCCAATAGGGTCTGGATTTTTGAAGACCAAGCAATTTCCCAAGCGATTCGTGTGAAATTCGGTATGTAGGACTAAGATGCGACTATAACACTTGTTCCTATCGAAACTCTGGGATAGGGCCAATAGGGTCTGGATTTTTGAGGACCAAGCAATTTCTTAAGCGACTCGTATGAAATTTGGTATGTAGGGCTAAGATGCGACTATAAGACTTGTTCCTGGGATAGGGCCAATAGGGTGTGGATTTTTGGGGACCAAGCAATTTCTCAAACGACTCGTATGAAATTCGGTATGTAGGACTAAAATGCGACTGTTAAGCTTGATCCTTTGGAAATTCTGGGATCTGGCCAATAAGGTCTGGATTTTTGGGTACCAAGCAATTTCTCAAGCGATTCGTATTGAATTCGGTATGCAGGACTAAGATGCGACTATAAGACTTGTTTCTATGGAAATTCTGGGATAGGGCCAATAAGGTCTGGAATTTTGTGGACCAAGCAATTTCTCAAGCGATTCGTATGAAACTCGGTATGCAGGACTAAGATGCGACTATAAGACTTGTTCCTATGGAAATTCGCGATGGTATGTTGGGGACCAAGCAATTTCTCAAGCGGTTCGTATGAAATTCGGTATGTAAGACTAAGATTTGACTATAAGACTTGCTCCTATGGAAATTTTGGGATCCGGCCAATAGGGTCCGGAATTTTGGGGACCAAGCAATTTCTCAAGCGATGAAATTTTTGGGACCAAGTAATGATATGAAATTCGGTATGTAGGACTAAGAATTGGCTATAAGACTTGTTCCTCTGGAAATTTTGGGATCCGGCCAATAGGGTCTTGTTCCTATGGGAATTCTGGAATAGGGCCAATAAGGTCTGCAATTTTGTGGACCAAGCAATTTCTCAAGCGATTTGTATGAAATTCGGTATGTATGACTAAGACTATAAGAATTGTTCCTATGGAAATTCTGGGATAAGGCCAATAGGGTCTGGAATTTTGTGGACCAAGCAATTTCTCATGCGATTCGTATGAAATTCGTTATGCAGGACTAAGATGCGACTTTAAAACTTGTTCCTATGGAAATTCTGGGATCTGGCCAATAAGGTCTTGAATTTTGAAGACCAAGCGATATCTCCAGCGATGAAATTTTTGGGACCAAGGAATTTCTCAAGCGATTCGTATGAAATTCGGTATATAGGACTACGATGCGATTTAAGAATACTGGGATAGGCGAATAGGGTCTGAAATTGTGTGGATCAAGCAATTTTTCAATCGTTTCGTATGAAATTCGGTATGTAGGTCTAAGATGCGACTATAAGACTTGTTCCAATGGAAGTTCTGGTATCTGGCCAATAGGGTCCTAAATTTTGGAGACTAAGCAATTCCTCAAGCGATTCGTATGAAATTCTAAGGACTAAGATACAACCATAAGAATTCTGGATTAGAGACAATAGAGTCTGGAATTTTGTAGACCGAGCAAATTCTCAAGCGGTTCGTATGAAATTCGGTATGTAGGACTAAGATTTGGCTATAAGACTTGTTCCGATGGAAATTTTGGATCCGGCCAATAAAGTCTGGAATTTTGTGGACCAAGCAATTTTTCAAGCGATTCGTATGAAATTAGGTATGTAGGACCAAGCTATTTCTCACGCTAATTGTATAAAATTCGGTATGTAGGACTAAGATGCGACTAAAAAACTTGTTCATATGGAAATTCTGACATAGGGCCAATATGGTCTGGAAATTTGTGAATTGTGGATTATGGAAATATGGGAACATGCGACTATAAAACTTCTTCCTATGGAAATTCTGGGATCTGGCCAATAGGGTCCTGAATTTTGGAGACCAAGTGATATCTCAACCGATGGAATTTGGGGACCAAGAAATTTCTCACGCGATTCGTATGAAATTCGGTATGTAGGACTAAGATGCGACTATAAGACTTGTTCCTGGGATAGGGCCAATAAGGTGTGGATTTTTGGGGACCAAGCAATTTCTCAAACGACTCGTATGAAATTCGGTATGTAGGACTAAGATGCGACTGTTAAACTTGATCCTTTGGAAATTCTGGGATCTGGCCAATAAGGTCTGGATTTTTGGGGACCAAGCAATTTCTCAAGCGATTCGTATTAAATTCGGTACGCAGGACTAAGATGCGACTATAAGACTTGTTTCTATGGAAATTCTGGGATAGGGCCAAAAAGGTCTGGAATTTTGTGGACTAAGCATTTTCTCAAAGGACTCGTATGAAATTCGGTATGTAGGACTAAGATGCGACTATTAAACTTGTTCCTATCGAAATTCTGGGATAGGGCCAATAGGGTCTGGAGTTTTGAAGACCAAGCAATTTCCCAAGCGATTCGTGTGAAATTCGGTATGTAGGACTAAGATGCGACTATAACACTTGTTCCTATCGAAACTCTGGGATAGGGCCAATAGGGTCTGGATTTTTGAGGATCAAGCAATTTCTTAAGCGACTCGTATGAAATTTGGTATGTAGGGCTAAGATGCGACTATAAGACTTGTTCCTGGGATAGGGCCAATAGGGTGTGGATTTTTGGGGACCAAGCAATTTCTCAAACGACTCGTATGAAATTCGGTATGTAGGACTAAAATGCGACTGTTAAGCTTGATCCTTTGGAAATTCTGGGATCTGGCCAATAAGGTCTGGATTTTTGGGTACCAAGCAATTTCTCAAGCGATTCGTATTGAATTCGGTATGCAGGACTAAGATGCGACTATAAGACTTGTTTCTATGGAAATTCTGGGATAGGGCCAATAAGGTCTGGAATTTTGTGGACCAAGCAATTTCTCAAGCGATTCGTATGAAATTAGGTTAGTAGGACAAAGATGCGACTTTCTGAGATCTGGCCAATAGGGTATGGATTTTTGGGGACCAAGCAATTTCTCAAGCGATTCGTATGAAATTCGGTATGTAGGACTAAGATGCGAATATAAGACTTGTTCCTATGGAAATTCTTGATGGAATGTTGGGGACCAAGCAATTTCTCAAGCGGTTCGAATGAAATTCGGTATGTAAGACTAAGATTTGACTATAAGACTTGCTCCTATGGAAATTTTGGGATCCGGCCAAAAGGGTCCGGAATTTTGGGGACCAAGCAATTTCTCAAGCGATGAAATTTTTGGGACCAAGTTATGATATGAAATTCTGTATGTAGGACTAAGATTTGGCTATAAGACTTGTTCCTCTGGAAATTTTGGGATCCGGCCAATAGGGCCTGGAATTTTAGTGACCAAGCAATTTCTCAAGCGATTCGTATGAAACTCGGTATGCAGGACTAAGATGCGACTATAAGACTTGTTCCTATGGAAATTCGCGATGGAATGTTGGGGACCAAGCAATTTCTCAAGCGGTTCGTATGAAATTCGGTATGTAAGACTAAGATTTGACTATAAGACTTGCTCCTATGGAAATTTTGGGATCCGGCCAATAGGGTCCGGAATTTTGGGGACCAAGCAATTTCTCAAGCGATGAAATTTTTGGGACCAAGTAATGATATGAAATTCGGTATGTAGGACTAAGATTTGGCTATAAGACTTGTTCCTCTGGAAATTTTGGGATCCGGCCAATAGGGTCTGGAATTTTGGTGAATAAGCAATTTCTCAAGCGATTCGTATGAAATTCGGTATGCAGGACTAAGATGCGACTATAAGATTTGCTCCTATGGAAATTTTAGAATAGGGTCAATAAGGTCTGGAATTTTGTGGACCAAGCAATTTCTCAAGCGATTTGTATGAAATTCGGTATGTACGACTAAGACTATAAGAATTGTTCCTATGGAAATTCTGGGATAAGGCCAATAGGGTCTGGAATTTTGTGGACCAAGCAATTTCTCAAGCGATTCGTATGAAATTCGTTATGAAGGACTAAGATGCGACTTTAAAACTTGTTCCTCTGGAAATTTTGGGATCCGGCCAATAGGGTCTGGAATTTTGGTGAACAAGCAAATTTCTCAAGCGATTCGTATGAAATTCGGTATGCAGGACTAAGATGCGACTATAAGACTTGTTCCTATGGGAATTCTGGAATAGGGCCAATAAGGTCTGGAATTTTGTGGACCAAGCAATTTCTCAAGCGATTTGTATGAAATTCGGTATGTACGACTAAGACTATAAGAATTGTTCCTATGGAAATTCTGGGATAAGGCCAATAGGGTCTGGAATTTTGTGGACCAAGCAGTTTCTCAAGCGATTCGTATGAAATTCGTTATGCAGGACTAAGATGCGACTTTAAAACTTGTTCCTATGGAAATTCTGGGATCTGGCCAATAAGGTCTTGAATTTTGAAGACCAAGCGATGGAATTTTTGGGACCAAGCAATTTCTCAAGCGATTCGTATGAAAACTGGTATGTAGGACTAAGATGCGACTATAAGACTTGTTCCTATGGAAATTCTAGGATTTGGCCAACAGGGTCTCTAATTTTGGGGACCAAGCAATTTCCCAAGCGATTCGTATGAAATTCGGTTTGTAGGACTAAGATGCGAGTATAAGCCTTGGTCCTATGGAAATTTTGGGATCCGGCCAATAGGGTCTGGAATTTTGGGGACCAAGCAATTTCTCAAGCGATTCGTATGAAATTTGGTATGCAGGACTAAGATGCGGCTATAAGACTTGTTCCTATCGAAATTCTGGGTTAGGGCCAATAAGGTCAGGAATTTGGTGGAACAAACAATTTCTCAAGCGATTCGTATGAAATTAGGTATGTAGGATTAAGATGCGACTATAAACCTCGTTCCTATGGAAATTCTGGCATCTAGCCAATAGGGTCTGGAATTTTTGGGACCAAGCGATTTCTCAAGCGATTCGTATGAAATTCGGTATGTAGGACTAAGATGCGGCTATAAAATTTGTACCTATAGAAATTCTAGGGTCTGGCCAATAGGGTCTGGAATTTTGTGGACCATGCAATTTTTAAAGCTTCGCAATTGTTGTCGCCTCCGAGTCCTCTGACCGTGACTGGAGTGTGTTGCCCCTAGGCTCACCTTTAGTTGCGGATAGAGGTTGTGAGTTTCAAAACCTAGGTGCGGAGCTAAATGACAGCAAATGGGCTGGATTAAGGTGTAATGTGACCCGAGCCGAGGATCGACCATCTGGGGGCCCATAAATAGCCCAGTCTCTTTCGGAGCCATCTAGATACCTGGTAACCTCTAGATCTCACACCAAAAAATGTTCTCTTAAAACCGAGACCGGCACTCACCAAATGCCGAAACAAAACGAGACCAGAACTCACCATAAGCTGGAAACAAGCGTGGCAAGTGGCTCTAACCGTAAAGGTGGGCTCCCGACCGCTAAAACCAAGGTAGTATTGGATCCTAAGGCCCATATGCCAGGGACAAGTACCACCAGCAAAAGTGAAGCCGATAACGGGTCACGCAACATACCGCCGACGAAGAAACGGTACCGGGATCATCGAGCGGCTTTTATAGTTTTAGAAAATGTTGTGACCGGCACAACTATTCGATCCCTGACCACACACTCGCTGCACTGTACCCACATCTGTTTTTCATAAATCACTTATTTTATGATCGGCACAGCCTGTCTCATTGCCAGTACATTCGTGTACCGAGTTTCCGATTTCACATCCACCACTAATCTGCAGAGTACGTACGGAGGGCTGGTGTTTGTAATAAGAAACCGATAGAGATGATAAAGGCACTGTGATCCTTTAAGCATCTCGAGTTTCAATTACAGCACGCAGCTAATAAATGCCGATACGATACCGAGAACTTCAGGAAAGTAAACTGGAACCGGTTTAGATCTGAAGTTGAAGCAGCCAGAGGACTGCAGAAATCTGGAGAATAACGAAATTGATGATGCTATCAGAAATTTCGAGATTGCGGTAAACACAGCCATCGATCGGCAGAAAACAATACGCACCAGCAGAGATCGCTTCCAACACCTGCCTGGGTATATACAGGCAATATATGCTCACAAGCAACGGCTGAGGAAGCGCCTGCAGAGGATTTTTAACAGGACTCTTAATACAGTCAACGACGAATACCAGTCTGTACTTTTGCAACTGCGTTGTACAGTGAACATGTTTCGTCAAGCAGTGCGGAGGTACCAGGAAGATGACCTGACCAAACGACTCCAGAACATCAAACCAGGTCCTGATGCTTTTAAGAAGCTGAACTCTCTGGTCGGAAAGCGTATTTCCATTTCAGAGAGTATCACGTTTGGAGATCAAGTAGCATCCAGTCCTGTTGAAAAAGCCGAAGCCTTTGCCTGCCATTTTGAAAGGAGCTTTACGGACCGACCACCAACGCATCTTCCAGATTTTTTGGAAGAGTTGGAAAGTCTTGTGGAAGACGCCACTTCTGCAAGTAATCCTGTAGTGCGGTTTAGTGAAGAAAACCCCGCTAGAGCGCCCGTAGACGTTGAAATGTTTACCAAAACAGCTATTGTCAGTGATTTAATAATGAGTGGAAACTCAAAAAAATCATCGGGCATTGACAGGATTTCTAACTTTTTGCTTAAAAAGTTACCGGGTATGGCAATCTTGATGTTAACCATCATTTTCAACAATTGCCTTAACAATGGTTACTTTCCAGACAACTGGAAGGTGGCCAAAGTAGTACCAGTACCCAAGAAAACTGACCGCTCAAGCGTAACTGGTTACCGTCCAATAGCTTTACTGTGTTGTATCAGTAAAGTATTCGAGTCTTTGATCCGTAAAAAGATCAATACGTTTTGTTCGGAAAGAGGCCTTATTCCTTCCTTTCAATTCGGTTTCCGAGAGAAGCACTCTACGATGCACCCTCTGCTGAAACTTCACAGCAACATCACTCGAGGACTCAACGTTAAAAACAGTACAGTAGCCTGTTTTCTAGACATCGAAAAAGCCTTCGATAGTGTATGGATCAACGGGCTACTGTTCAAACTTATTAGATTTGGCTTCCCCAATTATATTGTAAAAATAATGATTTGTACAGATTTTTGGCGACTTCATCCACTAGAAAAGGGATTAAAGCCGGAGTTCCTCAAGATTCCAGACTTGGCCCAGTCCTTTTCAACATCTACACGGCGGATCAACCCACCAATACAGCCGGAACAAGCAGCATGCTTTACGCGGATGACTCCATTACGTATGCCGTTTCTCTCTCTCCTGAGATAGCTGCCCGAAGAGTGGAGGAACACCTCCGAAATCTTTGGGAGTACTACCTGAAGTGGGGACTGAAGATCAACGCCAACAAATCGGAACTCATCTGCTTCCGAGTGCCAGCAACCGAAACAAGGATAAGAAAAATCGCAAGCCGGTGCAGAGTTTTAAAAATCACCCTTCCGGATAACACGACAATAAACACCAAGTCAGAGATTAAGTACCTGGGAATCAACTTTACTGAGAGGCTCAAGTTTAACTCTCACATCGATAAAACATTGAAAAAAGCGAACTAAGCTCTTCATTTGGTGCACCTGCTACTAAGAAGACGAAACGGACTATCCAACAACACCAGGCTGCTCATCTACAAGCAGCTCATCAGGCCAGTGATAACCTATGGCTATCCTATATGGTTCACCGTCTCACCAACAACGATGAAAAGGATCTCCCTATTTGAAAGGAAGGTACTTAGGATCTGTACAGGACTCTGGAGGGAGTGGAGGTGCCAAACAGCTATAAGTTTGTGTCGACTGCAAGACTTTACGACGTGGCAGGTCTCCTGCCAATAACCGACCACTTGTTCCAAATGGCAAAGAAATTCGTTGATGGGTTAGAAACACATCCAAGTCCGGAGATACAAGGACTGAGAATCGAGGAAATCGCGCCAAGCCACCGCTACATAAACATCAGAGGATTCACAGATGCTAGATACAACGACATCCTTAATAATCAAGACGCCTCCTTCTACGAGAAGGCCAACAATTAACATATCAGAGGCTGAAGATCGCCTTGTTTATACCCCCTTTTATATTTTTTCTTCCATTTTTATTTTATTTTAAAATTTATCGTTTAAAATTAAAATACTTTAAATATAAACATGTAGTGGATTAAGTAGTAAATAACATTGTTTAATAAAAGGCAATGCAAAAAACGACAATGTAAATACGTCGGGCCCCTATTGTTGATATTACGAAATAGTAATAGGGCAATTCTAAGGCGACCGTTAAGTTGCTCGACTGCAGAATGGAAATAGATGTCGCAGGTCGACCGTGTGTGTTCTATGCTTGCACTTGTATTTGTGTATTGAACCCTTGTTCACGCACACGATGCTGTCGTTCCATTGGTGGATTGCAACCAACCAATCATATTGGTGGGTCGATCCATCCAAAATATTATAAAAGACCACTGCTGCGATTACTAAGGGCGGCAGTCTGATAGAGTACTTTTATGTAACAACACGCGAAAAAATAAGTCTTCATTATGGGAAGGACCATACGAAATAGCAAAAATTATATCAAACGAAAACAGTGTTATTAGAATCAAAAATAAAACAAGGCTTGTACACAATAACCATCTTAAGCATTTTGTCGATTAAAACTTCACACTTGTTTCTTTATTTATATATTTATTTATTTCTTTACCTTCGGCACATGCTGGAAAGTTGGTATTTATACAGCCAAAAATTTCACAACAAAACCACAATATGTACGCATGCATGATGGAACACCTGCTTTTTAGCATAATTTTCATCATCTATTATCTATATATTACATACTTCTATCATATTATATATTAAAAAAAAGAAGAGAAAATAATAAATTAGTATTTTTTTAACCTTTATTATCTATATATTACATACTATTATCATATTATATATTACCTTATACTTTAATTATATGATAAAACTACAAATATTCATTTTTGTCATATGTGATTTCATCTTAAAAAAAAAAAAACAATAAATTAATATTTATTTAACCTTTATTATCTATATATTACATACTTCTATCATATTATATATTAAAAAAAAAGAGAAAACAATAAATTAGTATTTTTCTAACCTTTATTATCTATATATTACATACTACTATCATATAATATATTACCTTATACATATAACTTTTATCGTCCACAATAAAATAAATAAATATTTTCTATATCATATCTGCAGAGTACGTACGGATTGGCTGGTGTTTGTAATAAGAAACCGATCGAGATACGATAAAGGCACTGTGATCCTTTAAGCATCTCGAGTTTCAAGCACAGCACGCAGCTCATAAATGCCGATACGATACCGAGAAACAGTTGGTGCACATGCAGATATTACGAAATACTAATATCAGCAGGAGGGCAATTCTAAGGCGACCTTTAAGTGGCTCGACTGCAGAAGGGAAATAGATGTCGCAGGTCGACCGTGTGTGTTCTATGCTTGCACTTGTATTTGTGTATTGAACCCTTGTTCATGCACTCGATGCTGTCGTTCCATTGGTGGATCGCAACCAACCAATCATATTGGTTGGTCGATCCATCCAAAATATTATAAAAGACCACTGCTGCGATTACTAAGGGCGGCAGTTGAAATCTAAGAACACTACACACAACATCACAAACCTCTTAATATAACTGACTTATAATAATAAATTGATAATAATAAACGTAATAATAAATTACATAAAGTCAATTAAGCGTTTGTGTTTAACTTAACATTCAACTCGCCCGCATACTCCCTCTTCGCCTACGGGAAAGCACGGGGAATATGCGTTACAAAAATTTGGGTGGTATGCCTGAGGAGCAGCTAACGAAAAGACAAAAGGAGTCCGTAGCATGGGCGAAGTTGACTGCGGAAGGTGGAAAAAATCCCGCCAAGGACCTAGGGCCGAAAAGGCAAAGGTCTCAGGAAGAGGTTGAAGCCGGAAGCAGCAAACAAGCTAAGGTGCAAGCGGTGACTCCACCGGTGTCTCTTAAGACGCACAAGACATCGTCATCGTCAAAGAGCATGGGCTGATGCAAGCCGTCATTGACAATAGTCAAGAGGATGGGAGCGGGGAAAATGAAAATCGGTGTTCAACGCGCTAAACTCCATTTTCTTAAAGGTTCTGAGAGAGAATCCGGGACCTCCCCCTTCCTGCAGAGATGCAGGTTGGTATCAGGGACGCGTCAAGCTGACGACGTGTTCAGATCGGAGATCGGTTGATCTCTATAAAAAAACGGTTGCCGAAGTGGGTGAAGTGTGGCCAGGAGCAAAGCTTGCGGCCGTAAGCAGGGAAGAAATTCCTAGCAGGCCAAGGGCGCGCGTCTGGCTTCCTACCGAACGTGCCGACGATAAAGCTGTAATAGAGATAATCGCAGCCATAAATCCAGACCTTCCGGCATCAAACTGGAAGATTGTGAAACAGGAGGAGGCTAAGGGTAACTTTAGATTATAAACTATGGTAATCAACAAGGAATCCGTGGCTCCTCTTGCAAATACTAAGGGAGTTATCAACTTCGGTTTCGGGTCGATAACTCTCAAGGTCTATAAGGCAGACGATGTCAATAAGGGTAAAGGAGCGGACCATTCCGATCACGGGGGTCCCGACTTCGCTGTTGATATCGAGCTTACCCTAGAGGTTATTAGTCGGTCCAGCGAGTCCGCTTTAGTAACGAGTATGGGCAACCTTTTTGCCATGGAGTCTGACGAGGAAAACTTATTGGACTCTATTGAAGAAAGCACTGTCAACAAGACGGTGATTGAGTCAAAGGGGAACGAGACGGAATGTGCCGGCGGATCCTCGGAGACTGAGGTAGCATGAATGCTAACGATGGGGCGAAGGTAAGTATAAATATGTTAAACATAATTCAAATAAACCTTTACCATACCAAAACTGCTTCAGCAGCTCTTCTACTTAGATTAGCAGAAACAGGGGAAGATCTCGTCCTAATCCAAGAGCCATGGATAAATGGAGCTAGGATCTGTGGGCTCGGACTTAAAGGGTATAAAGTCCTATACTCAAGTAAGTCAGAGAAGATTAGATCTTGTATTCTGGATAAAACTAACCTGAATATATTCCTTTTATCACAATATAGTGACGGTGACATAACTGCGGCCAGCATTGAAGTCGGAAATGAAAAATTCTGGCTGGTTTTTGCATACATGGACCGGGAAAAGCAGACTCCACCAAAAATACTGGAGTATTTTTCTGATGCAGAGAAAAGGAAAATTGGGGCGATCCTAGGATGTGATGCAAACGCTCATCACACAATATGGGGCAGCACCGACGTAAATGAGAGAGGTGTCATTTTTTGAATACTTATTAAAACCTCGCTATTTGTAATATTGGGCAAGAGCCCACTTTCATAATAAAGAATAGGCGAGAAGTACTCGATGTAACTCTCGTATCAGACTTTGTAGCGTATAAGGTGAGAGAATGAAAGGTTGCAAAAGAACACTCATTCTCAGACCATCGCTATTTAATCTTCAAGCTAGATATCAAACCTGCCCTTCGTGAGTCCTTTAGAAATAAGAAAAGGGCAAACTGGGGTATCTATAGGGATATGCTAGCGAAACTATTACCGGTGGCTCCAAAGCCACCAGTCACTATAGAAGAGATAGATACCATGGTAGACACTGTAACAGGTGCCATGAATCGCTCCTTCGATGCTGTCTGCCCTGTGATAAAACCAAGGGGCAAACAAAAGCCAACTTGGTGGTCCGCGGAGTTAGGGACCTATCAGAAGGCAAGCAGGAAAGCATTCAATAAGGCCAAAAGAACGGGACTGGCTCTGGACTGGGAATCCTACAAGGAACACCTCAGGAATTATAAGAGGGAATTGAGAAAGGCGCATAGGAAGTCTTGAAGGCTCTTCTGTGATAAGATGGAAGGGGCCTCGGAGACCTCTCGTCTACGAAAGATTCTCTCTATGATAAAAACCACTCCACGAAACGAAAGAGATCGGGAGCAAACCGCGAATCCAGTGGGCGATAAGCGGTTTCAAACCATTCAAATCGGCTGGCCCAGATGGGATAATCCCTGCGGAAATTCAGAATAACTCGGAGTTGATACTCCCATGGTTAGAGGCAATTTTCACAGGGTGTATAAAGCTAACGTACATTCCTAGAGCTTGGAAGGAAGTCAAGGTAGTTTTTATACCGAAGGCGGGTAAAAGCTCACATGGCTACCCAAAAGACCTGAGACCTATTTGAAAACCCTGGAAAGACTGAAAGATGTTCATATAAGGGCTTAGGTAAAACCTAGCAGTTGGGCAAAGTCCCAACATGCTTACTGCATGGGGAAGTCTGTAGACACAGCTTTACACACCTTAGTAAGCACAATTGAGAAATCAATATACTCCCAGAGGTATACACTAGTAGCATTCTTGGATATCGAGGGTGCCTTCAACAACGTTAAAATAGAGGCAATCTGTAAAGGACTGTCAGACCTAGATGTGGACTACCCTACAAGCAAACTAATCAATCATATGCTTCTAGGCAGGATTATTAGTGCGGAGCTGGGTGGTTCCATCTTAAAAAGGCAGGCAGTTAGAGGAACACCGCAAGGAGGTGTATTATCCCTTCTACTCTGGAATATAGTAATCAACGAATTACTGTTGAAACTGGAAGGAGAGGGGATAAAAGTGGTAGCGTATGCTGATGATGTAGCGTTAGCTGTCTCAGGAAAATACCTCAGAACGATTAAGGAGGTTATGAAAAATGCCCTCCTAGTCGTTAAAGAATGGGCAAATAAAAGCGGTCTGGGCGTCAACCCGAATAAGACAGAGCTTGTCCTCTTCCCCAGGAAATATAAAATTCCAACAGTTGATCCTCCAACACTAAATGATACCCCCTTAGTTTTTTCTGATAGAGCAAGACTGTTAGCTGTCAGTGGAGAAGTCTTCAAAAAGCTTCCACCATAACTAAATCGCTAAAGCAGGAGCTGACGAAACTGGATTACATAACACCAATGTTATGCTTTCAAAAAGGTTTTCGGATAACAATACCCTCCAAAAAGGACTGGAAAAGTGGATCCGTAACCGACAACGAAACAATACAGTTTTTCACTAGACGGTAAAGTTTGCCTTCTGTGACAAACTGAAAGTAAGCATCTCTGTCCGTCTACCTGATCGCTCCAGCGTATACCAGGCTGAGGTGATAGCGATTGAAGAGGTAATGAGCTGGCTGAAGCATAATGTATTATCCTCAAAGAAGATTAACATTTATGTGGACAGTCAGGCAGCCATAAAATCTTTGGAGGCGGTCTCACTGAAATCTAAGGTGGCGTTGAGCTGTCACTCCTCTCTTAACGAGATGAGTGAGCAGTTCAATATAAGGATCATATGGGTCCCGGGCCACATGGATGTGGGGAAACACCGACACTTGAAATATTTCAAGACAGGTCTGGACGAAGCTGGACTTGAAGCGCTCAACTGCGCTTATTTCGCTACAAAGACGTTAACTAAGAACAGTTGTAGGGATAATGACAGGAAACTGCCTTCTAGGGGGAAACACGCGAGAAGGATGGGTGTCGAATATAATGACTTCTGCAGAGGTTGCATGGACGAGGAGGAGGAAGAGAGCGAGATATACTCCGATTCATTAAGAATTCTGAATGGATCTTCTGAAAAGGGGAAAGGTATAAGATCCTGTGGTAACACGCGAATGGTCTAAGTGAACATTAGCTGCACCGCAACCTAACCTAACCTAATCTAATTTCTAAAGGGATTCGTATGAAATTAGGTATGTAGGACAAAGATGCGACTATAAGACTTGTTCCTATGGAAATTATGGGATCTGTCCAATAGGGTCTGGAATTTTGGGGACCAAGCAATTTCTCACGCAACTCGTATGAAATTCGGTATGTAGGACTAAGATGCGACTTTAAGACTCTTCCTATGGAAATTTTGGGATAGGGCCAAAAGGGTCTGGATTTTTGGGGACCAAGCAATTTCTCAAGCGACTTGTATGAAATTCGGCTAAGATGCGACTTTAAAACTTGTTCCTATTGAAATTCTGGGATCTGGCCAAAATTTTGGGGACCAAGCAATTTATCAATGGATGAAATTTTTGGGACCAAGCAATGATATGAAATTCGGTATGTAGGACTAAGATTTGGCTATAAGACTTATTCCTCTGGAAATTTTGGGATCCGGCCAAAAGGTCTGGAATTTTGGTGACCAAGCAATTTCTAAAGCGATTCGTATGAAATTCGGTATGCAGGACTAAGATGCGACTATTAGTCTTGTTCCTATGGAAATTCTAGAATAGGGCCAATAAGGTCTGGAATTTTGTGGATTGTGGATTATGGGAATATGGGAACATGCGACTATAAAACTTCTTCCTATGGAAATTCTGGGATCTGGCCAATAGGGTCCTGAATTTTGGAGACTAAGTGATATCTCAACCGATGGAATTTTTGGGACCAAGAAATTTATCAATGGATGAAATTTTTGGGACCAAGCAATGATATGAAATTCGGTATGTAGGACTAAGATTTGGCTATAAGACTTATTCCTCTGGAAATTTTGGGATCCGGCCAAAAGGTCTGGAATTTTGGTGACCAAGCAATTTCTAAAGCGATTCGTATGAAATTCGGTATGTAGGACTACGATGCGACTATAAGAATTCTGGGATAGGCCAATAGAGTCTGGTATTGTGTTGATCAAGCAATTTTTCAATCCGGGATAGGGCCAATAGAAAAAAAAATAAAAATAAAAAACCTAAGTCGTACGCGTTTTTCGGAATTAAATTTTTATTTTTTTAATTGTTTTTTTTAATCTTAAGAATTTAAAACAAAACCAAATTTACAAATCTTCATCAAGGGCCCAAATTGGAGGTTTCTCCGGTGAAATTGGTCAAGCTACGAGGAACCGCAGAGAATCTTCAAAAGATCCATTTGAGTCCAGCTTTTTCGCTCATTCTTGGTGCAATGTTTGTCGTTGGAGCTTATCGGCTTGATAGTTGTGCGTGCCTGTTTCGTTTGTTAGGCCTGGTACTACAAACGAGTCCGGTACAATTCACTGTCGAGTTGTGGGAATTCAAAAAAGAAGTCAGCTAGTTCCTGAAAGACCGAATTTTTTAATGGAGGTTCCAAGAATTTTGAAGGCTCACGTATGTCATTTTTTTGTAATATTTTCTGGGTCAAGGTTTTTCGAAGTTTTCCTTGACCATGAATTCATGCATAAAAACATTTGGACTCGCGTCGTTTTTATTTCGTGATCGTTTTTCCGTATTGCTTTTTTCAATGAATCAGGGAGAATTCCGAGAAAATAATTGGAAACCGGCTACAAACGTGAGGAATGTGATATATTGTAAATCACATTTCTTCGATGTAATTCTTAACTTTATAAAAGAGCATAGCCCACCTTATTGCCGTGGCGCGAGTCATTCAGGGAGTATTCCCTTGGCAATAAGTTTAAATATATAAAAAAAAACAAAAAAAAAGGAGTCTGGAATTTTGTGGACCCTGCAATTTCTCAAGCGATTCGTTTGAAATTCGATATGTAGGGCTAAGATGCGACTATAAGCCTTGTTCCTATGGAAATTATGGGATCTGTCCAATAGGGTCTGGAATTTTGGGGACCAAGCAATTTCTCACGCGATTCGTATGAAATTCGGTATGTAGGACTAAGATGCGACTATAAGACTTGTTCCTGGGATAGGGCCAATAGGGTGTGGATTTTTGGGGACCAAGCAATTTCACAAACGACTCGTATGAAATTCGGTATGTAGGACTAAGATGCGACTGTTAAACTTGATCCTTTGGAAATTCTGGGATCTGGCCAATAGGGTCTGGATTTTTTGGGACCAAGCAATTTCTCAAGCGATTCGTATTACATTCGGTACGCAGCACTAAGATGCGACTATAAGACTTGTTTCTATGGAAATTCTGGAATAGGGCCAATAAGGTCTGGAATTTTGTGGACTAAGCAATTTCTCAAGCGACTCGTATGAAATTCGGTATGTAGGACTAAGATGCGACTATTAAACTTGTTCCTATCGAAATTCTGGGATAGGGCCAATAGGGTCTGGATTTTTGAGGACCAAGCAATTTCCCAAGCGATTCGTGTGAAATTCGGTATGTAGGACTAAGATGCGACTATAACACTTGTTCCTATCGAAACTCTGGGATAGGGCCAATAGGGTCTGGATTTTTGAGGACCAAGCAATTTTTTAATCGACTCGTATGAAATTCGGTATGTAGGACTAAAATGCGACTGTTTAACTTTATCCTTTGGAAATTCTGGGATCTGGCCAATAGGGTCTGGATTTTTGGGGACCAAGCAATTTCTCAAGCGATTCGTATGAAATTAGGTTAGTAGGACTAAGATGCGACTTTCTGAGATCTGGCCAATAGGGTCTTGAATTTTGGGGACTAACAGATTTCTCAAGCGACTTGTATGAAATTCGGTATGTAGGACAAAGATGCGACTATTAAACTTGTTCCTTTGGAAATTCTGAAATCTGGCCAATAGGGTCTGAAATTTTGGAGATCAAGCAATTCCTCAAGCGATTCGTATGAAATTTTAAGTACTAAGATGCAACCATAAGAATTCTGGATTAGAGCCAATAGAGTCTGGAATTTTGTGGACCGAGCAAATTCTCAAGCGGTTCGTATGAAATTTGGTATGTAGGACTAAGATTTGGCTATAAGACTTGTTCCGATGGAAATTTTGGGATCCGGCCAATAAGGTCTGGAATTTTGGGGACCAAGCAATTTCTCACGCGATTCGTATGAAATTCGGTATGTAGGACTAAGATGCACTTAAAAGACTTGTTTCTATGAAAATTCTGGCATAGGGCCAATATGGTCTGGAATTTTGTGGACTGTGGATTATGGGAATATGGGAACATGCGACTATAAAACTTCTTCCTATGGAAATTCTGGGATCTGGCCAATAGGGTCCTGAATTTTGGAGACCAAGCAATTCCTCAAGCGATTCGTATGAAATTCTAAGGACTAAGATGCAACCATAAGAATTCTGGATTAGAGCCAATAGAGTCTGGAATTTTGTGGACCGAGCAAATTCTCAAGCGGTTCGTATGAAATTCGGTATGTAGGACTAAGATTTGGCTATAAGACTTGTTCCGATGGAAATTTGGGATCCGGCCAATAAGGTCTGGAATTTTGTGGACCAAGCAATTTTTCAAGCGATTCGTATGAAATTAGGTATGTAGGACCAAGCTATTTCTCACGCGAATTGTATAAAATTCGGTATGTAGGACTAAGATGCGACTATAAGTCTTGTTCCTTTGGAAATTCTGAAATCTGATGCGAATAAGATGCGAATAAGATGCGAATAAGATGCGAATAAGATGCGAGTATAGGACTTGTTCTTATGGATATTCTGGGATAGGGCCAATAGAAAAAAAAATTAAAAAAAATAAAAACCTAAATCGTACGCGTTTTTCGGAATTGAATTTTTATTTTTTTTAATTGTTTTTATTTTAATCTTAAGAATTTAAAACAAAACCAAATTTACAAATCTTCATTCAAGGGCCCGAATTGGAGGTTTCTCCGGTGAAATTGGTCAAGCTACGAGGAACCGCAGAGAATCTTTAAAAGATCCATTTGAGTCCAGCTTTTTCGCTCATTCTTGGTGCAATGTTTGTCGTTGGAGCTTATCGGCTTGATAGTTGTGCGTGCCTGTTTCGTTTGTTAGGCCTGGTACTACAAACGAGTCCGGTACAATTCACTGTCGAGTTGTGGGAATTTAAAAAAGAAGTAAGTAAGTTCCTGAAAGACCGAATTTTTTAATGGAGGTTCCAAGAATTTTGAAGGCTCACGTATGTCATTTTTTTGTAATATTTTCTTGTTTAAGGTTTATTGTAGTTTTCCTTGACCATGAATTCATGCATAAAAACATTTGGACTCGCGTTGTTTTTATTTCGTGATCGTTTTTCCGTATTGCTTTTTTCAATGAATCAGGGAGAATTCCGAGAAAATAATTGGAAACCGGCTACAAACGTGATATATTGTAAATTACATTTCTCCGATGTAATTCTTAATTTTATAAAAGAGCCTAGCCCACCTTATTGCCGTGGCGCAAGTCATTCAGGGAGTATTCCCTTGGCAATAAGTTTAAAATATATAAAGTATATAAAAAAAAACAAAAAAAAAAAAGAAGTCTGGAATTTTGTGGACCATGCAATTTCTCAAGCGATTCGTTTGAAATTCGATATGTAGGGCTAAGATGCGACTATAAGCCTTGTTCCTATGGAAATTATGGGATCTGTCCAATAGGATCTGGAATTTTGGGGACCAAGCAATTTCTAACACGATTCGTATGAAATTAGGTGTGTAGGACTAAGATGCGACTATAAGACTTGTTCCTGGGATAGGGCCAATAGGGTGTCGATTTTTGGGGACCAAGCAATTTCTCAAACGACTCGTATGAAATTCGGTATGTAGGACTAAGATGCGACTGTTAAACTTGATCCTTTGGAAATTCTGGGATCTGGCCAATAGGGTCTGGATTTTTGGGGACCAAGCAATTTCTCAAGGGATTCGTATTACATTCGGTACGTAGGACTAAGATGCGACTATAAGACTTGGTTCTATGGAAATTCTGGGATAGGGCCAATAAGGTCTGGAATTTTGTGGACTAAGCAATTTCTCAAACGACTCGTATGAAATTCGGTATGTAGGACTAAGATGCGACTATTAAACTTGTTCCTATCGAAATTCTGGGATAGGGCCAATAGGGTCTGGATTTTTGAGGACCAATCAATTTCCCAAGCGATTCGTTTGAAATTCGGTATGTAGGACTAAGATGCGACTATAACACTTGTTCCTATCGAAACTCTGGGATAGGGCCAATAGGGTGTGGATTTTTGGGGACCAAGCAATTTCTCAAACGACTCGTATGAAATTCGGTATGTAGGACTAAGATGCGACTGTTAAACTTGATCCTTTGGAAATTCTGGGATCTGGCCAATAGGGCCTGGATTTTTGGGGACCAAGCAATTTCTCAAGCGATTCGTATTACATTCGGTACGCAGGACTAAGATGCGACTATAAGACTTGTTTCTTTGGAAATTCTGGGATAGGGCCAATAAGGTCTGGAATTTTGTGGACTAAGCAATTTCTCAAACGACTTGTATGAAATACGGTATGTAGGACTAAGATGCGACTATTAAACTTGTTCCTATCGAAATTCTGGGATAGGGCCATTAAAGTCTGGAATTTTGTGGACCAAGCAATTTTTCAAGCGATTCGTATGAAATTAGGTTAGTAGGACTAAGATGCGACTTTCTGAGATCTGGCCAATAGGGTCTGGATTTTTGGGGACAAAGCAATTTCTCAAGCGATTCGTATTAAATTCGGTATGCAGGACTAAGATGCGACTATAAGACTTGTTTCTATGGAAATTCTGGGATAGGGCCAATAAAGTCTGGAATTTTGTGGACCAAGTAATTTCTCAAACGACTCGTATGAAATTTGGTATGTAGGACTAAGATGCGACTATTAAACTTGTTCCTATCGAAATTCTGGGATAGGGCCAATAAAGTCTGGAATTTTGTGGACCAAGCAATTTTTCAAGCGATTCGTATGAAATTAGGTTAGTAGGACTAAGATGCGACTTTCTGATATCTGGCCAATAGGGTCTGGATTTTTGGGGACAAAGCAATTTCTCAAGCGATTCGTATTAAATTCGGTATGTAGGGCTAAGATGCGACTATAAGCCTTGTTCCTATGGAAATTATGGGATCTGTCCAATAGGATCTGGAATTTTGGGGACCAAGCAATTTCTAACACGATTCGTTTGAAATTCGATATGTAGGGCTAAGATGCGACTATAAGCCTTGTTCCTATGGAAATTATGGGATCTGTCCAATAGGGTCTGGAATTTTGGGGACCAAGCAATTTCTCACGCGATTCGTATGAAATTCGGTATGTAGGACTAAGATGCGACTATAAGACTTGTTCCTGGGATAGGGCCAATAGGGTGTGGATTTTTGGGGACCAAGCAATTTCTCAAACGACTCGTATGAAATTCGGTATGTAGGACTAAGATGCGACTGTTAAACTTGATCCTTTGGAAATTCTGGGATCTGTCCAATAGGGTCTGGAATTTTGGGGACCAAGCAATTTCTCACGCGATTCGTATGAAATTCGGTATGTAGGACTAAGATGCGACTATAAGACTTGTTCCTGGGATAGGGCCAATAAGGTCTGGAATTTTGTGGACTAAGCAATTTCTCAAACGACTCGTATGAAATTCGGTATGTAGGACTAAGATGCGACTATTAAACTTGTTCCTATCGAAATTCTGGGATAGGGCCAATAAAGTCTGGAATTTTGTGGACCAAGCAATTTTTCAAGCGATTCGTATGAAATTAGGTTAGTAGGACTAAGATGCGACTTTCTGGGATCTGGCCAATAGGGTCTGGATTTTTGGGGACAAAGCAATTTCTCAAGCGATTCGTATTAAATTCGGTATGCAGGACTAAGATGCGACTATAAGACTTGTTTCTATGGAAATTCTGGGATAGGGCCAATAAGGTCTGGAATTTTGTGGACCAAGCAATTTTTCAAGCGATTCGTATGAAATTAGGTTAGTAGGACTAAGATGCGACTTTCTGAGATCTGGCCAATAGGGTCTTGAATTTTGGGGACTAAGCAATTTCTCAAGCGACTTGTATGAAATTCGGTAAGTAGGACTAAGATGCGACTATTATTTTGGAGATCAAGCAATTCCTCCAGCGATTCGTATGAAATTCTAAGGACTAAGATGCAACCATAAGAATTCTGGATTAGAGCTAATAGAGTCTGGAATTTTGTGGACTAAGCAATTTCTCAAACGACTCGTGTGAAATTCGGTATGTAGGACTAAGATGCGACTATAACACTTGTTCCTATCGAAACTCTGGGATAGGGCCAATAGGGTCTGGATTTTTTAGGACCAAGCAATTTCTTAAGCGACTCGTATGAAATTCGGTATGTAGGACTAAAATGCGACTGTTAAACTTTATCCTTTGGAAATTCTGGGATCTGGCCAATAGGGTCTGGATTTTTGGCGACCAAGCAATTTTTCAAGCGATTCGTATTAAATTCGGTATGCAGGACTAAGATGCGACTATAAGACTTGTTTCTATGGAAATTCTGGGATAGGGCCAATAAAGTCTGGAATTTTGTGGACCAAGCAATTTTTGAAGCGATTCGTATGAAATTAGGTTAGTAGGACTAAGATGCGACTTTCTGAGATCTGGCCAATAGGGTCTTGAATTTTGGGGACTAAGCAATTTCTCAAGCGACTTGTATGAAATTCGGTAAGTAGGACTAAGATGCGACTATTATTTTGGAGATCAAGCAATTCCTCCAGCGATTCGTATGAAATTCTAAGGACTAAGATGCAACCATAAGAATTCTGGATTAGAGCTAATAGAGTCTGGAATTTTGTGGACTAAGCAATTTCTCAAACGACTCGTGTGAAATTCGGTATGTAGGACTAAGATGCGACTATAACACTTGTTCCTATCGAAACTCTGGGATAGGGCCAATAGGGTCTGGATTTTTGAGGACCAAGCAATTTCTTAAGCGACTCGTATGAAATTCGGTATGTAGGTCTAAAATGCGAATGTTAAACTTTATCCTTTGGAAATTCTGGGATCTGGCCAATAGGGTTTTGGAGATCAAGCAATTTCTCAAGCGATTCGTATGAAATTCTAAGGACTAAGATGCAACCATAAGAATTCTGGATTAGAGCTAATAGGGTCTGGAATTTTGTGGACCGAGCAAATTCTCAAGCGGTTCGTATTAAATTCGGTATGTAGGACTAAGATTTGGCTATAAGACTTGTTCCGATGGAAATTTTGGGATCCGGCCAATAAGGTCTGGAATTTTGGGGACCAAGCAATTTCTCACGCGATTCGTATGAAATTCGGTATGTAGGACTAAGATGCGCTTAAAAGACTTGTTCCTATGAAAATTCTGGCATAGGGCCAATATGGTCTGGAATTTTGTGGACTGTGGATTATGGGAATATGGGAACATGGGACTATAAAACTTCTTCCTATGGAAATTCTGGTATCTGGCCAATAGGGTCCTGAATTTTGGAGACCAAGCAATTCCTCAAGCGATTCGTATGAAATTCGGTATGTAGGACTAAGATGCGACTATAAGACTTGTTCCTGGGATAGGGCCAATAAGGTCTGGAATTTTGTGGACTAAGCAATTTCTCAAACGACTCGTATGAAATTCGGTATGTAGGACTAAGATGCGACTGTTAAACTTGATCCTTTGGAAATTCTGGGATCTGTCCAATAGGGTCTGGAATTTTGGGGACCAAGCAATTTCTCACGCGATTCGTATGAAATTCGGTATGTAGGACTAAGATGCGACTATAAGACTTGTTCCTGGGATAGGGCCAATAAGGTCTGGAATTTTGTGGACTAAGCAATTTCTCAAACGACTCGTATGAAATTCGGTATGTAGGACTAAGATGCGACTGTTAAACTTGATCCTTTGGAAATTCTGGGATCTGGCCAATAGGGTCTGGATTTTTGGGGACCAAGCAATTTCTCAAGCGATTCGTATTACATTCGGTACGCAGGACTAAGATGCGACTATAAGACTTGTTTCTTTGGAAATTCTGGGATAGGGCCAATAAGGTCTGGAATTTTGTGGACTAAGCAATTTCTCAAACGACTTGTATGAAATACGGTATGTAGGACTAAGATGCGACTATTAAACTTGTTCCTATCGAAATTCTGGGATAGGGCCATTAAAGTCTGGAATTTTGTGGACCAAGCAATTTTTCAAGCGATTCGTATGAAATTAGGTTAGTAGGACTAAGATGCGACTTTCTGATATCTGGCCAATAGGGTCTGGATTTTTGGGGACAAAGCAATTTCTCAAGCGATTCGTATTAAATTCGGTATGTAGGGCTAAGATGCGACTATAAGCCTTGTTCCTATGGAAATTATGGGATCTGTCCAATAGGATCTGGAATTTTGGGGACCAAGCAATTTCTAACACGATTCGTTTGAAATTCGATATGTAGGGCTAAGATGCGACTATAAGCCTTGTTCCTATGGAAATTATGGGATCTGTCCAATAGGGTCTGGAATTTTGGGGACCAAGCAATTTCTCACGCGATTCGTATGAAATTCGGTATGTAGGACTAAGATGCGACTATAAGACTTGTTCCTGGGATAGGGCCAATAGGGTGTGGATTTTTGGGGACCAAGCAATTTCTCAAACGACTCGTATGAAATTCGGTATGTAGGACTAAGATGCGACTGTTAAACTTGATCCTTTGGAAATTCTGGGATCTGTCCAATAGGGTCTGGAATTTTGGGGACCAAGCAATTTCTCACGCGATTCGTATGAAATTCGGTATGTAGGACTAAGATGCGACTATAAGACTTGTTCCTGGGATAGGGCCAATAAGGTCTGGAATTTTGTGGACTAAGCAATTTCTCAAACGACTCGTATGAAATTCGGTATGTAGGACTAAGATGCGACTATTAAACTTGTTCCTATCGAAATTCTGGGATAGGGCCAATAAAGTCTGGAATTTTGTGGACCAAGCAATTTTTCAAGCGATTCGTATGAAATTAGGTTAGTAGGACTAAGATGCGACTTTCTGGGATCTGGCCAATAGGGTCTGGATTTTTGGGGACAAAGCAATTTCTCAAGCGATTCGTATTAAATTCGGTATGCAGGACTAAGATGCGACTATAAGACTTGTTTCTATGGAAATTCTGGGATAGGGCCAATAAGGTCTGGAATTTTGTGGACCAAGCAATTTTTCAAGCGATTCGTATGAAATTAGGTTAGTAGGACTAAGATGCGACTTTCTGAGATCTGGCCAATAGGGTCTTGAATTTTGGGGACTCAGCAATTTCTCAAGCGACTTGTATGAAATTCGGTATGTAGGACTAAGATGCGACTATTATTTTGGAGATCAAGCAATTCCTCCAGCGATTCGTATGAAATTCTAAGGACTAAGATGCAACCATAAGAATTCTGGATTAGAGCTAATAGAGTCTGGAATTTTGTGGACTAAGCAATTTCTCAAACGACTCGTGTGAAATTCGGTATGTAGGACTAAGATGCGACTATAACACTTGTTCCTATCGAAACTTTGGGATAGGGCCAATAGGGTCTGGATTTTTGAGGACCAAGCAATTTCTTAAGCGACTCGTATGAAATTCGGTATGTAGGACTAAAATGCGACTGTTAAACTTTATCCTTTGGAAATTCTGGGATCTGGCCAATAGGGTCTGGATTTTTGGCGACCAAGCAATTTTTCAAGCGATTCGTATTAAATTCGGTATGCAGGACTAAGATGCGACTATAAGACTTGTTTCTATGGAAATTCTGGGATAGGGCCAATAAAGTCTGGAATTTTGTGGACCAAGCAATTTTTGAAGCGATTCGTATGAAATTAGGTTAGTAGGACTAAGATGCGACTTTCTGAGATCTGGCCAATAGGGTCTTGAATTTTGGGGACTAAGCAATTTCTCAAGCGACTTGTATGAAATTCGGTAAGTAGGACTAAGATGCGACTATTATTTTGGAGATCAAGCAATTCCTCCAGCGATTCGTATGAAATTCTAAGGACTAAGATGCAACCATAAGAATTCTGGATTAGAGCTAATAGAGTCTGGAATTTTGTGGACTAAGCAATTTCTCAAACGACTCGTGTGAAATTCGGTATGTAGGACTAAGATGCGACTATAACACTTGTTCCTATCGAAACTCTGGGATAGGGCCAATAGGGTCTGGATTTTTGAGGACCAAGCAATTTCTTAAGCGACTCGTATGAAATTCGGTATGTAGGACTAAAATGCGACTGTTAAACTTTATCCTTTGGAAATTCTGGGATCTGGCCAATAGGGTCTGAAATTTTGGAGATCAAGCAATTCCTCAAGCGATTCGTATGAAATTCTAAGGACTAAGATGCAACCATAAGAATTCTGGATTAGAGCTAATAGAGTCTGGAATTTTGTGGACCGAGCAAATTCTCAAGCGGTTCGTATTAAATTCGGTATGTAGGACTAAGATTTGGCTATAAGACTTGTTCCGATGGAAATTTTGGGATCCGGCCAATAAGGTCTGGAATTTTGGGGACCAAGCAATTTCTCACGCGATTCGTATGAAATTCGGTATGTAGGACTAAGATGCGCTTAAAAGACTTGTTCCTATGAAAATTCTGGCATAGGGCCAATATGGTCTGGAATTTTGTGGACTGTGGATTATGGGAATATGGGAACATGGGACTATAAAACTTCTTCCTATGGAAATTCTGGTATCTGGCCAATAGGGTCCTGAATTTTGGAGACCAAGCAATTCCTCAAGCGATTCGTATAAAATTCTAAGTACTAAGATGCAACCATAAGAATTCTGGATTAGAGCCAATAGAGTCTGGAATTTTGTGGACCGAGTAAATTCGGTATGTAGGACTAAGATTTGGCTATAAGACTTGTTCCGATGGAAATTTTGAGATCCGGCCAATAAGGTCTGGAATTTTGGGGACCAAGCAATTTCTCACGCGATTCGTATGAAATTCGGTATGTAGGACTAAGATGCGCTTAAAAGACGTGTTCCTATGAAAATTCTGGCATAGGGCCAATATGGTCTGGAATTTTGTGGACTGTGGATTATGGGAATATGGGAACATGGGACTATAAAACTTCTTCCTAAGGAAATTCTGGTATCTGGCCAATAGGGTCCTGAATTTTGGAGACCAAGCAATTCCTCAAGCGATTCGTATGAAATTCTAAGGACTAAGATGCAACCATAAGAATTCTGGATTAGAGCCAATAGAGCCTGGAATTTTGTGGACCGAGCAAATTCTCAAGCGGTTCGTATGAAATTCGGTATGTAGGACTAAGATTTGGCTATAAGACTTGTTCCGATGGAAATTTGGGATCCGGCCAATAAGGTCTGGAATTTTGTGGACCAAGCAATTTTTCAAGCGATTCGTATGAAATTAGGTATGTAGGACCAAGCTATTTCTCACGCGATTGTATAAAATTCGGTTTGTAGGACTAAGATGCGACTAAAAAACTTGTTCCTATGGAAATTCTGACATAGGGCCAATATGGTCTGGAAGTTTGTGGATTGTGGATTATGGGAATATGGGAACATGCGACTATAAAACTTCTTCCTATGGAAATTCTGGGATCTGGCCAATAGGGTCCTGAATTTTAGAGACCAAGTGATATCTCAACCGATGGAATTTTTGGGACCAAGAAATTTCTTAAGCGATTCGTATGAAATTCGGTATGTAGGACTACGATGCGACTATAAGAATTCTGGGATAGGCCAATAGAGTCTGGTATTGTGTTGATCAAGCAATTTTTCAATCCGTTCGTATGAAATTCGGTATGTAGGACTAAGATTCGTATATAAGACTTGTTCCTATGCCAATTCTGGGATCCGGCCAATAGGGTCTGGAATTTTGGGGACCAATCAATTTCTCAAGCGATTCGTATGAAATTCGCTATGTATGAATAAGATGCGACTATAGGACTTGTTCTTATGGATATTCTGGGATAGGGCCAATAGAAAAAAAAATTAAAAAAATAAAAACCTAAGTCGTACGCGTTTTTCGGAATTGAATTTTTATTTTTTTTTAATTGTTTTTATTTTAATCTTAAGAATTTAAAACAAAACCAAATTTACAAATCTTCATTCAAGGGCCCGAATTGGAGGTTTCTCCGGTGAAATTGGTCAAGCTACGAGGAACCGCAGAGAATCTTCAAAAGATCCATTTGAGTCCAGCTTTTTCGCTCATTCTTGGTGCAATGTTTGTCGTTGGAGCTTATCGGCTTGATAGTTGTGCGTGCCTGTTTCGTTTGTTAGGCCTGGTACTACAAACGAGTCCGGTACAATTCACTGTCGAGTTGTGGGAATTTAAAAAAGAAGTAAGTAAGTTCCTGAAAGACCGAATTTTTTAATGGAGGTTCCAAGAATTTTGAAGGCTCACGTATGTCATTTTTTTGTAATATTTTCTTGGTCAAGGTTTATTGTAGTTTTCCTTGACCATGAATTCATGCATAAAAACATTTGGACTCGCGTCGTTTTTATTTCGTGATCGTTTTTCCGTATTGCTTTTTTCAATGAATCAGGGAGAATTCCGAGAAAATAGTTGGAAACCGGCTACAAACGTGAGGAATGTGATATATTGTAAATCACATTTCTCCGATGTAATTCTTAATTTTATAAAAGAGCCTAGCCCACCTTATTGCCGTGGCGCAAGTCATTCAGGGAGTATTCCCTTGGCAATAAGTTTCAAATATATAAAGTATATAAAAAAAACAAAAAAAAAAAGAAGTCTGGAATTTTGTGGACCATGCAATTTCTCAAGCGATTCGTTTGAAATTCGATATGTAGGGCTAAGATGCGACTATAACCCTTGTTCCTATGGAAATTATGGGATATGTCCAATAGGGTCTGGAATTTTGGGGACCAAGCAATTTCTCACGCGATTCGTATGAAATTCGGTATGTAGGACTAAGATGCGACTATAAGACTTGTTCCTGGGATAGGGCCAATAGGGTGTGGATTTTTGGGGACCAAGCACTTTCTCAAACGACTCGTATGAAATTCGGTATGTAGGACTAAGATGCGACTGTTAAACTTGATCCTTTGGTAATTCTGGGATCTGTCCAATAGGGTCTGGAATTTTGGGGACCAAGCAATTTCTCACGCGATTCGTATGAAATTCGGTATGTAGGACTAAGATGCGACTATAAGACTTGTTCCTGGGATAGGGCCAATAGGGTGTGGATTTTTGGGGACCAAGCAATTTCTCAAACGACTCGTATGAAATTCGGTATGTAGGACTAAGATGCGACTGTTAAACTTGATCCTTTGGAAATTCTGGGATCTGGCCAATAGGGTCTGGATTTTTGGGGACCAAGCAATTTCTCAAGCGATTCGTATTACATTCGGTACGCAGGACTAAGGGTCTGGATTTTTGGGGACAAAGCAATTTCTCAAGCGATTCGTATTAAATTCGGTATGTAGGGCTAAGATGCGACTATAAGCCTTGTTCCTATGGAAATTATGGGATCTGTCCAATAGGATCTGGAATTTTGGGGACCAAGCAATTTCTAACACGATTCGTTTGAAATTCGATATGTAGGGCTAAGATGCGACTATAAGCCTTGTTCCTATGGAAATTATGGGATCTGTCCAATAGGGTCTGGAATTTTGGGGACCAAGCAATTTCTCACGCGATTCGTATGAAATTCGGTATGTAGGACTAAGATGCGACTATAAGACTTGTTCCTGGGATAGGGCCAATAGGGTGTGGATTTTTGGGGACCAAGCAATTTCTCAAACGACTCGTATGAAATTCGGTATGTAGGACTAAGATGCGACTGTTAAACTTGATCCTTTGGAAATTCTGGGATCTGTCCAATAGGGTCTGGAATTTTGGGGACCAAGCAATTTCTCACGAGATTCGTATGAAATTCGGTATGTAGGACTAAGATGCGACTATAAGACTTGTTCCTGGGATAGGGCCAATAAGGTCTGGAATTTTGTGGACTAAACAATTTCTCAAACGACTCGTATGAAATTCGGTATGTAGGACTAAGATGCGACTATTAAACTTGTTCCTATCAAAATTCTGGGATAGGGCCAATAAAGTCTGGAAGTTTGTGGACCATTTTTCAAGCGATTCGTATGAAATTAGGTTAGTAGGACTAAGATGCGACTTTCTGGGATCTGGCCAATAGGGTCTGGATTTTTGGGGACAAAGCAATTTCTCAAGCGATTCGTATTAAATTCGGTATGCAGGAATAAGATGCGACTATAAGACTTGTTTCTATGGAAATTCTGGGATAGGGCCAATAAGGTCTGGAATTTTGTGGACTAAGCAATTTCTCAAACGACTCGTGTTAAATTCGGTATGTAGGACTAAGATGCGACTACAACACTTGTTCCTATCGAAACTCTGGGATAGGGCCAATAGGGTCTGGATTTTTGAGGACCAAGCAATTTCTTAAGCGACTCGTATGAAATTCGGTATGTAGGACTAAGATGCGACTATAAGACTTGTTCCTGGGATAGGGCCAATAAGGTCTGGAATTTTGTGGACTAAACAATTTCTCAAACGACTCGTATGAAATTCGGTATGTAGGACTAAGATGCGACTATTAAACTTGTTCCTATCGAAATTCTGGGATATTTTGTGGACCAAGCAATTTTTCAAGCGATTCGTATGAAATTAGGTTAGTAGGACTAAGATGCGACTTTCTGAGATCTGGCCAATAGGATCTTGAATTTTGGGGACTAAGCAATTTCTCAAGCGACTTGTATGAAATTCGGTATGTAGGACTAAAATGCGACTGTTAAACTTTATCCTTTGGAAATTCTGGGATCTGGCCAATAGAGTCTGGATTTTTGGGGACCAAGCAATTTCTCAAGCGATTCGTATGAAATTCGGTATGTAGGACTAAGATGCGCTTAAAAGACTTGTTCCTATGAAAATTCTGGCATAGGGCCAATATGGTCTGGAATTTTGTGGACTGTGGATTATGGGAATATGGGAACATGGGACTATAAAACTTCTTCCTATGGAAATTCTGGTATCTGGCCAATAGGGTCCTGAATTTTGGAGACCAAGCAATTCCTCAAGCGATTCGTATGAAATTCTAAGGACTAAGATGCAACCATAAGAATTCTGGATTAGAGCCAATAGAGTCTGGAATTTTGTGGACCGAGTAAATTCGGTATGTAGGACTAAGATTTGGCTATAAGATTTGTTCCGATGGAAATTTTGAGATCCGGCCAATAAGGTCTGGAATTTTGGGGACCAAGCAATTTCTCACGCGATTCGTATGAAATTCGGTATGTAGGACTAAGATGCGCTTAAAAGACTTGTTCCTATGAAAATTCTGGCATAGGGCCAATATGGTCTGGAATTTTGTGGACTGTGGATTATGGGAATATGGGAACATGGGACTATAAAACTTCTTCCTAAGGAAATTCTGGTATCTGGCCAATAGGGTCCTGAATTTTGGAGACCAAGCAATTCCTCAAGCGATTCGTATGAAATTCTAAGGACTAAGATGCAACCATAAGAATTCTGGATTAGAGCCAATAGAGTCTGGAATTTTGTGGACCGAGCAAATTCTCAAGCGGTTCGTATGAAATTCGGTATGTAGGACTAAGATTTGGCTATAAGACTTGTTCCGATGGAAATTTGGGATCCGGCCAATAAGGTCTGGAATTTTGTGGACCAAGCAATTTTTCAAGCGATTCGTATGAAATTAGGTATGTAGGACCAAGCTATTTCTCACGCGATTGTATAAAATTCGGTTTGTAGGACTAAGATGCGACTAAAAAACTTGTTCCTATGGAAATTCTGACATAGGGCCAATATGGTCTGGAATTTTGTGGATTGTGGATTATGGGAATATGGGAACATGCGACTATAAAACTTCTTCCTATGGAAATTCTGGGATCTGGCCAATAGGGTCCTGAATTTTAGAGACCAAGTGATATCTCAACCGATGGAATTTTTGGGACCAAGAAATTTCTTAAGCGATTCGTATGAAATTCGGTATGTAGGACTACGATGCAACTATAAGAATTCTGGGATAGGCCAATAGAGTCTGGTATTGTGTTGATCAAGCAATTTTTCAATCCGTTCGTATGAAATTCGGTATGTAGCACTAAGATTCGTATATAAGACTTGTTCCTATGCCAATTCTGGGATCCGGCCAATAGGGTCTGGAATTTTGGGGACCAATCAATTTCTCAAGCGATTCGTATGAAATTCGCTATGTATGAATAAGATGCGACTATAGGACTTGTTCTTATGGATATTCTGGGATAGGGCCAATAGAAAAAAAAATTAAAAAAATAAAAACCTAAGTCGTACGAGTTTTTCGGAATTGAATTTTTATTTTTTTTAATTGTTTTTATTTTAATCTTAAGAATTTAAAACAAAACCAAATTTACAAATCTTCATTCAAGGGCCCGAATTGGAGGTTTCTCCGGTGAAATTGGTCAAGCTACGAGGAACCGCAGAGAATCTTCAAAAGATCCATTTGAGTCCAGCTTTTTCGCTCATTCTTGGTGCAATGTTTGTCGTTGGAGCTTATCGGCTTGATAGTTGTGCGTGCCTGTTTCGTTTGTTAGGCCTGGTACTACAAACGAGTCCGGTACAATTCACTGTCGAGTTGTGGGAATTCAAAAAAGAAGTCAGCTAGTTCCTGAAAGACCGAATTTTTTAATGGATGTTCCAAGAATTTTGAAGGCTCACGTATGTCATTTTTTTGTAATATTTTCTTTGTCAAGGTTTTTCGTAGTTTTCCTTGACCATGAATTCATGCATAAAAACATTTGGACTCGCGTCGTTTTTATTTCGTGATCGTTTTTCCGTATTGCTTTTTTCAATGAATCAGGGAGAATTCCGAGAAAATAATTGGAAACCGGCTACAAACGTGAGGAATGTGATATATTGTAAATCACATTTCTCCGATGTAATTCTTAATTTTATAAAAGAGCCTAGCCCACCTTATTGCCGTGGCGCAAGTCATTCAGGGAGTATTCCCTTGGCAATAAGTTTCAAATATATAAAGTATATAAAAAAAACAAAAAAAAAATGAAGTCTGGAATTTTGTGGACCATGCAATTTCTCAAGCGATTCGTTTGAAATTCGATATGTAGGGCTAAGATGCGACTATAAGCCTTGTTCCTATGGAAATTATGGGATCTGTCCAATAGGGTCTGGAATTTTGTGGACCAAGCAATTTCTCACGCGATTCGTATGAAATTCGGTATGTAGGACTAAGATGCGACTATAAGACTTGTTCCTGGGATAGGGCCAATAGGGTGTGGATTTTTGGGGACCAAGCAATTTCTCAAACGACTCGTATGAAATTCGGTATGTAGGACTAAGATGCGACTGTTAAACTTGATCCTTTGGTAATTCTGGGATCTGTCCAATAGGGTCTGGAATTTTGGGGACCAAGCAATTTCTCACGCGATTCGTATGAAATTCGGTATGTAGGACTAAGATGCGACTATAAGACTTGTTCCTGGGATAGGGCCAATAAGGTCTGGAATTTTGTGGACTAAGCAATTTCTCAAACGACTCGTATGAAATTCGGTATGTAGGACTAAGATGCGACTATTAAACTTGTTCCTATCGAAATTCTGGGATAGGGCCAATAAAGTCTGGAATTTTGTGGACCAAGCAATTTTTCAAGCGATTCGTATGAAATTAGGTTAGTAGGACCAAGATGCGACTTTCTGGGATCTGGCCAATAGGGTCTGGATTTTTGGGGACAAAGCAATTTCTCAAGCGATTCGTATTAAATTCGGTATGCAGGACTAAGATGCGACTATAAGACTTGTTTCTATGGGAATTCTGGGAAAGGGCCAATAAGGTCTGGAATTTTGTGTACTAAGCAATTTCTCAAACGACTCGTGTTAAATTCGGTATGTAGGACTAAGATGCGACTATAACACTTGTTCCTATCGAAACTCTGGGATAGGGCCAATAGGGACTGGATTTTTGAGGACAAAGCAATTTCTTAAGCGACTCGTATGAAATTCGGTATGTAGGACTAAAATGCGACTGTTAAACTTTATCCTTTGGAAATTTTTGGCGACCAAGCAATTTTTCAAGCGATTCGTATTAAATTCGGTATGCAGGACTAAGATGCGACTATAAGACTTGTTTCTTTGGAAATTCTGGGATAGGGCTAATAAAGTCTGGAATTTTGTGGACCAAGCAATTTTTCAAGCGATTCGTATGAAATTAGGTTAGTAGGACTAAGATGCGACTTTCTGAGATCTGGCCAATAGGGTCTTGAATTTTGGGGACTAAGCAATTTCTCAAGCGACTTGTATGAAATTCGGTAAGTAGGACTAAGATGCGACTATTAAACTTGTTCCTTTGGAAATCTGAAATCTGGCCAATAGGGTCTGAAATTTTGGAGATCAAGCAATTCCTCCAGCGATTCGTATGAAATTCTAAGGACTAAGATGCAACCATAAGAATTCTGGATTAGAGCTAATAGAGTCTGGAATTTTGTGGACTAAGCAATTTCTCAAACGACTCGTGTGAAATTCGGTATGTAGGACTAAGATGCGACTATAACACTTGTTCCTATCGAAACTCTGGGATAGGGCCAATAGGGTCTGGATTTTTGAGGACCAAGCAATTTCTTAAGTGACTCGTATGAAATTCGGTATGTAGGACTAAAATGCGACTGTTAAACTTTATCCTTTGGAAATTCTGGGATCTGGCCAATAGAGTCTGGATTTTTGGGGACCAAGCAATTTCTCAAGCGATTCGTATTAAATTCGGTATGCAGGACTAAGATGCGACTATAAGACTTGTTTCTATGGAAATTCTGGGATAGGGCCAATAAAGTCTTGAATTTTGTGGACCAAGCAATTTTTCAAGCGATTCGTATGAAATTAGGTTAGTAGGACTAAGATGCGACTTTCTGAGATCTGGCCAATAGGATCTTGAATTTTGGGGACTAAGCAATTTCTCAAGCGACTTGTATGAAATTCGGTATGTAGGACTAAGATGCGACTATTAAACTTGTTCCTTTGGAAATTCTGAAATCTGGCCAATAGGGTCTGAAATTTTGGAGATCAAGCAATTCCTCAAGCGATTCGTATGAAATTCTAAGGACTAAGATGCAACCATAAGAATTCTGGATTAGAGCTAATAGAGTCTGGAATTTTGTGGACCGAGCAAATTCTCAAGCGGTTCGTATTAAATTCGGTATGTAGGACTAAGATTTGGCTATAAGACTTGTTCCGATGGAAATTTTGGGATCCGGCCAATAAGGTCTGGGATTTTGGGGACCAAGCAATTTCTCACGCGATTCGTATGAAATTCGGTATGTAGGACTAAGATGCGACTATAAGACTTGTTCCTGGGATAGGGCCAATAGGGTGTGGATTTTTGGGGACCAAGCAATTTCTCAAACGACTCGTATGAAATTCGGTATGTAGGACTAAGATGCGACTGTTAAACTTGATCCTTTGGAAATTCTGGGATCTGGCCAATAGGGTCTGGATTTTTGGGGACCAAGCAATTTCTCAAGCGATTCGTATTACATTCGGTACGCAGGACTAAGATGCGACTATAAGACTTGTTTCTTTGGAAATTCTGGGATAGGGCCAATAAGGTCTGGAATTTTGTGGACTAAGCAATTTCTCAAACGACTCGTATGAAATACGGTATGTAGGACTAAGATGCGACTATTAAACTTGTTCCTATCGAAATCTGGGATATGGCCAATAAAGTCTGGAATTTTGTGGACCAAGCAATTTTTCAAGCGATTCGTATGAAATTAGGTTAGTAGGACTAAGATGCGACTTTCTGAGATCTGGCCAATAGGGTCTGGATTTTTGGGGACAAAGCAATTTCTCAAGCGATTCGTATTAAATTCGGTATGCAGGACTAAGATGCGACTATAAGACTTGTTTCTATGGAAATTCTGGGATAGGGCCAATAAAGTCTGGAATTTTGTGGACCAAGCAATTTTTCAAGCGATTCGTATGAAATTAGGTTAGTAGGACTAAGATGCGACTTTCTGGGATCTGGCCAATAGGGTCTGGATTTTTGGGGACAAAGCAATTTCTCAAGCGATTCGTATTAAATTCGGTATGCAGGACTAAGATGCGACTATTAAACTTGTTCCTATCGAAATTCTGGGATAGGGCCAATAAAGTCTGGAATTTTGTGGACCAAGCAATTTTTCAAGCGATTCGTATGAAATTAGGTTAGTAGGACTAAGATGCGACTTTCTGATATCTGGCCAATAGGGTCTGGATTTTTGGGGACAAAGCAATTTCTCAAGCGATTCGTATTAAATTCGGTATGTAGGGCTAAGATGCGACTATAAGCCTTGTTCCTATGGAAATTATGGGATCTGTCCAATAGGATCTGGAATTTTGGGGACCAAGCAATTTCTAACACGATTCGTTTGAAATTCGATATGTAGGGCTAAGATGCGACTATAAGCCTTGTTCCTATGGAAATTATGGGATCTGTCCAATAGGGTCTGGAATTTTGGGGACCAAGCAATTTCTCACGCGATTCGTATGAAATTCGGTATGTAGGACTAAGATGCGACTATAAGACTTGTTCCTGGGATAGGGCCAATAGGGTGTGGATTTTTGGGGACCAAGCAATTTCTCAAACGACTCGTATGAAATTCGGTATGTAGGACTAAGATGCGACTGTTAAACTTGATCCATTGGAAATTCTGGGATCTGTCCAATAGGGTCTGGAATTTTGGGGACCAAGCAATTTCTCACGCGATTCGTATGAAATTCGGTATGTAGGACTAAGATGCGACTATAAGACTTGTTCCTGGGATAGGGCCAATAAGGTCTGGAATTTTGTGGACTAAACAATTTCTCAAACGACTCGTATGAAATTCGGTATGTAGGACTAAGATGCGACTATTAAACTTGTTCCTATCGAAATTCTGGGATAGGGCCAAAAAAGTCTGGAATTTTGTGGACCAAGCAATTTTTCAAGCGATTCGTATGAAATTAGGTTAGTAGGACTAAGATGCGACTTTCTGGGATCTGGCCAATAGGGTCTGGATTTTTGGGGACAAAGCAATTTCTCAAGCGATTCGTATTAAATTCGGTATGCAGGACTAAGATGCGACTATAAGACTTGTTTCTATGGAAATTCTGGGATAGGGCCAATAAGGTCTGGAATTTTGTGGACTAAGCAATTTCTCAAACGACTCGTGTTAAATTCGGTATGTAGGACTAAGATGCGACTACAACACTTGTTCCTATCGAAACTCTGGGATAGGGCCAATAGGGTCTGGATTTTTGAGGACCAAGCAATTTCTTAAGCGACTCGTATGAAATTCGGTATGTAGGACTAAAATGCGACTGTTAAACTTTATCCTTTGGAAATTCTGGGATCTGGCCAATAGGGTCTGGATTTTTGGCGACCAAGCAATTTTTCAAGCGATTCGTATTAAATTCGGTATGTAGGACTAAGATGCGACTATAACACTTGTTCCTATCGAAACTCTGGGATAGGGCCAATAGGGTCTGGATTTTTGAGGACCAAGCAATTTCTTAAGTGACTCGTATGAAATTCGGTATGTAGGACTAAAATGCGACTGTTAAACTTTATCCTTTGGAAATTCTGGGATCTGGCCAATAGAGTCTGGATTTTTGGGGACCAAGCAATTTCTCAAGCGATTCGTATTAAATTCGGTATGCAGGACTAAGATGCGACTATAAGACTTGTTTCTATGGAAATTCTGGGATAGGGCCAATAAAGTCTGGAATTTTGTGGACCAAGCAATTTTTCAAGCGATTCGTATGAAATTAGGTTAGTAGGACTAAGATGCGACTTTCTGAGATCTGGCCAATAGGATCTTGAATTTTGGGGACTAAGCAATTTCTCAAGCGACTTGTATGAAATTCGGTATGTAGGACTAAGATGCGACTATTAAACTTGTTCCTTTGGAAATTCTGAAATCTGGCCAATAGGGTCTGAAATTTTGGAGATCAAGCAATTCCTCAAGCGATTCGTATGAAATTCTAAGGACTAAGATGCAACCATAAGAATTCTGGATTAGAGCTAATAGAGTCTGGAATTTTGTGGACCGAGCAAATTCTCAAGCGGTTCGTATTAAATTCGGTATGTAGGACTAAGATTTGGCTATAAGACTTGTTCCGATGGAAATTTTGGGATCCGGCCAATAAGGTCTGGGATTTTGGGGACCAAGCAATTTCTCACGCGATTCGTATGAAATTCGGTATGTAGGACTAAGATGCGACTATAAGACTTGTTCCTGGGATAGGGCCAATAGGGTGTGGATTTTTGGGGACCAAGCAATTTCTCAAACGACTCGTATGAAATTCGGTATGTAGGACTAAGATGCGACTGTTAAACTTGATCCTTTGGAAATTCTGGGATCTGGCCAATAGGGTCTGGATTTTTGGGGACCAAGCAATTTCTCAAGCGATTCGTATTACATTCGGTACGCAGGACTAAGATGCGACTATAAGACTTGTTTCTTTGGAAATTCTGGGATAGGGCCAATAAGGTCTGGAATTTTGTGGACTAAGCAATTTCTCAAACGACTCGTATGAAATACGGTATGTAGGACTAAGATGCGACTATTAAACTTGTTCCTATCGAAATCTGGGATATGGCCAATAAAGTCTGGAATTTTGTGGACCAAGCAATTTTTCAAGCGATTCGTATGAAATTAGGTTAGTAGGACTAAGATGCGACTTTCTGAGATCTGGCCAATAGGGTCTGGATTTTTGGGGACAAAGCAATTTCTCAAGCGATTCGTATTAAATTCGGTATGCAGGACTAAGATGCGACTATAAGACTTGTTTCTATGGAAATTCTGGGATAGGGCCAATAAAGTCTGGAATTTTGTGGACCAAGCAATTTTTCAAGCGATTCGTATGAAATTAGGTTAGTAGGACTAAGATGCGACTTTCTGGGATCTGGCCAATAGGGTCTGGATTTTTGGGGACAAAGCAATTTCTCAAGCGATTCGTATTAAATTCGGTATGCAGGACTAAGATGCGACTATTAAACTTGTTCCTATCGAAATTCTGGGATAGGGCCAATAAAGTCTGGAATTTTGTGGACCAAGCAATTTTTCAAGCGATTCGTATGAAATTAGGTTAGTAGGACTAAGATGCGACTTTCTGATATCTGGCCAATAGGGTCTGGATTTTTGGGGACAAAGCAATTTCTCAAGCGATTCGTATTAAATTCGGTATGTAGGGCTAAGATGCGACTATAAGCCTTGTTCCTATGGAAATTATGGGATCTGTCCAATAGGATCTGGAATTTTGGGGACCAAGCAATTTCTAACACGATTCGTTTGAAATTCGATATGTAGGGCTAAGATGCGACTATAAGCCTTGTTCCTATGGAAATTATGGGATCTGTCCAATAGGGTCTGGAATTTTGGGGACCAAGCAATTTCTCACGCGATTCGTATGAAATTCGGTATGTAGGACTAAGATGCGACTATAAGACTTGTTCCTGGGATAGGGCCAATAGGGTGTGGATTTTTGGGGACCAAGCAATTTCTCAAACGACTCGTATGAAATTCGGTATGTAGGACTAAGATGCGACTGTTAAACTTGATCCATTGGAAATTCTGGGATCTGTCCAATAGGGTCTGGAATTTTGGGGACCAAGCAATTTCTCACGCGATTCGTATGAAATTCGGTATGTAGGACTAAGATGCGACTATAAGACTTGTTCCTGGGATAGGGCCAATAAGGTCTGGAATTTTGTGGACTAAACAATTTCTCAAACGACTCGTATGAAATTCGGTATGTAGGACTAAGATGCGACTATTAAACTTGTTCCTATCGAAATTCTGGGATAGGGCCAAAAAAGTCTGGAATTTTGTGGACCAAGCAATTTTTCAAGCGATTCGTATGAAATTAGGTTAGTAGGACTAAGATGCGACTTTCTGGGATCTGGCCAATAGGGTCTGGATTTTTGGGGACAAAGCAATTTCTCAAGCGATTCGTATTAAATTCGGTATGCAGGACTAAGATGCGACTATAAGACTTGTTTCTATGGAAATTCTGGGATAGGGCCAATAAGGTCTGGAATTTTGTGGACTAAGCAATTTCTCAAACGACTCGTGTTAAATTCGGTATGTAGGACTAAGATGCGACTACAACACTTGTTCCTATCGAAACTCTGGGATAGGGCCAATAGGGTCTGGATTTTTGAGGACCAAGCAATTTCTTAAGCGACTCGTATGAAATTCGGTATGTAGGACTAAAATGCGACTGTTAAACTTTATCCTTTGGAAATTCTGGGATCTGGCCAATAGGGTCTGGATTTTTGGCGACCAAGCAATTTTTCAAGCGATTCGTATTAAATTCGGTATGCAGGACTAAGATGGGACTATAAGACTTGTTTCTATGGAAATTCTGGGATAGGGCCAATAAAGTCTGGAATTTTGTGGACCAAGCAATTTTTCAAGCGATTCGTATGAAATTAGGTTAGTAGGACTAAGATGCGACTTTCTGAGATCTGGCCAATAGGGTCTTGAATTTTGGGGACTAAGCAATTTCTCAAGCGACTTGTATGAAATTCGGTAAGTAGGACTAAGATGCGACTATTATTTTGGAGACCAAGCAATTCCTCCAGCGATTCGTATGAAATTCTAAGGACTAAGATGCAACCATAAGAATTATGGATTAGAGCTAATAGAGTCTGGAATTTTGTGGACTAAGCAATTTCTCAAACGACTCGTGTGAAATTCGGTATGTAGGACTAAGATGCGACTATAACACTTGTTCCTATCGAAACTCTGTGATAGGGCCAATAGGGTCTAGATTTTTGAGGACCAAGCAATTTCTTAAGCGACTCGTATGAAATTCGGTATGTAGGACTAAAATGCGACTGTTAAACTTTATCCTTTGGAAATTATGGGATCTGGCCAATAGGGTCTGAAATTTTGGAGATCAAGTAATTCCTCAAGCGATTCGTATGAAATTCTAAGGACTAAGATGCAACCATAAGAATTCTGGATTAGAGCTAATAGAGTCTGGAATTTTGTGGACCGAGCAAATTCTCAAGCGGTTCGTATTAAATTCGGTATGTAGGACTAAGATTTGGCTATAAGACTTGTTCCGATGGAAATTTTGGGATCCGGCCAATAAGGTCTGGAATTTTGGGGACCAAGCAATTTCTCACGCGATTCGTATGAAATTCGGTATGTAGGACTAAGATGCGCTTAAAAGACTTGTTCCTATGAAAATTCTGGCATAGGGCCAATATGGTCTGGAATTTTGTGGACTGTGGATTATGGGAATATGGGAACATGGGACTATAAAACTTCTTCCTATGGAAATTCTGGTATCTGGCCAATAGGGTCCTGAATTTTGGAGACCAAGCAATTCCTCAAGCGATTCGTATGAAATTCTAAGGACTAAGATGCAACCATAAGAATTCTGGATTAGAGCCAATAGAGTCTGGAATTTTGTGGACCGAGTAAATTCGGTATGTAGGACTGAGATTTGGCTATAAGACTTGTTCCGATGGAAATTTTGAGATCCGGCCAATAAGGTCTGGAATTTTGGGGACCAAGCAATTTCTCACGCGATTCGTATGAAATTCGGTATGTAGGACTAAGATGCGCTTAAAGACTTGTTCCTATGAAAATTCTGGCATAGGGCCAATATGGTCTGGAATTTTGTGGACTGTGGATTATGGGAATATGGGAACATGGGACTATAAAACTTCTTCCTAAGGAAATTCTGGTATCTGGCCAATAGGGTCCTGAATTTTGGAGACCAAGCAATTCCTCAAGCGATTCGTATGAAATTCTAAGGACTAAGATGCAACCATAAGAATTCTGGATTAGAGCCAATAGAGTCTGGAATTTTGTGGACCGAGCAAATTCTCAAGCGGTTCGTATGAAATTCGTTATGTAGGACTAAGATTTGGCTATAAGACTTGTTCCGATAGAAATTTGGGATCCGGCCAATAAGGTCTGGAATTTTGTGGACCAAGCAATTTTTCAAGCGATTCGTATGAAATTAGGTATGTAGGACCAAGCTATTTTTAACGCGAATTGTATAAAATTCGGTTTGTAGGACTAAGATGCGACTAAAAAACTTGTTCCTATGGAAATTCTGACATAGGGCCAATATGGTCTGGAATTTTGTGGATTGTGGATTATGGGAATATGTGAACATGCGACTATAAAACTTCTTCCTATGGAAATTCTGGGATCTGGCCAATAGGGTCCTGAATTTTAGAGACCAAGTGATATCTCAACCGATGGAATTTTTGGGACCAAGAAATTTCTTAAGCGATTCGTATGAAATTCGGTATGTAGGACTACGATGCAACTATAAGAATTCTGGGATAGGCCAATAGAGTCTGGTATTGTGTTGATCAAGCAATTTTTCAATCCGTTCGTATGAAATTCGGTATGTAGGACTAAGATTCGTATATAAGACTTGTTCCTATGCCAATTCTGGGATCCGGCCAATAGGGTCTGGAATTTTGGGGACCAATCAATTTCTCAAGCGATTCGTATGAAATTCGCTATGTATGAATAAGATGCGACTATAGGACTTGTTCTTATGGATATTCTGGAATAGGGCCAATAGAAAAAAAAATTAAAAAAATAAAAAATAAAAAGTCGTACGAGTTTTTCGGAATTGAATTTTTATTTTTTTTAATTGTTTTTATTTTAATCTTAAGAATTTAAAACAAAACCAAATTTACAAAACTTCATTCAAGGGCCCGAATTGGAGGTTTCTCCGGTGAAATTGGTCAAGCTACGAGGAACCGCAGAGAATCTTCAAAAGATCCATTTGAGTCCAGCTTTTTCGCTCATTCTTGGTGCAATGTTTGTCGTTGGAGCTTATCGGCTTGATAGTTGTGCGTGCCTGTTTCGTTTGTTAGGCCTGGTACTACAAACGAGTCCGGTACAATTCACTGTCGAGTTGTGGGAATTTAAAAAAGAAGTAAGTAAGTTCCTGAAAGACCGAATTTTTTAATGAAGGTTCCAAGAATTTTGAAGGCTCACGTATGTCATTTTTTTGTAATATTTTCTTGGTCAAGGTTTATTGTAGTTTTCCTTGACCATGAATTCATGCATAAAAACATTTGGACTCGCGTCGTTTTTATTTCGTGATCGTTTTTCCGTATTGCTTTTTTCAATGAATCAGGGAGAATTCCGAGAAAATAATTGGAAACCGGCTACAAACGTGAGGAATGTGATATATTGTAAATCACATTTCTCCGATGTAATTCTTAATTTTATAAAAGAGCCTAGCCCACCTTATTGCCGTGGCGCAAGTCATTCAGGGAGTATTCCCTTGGCAATAAGTTTCAAATATATAAAGTATATAAAAAAAACAAAAAAAAAAAAGAAGTCTGGAATTTTGTGGACCATGCAATTTCTTAAGCGATTCGTTTGAAATTCGATATGTAGGGCTAAGATGCGACTATAAGCCTTGTTCCTATGGAAATTATGGGATCTGTCCAATAGGGTCTGGAATTTTGGGGACCAAGCAATTTCTCACGCGATTCGTATGAAATTCGGTATGTAGGACTAAGATGCGACTATAAGACTTGTTCCTGGGATAGGGCCAATAGGGTGTGGATTTTTGGGGACCAAGCAATTTCTCAAACGACTCGTATGAAATTCGGTATGTAGGACTAAGATGCGACTGTTAAACTTGATCCTTTGGTAATTCTGGGATCTGTCCAATAGGGTCTGGAATTTTGGGGACCAAGCAATTTCTCACGCGATTCGTATGAAATTCGGTATGTAGGACTAAGATGCGACTATAAGACTTGTTCCTGGGATAGGGCCAATAAGGTCTGGAATTTTGTGGACTAAGCAATTTCTCAAACGACTCGTATGAAATTCGGTATGTAGGACTAAGATGCGACTATTAAACTTGTTCCTATCGAAATTCTGGGATAGGGCCAATAAAGTCTGGAATTTTGTGGACCAAGCAATTTTTCAAGCGATTCGTATGAAGTTAGGTTAGTAGGACCAAGATGCGACTTTCTGGGATCTGGCCAATAGGGTCTGGATTTTTGGGGACAAAGCAATTTCTCAAGCGATTCGTATTAAATTCGGTATGCAGGACTAAGATGCGACTATAAGAGTTGTTTCTATGGGAATTCTGGGATAGGGCCAATAAGGTCTGAAATTTTGTGTACTAAGCAATTTCTCAAACGACTCGTGTTAAATTCGGTATGTAGGACTAAGATGCGACTATAACACTTGTTCCTATCGAAACTCTGGGATAGGGCCAATAGGGACTGGATTTTTGAGGACAAAGCAATTTCTTAAGCGACTCGTATGAAATTCGGTATGTAGGACTAAAATGCGACTGTTAAACTTTATCCTTTTGAAATTCTGGGATCTGGCCAATAGGGTCTGGATTTTTGGCGACCAAGCAATTTTTCAAGCGATTCGTATTAAATTCGGTATGCAGGACTAAGATGCGACTATAAGATTTGTTTCTTTGGAAATTCTGGGATAGGGCTAATAAAGTCTGGAATTTTGTGGACCAAGCAATTTTTCAAGCGATTCGTATGAAATTAGGTTAGTAGGACTAAGATGCGACTTTCTGAGATCTGGCCAATAGGGTCTTGAATTTTGGGGACTAAGCAATTTCTCAAGCGACTTGTATGAAATTCGGTAAGTAGGACTAAGATGCGACTATTAAACTTGTTCCTTTGGAAATCTTAAATCTGGTCAATAGGGTCTGAAATTTTGGAGATCAAGCAATTCCTCCAGCGATTCGTATGAAATTCTAAGGACTAAGATGCAACCATAAGAATTCTGTATTAGAGCTAATAGAGTCTGGAATTTTGTGGACTAAGCAATTTCTCAAACGACTCGTGTGAAATTCGGTATGTAGGACTAAGATTTGGCTATAAGACTTGTTCCGATGGAAATTTTGGGATCCGGCCAATAAGGTCTGGAATTTTGGGGACCAAGCAATTTCTCACGCGATTCGTATGAAATTCGGTATGTAGGACTAAGATGCGCTTAAAAGACTTGTTCCTATAAAAATTCTGGCATAGGGCCAATATGGTCTGGAATTTTGTGGACTGTGGATTATGGGAATATGGGAACATGGGACTATAAAACTTCTTCCTATGGAAATTCTGGTATCTGGCCAATAGGGTCCTGAATTTTGGAGACCAAGCAATTCCTCAAGCGATTCGTATGAAATTCTAAGGACTAAGATGCAACCATAAGAATTCTGGATTAGAGCCAATAGAGTCTGGAATTTTGTGGACCGAGCAAATTCTCAAGCGGTTCGTATGAAATTCGGTATGTAGGACTAAGATTTGGCTATAAGACTTGTTCCGATGGAAATTTGGGATCCGGCCAAAAAGTCCTGGAATTTTGTGGACCAAGCAATTTTTCAAGCGATTCGTATAAAATTAATGTAGGACTAAGATGCGACTAAAAAACTTGTTCCTATGGAAATTCTGACATAGGGCCAATATGGTCTGGAATTTTGTGGATTGTGGATTATGGGAATATGGGAACATGCGACTATAAAACTTCTTCCTATGGAAATTCTGGGATCTGGCCAATAGGGTCCTGAATTTTGGAGACCAAGTGATATCTCAACCGATGGAATTTTTGGGACCAAGAAATTTCTTAAGCGATTCGTATGAAATTCGGTATGTAGGACTACGATGCGACTATAAGAATTCTGGGATAGGCCAATAGAGTCTAGTATTGTGTTGATAAAGCAATTTTTCAATCCGTTCGTATGAAATTCGGTATGTAGGACTAAGATTCGTATATAAGACTTGTTCCTATGCTAATTCTGGGATCCGGCCAATAGGGTGTGGAATTTTGGGGACCAATCAATTTCTCAAGCGATTCGTTTGAAATTCGATATGTAGGGCTAAGATGCGACTATAAGCCTTGTTGCTATGGAAATTATGGGATCTGTCCAATAGGGTCTGGAATTTTGGGGACCAAGCAATTTCTCACGCGATTCGTATGAAATTCGGTATGTAGGACTAAGATGCGACTATACGACTTGTTCCCGGGATAGGGCCAATAGGTTGTGGATTTTTGGGGACCAAGCAATTTCTCAAGCGATTCGTATTACATTCGGTACGCAGGACTAAGATGCGACTATAAGACTTGTTTCTATGGAAATTCTGGGATAGGGCCAATAGGGTGTGGATTTTTGGGGACCAAGCAATTTCTCAAACGACTCGAATGAAATTCGGTATGTAGGACTAAGATGCGACTGTTAAACTTGATCCTTTGGAAATTCTGGGATCTGGCCAATAGGGTCTGGATTTTTGGGGACCAAGCAATTTCTCAAGGGATTCGTATTACATTCGGTACGCAGGACTAAGATGCGACTATAAGACTTGTTTCTATGGAAATTCTGGGATAGGGCCAATAAGGTCTGGAATTTTGTGGACTAAGCAATTTCTCAAACGACTCGTATGAAATTCGGTATGTAGGACTAAGATGCGACTATTAAAATTGTTCCTATCGAAATTCTGGGATAGGGTCAATAGGGTCTGGATTTTTGAGGACCAAGCAATTTCCCAAGCGATTCGTTTGAAATTCGGTATGTAGGACTAAGATGCGACTATAACACTTGTTCCTATCGAAACTCTGGGACAGGGCCAATAGGGTGTGGATTTTTGGGGACCAAGCAATTTCTCAAACGACTCGTATGAAATTCGGTATGTAGGACTAAGATGCGACTGTTAAACTTGATCCTTTGGAAATTCTGGGATCTGGCCAATAGGGTCTGGATTTTTGGGGACCAAGCAATTTCTCAAGCTATTCGTATTACATTCGGTACGCAGGACTAAGATGCGACTATAAGACTTGTTTCTATGGAAATTCTGGGATAGGGCCAATAAGGTCTGGAATTTTGTGGACTAAGCAATTTCTCAAACGACTCGTATGAAATTCGGTATGTAGGACTAAGATGCGACTATTAAACTTGTTCCTATCGAAATTCTGGGATAGGGCCAATAGGGTCTGGATTTTTGAGGACCAAGCAATTTCCCAAGCGATTCGTGTGAAATTCGGTATGTAGGACTAAGATGCGACTATAACACTTGTTCCTATCGAAACTCTGGGATAGGGCCAATAGGGTCTGGATTTTTGAGGACCAAGCAATTTCTTAAGCGACTCGTATGAAATTCGGTATGTAGGACTAAAATGCGACTGTTAAACTTTATCCTTTGGAAATTCTGGGATCTGGCCAATAGGGTCTGGATTTTTGGGGTCCAAGCAATTTCTCAAGCGATTCGTATTAAATTCGGTATGCAGGACTAAGACGCGTCTTTAAGACTTGTTTCTATGGAAATTCTGGGATAGGGCCAATAAAGTCTGGAATTTTGTGGACCAAGCAATTTTTCAAGCGATTCGTATGAAATTAGGTTAGTAGGACTAAGATGCGACTTTCTGAGATCTGGCCAATAGGGTCTTGAATTTTGGGGACTAAGCAATTTCTCAAGCGGATTGTATGAAATTCGGTATGTAGGACTAAGATGCGACTATTAAACTTGTTCCTTTGGAAATTCTGAAATCTGGCCAATAGGGTCTGAAATTTTGGAGATCAAGCAATTCCTCAAGCGATTCGTATGAAATTCTAAGGACTAAGATGCAACCATAAGAATTCTGGATCAGAGCCAATAGAGTCTGGAATTTTGTGGACCGAGCAAATTCTCAAGCGGTTCGTATTAAATTCGGTATGGAGGACTAAGATTTGGCTATAAGACTTGTTCCGATGGGAATTTTGGGATCCGGCTAATAAGGTCTGGAATTTTGGGGACCAAGCAATTTCTCAAGCGATTCGTATGAAATTCGGTATGTAGGACTAAGATGCGCTTAAAAGACTTGTTCCTATGAAAATTCTGGCATAGGGCCAATATGGTCTGGAATTTTGTAGACTGTGGATTATGGGAATATGGGAACATGGGACTATAAAACTTCTTCCTATGGAAATTCTGGTATCTGGCCAATAGGGTCCTGAATTTTGGAGACCAAGCAATTCCTCAAGCGATTCGTATGAAATTCTAAGGACTAAGATGCAACCATAAGAATTCTGGATTAGAGCCAATAGAGTCTGGAATTTTGTGGACCGAGCAAATTCTCAAGCGGTTCGTATGAAATTAGGTTTGTAGGACCAAGCTATTTCTCACGCGAATTGTATAAAATTCGGTATGTAGGACTAAGATGCGACTAAAAAACTTGTTCCTATAGAAATTCTGACATAGGGCCAATATGGTCTGGAATTTTGTGGATTGTGGATTATGGGAATATGGGAACATGCGACTATAAAACTTCTTCCTATGGAAATTCTGGGATCTGGCCAATTAAGCGATTCGTATGAAATTCGGTATGTAGGACTACGATGCGACTATAAGAATTCTGGGATAGGCCAATAGAGTCTGGTATTGTGTTGATCAAGCAATTTTTCAATCCGTTCGTATGAAATTCGGTATGTAGGACTAAGATTCGTATATAAGACTTGTTCCTGTGCTAATTCTGGGATCCGGCCAATAGGGTTGGAATTTTGGGGACCAATCAATTTCTCAAGCGATTCGTATGAAATTCTGGGATAGGGCCAATAGAAAAAAAAATTAAAAAAATAAAAACCTAAGTCGTATGCGTTTTTTGGAATTGAATTTTTATTTTTTTTAATTGTTTTTTTAATCTTAAGAATTTAAAACAAATCCAAATTTTCAAATCTTCATTCAAGGGCCCGAATTGGAGGTTTCTCCGGTGAAATTGGTCAAGCTACGAGGAACCGCAGAGAATCTTCAAAAGATCCATTTGAGTCCAGCTTTTTCGCTCATTCTTGGTGCAATGTTTGTCGTTGGAGCTTATCGGCTTGATAGTTGTGCGTGCCTGTTTCGTTTGTTAGGCCTGGTACTACAAACGAGTCCGGTACAATTCACTGTCGAGTTGTGGGAATTTAAAAAAGAAGTAAGTAAGTTTCTGAAAGACCGAATTTTTTAATGGAGGTTCCAAGAATTTTGAAGGCTCACGTATGTCATTTTTTTGTAATATTTTCTTGGTCAAGGTTTATTGTAGTTTTCCTTGACCATGAATTCATGCATAAAAACATTTGGACTCGCGTCGTTTTTATTTCGTGATCGTTTTTCCGTATTGCTTTTTTCAATGAATCAGGGAGAATTCCGAGAAAATAATTGGAAACCGGCTACAAACGTGAGGAATGTGATATATTGTAAATCACATTTCTCCGATATAATTCTTAATTTTATAAAAGAGCCTAGCCCACCTTATTGCCGTGGCGCAAGTCATTCAGGGAGTATTCCCTTGGCAATAAGTTTCAAATATATAAAGTATATAAAAAAAACAAAAAAAAAAAAGAAGTCTGGAATTTTGTGGACCATGCAATTTCTCAAGCGATTCGTTTGAAATTCGATATGTAGGGCTAAGATGCGACTATAAGCCTTGTTCCTATGGAAATTATGGGATCTGTCCAATAGGGTCTGGAATTTTGGGGACCAAGCAATTTCTCACGCGATTCGTATGAAATTCGGTATGTAGGACTAAGATGCGACTATAAGACTTGTTCCTGGGATAGGGCCAATAGGGTGTGGATTTTTGGGGACCAAGCAATTTCTCAAACGACTCGTATGAAATTCGGTATGTAGGACTAAGATGCGACTGTTAAACTTGATCCTTTGGTAATTCTGGGATCTGTCCAATAGGGTCTGGAATTTTGGGGACCAAGCAATTTCTCACGCGATTCGTATGAAATTCGGTATGTAGGACTAAGATGCGACTATAAGACTTGTTCCTGGGATAGGGCCAATAAGGTCTGGAATTTTGTGGACTAAGCAATTTCTCAAACGACTCGTATGAAATTCGGTATGTAGGACTAAGATGCGACTATTAAACTTGTTCCTATCGAAATTCTGGGATAGGGCCAATAAAGTCTGGAATTTTGTGGACCAAGCAATTTTTCAAGCGATTCGTATGAAATTAGGTTAGTAGGACCAAGATGCGACTTTCTGGGATCTGGCCAATAGGGTCTGGATTTTTGGGGACAAAGCAATTTCTCAAGCGATTCGTATTAAATTCGGTATGCAGGACTAAAATGCGACTATAAGACTTGTTTCTATGGAAATTCTGGGATAGGGCCAATAAGGTCTGGAATTTTGTGGACTAAGCAATTTCTCAAACGACTCGTGTTAAATTCGGTATGTAGGACTAAGATGCGACTATAACACTTGTTCCTATCGAAACTCTGGGATAGGGCCAATAGGGTCTGGATTTTTGAGGACCAAGCAATTTCATAAGCGACTCGTATGAAATTCGGTATGTAGGACTAAAATGCGACTGTTAAACTTTATCCTTTGGAAATTCTGGGATCTGGCCAATAGGGTCTGGATTTTTGGGGACCAAGCAATTTCTCAAGCGATTCGTATTAAATTCGGTATGCAGGACTAAGATGCGACTATAAGACTTGTTTCTATGGAAATTCTGGGATAGGGCCAATAAAGTCTGGAATTTTGTGGACCAAGCAATTTTTCAAGCGATTCGTATGAAATTAGGTTAGTAGGACTAAGATGCGACTTTCTGAGATCTGGCCAATAGGGTCCTGAATTTTGGAGACCAAGTGATATCTCAACCGATGGAATTTTTGGGACCAAGAAATTTCTTAAGCGATTCGTATGAAATTCGGTATGTAGGACTACGATGCGACTATAAGAATTCTGGGATAGGCCAATAGAGTCTAGTATTGTGTTGATAAAGCAATTTTTCAATCCGTTCGTATGAAATTCGGTATGTAGGACTAAGATTCGTATATAAGACTTGTTCCTATGCTAATTCTGGGATCCGGCCAATAGGGTCTGGAATTTTGGGGACCAATCAATTTCTCAAGCGATTCGTTTGAAATTCGATATGTAGGGCTAAGATGCGACTATAAGCCTTGTTGCTATGGAAATTATGGGATCTGTCCAATAGGGTCTGGAATTTTGGGGACCAAGCAATTTCTCACGCGATTCGTATGAAATTCGGTATGTAGGACTAAGATGCGACTATAAGACTTGTTCCCGGGATAGGGCCAATAGGTTGTGGATTTTTGGGGACCAAGCAATTTCTCAAGCGATTCGTATTACATTCGGTACGCAGGACTAAGATGCGACTATAAGACTTGTTTCTATGGAAATTCTGGGATAGGGCCAATAGGGTGTGGATTTTTGGGGACCAAGCAATTTCTCAAACGACTCGTATGAAATTCGGTATGTAGGACTAAGATGCGACTGTTAAACTTGATCCTTTGGAAATTCTGGGATCTGGCCAATAGGGTCTGGATTTTTGGGGACCAAGCAATTTCTCAAGCGATTCGTATTACATTCGGTACGCAGGACTAAGATGCGACTATAAGACTTGTTTCTATGGAAATTCTGGGATAGGGCCAATAAGGTCTGGAATTTTGTGGACTAAGCAATTTCTCAAACGACTCGTATGAAATTCGGTATGTAGGACTAAGATGCGACTATTAAACTTGTTCCTATCGAAATTCTGGGATAGGGCCAATAGGGTCTGGATTTTTGAGGACCAAGCAATTTCCCAAGCGATTCGTTTGAATTTCGGTATGTAGGACTAAGATGCGACTATAACACTTGTTCCTATCGAAACTCTGGGACAGGGCCAATAGGGTGTGGATTTTTGGGGACCAAGCAATTTCCCAAACGACTCGTATGAAATTTGGTATGTAGGACTAAGATGCGACTGTTAAACTTGATCCTTTGGAAATTCTGGGATCTGGCCAATAGGGTCTGGATTTTTGGGGACCAAGCAATTTCTCAAGCGATTCGTATTACATTCGGTACGCAGGACTAAGATGCGACTATAAGACTTGTTTCTATGGAAATTCTGGGATAGGGCCAATAAGGTCTGGAATTTTGTGGACTAAGCAATTTCTCAAACGACTCGTATGAAATTCGGTATGTAGGACTAAGATGGGACTATTAAACTTGTTCCTATCGAAATCCTGGGATAGGGCCAATAGGGTCTGGATTTTTGAGGACCAAGCAATTTCCCAAGCGATTCGTGTGAAATTCGGTATGTAGGACTAAGATGCGACTATAACACTTGTTCCTATCGAAACTCTGGGATAGGGCCAATAGGGTCTGGATTTTTGAGGACCAAGCAATTTCTTAAGCGACTCGTATGAAATTCGGTATGTAGAACTAAAATGCTACTGTTAAACTTTATCCTTTGGAAATTCTGGGATCTGGCCAATAGGGTCTGGATTTTTGGGGACCAAGCAATTTCTCAAGCGATTCGTATGAAATTCGGTATGTAGGACTAAGATGCGACTATTAAACTTGTTCCTATCGAAATTCTGGGATAGGGCCAATAGGGTCTGGATTTTTGAGGACCAAGCAATTTCCCAAGCGATTCGTTTGAATTTCGGTATGTAGGACTAAGATGCGACTATAACACTTGTTCCTGTCGAAACTCTGGGACAGGGCCAATAGGGTGTGGATTTTTGGGGACCAAGCAATTTCTCAAACGACTCGTATGAAATTCGGTATGTAGGACTAAGATGCGACTGTTAAACTTGATCCTTTGGAAATTCTGGGATCTGGCCAATAGGGTCTGGATTTTTGGGGACCAAGCAATTTCTCAAGCGATTCGTATTACATTCGGTACGCAGGACTAAGATGCGACTATAAGACTTGTTTCTATGGAAATTCTGGGATAGGGCCAATAAGGTCTGGAATTTTGTGGACTAAGCAATTTCTCAAACGACTCGTATGAAATTCGGTATGTAGGACTAAGATGCGACTATTAAACTTGTTCCTATCGAAATTCTGGGATAGGGCCAATAGGGTCTGGATTTTTGAGGACCAAGCAATTTCCCAAGCGATTCGTGTGAAATTCGGTGTGTAGGACTAAGATGCGACTATAACACTTGTTCCTATCGAAACTCTGGGATAGGGCCAATAGGGTCTGGATTTTTGAGGACCAAGCAATTTCTTAAGCGACTCGTATGAAATTCGGTATGTAGAACTAAAATGCTACTGTTAAACTTTATCCTTTGGAAATTCTGGGATCTGGCCAATAGGGTCTGGATATTTGGGGACCAAGCAATTTCTCAAGCGATTCGTATTAAATTCGGTATGCAGGACTAAGATGCGACTTTAAGACTTGTTTCTATGGAAATTCTGGGATAGGGCCAATAAAGTCTGGAATTTTGTGGACCAAGCAATTTTTCAAGCGATTCGTATGAAATTAGGTTAGTAGGACTAAGATGCGACTTTCTGAGATCTGGCCAATAGGGTCTTGAATTTTGGGGACTAAGCAATTTCTCAAGCGGATTGTATGAAATTCGGTATGTAGGACTAAGATGCGACTATAAGTCTTGTTCCTATGGAAATTCTGGGATCTGGCCAATAGGGTCTGGATTTTTGGGGACCAAGCAATTTCTCAAACGACTCGTATGAAATTCGGTATGTAGGACTAAGATACGACTATTAAACTTGTTCCTTTGGAAATTCTGAAATCTGGCCAATAGGGTCTGAAATTTTGGAGATCAAGCAATTCCTCAAGCGATTCGTATGAAATTCTAAGGACTAAGATGCAACCATAAGAATTCTGGATCAGAGCCAATAGAGTCTGGAATTTTGTGGACCGAGCAAATTCTCAAGCGGTTCGTATTAAATTCGGTATGGAGGACTAAGATTTGGCTATAAGACTTGTTCCGATGGAAATTTTGGGATCCGGCCAATAAGGTCTGGAATTTTGGGGACCAAGCAATTTCTCACGCGATTCGTATGAAATTCGGTATTAAGATGCGCTTAAAAGACTTGTTCCTATGAAAATTCTGGCATAGGGCCAATATGGTCTGGATTTTGTAGACTGTGGATTATGGGAATATGGGAACATGGGACTATAAAACTTCTTCCTATGGAAATTCTGGTATCTGGCCAATAGGGTCCTGAATTTTGGAGACCAAGCAATTCCTCAAGCGATTCGTATGAAATTCTAAGGACTAAGATGCAACCATAAGAATTCTGGATTAGAGCCAATAGAGTCTGGAATTTTGTGGACCGAGCAGATTCTCAAGCGGTTCGTATGAAATTCGGTTTGTAGGACCAAGCTATTTCTCACGCGAATTGTATAAAATTCGGTATGTAGGACTAAGATGCGACTAAAAAACTTGTTCCTATGGAAATTCTGACATAGGGCCAATATGGTCTGGAATTTTGTGGATTGTGGATTATGGGAATATGGGAACATGCGACTATAAAACTTCTTCCTATGGAAATTCTGGGATCTGGCCAATTAAGCGATTCGTATGAAATTCGGTATGTAGGACTACGATGCGACTATAAGAATTCTGGGATAGGCCAATAGGGTCTGGTATTGTGTTGATCAAGCAATTTTTCAATCCGTTCGTATGAAATTCGGTATGTAGGACTAAGATTCGTATATAAGACTTGTTCCTATGCTAATTCTGGGATCCGGCCAACAGGGTTGGAATTTTGGGGACCAATCAATTTCTCAAGCGATTCGTATTTAATTCGCTATGTATGAATAAGATGCGACTATAGGACTTGTTCTTATGGAAATTCTGGGATAGGGCCAATAGAAAAAAAAATTAAAAAAATAAAAACCTAAGTCGTATGCGTTTTTTTGGAATTGAATTTTTATTTTTTTTAATTGTTTTTTTTTAATCTTAAGAATTTAAAACAAATCCAAATTTTCAAATCTTCATTCAAGGGCCCGAATTGGAGGTTTCTCCGGTGAAATTGGTCAAGCTACGAGAAACCGCAGAGAATCTTCAAAAGATCCATTTGAGTCCAGCTTTTTCGCTCATTCTTGGTGCAATGTTTGTCGTTGGAGCTTATCGGCTTGATAGTTGTGCGTGCCTGTTTCGTTTGTTAGGCCTGGTACTACAAACGAGTCCGGTACAATTCACTGTCGAGTTGTGGGAATTTAAAAAAGAAGTAAGTAAGTTCCTGAAAGACCGAATTTTTTAATGGAGGTTCCAAGAATTTTGAAGGCTCACGTATGTCATTTTTTTGTAATATTTTCTTGGTCAAGGTTTATTGTAGTTTTCCTTGACCATGAATTCATGCATAAAAACATTTGGACTCGCGTCGTTTTTATTTCGTGATCGTTTTTCCGTATTGCTTTTTTCAATGAATCAGGGAGAATTCCGAGAAAATAATTGGAAACCGGCTACAAACGTGAGGAATGTGATATATTGTAAATCACATTTCTCCGATGTAATTCTTAATTTTATAAAAGAGCCTAGCCCACCTTATTGCCGTGGCGCAAGTCATTCAGGGAGTATTCCCTTGGCAATAAGTTTCAAATATATAAAGTATATAAAAAAAACAAAAAAAAAAGAAGTCTGGAATTTTGTGGACCATGCAATTTCTCAAGCGATTCGTTTGAAATTCGATATGTAGGGCTAAGATGCGACTATAAGCCTTGTTCCTATGGAAATTATGGGATCTGTCCAATAGGGTCTGGAATTTTGGGGACCAAGCAATTTCTCACGCGATTCGTATGAAATTCGGTATGTAGGACTAAGATGCGACTATAAGACTTGTTCCTGGGATAGGGCCAATAGGGTGTGGATTTTTGGGGACTAAGCAATTTCTCAAACGACTCGTATGAAATTCGGTATGTAGGACTAAGATGCGACTGTTAAACTTGATCCTTTGGTAATTCTGGGATCTGTCCAATAGGGTCTGGAATTTTGGGGACCAAGCAATTTCTCACGCGATTCGTATGAAATTCGGTATGTAGGACTAAGATGCGACTATAAGACTTGTTCCTGGGATAGGGCCAATAAGGTCTGGAATTTTGTGGACTAAGCAATTTCTCAAACGACTCGTATGAAATTCGGTATGTAGGACTAAGATGCGACTATTAAACTTGTTCCTATCGAAATTCTGGGATAGGGCCAATAAAGTCTGGAATTTTGTGGACCAAGCAATTTTTCAAGCGATTCGTATGAAATTAGGTTAGTAGGACCAAGATGCGACTTTCTGGGATCTGGCCAATAGGGTCTGGATTTTTGGGGACAAAGCAATTTCTCAAGCGATTCGTATTAAATTCGGTATGCAGGACTAAGATGCGACTATAAGACTTGTTTCTATGGAAATTCTGGGATAGGGCCAATAAGGTCTGGAATTTTGTGGACTAAGCAATTTCTCAAACGACTCGTGTTAAATTCGGTATGTAGGACTAAGATGCGACTATAACACTTGTTCCTATCGAAACTCTGGGATAGGGCCAATAGGGTCTGGATTTTTGAGGACCAAGCAATTTCATAAGCGACTCGTATGAAATTCGGTATGTAGGACTAAAATGCGACTGTTAAACTTTATCCTTTGGAAATTCTGGGATCTGGCCAATAGGGTCTGGATTTTTGGGGACCAAGCAATTTCTCAAGCGATTCGTATTAAATTCGGTATGCAGGACTAAGATGCGACTATAAGACTTGTTTCTATGGAAATTCTAGGATAGGGCCAATAAAGTCTGGAATTTTGTGGACCAAGCAATTTTTCAAGCGATTCGTATGAAATTAGGTTAGTAGGACTAATATGCGACTTTCTGAGATCTGGCCAATAGGGTCTGAAATTTTGGAGATCAAGCAATTCCTCAAGCGATTCGTATGAAATTCTAAGGACTAAGATGCAACCATAAGAATTCTGTATTAGAGCCAATAGAGTCTGGAATTTTGTGGACCGAGCAAATTCTCAAGCGGTTCGTATTAAATTCGGTATGTAGGACTAAGATTTGGCTTTAAGACTTGTTCCGATGGAAATTTTGGGATCCGGCCAATAAGGTCTGGAATTTTGGGGACCAAGCAATTTCTCACGCGATTCGTATGAAATTCGATATGTAGGACTAAGATGCGCTTAAAAGACTTGTTCCTATGAAAATTCTGGCATAGGGCCAATATGGTCTGGAATTTTGTGGACTGTGGATTATGGGAATATGGGAACATGGGACTATAAAACTTCTTCCTATGGATATTCTGGTATCTGGCCAATAGGGTCCTTAATTTTGGAGACCAAGCAATTCCTCAAGCGATTCGTATGAAATTCTAAGGACTAAGATGCAACCATAAGAATTCTGGATTAGAGCCAATAGAGTCTGGAATTTTGTGGACCGAGCAAATTCTCAAGCGGTTCGTATGAAATTCGGTATGTAGGACTAAGATTTGGCTATAAGACTTGTTCCGATGGAAATTTGGGATCCGGCCAAAAAGTCCTGGAATTTTGTGGACCAAGCAATTTTTCAAGCGATTCGTATAAAATTAGGTATGTAGGACCAAGCTATTTCTCACGCGAATTGTATAAAATTCGGTATGTAGGACCAAGATGCGACTAAAAAACTTGTTCCTATGGAAATTCTGACATAGGGCCAATATGGTCTGGAATTTTGTGGATTGTGGATTATGGGAATATGGGAACATGCGACTATAAAACTTCTTCCTATGGAAATTCTGGGATCTGGCCAATAGGGTCCTGAATTTTGGAGACCAAGTGATATCTCAACCGATGGAATTTTTGGGACCAAGAAATTTCTTAAGCGATTCGTATGAAATTCGGTATGTAGGACTACGATGCGACTATAAGAATTCTCGGATAGGCCAATAGAGTCTGGTATTGTGTTGATCAAGCAATTTTTCAATCCGTTCGTATGAAATTCGGTATGTAGGACTAAGATTCGTATATAAGACTTGTTCCTATGCTAATTCTGGGATCCGGCCAATAGGGTCTGGAATTTTGGGGACCAATCAATTTCTCAAGCGATTCGTATGAAATTCGCTATGTATGAATAAGATGCGACTATAGGACTTGTTCTTATGGAAATTCTGGGATAGGGCCAATAGAAAATCAAAAAAATTAAAAAAATAAAAGCCTAAGTCGTATGCGTTTTTTGGAATTGAATTTTTATTTTTTTAATTGTTTTTTTTTTAATCTTAAGAATTTAAAACAAAACCAAATTTACAAATCTTCATTCAAGGGCCCGAATTGGAGGTTTCTCCGGTGAAATTGGTCAAGCTACGAGGAACCGCAGAGAATCTTCAAAAGATCCATTTGAGTCCAGCTTTTTTGCTCATTCTTGGTGCAATGTTTGTCGTTGGAGCTTATCGACTTGATAGTTGTGCGTGCCTGTTTCGTTTGTTAGGCCTGGTACTACAAACGAGTCCGGTACAATTCACTGTCGAGTTGTGGGAATTCAAAAAAGAAGTCAGCTAGTTCCTGAAAGACCGAATTTTTTAATGGAGGTTCCAAGAATTTTGAAGGCTCACGTATGTCATTTTTTTGTAATATTTTCTTGGTCAAGGTTTTTCGTAGTTTTCCTTGACCATGAATTCATGCATAAAAACATTTGGACTCGCGTCGTTTTTATTTCGTGATCGTTTTTCGGTATTGCTTTTTTCAATGAATCAGGGAGAATTCCGAGAAAATAATTGGAAACCGGCTACAAACGTGAGGAATGTGATATATTGTAAATCACATTTCTCCGATGTAATTCTTAATTTTATAAAAGAGCCTAGCCCACCTTATTGCCGTGGCGCAAGTCATTCAGGGAGTATTCCCTTGGAAATTCGATATGTAGGGCTAAGATGCGACTATAAGCCTTGTTCCTATGGAAATTATGGGATCTGTCCAATAGGATCTGGAATTTTGGGGACCAAGCAATTTCTAACGCGATTCGTATGAAATTCGGTATGTAGGACTAAGATGCGACTATAAGACTTGTTCCTGGGATAGGGCCAATAGGGTGTGGATTTATGGGGACTAAGCAATTTCTCAAACGACTCGTATGAAATTCGGTATGTAGGACTAAGATGCGACTGTTAAACTTGATCCTTTGGAAATTCTGGGATCTGGCCAATAGGGCCAATAAAGTCTGGAATTTTGTGGACCAAGCAATTTTTCAAGCGATTCGTATGAAATTAGGTTAGTAGGACTAAGATGCGACTTTCTGAGATCTGGCCAAAAGGGTCTTGAATTTTGGGGACTAAGCAATTTCTCAAGCGACTTGTATGAAATTCGGTATGTAGGACTAAGATGCGACTATTAAACTTGTTCCTTTGGAAATTCTGAAATCTGGCCAATAGGGTCTGAAATTTTGGAGATCAAGCAATTCCTCAAGCGATTCGTATGAAATTATAAGGACTAAGATGCAACCATAAGAATTCTGGATTAGAGCTAATAGAGTCTGGAATTTTGTGGACCGAGCAAATTCTCAAGCGGTTCGTATTAAATTCGGTATGTAGGACTAAGATTTGGCTATAAGACTTGTTCCGATGGAAATTTTGTGATCCGGCCAATAAGGTCTGGAATTTTGGGGACCAAGCAATTTCTCACGCGATTCGTATGAAATTCGGTATGTAGGACCAAGATGCGCTTAAAAGACTTGTTCCTATGAAAATTCTGGCATAGGGCCAATATGGTCTGGAATTTTGTGGACTGTGGATTATGGGAATATGGGAACATGGGACTATAAAACTTCTTCCTATGGAAATTCTGGTATCTGGCCAATAGGGTCCTGAATTTTGAAGACCAAGCAATTCCTCAAGCGATTCGTATGAAATTCTAAGGACTAAGATGCAACCATAAGAATTCTGGATTAGAGCCAATAGAGTCTGGAATTTTGTGGACCGAGCAAATTCTCAAGCGGTTCGTATGAAATTCGGTATGTAGGACTAAGATTTGGCTATAAGACTTGTTCCGATGGAAATTTGGGATCCGGCCAAAAAGTCCTGGAATTTTGTGGACCAAGCAATTTTTCAAGCGATTCGTATAAAATTAGGTATGTAGGACCAAGCTATTTCTCACGCGAATTGTATAAAATTCGGTATGTAGGACTAAGATGCGACTAAAAACCTTGTTCCTATGGAAATTCTTACATAGGGCCAATATGGTCTGGAATTTTGTGGATTGTGGATTATGGGAATATGGGAACATGCGACTATAAAACTTGTTCCTATGGAAATTCTGGGATCTGGCCAATAGGGTCCTGAATTTTGGAGACCAAGTGATATCTCAACCGATGGAATTTTTGGGACCAAGAAATTTCTTAAGCGATTCGTATGAAATTCGGTATGTAGGACTACGATGCGACTATAAGAATTCTGGGATAGGCCAATAGAGTCTGGTATTGTGTTAATCAAGCAATTTTTCAATCCGTTCGTATGAAATTCGGTATGTAGGACTAAGATTCGTATATAAGACTTGTTCCTATGCTAATTCTGGGATCCGGCCAATAGGGTCCTGAATTTTGGAGACCAAGTGATATCTCAACCGATGGAATTTTTGGGACCAAGAAATTTCTTAAGCGATTCGTATGAAATTCGGTATGTAGGACTAAGATGCGACTATAAGACTTGTTCCTGGGATAGGGCCAATAAGGTCTGGAATTTTGTGGACTAAGCAATTTCTCAAACGACTCGTATGAAATTCGGTATGTAGGACTAAGGTGCGACTATTAAACTTGTTCCTATCGAAATTCTGGGATAGGGCCAATAGGGTCTAGATTTTTGAGGACCAAGCAATTTCTCAAACGACTCGTATGAAATTCGGTATGTAGGGCTAAGATGCGACTATAAGCCTTGTTCCTATGGAAATTATGGGATCTGTCCAATAGGGTCTGGAATTTTGGGGAAAAAGCAATTTCTCACGCGATTCGTAAGAAATTCGGTATGTAGGACTAAGATGCGACTATAAGACTTGTTCCTGGGATAGGGCCAATAGGGTGTGGATTTTTGGGGACCAAGCAATTTCTCAAGCGATTCGTATTACATTCGGTACGCAGGACTAAGATGCGACTATAAGACTTCTTCCTATGGAAATTCTGGGATCTGGCCAACAGGGTCCTGAATTTTGGAGACCAAGTGATATCTCAACCGATGGAATTTTTGGGACCAAGAAATTTCTTAAGCGATTCGTATGAAATTCGGTATGTTGGACTACGATGCGACTATAAGAATTCTGGGATAGGCCAATAGAGTCTGGTATTGTGTTAATCAAGCAATTTTTCAATCCGTTCGTATGAAATTCGGTATGTAGGACTAAGATTCGTATATAAGACTTGTTCCTATGCTAATTCTGGGATCCGGCCAATAGGGTCTGGAATTTTGGGGACCAATCAATTTCTCAAGCGATTCGTTTGAAATTCGATATGTAGGGCTAAGATGCGACTATAAGCCTTGTTCCTATGGAAATTATGGGATCTGTCCAATAGGGTCTGGAATTTTGGGGACCAAGCAATATCTCACGCGATTCGTATGAAATTCGGTATGTAGGACTAAGATGCGACGATAAGACTTGTTCCTGGGATAGGGCCAATAGGGTGTGGATTTTTGGGGACCAAGCAATTTCTTAAGCGATTCGTATTACATTCGGTACGCAGGACTAAGATGCGACTATAAGACTTGTTTCTATGGAAATTCTGGGATAGGGCCAATAAGGTCTGGAATTTTGTGGACTATGCAATTTCTCAAACGACTCGTATGAAATTCGGTATGTAGGACTAAGATGCGACTGTTAAACTTGATCCTTTGGAAATTCTGGGATCTGGCCAATAGGGTCTGGATTTTTGGGGACCAAGCAATTTCTCAAGCGATTCGTATTACATTCGGTACGCAGGACTAAGATGCGACTATAAGACTTGTTTCTATGGAAATTCTGGGATAGGGCCAATAAGGTCTGGAATTTTGTGGACTAAGCAATTTCTCAAACGACTCGTATGAAATTCGGTATGTAGGACTAAGATGCGACTATTAAACTTGTTCCTATCGAAATTCTGGTATAGGGCCAATAGGGTCTGGATTTTTGAGGACCAAGCAATTTCCCAAGCGATTCGTGTGAAATTCGGTATGTAGGACTAAGATGCGACTATAACACTTGTTCCTATCGAAACTCTGGGATAGGGCCAATAGGGTCTGGATTTTTGAGGACCAAGCAATTTCATAAGCGACTCGTATGAAATTCGGTATGTAGGACTAAAATGCGACTGTTAAACTTTATCCTTTGGAAATTCTGGGATCTGGCCAATAGGGTCTGGATTTTTGGGGACCAAGCAATTTCTCAAGCGATTCGTATTAAATTCGGTATGCAGGACTAAGATGCGACTATAAGACTTGTTTCTATGGAAATTCTGGGTTGGGCCAATAAAGTCTGGAATTTTGTGGACCAAGCAATTTTTCAAGCGATTCGTATGAAATTAGGTTAGTAGGACTAAGATGCGACTTTCTGAGATCTGGCCAATAGGGTCTTGAATTTTGGGGACTAAGCAATTTCTCAAGCGACTTGTATGAAATTCGGTATGTAGGACTAAGATGCGACTATTAAACTTGTTCCTTTGGAAATTCTGAAATCTGGCCAATAGGGTCTGAAATTTTGGAGATCAAGCAATTCCTCAAACGATTCGTATGAAATTCTAAGGACTAAGATGCAACCATAAGAATTCTGGATTAGAGCCAATAGAGTCTGGAATTTTGTGGACCGAGCAAATTCTCAAGCGGTTCGTATTAAATTCGGTATGTAGGACTAAGATTTGGCTATAAGACTTGTTACGATGGAAATTTTGGGATCCGGCCAATAAGGTCTGGAATTTTGGGGACCAAGCAATTTCTCACGCGATTCGTATGAAATTCGGTATGTAGGACTAAGATGCGCTTAAAAAGCCCTGTTCCTATGAAAATTCTGGCATAGGGCCAATATGGTCTGGAATTTTGTGGACTGTGGATTATGGGAATATGGGAACATGGGACTATAAAACTTCTTCCTATGGAAATTCTGGTATCTGGCCAATAGGGTCCTGAATTTTGGAGACCAAGTAATTCCTCAATCGATTCGTATGAAATTCTAAGGACTTAGATGCAACCATAAGAATTCTGGATTAGAGCCAATAGAGTCTGGAATTTTGTGGACCGAGCAAATTGTTCCGATGGAAATTTTGGGATCCGGCCAATAAGGTCTGGAATTTTGTGGACCAAGCAATTTTTCAAGCGATTCGTATGAAATTAGGTATGTAGGACCAAGCTATTTTTCACGCGAATTGTATGAAATTCGGTATGTGGGACTAAGATTTGGCTATAAGACTTGTTTCGATGGAAATTCTGGAATCTGGCCAATAGGGTCCTGAATTTTGGAGACCAAGCGATATCTCAACCGATGGAATTTTTGGGACCAAGAAACTTCTTAAGCGATTCGTATGAAATTATGTATGTAAGACTACGATGCGACTATAAGAATTCTGGGATAGGCCAATAGAGTCTGGTATTGTGTTGATCAAGCAATTTTTCAATCCGTTCGTATGAAATTCGGTATGTAGGACTAAGATTCGTATATAAGACTTGTTCCTATGCCAATTCTGGGATCCGGCCAATAGGGTGTGGATTTTTGGGGACCAAGCAATTTCTCAAACGACTCGTATGAAATTCGGTATGTATGAATAAGATGCGACTATAGGACTTGTTCGTATGGAAATTCTGGGATAGGGCCAGTAGAAAAAAAAATAAAAAAAAAATAAAACCAAAGTCGTACGCGTTTTTCGGAATTGAATTTTTATGTTTTTTAACTGTTTTTTTTTTTAATCTTAAGAATTTAAAACAAAACCAAATTTACAAATCTTCATTCAAGGGCCCGAATTGGAGGTTTCTCCGGTGAAATTGGTCAAGCTACGAGGAACCGCAGAGAATCTTCAAAAGATCCATTTGAGTCCAACTTTTTCGCTCATTCTTGAAGCAATGTTTGTCGTTGGAGCTTATCGGCTTGATAGTTGTGCGTGCCTGTTTCGTTTGTTAGGCCTGGTACTACAAACGAGTCCGGTACAATTCACTGTCGAGTTGTGGGAATTCAAAAAAGAAGTCAGCTAGTTCCTGAAAGACCGAATTTTTTAATGGAGGTTCCAAGAATTTTGAAGGCTCACGTATGTAATTTTTTTGTAATATTTTCTTGGTCAAGGTTTTTCGTAGTTTTCCTTGACCATGAATTCATGCATAAAAACATTTGGACTCGCGTCGTTTTTATTTCGTGATCGTTTTTCGGTATTGCTTTTTTCAATGAATCAGGGAGAATTCCGAGAAAATAATTGGAAACCGGCTACAAACGTGAGGAATGTGATATATTGTAAATCACATATCTCCGATGTAATTCTTAATTTTATAAAAGAGCCTAGCCCACCTTATTGCCGTGGCGCAAGTCATTCAGGGAGTATTCCCTTGGCAATAAGTTTAAAATATATAAAGTATATAAACAAAAACAAAAAAAAAAGAAGTCTGGAATTTTGTGGACCATGCAATTTCTCAAGCGATTCGTTTGAAATTCGATATGTAGGGCTAAGATGCGACTATAAGCCTTGTTCCTATGGAAATTATGGGATCTGTCCAATAGGATCTGGAATTTTGGTGACCAAGCAATTTCTAACGCGATTCGTATGAAATTCGGTATGTAGGACTAAGATGCGACTATAAGAATTGTTCCTGGGATAGGGCCAATTGGGTGTGGATTTTTGGGGACTAAGCAATTTCTCAAACGACTCGTATGAAATTCGGTATGTAGGACTAAGATGCGACTGTTAAACTTGATCCTTTGGAAATTCTGGGATCTGGCCAATAGGGTCTGGATTTTTGGGGGCCAAGCAATTTCTCAAGGGATTCGTATTACATTCAGTTCAGTACGCAGGACTAAGATGCGACTATAAGACTTGTTTCTATGGAAATTCTGGGACAGGGCCAATAAGGTCTGGAATTTTGTGGACTAAGCAATTTCTCAAACGACTCGTATGAAATTCGGTATGTAGGACTAAGATGCGACTATTAAACTTGTTCCTATCGCAATTCTGGGATAGGGCCAATAGCGTCTGGATTTTTGAGGACCAAGCAATTTCCCAAGCGATTCGTGTGAAATTCGGTATGTAGGACTAAGATGCGACTATAACACTTGTTCCTATCGAAACTCTGGGATAGGGTCAATAGGGTCTGGATTTTTGGGGACCAAGCAATTTTTCAAGCGATTCGTATTAAATTCGGTACGCAGGACTAAGATGCGACTATAAGACTTGTTTCTATGGAAATTCTGGGATAGGGCCAATAAGGTCTGGAATTTTGTGGACTAAGCAATTTCCCAAGCGATTCGTTTGAAATTCGGTATGTAGGACTAAGATGCGACTATAACACTTGTACCTATCAAAACTCTGGGATAGGGCCAATAGGGTCTGGATTTTTGGGGACCAACCAATTTCTCAAACGACTCGTATGAAATTCGGTATGTAGGACTAAGATGCGACTGTTAAACTTGATCCTTTGGAAATTCTGGGATCTGGCCAATAAGGTCTGGATTTTTGGGGACCAAGCAATTTCTCAAGCGATTCGTATTACATTCGGTACGCAGGACTAAGATGCGACTATAAGACTTGTTTCTATGGAAATTCTGGGATAGGGCCAATAAGGTCTGGAATTTTGTGGACTAAGCAATTTCTCAAACGACTCGTATGAAATTCGGTATGTAGGACTAAGATGCGACTATTAAACTTGTTCCTATCGAAATTCTGGGATAGGGCCAATAGGGTCTGGATTTTTAAGGACTAAGATGCGACTATAACACTTGTTCCTATCGAAACTCTGGGATAGGGCCAATAGGGTCTGGATTTTTGAGGACCAAGCAATTTCTTAAGCGACTCGTATGAAATTCGGTATGCAGGACTAAAATGCGACTATAAGACTTGTTTCTATGGAAATTCTGGGATAGGGCCAATAAAGTCTGGAATTTTGTAGACCAAGCAATTTATCAAGCGATTCGTATGAAATTAGGTTAGTAGGACTAAGATGCGACTTTCCGAGATCTGGCCAATAGGGTCTTGAATTTTGGGGACTAAGCAATTTCTCAAGCGATTCGTATCAAATTCTAAGGACTAAGATGCAACCATAAGAATTCTGGATTAGAGCCAATAGAGTCTGGAATTTTGTGGACCGAACAAATTCTCAAGCGGTTCGTATGAAATTCGGTATGTAGGACTAAGATTTGGCTATAAGACTTGTTCCGATGGAAATTTGGGATCCGGCCAAAAAGTCCTGGAATTTTGTGGACCAAGCAATTTTTCAAGCGATTCGTATGAAATTAGGTATGTAGGACCAAGCTATTTCTCACGCGAATTGTGTAAAATTCGGTATGTAGGACTAAGATGCGACTAAAAAACTTGTTCCTATGGAAATTCTGACATAGGGCCAATATGGTCTGGAATTTTGTGGATTGTGGATTATGGGAATATGGGAACATGCGACTATAAAATTTCTTCCTATGGAAATTCTGGGATCTGGCCAATAGGGTCCTGAATTTTGGAGACCAAGCGATATCTCAACCGATGGAATTTTGGGGACCAAACAATTTCTCACGCAATTCGTATGAAATTCGGTATGTAGGACTAAGATGCGACTATTAAACTTGTTCCTATCGAAATTCTGGGATAGGGCCAATAGGGTCTGGATTTTTGAGGACCAAGCAATTTCCCAAGCGATTCGTGTGAAATTCGGTATGTAGGACTAAGATGCGACTATAACACTTGTTCCTATCGAAACTCTGGGATAGGGCCAATAGGGTGTGGATTTTTGGGGACCAAGCAATTTCTCGAACGACTCGTATGAAATTCGGTATGTAGGACTAAGATGCGACTGTTAAACTTGATCCTTTGGAAATTCTGGGATCTGGCCAATAGGGTCTGGATTTTTGGGGACCAAGCAATTTCTCAAGCGATTCGTATTACATTCGGTACGCAGGACTAAGATGCGACTATAAGACTTGTTTCTTTGGAAATTCTGGGATAGGGCCAATAAGGTCTGGAATTTTGTGGACTAAGCAATTTCTCAAACGACTCGTATGAAATTCGGTATGTAGGACTAAGATGCGACTATTAAACTTGTTCCTATCGAAATTCTGGGATAGGGACAATAGGGTCTGGATTTTTGAGGACCAAGCAATTTCCCAATCGATTCGTGTGAAATTCGGTATGTAGGACTAAGATGCGACTATAACACTTGTTCCTATCGAAACTCTGGAATCTGGCCAATAAGGTCTGGATTTTTGGGGACCAAGCAATTTCTCAAGCGATTCGTATTAAATTCGGTACGCAGGACTAAGATGCGACTTTAAGACTTGTTTCTATGGAAATTCTGGGATAGGGCCAATAAGGTCTGGAATTTTGTGGACTAAGCAATTTCCCAAGCGATTCGTTTGAAATTCGGTATGTAGGACTAAGATGCGACTATAAGACTTGTCTATCAAAACTCTGGGATAGGGCCAATAGGGTCTGGATTTTTGGGGACCAACCAATTTCTCAAACGACTCGTATGAAATTCGGTATGTAGGACTAAGATGCAACTGTTAAACTTGATCCTTTGGAAATTCTGGTATCTGGCCAATAAGGTCTGGATTTTTGGGGACCAAGCAATTTCTCGAGCGATTCGTATTACATTCGGTACGCAGGACTAAGATGCGACTATAAGACTTGTTTCTAAGGAAATTCTGGGATAGGGCCAATAAGGTCTGGAATTTTGTGGACTAAGCAATTTCTCAAACGACTCGTATGAAATTCGGTATGTAGGACTAAGATGCGACTATTAAACTTGTTCCTATCGAAATTCTGGGATAGGGCCAATAGGGTCTGGATTTTTAAGGACTAAGATGCGACTATAACACTTGTTCCTATCGAAACTCTGGGATAGGGCCAATAGGGTCTGGATTTTTGAGGACCAAGCAATTTCTTAAGCGACTCGTATGAAATTCGGTATGCAGGACTAAAATGCGACTATAAGACTTGTTTCTATGGAAATTCTGGGATAGGGCCAATAAAGTCTGGAATTTTGTAGACCAAGCAATTTCTCAAGCGATTCGTATGAAATTAGGTTAGTAGGACTAAGATGCGACTTTCCGAGATCTGGCCAATAGGGTCTTGAATTTTGGGGACTAAGCAATTTCTCAAGCGATTCGTATCAAATTCTAAGGACTAAGATGCAACCATAAGAATTCTGGATTAGAGCCAATAGAGTCTGGAATTTTGTGGACCGAACAAATTCTCAAGCGGTTCGTATGAAATTCGGTATGTAGGACTAAGATTTGGCTATAAGACTTGTTCCGATGGAAATTTGGGATCCGGCCAAAAAGTCCTGGAATTTTGTGGACCAAGCAATTTTTCAAGCGATTCGTATGAAATTAGGTATGTAGGACCAAGCTATTTCTCACGCGAATTGTATAAAATTCGGTATGTAGGACTAAGATGCGACTAAAAAACTTGTTCCTTATGGAAATTCTGACATAGGGCCAATATGGTCTGGAATTTTGTGGATTGTGGATTATGGGAATATGGGAACATGCGACTATAAAATTTCTTCCTATGGAAATTCTGGGATCTGGCCAATAGGGTCCTGAATTTTGGAGACCAAGCGATATCTCAACCGATGGAATTTTGGGGACCAGGCAATTTCTCACGCAATTCGTATGAAATTCGGTATGTAGGACTAAGATGCGACTATAAGACTTGTTCCTGGGATAGGGCCAATAGGGTGTGGATTTTTGGGGACCAAGCAATTTCTCAAACGACTCGTATGAAATTCGGTATGTAGGACTAAGATGCGACTATTAAACTTGATCCTTTGGAAATTCTGGGATCTGGCCAATAAGGTCTGGATTTTTGGGGACCAAGCAATTTCTCAAACGACTCGTATGTAATTCGGTATGTAGGACTAAGATGCGACTGTTAAACTTGATCCTTTGGAAATTCTGAGATCTGGCCAATAGGGTCTGGATTTTTGGGGACCAAGCAATTTCTCAAGCGATTCGTATTAAATTCGGTACGCAGGACTAAGATGCGACTATAAGACTTGTTTCTATGGAAATTCTGGGATAGGGCTAATAAGGTCTGGAATTTTGTGAACTAAGCAATTTCCCAAGCGATTCGTGTGAAATTCGGTATGTAGGACTAAGATGCGACTATAACACTTGTTCCTATCGAAACTCTGGGATAGAGCCAATAGGGTCTGGATTTTTGGGGACCAAGCAATTTCTCAAACGACTCGTATGAAATTCGGTATGTAGGACTAAGATGCGACTGTTAAACTTGATCTTTTGGAAATTCTGGAATCTGGCCAATAGGGTCTGGATTTTTGGGGACCAAGCAATTTCTCAAGCGATTCGTATAACATTCGGTACGCAGGACCAAGATGCGACTATAAGACTTGTTTCTATGGAAATTCTGGGATAGGGCCAATAAGGTCTGGAATTTTGTGGACCAAGCAATTTCTCAAACGACTCGTATGAAATTCGGTATGTAGGACTAAGATGTGACTATTAAACTTGTTCCTATCGAAATTCTGGGATAGGGCCAATAGGGTCTGGATTTTTTAAGAACCAAGCAATTTCCCAAGCGATTCGTGTGAAATTCGGTATGTAGGACTAAGATGCGACTATAACACTTGTTCCTGGGATAGGGCCAATAGGGTGTGGATTTTTGGGGACCAAGCAACTTCTCAAACGACTCGTATGAAATTCGGTATGTAGGACTAAGATGCGACTGTTAAACTTGATCCTTTGGAAATTCTGGGATCTGTCCAATAGGGTCTGGATTTTTTAAGAACCAAGCAATTTCCCAAGCGATTCGTATGAAATTAGGTTAGTAGGACTAAGATGCGACTTTCCGAGATCTGGCCAATAGGGTCTTGAATTTTGGGGACTAAGCAATTTCTCAAGCGATTCGTATCAAATTCTAAGGACTAAGATGCAACCATAAGAATTCTGGATTAGAGCCAATAGAGTCTGGAATTTTGTGGACCGAACAAATTCTCAAGCGGTTCGTATGAAATTCGGTATGTAGGACTAAGATTTGGCTATAAGACTTGTTCCGATGGAAATTTGGGATCCGGCCAAAAAGTCCTGGAATTTTGTGGACCAAGCAATTTTTCAAGCGATTCGTATGAAATTAGGTATGTAGGACCAAGCTATTTCTCACGCGAATTGTATAAAATTCGGTATGTAGGACTAAGATGCGACTAAAAAACTTGTTCCTATGGAAATTCTGACATAGGGCCAATATGGTCTGGAATTTTGTGGATTGTGGATTATGGGAATATGGGAACATGCGACTATAAAATTTCTTCCTATGGAAATTCTGGGATCTGGCCAATAGGGTCCTGAATTTTGGAGACCAAGCGATATCTCAACCGATGGAATTTTGGGGACCAAGCAATTTCTCACGCAATTCGTATGAAATTCGGTATGTAGGACTAAGATGCGACTATAAGACTTGTTCCTGGGATAGGGCCAATAGGGTGTGGATTTTTGGGGACCAAGCAATTTCTCAAACGACTCGTATGAAATTCGGTATGTAGGACTAAGATGCGACTATTAAACTTGATCCTTTGGAAATTCTGGGATCTGGCCAATAAGGTCTGGATTTTTGGGGACCAAGCAATTTCTCAAGCGATTCGTATTAAATTCGGTACGCAGGACTAAGATGCGACTATAAGACTTGTTTCTATGGAAATTCTGGGATAGGGCCAATAAGGTCTGGAATTTTGTGGACTAAGCAATTTCCCAAGCGATTCGTGTGAAATTCGGTATGTAGGACTAAGATGCGACTATAACACTTGTTCCTATCGAAACTCTGGGATAGGGCCAATAGGGTCTGGATTTTTGGGGACCAAGCAATTTCTCAAACGACTCGTATGAAATTCGGTATGTAGGACTAAGATGCGACTGTTAAACTTGATCCTTTGGAAATTCTGGGATCTGGCCAATAGGGTCTGGATTTTTGGTGACCAAGCAATTTCTCAAGCGATTCGTATTAAATTCGGTACGCAGGACTAAGATGCGACTATAAGACTTGTTTCTATGGAAATTCTGGGATAGGGCCAATAAGGTCTGGAATTTTGTGAACTAAGCAATTTCCCAAGCGATTCGTGTGAAATTCGGTATGTAGGACTAAGATGCGACTATAACACTTGTTCCTATCGAAACTCTGGGATAGAGCCAATAGGGTCTGGATTTTTGGGGACCAAGCAATTTCTCAAACGACTCGTATGAAATTCGGTATGTAGGACTAAGATGCGACTGTTAAACTTGATCCTTTGGAAATTCTGGGATCTGGCCAATAGGGTCTGGATTTTTGGGGACCAAGCAATTTCTCAAGCGATTCGTATAACATTCGGTACGCAGGACCAAGATGCGACTATAAGACTTGTTTCTATGGAAATTCTGGGATAGGGCCAATAAGGTCTGGAATTTTGTGGACTAAGCAATTTCTCAAACGACTCGTATGAAATTCGGTATGTAGGACTAAGATGTGACTATTAAACTTGTTCCTATCGAAATTCTGGGATAGGGCCAATAGGGTCTGGATTTTTTAAGAACCAAGCAATTTCCCAAGCGATTCGTGTGAAATTCGGTATGTAGGACTAAGATGCGACTATAACACTTGTTCCTGGGATAGGGCCAATAGGGTGTGGATTTTTGGGGACCGAGCAACTTCTCAAACGACTCGTATGAAATTCGGTATGTAGGACTAAGATGCGACTGTTAAACTTGATCCTTTGGAAATTCTGGGATCTGTCCAATAAGGTCTGGATTTTTGGGGACCAAGCAATTTCTCAAGCGATTTGTATTAAATTCGGTACGCAGGACTAAGATGCGACTATAAGACTTGTTTCTATGGAAATTCTGGAATAGGGCCAATAAGGTCTGGAATTTTGTGGACTAAGCATTTTCTCAAAGGACTCGTATGAAATTCGGTATCTAGGACTAAGATGCGACTATTAAACTTGTTCCTATCGAAATTCTGGGATAGGGCCAATAGGGTCTGGATTTTTGAAGACCAAGCAATTTCCCAAGCGATTCGTGTGAAATTCGGTATGTAGGACTAAGATGCGACTATAACACTTGTTCCTATCGAAACTCTGGGATAGGGCCAATAGGGTCTGGATTTTTGAGGACCATGCAATTTCTCAAGCGATTCGTATGAAATTAGGTTAGTAGGACTAAGATGCGACTTTCTGAGATCTGGCCAATAGGGTCTTGAATTTTGGGGACTAAGCAATTTCCCAAGCGACTTGTATGAAATTCGGTATGTAGGACTAAGATGCGACTATTAAACTTGTTCCTTTGGAAATTCTGAAATCTGGCCAATAGGGTCTGAAATTTTGGAGATCAAGCAATTCCTCAAGCGATTCGTATGAAATTCTAAGGACTAAGATGCAACCATAAGAATTCTGAATTAGAGCCAATAGAGTCTGGAATTTTTTGGACCGAGCAAATTCTCAAGCGGTTCGTATGAAATTCGGTATGTAGGACTAAGATTTGGCTATAAGACTTGTTCCGATGGAAATTTTTGGATCCGGCCAATAAGGTCTGGAATTTTGGGGACCAAGCAATTTCTCACGCGATTCGTATGAAATTCGGTATGTAGGACTAAGATGCGACTATTAAACTTGTTCCTATCGAAATTCTGGGATAGGGCCAATAAGGTCTGGAATTTTGTGGACTAAGCAATTTCTCAAACGACTCATATGAAATTCGGTATGTAGGACTAAGATGCGACTATTAAACTTGTTCCTATCGAAATTCTGGGATAGCGCCAATAGGGTCTGGATTTTTGAGGAGCAAGCAATTTCCCAAGCGATTCGTGTGAAATTCGGTATGTAGGACGAAGATGCGACTATAACACTTGTTCCTATCGAAACTCTGGGATAGGGCCAATAGGGTCTGGATTTTTGAGGACCAAGAAATTTCTTAAGCGACTCGTATGAAATTTGGTATGTAGAGCTAAGATGCGACTATAAGACTTGTTCCTGGGATAGGGCCAATAGGGTGTGGATTTTTGGGGACCAAGCAATTTCTCAAACGACTCGTATGAAATTCGGTATGTAGGACTAAAATGCGACTGTTAAACTTGATCCTTTGGAAATTCTGGGATCTGGCCAATAGGGCCTGGAATTTTGGTGACCAAGCAATTTCTCAAGCGATTCGTATGAAACTCGGTATGCAGGACTAATATGCGACTATAAGACTTGTTCCTATGGAAATTCGCGATGGAATGTTGGGGACCAAGCAATTTCTCAAGCGGTTCGTATGAAATTCGGTATGTAAGACTAAGATTTGACTATAAGACTTGCTCCTATGGAAATTTTGGGATCCGGCCAATAGGGTCTGGAATTTTGGGGACCAAGCAATTTCTCAAGCGATGAAATTTTTGGGACCAAGTTATGATATGAAATTCGGTATGTAGACTAAGATTTGGCTATAAGACTTGTTCCTCTGGAAATTTTGGGATCCGGCCAATAGGGTCTGGAATTTTGGTGAACAAGCAATTTCTCAAGCGATTCGTATGAAATTCGGTATGCAGGACGAAAATGCGACTATAAGATTTGCTCCTATGGAAATTTTGGGATAGGGCCAATAAGGTCTGGAATTTTGTGGACCAAGCAATTTCTCAAGCGATTTGTATGAAATTCGGTATGTACGACTAAGACTATAAGAATTGTTCCTATGGAAATTCTTGGATAAGGCCAATAGGGTCTATAATTTTGTGGACCAAGCAATTTCTCAAGCGATTCGTATGAAATTCGTTATGTAGGACTAAGATGCGACTTTAAAACTTGTTCCTCTGGAAATTTTGGGATCCGGCCAATAGGGTCTGGAATTTTGGTGAACAAGCAATTTCTCAAGCGATTCGTATGAAATTCGGTATGCAGGACTAAGATGCGACTATAAGACTTGTTCCTATGGGAATTCTGGAATAGGGCCAATAAGGTCTGGAATTTTGTGGACCAAGCAATTTCTCAAGCGATTTGTATGAAATTCGGTTTGTACGACTAAGACTATAAGAATTGTTCCTATGGAAATTCTGGGATAAGGCCAATAGGGTCTGGAATTTTGTGGACCAAGCAATTTCTCAAGCGATTCGTATGAAATTCGTTATGCAGGTCTAAGATGCGACTTTAAAACTTGTTCCTATGGAAATTCTGGGATCTGGCCAATAAGGTCTTGAATTTTGAAGACCATGCAATATCTCAAGCGATGGAATTTTTGGGACCAAGCAATTTCTCAAGCGATTCGTATGAAATTCGGTATATAGGACTACGATGCGATTTAAGAATACTGGGATAGGCGAATAGGGTCTGAAATTGTGTGGATCAAGCAATTTTTCAATCGTTTCGTATGAAATTCGGTATTTAGGTCTAAGATGAGACTATAAGACTTGTTCCAATGGAAGTTCTGGGATCTGGCCAATAGGGTCTGGAATTTTTGTCGACCAAGCAATTTCTCAAGCGATTTGTATGAAATTCGGTATGTACGACTAAGACTATAAGAATTGTTCCTATGGAAATTCTGGGATATGGCCAATAGGGTCTGGAATTTTGTGCACCAAGCAATTTCTCAAGCGACTCGTATGAAATTCGTTATATAGGACTAAGATGCGACTTTAAAACTTGTTGCTATTGAAATTCTGGGATCTGGCCAAAATTTTGGGGACCTAGCAATTTATCAATCGATTCGTATGAAATTCGGTATGTATGACTAAGACTATAAGAATTGTTCCTATGGAAATTCTGGGATCGTGCCAATAGGGTCTTGAATTTTGAAGACTAAGCTATTTTTCAGCGATTCGTATGAAAACAGGTATGTAGGACTAAGATGCGACTATAAGACTTGTTCCTATGGAAATTCTAGGATATGGCCAACAGGGTCTCTAATTTTGGGGACCAAGCAATTTCCCAAGCGATTCGTATGAAATTCGGTATGTAGGACTAAGATTTGGCTATAAGACTTGTTCCGATGGAAATTTGGGATCCGACCAATAAGGTCTGGAATTTTGTGGACCAAGCAATTTTTCAAGCGATTCGTATGAAATTAGGTACGTAGGACTAAGATTTGGTTATAAGACTTGTTCCGATGGAAATTTGGGATCCGGCCAATAAGGTCTGGAATTTTGGTGAACAAGCAATTTCTCAAGCGATTCGTATGAAATTCGGTATGCAGGACTAAGATGCGACTATAAGACTTGTTCCTATGGGAATTCTGGAATAGGGCCAATAAGGTCTGGAATTTTGTGGACCAAGCAATTTCTCAAGCGATTTGTATGAAATTCGGTTTGTACGACTAAGACTATAAGAATTGTTCCTATGGAAATTCTGGGATAAGGCCAATAGGGTCTGGAATTTTGTGGACCAAGCAATTTCTCAAGCGATTCGTATGAAATTCGTTATGCAGGTCTAAGATGCGACTTTAAAACTAGTTCCTATGGAAATTCTGGGATCTGGCCAATAAGGTCTTGAATTTTGAAGACCAAGCAATATCTCAAGCGATGGAATTTTTGGGACCAAGCAATTTCTCAAACGACTCGTATGAAATTCGGTATGTAGGACTAAAATGCGACTGTTAAACTTGATCCTTTGGAAATTCTGGGATCTGGCCAATAGGGCCTGGAATTTTGGTGACCAAGCAATTTCTCAAGCGATTCGTATGAAACTCGGTATGCAGGACTAAGATGCGACTATAAGACTTGTTCCTATGGAAATTCGCGATGGAATGTTGGGGACCAAGCAATTTCTCAAGCGGTTCGTATGAAATTCGGTATGTAAGACTAAGATTTGACTATAAGACTTGCTCCTATGGAAATTTTGGGATCCGGCCAATAGGGTCTGGAATTTTGGGGACCAAGCAATTTCTCAAGCGATGAAATTTTTGGGACCAAGTTATGATATGAAATTCGGTATGTAGACTAAGATTTGGCTATAAGACTTGTTCCTCTGGAAATTTTGGGATCCGGCCAATAGGGTCTGGAATTTTGGTGAACAAGCAATTTCTCAAGCGATTCGTATGAAATTCGGTATGCAGGACGAAAATGCGACTATAAGATTTGCTCCTATGGAAATTTTGGGATAGGGCCAATAAGGTCTGGAATTTTGTGGACCAAGCAATTTCTCAAGCGATTTGTATGAAATTCGGTATGTACGACTAAGACTATAAGAATTGTTCCTATGGAAATTCTGGTATAAGGCCAATAGGGTCTATAATTTTGTGGACCAAGCAATTTCTCAAGCGATTCGTATGAAATTCGTTATGTAGGACTAAGATGCGACTTTAAAACTTGTTCCTCTGGAAATTTTGGGATCCGGCCAATAGGGTCTGGAATTTTGGTGAACAAGCAATTTCTCAAGCGATTCGTATGAAATTCGGTATGCAGGACTAAGATGCGACTATAAGACTTGTTCCTATGGGAATTCTGGAATAGGGCCAATAAGGTCTGGAATTTTGTGGACCAAGCAATTTCTCAAGCGATTTGTATGAAATTCGGTTTGTACGACTAAGACTATAAGAATTGTTCCTATGGAAATTCTGGGATAAGGCCAATAGGGTCTGGAATTTTGTGGACCAAGCAATTTCTCAAGCGATTCGTATGAAATTCGTTATGCAGGTCTAAGATGCGACTTTAAAACTTGTTCCTATGGAAATTCTGGGATCTGGCCAATAAGGTCTTGAATTTTGAAGACCAAGCAATATCTCAAGCGATGGGATTTTTGGGACCAAGCAATTTCTCAAGCGATTCGTATGAAATTCGGTATATAGGACTACGATGCGATTTAAGAATACTGGGATAGGCGAATAGGGTCTGAAATTGTGTGGATCAAGCAATTTTTCAATCGTTTCGTATGAAATTCGGTATTTAGGTCTAAGATGAGACTATAAGACTTGTTCCAATGGAAGTTCTGGGATCTGGCCAATAGGGTCTGGAATTTTTGTCGACCAAGCAATTTCTCAAGCGATTTGTATGAAATTCGGTATGTACGACTAAGACTATAAGAATTGTTCCTATGTAAATTCTGGGCTATGGCCAATAGGGTCTGAAATTTTGTGCACCAAGCAATTTCTCAAGCGACTCGTATGAAATTCGTTATGTAGGACTAAGATGCGACTTTAAAACTTGTTGCTATTGAAATTCTGGGATCTGGCCAAAATTTTGGGGACCTAGCAATTTATCAATCGATTCGTATGAAATTCGGTATGTATGACTAAGACTATAAGAATTGTTCCTATGGAAATTCTGGGATCGTGCCAATAGGGTCTTGAATTTTGAAGACTAAGCTATTTTTCAGCGTTTCGTATGAAAACAGGTATGTAGGACTAAGATGCGACTATAAGACTTGTTCCTATGGAAATTCTAGGATATGGCCAACAGGGTCTCTAATTTTGGGGACCAAGCAATTTCCCAAGCGATTCGTATGAAATTCGGTATGTAGGACTAAGATTTGGCTATAAGACTTGTTCCGATGGAAATTTGGGATCCGACCAATAAGGTCTGGAATTTTGTGGACCAAGCAATTTTTCAAGCGATTCGTATGAAATTAGGTACGTAGGACTAAGATTTGGTTATAAGACTTGTTCCGATGGAAATTTGGGATCCGGCCAATAAGGTCTGGAATTTTGTGGACCAAGCAATTTTTCAAGCGATTCGTATGAAACTAGGTATGTAGGACCAAGCTATTTCTCACGCTAATTGTATAAAATTCGGTATGTAGGACTAAGATGCGACTAAAAAACTTGTTCCTATGGAAATTCTGACATAAGGCCAATATGGTCTGGAATTTTGTGGATTGTGGATTATGGGAATATGGGAACATGGAACATTTTGGGTACCAAGCAATTTCTCATGCGATTCGTATTAAATTCGGTATGCAGGACTAAGATGCGACTATAAGATTTGTTTCAATGGAAATTCTGGGATAGGGCCAATAAGGTCTGGAATTTTGTGGACCAAGCAATTTCTCAAGCGATTCGTATGAAATTAGGTTAGTAGGACTAAGATGCGACTTTCTGGTATCTGGCCAATAGGGTCTGGATTTTTGGGGACAAAGCAATTTCTCAAGCGATTCGTATTAAATTCGGTATGCAGGACTAAGATGCGACTATAAGACTTGTTTCTATGGAAATTCTGGGATAGGGCCAATAAGGTCTGGAATTTTGTGGACCAAGCAATTTCTCAAGCGATTCGTATGAAATTAGGTTAGTAGGACTAAGATGCGACTTTCTGAGATCTGGCCAATAGGGTCTTGAATTTTGGGGACTAACCAATTTCTCAAGCGACTTGTATGAAATTCGGTATGTAGGACTAAGATGCTACTATTAAACTTTTTCCTTTGGAAATTCTGAAATCTGGCCAATAGGGTCTGAAATTTTGGAGATCAAGCAATTCCTCAAGCGATTCGTATGAAATTTTAAGTACTAAGATGCAACCATAAGAATTCTGGATTAGAGCCAATAGAGTCTGGAATTTTGTGGACCGAGCAAATTCTCAAGCGGTTCGTATGAAATTCGGTATGTAGGACTAAGATTTGGCTATAAGACTTGTTCCGATGGAAATTTGGGATCCGGCCAATAAGGTCTTGAATTTTGTGGACCAAGCAATTTTTCAAGCGATTCGTATGAAATTAGGTATGTAGGACTAAGATGCGACTATAAGACTTGTTCCTGGGATAGGGCCAATAGGGTGTGGATTTTTGGGGACCAAGCAATTTCTCAAACGACTCGTATGAAATTCGGTATGTAGGACTAAGATGCGACTGTTAAACTTGATCCTTTGGAAATTCTGGGATCTGGCCAATAAGGTCTGGATTTTTGGGGACCAAGCAATTTCTCAAGCGATTCGTATTAAATTCGGTACGCAGGACTAAGATGCGACTATAAGACTTGTTTCTATGGAAATTCTGGGATAGGGCCAATAAGGTCTGGAATTTTGTGGATTGTGGATTATGGGAATATGGGAACATGCGACTATAAAACTTCTTCCTATGGAAATTCTGGGATCTGGCCAATAGGGTCCTGAATTTTGGAGACCAAGTGATATCTCAACCGATGGAATTTTGGGGACCAAGCAATTTCTCACGCGATTCGTATGAAATTCGGTATGTAGGACTAAGATGCGACTATAAGACTTGTTCCTGGGATAGGGCCAATAGGGTGTGGATTTTTGGGGACCAAGCAATTTCTCAAACGACTCGTATGAAATTCGGTATGTAGGATTAAGATGCGACTATAAGACTTGTTCCTATGGAAATTTTGGGATAGGGCCAATAAGGTCTGGAATTTTGTGGACCAAGCAATTTCTCATGCGATTCGTATTAAATTCGGTATGCAGGACTAAGATGCGACTATAAGATTTGCTCCTATGGAAATTTTGGGATAGGGCCAATAAGGTCTGGAATTTTGTGGACCAAGCAATTTCTCAAGCGATTTGTATGAAATTCGGTATGTACGACTAAGACTATAAGAATTGTTCCTATGGAAATTCTGGGATAAGGACAATAAGGTCTGGAATTTTGTGGACCAAGCAATTTCTCAAGCGATTCGTACGAAATTCGTTATGTAGGACTAAGATGCGACTTTAAAACTTGTTCCTCTGGAAATTTTGGGATCCGGCCAATAGGGTCTGGAATTTTGGTGAACAAGCAATTTCTCAAGCGATTCGTATGAAATTCGGTATGCAGGACTAAGATGCGACTATAAGACTTGTTCCTATGGGAATTCTGGGATAGGGCCAATAAGGTCTGGAATTTTGTGGACCAAGCAATTTCTCAAGCGATTTGTATGAAATTCGGTATGTACGACTAAGACTATAAGAATTTTTCCTATGGAAATTCTGGGATAAGGCCAATAGGGTCTGGAATTTTGTGGACCAAGCAATTTCTCAAGCGATTCGGATGAAATTCGTTATGCAGGTCTAAGATGCGACTTTAAAACTTATTCCTATGGAAATTCTGGGATCTGGCCAATAAGGTCTTGAATTTTGAAGACCAAGCGATATCTCAAGCGATGGAATTTTAGGGACCAAGCAATTTCTCAAGCGTTTCGTATGAAATTCGGTATATAGGACTACGATGCGATTTAAGAATACTGGGATAGGCGAATAGGGTCTGAAATTGTGTGGATCAAGCAATATTTCAATCGTTTCGTATGAAATTCGGTATTTAGGTCTAAGATGCGACTATAAGACTTGTTCCAATGGAAGTTCCGGGATCTGGCCAATAGGGTCTGGAATTTTTGTCGACCAAGCAATTTCTCAAGCGATTTGTATGAAATTCGGTATGTACGACTAAGACTATAAGAATTGTTCCTATGGAAATTCTGGGATATGGCCAATAGGGTCTGGAATTTTGTGCACCAAGCAATTTCTCAAGTGACTCGTATGAAATTTGTTATGTAGGACTAAGATGCGACTTTAAAACTTGTTGCTATTGAAATTCTGGGATCTGGCCAAAATTTTGGGGACCTAGCAATTTATCAATCGATTCGTATGAAATTCGGTATGTATGACTAAGACTATAAGAATTGTTCCTATGGAAATTCTGGGATCGTGCCAATAGGGTCTTGAATTTTGAAGGCTAAGCAATTTTTCAGCGATTCGTATGAAAACAGGTATGTAGGACTAAGATGCGACTATAAGACTTGTTCCTATGGAAATTCTAGGATATGGCCAACAGGGTCTCTAATTTTGGGGACCAAGCAATTTCCCAAGCGATTCGTATGAAATTCGGTATGTAGGACTAAGATTTGGCTATAAGACTTGTTCCGATGGAAATTTGGGATCCGACCAATAAGGTCTGGAATTTTGTGGACCAAGCAATTTTTAAAGCGATTCGTATGAAATTAGGTATGTAGGACTAAGATTTGGTTATAAGACTTGTTCCGATGGAAATTTGGGATCCGGCCAATAAGGTCTGGAATTTTGTGGACCAAGCAATTTTTCAAGCGATTCGTATGAAATTAGGTATGTAGGACCAAGCTATTTCTAACGCTAATTGTATAAAATTCGGTATGTAGGACTAAGATTCGACTAAAAAATTTGTTCCTATGGAAATTCTGACATAGGGCCAATATGGTCTGGAATTTTGTGGATTGTGGATTATGGGAATATGGGAACATGCGACTATAAAACTTCTTCCTATGGAAATTATGGGATCTGGCCAATAGGGTCTGGATTTTTGGGTACCAAGCAATTTCTCATGCGATTCGTATTAAATTCGGTATGCAGGACTAAGATGCGACTATAAGATTTGTTTCTATGGAAATTCTGGGATAGGGCCAATAAGGTCTGGAATTTTGAGGACCAAGCAATTTCTCAAGCGATTCGTATGAAATTAGGTTAGTAGGACTAAGATGCGACTTTCTGGGATCTGGCCAATAGGGTCTGGATTTTTGGGGACAAAGCAATTTCTCAAGCGATTCGTATTAAATTCGGTACGCAGGACTAAGATGCGACTATAAGACTTGTTTCTATGGAAATTCTGGGATAGAGCCAATAAGGTCTGGAATTTTGTGGATTGTGGATTATGGGAATATGGGAACATGCGACTATAAAACTTCTTCCTATGGAAATTCTGGGATCTGGCCAATAGGGTCCTGAATTTTGGAGACCAAGTGATATCTCAACCGATGGAATTTTGGGGACCAAGCAATTTCTCACGCGATTCGTATGAAATTCGGTATGTAGGACTAAGATGCGACTATAAGACTTGTTCCTGGGATAGGGCCAATAGGGTGTGGATTTTTGGGGACCAAGCAATTTCTCAAACGACTCGTATGAAATTCGGTATGTAGGACTAAGATGCGACTGTTAAACTTGATCCTTTGGAAATTCTGGGATCTGGCCAATAAGGTCTGGATTTTTGGGGACCAAGCAATTTCTCAAGCGATTCGTATTAAATTCGGTACGCAGGACTAAGATGCGACTATAAGACTTGTTTCTATGGAAATTCTGGGATAGGGCCAATAAGGTCTGGAATTTTGTGGACTAAGCATTTTCTCAAAGGACTCGTATGAAATTCGGTATGTAGGACTAAGATGCGACTATTAAACTTGTTCCTATCGAAATTCTGGGATAGGGCCAATAGGGTCTGGATTTTTGAAGACCAAGCAATTTCCCAAGCGATTCGTGTGAAATTCGGTATGTAGGACTAAGATGCGACTATAACACTTGTTCCTATCGAAATTCTGCGATAGGGCCAATAAGGTCTGGAATTTTGTGGACTAAGCATTTTCTCAAAGGACTCGTATGAAATTCGGTATGTAGGACTAAGATGCGACTATTAAACTTGTTCCTATCGAAATTCTGGGATAGGGCCAATAGGGTCTGGATTTTTGAGGACCAAGCAATTTTTTAAGCGACTCGTATGAAATTTGGTATGTAGGGCTAAGATGCGACTATAAGACTTGTTCCTGGGATAGGGCCAATAGGGTGTGGATTTTTGGGGACCAAGCAATTTCTCAAACGACTCGTATGAAATTCGGTATGTAGGACTAAAATGCGACTGTTAAACTTGATCCTTTGGAAATTCTGGGATCTGGCCAATAAGGTCTGGATTTTTGGGTACCAAGCGATTCGTATTAAATTCGGTATGCAGGACTAAGATGCGACTATAAGACTTGTTTCTATGGAAATTCTGGGATAGGGCCAATAAGGTCTGGAATTTTGTGGACCAAGCAATTTCTCAAGCGATTCGTATGAAATTAGGTTAGTAGGACTAAGATGCGACTTTCTGAGATCTGGCCAATAGGGTCTTGAATTTTGTGGACCGAGCAAATTCTCAAGCGGTTCGTATTAAATTCGGTATGTAGGACTAAGATTTGGCTATAAGACTTGTTCCTATGGGAATTCTGGGATAGGGCCAATAAGGTCTGGAATTTTGTGGACCAAGCAATTTCTCAAGCGATTTGTATGAAATTCGGTATGTACGACTAAGACTATAAGAATTTTTCCTATGGAAATTCTGGGATAAGGCCAATAGGGTCTGGAATTTTGTGGACCAAGCAATTTCTCAAGCGATTCGGATGAAATTCGTTATGCAGGTCTAAGATGCGACTTTAAAACTTATTCCTATGGAAATTCTGGGATCTGGCCAATAAGGTCTTGAATTTTGAAGACCAAGCGATATCTCAAGCGATGGAATTTTAGGGACCAAGCAATTTCTCAAGCGTTTCGTATGAAATTCGGTATATAGGACTACGATGCGATTTAAGAATACTGGGATAGGCGAATAGGATCTGAAATTGTGTGGATCAAGCAATATTTCAATCGTTTCGTATGAAATTCGGTATTTAGGTCTAAGATGCGACTATAAGACTTGTTCCAATGGAAGTTCCGGGATCTGGCCAATAGGGTCTGGAATTTTTGTCGACCAAGCAATTTCTCAAGCGATTTGTATGAAATTCGGTATGTACGACTAAGACTATAAGAATTGTTCCTATGGAAATTCTGGGATATGGCCAATAGGGTCTGGAATTTTGTGCACCAAGCAATTTCTCAAGTGACTCGTATGAAATTTGTTATGTAGGACTAAGATGCGACTTTAAAACTTGTTGCTATTGAAATTCTGGGATCTGGCCAAAATTTTGGGGACCTAGCAATTTATCAATCGATTCGTATGAAATTCGGTATGTATGACTAAGACTATAAGAATTGTTCCTATGGAAATTCTGGGATCGTGCCAATAGGGTCTTGAATTTTGAAGGCTAAGCAATTTTTCAGCGATTCGTATGAAAACAGGTATGTAGGACTAAGATGCGACTATAAGACTTGTTCCTATGGAAATTCTAGGATATGGCCAACAGGGTCTCTAATTTTGGGGACCAAGCAATTTCCCAAGCGATTCGTATGAAATTCGGTATGTAGGACTAAGATTTGGCTATAAGACTTGTTCCGATGGAAATTTGGGATCCGACCAATAAGGTCTGGAATTTTGTGGACCAAGCAATTTTTAAAGCGATTCGTATGAAATTAGGTATGTAGGACTAAGATTTGGTTATAAGACTTGTTCCGATGGAAATTTGGGATCCGGCCAATAAGGTCTGGAATTTTGTGGACCAAGCAATTTTTCAAGCGATTCGTATGAAATTAGGTATGTAGGACCAAGCTATTTCTAACGCTAATTGTATAAAATTCGGTATGTAGGACTAAGATTCGACTAAAAAATTTGTTCCTATGGAAATTCTGACATAGGGCCAATATGGTCTGGAATTTTGTGGATTGTGGATTATGGGAATATGGGAACATGCGACTATAAAACTTCTTCCTATGGAAATTATGGGATCTGGCCAATAGGGTCTGGATTTTTGGGTACCAAGCAATTTCTCATGCGATTCGTATTAAATTCGGTATGCAGGACTAAGATGCGACTATAAGATTTGTTTCTATGGAAATTCTGGGATAGGGCCAATAAGGTCTGGAATTTTGAGGACCAAGCAATTTCTCAAGCGATTCGTATGAAATTAGGTTAGTAGGACTAAGATGCGACTTTCTGGGATCTGGCCAATAGGGTCTGGATTTTTGGGGACAAAGCAATTTCTCAAGCGATTCGTATTAAATTCGGTATGCAGGACTAAGATGCGACTATAAGACTTGTTTCTATGGAAATTCTGGGATAGGGCTAATAAGGTCTGGAATTTTGTGGACCAAGCAATTTCTCAAGCGATTCGTATGAAATTAGGTTAGTAGGACTAAGATGCGACTTTCTGAGATCTGGCCAATAGGGTCTTGAATTTTGGGGACTAACCAATTTCTCAAGCGACTTGTATGAAATTCGGTATGTAGGACTAAGATGCGACTATTAAACTTGTGCCTTTGGAAATTCTGAAATCTGGCCAATAGGGTCTGAAATTTTGGAGATCAAGCAATTCCTCAAGCGATTCGTATGAAATTTTAAGTACTAAGATGCAACCATAAGAATTCTGGATTAGAGCCAATAGAGTCTGGAATTTTGTGGACCGAGCAAATTCTCAAGCGGTTCGTATGAAATTCGGTATGTAGGACTAAGATTTGGCTATAAGACTTGTTCCGATGGAAATTTGGGATCCGGCCAATAAGGTCTGGAATTTTGTGGACCAAGCAATTTTTCAAGCGATTCGTATGAAATTAGGTATGTAGGACTAAGATGCGACTATAAGACTTGTTCCTGGGATAGGGCCAATAGGGTGTGGATTTTTGGGGACCAAGCAATTTCTCAAACGACTCATATGAAATTCGGTATGTAGGACTAAGATGCGACTGTTAAACTTGATCCTTTGGAAATTCTGGGATCTGGCCAATAAGGTCTGGATTTTTGGGGACCAAGCAATTTCTCAAGCGATTCGTATTAAATTCGGTACGCAGGACTAAGATGCGACTATAAGACTTGTTTCTATGGAAATTCTGGGATAGAGCCAATAAGGTCTGGAATTTTGTGGATTGTGGATTATGGGAATATGGGAACATGCGACTATAAAACTTCTTCCTATGGAAATTCTGGGATCTGGCCAATAGGGTCCTGAATTTTGGAGACCAAGTGATATCTCAACCGATGGAATTTTGGGGACCAAGCAATTTCTCACGCGATTCGTATGAAATTCGGTATGTAGGACTAAGATGCGACTATAAGACTTGTTCCTGGGATAGGGCCAATAGGGTGTGGATTTTTGGGGACCAAGCAATTTCTCAAACGACTCGTATGAAATTCGGTATGTAGGACTAAGATGCGACTGTTAAACTTGATCCTTTGGAAATTCTGGGATCTGGCCAATAAGGTCTGGATTTTTGGGGACCAAGCAATTTCTCAAGCGATTCGTATTAAATTCGGTACGCAGGACTAAGATGCGACTATAAGACTTGTTTCTATGGAAATTCTGGGATAGGGCCAATAAGGTCTGGAATTTTGTGGACTAAGCATTTTCTCAAAGGACTCGTATGAAATTCGGTATGTAGGACTAAGATGCGACTATTAAACTTGTTCCTATCGAAATTCTGGGATAGGGCCAATAGGGTCTGGATTTTTGAAGACCAAGCAATTTCCCAAGCGATTCGTGTGAAATTCGGTATGTAGGACTAAGATGCGACTATAACACTTGTTCCTATCGAAATTCTGCGATAGGGCCAATAAGGTCTGGAATTTTGTGGACTAAGCATTTTCTCAAAGGACTCGTATGAAATTCGGTATGTAGGACTAAGATGCGACTATTAAACTTGTTCCTATCGAAATTCTGGGATAGGGCCAATAGGGTCTGGATTTTTGAGGACCAAGCAATTTTTTAAGCGACTCGTATGAAATTTGGTATGTAGGGCTAAGATGCGACTATAAGACTTGTTCCTGGGATAGGGCCAATAGGGTGTGGATTTTTGGGGACCAAGCAATTTCTCAAACGACTCGTATGAAATTCGGTATGTAGGACTAAAATGCGACTGTTAAACTTGATCCTTTGGAAATTCTGGGATCTGGCCAATAAGGTCTGGATTTTTGGGTACCAAGCGATTCGTATTAAATTCGGTATGCAGGACTAAGATGCGACTATAAGACTTGTTTCTATGGAAATTCTGGGATAGGGCCAATAAGGTCTGGAATTTTGTGGACCAAGCAATTTCTCAAGCGATTCGTATGAAATTAGGTTAGTAGGACTAAGATGCGACTTTCTGAGATCTGGCCAATAGGGTCTTGAATTTTGGGGACTAAGCAATTTCTCAAGCGACTTGTATGAAATTCGGTATGTAGGACTAAGATGCGACTATTAAACTTGCTCCTTTGGAAATTCTGAAATCTGGCCAATAGGGTCTGAAATTTTGGAGATCAAGCAATTCCTCAAGCGATTCGTATGAAATTCTAAGGACTAAGATGCAACCATAAGAATTCTGGATTAGAGCCAATAGAGTCTGGAATTTTGTGGACCAAGCAATTTCTCAAGCGATTCGTATGAAATTCGTTATGTAGGACTAAGATGCGACTATTAAACTTGTTCCTTTGGAAATTCTGAAATCTGGCCAATAGGGTCTGAAATTTTGGAGATCAAGCAATTCCTCAAGCGATTCGTATGAAATTCTAAGGACTAAGATGCAACCATAAGAATTCTGGATTAGAGCCAATAGAGTCTGGAATTTTGTGGACCAAGCAATTTCTCAAGCGATTCGTATGAAATTCGGTATGTAGGACTAAGATGCGACTATTAAACTTGTTCCTTTGGAAATTCTGAAATCTGGCCAATAGGGTCTGAAATTTTGGAGATCAAGCAATTCCTCAAGCGATTCGTATGAAATTCTAAGGACTAAGATGCAACCATAAGAATTCTGGATTAGAGCCAATAGAGTCTGGAATTTTGTGGACCAAGCAATTTCTCAAGCGGTTCGTATGAAATTCGGTATGTAGGACTAAGATTTGGCTATAAGACTTGTTCCGATGGAAATTTTGGGATCCGGCCAATAAGGTCTGGAATTTTGGGGACCAAGCAATTTCTCACGCGATTCGTATGAAATTCGGTATGTAGGACTAAGATGCGACTATTAAACTTGTTGCTATCGAATTTCTGGGATAGGGCCAATAAGGTCTGGAATTTTGTGGACTAAGTAATTTCTCAAACGACTCATATGAAATTCGGTATGTAGGACTAAGATGCGACTATTAAACTTGTTCCTCTCGAAATTCTGGGATAGGGCCAATTAGGTCTGGATTTTTGAGGACCAAGCAATTTCCCAAGTGATTCGTGTGAAATTCGGTATGTAGGACGAAGATGCGACTATAACACTTGTTCCTATCGAAACTCTGGGATAGGGCCAATAGGGTCTGGATTTTTGAGGACCAAGAAATATCTTAAGCGACTCGTATGAAATTAGGTATGTAGGGCTAAGTTGCGACCATAAGACTTGTTCCTGGGATAGGGCCAATAGGGTGTGGATTTTTGGGGACCAAGCAATTTCTCAAACGAGTCGTATGAAATTCGGTATGTAGGACTAAAATGCGACTGTTAAACTTGATCCTTTGGAAATTCTGGGATCTGGCCAATAGGGTCTGGATTTTTGGGGACCAAGCAATTTCTCAAGCGATTCGTATGAAACTCGGTATGCAGGACTAAGATGCGACTATAAGACTTGTTCCTATGGAAATTCGCGATGGAATGTTGGGGACCAAGCAATTTCTCAAGCGGTTCGTATGAAATTCGGTATGTAAGACTAAGATTTTACTATAAGACTTGCTCCTATGGAAATTTTGGGATCCGGCCAATAGGGTCTGGAATTTTGGTGAACAAGCAATTTCTCAAGCGATTCGTATGAATTTTAATACCAAGCAATTCCTCAAGCGATTCGTATGAAATTCTAAGGACTAAGATGCAACCATAAGAATTCTGGATTAGAGCCAATAGAGTCTGGAATTATGTGGACCAAGCAATTCCTCAAGCGATTCGTATGAAATTCTAAGGACTAAGATGCAACCATAAGAATTCTGGATTAGAGCCAATAGAGTCTGGAATTTTGTGGACCGAGCAAATTCTCAAGCGGTTCGTATGAAATTCGGTATGTAGGACTAAGATTTGGCTATAAGACTTGTTCCGATGGAAATTTGGGATCCGGCCAAAAAGTCCTGGAATTTTGTGAACCAAGCAATTTTTCAAGCGATTCGTATGAAATTAGGTATGTAGGACCAAGCTATTTCTCAAGCGAATTGTATAAAATTCGGCATGTACGACTAAGATGCGACTAAAAAACTTGTTCCTATGGAAATTCTGACATAGGGCCAATATGGTCTGGAATTTTGTGGATTGTGGATTATGGGAATATGGGAACATGCGACTATAAAACTTCTTCCTATTGAAATTCTGGGATCTGGCCAATAGGGTCCTGAATTTTGGAGACCAAGTGATATCTCAACCGATGGAATTTTGGGGACCAAGCAATTTCTCACACAATTCGTATGAAATTCGGTATGTAGTACTAAGATGCGACTATAAGACTTGTTCCTGGGATAGGGCCGTATAGGACTCGTATGAAATTAGGTATGTAGGACTAAGATGCGACTGTTAAACTTGATCCTTTGGAAATTCTGGGATCTGGCCAATAAGATCTGGATTTTTGGGGACCAAGCAATTTCTCAAGCGATTCGTATTAAATTCGGTACGCAGGACTAAGATGCGACTATAAGACTTGTTTCTACGGAAATTCTGGGATAGGGCCAATAAGGTCTGGAATTTTGTGAACTAAGCAATTTCCCAAGCGATTCGTGTGAAATTCGGTATGTAGGACTAAGATGCGACTATAACACTTGTTCCTATCGAAACTCTGGGATAGGGCCAATAAGGTCTGGATTTTTGGGGACCAAGCAATTTCTCAAACGACTCGTATGAAATTCGGTATGTAGGACTAAGATGCGACTGTTAAACTTGATCCTTTGGAAATTCTGGGATCTGGCCAATAGGGTCTGGATTTTTGGGGACCAAGCAATTTCTCAAGCGATTCGTATAACATTCGGTACGCAGGACCAAGATGCGACTATAAGACTTGTTTCTATGGAAATTCTGGGATAGGGACAATAAGGTCTGGAATTTTGTGGACTAAGCAATTTCTCAAACGACTCGTATGAAATTAGGTATGTAGGACTAAGATGTGACTATTAAACTTTTTCCTATCGAAATTCTGGGATAGGGCCAATAGGGTCTGGATTTTTGAGGACCAAGCAATTTCCCAAGCGATTCGTGTGAAATTCGGTATGTAGGACTAAGATGCGACTATAACACTTGTTCCTATCGACACTCTGGGATAGGGCCAATAGGGTCTGGATTTTTGAGGACCAAGCAATTTCTTAAGCGACTCGTATGAAATTCGGTATGTAGGACTAAAATGCGACTGTTAAACTTTATCCTTTGGAAATTCTGGGATCTGGCCAATAGGGTCTGGATTTTTGGGGACCAAGCAATTTCTCAAGCGATTCGTATTAAATTCGGTATGCAGGAATAAGATGCGCTTAAAAGACTTGTTCCTATGAAAATTATGGCATAGGGCCAATATGGTCTGGAATTTTATGGACTGTAGATTATGGGAATATGGGAACATGGGACTATAAAACTTCTTCCTATGGAAATTATGGTATTTGGCCAATAGGGTCCTGAATTTTGGAGACCAAGCAATTCCTCAAGCGATTCGTATGAAATTCTAAGGACTAAGATGCAACCATAAGAATTCTGGATTAGAGCCAATAGAGTCTGGAATTTTGTGGACCGAGCAAATTCTCAAGCGGTTCGTATGAAATTCAGTATGTAGGACTAATATTTGGCTATAAGACTTGTTCCGATGGAAATTTGGGATCCGGCCAATAAGGTCTGGAATTTTGTGGACCAAGCAATTTTTCAAGCGATTCGTATGAAATTAGGTATGTAGGACCAAGCTATTTCTCACGTTAATTTTATAAACTTCGGTATGTAGGACTAAGATGCGACTAAAAAACTTGTTCCTATGGAAATTCTGACATAGGGCCAATATGGTCTGGAATTTTGTGGATTGTGGATTATGGGAATATGGGAACATGCGACTATAAATCTTCTTCCTATGGAAATTCTGGGATCTGGCCAATAGGGTCCTGAATTTTGGAGACCAAGTGATATCTCAACCGATGGAATTTTTGGGACCAAGCAATTTCTCACGCGATTCGTATGAAATTCGGTATGTAGGACTAAGATGCGACTATAAGACTTGTTCCTGGGATAGGGCCAATAGGGTGTGGATTTTTGGGGACCAAGCAACTTCTCAAACGACTCGTATGAAATTCGGTATGTAGGACTAAGATGCGACTGTTAAACTTGATCCTTTGGAAATTCTGGGATCTGTCCAATAAGGTCTGGATTTTTGGGGACCAAGCAATTTCTCAAGCGATTCGTATTAAATTCGGTACGCAGGACTAAGATGCGACTATAAGATTTGCTCCGATGGAAATTTTGGGATAGGGCCAATAAGGTCTGGAATTTTGTGGACCAAGCAATTTCTCAAGCGATTTGTATGAAATTCGGTATGTACGACTAAGACTATAAGAATTGTTCCTATGGAAATTCTGGGATAAGGCTAATAGGGTCTGGAATTTTGTGGACGAATAAATTTCTCAAGCGATTCGTATGAAATTCGTTATGTAGGACTAAGATGCGACTTTAAAATTTGTTCCTCTGGAAATTTTGGGATCCGGCCAATAGGGTCTGGAATTTTGGTGAACAAGCAATTTCTCAAGCGATTCGTATGAAATTCGGTATGCAGGACTAAGATGCGACTATAAGACTTGTTCCTATGGGAATTCTGGAATAGGGCCAATAAGGTCTGGAATTTTGTGGACCAAGCAATTTCTCAAGCGATTCGTATGAAATTCGGTATAAAGGACTACGATGCGATTTAAGAATACTGGGATAGGCGAATAGGGTCTGAAATTGTGTGGATCAAGCAATTTTTCAATCGTTTCGTATGAAATTCGGTATTTAGGTCTAAGATGCGACTATAAGACTTGTACCAATGGAAGTTCCGGGATCTGGCTAATAGGGTCTGGAATTTTTGTCGACCAAGCAATTTCTCAAGCGATTTGTATGAAATTCGGTATGTACGACTAAGACTATAAGAATTGTTCCTATGGAAATTCTGGGATATGGCCAATAGGGTCTGGAATTTTGTGCACCAAGCAATTTCTCAAGCGACTCGTATGAAATTTGTTATGTAGGACTAAGATGCGACTTTAAAACTTGTTGCTATTGAAATTCTGGGATCTGGCCAAAATTTTGGGGACCTAGCAATTTATCAATCGATTCGTATGAAATTCGGTATGTATGACTAAGACTATAAGAATTGTTCCTATGGAAATTCTGGGATCGTGCCAATAGGGTCTTGAATTTTGAAGACTAAGCAATTTCTCAGCGATTCGTATGAAAACAGGTAGGTAGGACTAAGATGCGACTATAAGACTTGTTCCTATGGAAATTCTAGGATATGGCCAACAGGGTCTCTAATTTTGGGGACCAAGCAATTTCCCAAGCGATTCGTATGAAATTCGGTATGTAGGACTAAGATTTGGCTATAAGACTTGTTCCGATGGAAATTTGGGATCCGACCAATAAGGTCTGGAATTTTGTGGACCAAGCAATTTTTCAAGCGATTCGTATGAAATTAGGTATGTAGGAATAAGATGCGACTAAAAAACTTGTTCCTATGGAAATTCTGAGATAAGGCCAACATGGTCTGGAATTTTGTGGATTGTGGATTATGGGAATATGGGAACATGCGACTATAAAACTTCTTCCTATGGAAATTCTGGGATCTGGCCAATAGGGTCTGGATTTTTGGGTACCAATCAATTTCTCATGCGATTCGTATTAAATTCGGTATGTAGGACTAAGATGCGACTATAAGATTTGTTTCTATGGAAATTCTGGGATAGGGCCAATAAGGTCTGGAATTTTGTGGACCAAGCAATTTCTCAAGTGATTCGTATGAAATTAGGTTAGTAGGACTAAGATGCGACTTTCTGGGATCTGGCCAATAGGGTCTGGATTTTTGGGGACAAAGCAATTTCTCAAGCGATTCGTATTAAATTCGGTATGCAGGACTAAGATGCGACTATAAGATTTGTTTCTATGGAAATTCTGGGATAGGGCCAATAAGGTCTGGAATTTTGTGGACTAAGCATTTTCTCAAAGGACTCGTATGAAATTCGGTATGTAGGACTAAGATGCGACTATTAAACTTGTTCCTATCGAAATTCTGGGATAGGGCCAATAGGGTTTTTGAAGACCAAGCAATTTCCCAAGCGATTCGTGTGAAATTCGGTATGTAGGACTAAGATGCGACTATAACACTTGTTCCTATCGAAACTCTGGGATAGGGCCAATAGGGTCTGGATTTTTGAGGACCAAGAAATTTCTCAAGCGATTCGTATGAAATTAGGTTAGTAGGACTAAGATGCGACTTTCTGAGATCTGGCCAATAGGGTCTTGAATTTTGGGGACTAAGCAATTTCTCAAGCGACTTGTATGAAATTCGGTATGTAGGACTAAGATGCGACTATTAAACTTGTTCCTTTGGAAATTCTGAAATCTGGCCAATAGGGTCTGAAATTTTGGAGATCAAGCAATTCCTCAAGCGATTCGTATGAAATTCTAAGGACTAAGATGCAAGCATAAGAATTCTGAATTAGAGCCAATAGAGTCTGGAATTTTTTGGACCGAGCAAATTCTCAAGCGGTTCGTATGAAATTCGGTATGTAGGACTAAGATTTGGCTATAAGACTTGTTCCGATGGAAATTTTTGGATCCGGCCAATAAGGTCTGGAATTTTGGGGACCAAGCAATTTCTCACGCAATTCGTATGAAATTCGGTATGTAGGACTAAGATGCGACTATTAAACTTGTTCCTATCGAAATTCTGGGATAGGGCCAATAAGGTCTGGAATTTTGTGGACTAAGCAATTTCTCAAACGACTCATATGAAATTCGGTATGTAGGACTAAGATGCGACTTTAAAACTTGTTCCTCTGGAAATTTTGGGATCCGGCCAATAGGGTCTGGAATTTTGGTGAACAAGCAATTTCTCAAGCGATTTGTATGAAATTCGGTTTGTACGACTAAGACTATAAGAATTGTTCCTATGGAAATTCTGGGATAAGGCCAATAGAGTCTGGAATTTTGTGGACCAAGCAATTTCTCAAGCGATTCGTATGAAATTCGGTATGCAGGACTAAGATGCGACTATAAGATTTGCTCCGATGGAAATTTTGGGATAGGGCCAATAAGGTCTGGAATTTTGTGGACCAAGCAATTTCTCAAGCGATTTGTATGAAATTCGGTATGTACGACTAAGACTATAAGAATTGTTCCTATGGAAATTCTGGGATAAGGCTAATAGGGTCTGGAATTTTGTGGACCAATCAATTTCTCAAGCGATTCGTATGAAATTCGTTATGTAGGACTAAGATGCGACTTTAAAACTTGTTCCTCTGGAAATTTTGGGATCCGGCCAATAGGGTCTGGAATTTTGGTGAACAAGCAATTTCTCAAGCGATTCGTATGAAATTCGGTATGCAGGACTAAGATGCGACTATAAGACTTGTTCCTATGGGAATTCTGGAATAGGGCCAATAAGGTCTGGAATTTTGTGGACCAAGCAATTTCTCAAGCGATTTGTATGAAATTCGGTTTGTACGACTAAGACTATAAGAATTGTTCCTATGGAAATTCTGGGATAAGGCCAATAGAGTCTGGAATTTTGTGGACCAAGCAATTTCTCAAGCGATTCGTATGAAATTCGTTATGCAGGTCTAAGATGCGACTTTAAAACTTATTCCTATGGAAATTCTGGGATCTGGCCAATAAGGTCTTGAATTTTGAAGACCAAGCAATATCTCAAGCGATGGAATTTTTGGGACCAAGCAATTTCTCAAGCGATTCGTATGAAATTCGGTATATAGGACTACGATGCGATTTAAGAATACTGGGATAGGCGAATAGGGTCTGAAATTGTGTGGATCAAGCAATTTTTCAATCGTTTCGTATGAAATTCGGTATGTATGACTAAGACTATAAGAATTGTTCCTATGGAAATTCTGGGATCGTGCCAATAGGGTCTTGAATTTTGAAGACTAAGCAATTTCTCAGCGATTCGTATGACAACAGGTATGTAGGACTAAGATGCGACTATAAGACTTGTTCCTATGGAAATTCTAGGATATGGCCAACAGGGTCTCTAATTTTGGGGACCAAGCAATTTCCCAAGCGATTCGTATGAAATTCGGTATGTAGGACTAAGATTTGGCTATAAGACTTGTTCCGATGGAAATTTGGGATCCGACCAATAAGGTCTGGAATTTTGTGGACCAATCAATTTCTCAAGCGATTCGTATGAAATTCGTTATGTAGGACTAAGATGCGACTTTAAAACTTGTTCCTCTGGAAATTTTGGGATCCGGCCAATAGGGTCTGGAATTTTGGTGAACAAGCAATTTCTCAAGCGATTCGTATGAAATTCGGTATGCAGGACTAAGATGCGACTATAAGACTTGTTCCTATGGGAATTCTGGAATAGGGCCAATAAGGTCTGGAATTTTGTGGACCAAGCAATTTCTCAAGCGATTTGTATGAAATTCGGTTTGTACGACTAAGACTATAAGAATTGTTCCTATGGAAATTCTGGGATAAGGCCAATAGAGTCTGGAATTTTGTGGACCAAGCAATTTCTCAAGCGATTCGTATGAAATTCGTTATGCAGGTCTAAGATGCGACTATAAGACTTGTTCCAATGGAAGTTCTGGGATCTGGCCAATAGGGTCTGGAATTTTTGTCGACCAAGCAATTTCTCAAGCGATTTGTATGAAATTCGGTATGTACGACTAAGACTATAAGAATTGTTCCTATGGAAATTCTGGGATATGGCCAATAGGGTCTGGAATTTTGTGCACCAAGCAATTTCTCAAGCGACTCGTATGAAATTCGTTATGTAGGACTAAGATGCGACTTTAAAACTTGTTGCTATTGAAATTCTGGGATCTGGCCAACATTTTGGGGACCTAGCAATTTATCAATCGATTCGTATGAAATTCGGTATGTATGACTAAGACTATAAGAATTGTTCCTATGGAAATTCTGGGATCGTGCCAATAGGGTCTTGAATTTTGAAGACTAAGCAATTTCTCAGCGATTCGTATGAAAACAGGTATGTAGGACTAAGATGCGACTATAAGACTTGTTCCTATGGAAATTCTAGGATATGGCCAACAGGGTCTCTAATTTTGGGGACCAAGCAATTTCCCAAGCGATTCGTATGAAATTCGGTATGTAGGACTAAGATTTGGCTATAAGACTTGTTCCGATGGAAATTTGGGATCCGACCAATAAGGTCTGGAATTTTGTGGACCAAGCAATTTTTCAAGCGATTCGTATGAAATTAGGTATGTAGGAATAAGATGCGACTAAAAAACTTGTTCCTATGGAAATTCTGACATAAGGCCAACATGGTCTGGAATTTCGTGGATTGTGGATTATGGGAATATGGGAACATGCGACTATAAAACTTCTTCCTATGGAAATTCTGGGATCTGGCCAATAGGGTCTGGATTTTTGGGTACCAAGCAATTTCTCATGCGATTCGTATTAAATTCGGTATGTAGGACTAAGATGCGACTATAAGATTTGTTTCTATGGAAATTCTGGGATAGGGCCAATAAGGTCTGGAATTTTGTGGACCAAGCAATTTCTCAAGTGATTCGTATGAAATTAGGTTAGTAGGACTAAGATGCGACTTTCTGGGATCTGGCCAATAGGGTCTGGATTTTTGGGGACAAAGCAATTTCTCAAGCGATTCGTATTAAATTCGGTATGCAGGACTAAGATGCGACTATAAGATTTGTTTCTATGGAAATTCTGGGATAGGGCCAATAAGGTCTGGAATTTTGTGGACCAAGCAATTTCTCAAGCGATTCGTATGAAATTAGGTTAGTAGGACTAAGATGCGACTTTCTGAGATCTGGCCAATAGGGTCTTGAGTTTTGGGGACTAACCAATTTCTCAAGCGACTTGTATGAAATTCGGTATGTAGGACTAAGATGCTACTATTAAACTTGTTCCTTTGGAAATTCTGAAATCTGGCCAATAGGGTCTGAAATTTTGGAGATCAAGCAATTCCTCAAGCGATTCGTATGAAATTTTAAGTACTAAGATGCAACCATAAGAATTCTGGATTAGAGCCAATAGAGTCTGGAATTTTGTGGACCGAGCAAATTCTCAAGCGGTTCGTATGAAATTCGGTATGTAGGACTAAGATTTGGCTATAAGACTTGTTCCGATGGAAATTTGGGATCCGGCCAATAAGGTCTGGAATTTTGTGGACCAAGCAATTTTTCAAGCGATTCGTATGAAATTAGGTATGTAGGACTAAGATGCGACTATAAGACTTGTTCCTGGGATAGGGCCAATAGGGTGTGGATTTTTGGGGACCAAGCAATTTCTCAAACGACTCGTATGAAATTCGGTATGTAGGACTAAGATGCGACTGTTAAACTTGATCCTTTGGAAATTCTGGGATCTGGCCAATAAGGTCTGGATTTTTGGGGACCAAGCAATTTCTCAAGCGATTCGTATTAAATTCGGTACGCAGGACTAAGATGCGACTATAAGACTTGTTTCTATGGAAATTCTGGGATAGGGCCAATAAGGTCTGGAATTTTGTGGATTGTGGATTATGGGAATATGGGAATATGCGACTATAAATCTTCTTCCTATGGAAATTCTGGGATCTGGCCAATAGGGTCCTGAATTTTGGAGACCAAGTGATATCTCAACCGATGGAATTTTGGGGACCAAGCAATTTCTCACGCGATTCGTATGAAATTCGGTATGTAGGACTAAGATGCGACTATAAGACTTGTTCCTGGGATAGGGCCAATAGGGTGTGGATTTTTGGGGACCAAGCAATTTCTCAAACGACTCGTATGAAATTCGGTATGTAGGACTAAGATGCGACTATAAGACTTGTTCCTATGGAAATTTTGGGATAGGGCCAATAAGGTCTGGAATTTTGTGGACCAAGCAATTTCTCATGCGATTCGTATTAAGTTCGGTATGCAGGACTAAGATGCGACTATAAGATTTGCTCCTATGGAAATTTTGGGATAGGGCCAATAAGGTCTGGAATTTTGTGGACCAAGCAATTTCTCAAGCGATTTGTATGAAATTCGGTATGTACGACTAAGACTATAAGAATTGTTCCTATGGAAATTCTGGGATAAGGCCAATAGGGTCTGGAATTTTGTGGACCAAGCAATTTCTCAAGCGATTCGTATGAAATTCGTTATGTAGGACTAAGATGCGACTTTAAAACTTGTTCCTCTGGAAATTTTGGGATCCGGCCAATAGGGTCTGGAATTTTGGTGAACAAGCAATTTCTCAAGCGATTCGTATGAAATTCGGTATGCAGGACTAAGATGCGACTATAAGACTTGTTCCTATGGGAATTCTGGAATAGGGCCAATAAGGTCTGGAATTTTGTGGACCAAGCAATTTCTTAAGCGATTTGTATGAAATTCGGTTTGTACGACTAAGACTATAAGAATTGTTCCTATGGAAATTCTGGGATAAGGCCAATAGGGTCTGGAATTTTGTGGACCAAGCAATTTCTCAAGCGATTCGGATGAAATTCGTTATGCAGGTCTAAGATGCGACTTTAAAACTTGTTCCTATGGAAATTCTGGGATCTGGCCAATAAGGTCTTGAATTTTGAAGACCAAGCGATATCTCAAGCGATGGAATTTTAGGGACCAAGCAATTTCTCAAGCGATTCGTATGAAATTCGGTATAAAGGACTACGATGCGATTTAAGAATACTGGGATAGGCGAATAGGGTCTGAAATTGTGTGGATCAAGCAATTTTTCAATCGTTTCGTATGAAATTCGGTATTTAGGTCTAAGATGCGACTATAAGACTTGTTCCAATGGAAGTTCCGGGATCTGGCCAATAGGGTCTGGAATTTTTGTCGACCAAGCAATTTCTCAAGCGATTTGTATGAAATTCGGTATGTACGACTAAGACTATAAGAATTGTTCCTATGGAAATTTTGGGATATGGCCAATAGGGTCTGGAATTTTGTGCACCAAGCAATTTCTCAAGCGACTCGTATGAAATTTGTTATGTAGGACTAAGATGCGACTTTAAAACTTGTTGCTATTGAAATTCTGGGATCTGGCCAAAATTTTGGGGACCTAGCAATTTATCAATCGATTCGTATGAAATTCGGTATGTATGACTAAGACTATAAGAATTGTTCCTATGGAAATTCTGGGATCGTGCCAATAGGGTCTTGAATTTTGAAGACTAAGCAATTTCTCAGCGATTCGTATGAAAACAGGTAGGTAGGACTAAGATGCGACTATAAGACTTGTTCCTATGGAAATTCTAGGATATGGCCAACAGGGTCTCTAATTTTGGGGACCAAGCAATTTCCCAAGCGATTCGTATGAAATTCGGTATGTAGGACTAAGATTTGGCTATAAGACTTGTTCCGATGGAAATTTGGGATCCGACCAATAAGGTCTGGAATTTTGTGGACCAAGCAATTTTTAAAGCGATTCGTATGAAATTAGGTATGTAGGACTAAGATTTGGTTATAAGACTTGTTCCGATGGAAATTTGGGATCCGGCTAAAATTCCAGATTTTGTGGACCAAGCAATTTTTCAAGCGATTCGTATGAAATTAGGTATGTAGGACCAAGCTATTTCTAACGCTAATTGTATAAAATTCGGTATGTAGGACTAAGATGCGACTAAAAAATTTGTTCCTATGGAAATTCTGACATAGGGCCATTATGGTCTGGAATTTTGTGGATTGTGGATTATGGGAATATGGGAACATGCGACTATAAAACTTCTTCCTATGGAAATTATGGGATCTGGCCAATAGGGTCTGGATTTTTGGGTACCAAGCAATTTCTCATGCGATTCGTATTAAATTCGGTATGCAGGACTAAGATGCGACTATAAGATTTGTTTCTATGGAAATTCTGGGATAGGGCCAATAAGGTCTGGAATTTTGAGGACCAAGCAATTTCTCAAGCGATTCGTATGAAATTAGGTAAGTAGGACTAAGATGCGACTTTCTGGGATCTGGACAATAGGGTCTGGATTTTTGGGGACAAAGCAATTTCTCAAGCGATTCGTATTAAATTCGGTATGCAGGACTAAGATGCGACTATAAGAATTGTTTCTATGGAAATTCTGGGATAGGGCCAATAAGGTCTGGAATTTTGTGGACCAAGCAATTTCTCAAGCGATTCGTATGAAATTAGGTTAGTAGGACTAAGATGCGACTTTCTGAGATCTGGCCAATAGGGTCTTGAATTTTGGGGACTAAGCAATTTCTCAAGCGACTTGTATGAAATTCGGTATGCAGGACTAAGATGCGACTTTAAAACTTGTTCCTCTGGAAATTTTGGGATCCGGCCAATAGGGTCTGGAATTTTGGTGAACAAGCAATTTCTCAAGCGATTCGTATGAAATTCGGTATGCAGGACTAAGATGCGACTTTAAAACTTGTTCCTCTGGAAATTTTGGGATCCGGCCAATAGGGTCTGGAATTTTGGTGAACAAGCAATTTCTCAAGCGATTTGTATGAAATTCGGTTTGTACGACTAAGACTATAAGAATTGTTCCTATGGAAATTCTGGGATAAGGCCAATAGAGTCTGGAATTTTGTGGACCAAGCAATTTCTCAAGCGATTCGTATGAAATTCGGTATGCAGGACTAAGATGCGACTATAAGATTTGCTCCGATGGAAATTTTGGGATAGGGCCAATAAGGTCTGGAATTTTGTGGACCAAGCAATTTCTCAAGCGATTTGTATGAAATTCGGTATGTACGACTAAGACTATAAGAATTGTTCCTATGGAAATTCTGGGATAAGGCTAATAGGGTCTGGAATTTTGTGGACCAATCAATTTCTCAAGCGATTCGTATGAAATTCGTTATGTAGGACTAAGATGCGACTTTAAAATTTGTTCCTCTGGAAATTTTGGGATCCGGCCAATAGGGTCTGGAATTTTGGTGAACAAGCAATTTCTCAAGCGATTCGTATGAAATTCGGTATGCAGGACTAAGATGCGACTATAAGACTTGTTCCTATGGGAATTCTGGAATAGGGCCAATAAGGTCTGGAATTTTGTGGACCAAGCAATTTCTCAAGCGATTTGTATGAAATTCGGTTTGTACGACTAAGACTATAAGAATTGTTCCTATGGAAATTCTGGGATAAGGCCAATAGGGTCTGGAATTTTGTGGACCAAGCAATTTCTCAAGCGATTCGGATGAAATTCGTTATGCAGGTCTAAGATGCGACTTTAAAACTTGTTCCTATGGAAATTCTGGGATCTGGCCAATAAGGTCTTGAATTTTGAAGACCAAGCGATATCTCAAGCGATGGAATTTTAGGGACCAAGCAATTTCTCAAGCGATTCGTATGAAATTCGGTATAAAGGACTACGATGCGATTTAAGAATACTGGGATAGGCGAATAGGGTCTGAAATTGTGTGGATCAAGCAATTTTTCAATCGTTTCGTATGAAATTCGGTATTTAGGTCTAAGATGCGACTATAAGACTTGTTCCAATGGAAGTTCCGGGATCTGGCTAATAGGGTCTGGAATTTTTGTCGACCAAGCAATTTCTCAAGCGATTTGTATGAAATTCGGTATGTACGACTAAGACTATAAGAATTGTTCCTATGGAAATTCTGGGATATGGCCAATAGGGTCTGGAATTTTGTGCACCAAGCAATTTCTCAAGCGACTCGTATGAAATTTGTTATGTAGGACTAAGATGCGACTTTAAAACTTGTTGCTATTGAAATTCTGGGATCTGGCCAAAATTTTGGGGACCTAGCAATTTATCAATCGATTCGTATGAAATTCGGTATGTATGACTAAGACTATAGGAATTGTTCCTATGGAAATTCTGGGATCGTGCCAATAGGGTCTTGAATTTTGAAGACTAAGCAATTTCTCAGCGATTCGTATGAAAACAGGTAGGTAGGACTAAGATGCGACTATAAGACTTGTTCCTATGGAAATTCTAGGATATGGCCAACAGGGTCTCTAATTTTGGGGACCAAGCAATTTCCCAAGCGATTCGTATGAAATTCGGTATGTAGGACTAAGATTTGGCTATAAGACTTGTTCCGATGGAAATTTGGGATCCGACCAATAAGGTCTGGAATTTTGTGGACCAAGCAATTTTTAAAGCGATTCGTATGAAATTAGGTATGTAGGACTAAGATTTGGTTATAAGACTTGTTCCGATGGAAATTTGGGATCCGGCCAAAATTCCAGATTTTGTGGACCAAGCAATTTTTCAAGCGATTCGTATGAAATTAGGTATGTAGGACCAAGCTATTTCTAACGCTAATTGTATAAAATTCGGTATGTAGGACTAAGATGCGACTAAAAAATTTGTTCCTATGGAAATTTTGACATAGGGCCATTATGGTCTGGAATTTTGTGGATTGTGGATTATGGGAATATGGGAACATGCGACTATAAAACTTCTTCCTATGGAAATTATGGGATCTGGCCAATAGGGTCTGGATTTTTGGGTACCAAGCAATTTCTCATGCGATTCGTATTAAATTCGGTATGCAGGACTAAGATGCGACTATAAGATTTGTTTCTATGGAAATTCTGGGATAGGGCCAATAAGGTCTGGAATTTTGAGGACCAAGCAATTTCTCAAGCGATTCGTATGAAATTAGGTAAGTAGGACTAAGATGCGACTTTCTGGGATCTGGCCAATAGGGTCTGGATTTTTGGGGACAAAGCAATTTCTCAAGCGATTCGTATTAAATTCGGTTTGCAGGACTAAGATGCGACTATAAGACTTGTTTCTATGGAAATTCTGGGATAGGGCCAATAAGGTCTGGAATTTTGTGGACCAAGCAATTTCTCAAGCGATTCGTATGAAATTAGGTTAGTAGGACTAAGATGCGACTTTCTGAGATCTGGCCAATAGGGTCTTGAATTTTGGGGACTAAGCAATTTCTCAAGCGACTTGTATGAAATTCGGTATGTAGGACTAAGATGCGAGTATTAAACTTGTTCCTTTGGAAATTCTGAAATCTGGCCAATAGGGTCTGAAATTTTGGAGATCAAGCAATTCCTCAAGCGATTCGTATGAAATTTTAAGTACTAAGATGCAACCATAAGAATTCTGGATTAGAGCCAATAGAGTCTGGAATTTTGTGGACCGAGCAAATTCTCAAGCGGTTCGTATGAAATTCGGTATGTAGGACTAAGATTTGGCTATAAGACTTGTTCCGATGGAAATTTGGGATCCGGCCAATAAGGTCTGGAATTTTGTGGACCAAGCAATTTTCAAGCGATTCGTATGAAATTAGGTATGTAGGACTAAGATGCGACTATAAGACTTGTTCCTGGGATAGGGCCAATAGGGTGTGGATTTTTGGGAACCAAGCAATTTCTCAAACGACTCGTATGAAATTCGGTATGTAGGACTAAGATGCGACTGTTAAACTTGATCCTTTGGAAATTCTGGGATCTGGCCAATAAGGTCTGGATTTTTGGGGACCAAGCAATTTCTCAAGCGATTCGTATTAAATTCGGTACGCAGGACTAAGATGCGACTATAAGACTTGTTTCTATCAAAATTCTGGGATAGGGCCAATAAGGTCTGGAATTTTGTGGATTGTGGATTATGGGAATATGGGAACATGCGACTATAAAACTTCTTCCTATGGAAATTCTGGGATCTGGCCAATAGGGTCCTGAATTTTGGAGACCAAGTGATATCTCAACCGATGGAATTTTGGGGACCAAGCAATTTCTCACGCGATTCGTATGAAATTCGGTATGTAGGACTAAGATGCGACTATAAGACTTGTTCCTGGGATAGGGCCAATAGGGTGTGGATTTTTGGGGACCAAGCAATTTCTCAAACGACTCGTATGAAATTCGGTATGTAGGACTAAGATGCGACTGTTAAACTTGATCCTTTGGAAATTCTGGGATCTGGCCAATAAGGTCTGGATTTTTGGGGACCAAGCAATTTCTCAAGCGATTCGTATTAAATTCGGTACGCAGGACTAAGATGCGACTATAAGACTTGTTTCTATGGAAATTCTGGGATAGGGCCAATAAGGTCTGGAATTTTGTGGACTAAGCATTTTCTCAAAGGACTCGTATGAAATTCGGTATGTAGGACTAAGATGCGACTATTAAACTTGTTCCTATCGAAATTCTGGGATAGGGCCAATAGGGTCTGGATTTTTGAAGACCAAGCAATTTCCCAAGCGATTCGTGTGAAATTCGGTATGTAGGACTAAGATGCGACTATAACACTTGTTCCTATCGAAATTCTGGGATAGGGCCAATAAGGTCTGGAATTTTGTGGACTAAGCATTTTCTCAAAGGACTCGTATGAAATTCGGTATGTAGGACTAAGATGCGACTATTAAACTTGTTCCTATCGAAATTCTGGGATAGGGCCAATAGGGTCTGGATTTTTGAGGACCAAGCAATTTCTTAAGCGACTCGTATGAAATTTGGTATGTAGGGCTAATATGCGACTATAAGACTTGTTCCTGGGATAGGGCCAATAGGGTGTGGATTTTTGGGGACCAAGCAATTTCTCAAACGACTCGTATGAAATTCGGTATGTAGGACTAAAATGCGACTGTTAAACTTGATCCTTTGGAAATTCTGGGATCTGGCCAATAAGGTCTGGATTTTTGGGTACCAAGCGATTCGTATTAAATTCGGTATGCAGGACTAAGATGCGACTATAAGACTTGTTTCTATGGAAATTCTGGGATAGGGCCAATAAGGTCTGATATTTTGTGGACCAAGCAATTTCTCAAGCGATTCGTATGAAATTAGGTTAGTAGGACTAAGATGCGACTTTCTGAGATCTGGCCAATAGGGTCTTGAATTTTGGGGACTAAGCAATTTCTCAAGCGACTTGTATGAAATTCGGTATGTAGGACTAAGATGCGACTATTAAACTTGTTCCTTTGGAAATTCTGAAATCTGGCCAATAGGGTCTGAAATTTTGGAGATCAAGCAATTCCTCAAGCGATTCGTATGAAATTCTAAGGACTAAGATGCAACCATAAGAATTCTGGATTAGAGCCAATAGAGTCTGGAATTTTGTGGACCAAGCAATTTCTCAAGCGATTCGTATGAAATTCGTTATGTAGGACTAAGATGCGACTATTAAACTTGTTCCTTTGGAAATTCTGAAATCTGGCCAATAGGGTCTGAAATTTTGGAGATCAAGCAATTCCTCAAGCGATTCGTATGAAATTCTAAGGACTAAGATGCAACCATAAGAATTCTGGATTAGAGCCAATAGAGTCTGGAATTTTGTGGACCAAGCAATTTCTCAAGCGGTTCGTATGAAATTCGGTATGTAGGACTAAGATTTGGCTATAAGACTTGTTCCGATGGAAATTTTGGGATCCGGCCGATAAGGTCTGGAATTTTGGGGACCAAGCAATTTCTCACGCGATTCGTATGAAATTCGGTATGTAGGACTAAGATGCGACTATTAAACTTGTTTCTATGGAAATTCTGGGATAGGGCCAATAAGGTCTGATATTTTGTGGACCAAGCAATTTCTCAAGCGATTCGTATGAAATTAGGTTAGTAGGACTAAGATGCGACTTTCTGAGATCTGGCCAATAGGGTCTTGAATTTTGGGGACTAAGCAATTTCTCAAGCGACTTGTATGAAATTCGGTATGTAGGACTAAGATGCGACTATTAAACTTGTTCCTTTGGAAATTCTGAAATCTGGCCAATAGGGTCTGAAATTTTGGAGATCAAGCAATTCCTCAAGCGATTCGTATGAAATTCTAAGGACTAAGATGCAACCATAAGAATTCTGGATTAGAGCCAATAGAGTCTGGAATTTTGTGGACCAAGCAATTTCTCAAGCGATTCGTATGAAATTCGTTATGTAGGACTAAGATGCGACTATAAGACTTGTTCCTGGGATAGGGCCAATAGGGTGTGGATTTTTGGGGACCAAGCAATTTCTCAAACGACTCGTATGAAATTCGGTATGTAGGACTAAGATGCGACTGTTAAACTTGATCCTTTGGAAATTCTGGGATCTGGCCAATAAGGTCTGGATTTTTGGGGACCAAGCAATTTCTCAAGCGATTCGTATTAAATTCGGTACGCAGGACTAAGATGCGACTATAAGACTTGTTTCTATGGAAATTCTGGGATAGGGCCAATAAGGTCTGGAATTTTGTGGACTAAGCATTTTCTCAAAGGACTCGTATGAAATTCGGTATGTAGGACTAAGATGCGACTATTAAACTTGTTCCTATCGAAATTCTGGGATAGGGCCAATAGGGTCTGGATTTTTGAAGACCAAGCAATTTCCCAAGCGATTCGTGTGAAATTCGGTATGTAGGACTAAGATGCGACTATAACACTTGTTCCTATCGAAATTCTGGGATAGGGCCAATAAGGTCTGGAATTTTGTGGACTAAGCATTTTCTCAAAGGACTCGTATGAAATTCGGTATGTAGGACTAAGATGCGACTATTAAACTTGTTCCTATCGAAATTCTGGGATAGGGCCAATAGGGTCTGGATTTTTGAGGACCAAGCAATTTCTTAAGCGACTCGTATGAAATTTGGTATGTAGGGCTAATATGCGACTATAAGACTTGTTCCTGGGATAGGGCCAATAGGGTGTGGATTTTTGGGGACCAAGCAATTTCTCAAACGACTCGTATGAAATTCGGTATGTAGGACTAAAATGCGACTGTTAAACTTGATCCTTTGGAAATTCTGGGATCTGGCCAATAAGGTCTGGATTTTTGGGTACCAAGCGATTCGTATTAAATTCGGTATGCAGGACTAAGATGCGACTATAAGACTTGTTTCTATGGAAATTCTGGGATAGGGCCAATAAGGTCTGATATTTTGTGGACCAAGCAATTTCTCAAGCGATTCGTATGAAATTAGGTTAGTAGGACTAAGATGCGACTTTCTGAGATCTGGCCAATAGGGTCTTGAATTTTGGGGACTAAGCAATTTCTCAAGCGACTTGTATGAAATTCGGTATGTAGGACTAAGATGCGAGTATTAAACTTGTTCCTTTGGAAATTCTGAAATCTGGCCAATAGGGTCTGAAATTTTGGAGATCAAGCAATTCCTCAAGCGATTCGTATGAAATTTTAAGTACTAAGATGCAACCATAAGAATTCTGGATTAGAGCCAATAGAGTCTGGAATTTTGTGGACCGAGCAAATTCTCAAGCGGTTCGTATGAAATTCGGTATGTAGGACTAAGATTTGGCTATAAGACTTGTTCCGATGGAAATTTGGGATCCGGCCAATAAGGTCTGGAATTTTGTGGACCAAGCAATTTTCAAGCGATTCGTATGAAATTAGGTATGTAGGACTAAGATGCGACTATAAGACTTGTTCCTGGGATAGGGCCAATAGGGTGTGGATTTTTGGGAACCAAGCAATTTCTCAAACGACTCGTATGAAATTCGGTATGTAGGACTAAGATGCGACTGTTAAACTTGATCCTTTGGAAATTCTGGGATCTGGCCAATAAGGTCTGGATTTTTGGGGACCAAGCAATTTCTCAAGCGATTCGTATTAAATTCGGTACGCAGGACTAAGATGCGACTATAAGACTTGTTTCTATCAAAATTCTGGGATAGGGCCAATAAGGTCTGGAATTTTGTGGATTGTGGATTATGGGAATATGGGAACATGCGACTATAAAACTTCTTCCTATGGAAATTCTGGGATCTGGCCAATAGGGTCCTGAATTTTGGAGACCAAGTGATATCTCAACCGATGGAATTTTGGGGACCAAGCAATTTCTCACGCGATTCGTATGAAATTCGGTATGTAGGACTAAGATGCGACTATAAGACTTGTTCCTGGGATAGGGCCAATAGGGTGTGGATTTTTGGGGACCAAGCAATTTCTCAAACGACTCGTATGAAATTCGGTATGTAGGACTAAGATGCGACTGTTAAACTTGATCCTTTGGAAATTCTGGGATCTGGCCAATAAGGTCTGGATTTTTGGGGACCAAGCAATTTCTCAAGCGATTCGTATTAAATTCGGTACGCAGGACTAAGATGCGACTATAAGACTTGTTTCTATGGAAATTCTGGGATAGGGCCAATAAGGTCTGGAATTTTGTGGACTAAGCATTTTCTCAAAGGACTCGTATGAAATTCGGTATGTAGGACTAAGATGCGACTATTAAACTTGTTCCTATCGAAATTCTGGGATAGGGCCAATAGGGTCTGGATTTTTGAAGACCAAGCAATTTCCCAAGCGATTCGTGTGAAATTCGGTATGTAGGACTAAGATGCGACTATAACACTTGTTCCTATCGAAATTCTGGGATAGGGCCAATAAGGTCTGGAATTTTGTGGACTAAGCATTTTCTCAAAGGACTCGTATGAAATTCGGTATGTAGGACTAAGATGCGACTATTAAACTTGTTCCTATCGAAATTCTGGGATAGGGCCAATAGGGTCTGGATTTTTGAGGACCAAGCAATTTCTTAAGCGACTCGTATGAAATTTGGTATGTAGGGCTAATATGCGACTATAAGACTTGTTCCTGGGATAGGGCCAATAGGGTGTGGATTTTTGGGGACCAAGCAATTTCTCAAACGACTCGTATGAAATTCGGTATGTAGGACTAAAATGCGACTGTTAAACTTGATCCTTTGGAAATTCTGGGATCTGGCCAATAAGGTCTGGATTTTTGGGTACCAAGCGATTCGTATTAAATTCGGTATGCAGGACTAAGATGCGACTATAAGACTTGTTTCTATGGAAATTCTGGGATAGGGCCAATAAGGTCTGATATTTTGTGGACCAAGCAATTTCTCAAGCGATTCGTATGAAATTAGGTTAGTAGGACTAAGATGCGACTTTCTGAGATCTGGCCAATAGGGTCTTGAATTTTGGGGACTAAGCAATTTCTCAAGCGACTTGTATGAAATTCGGTATGTAGGACTAAGATGCGACTATTAAACTTGTTCCTTTGGAAATTCTGAAATCTGGCCAATAGGGTCTGAAATTTTGGAGATCAAGCAATTCCTCAAGCGATTCGTATGAAATTCTAAGGACTAAGATGCAACCATAAGAATTCTGGATTAGAGCCAATAGAGTCTGGAATTTTGTGGACCAAGCAATTTCTCAAGCGATTCGTATGAAATTCGTTATGTAGGACTAAGATGCGACTATTAAACTTGTTCCTTTGGAAATTCTGAAATCTGGCCAATAGGGTCTGAAATTTTGGAGATCAAGCAATTCCTCAAGCGATTCGTATGAAATTCTAAGGACTAAGATGCAACCATAAGAATTCTGGATTAGAGCCAATAGAGTCTGGAATTTTGTGGACCAAGCAATTTCTCAAGCGGTTCGTATGAAATTCGGTATGTAGGACTAAGATTTGGCTATAAGACTTGTTCCGATGGAAATTTTGGGATCCGGCCGATAAGGTCTGGAATTTTGGGGACCAAGCAATTTCTCACGCGATTCGTATGAAATTCGGTATGTAGGACTAAGATGCGACTATTAAACTTGTTCCTATCGAAATTCTGGGATAGAGCCAATAAGGTCTGGAATTTTGTGGACTAAGCAATTTCTCAAACGACTCGTATGAAATTCGGTATGTAGGACTAAGATGCGACTATTAAACTTGTTCCTATCGAAATTCTGGGATAGGGCCAATAGGGTCTGGATTTTTGAGGACCAAGCAATTTCCCAAGTGATTCGTGTGAAATTCGGTATGTAGGACGAAGATGCGACTATAACACTTGTTCCTATCGAAACTCTGGGATAGGGCCAATAGGGTCTGGATTTTTGAGGACCAAGAAATTTCTTAAGCGACTCGTATGAAATTAGGTATTTAGGGCTAAGATGCGACTATAAGACTTGTTCCTGGGATAATGCCAATAGGGTGTGGATTTTTGGGGACCAAGCAATTTCTCAAACGACTCGTATGAAATTCGGTATGTAGGACTAAAATGCGACTGTTAAACTTGATCCTTTGGAAATTCTGGGATCTGGCCAATAGGGTCTGGATTTTTGGGGACCAAGCAATTTCTCAAGCGATTCGTATTAAATTCGGTATACAGGACTAAGATGCGAATATAAGACTTGTTCCTATGGAAATTCGCGATGGAATGTTGGGGACCAAGCAATTTCTCAAACGACTCGTATGAAATTCGGTATGTAGGACTAAGATGCGACTATTAAACTTGTTCCTATCGAAATTCTGGGATAGGGCCAATAGGGTCTGGATTTTTGAGGACCAAGCAATTTCCCAAGTGATTCGTGTGAAATTCGGTATGTAGGACGAAGATGCGACTATAACACTTGTTCCTATCGAAACTCTGGGATAGGGCCAATAGGGTCTGGATTTTTGAGGACCAAGAAATTTCTTAGTATGAAATTCGGTATGTAGGACTAAGATGCGACTATTAAACTTGTTCCTATCGAAATTCTGGGATAGGGCCAATAGGGTCTGGATTTTTGAGGACCAAGCAATTTCCCAAGTGATTCGTGTGAAATTCGGTATGTAGGACGAAGATGCGACTATAACACTTGTTCCTATCGAAACTCTGGGATAGGGCCAATAGGGTCTGGATTTTTGAGGACCAAGAAATTTCTTAAGCGACTCGTATGAAATTAGGTATTTAGGGCTAAGATGCGACTATAAGACTTGTTCCTGGGATAATGCCAATAGGGTGTGGATTTTTGGGGACCAAGCAATTTCTCAAACGACTCGTATGAAATTCGGTATGTAGGACTAAATTGCGACTGTTAAACTTGATCCTTTGGAAATTCTGGGATCTGGCCAATAGGGTCTGGATTTTTGGGGACCAAGCAATTTCTCAAGCGATTCGTATTAAATTCGGTATACAGGACTAAGATGCGAATATAAGACTTGTTCCTATGGAAATTCGCGATGGAATGTTGGGGACCAAGCATTTTCTCAAAGGACTCGTATGAAATTCGGTATGTAGGACTAAGATGCGACTATTAAACTTGTTCCTATCGAAATTCTGGGATAGGGCCAATAGGGTCTGGATTTTTGAGGACCAAGCAATTTCCCAAGTGATTCGTGTGAAATTCGGTATGTAGGACGAAGATGCGACTATAACACTTGTTCCTATCGAAACTCTGGGATAGGGCCAATAGGGTCTGGATTTTTGAGTACCAAGAAATTTCTTAAGCGACTCGTATGAAATTAGGTATTTAGGGCTAAGATGCGACTAAAAGACTTGTTCCTGGGATAATGCCAATAGGGTGTGGATTTTTGGGGACCAAGCAATTTCTCAAACGACTCGTATGAAATTCGGTATGTAGGACTAAAATGCGACTGTTAAACTTGATCCTTTGGAAATTCTGGGATCTGGCCAATAGGGTCTGGATTTTTGGGGACCAAGCAATTTCTCAAGCGATTCGTATTAAATTCGGTATACAGGACTAAGATGCGAATATAAGACTTGTTCCTATGGAAATTCGCGATGGAATGTTGGGGACCAAGCAATTTCTCAAACGACTCGTATGAAATTCGGTATGTAGGACTAAGATGCGACTATTAAACTTGTTCCTATCGAAATTCTGGGATAGGGCCAATAGGGTCTGGATTTTTGAGGACCAAGCAATTTCCCAAGTGATTCGTGTGAAATTCGGTATGTAGGACGAAGATGCGACTATAACACTTGTTCCTATCGAAACTCTGGGATAGGGCCAATAGGGTCTGGATTTTTGAGGACCAAGAAATTTCTTAAGCGACTCGTATGAAATTAGGTATGTAGGGCTAAGATGCGACTATAAGACTTGTTCCTGGGATAGGGCCAATAGGGTGTGGATTTTTGGGGACCAAGCAATTTCTCAAACGACTCGTATGAAATTCGGTATGTAGGACTAAAATGCGACTGTTAAACTTGATCCTTTGGAAATTCTGGGATCTGGCCAATAAGGTCTGGATTTTTGGGTACCAAGCGATTCGTATTAAATTCGGTATGCAGGACTAAGATGCGACTATAAGACTTGTTTCTATGGAAATTCTGGGATAGGGCCAATAAGGTCTGATATTTTGTGGACCAAGCAATTTCTCAAGCGATTCGTATGAAATTAGGTTAGTAGGACTAAGATGCGACTTTCTGAGATCTGGCCAATAGGGTCTTGAATTTTGGGGACTAAGCAATTTCTCAAGCGACTTGTATGAAATTCGGTATGTAGGACTAAGATGCGACTATTAAACTTGTTCCTTTGGAAATTCTGAAATCTGGCCAATAGGGTCTGAAATTTTGGAGATCAAGCAATTCCTCAAGCGATTCGTATGAAATTCTAAGGACTAAGATGCAACCATAAGAATTCTGGATTAGAGCCAATAGAGTCTGGAATTTTGTGGACCAAGCAATTTCTCAAGCGATTCGTATGAAATTCGTTATGTAGGACTAAGATGCGACTATTAAACTTGTTCCTTTGGAAATTCTGAAATCTGGCCAATAGGGTCTGAAATTTTGGAGATCAAGCAATTCCTCAAGCGATTCGTATGAAATTCTAAGGACTAAGATGCAACCATAAGAATTCTGGATTAGAGCCAATAGAGTCTGGAATTTGGTGGACCAAGGAATTTCTCAAGCGGTTCGTATGAAATTCGGTATGTAGGACTTAGATTTGGCTATAAGACTTGTTCCGATGGAAATTTTGGGATCCGGCCAATAAGGTCTGGATTTTTGGGGACCAAGCAATTTCTCAAGCGATTCGTATTAAATTCGGTACGCAGGACTAAGATGCGACTATAAGACTTGTTTCTATGGAAATTCTGGGATAGGGCCAATAAGGTCTGGAATTTTGTGGACTAAGCATTTTCTCAAAGGACTCGTATGAAATTCGGTATGTAGGACTAAGATGCGACTATTAAACTTGTTCCTATCGAAATTCTGGGATAGGGCCAATAGGGTCTGGATTTTTGAGGACCAAGCAATTTCCCAAGTGATTCGTGTGAAATTCGGTATGTAGGACGAAGATGCGACTATAACACTTGTTCCTATCGAAACTCTGGGATAGGGCCAATAGGGTCTGGATTTTTGAGGACCAAGAAATTTCTTAAGCGACTCGTATGAAATTAGGTATGTAGGGCTAAGATGCGACTATAAGACTTGTTCCTGGGATAGGGCCAATAGGGTATGGATTTTTGGGGACCAAGCAATTTCTCAAACGACTCGTATGAAATTCGGTATGTAGGACTAAAATGCGACTGTTAAACTTGATCCTTTGGAAATTCTGGGATCTGGCCAATAGGGTCTGGATTTTTGGGGACCAAGCAATTTCTCAAGCGATTCGTATTAAATTCGGTATGCAGGACTAAGATGCGAATATAAGACTTGTTCCTATGGAAATTCGCGATGGAATGTTGGGGACCAAGCAATTTCTCAAGCGGTTCGTATGAAATTCGGTATGCACGACTAAGATGCGACTATAAGATTTGCTCCTATAGAAATTCTAGGGTCTGGCTAATAGGGTCTGGAATTTTGTGGACCATGCAATTTCTAAAGCGATGAAATTTTTGGGACCAAGTTATGATATGAAATTCTGTATGTAGGACAAAGATTTGGCTATAAGACTTGTTCCTATGGAAATTTTGGGATCCGGCCAATAGGGTCCGGAATTTTGGGGACCAAGCAATTTCTTAAGCGATGACATTTTTGGGACCAAGTTATGATATGAAATTCTGTATGTAGGACAAAGATTTGGCTATAAGACTTGTTCCTCTGGAAATTTTGGGATCCGGCCAATACGGCCTGGAATTTTGCTGACCAAGCAATTTCTCAAGCGATTCGTATGAAATTCGGTATGCAGGACTAAGGTTTGGCTATAAGACTTGTTCCTCTGGAAATTTTGGGATCCGGCCAATAGGGTCTGGAATTTTGGTGAACAAGCAATTTCTCAAGCGATTCGTATGAAATTCGGTATGCAGGACTAAGATGCGACTATAAGATTTGCTCCTATAGAAATTCTAGGGTCTGGCTAATAGGGTCTGGAATTTTGTGGACCATGCAATTTCTAAAGCTTCGCCAATGTTTGTCGCCTCCGAGTCCTCTGACCGTGACTGGAGTGTGTTGCCCCTAGGCTCACCTTTATTTGCGGATAGAGGTTGTGAGTTTCAAAACCTAGGTGCGGTGCTAAATGACAGCAAATGGGCTGGATTAAGGTGTAATGCGACCCGAGCCGAGGATCGACCAACTGGGGGCCCATAAATAGCCCAGTCTCTTTCGGAGCCATCTAGATACCTGGTAACCTCTAGATCTCACACCAAAAAATGTTCTCTTGAAACCGAGACCGGCACTCACCAAATGCCGAAACAAAACGAGACCAGCACTGACAACAAGCTGGAAACAAGCGTGGAAAGGGGCTCTAACCGTAAAGGTGGGCTCCCGACTGCTTAAACCAAGTTAGTATTGGATCCTAAGGCCCATATGCCAGGGACAAATACCACCAGCAAAAGTGAAGCCGATAACGGGTCACGCAACATACCGCCGACGAAGAAACGGTACCGGGATCGTCGAGCGGCTTTTATAGTTTTAGAAAATGTTGTGACCGGCACAACTATTCGATCCCTGACCACACACTCGCTGCACTGTACCCACATCTGCTTTTCATAAATCACTTATTTTATGATCGGCACAGCCTGTCTCATTGCCAGTACATTCGTGTACCGAGTTTCCGATTTCACATCCACCACTAATCTGCAGAGTACGTACGGATGGCTGGTGTTTGTAATAAGAAACCGATAGAGATGATAAAGGCACTGTGATCCTTTAAGCATCTCGAGTTGCAAGCACAGCAAGCAGCTCATAAATGCCGATATGATACCGAGAACTTCAGGAAAGTAAACTGGAACCGGTTTAGATCTGAAGTTGAAGCAGCCAGAGGACTGCAGAAATCTGGAGAATAACGAAATTGATGATGCTATCAGAAATTTCGAGATTGCGGTAAACACAGCCATCGATCGGCAGAAAACAATACGCACCAGCAGAGATCGCTTCCAACACCTGCCTGGGCATATACAGGCAATATATGCTCACAAGCAACGGCTGAGGAAGCGCCTGCAGAGGATTTTTAACAGGACTCTTAATACAGTCAACGACGAATACCAGTCTGTACTTTTGCAACTGCGTTGTACAGTGAACATGTTTCGTCGAGCACTGCGGAGGTACCAGGAATATGACCTGACCAAACGACTCCAGAACTCCAAACCAGGTCCTGATGCTTTTAAGAAGCTGAACTCTCTGGTCGGAAAGCGTATTTCCATTTCAGAGAGTATCACGTTTGGAGATCAAGTAGCATCCAGTCCTGTTGAAAAAGCCGAAGCCTTTGCCTGCCATTTTGAAAGGAGCTTTACGGACCGACCACCAACGCATCTTCCAGATTTTTTGGAAGAGGTGGAAAGTCTTGTGGAAGACGCCACTTCTGCAAGTAATCCTGTAGTGCGGTTTAGTGAAGAAAACCCCGCTAGAGCGCCCGTAGACGTTGAAATGTTTACCAAAACAGCTATTGTCAGTGATTTAATAATGAGTGGAAACTCAAAAAAATCATCGGGCATTGACGGGATTTCTAACTTTTTGCTTAAAAAGTTACCGGGTATGGCAATCTTGATGTTAACCATCATTTTCAACAATTGCCTTAACAATTGTTACTTTCCAGACAACTGGAAGGTGGCCAAAGTAGTACAAGTACCCAAGAAAACTGACCGCTCAAGCGTAACTGGTTACCGTCCAATAGCTTTACTGTGTTGTATCAGTAAAGTATTCGAGTCTTTGATCCGTAAAAAGATCAATACGTTTTGTTCGGTTTCGGAAGCACTCTACGATGCACCCTCTGCTGAAACTTCACAGCAACGTCACTTGAGGACTGAACGTTAAAAACAGTACAGTAGCCTGTTTGCTAGACATCGAAAAAGCCTTCGATAGTGTATGGATCAACGGGCTACTGTTCAAACTTATTAGATTTGTCTTCCCAAATTATATTGTAAAAATAATGATTTGTACAGATTTTTGGTGACTCATCCACTAGAAAAGGGATTAAAGCCGGAGTTCCTCAAGATTCCAGACTTGGCCCAGTCCTTTTCAACATCTACACGGCGGATGAACCCACCAATACAGCCGGAACAAACAGCATGCTTTACGCGGATGACTCCATCACGTATGCCGTTTCTCTCTCTCCTGAGATAGCTGCCCGAAGAGTGGAGGATCACCTCCGAAATCTTTGGAAGTACTACCTGAAGTGGGGACTGAAGATCAACGCCAACAAATCGGAACTCATCTGCTTCCGGGTGCCAGCAACCGAAACAAGGATAAGAAAAATCGCAAGCCGGTGCAGAGCCTTAAAAATCACCCTTCCGGATAACACGACAATAAACACCAAGTCAGAGACTAAGTACCTGGGAATCAACTTTACTGAGAGGCTCAAGTTTAACTCTTACATCGATAAAACATTGAAAAAAGCGAACTACGCTCTTCATTTGGTGCACCCGCTACTAAGAAGACGAAACGGACTATCCAACAACACCAGGCTGCTCATCTACAAGCAGCTCATCAGGCCAGTGATAACCTATGGCTATCCCATATGGTTCACCGTCTCACCAACAACGATGAAAAGGATCTCCCTATTTGAAAGGAAGGTACTTAGGATCTGTACAGGACTCTGGAGGGTGCCAAAAAGCTATAAGTTTGTGTCAACGCGGCAGGTCTCCTGCCAATAACCGACCACTTGTTCCAAATGGTAAAGAAATTCGTTGATGGGTTAGAAACACATCCAAGTCCGGAGATGCAAGGACTGAGAATCGAGGAAATCGCGCCAAGCCACCGCTACATAAACATCAGAGGATTCACAGATGCTAGATACAACGACATCCTTAATAATCAAGACGCCTCCTTCTACGAGAAGGCCAACAATCAACATATCAGAGGCTGAAGATCGCCCTGTTTATACCCACTTTTATATTTTTTCTTCCATTTTTATTTTATTTTAAAATTTATCGTTTAAAATTAAATTACTTTAAATATAAACATGTAGTAGATTAAGTAGTAAATAATATTGTTTAATAAAAGGCAATACAAAAAAACGGCAATGTAAATACGTCGGGCCCCTATTGTTGATATAACGAAATAGTAATATCAGCAGGAGGGCAATTCTAAGGCGACCGTTAAGTTGCTCGACTGCAGAATGGAAATAGATGTCGCAGGTCGACCGTGTGTGTTCTATGCTTGCACTTGTATTTGTGTATTGAACCCTTGTTCATGCACACGATGCTGTCGTTCCATTGGTGGATCGCAACCAACCAATCATATTGGTGGGTCGATCCATCCAAAATATTATAAAAGACCACTGCTGCGATTACTAAGGGCGGCAGTTGAAATCTAAGAACACAACACACAACATCACAAATATCTTAATATAACTGACTCATAATAAATAAATAAATAAACGTAATAATAAATTACATAAAGCCAATTAAACGTTTGTGTTTAACTTAACATTCAACTCGCCCGCATACTCCCTCTTCACCTACGGGAAAGCACGGGGACTGTGCGCTACAAAATTGGTGGCAGCGGTGGGATCACACCAAATAAAATAAAAAATATAATTAAATAATAAAATACAACAAAAAAAGTATAAGGCGTAAAACCCGGCCACAACAGGGGAAGTTAAAAAAAAAAACCAATAAGTGATAACATAAAGTGAAAGTGTAATCCTTATAAAGCGTCAAACCCGGCTACAACAAGGTATAAAAAATAAGTGCTAAAAAAGTGCAGAAGACCCAAGATAGTAAGACCTGGCGAACTCCCAAGTGGACGCCGGAGGCAAAGTTTGGGCAGTGATTCAAAAAAGACCAGACCGTAATATCAACTTTAGGGCGCGAAGCCTACCTGGCACCAGCATTAGCAGCACCATCAACGACGGCAGCAGCATCCGCAACACCAACAACGACGGCAGACAATTTTTTTTAAAAATTCATCAAGAAAAAAAAACAGCACCCGCCAAACTAGGGGGTGGACAGCACCAGCATTTTCAGAACCACCACAATCAGCACCAGCATCAACAGCCTCAGCATCAAAAGTAAAAAAAAAGGGTTTTTAAAAATAAAAAAAAAAAAAATTAATTTAAAAAAAAAACAAAAAAAATCGAAAAAAAATTTTCCTTATATTTTATATTTTAATATATTAATATTTTTATATATAATTTTAAAAAAAACTATATTCTCGTATACAGTACCTCGTAAAGTTTAAAGGGTTATTCTCGTTCGCGTAAGTTTCGTTCTCGGTCGAAAGTTTAAGAATTTTTTTCAAAATTTTTACGCGAAGTCGTTTTGGGACAGTTGCACTGTTCAAAGAGTTACCCTTCCAGTATTATCCTTTTCTGAATCCTAAAACTCCTACAATGAAAGTTACAGTTACCATGTCAGATGCATATAATTTAATACCAGAGTTTGACGGAACTCCGGTTAAATTAAATAAATATGTATCATGTTGTAAAACCATTTTTGCGCATAAAAAAGTCCGAAGTGGAAACGCAACTATTTCTGGAAATTGCAAAACAAAATTACATGGGAAAGCATTCGATATTATTCAATATCGAAATGTAACCACATGGTCGGAATTAGCGAAAGAATTAGAGTGCCATTTTAAAGATGATCGCTCTCGAAGTTCAATCCAAGGAGAAATTTCCCAAGCTAAGCAAACTAGCAGAGAAACAGTCCAAGAATTTGGTGAAAGACTAATTGATCTATTCAACGCGCTAAATTCCTCAACCTAGTCCCAAATAGCCGATGAAAACGTAAGAAAATTCCTAGTTGCTGAAAACGAACGACTAGTAATCAACTCATTTGAGGATGGATTAGTAAATCATGACCTTAAAATTCTCGTAAAGGCACGAGCAATAAGGGATATGAAACAGGCCACGCACTATGCCCAAGAGCAATCTCTGCGTTTGAATTCAGCGAGACAAACTGTTAGGACGACTGGACGTTACACACAGTCAAATGAACACATATTCTGCAATACTTGCAAAAAGGCAGGTCATACGTCTGAAATGTGTTTTCGAAACAAAAGTTTCCCAAATTTTATCCCGAAGAATATAAAGAAAGAGGTACAGCGTTTAATTTGTAGTTACTGCAATAAGTCTAATCACTCGTATCAAGAATGCAGGACGCGGCAAAGAAACGAGGTACAAAGGAATCCGCGACCACAAGATCAAACTTCCCGCACATCTCAGTCACAACAATTTAATCCTTTCAGCGAAAATAGATTAAATAACAATAATCACAATTTAAGATATGTTGTAACAGAACAACATTGCATTTGCAACTCGCAATCTTTCCCAAATCAAAATGACTGCCGTTATCCACAAACACCAACTAGACTCGATATTTCATTTTGTGCGCAATACAAAGAACCTATCATAAAAATTCATTTCAATTCATTCATTTTAATACAATATCATGACTCACCACTCGGAGGACACCAAGGCATCCAACGAACATTAAAGCGTATAAAATCAAAATACTTCTGGCCTACAATGAACTCAGACATTAAAAATTATATTAAAAAATTCACCTCCTGCCAGTTAAATTAAAGTAGACGAAATCCACCCATACCGATGAAACAAAGCCCTAATGTGAGCTATAATTACGAAAACTTTGCAAACGAAATAAAAGCACGACTTCAACACGGTTATCAAATAGCGAGGAAAAAAATTATTAAAAGGAAAGACAACGCTAAAAAATATTATGACAAATCGTTTGTATCAAAACAATTCAATGTAGGTTATAGAGTACTTTTATGTAACAACACGCGAAAAAATAAGTCTTCATTATGGGAAGGACCATACGAAATAGCAAAAATTATATCAAACGAAAACAGTTTTATTAGAATCAAAAATAAAACAAGGCTTGTACACAATAACCATCTTAAGCATTTTGTCGATTAAAACTTCACACTTGTTTCTTTATTTATATATTTATTTATTTCTTTACCTTCGGCACATGCTGGAAAGTTGGTATTTATACAGCCAAAAATTTCACAACCAAACCACAATATGTACGCATGCATGATGGAACACCCGCTTTTTACCATAATTTTCATCATTATAACTGCAATCTCAGTTAAAAAGTATAAGGCGTTGAAACTAAACCAACGACTAACTCCACAAGAATCAAATCCCACCGAAATAGAAACTAGTCGCGAACAGAACAACGAAAGTCCCGAAGCAACAAAATTCGTGTTAAAAATTTAACGAGAAAACCCTTTATAATCGTAATTATATGATAAAACTACAAATATATATATTAATTTTTGTCATATGTGATTTCATCTTAAAAAAAAAAAAAAAAAAAAAACAATAAATTATTATTTTTTTAACCTTTATTATCTATATATTACATACTTCTATCATATTATATATTAAAAAAAAAAGAGAAAACAATAAATTAGTATTTTTTTAACCTTTATTATCTATATATTACATACTACTATCATATTATATATTACCTTATACATATACCTTTTATCGTCCACAATAAAATAAATAAAACCCTTTATAATCGTAATTATATGATAAAACTACAAATATATATATTCATTTTTGTCATATGTGATTTCATCTTAACAAAAAAAAAAAAAACAATAAATTAGTATTTATTTAACCTTTATTATCTATATATTACATACTTCTATCATATTATATATTAAAAAAAAAAAGAGAAAACAATAAATTAGTATTTTTTTAACCTTTATTATATATATATTACATACTGCTATCATATTATATATTACCTTATACATATAAATTTTATCGTCCACAATAAAATAAATAAATATTTTCTATATCATATCTGCAGAGTACGTACGGATTGGCTGGTGTTTGTAATATGAAACCGATCGAGATACGATAAAGGCACTGTGATCCTTTAAGCATCTCAAGTTTCAAGCACAGCACGCAGCTCATAAATGCCGATACGATACCGAGAAACAGTTGGTGCACATGCAGATATTACGAAATAGTAATATCAGCAGGAGGGCAATTCTAAGGCGACCTTTAAGTGGCTCGACTGCAGAAGGAAAATAGATGTCGCAGGTCGACCGTGTGTGTTCTATGCTTGCACTTGTATTTGTGTATTGAACCCTTGTTCATGCACACGATGCTGTCGTTCCATTGGTGGATCGCAACCAACCAATCATATTGGTTGGTCGATCCATCCAAAATATTATAAAAGACCACTGCTGCGATTACTAAGGGCGGCAGTTGAAATCTAAGAACACTACACACAACATCACAAACCTCTTAATATAACTGACTTATAATAATAAATTGATAATAATAAACGTAATTATAAATTACATAAAGTCAATTAAGCGTTTGTGTTTAACTTAACATTCAACTCGCCCGCATACTCCCTCTTCGCCTACGGGAAAGCACGGGGACTGTGCGTTACAAAAAGTTGGGTGGTATGCCTGAGGAGCAGCTAACGAAAAGACAAAAGGAGTCCGTAGCATGGGCGAAGTTGACTGCGGAAGGTGGAAAAAATCCCGCCAAGGACCTAGGGCCGAAGAGGCAAAGGTCTCAGGAAGAGGTTGAAGCCGGAAGCAGCAAACAAGCTAAGGTGCAAGCGGTGACTCCACCGGTGTCTCTTAAGACGCACAAGACGTCGTCATCGTCAAAGAGCATGGGCTGATGCAAGCCGTCATTGACAATAGTCAAGAGGATGGGAGCGGGGAAAATGAAAATCGGTGTTCAAAGCGCTAAACTCCATTTTATTAAAGGTTCTGAGAGAGAATCCGGGACCTCCCCCTTCCTGCAGAGATGCAGGTTGGTATCAGGGACGCGTCAAGCTAACGACGTGTTCAGATCGGAGATCGGTTGATCTCTATAAAAAAAAGCGGTTGCCGAAGTGGGTGAAGTGTGGCCAGGAGCAAAGCTTGTGGCCGTAAGCAGGGAAGAAATTCCTAGCAGGCCAAGGGCGCGCGTCTGGCTTCCTACCGAACGTGCCGACGCTAAAGCTGTTATAGAGATTATCCCAGCCATAAATCCAGACCTTCCGGCATCAAACTGGAAGATTGTGAAACAGGAGGAGACTAAGGGTAACTTTAGATTATAAACTAAGGTAATCAACAAGGAATCCGTGGCTCCTCTTGCAAATCTAAGGGAGTTATCAACTTCGGTTTCGGATCGATAACTCTCAAGGTCTATAAGGCAGACGATGTTAATTAGGGTAAAGGAGCGGACCATTCCGATCACGGGGGTCCCGACTGCGCTGTTGATATCGAGCTTACCCTAGAGGTTATTAGTCGGTCCAGCGAGTCCGCTTTAGTATCGAGGATGGGCAACCTTTTTGCCATGGAGTCTGACGAGGAAAACTTGTTGGACTCTATTGAAGAAAGCACTGTCAACAAGACGGTGATTGAGTCAAAGGGGAACGAGACGGAATGTGCCGGCGGATCCTCGGAGACTGAGGTAGCATGAATGCCGATGGGGCGAAGGTAAGTATAAATATGTTAAACATAATTCAAATAAACCTTTACCATACCAAAACTGCTTCGGCAGCTCTTCCACTTAGATTAGCAGAAACGGGGGAAGATATCGTCCTAATCCAAGAGCCATGGATAAATGGAGCTAGGATCTGTGGGCTCGGACTTAAAGGGTATAAAGTCCTATACTCAAGTAAGTCAGAGAAGATTAGATCTTGTATTCTGGGTAAAACTAACCTGAATATATTCCTTTTATCACAATATAGTGACGGTGACATAACTGCGGCCAGCATTGAAGTCGGAAATGAAAAATTCTGGCTGGTTTTTGCATACATGGACCGGGAAAAGCAGACTCCACCAAAAATACTGGAGTATTTTTCTGATGCAGAGAAAAGGAAAATTGGGGCGATCCTAGGATGTGATGCAAACGCTCATCACACAATATGGGGCAGCACCGACGTAAATGAGAGAGGTGTCATTTTTTGAATACTTATTAAAACCTCGCTATTTGTAATATTGGGCAAGAGCCCACTTTCATAATAAAGAATAGGCGAGAAGTACTCGATGTAACTCTCGTATCAGACTTTGTAGCGTATAAGGTGAGAGAATGAAAGGTTTCAAAAGAACACTCATTCTCAGACCATCGCTATTTAATCTTCAAGCTAGATATCAAACCTGCCCTTCGTGAGTCCTTTAGAAATAAGAAAAGGGCAAACTGGGGTATCTATAGGGATATGCTAGCGAAACTATTACCGGTGGCTCCAAAGCCACCAGTCACTATAGAAGAGATAGATACCATGGTAGACACTGTAACAGGTGCCATGAATCGCTCCTTCGATGCTGTCTGCCCTGTGATAAAACCAAGGGGCAAACAAAAGCCAACTTGGTGGTCCGCGGAGTTAGGGACCTTTCAGAAGGCAAGCAGGAAAGCATTCAATAAGGCCAAAAGAACGGGACTGGCTCTGGACTGGGAATCCTACAAGGAACACCTCAGGAATTATAAGAGGGAATTGAGAAAGGCGCATAGGAAGTCTTGGAGGCTCTTCTGTGATAAGATGGAAGGGGCCTCGGAGGCCTCTCGTCTACGAAAGATTCTCTCTATGATAAAAATCACTCCACGAAACGAAAGAGATCGGGAGCAAACCGCGAATCCAGTGGGCGATAAGCGGTTTCAAACCATTCAAATCGGCTGGCGCAGATGGGATAATCCCTGCGGAAATTCAGAATAACTCGGAGTTGATACTCCCATGGTTAGAGGCAATTTTCACAGGGTGTATAAAGCTAACGTACATTCCTAGAGCTTGGAAGGAAGTCAAGGTAGTTTTTATACCGAAGGCGGGTAAAAGCTCACATGGCTACCCAAAAGACCTGAGACCTATTTGAAAACCCTGGAAAGACTGAAAGATGTTCATATAAGGGCTAAGGTAAAACCTAGCAGTTGGGCAAAGTCTCAACATGCTTACTGCATGGGGAAGTCTGTAGACACAGCTTTACACACCTTAGTAAGCACAATTGAGAAATCAATATACTCCCAGGAGTATACACTAGTAGCATTCTTGGATATCGAGGGTGCGTTCAACAACGTTAAAATAGAGGCAATCTGTAAAGGACTGTCAGACCTAGATGTGGACTACCCTACAAGCAAACTAATCAATCATATGCTTCTAGGCAGGATTATTAGTGCGGAGCTGGGTGGTTCCATCTTAAAAAGGCAGGCAGTTAGAGGAACACCGCAAGGAGGTGTATTATCCCTTCTACTCTGGAATATAGTAATCAACGAATTACTGTTGAAACTGGAAGGAGAGGGGATAAAAGTGGTAGCGTATGCTGATGATGTAGCGTTAGCTGTCTCAGGAAAATACCTCGGAACGATTAAGGAGGTTATGCAAAATGCCCTCCTAGTCGTTAAAGAATGGGCAAATAAAAGCGGTCTGGGCGTCAACCCGAATAAGACAGAGCTTGTCCTCTTCCCCAGGAAATATAAAATTCCAACAGTTGATCCTCCAACACTAAATGATACCCCCTTAGTTTTTTCTGATAGAGCAAGATTTCTGGGGACAATCTTTGACAGGAAACTGAGCTGGAAACCTTATATAAAAGAAAGAGTTAATAAAGCTAATATTGCTTTATACTCGTGCAAGAATGCCATTGGTAAAAAATGGGTTTTGAAACCAAAGCTGGTATACTGGCTTTCCACGTCGGTAGTGAGACCAATACTACTTTATGGGGTAAGCGTATGGTGGCCAGCTATGGAAAATACCACGTATATAAGTATATTAGGGAAGGTACAAAGAGCAGTCTGCATGCTTATAAGCGGGGCGCTGAGATCTACACCAACTCGCGCTCTAGAGGTTATGCTCCACCTGAAACCACTAGATATATTTTTCAAACAGAAAGCGGCAATTACGGCTACGCGACTATTAGCTGTCAGTGGAGAAGTCTTCAAAAAGCTTCCACCATAACTAAATCGCTAAAGCAGGAGCTGACGAAACTGGATTACATAACACCAATGTTATGCTTTCAAAAAGGTTTTCGGACAACAATACCCTCCAGAGAAGACTGGAAAAGTGGATCCGTAACCGACAACGAAACAATACAGTTTTTCACTAGACGGTAAAGTTTGCCTTCTGTGACAAACTGAAAGTAAGCATCTCTGTCCGTCTACCTGATCGCTGCAGCGTATACCAAGCTGAGGTGATAGCGATTGAAGAGGTAATGAGCTGGCTGAAGCATAATGTATTATACTCAAAGAAGATTAACATTTATGTGGATGACTGCCATGGCAGCCATAAAATCTTTGGAGGCGGTCTCACTGAAATCTAAGGTGGCGTTGAGCTGTCACTCCTCTCTTAACGAGATGAGTGAGCAGTTCAATATAAGGATCATATGGGTCCCGGGCCACATGAATGTCGAGGGGAACTGCAGGGCGGACGAGTTAGCTAGACGTGGTACGACTCTCCAGCTGCTACCGGAAAGGGCGGAGGTGGGGAGCCCTATCGCGACACTGAAATTTGAGCTTAGGAAAGAGGCAGAAACAATAACAAATGTAAGGTGGGAAAACACCGACACTTGAAATATTTCAAGACAGGTCTGGACGAAGCTGGACTTGAAGCGCTCAACTGCGCTTATTTTCCTACAAAGACGTGAACTAAGAACAGTTGTAGGGATAATGACGGGACACTGCCTTCTAGGGAAACACGCGAGAAGGATGGGTATCGAATATAATGACTTCTGCAGAGATTGCATGGACGAGGAGGAGGAAGAGACCATAGAGCATCTTCTTTGCTCATGTCCGGCACTAATGCACAGAAGGCACATGAATAACCTATCAAATCTCGAAAACGGCAAAGTGCGAGATATACTCCGATTCATTAAGAGTTCTGAATGGATCTTCTGAAAAGGGGAAAGGTATAAGATCCTGTGGTAACACGCGAATGGTCTAAGTGAGCATTAGCTGCACCGCAACCTAACCTAACCTAACCTAATTTCTAAAGGGATTCGTATGAAATTAGGTATGTAGGACAAAGATGCGACTATAAGACTTGTTCCTATGGAAATTATGGGATCTGTCCCATAGGGTCTGGAATTTTGGGGACCAAGCAATTTCTCACGCGACTCGTATGAAATTCGGTATGTAGGACTAAGATGCGACTATAAGACTCTTCCTATGGAAATTTTGGGATAGGGCCAAAAGGGTCTGGATTTTTGGGGACCAAGCAATTTCTCAAGCGACTTGTATGAAATTCGGTATGTAGGGCTAAGATGCGACTTTAAAACTTGTTCCTATTGAAATTCTGGGATCTGGCCAAAATTTTGGGGACCAAGCAATTTATCAATGGATGAAATTTTTGGGACCAAGCAATGATATGAAATTCGGTATGTAGGACTAAGATTTGGCTATAAGACTTGTTCCTCTGGAATTTTTGGGATCCGGCCAATAGGGTCCGGAATTTTGGAGACCAAGAAATTTCTCAAGCGATGAAATTTTTTGGACCAAGCAATGATATGAAATTCAGTATGTAGGACTAAGATTTGGCTATAAGACTTGTTCCTCTGGAAATTTTGGGATCCGGCCAAAAGGTCTGGAATTTTGGTGACCAAGCAATTTCTAAAGCGATTCGTATGAAATTCGGTATGCAGGACTAAGATGCGACTATAAGTCTTGTTCCTATGGAAATTCTGGAATAGGGCCAATAAGGTCTGGAATTTTGTGGACCAAGAAATTTCTCAAGCGATTCGTATGAAATTAAGTTAGTAGGACTAAGATGCGACTTTCTGAGATCTGGCCAATAGGGTCTTGAATTTTGGGGACTAAGCAGTTTCTCAAGCGACTTGTATGAAATTCGGTATGTAGGACTAAAATGCGACTATTTAACTTGTTCCTTTGGAAATTCTGAAATCTGGCCAATAGGGTCTGAAATTTTGGAGATCAAGCAATTCCTCAAGCGATTCGTATGAAATTCTAAGGACTAAGATGCAACCATAAGAATTCTGGATTAGAGCCAATAGAGTCTGGAATTTTGTGGACCGAGCAAATTCTCAAGCGGTTCGTATGAAATTCGGTATGTAGGACTAAGATTTGGCTATAAGACTTGTTCCGATGGAAATTTTGGGATCCGGCCAATAAGGTCTGGAATTTTTGGGACCAAGCAATTTCTCACGCGATTCGTATGAAATTCGGTGTGTAGGACTATGCGCTTAAAAGACTTGTTCCCATGGAAATTCTGGGATAGGGCCAATATGGTCTCGAATTTTGTGGACTGTGGATTATGGGAATATGGAAACATGCGACTATAAAACTTCTTCCTATGGAAATTCTGGGATCTGGCCAATAGGGTCCTGAATTTTGGAGACCAAGCAATTCCTCAAGCGATTCGTATGAAATTCTAAGGACTAAGATGCAACCATAAGAATTCTGGATTAGAGCCAATAGAGTCTGGAATTTTGTGGACCGAGCAAATTCTCAAGCGGTTCGTATGAAATTCGGTATGTAGGACTAAGATTTGGCTATAAGACTTGTTCCGAGGGTAATTTTGGGATCCGGCCAATAAGGTCTGGAATTTTGTGGACCAAGCAATTTTTCAAGCGATTCGTATGAAATTAGGTATGTAGGACCAAGCTATTTCTCACGCGAATTGTATAAAATTCGGTATGTAGGACTAAGATGCGACTAAAAAACTTGTTCCTGTGGAAATTCTGACATAGGGCCAATATGGTCTGGAATTTTGTGGATTGTGGATTATGGGAACATGGGAACATGCGACTATAAAACTTCTTCCTATGGAAATTCTGGGATCACGTATGTCATTTTTTTTGTAATATTTTCTTGGTCAAGGTTTTTTGTAGTTTTCCTTGACCATGAATTCATGCATAAAAACATTTGGACTCGCGTCGTTTTTATTTCGTGATCGTTTTTCCGTATTGCTTTTTTCAATGGCTACAAACGTGAGGAATGTGATATATTGTAAATCACATTTCTCCGATGTAATTCTTAATTTTATAAAAGAGCCTAGCCGTGGCACAAGTCATTCAGGGAGTATTCCCTTGGCAATAAGTTTAAATATATAAAAAAAAAACAAAAAAAAAAAGAAGTCTGGAATTTTGTGGACCATGCAATTTCTCAAGCGATTCGTTTGAAATTCGATATGTAGGGCTAAGATGCGACTATAAGCCTTGTTCCTATGGAAATTATGGGATCTGTCCAATAGGGTCTGGAGTTTTGGGGACCAAGCAATTTCTCACGCGATTCGTATGAAATTCGGTATGTAGGACTAAGATGCGACTATAAGACTTGTTCCTGGGATAGGGCCAATAGGGTGTGGATTTTTGGGGACCAAGCAATTTCTCAAACGACTCGTATGAAATTCGGTATGAAGGACTAAGATGCGACTGTTAAACTTGATCCTTTGGAAATTCTGGGATTTGGCCAATAGGGGCTGGATTTTTGGGGACCAAGCAATTTCTCAAGCGATTCGTATTAAATTCGGTATGCAAGTCTAAGATGCGACTATAAGACTTGTTTCTATGGAAATTCTGGGATAGGGCCAATAAGGTGTGGAATTTTGTGGGCTAAGCAATTTCCCAAGCGATTCGTGTGAAATTCGGTATGTAGAACTAAGATGCGACTATAACACTTGCTCCTATCGAAACTCTGGGATAGGGCCAATAGGGTGTGGATTTTTGGGGACCAAGCAATTTCTCAAACGACTCGTATGAAATTCGGTATGAGGGACTAAGATGCGACTGTTAAACTTGATCCTTTGGAAATTCTGGGATTTGGCCAATAGGGGCTGGATTTTTGGGGTCCAAGCAATTTCTCAAGCGATTCGTATTAAATTCGGTATGCAAGTCTAAGATGCGACTATAAGACTTGTTTCTATGGAAATTCTGGGATAGGGCCAATAAGGTGTGGAATTTTGTGGGCTAAGCAATTTCCCAAGCGATTCGTGTGAAATTCGGTATGTAGGACTAAGATGCGACTATAACACTTGTTCCTATCGAAACTCTGGGATAGGGCCAATAGGGTATGGATTTTTGAGGACCAAGCAATTTCTTAAGCGACTCGTATGAAATTTGGTATGTAGGACTAAGATGCGACTATAACACTTGTTCCTATCGAAACTCTGGGATCTGTCCAATAGGGTCTGGAGTTTTGGGGACCAAGCAATTTCTCACGCGATTCGTATGAAATTCGGTATGTAGGACTAAGATGCGACTATAAGACTTGTTCTGGGATAGGGCCAATAGGGTGTGGATTTTTGAGGACCAAGCAATTTCTCAAACGACTCGTATGAAATTCGGTATGTAGGACTAAGATGCGACTGTTAAACTTGATTCTTTGGAAATTCTGGGATAGGGCCAATAAGGTCTGGAATTTTGTGGGCTTAGCAATTTCCCAAGCGATTCGTGTGAAATTCGGTATGTAGGACTAAGATGCGACTATAACACTTGTTCCTATCGAAACTCTGGGATAGGGCCAATAGGGTCTGGATTTTTGAGGACCAAGCAATTTCTTAAGCGACTCGTATGAAATTTGGTATGTAGGACTAAGATGTGACTATAACACTTGTTCTTATCGAAACTCTGGGATAGGGCCAATAGGGTATGGATTTTTGAGGACCAAGCAATTTCTTAAGCGACTCGTATGAAATTTGGTATGTAGGGCTAAGATGCGACTATAAGACTTGTTCCTGGGATAGGGCCAATAGGGTATGGATTTTTGAGGACCAAGCAATTTCTCAAGCGATTCGTATTAAATTCGGTATGCAGGACTAAAATGCGACTATAAGACTTGGAAATTCTGGGATCTGGTCAATAGGGTCTGGATTTTTGGGGACTGTGGATTATGGGAATATGGGAACATGCGACTATAAAACTTCTTCCTATGAAAATTCTGGGATCTGGCCAATAGGGTCCTGAATTTTGGAGACCAAGCAATTTCTCAAACGACTCGTATGAAATTCGGTATGTAGGACTAAAATGCGACTGTTAAACTTGATCCTTTGGAAATTCTGGGATCTGGTCAATAGGGTCTGGATTTTTGGGGACCAAGCAATTTCTCAAGCGATTCGTATTAAATTCGGTATGCAGGACTAAGATGCGACTATAGGACTTGTTTCTATGGAAATTCTGGGATAGGGCCAATAAGGTCTGGAATTTTGTGGACCAAGCAATTTCTCAAGCGATTCGTATGAAATTAGGTTAGTAGGACTAAGATGCGACTTTCTGAGATCTGGCCAATAGGGTCTTAAATTTTGGGGACTAAGCAATTTCTCAAGCGACTTGTATGAAATTCGGTATCGGGAACATGCGACTATAAAATTGCTTCCTATGAAAATTCTGGGATCTGGCCAATAGGGTCCTGAATTTTGGAGACCAAGCAATTCCTCAAGCGATTCGTATGAAATTCTAAGGACTAAGATGCAACCATAAGAATTCTGGATTAGAGCCAATAGAGTCTGGAATTTTGTGGACCGAGCAAATTCTCAAGCGGTTCGTATGAAATTCGGTATGTAGGACTAAGATTTGGCTATAAGACTTGTTCCGATGGAAATTTTGGGATCCGGCCAATAAGGTCTTGAATTTTGTGGACCAAGCAATTTTTCAAGCGATTCGTATGAAATTAGGTATGTAGGACCAAGCTATTTCTCACGCGAATTGTATGAAATTCGGTATGTAGGACTAAGATTTGGCTATAAGACTTGTTCCGATGGAAATTCTGGGATCTGGCCAATAGGGTCCTGAATTTTGGAGACCAAGCGATATCTAAACCGATGGAATTTTTGGGACCACGTAATTTCTTAAGCGATTCGTATGAAATTCGGTATGTAGGACTACGATGCGACTATAAGAATTCTGAGATAGGCCAATAGAGTCTGGTATTGTGTTGATCAAGCAATTTTTCAATCCGTTCGTATGAAATTCGGTATGTAGGACTAAGATTCGTATATAAGACTTGTTCCTATGCCAATTTTGGGATCCGGCCAATAGGGTCTGGAATTTTGGGGACCAATCAATTTCTCAAGCGATTCGTTTAAATTAATATGAATAAGATGCGACTATATGACTTGTTCTAATGGAAATTCTGGGATAGGGCCAGTAGAAAATAAAAATAAAAAACCTAAGTCGTACGCGTTTTTCGGTATTGAATTTTTATTTTTTTTAATTGTTTTTTTTTTAATCTTAAGAATTTAAAACAAAACCAAATTTACAAATCTTCATCAAGGGCCCGAATTGGAGGTTTCTCCGGTGAAATTGGTCAAGCTACGAGGAACCGCAGAGAATCTTCAAAAGATCCATTTGAGTCCAGCTTTTTCGCTCATTCTTGGTGCAATGTTTGTCGTTGGAACTTATCGGCTTGATAGTTGTGCGTGCCTGTTTCGTTTGTTAGGCCTGGTACTACAAACGAGTCCGGTACAATTCACTGTCGAGTTGTGTTAATTCAAAAATGAAGTCAGCTAGTTCCTGAAAGACCGAATTTTTTAATGGAGGTTCCAAGAATTTTGAAGGCTCACGTATGTCATTTTTTTGTAATATTTTCTTGGTCAAGGTTTTTTGTAGTTTTCCTTGACCATGAATTCATGCATAAAAACATTTGGACTCGCGTCGTTTTTATTTCGTGATCGTTTTTCCGTATTGCTTTTTTCAATGAATCAGGGAGAATTCCGAGAAAATAATTGGAAACCGGCTACAAACGTGAGGAATGTGATATATTGTAAATCACATTTCTCCGATGTAATTCTTTATTATGGGATCTGTCCAATAGGGTCTGGCAATTTCTCACGCGATTCGTATGAAATTCGGTGTGTAGGACTAAGATGCGACTACAAGACTTGTTTCTGGGATAGGGCCAATAGGGTGTGGATTTTTGGGGACCAAGCAATTTCTTAAATGACTCGTATGAAATTCGGTATGTAGGACTAAGATGCGACTGTTGAACTTGATCCTTTGGAAATTCTGGGATCTGGCCAATAGGGTCTGGATTTTTGGGGACCAAGCAATTTCTCAAGCGATTCGTATTAAATTCGGTACGCAGGACTAAGATGCGACTATAAGACTTGTTTCTATGGAAATTCTGGGATAGGGCCAATAAGGTCTGGAATTTTGTGGACTAAGCAATTTCTCAAACGACTCGTATGAAATTCGGTATATAGGACTAAGATGCGACTATTAAACTTGTTCCTATCGAAATTCTGGGATAGAGCCAATAGGGTCTGGATTTTTGAGGACCAAGCAATTTCCCAAGCGATTCGTGTGAAATTCGGTATGTAGGACTAAGATGCGACTATAACACTTGTTCCTATCGAAACTCTGGGATAGGGCCAATAGGGTCTGGATTTTTGAGGACCAAGCAATTTCTTAAGCGACTCGTATGAAATTTGGTATGTAGGGCTAAGATGCGACTATAAGACTTGTTCCTGGGATAGGGCCAATAGGGTGTGGATTTTTGGGGAACAAGCAATTACTCAAACGACTCGTATGAAATACGGTATGGAGGACTAAAATGCGACTGTTAAACTTGATCCTTTGGAAATTCTGGGATCAGGCCAAGAGGGTCTGGATTTTTGGGGACCAAGCGATTCGTATTAAATTCGGTATGCAGGACTAAGATGCGAATATAAGACTTGTTCCTGGGATAGGGCCAATAGGGTCTTAAATTTTGGGGACTAAGCAATTTCTCAAGCGATTCGTATGAAATTCGATATGTATGAATAAGATGCGACTATAGGACTTGTTCTTATGGAAATTCTGGGATAGGGCCAGTAGAAAAAAAAATAAAAAAAAATAAAACCAAAGTCGTACGCGTTTTTCGGAATTGAATTTTTATGTTTTTTAATTGTTTTTTTTTTAATCTTAAGAATTTAAAACAAAACCAAATTTACAAATCTTCATTCAAGGGCCCGAATTGGAGGTTTCTCCGGTGAAATTTGTCAAGCTACGAGGAACCGCAGAGAATCTTCAAAAGATCCATTTGAGTCCAACTTTTTCGCTCATTCTTGGTGCAATGTTTGTCTTTGGAGCTTATCGGCTTGATAGTTGTGCGTGCCTGTTTCGTTTGTTAGGCCTGGTACTACAAACGAGTCCAGTACAATTCACTGTCGAGTTGTGGGAATTCAAAAAAGAAGTCAGCTAGTTCCTGAAAGACCGAATTTTTTAATGGAGGTTCCAAGAATTTTGAAGGCTCACGTATGTCATTTTTTTGTAATATTTTCTTGGTCAAGGTTTTTTGTAGTTTTCCTTGACCATGAATTCATGCATAAAAACATTTGGACTCGTGTCGTTTTTATTTCGTGATCGTTTTTCCGTATTGCTTTTTTCAATGAATCAGGGAGAATTCCGAGAAAATAAACCGGCTACAAACGTGAGGAATGTGATATATTGTAAATCACATTTCTCCGATGTAATTCTTAATTTTATAAAAGAGCCTAGCCCACCTTATTGCCGTGGCGCAAGTCATTCAGGGAGTATTCCCTTGGCAATAAGTTTAAATATATAAAAAAAAAACAAAAAAAAAGAAGTCTGGAATTTTGTGGACCATGCAATTTCTCAAGCGAATCGTTTGAAATTCGATATGTAGGGCTAAGATGCGACTATAAGCCTTGTTCCTATGGAAATTATGGGATCTGGCAAATAGGGTCTGGAATTTTGGGGACCAAGCAATTTCTCACGCGATTCGTATGAAATTCGGTATGTAGGACTAAGATGCGACTGTTAAACTTGATCCTATGGAAATTATGGGATCTGGCCAATAGGGTCTGGAATTTTGTGGACCAAGCAATTTCTCAAGCGATTCGTATGAAATTAGGTATGTAGGACCAAGCGATTCGTATGAAATTCGGCATGTAGGACTAAGATTTGGCTATAACACTTGTTCCGATGGAAATTTTGGGATCCGGCCAATAAGGTCTGGAATTTTGGGGACCAAGCAATTTCTCACGCGATTCGTATGAAATTCGGTATGTAGGACTAAGATGCGCTTAAAAGACTCTTTCCTATGGAAATTCTGGCATAGGGCCAATATGGTCTGGAATTTTGTGGACTGTGGATTATGGGAATATGGGAACATGCGACTATAAAACTTCTTCCTATGGAAATTCTGGGATCTGGCCAATAGGGTCCTGAATTTTGGAGACCAAACAATTCCTCAAGCGATTCGTATGAAATTCTAAGGACTAAGATGCAACCATAAGAATTCTGGATTAGAGCCAATAGAGTCTGGAATTTTGTGGACCGAGCAAATTCTCAAGCGGTTCGTATGAAATTCGGTATGTAGGACTAAGATTCGGCTATAAGACTTGTTCCGATGGAAATTTTGGGATCCGGCCAATAAGGTCTGGAATTTTGTGGACCAAGCAATTTTCAAGCGATTCGTATGAAATTAGGTATGTAGGACCAAGCTATTTCTCACGCGAATTGTATGAAATTCGGTATGTGGGACTAAGATTTGGCTATAAGACTTGTTCCGATGGAAATTCTGGGATCTGGCCAATAGGGTCCTGAATTTTGGAGACCAAGCGATATCTCAACCGATGGAATTTTTGGGGCCAAGAAATTTCTTAAGCGATTCGTATGAAATTCGGTATGTAGGACTACGATGCGACTATAAGAATTCTGGGATAGGCCAATAGAGTCTGGTATTGTGTTGATCAAGCAATTTTTCAATCCGTTCGTATGAAATTCGGTATGTAGGACTAAGATTCGTATATAAGACTTGTTCCTATGCCAATTCTGGGATCCAGCCAATAGGGTGTGGATTTTTGAGGACCAAGCAATTTCCCAAGCGATTCGTGTGAAATTCGGTATGTAGGACTAAGATGCGACTATAACACTTGTTCCTATCGAAACTCTGGGATAGGGCCAATAGGGTATGGATTTTTGAGGACCAAGCAATTTCTTAAGCGACTCGTATGAAATTTGGTATGTAGGGCTAAGATGCGACTATAAGACTTGTTCCTGGGATAGGGCCAATAGGGTGTGGATTTTTGGGGACCAAGCAATTTCTCAAACGACTCGTATGAAATTCGGTATGTAGGACTAAAATGCGACTGTTAAACTTGATCCTTTGGAAATTCTGGGATCTGGCCAATAAGGTCTGGAATTTTGTGGACCAAGAAATTTCTCAAGCGATTCGTATAAAATTCGGTATGTAGGACTAAGATGCGACTGCAAGACTTGTTCCTGGGATAGGGCCAATAGGGTGTGGAATTTTGTGGACTAAGCAATTTCTCAAACGACTCGTATGAAATGCGGTATGTAGGACTAAGATGCGACTATTAAACTTGTTCCTATCGAAATTCTGGAATGGGGCCAAGAGGGTCTGGATTTTTGAGGACCAAGCAATTTCCCAAGCGATTCGTGTGAAATTCGGTATGTAGGACTAAGATGCGACTATAACACTTGTTCCTATCGAAACTCTGGGATAGGGCCAATAGGGTATGGATATTTGAGGACCAAGCAATTTCTTAAGCGACTCGTATGAAATTTGGTATGTAGGGCTAAGATGCGACTATAAGACTTGTTCCTGGGATAGGGCCAATAGGGTGTGGATTTTTGGGGACCAAGCAATTTCTCAAACGACTCGTATGAAATTCGGTATGTAGGAGTAAAATGCGACTGTTAAACTTGATCCTTTGGAAATTCTGGGATCTGGCCAACAGGTTCTGGATTTTTGGGGACCAAGCAATTTCTCAAGCGATTCGTATTAAATTCGGTATGCAGGACTAAGATGCGACTATAAGACTTGTTTCTATGGAAATTCTGGGATAGGGCCAATAAGGTCTGGAATTTTGTGGACCAAGCAATTTCTCAAACGACTCGTATGAAATTCGGTATGTAGGACAAAGATGCGACTATTAAACTTGTTCCTTTGGAAATTTTGGGATCCGGCCAATAAGGTCTGGAATTTTGTGGACTAAGCAATTTCTCAAACGACTCGTATGAAATGCGGTATGTAGGACTAAGATGCGACTATTAAACTTGTTCCTATCGAAATTCTGGAATGGGGCCAAGAGGGTCTGGATTTTTGAGGACCAAGCAATTTCCCAAGCGATTCGTGTGAAATTCGGTATGTAGGACTAAGATGCGACTATAACACTTGTTCCTATCGAAACTCTGGGATAGGGCCAATAGGGTATGGATATTTGAGGACCAAGCAATTTCTTAAGCGACTCGTATGAAATTTGGTATGTAGGGCTAAGATGCGACTATAAGACTTGTTCCTGGGATAGGGCCAATAGAGTGTGGATTTTTGGGGACCAAGCAATTTCTCAAACGACTCGTATGAAATTCGGTATGTAGGACTAAAATGCGACTGTTAAACTTGATCCTTTGGAAATTCTGGGATCTGGCCAACAGGGTCTGGATTTTTGGGGACCAAGCAATTTCTCAAGCGATTCGTATTAAATTCGGTATGCAGGACTAAGATGCGACTATAAGACTTGTTTCTATGGAAATTCTGGGATAGGGCTAATAAGGTCTGGAATTTTGTGGACCAAGCAATTTCTCAAACGACTCGTATGAAATTCGGTATGTAGGACAAAGATGCGACTATTAAACTTGTTCCTATCGAAATTCTGGAATGGGGCCAAGAGGGTCTGGATTTTTGAGGACCAAGCAATTTCCCAAGCGATTCGTGTGAAATTCGGTATGTAGGACTAAGATGCGACTATAACACTTGTTCCTATCGAAACTCTGGGATAGGGCCAATAGGGTATGGATATTTGAGGACCAAGCAATTTCTTAAGCGACTCGTATGAAATTTGGTATGTAGGGCTAAGATGCGACTATAAGACTTGTTCCTGGGATAGGGCCAATAGGGTGTGGATTTTTGGGGACCAAGCAATTTTTCAAGCGATTCGTATGAAATTAGGTATTTAGGACCAAGCTATTTCTCACGCGAATTCTATGAAATTCGGTATGTAGGACTAAGATTTGGCTATAAGACTTGTTCCGATGGAAATTCTGGGATCTGGCCAATAGGGTCGTGAATTTTGGAGACCAAGCGATATCTCAACCGATGGAATTTTTGGAACCAAGAAATTTCTTAAGCGATTCGTATGAAATTCGGTATGTAGGACTACGATGCGACTATAAGAATTCTGGGATAGGCCAATAGAGTCTGGTATTGTGTTGATCAAGCAATTTTTCAATCCGTTGGTATGAAATTCGGTATGTAGGACAAAGATTCGTATATAAGACTTGTTCCTATGCCAATTCTGGGTTCGGCCAATAGGGTCTGGAATTTTGGGGACCAATCAATTTCTCAAGCGATTCGTATGAAATTCGCTATGTATGAATAAGATGCGACTATAGGACTTGTTCTTATGGAAATTCTGGGATAGGGCCAGTAGAAAAAAAAATAAAAAACAAAAACCTAAGTCGTACGCGTTTTTCGGAATTGAATTTTTATGTTTTTTAATTGTTTTTTTTTTAATCTTAAGAATTTAAAACAAAACCAAATTTACAAATCTTCATTCAAGGGCCCGAATTGGAGGTTTCTCCGGTGAAATTGGTCAAGCTACGAGGAACCGCAGAGAATCTTCAAAAGATCCATTTTAGTCCAACTTTTTCGCTCATTCTTGGTGCAATGTTTGTCGTTGGAGCTAATCGGCTTGATAGTTGTGCGTGCCTGTTTCGTTTGTTAGGCCTGGTACTACAAACGAGTCCGGTACAATTCACTGTCGAGTTGTGGGAATTCAAAAAAGAAGTCAGCTAGTTCCTGAAAGACCGAATTTTTTAATGGAGGTTCCAAGAATTTTGAAGGCTCACGTATGTCATTTTTTTGTAATATTTTCTTGGTCAAGGTTTTTTGTAGTTTTCCTTGACCATGAATTCATGCATAAAAACATTTGGACTCGCGTCGTTTTTATTTCGTGATCGTTTTTCCGTGTTGCTTTTTTCAATGAATCAGGGAAAATTCCGAGAAAATAATTGGAAACCGGCTAAAAACGTGAGGAATGTGATATATTGTAAATCACATTTCTCCGATGTAATTCTTAATTTTATAAAAGAGCCTAGCCCACCTTATTGCCGTGGCGCAAGTCATTCAGGGAGTATTCCCGAGGCAATAAGTTTAAATATATAAAAAAAAACAAAAAAAAAAGAAGTCTGGAATTTTGTGGACCATGCAATTTCTCAAGCGATTCGTTTGAAATTCGATATGTAGGGCTAAGATGCGACTATAAGCCTTGTTCCTATGGAAATTATGGGATCTGTCCAATAGGGTCTGGAATTTTGGGGACCAAGCAATTTCTCACGCGATTCGTATGAAATTCGGTATGTAGGACTAAGATGCGACTGCAAGATTTGTTCCTGGGATAGGGCCAATAGGGTGTGGATTTTCGGGGACCAAGCAATTTCTCAAACGACTCGTATGAAATTCGGTATGTAGGACTAAGATGCGACTGTTGAAGTTGATCCTTTGGAAATTCTGGGATCTGGCCAATAGGGTCTTGATTTTTGGGGACCAAGCAATTTCTCAAGCGATTCGTATTAAATTCGGTACGCAGGACTAAGATGCGACTATAAGACTTGTTTCTATGGAAATTCTGGGATAGGGCCAATAAGGTCTGGAATTTTGTGGACTAAGCAATTTCTCAAACGACTCGTATAAAATTCGGTATGTAGGACTAAGATGCGACTATTAAACTTGTTCCTATCGAAATTCTGGGATAGGGCCAATAGGGTCTGGATTTTTGAGGACCAAGCAATTTCCCAAGCGATTCGTGTGAAATTCGGTATGTAGGACTAAGATGCGACTATAACACTTGTTCCTATCGAAACTCTTGGATAGGGCCAATAGGGTCTGGATTTTTGACTTGTTCCTATCGAAATTCTGGGATAGGGCCAATAGGGTCTGGATTTTTGAGGACCAAGCAATTTCCCAAGCGATTCGTGTGAAATTCGGTATGTAGGACTAAGATGCGACTATAACACTTGTTCCTATCGAAACTCTTGGATAGGGCCAATAGGGTCTGGATTTTTGAGGACCAGGCAATTTCTTAAGCGACTCGTATGAAATTTGGTATGAAGGGCTAAGATGCGACTATAAGACTTGTTCCTGGGATAGGGCCAATAGGGTGTGGATTTTTGGGGACCAAGCAATTTCTCAAACGACTCGTATGAAATTCGGTATGTAGGACTAAAATGCGACTGTTAAACTTGATTCTTTGGAAATTCTGGGATCTGACCAATAGGGTCTGGATTTTTGGGGACCAAGCAATTTCTCAAACGATTCGTATGAAAAATAGGTATATATGACCAAGCGATTCGTATGAAATTCGGTATGTAGGACTAAGATGCGACTGCAAGACTTGTTCCTGGGATAGGGCCAATAGGGTCTGGAATTTTGTGGACCAAGCAATTTCTCAAGCGATTCGTATGAAATTCGGCATGTAGGACTAAGATTTGGCTATAACACTTGTTCCGATGGAAATTTTGGGATCCGGCCAATAAGGTCTGGAATTTTGGGGACCAAGCAATTTCTCACGCGATTCGTTTGAAATTCGGTATGTAGGACTAAGATACGACTATAAGCCTTGTTCCTATGGAAATTATTGGATCTGGCCAATAGGGTCTGGAATTTTGGGGACCAAGCAATTTCTCACGCGATTCGTATGAAATTCGGTATGTAGGACTAAGATGCGACTATAAGCCTTGTTCCTATGGAAATTATGGGATCTGGCCAATAGGGTCTGGAATTTTGGGGACCAAGCAATTTCTCACGCGATTCGTATGAAATTCGGTATGTAGGACTAAGATGCGACTATAAGCCTTGTTCCTATGGAAATTATTGGATCTGGCCAATAGGGTCTGGAATTTTGGGGACCAAGCAATTTCTCACGCGATTCGTATGAAATTCGGTATGTAGGACTTAGATGCGACTATAAGCCTTGTTCCTATGGAAATTATGGGATCTGGCCAATAGGGTCTGGAATTTTCTGGACCAAGCATTTTCGCAAGCGATTCGTATGAAATTAGGTATGTAGGACCAAGCGATTCGTATGAAATTCGGCATGTAGGACTAAGATTTGGCTATAACACTTGTTCCGATGGAAATTATGGGATCTGGCCAATAGGGTCTGGATTTTTGGGGACCAAGCAATTTCTCTAGCGATTCGTATGAAATTAGGTATGTAGGACCAAGCGATTCGTATGAAATTCGGCATGTAGGACTAAGATTTGGCTATAAGACTTGTTCCGGTGGAAATTTTGGGATCCGGCCAATAAGGTCTGGAATTTTGGAGACCAAACAATTTCTCACGCGATTCGTATGAAATTCGGTATGTAGGACTAAGATGCGCTTAAAAGACTCTTTCCTATGGAAATTCTGGCATAGGGCCAATATGGTCTGGAATTTTGTGGACTGCATTTTGGAGACCAAGCGATATCTCAACCGATGGAATTTTTGGGACCAAGAAATTTCTTAAGCGATTCGTATGAAATTCGGTATGTAGGACTACGATGCGACTATAAGAATTCTGGGATAGGCCAATAGAGTCTGGTATTGTGTTGATCAAGCAATTTTTCAATCCGTTCGTATGAAATTCGGTATGTAGGACTAAGATTCGTATATAAGACTTGTTCTCACGCGATTCGTTTGAAATTCGATATGTAGGGCTAAGATGCGACTATAAGCCTTGTTCCTATGGAAATTATGGGATCTGTCCAATAGGGTCTGGAATTTTGGGGACCAAGCAATTTCTCACGCGATTCGTATGAAATTCGGTATGTAGGACTAAGATGCGACTGCAAGACTTGTTCCTGGGATAGGGCCAATAGGGTGTGGATTTTTGGGGACCAAGCAATTTCTCAAACGACTCGTATGAAATTCGGTATGTAGGACTAAGATGCGACTGTTGAAGTTGATCCTTTGGAAATTCTGGGATCTGGCCAATAGGGTCTTGATTTTTGGGGACCAAGCAATTTCTCACGCGATTCGTATGAAATTCGGTATGTAGGACTAAGATGCGACTGCAAGATTTGTTCCTGGGATAGGGCCAATAGGGTGTGGATTTTCGGGGACCAAGCAATTTCTCAAACGACTCGTATGAAATTCGGTATGTAGGACTAAGATGCGACTGTTGAAGTTGATCCTTTGGAAATTCTGGGATCTGGCCAATAGGGTCTTGATTTTTGGGGACCAAGCAATTTCTCAAGCGATTCGTATTAAATTCGGTACGCAGGACTAAGATGCGACTATAAGACTTGTTTCTATGGAAATTCTGGGATAGGGCCAATAAGGTCTGGAATTTTGTGGACTAAGCAATTTCTCAAACGACTCGTATAAAATTCGGTATGTAGGACTAAGATGCGACTATTAAACTTGTTCCTATCGAAATTCTGGGATAGGGCCAATAGGGTCTGGATTTTTGAGGACCAAGCAATTTCCCAAGCGATTCGTGTGAAATTCGGTATGTAGGACTAAGATGCGACTATAACACTTGTTCCTATCGAAACTCTTGGATAGGGCCAATAGGGTCTGGATTTTTGAGGACCAGGCAATTTCTTAAGCGACTCGTATGAAATTTGGTATGAAGGGCTAAGATGCGACTATAAGACTTGTTCCTGGGATAGGGCCAATAGGGTGTGGATTTTTGGGGACCAAGCAATTTCTCAAACGACTCGTATGAAATTCGGTATGTAGGACTAAAATGCGACTGTTAAACTTGATTCTTTGGAAATTCTGGGATCTGACCAATAGGGTCTGGATTTTTGGGGACCAAGCAATTTCTCAAACGATTCGTATGAAAAATAGGTATATAGGACCAAACGATTCGTATGAAATTCGGTATGTAGGACTAAGATGCGACTGCAAGACTTGTTCCTGGGATAGGGCCAATAGGGTCTGGAATTTTGTGGACCAAGCAATTTCTCAAGCGATTCGTATGAAATTCGGCAAGTAGGACTAAGATTTGGCTATAACACTTGTTCCGATGGAAATTTTGGGATCCGGCCAATAAGGTCTGGAATTTTGGGGACCAAGCAATTTCTCACGCGATTCGTTTGAAATTCGGTATGTAGGACTAAGATACGACTATAAGCCTTGTTCCTATGGAAATTATTGGATCTGGCCAATAGGGTCTGGAATTTTGGGGACCAAGCAATTTCTCACGCGATTCGTATGAAATTCGGTATGTAGGACTAAGATGCGACTATAAGCCTTGTTCCTATGGAAATTATGGGATCTGGCCAATAGAGTCTGGAATTTTGGGGACCAAGCAATTTCTCACGCGATTCGTATGAAATTCGGTATGTAGGACTAAGATGCGACTATAAGCCTTGTTCCTATGGAAATTATTGGATCTGGCCAATAGGGTCTGGAATTTTGGGGACCAAGCAATTTCTCACGCGATTCGTATGAAATTCGGTATGTAGGACTTAGATGCGACTATAAGCCTTGTTCCTATGGAAATTATGGGATCTGGCCAATAGGGTCTGGAATTTTCTGGACCAAGCATTTTCGCAAGCGATTCGTATGAAATTAGGTATGTAGGACCAAGCGATTCGTATGAAATTCGGCATGTAGGACTAAGATTTGGCTATAACACTTGTTCCGATGGAAATTATGGGATCTGGCCAATAGGGTCTGGATTTTTGGGGACCAAGCAATTTCTCTAGCGATTCGTATGAAATTAGGTATGTAGGACCAAGCGATTCGTATGAAATTCGGCATGTAGGACTAAGATTTGGCTATAAGACTTGTTCCGGTGGAAATTTTGGGATCCGGCCAATAAGGTCTGGAATTTTGGAGACCAAACAATTTCTCACGCGATTCGTATGAAATTCGGTATGTAGGACTAAGATGCGCTTAAAAGACTCTTTCCTATGGAAATTCTGGCATAGGGCCAATATGGTCTGGAATTTTGTGGACTGCATTTTGGAGACCAAGCGATATCTCAACCGATGGAATTTTTGGGACCAAGAAATTTCTTAAGCGATTCGTATGAAATTCGGTATGTAGGACTACGATGCGACTATAAGAATTCTGGGATAGGCCAATAGAGTCTGGTATTGTGTTGATCAAGCAATTTTTCAATCCGTTCGTATGAAATTCGGTATGTAGGACTAAGATTCGTATATAAGACTTGTTCTCACGCGATTCGTTTGAAATTCGATATGTAGGGCTAAGATGCGACTATAAGCCTTGTTCCTATGGAAATTATGGGATCTGTCCAATAGGGTCTGGAATTTTGGGGACCAAGCAATTTCTCACGCGATTCGTATGAAATTCGGTATGTAGGACTAAGATGCGACTGCAAGACTTGTTCCTGGGATAGGGCCAATAGGGTGTGGATTTTTGGGGACCAAGCAATTTCTCAAACGACTCGTATGAAATTCGGTATGTAGGACTAAGATGCGACTGTTGAAGTTGATCCTTTGGAAATTCTGGGATCTGGCCAATAGGGTCTTGATTTTTGGGGACCAAGCAATTTCTCAAGCGATTCGTATTAAATTCGGTACGCAGGACTAAGATGCGACTATAAGACTTGTTTCTATGGAAATTCTGGGATAGGGCCAATAAGGTCTGGAATTTTGTGGACTAAGCAATTTCTCAAACGACTCGTATGAAATTCGGTATGTAGGACTAAGATGCGACTATTAAACTTGTTCCTATCGAAATTCTGGGATAGGGCCAATAGGGTCTGGATTTTTGAGGACCAAGCAATTTCCCAAGCGATTCGTGTGAAATTCGGTATGTAGGACTAAGATGCGACTATTACACTTGTTCCTATCGAAACTCTTGGATAGGGCCAATAGGGTCTGGATTTTTTAGGACCAGGCAATTTCTTAAGCGACTCGTATGAAATTTGGTATGAAGGGCTAAGATGCGACTATAAGACTTGTTCCTGGGATAGGGCCAATAGGGTGTGGATTTTTGGGGACCAAGCAATTTCTCAAACGACTCGTATGAAATTCGGTATGTAGGACTAAAATGCGACTGTTAAACTTGATCCTTTGGAAATTCTGGGATCTGGCCAATATGGTCTGGATTTTTGGGGACCAAGCGATTTCTCAAAAGATTCGTATGAAAAATAGGTATGTAGGACCAAGCGATTCGTATGAAATTCGGTATGTAGGACTAAGATGCGACTGCAAGACTTGTTCCTGGGATAGGGCCAATAGGGTCTGGAATTTTGTGGACCAAGCAATTTCTCAAGTGATTCGTATGAAATTAGGTATGTAGGACCAAGCGATTCGTATGAAATTCGGCATTTAGGACTAAGTTTTGGCTATAACACTTGTTCCGATGGAAATTTTGGGATCCGGCCAATAAGGTCTGGAATTTTGGGGACCAAGCAATTTCTCACGCGATTCGTATGAAATTCGGTATGTAGGACTAAGATGCGACTATAAGCCTTGTTCCTATGGAAATTATTGGATCTGGCCAATAGGGTCTGGAATTTTGGGGACCAAGCAATTTCTCACGCGATTCGTATGAAATTCGGTATGTAGGACTAAGATGCGACTATAAGCCTTGTTCCTATGGAAATTATGGGATCTGGCCAATAGGGTCTGGAATTTTGTGGACCAAGCAATTTCTCAAGCGATTCGTATGAAATTAGGTATGTAGGACCAAGCGATTCGTATGAAATTCGGCATGTAGGACTAAGATTTGGCTATAACACTTGTTCCGATGGAAATTATGGGATCTGGCCAATAGGGTCTGGATTTTTGGGGACCAAGCAATTTCTCTATGAAATTCGGCATGTAGGACTAAGATTTGGCTATAACACTTGTTCCGGTGGAAATTTTGGGATCCGGCCAATAAGGTCTGGAATTTTGGGGACCAAACAATTTCTCACGCGATTCGTATGAAAATCGGTATGTAGGACTAAGATGCGTTTAAAAGACTCTTTCCTATGGAAATTCTGGCATAGGGCCAATATGGTCTGGAATTTTGTGGACTGCATTTTGGAGACCAAGCGATATCTCAACCGATGGAATTTTTGGGACCAAGAAATTTCTTAAGCGATTCGTATGAAATTCGGTATGTAGGACTACGATGCTACTATAAGAATTCTGGGATAGGCCAATAGAGTCTGGTATTGTGTTGATCAAGCAATTTTTCAATCCGTTCGTATGAAATTCGGTATGTAGGACTAAGATTCGTATATAAGACTTGTTCCTATGCCAATTCTGGGATCCGGCCAATAGGGTCTGGAATTTTGGGGACCAATCAATTTCTCAAGCGATTCGTATGAAATTCGCTATGTATGAATAAGATGCGACTATAGGACTTGTTCTTATGGAAATTCTGGGATAGGGTAAGTAGAAAAAAAAATAAAAAAATAAAAACCTAAGTCGTACGCGTTTTTCGAAATTGAATTTTTATGTTTTTTAATTGTTTTTTTTTTTAATCTTAAGAATATAAAACAAAACCAAATTTACAAATCTTCATCAAGGGCCCGAATTGGAGGTTTCTCCGGTGAAATTGGTCAAGCTACGAGGAACCGCAGAGAATCTTCAAAAGATCCATTTGAGTCCAACTTTTTCGCTCATTCTTGGTGCAATGTTTGTCGTTGGAGCTTATCGGCTTGATAGTTGTGCGTGCCTGTTTCGTTTGTTAGGCCTGGTACTACAAACGAGTCCGGTACAATTCACTGTCGAGTTGTGGGAATTCAAAAAAGAAGTCAGCTAGTTCCTGAAAGACCGAATTTTTTAATGGAGGTTCCAAGAATTTTGAAGGCTCACGTATGTCATTTTTTTGTAATATTTTCTTGGTCAAGGTTTTTTGTACTTTTCCTTGACTATGAATGCATGCATAAAAACATTTGGACTCGCGTCGTTTTTATTTCGTAATCGTTTTTCCGTATTGCTTTTTTCAATGAATCAGGGAGAATTCCGAGAAAATAATTGGAAACCGGCTAAAAACGTGAGGAATGTGATATATTGTAAATCACATTTCTCCGATGTAATTCTTAATTTTATAAAAGAGCCTAGCCCACCTTATTGCCGTGGCGCAAGTCATTCAGGGCGTATTCCCTTGGCAATAAGTTTAAATATATAAAAAAAACAAAAAAAAAAGAAGTCTGGAATTTTGTGGACCATGCAATTTCTCAAGCGATTCGTTTAAAATTCGATATGTAGGGCTAAGATGCGACTATAAGCCTTGTTCCTATGGAAATTATGGGATCTGTCCAATAGGGTCTGGAATTTTGGGGACCAAGCAATTTCTCACGCGATTCGTATGAAATTCGGTATGTAGGACTAAGATGCGACTGTTAAAGTTGATCCTTTGGAAATTCTGGGATCTGGCCAATAGGGTCTTGATTTTTGGGGACCAAGCAATTTCTCAAGCGAATCGTTTGAAATTCGATATGTAGGGCTAAGATGCGACTATAAGCCTTGTTCCTATGGAAATTATGGGATCTGGCCAATAGGGTCTGGAATTTTGGGGACCAAGCAATTTCTCACGCGATTCGTATGAAATTCGGTATGTAGGACTAAGATGCGACTGTTAAACTTGATCCTTTGGAAATTCTGGGATCTGGCCAATAGGGTCTGGATTTTTGGGGACCAAGCAATTTCTCAAGCGATTCGTATTAAATTCGGTATGCAGGACTAAGATGCGACTATAAGACTTGTTTCTATGGAAATTCTGGGATAGGGCCAATAAGGTCTGGAATTTTGTGGACTAAGCAATTTCTCAAACGACTCGTATGAAATGCGGTATGTAGGACTAAGATGCGACTATTAAACTTGTTCCAATAGAAATTCTGGGATAGGGTCAATAGGGTCTGGATTTTTGAGGACCAAGCAATTTCCCAAGCGATTCGTGTGAAATTCGGTATGTAGGACTAAGATGCGACTATAACACTTGTTCCTATCGAAACTCTGGGATAGGGCCAATAGGGTATGGATTTTTGAGGACCAAGCAATTTCTTAAGCGACTCGTATGAAATTTGGTATGTAGGGCTAAGATGCGACTATAAGACTTGTTCCTGGGATAGGGCCAATAGGGTGTGGATTTTTGGGGACCAAGCAATTTCTCAAACGACTCGTATGAAATTCGGTATGAAGGACTAAAATGCGACTGTTCAACTTGATCCTTTGGAAATTCTGGGATCTGGCCAATAGGGTCTAGATTTTTGGGGACCAAGCAATTTCTCAAGCGATTCGTATTAAATTCGGTATGCAGGACTAAGGTGCGACTATAAGACTTGTTTCTATGGAAATTCTGGGATAGGGCCAATAAGGTCTGGAATTTTGTGGACCAAGCAATTTCTCAAGAGATTCGTATGAAATTAGGTTAGTAGGACTAAGATGCGACTTTCTGAGATGTGGCCAATAGGGTCTTAAATTTTTGGCACTAAGCAATTTCTCAAGCGACTTGTATGAAATTCGGTATGTAGGACTAAGATGCGACTATTAAACTTGTTAATTTGGAAATTCTGAAATCTGGCCAATAGGGTCTGAAATTTTGGAGATCAAGCAATTCCTCAAGCGATTCGTATGAAATTCTAAGGACTAAGATGCAACCATAAGAATTCTGGATTAGAGCCAATAGAGTCTGGAATTTTGTGGACTGAGCAAATTCTCAAGCGGTTCGTATGAAATTCGGTATGTAGGACTAAGATTTGGCTATAAGACTTGTTCCGATGGAAATTTTGGGATCCGGCCAATAAGGTCTGGAATTTTTGGGACCAAGCAATTTCTCACGCGATTCGTATGAAATTCGGTATGTAGGACTAAGATGCGCTTAAAAGACTTGTTTCTATGGAAATTCTGGCATAGGACCAATATGGTCTGGAATTTTGTGGACTATGGATTATGGGAATATGGGAACATGCGACTATAAAACTTTTCCTATGGAAATTCTGGGATCTAGCCAAAACGGTCCTGAATTTTGGAGACCAAGCAATTCCTCAAGCGATTCGTATGAAATTCTAAGGACTAAGATGCAACCATAAGAATTCTGGATTAGAGCCAATAGAGTCTGGAATTTTGTGGACCGAGCAAATTCTCAAGCGGTTCGTATGAAATTCGGTATGTAGGACTAAGATTTGGCTATAAGACTTGTTCCGATGGAAATTTTGGGATCCGGCCAATAAGGTCTGGAATTTTGTGGACCAAGCAATTTTTCAAGCGATTCGTATGAAATTAGGTATTTAGGACCAAGCTATTTCTCACGCGAATTGTATGAAATTCGGTATGTAGGACTAAGATTTGGCTATAGGACTTGTTCCGATGGAAATTCTGAGATCTGACCAATAGGGTCCTGAATTTTGGAGACCAAGCGATATCTCAACCGATGGAATTTTTGGGACCAAGAAATTTCTTAAGCGATTCGTATGAAATTCGGTATGTAGGACTACGATGCGACTATAAGAATTCTGGGATAGGCCAATAGAGTCTGGTATTGTGTTGATCAAGCAATTTTTCAATCCGTTCGTATGAAATTCGGTATGTAGGACTAAGGTTCGTATATAAGACTTGTTCCTAAGCCAATTTTGGGATCCGGCCAATAAGGTCTGGAATTTTGGGGACCAATTAATTTCTCAAGCGATTCGTATGAAATACGCTATGTATGAATAAGATGCGACTATAGGACTTGTTCTTATGGAAATTCTGGGATAGGGCCAGTAGAAAAAAAAATAAAATAAAAACCCCTATTTCGTACGCGTTTTTCGGAATTGAATTTTTATTTTTTTTAATTGTTTTTTTTTTAATCTTAAGAATTTAAAACAAAACCAAATTTACAAATGTTCATTCAAGGGCCCGAATTGGAGGTTTCTCCGGTGAAATTGGTCAAGCTACGACGAACCGCAGAGAATCTTCAAAAGATCCATTTGAGTCCAGCTTTTTCGCTCATTCTTGGTGCAATGTTTGTCGTTGGAGCTTATCGGCTTGATAGTTGTGCGTGCCTGTTTCGTTTGTTAGGCCTGGTACTACAAACGAGTCCGGTACAATTCACTGTCGAGTTGTGGGAATTCAAAAAAGAAGTCAGCTAGTTCCTGAAAGACCGAATTTTTTAATGGAGGTTCCAAGAATTTTGAAGGCTCACGTATGTTATTTTTTTGTAATATTTTCTTGGTCAAGGTTTTTTGTAGTTTTCCTTGACCATGAATTCATGCATAAAAACATTTGGACTCGCGTCGTTTTTATTTCGTGATCGTTTTTCCGTATTGCTTTTTTCAATGAATCAGGGAGAATTCCGAGAAAATAAACCGGCTACAAACGTGAGGAATGTGCTATATTGTAAATCACATTTCTCCGATGTAATTCTTAATTTTATAAAGGGTGTTTTTTTGGGAGGTTTGTTTTTCCGATAGATGTCGTTTTATTTTATGACAGTTGTTTTGACAGCTCAAAGTGGCATTTCTACTCAGTATTGTTTGGCAAATCATTATGAAGAAAAAAAAAAAAAAAAAAAAAAATGACATTTGTGAAACACCCGTTAGATATAACGTGTTTTTTTAAGAGGTTGCCGATTTTTTTTTTGAATAAAACACATATAAAATTATGAAATGACCAAAATTTTTTTTTATTTGGTAGATAATTTTTTGGCATTTAACATTTAAACACAATTTCTGGCATATGGCTACCACGACTATTTTTCACAAATGTCATTTTTTTTTTTTTTTTTTTTTTTTTTTTTCATAATGATTTGCCAAACAATACTGAGTAGAAATGCCACTTTGAGCTGTCAAAACAACTGTCATAAAATAAAACGACATCTATCGGAAAAACAAACCTCCCAAAAAAACACCCGTTAAAAGAGCCTAGCCCACCTTATTGCCGTGGCGCAAATCATTCAGGGAGTATTCCCTTGGCAATAAGTTTAAGACTTGTTTCTATGGAAATTCTGGGATAGGGCCAATAAGGTCTGGAATTTTGTGGACTAAGCAATTTCTCAAACGACTCGTATGAAATGCGGTATGTAGGACTAAGATGCGACTATTAAACTTGTTCCTATCGAAATTCTGGAATGGGGCCAAGAGGGTCTGGATTTTTGAGGACCAAGCAATTTCCCAAGCGATTCGTGTGAAATTCGGTATGTAGGACTAAGATGCGACTATAACACTTGTTCCTATCGAAACTCTGGGATAGGGCCAATAGGGTATGGATATTTGAGGACCAAGCAATTTCTTAAGCGACTCGTATGAAATTTGGTATGAAGGGCTAAGATGCGACTATAAGACTTGTTCCTGGGATAGGGCCAATAGGGTGTGGATTTTTGGGGACCAAGCAATTTCTCAAACGACTCGTATGAAATTCGGTATGTAGGACTAAAATGCGACTGTTAAACTTGATCCTTTGGAAATTCTGGGATCTGGCCAATAGGGTCTGGATTTTTGGGGACCAAGCAATTTCTCAAGCGATTCGTATTAAATTCGGTATGCAGGACTAAGATGCGACTATAAGACTTGTTTCTATGGAAATTCTGGGATAGGGCCAATAAGGTCTGGAATTTTGTGGACCAAGCAATTTCTCAAACGACTCGTATGAAATTCGGTATGTAGGACAAAGATGCGACTATTAAAATTGTTCCTTTGGAAATTTCCAATCCGGCCAATAAGGTCTGGAATTTTTTGGACCAAGCAATTTTTCAAGCGATTCGTATGAAATTAGGTATTTAGGACCAAGCTATTTCTCACGCGAATTCTATGAAATTCGGTATGTAGGACTAAGATTTGGCTATAAGACTTGTTCCGATGGAAATTCTGGGATCTGGCCAATAGGGTCGTGAATTTTGGAGACCAAGCGATATCTCAACCGATGGAATTTTTGGGACCAAGAAATTTCTTAAGCGATTCGTATGAAATTCGGTATGTAGGACTACGATGCGACTATAAGAATTCTGGGATAGGCCAATAGAGTCTGGTATTGTGTTGATCAAGCAATTTTTCAATCCGTTGGTATGAAATTCGGTATGTAGGACAAAGATTCGTATATAAGACTTGTTCCTATGCCAATTCTGGGTTCCGGCCAATAGGGTCTGGAATTTTGGGGACCAATCGCTATGTATGAATAAGATGCGACTATAGGACTTGTTCTTATGGAAATTCTGGGATAGGGCCAGTAGAAAAAAAAATAATAAAAAAAAACCTAAGTCGTACGCGTTTTTCGGAATTGAATTTTTATGTTTTTTAATTGTTTTTTTTTTAATCTTAAGAATTTAAAACAAAACCAAATTTACAAATCTTCATTCAAGGGCCCATATTGGAGGTTTCTCCGGTGAAATTGGTCAAGCTACGAGGAACCGCAGAGAATCTTCAAAAGATCCATTTGAGTCCAACTTTTTCGCTCATTCTTGGTGCAATGTTTGTCGTTGGAGCTTATCGGCTTGATAGTTGTGCGTGCCTGTTTCGTTTGTTAGGCCTGGTACTACAAACGAGTCCGGTACAATTCACTGTCGAGTTGTGGGAATTCAAAAAAGAAGTCAGCTAGTTCCTGAAAGACCGAATTTTTTAATGGAGGTTCCAAGAATTTTGAAGGCTCACGTATGTCATTTTTTTGTAATATTTTCTTGGTCAAGGTTTTTTGTAGTTTTCCTTGACCATGAATTCATGCATAAAAACATTTGGACTCGCGTCGTTTTTATTTCGTGATCGTTTTTCCGTATTGCTTTTTTCAATGAATCAGGGAAAATTCCGAGAAAATAATTGGAAACCGGCTAAAAACGTGAGGAATGTGATATATTGTAAATCACATTTCTCCGATGTAATTCTTAATTTTATAAAAGAGCCTAGCCCACCTTATTGCCGTGGCGCAAGTCATTCAGGGCGTATTCCCTTGGCAATAAGTTTAAATATATAAAAAAAACAAAAAAAAAAGAAGTCTGGAATTTTTTGGACCATGCAATTTCTCAAGCGAATCGTTTGAAATTCGATATGTAGGGCTAAGATGCGACTATAAGACTTGTTCCTATGGAAATTATGGGATATGTCCAATAGGGTCTGGAATTTTGGGGACCAAGCAATTTCTCACGCGATTCGTATGAAATTCGGTATGTAGGACTAAGATGCGACTGCAAGACTTGTTCCTGGGATAGGGCCAATAGGGTGTGGATTTTTGGGGACCAAGCAATTTCTCAAACGACTCGTATGAAATTCGGTATGTAGGACTAAGATGCGACTGTTGAAGTTGATCCTTTGGAAATTCTGGGATCTGGCCAATAGGGTCTTGATTTTTGGGGACCAAGCAATTTCTCAAGCGATTCGTATTAAATTCGGTACGCAGGACTAAGATGCGACTATAAGACTTGTTTCTATGGAAATTCTGGGATAGGGCCAATAAGGTCTGGAATTTTGTGGACTAAGCAATTTCTCAAACGACTCGTATGAAATTCGGTATGTAGGACTAAGATGCGACTATTAAACTTGTTCCTATCGAAATTCTGGGATAGGGCCAATAGGGTCTGGATTTTTGAGGACCAAGCAATTTCCCAAGCGATTCGTGTGAAATTCGGTATGTAGGACTAAGATGCGACTATAACACTTGTTCCTATCGAAACTCTTGGATAGGGCCAATAGGGTCTGGATTTTTGAGGACCAGGCAATTTCTTAAGCGACTCGTATGAAATTTGGTATGTAGGGCTAAGATGCGACTATAAGACTTGTTCCTGGGATAGGGCCAATAGGGTGTGGATTTTTGGGGACCAAGCAATTTCTCAAACGACTCGTATGAAATTCGGTATGTAGGACTAAAATGCGACTGTTAAACTTGATCCTTTGGAAATTCTGGGATCTGGCCAATAGGGTCTGGATTTTTGGGGACCAAGCAATTTCTCAAGCGATTCGTATTAAATTCGGTATGCAGGACTAAGATGCGACTATAAGACTTGTTTCTATGGAAATTCTGGGATAGGGCCAATAAGGTCTGGAATTTTGTGGACCAAGCAATTTCTCAAACGACTCGTATGAAATTCGGTATGTAGGACAAAGATGCGACTATTAAAATTGTTCCTTTGGAAATTTCCAATCCGGCCAATAAGGTCTGGAATTTTTTGGACCAAGCAATTTTTCAAGCGATTCGTATGAAATTAGGTATTTAGGACCAAGCTATTTCTCACGCGAATTCTATGAAATTCGGTATGTAGGACTAAGATTTGGCTATAAGACTTGTTCCGATGGAAATTCTGGGATCTGGCCAATAGGGTCGTGAATTTTGGAGACCAAGCGATATCTCAACCGATGGAATTTTTGGGACCAAGAAATTTCTTAAGCGATTCGTATGAAATTCGGTATGTAGGACTACGATGCGACTATAAGAATTCTGGGATAGGCCAATAGAGTCTGGTATTGTGTTGATCAAGCAATTTTTCAATCCGTTGGTATGAAATTCGGTATGTAGGACAAAGATTCGTATATAAGACTTGTTCCTATGCCAATTCTGGGTTCCGGCCAATAGGGTCTGGAATTTTGGGGACCAATCGCTATGTATGAATAAGATGCGACTATAGGACTTGTTCTTATGGAAATTCTGGGATAGGGCCAGTAGAAAAAAAAATAATAAAAAAAAACCTAAGTCGTACGCGTTTTTCGGAATTGAATTTTTATGTTTTTTAATTGTTTTTTTTTTAATCTTAAGAATTTAAAACAAAACCAAATTTACAAATCTTCATTCAAGGGCCCATATTGGAGGTTTCTCCGGTGAAATTGGTCAAGCTACGAGGAACCGCAGAGAATCTTCAAAAGATCCATTTGAGTCCAACTTTTTCGCTCATTCTTGGTGCAATGTTTGTCGTTGGAGCTTATCGGCTTGATAGTTGTGCGTGCCTGTTTCGTTTGTTAGGCCTGGTACTACAAACGAGTCCGGTACAATTCACTGTCGAGTTGTGGGAATTCAAAAAAGAAGTCAGCTAGTTCCTGAAAGACCGAATTTTTTAATGGAGGTTCCAAGAATTTTGAAGGCTCACGTATGTCATTTTTTTGTAATATTTTCTTGGTCAAGGTTTTTTGTAGTTTTCCTTGACCATGAATTCATGCATAAAAACATTTGGACTCGCGTCGTTTTTATTTCGTGATCGTTTTTCCGTATTGCTTTTTTCAATGAATCAGGGAAAATTCCGAGAAAATAATTGGAAACCGGCTAAAAACGTGAGGAATGTGATATATTGTAAATCACATTTCTCCGATGTAATTCTTAATTTTATAAAAGAGCCTAGCCCACCTTATTGCCGTGGCGCAAGTCATTCAGGGCGTATTCCCTTGGCAATAAGTTTAAATATATAAAAAAAACAAAAAAAAAAGAAGTCTGGAATTTTTTGGACCATGCAATTTCTCAAGCGAATCGTTTGAAATTCGATATGTAGGGCTAAGATGCGACTATAAGACTTGTTCCTATGGAAATTATGGGATATGTCCAATAGGGTCTGGAATTTTGGGGACCAAGCAATTTCTCACGCGATTCGTATGAAATTCGGTATGTAGGACTAAGATGCGACTGCAAGACTTGTTCCTGGGATAGGGCCAATAGGGTGTGGATTTTTGGGGACCAAGCAATTTCTCAAACGACTCGTATGAAATTCGGTATGTAGGACTAAGATGCGACTGTTGAAGTTGATCCTTTGGAAATTCTGGGATCTGGCCAATAGGGTCTTGATTTTTGGGGACCAAGCAATTTCTCAAGCGATTCGTATTAAATTCGGTACGCAGGACTAAGATGCGACTATAAGACTTGTTTCTATGGAAATTCTGGGATAGGGCCAATAAGGTCTGGAATTTTGTGGACTAAGCAATTTCTCAAACGACTCGTATGAAATTCGGTATGTAGGACTAAGATGCGACTATTAAACTTGTTCCTATCGAAATTCTGGGATAGGGCCAATAGGGTCTGGATTTTTGAGGACCAAGCAATTTCCCAAGCGATTCGTGTGAAATTCGGTATGTAGGACTAAGATGCGACTATAACACTTGTTCCTATCGAAACTCTTGGATAGGGCCAATAGGGTCTGGATTTTTGAGGACCAGGCAATTTCTTAAGCGACTCGTATGAAATTTGGTATGTAGGGCTAAGATGCGACTATAAGACTTGTTCCTGGGATAGGGCCAATAGGGTGTGGATTTTTGGGGACCAAGCAATTTCTCAAACGACTCGTATGAAATTCGGTATGTAGGACTAAAATGCGACTGTTAAACTTGATCCTTTGGAAATTCTGGGATCTGGCCAATAGGGTCTGGATTTTTGGGGACCAAGCAATTTCTCAAGCGATTCGTATTAAATTCGGTACGCAGGACTAAGATGCGACTATAAGACTTGTTTCTATGGAAATTCTGGGATAGGGCCAATAAGGTCTGGAATTTTGTGGACTAAGCAATTTCTCAAACGACTCGTATGAAATTCGGTATGTAGGACTAAGATGCGACTATTAAACTTGTTCCTATCGAAATTCTGGGATAGGGCCAATAGGGTCTGGATTTTTGAGGACCAAGCAATTTCCCAAGCGATTCGTGTGAAATTCGGTATGTAGGACTAAGATGCGACTATAACACTTGTTCCTATCGAAACTCTTGGATAGGGCCAATAGGGTCTGGATTTTTGAGGACCAGGCAATTTCTTAAGCGACTCGTATGAAATTTGGTATGTAGGTCTAAGATGCGACTATAAGACTTGTTCCTGGGATAGGGCCAATAGGGTGTGGATTTTTGGGGACCAAGCAATTTCTCAAACGACTCGTATGAAATTCGGTATGTAGGACTAAAATGCGACTGTTAAACTTGATCCTTTGGAAATTCTGGGATCTGGCCAATAGGGTCTGGATTTTTGGGGACCAAGCAATTTCTCAAGCGATTCGTATGAAAAATAGGTATGTAGGACCAAGCGATTCGTATGAAATTCGGTATGTAGGACTAAGATGCGACTGCAAGACTTGTTCCTGGGATAGGGCCAATAGGGTCTGGAATTTTGTGGACCAAGCAATTTCTCAAGCGATTCGTATGAAATTAGGTATGTAGGACCAAGCGATACGTATGAAATTCGGCATGTAGGACTAAGATTTGGCTATAACACTTGTTCCGATGGAAATTTTGGGATCCGGCCAATAAGGTCTGGAATTTTGGGGACCAAGCAATTTCTCACGCGATTCGTATGAAATTCGGTATGTAGGACTAAGATGCGACTATAAGCCTTGTTCCTATGGAAATTATGGGATCTGGCCAATAGGGTCTGGAATTTTGGGGACCAAGCAATTTCTCACGCGATTCGTATGAAATTCGGTATGTAGGACTAAGATGCGACTATAAGCCTTGTTCCTATGGAAATTATGGGATCTGGCCAATAGGGTCTGGAATTTTGTGGACCAAGCAATTTCTCAAGCGATTCGTATGAAATTAGGTATGTAGGACCAAGCGATTCGTATGAAATTCGGCATGTAGGACTAAGATTTGGCTATAACACTTGTTCCGATGGAAATTATGGGATCTGGCCAATAGGGTCTGGATTTTTGGGGACCAAGCAAATTCTCAAGCGATTCGTATGAAATTAGGAATGTAGGACCAAGCGATTCGTATGAAATTCGGCATGTAGGACTAAGATTTGGCTATAACACTTGTTCCGGTGGAAATTTTGGGATCCGGCCAATAAGGTCTGGAATTTTGGGGACCAAACAATTTCTCACGCGATTCGTATGAAATTCGGTATGTAGGACTAAGATGCGCTTAAAAGACTCTTTCCTATGGAAATTCTGGCATAGGGCCAATATGGTCTGGAATTTTGTGGACTGCATTTTGGAGACCAAGCGATATATCAACCGATGGAATTTTTGGGACCAAGAAATTTCTTAAGCGATTCGTATGAAATTCGGTATGTAGGACTACGATGCGACTATAAGAATTCTGGGATAGGCCAATAGAGTCTGGTATTGTGTTGATCAAGCAATTTTTCAATCCGTTCGTATGAAATTCGGTATGTAGGACTAAGATTCGTATATAAGACTTGTTCCTATGCCAATTCTGGGATCCGGCCAATAGGGTCTGGAATTTTGGGGACCAATCAATTTCTCAAGCGATTCGTATGAAATTCGCTATGTATGAATAAGATGCGACTATAGGACTTGTTCTTATGGAAATTCTGGGATAGGGCCAGTAGAAAAAAAATAAAAATAAAACCTAAGTCGTACGCGTTTTTCGGAATTGAATTTTTATGTTTTTTAATTGTTTTTTTTTTTTAATCTTAAGAATATAAAACAAAACCAAATTTACAAATCTTCATCAAGGGCCCGAATTGGAGGTTTCTCCGGTGAAATTGGTCAAGCTACGAGGAACCGCAGAGAATCTTCAAAAGATCCATTTGAGTCCAACTTTTTCGCTCATTCTTGGTGCAATGTTTGTCGTTGGAGCTTATCGGCTTGATAGTTGTGCGTGCCTGTTTCGTTTGTTAGGCCTGGTACTACAAACGAGTCCGGTACAATTCACTGTCGAGTTGTGGGAATTCAAAAAAGAAGTCAGCTTGTTCCTGAAAGACCGAATTTTTTAATGGAGGTTCCAAGAATTTTGAAGGCTCACGTATGTCATTTTTTTGTAATATTTTCTTGGTCAAGGTTTTTTGTAGTTTTCCTTGACCATGAATTCATGCATAAAAACATTTGGACTCGTGTCGTTTTTATTTCGTGATCGTTTTTCCGTATTGCTTTTTTCAATGAATCAGGGAGAATTCCGAGAAAATAATTGGAAACCGGCTAAAAACGTGAGGAATGTGATATATTGTAAATCACATTTCTCCGATGTAATTCTTAATTTTATAAAAGAGCCTAGCCCACCTTTTTGCCGTGGCGCAAGTCATTCAGGCCGTATTCCCTTGGCAATAAGTTTAAATATATAAAAAAAACAAAAAAAAAAGAAGTCTGGAATTTTGTGAACCATGCAATTTCTCAAGCGATTCGTTTGAAATTCGATATGTAGGACTAAGATGCGACTGTTAAAGTTGATCCTTTGGAAATTCTGGGATCTGGCCAATAGGGTCTTGATTTTTGGGGACCAAGCAATTTCTCAAGCGAATCGTTTGAAATTCGATATGTAGGGCTAAGATGCGACTATAAGCCTTGTTCCTATGGAAATTATGGGATCTGGCCAATAGGGTCTGGAATTTTGGGGACCAAGCAATTTCTCGCGCGATTCGTATGAAATTCGGTATGTAGGACTAAGATGCGACTGTTAAACTTGATCCTTTGGAAATTCTGGGATCTGGCCAATAGGGTCTGGATTTTTGGGGACCAAGCAATTTCTCAAGCGATTCGTATTAAATTCGGTATGCAGGACTAAGATGCGACTATAAGACTTGTTTCTATGGAAATTCTGGGATAGGGCCAATAAGGTCTGGAATTTTGTGGACTAAGCAATTTCTCAAACGACTCGTATGAAATGCGGTATGTAGGACTAAGATGCGACTATTAAACTTGTTCCAATAGAAATTCTGGGATAGGGTCAATAGGGTCTGGATTTTTGAGGACCAAGCAATTTCCCAAGCGATTCGTGTGATATTCGGTATGTAGGACTAAGATGCGACTATAACACTTGTTCCTATCGAAACTCTGGGATAGGGCCAATAGGGTATGGATTTTTGAGGACCAAGCAATTTCTTAAGCGACTCGTATGAAATTTGGTATGTAGGGCTAAGATGCTACTATAAGACTTGTTCCTGGGATAGGGCCAATAGGGTGTGGATTTTTGGGGACCAAGCAATTTCTCAAACGACTCGTATGAAATTCGGTATGTAGGACTAAAATGCGACTGTTCAACTTGATCCTTTGGAAATTCTGGGATCTGGCCAATAGGGTCTGGATTTTTGGGGACCAAGCAATTTCTCAAGCGATTCGTATTAAATTCGGTATGCAGGACTAAGGTGCGACTATAAGACTTGTTTCTATGGAAATTCTGGGATAGGGCCAATAAGGTCTGGAATTTTGTGGACCTAGCAATTTCTCAAGCGATTCGTATGAAATTAGGTTAGTAGGACTAAGATGCGACTTTCTGAGATGTGGCCAATAGGGTCTTAAATTTTTGGCACTAAGCAATTTCTCAAGCGACTTCTATGAAATTCGGTATGTAGGACTATGATGCGACTATTAAACTTAATAATTTGGAAATTCTGAAATCTGGTCAATAGGGTCTGAAATTTTGGAGATCAAGCAATTCCTCAAGCGATTCGTATGAAATTCTAAGGACTAAGATGCAACCATAAGAATTCTGGATTAGAGCCAATAGAGTCTGGAATTTTGTGGACCGAGCAAATTCTCAAGCGGTTCGTATGAAATTCGGTATGTAGGACTAAGATTTGGCTATAAGACTTGTTCCGATGGAAATGTTGGGATCCGGCCAATAAGGTCTGGAATTTTGGGGACCAAGCAATTTCTCACGCGATTCGTATGAAATTCGGTATGTAGGACTAAGATGCGCTTAAAAGACTTGTTTCTATGGAAATTCTGGCATAGGACCAATATGGTCTGGAATTTTGTGGACTATGGATTATGGGAATATGGGAACATGCGACTATAAAACTTCTTCCTATGGAAATTCTGGGATTTAGCCAATACGGTCCTGAATTTTGGAGACCAAGCAATTCCTCAAGCGATTCGTATGAAATTCTAAGGACTAAGATGCAACCATAAGAATTCTGGATTAGAGCCAATAAAGTCTGGAATTTTGTGGACCGAGCAAATTCTCAAGCGGTTCGTACGAAATTCGGTATGTAGGACTAAGATTTGGCTATAAGACTTGTTCCGATGGAAATTTTGGGATCCGGCCAATAAGGTCTGGAATTTTGTGGACCAAGCAATTTTTCAAGCGATTCGTATGAAATTAGGTATTTAGGACCAAGCTATTTCTCACGCGAATTGTATGAAATTCGGTATGTAGGACTAAGATTTGGCTATAGGACTTGTTCCGATGGAAATTCTGAGATCTGACCAATAGGGTCCTGAATTTTGGAGACCAAGCGATATCTCAACCGATGATTTTTGGGACCAAGAAATTTCTTAAGCGATTCGTATGAAATTCGGTATGTAGGACTACGATGCGACTATAAGAATTCTGGGATAGGCCAATAGAGTCTGGTATTGTGTTGATCAAGCAATTTTTCAATCCGTTCGTATGAAATTCGGTATGTAGGACTAAGGTTCGTATATAAGACTTGTTCCTAAGCCAATTTTGGGATCCGGCCAATAAGGTCTGGAATTTTGGGGACCAATTAATTTCTCAAGCGATTCGTATGAAATACGCTATGTATGAATAAGATGCGACTATAGGACTTGTTCTTATGGAAATTCTGGGATAGGGCCAGTAGAAAAAAAAATAAAATAAAAACCCCTATTTCGTACGCGTTTTTCGGAATTGAATTTTTATTTTTTTTAATTGTTTTTTTTTTAATCTTAAGAATTTAAAACAAAACCAAATTTACAAATCTTCATTCAAGGGCCCGAATTGGAGGTTTCTCCGCTACGTTTCAAGCTACGAGGAACCGCAGAGAATCTTCAAAAGATCCATTTGAGTCCAGCTTTGTCGCTCATTCTTGGTGCAATGTTTGTCGTTGGAGCTTATCGGCTTGATAGTTGTGCGTGCCTGTTTCGTTTGTTAGGCCTGGTACTACAAACGAGTCCGGTACAATTCACTGTCGAGTTGTGGGAATTCAAAAAAGAAGTCAGCTAGTTCCTGAAAGACCGAATTTTTTAATGGAGGTTCCAAGAATTTTGAAGGCTCACGTATGTCATTTTTTTGTAATATTTTCTTGGTCAAGGTTTTTTGTAGTTTTCCTTGACCATGAATTCATGCATAAAAACATTTGGACTCGCGTCGTTTTTATTTCGTGATCGTTTTTCCGTATTGCTTTTTTCAATGAATCAGGGAGAATTCCGAGAAAATAATTGGAAACCGGCTACAAACGTGAGGAATGTGATATATTGTAAATCACATTTCTCCGATGTAATTCTTAATTTTATAAAAGAGCCTAGCCCACCTTATTGCCGTGGCGCAAGTCATTCAGGGAGTATTCCCTTGGCAATAAGTTTAAATATATAAAAAAAACAAAAAAAAAAAGTCTGGAATTTTGTGGACCATGCAATTTCCCAAGCGATTCGTTTGAAATTCGATATGTAGGGCTAAAATGCGACTATAAGCCTTGTTCCTATGGAAATTATGGGATCTGTCCAATAGGGTCTGGAATTTTGGGGACCAAGCAATTTCTCACGCGATTCGTATGAAATTGGGTATGTTGTATAGGGTCTGGATTTTTGGGGACCAAGCAATTTCCCAAACGACTCGTATGAAATTCGGTATGTAGGACTAAGATGCGACTGTTAAACTTGATCCTTTGGAAATTCTGGGATCTGGCCATAGGGTCTGGATTTTTGGGGACCAAGCAATTTCTCAAGCGATTCGTATTAAATTCGGTATGCAGGACTAAGATGCGACTATAAGACTTGTTTCTATGGAAATTCTGGGATAGGGCCAATAAGGTCTGGAATTTTGTGGATCAAGCAATTTCTCAAGCGATTCGTATGAAATTAGGTTAGTAGGACTAAGATGCGACTTTCTGAGATCTGGCCAATAGGGTCTGAAATTTTGGAGATCAAGCAATTCCTCAAGCGATTCGTATGAAATTCTAAGGACTAAGATGCAACCATAAGAATTCTGGATTAGAGCCAATAGAGTCTGGAATTTTGTGGACCGAGCTAATTCTCAAGCGGTTCGTATGAAATTCGGTATGTAGGACTAAGATTTGGCTATAAGACTTGTTCCGATGTAAATTTTGGGATCCGGCCAATAAGGTCTGGAATTTTGGGGACCAAGCAATTTCTCACGCGATTCGTATGAAATTCGGTATGTAGGACCAAGATGCGCTTAAAAGACGTGTTCCTTTGGAAATTCTGGCATAGGGCCAATATGGTCTGGAATTTTGTGTACTGCGGATTATGGGAATATGGGAACATGCGACTATAAAACTTCTTCCTATAGAAATTCTGGGATCTGGCCAATAGGGTCCTGACTTTTGGAGACCAAGCAATTCCTCAAGAGATTAGTATGAAATTCTAAGGAATAAGATGCAACCATAAGAATTCTGGATTAGAGCCAATAGAGTCTGGAATTTTGTGGACCAAGCAATTTTTCAAGCGATTCGTATGAAATTAGGTATGTAGGACCAAGCTATTTCTCACGCGAATTGTATAAAATTCGGTATGTAGGACTAAGATGCGACTAAAAAACTTGTTCCTATTGAAATTCTGACATATGGTCTGGAATTTTGTGGATTGTGGATTATGGGAATATGGGAACATGCGACTATAAAACTTCTTCCTATGGAAATTCTGGGATCTGGCCAATAGGCTTTGACCAAGCGATATCTCAACCGATGGAATTTTTGGGACCAAGAAATTTCTTAAGCGATTCGTATGAAATTCGGTATGTAGGACTACGATGCGACTATAAGAATTCTGGGATAGGCCAATAGAGTCTGGTATTGTGTTGATCAAGCAATTTTTCAATCCGTTCGTATGAAATTCGGTATGTAGGACAAAGATTCGTATATAAGACTTGTTCCTATGCCAATTCTGGGATCCGACCAATAGGGTCTGGAATTTTGGGGACCAATCAATTTCTCAAGCGATTCGTATGAAATTCGCTATGTATGAATAAGATGCGACTATAGGACTTGTTCTTATGGAAATTCTGGGATAGGGCCAGTAGAAAAAAAAAATAAAAACCTAAGTCGTACGCGTTTTTCGGAATTGAATTTTTATGTTTTTTAATTGTTTTTTTTTTAATCTTAAGAATTTAAAACAAAACCAAATTAACAAATCTTCATTCAAGGGCCCGAATTGGAGGTTTCTCCGGTGAAATTGGTCAAGCTACGAGGAACCGCAGAGAATCTTCAAAAGATCCATTTGAGTCCAACTTTTTCGCTCATTCTTGGTGCAATGTTTGTCGTTGGAGGTAATCGGCTTGATAGTTGTGCGTGCCTGTTTCGTTTGTTAGGCCTGGTACTACAAACGAGTCCGGTACAATTCACTGTCGAGTTGTGGGAATTCAAAAAAGAAGTCAAGCGATTCGTATTAAATTCGGTACGTAGGACTAAGATGCGACTATAAGACTTGTTTCTATGGAAATTCTGGGATAGGGCCAATAAGGTCTGGAATTTTGTGGACTAAGCAATTTCTCAAACGACTCGTATGAAATTCGGTATGTAGGACTAAGATGCGACTATTAAACTTGTTCCTATCGAAATTCTGGGATAGGGCCAATAGGGTCTGGATTTTTGAGGACCAAGCAATTTCCCAAGCGATTCGTGTGAAATTCGGTATGTAGGACTAAGATGCGACTATAACACTTGTTCCTATCGAAACTCTTGGATAGGGCCAATAGGGTCTGGATTTTTGTGGATTGTGGATTATTGGAATATGGGAACATGCGACTATAAAACTTGTTCCTATGGAAATTCTGGGATCTGGCCAATAGGGTCTTGAATTTTTGAGACCAAGCGATATCTTAACCGATGGAATTTTTGGGACCAAGCATTTTCTCAAACGACTCATATGAAATTCGGTATGTAGGACTAAGATGCGACTATAAGACTTGTTCCTGGGATAGGGCCAATAGGGTGTGGATTTTTGGGGACCAAGCAATTTCTCAAGCGATTCGTATTAAAGATAGAAACAATAGACAGAATCGAAAAAAGTATAATACAGGAGATAAGAACAGAAGACACAAATCTTACACCAAACGAAACACTAACGAACATAAGCAAAATGACGGACGAATTCAGTTTCAGTTTCGTTCAGAAGCTACCAACCCTTACGTATGAAGAAGAAGGTAAAAGACTGGAAAACATTAGGGAATTTCTAAACAGTATCGAGTTCTATTACGATACACTCTCACCGACCGCAAAACAAACATTAATAAAGTTCTTACTTAAATGCAAAATTCAAGGTAGGGCACTCACCAAGTTGGGAAGTCAAAAACCAGAATATTTTGCACAACTTAAAATATATCTTACGGAAAAATGCGGACCAAAGGAAACCATAGAACTCATACAAACAAAACTTAGTAGGACTCATCAGGGAAACTGACCTATACGAGAATTCGCAACAGACATTGAAACACTAGTAACCAAAAGTACAGAACTGGAAGAAGCTTGACATAGTGAAAGCACCCGAGCAACATTAACCACAGCCAACGATCGTAGGGAATTATCATTCCTTAAAAAAAAGGTGTGAATGACAGACTGCGTATTATACTCGACAGCGCCAGACACACTACTTTTCAAGAAGGAAGCGGCACAGCATTTACTGGAAATAGACCAAGGCTTAACAAATTCCTCGGTGAACTATCTCAACTATAATCAGAACTTCAGAGGACACAACTTTAGAGAACAAAATTTTAGAGGACAAAATTTTAGAGGACAAAACTCTAGAGGACGCAAGAACAATAACATGACCAACAATTACAACTCCAACCCGAATAACAATAATAGAGTATCAATTTGCGTAATAAAAAGTTCCGTACTTGAGGGAATTATACCAATAGAAGAAAATAGTACGAACAATATAGGTATAGCAGAGAATCTACGTTCAAAGGGCACCTGTACTAGCACCTTACATTTCGGAAAGAATAGCATTCCGTACGAATTCCATGTAGAACCCGATTCCTTCCCGATACCCGTCGATGGTATTATTGGAGCAAACTTCTTAATGGAGTTTGGTGCGGTAATCGATCTAGAAACCTTACATTTTAATTTCAAAATTAATAATAGACAACTTTCGGTACCGATATGTGTACAACATATTTTAAATAACATAACCGTGTCTCCAAAATGTGACGCAACATATTGGATGAATACAAAGCATATAGATTCCAGAATATTCTATCATCAAGAATTGTGCAAAGGTGTTTACATGGCTGGATCCATATCTACGGCCATACAAGGAAAAATCCCCATCAAAATTCTCAACACTCGCGAAACCTTAAATGGACAGAACCAATATCATTCCCAGCATCCGAGCATTACGTTTTACAGTACAAAAAGGAAGACGCTGTACCAAGCACGAGAGTAAAGAAGTTACTAAGCGAAATAAATTTCGATACACTGAATAATGAGGAGAAAACTGAAATCGAGTCAATATGCACAAAATTCCACGATATTTTTCACTTGGAAGGAGACAAGCTTACTTACACTCACATAGGACAAGCAGATGTAACACTAAAAGAGGGAGCGACACCGAAATATACCAAACCCATACACAATACACAGAATATAAAGAACGAAATAGACAACATGCTAGAAAATGATATAATAGAACCATTAGTATCGCTTGGAACTCTCCGATACTCGTAGTGTTGAGTACTTCACACAATTCTCCTTTGAGTTCATAGCACCCCTGGTACCTAATATAATAACTACATACAAATGGTAGACGAATGTAAAATGGCGAGGCCGGCAACCGAATTTCCGGCATATATACAATTCAATTCCTTTCGATCAGCGACATGCTTAACATGTGTGCAAGAAATTATATATTGTGTAATATTAAAATATATTAATTAAAATATATGTGTAGAAATTATCTACAAAAAATCTTTATTAAATAAAATATATGTTTAGAAACTATCTACAAAAAATCTTTTAATTATTGTGGATTTGTCGTTCTCGCGTCGGAGCTCCACGAAGGTTTTACACAACATTGGTGGCAGCGGTGGGATTTAACCCCAAAAAAAGTGTATAAATCTATTGTGATCGGACGCCGTGAAAACGCATTCAGTCCAGCGTCATTCAATTAACATTCTTCAAAAATAAATCATCAAAAAATACCAGTATTGATGGTATTCCAATGGTTACCCAAGATTAAATTATTATAACCGCATAACCTTCAACACTCATACACGTGGATGCACGAGTTCATGCCACTCCAATCATTAAATTGCAACAAATTTAACGTACCATATTCAACATACTTTCAACACTCTTTTCAAAACTCATGCATGCACAAGTTCATGACACTCCAATCATCCACGACCAGCGGAATATGTAGAGCACCACGTTGGGAACAGCAAATAAAACCTGTAAATAAAATTTCAGCATTCAACACGCAACAAAAAAATTTTCAACGCAAGACAGCTTCAGCTTCAAGATTCTTCAATATTAAGGGAAGTACGCAAACAAGGCAAGCAGATCTACATAAAATAATTGCATTATATATATTTTATATTGTATATAGCTCCCATTTAATTTTTTCCCGTATGTACTACTTTCATTTAATATATTTACAATTAATACGCATATTATATAAATAAAAAAAATGTTATATAGTTAAAGGCATACGATTTAATGTACTTAGGCACAACGGTGATAGAAATATATAGTTGTAGTTTCGTTCTCACAAGCTCACTCGTGGTGACACTCATAGTTAGTTGCAATTGGCTAGCATTATCAATTTAATTGATCTAATAATAAACATTTAATGCATCAGTTAAGATCGGGAAGAATATTTAAATGTGTTTCGGAATCAAATCTAAATTCCTCTAATTCCGTTAAGTCTGAAGAATTATTTGCATTGCAAAATTCCAAATCTTGGAATTCTAGTTTTAACACAGTAGATGAAAGTTGTTATAACATTGAAATCATGACGAGCAAGTTAGATATTACTGTGGCACTTAAAATTGTGCCTGAATTTAATGGCGAAAGTTCGCGTGAATTAGAGAGATTTATATCGTATTGCGAAATTGTGGTGGACTCACTTAGTCCAATCGAAATTGTAAAGTTTATTAAACTTTTGAATGTTAAGTTGATTGATAAGGCGCATGATATATTATTTTTTAATAATTTTGAAACGTTCGACGAATTAAAGAAAGAGTTAGTCGCTCAATTTGGGGAGTCGAAATCGGTGGAATCGCTCACTTATGAACTCGATAGTGTAAACCAAGAGAAGACAGAAGATGTACGCGCATTTGCTTATAGATTGGAAAAAATTTTATCCATGCTGGATAGTTCCTGTATAAAACGCGGAGGTATGGATGCTGCAAAAGCTATTAGAAACCTAAATGCAGGAACAGCCTTAAAATCATTTGAAGAAGGACTGCGTGAACCAATAAAGCTTGTAATTAAAGCTTCACGGTTCAAAACTCTTAAGGAAGCTATAAATGCTGCTATAGAAGAGGAAATTGTCATGTCACAGAGACGTGCATTCTCTCACCCAAATAGCTCGAACAACCAAAATAATTCTGTCCACTCTAAATGTTCTATATGTAACAAATCAGGTCATTTAATAATAATAATCAACCGCGATCAATTAATCCTTCTGTTAATAATCCGAATTTCAAATTCAATAAAAATCGCACCGAAGTTTCTTTTGTTAAAAGGGTAAACAAGTTTTGTAATTATTGTAAAAATAACGGGCATGTAATCGATGAATGCCGTAAAAGACAATACAATAATAACTTGCGATCACAAAATTTAAATGCCAGTACGAATGTTTTACAATCGGAAAACTCCCGTGCACTCGAAGCCAGCCAGAACGCGGGGATTCGAGTGCAAGATCTTTAAATACGTGTTCACATTTTGAAAACCAAACAATTCAAATTTCAATGGAGTATTTAGCCTCCGATATAAATTTATTGTATCCTCGGACTTCAAGATTTGAAAATAAAGGTTGTCATAATCAAATCAAAACACAAAATAATATGTTATCTATTTATTTAAATAATTGTAAATTTAATGGGCTCTCTCAAAATAAATTCGTAGAATTCACGACAAATTTTTCCTTATCAGACAAAACATTATATTTAGTCGATACAGGCTCGGATATTTGCCTAATTAAGAAACAATATTTAAAAAAAGAAACTATATGCTATCCAAATAAGAATGTTCGATTGCACGGAATTACGTCAAGTGTCATAGAGACTCTTGGATTGTGCAAAGCAATTATTCAGTTATCCGATACAATTTTAATCGAACACGATTTTCACATAGTTCCCAATAATTTCCCACTACTTTCACACGAAATAATCGGATTCGATTTTCTCTCACTTAATAAATTTGCTTTAAACCTTAGGGATTTTGAACTCGAATTTAAGGAGTTGAAATTATCAATTCCATTGTGCTCACATTTTCAAGACACAAATATTCCAGCTCGAACAGAAAAAACTGTTCTGATGAAAATCAATGCCGAAACGGATAACGAATATCTATGTCATCCTGGTGAAGTATTACCAGGGGTGTTCATTGCCAATACAATAGTTAAATCATATGGTGGATACGCACCAGTCAACGTAATTAATGCGAACGAATAAGATGTTACCGTGGCAAATATAAAATTATCTGTCACTTCCACAAACAACTTTGATTTTTACCCACTCGATAGTTGGTCCAATAAAATTGAAAATCGGTTAGAAATCTTGAGTAATCAGTTGGTTACCGACGATTTAAACGACGAGGAAAGGCATTCGATTCTGAGGATTCTTCTGCCTTGATTTCTGAAAACTGAACTTTCATTTTGAAGTGGATTTTTGAAACAAAAGTTAAGCAAGCAAAGAAAATAAGTCTTCTGGAATTGATAAATTCCAGCTAATTTCCATTGTGTCTTATTTGTTTTGAAGCTTTGATAGTTGGAGTATTCCATTGCAGTTGATGTTTTCTTACATCGTATTTATTTGTGCCATCTTATTCGGCAACAGATGGTTGTTCATTCGTTCTTCAAAATTAGTTTCGTAAAATTATTTTTTATACAAATTTTTTAATTTCTTAAATAATTTATTTATTTGAGTAGTTTTTAGAAGCAGAATTTTTAACGCATGTGAAGTTTTTAACAAATAACAAAATTAACAGAATCTCATATGTATACAGCCTGCATATGTATTGGTAAAAATAACATTTGTTATTTTAAATTTAGAGGTTCGCTGTAAAACAGATTAACAAGCTCACATATATGTCTCACTAAATTGACCCACACCTGTGTCTTCCTAAAGGAATAATCTATCGAATAGAGTTTGTTAGATTACAATGCAGAGGGGAAGAGGCACTTGTGCATCGGTTTGAACTTTTGTTATTTTCATGAAATTCGTAAATTTGGAGGTTCTCTGTCAAGCGGATTGGCCAGTTCCCAGAGATGTCTCACCATATTGACCCACACCTGTGTCTTCCTAAAGGAATAATCTATCGAATAGAGTTTGTTAGATTACAATGCAGAGGGGAAGAGTCATTTGTGCATCGGTTTGAACTTTTGTTATTTTCATGAAATTCGTCAATTTGGCGGTTCTCTGTCAAGCGGATTGGCCAGTTCCCAGAGATGTCTCACTATATTGACCAACACCTGTGTCTTCCTAAAGGAATAATCTATCGAATAGAGTTTGTTAGATTACAATGCAGAGGGGAAGAGGCATTTGTGCATCGGTTTGAACTTTTGTTATTTTCATGAAATTCGTCAATTTGGAGGTTCTCTGTCAAGCGGATTGGCCAGTTCCGAGAGATGTCTCACTATATTGACCCACACCTGTGTCTTCCTAAAGGAATAATCTATCGAATAGAGTTTGTTAGATTACAATGCAGAGGGGAAGAGGCATTTGTGCATCGGTTTGAACTTTTGTTATTTTCACGAAATTCGTAAATTTGGACGTTCTCTGTAAAGCGGATTGGCCAGTTCCCAGAGATGTCTCACTATATTGACCCACACCTGTGTCTTCCTAAAGGAATAATCTATCGAATAGAGTTTGTTAGATTAAAATGCAGAGGGGAAGAGGCATTTGTGCATCGGTTTGAACTTTTGTTATTTTCATGAAATTCGTCAATTTGGACGCATGTGAAGTTTTTAACAAATAACAAAATTAACAGAATCTCATATGTATACAGCCTGCATATGTATTGGTAAAAATAACATTTGTTATTTTGAATTTAGAGGTTCGCTGTAAAACAGATTAACAAGCTCACATATATGTCTCACTAAATTGACCCACACCTGTGTCTTCCTAAAGGAATAATCTATCGAATAGAGTTTGTTAGATTACAATGCAGAGGGGAAGAGGCATTTGTGCATCGGTTTGAACTTTTGTTATTTTCATGAAATTCGTCAATTTGGTGGTTCTCTGTCAAGCGGATTGGCCAGTTCCCAGAGATGTCTCACTATATTGACCTACACCAGTGTCTTCCTAAAGGAATAATCTATCGAATACAGTTTGTTAGATTAGAATGCAGAGGGGATGAGGCATTTGTGCATCGGTTTGAACTTTTGTTATTTTCATGAAATTCGTCAATTTGGAGGTTCTCTGTCAAGCGGATTGGCCAGTTCCCAGAGATGTCTCACTATATTGACCTACACCTGTGTCTTCCTAAAGGAATAATCTATCGAATAGAGTTTGTTAGATTACAATGCAGAGGGGAAGAGGCATTTGTGCATCGGTTTGAACTTTTGTTATTTTCATGAAATTCGTCAATTTGGTGGTTCTCTGTCAAGCGGATTGGCCAGTTCCCAGAGATGTCTCACTATATTGACCTACACCAGTGTCTTCCTAAAGGAATAATCTATCGAATACAGTTTGTTAGATTACAATGCAGAGGGGAAGAGGCATTTGTGCATCGGTTTGAACTTTTGTTATTTTCATGAAATTCGTCAATTTGGAAGTTCTCTGTCAAGCGGATTGGCCAGTTCCCAGAGATGTCTCACTATATTGACCTACACCTGTGTCTTCCTAAAGGAATAATCTATCGAATAGAGTTTGTTAGATTAGAATGCAGAGGGGATGAGGCATTTGTGCATCGGTTTGAACTTTTGTTATTTTCATGAAATTCGTCGATTTGGCGGTTCTCTGTCAAGCGGATTGGCCAGTTCCCAGAGATGTCTCACTATATTGACCCACACCTGTGTCTTTCAAAAGGAATAATCTATCGAATAGAGTTTGTTAGATTACAATGCAGAGGGGAAGAGGCATTTGTGCATCGGTTTGAACTTTTGTTATTTTCATGAAATTCGTCAATTTGGAGGTTCTCTGTCAAGCGGATTGGCCAGTTCCCAGAGATGTCTCACTATATTGACCTACACCTGTGTCTTCCTAAAGGAATAATCTATCGAATAGAGTTTGTTAGATTAGAATGCAGAGGGGATGAGGCATTTGTGCATCGGTTTGAACTTTTGTTATTTTCATGAAATTCGTCAATTTGGAGGTTCTCTGTCAAGCGGATTGGCCAGTTCCCAGAGATGTCTCACTATATTGACCTACACCAGTGTCTTCCCAAAGGAATAATCTATCGAATAGAGTTTGTTAGATTACAATGCAGAGGGGATGAGGCATTTGTGCATCGGTTTGAACTTTTGTTATTTTCATGAAATTCGTCAATTTGGAGAAGATTCAACTTTGTCCCTATAACGTTGCATACATATGTTAAGTTGAATATTATATGTATACCTACAGCGTCATGCATAACCTAACAATACATGATTTGAAATGATTTAATAGTGCGCCTTGAAATTACCCGCTGTTTCCACTAATAATAAAATATTAAAAAATTACCCGCTGTTTCCACTAATAATAATAATTTTGCGCAATAATTTGCGTTTGTGTAGAAAATGATTAAGTTAACGATTCAAAGATATTTAATCTTAAATGGGGAAAATTATTTTATTATAGACGACCATACCATTATATTAATCATTACAATAATATTATATTCAGTATTGTTATTTTGTAGTAAGAAAATATGTGACTGATGAATATACTATATTTATCACCACTCAATAATTATAGACGGATTTTATTTGCCGAGGAACAACAACAATTGCACTGTCGAATTCCTTCTTTGGAATTGTGAAAACCTGCTGTTTAGCTGGTTTTGAGATTCGAATTCCGAACTAGCTCGGAAAATAAAATACAGCTTATAAATTTGAATTTTTTAAATTTCTTCAGGCGCCTATTCTGTCCTTCGTTTTCTAATATATATTTCAGTATATAGCTGTATTTTGTTGAAAAACACAATTCTAATTATTATGCTATTCAAATGTCCCCAACAACCAGCCAAAATTCCCTTGCAGAAGAAATGTAAAAACGCCTATCGCCATATTGTAATATGAATTTTTGGTATACATTTGCAATTACCCTCTGGAAAAAATGCATAAATACATTCAAAAAATTCACGCGACATAATGTCTACCTCGATTTTTTTTTTACTGTGGCCGTGTTTTTTTTTATGTCAGAGTAATCGGATAATTAATTTAAATGTCAAAATTTAGATCTGTTTTTTTTTCATTCTACGAGAAAAAAAAACATTTCTCTGTGTCGTTTTTATATACTCCAATAATTCTGGGATATGATCTTTTTACTCTGAAAAAAGATTCAGAGTATTTTTTGACAAACGTAGTTGTTTGTTTCTTTATCAATGAGACTACTACGGAGCAATTAGGGGAAAATAATGCTTTTTTCTGATACTAAAAAAAACACACAGATAATTTTTTTGATCTGACAGATCTGGTCAGAGAAAATAATGTACTTTTATTCACTTTGTGTACAGCGGTACAACTAGTAACTAGTAACTAGTTTGAAATATATAAATCAACTAGCTGTTCCCGGGCGCTTTGCTACCCGCACACATGAACCCACGGGGTGACGGGAGTACTATAGTCAATAACTTTCCCTCACCTGCCAATAATTTACGTTGACATTTTTTTAAAAATACTTTTGTAAATCTCATGTTAAAATTTTATCTTTCTCCCCTTCCGTCTATATCTATAACTTTCCCCTTAAAACTGGTGTCAAAAATTAAACTTTGGTTTTTCTATTTGCTGCTTTGCTTTTGCTAATCCAGCTTGGCTTAAAAAAAGCTAAAGCTTTTGGCTTTAAATGGGCTTTAAATGTTCGATGCATTTTAATTTACAATAAATCGTAAAAAAAACGTTATTACACAAAATAACTGTTTTTATATTATACACATGAGTCACGAAAACTGCATTTGTTTGATTAGCAGTTATTTTATTTTACACACAGGGAATGTAAAATGTTAATATCAACCACATTTTAAACTGAATTTTATGAAAGTTTTAAGATGTATTATTGGCCGGTAGGGGAAAGTTATTGACTATAGTACTCCCGTCACCCCGTGGGTTCATGTGTGCGGGTAGCAAAGCGCCCGGGAACAGCTAGTTGATTTATATATTTCAAACTAGTTACTAGTTACTAGTTGTACCGCTGTACACAAAGTGAATAAAAGTACATTATTTTCTCTGACCAGATCTGTCAGATCAAAAAAATTATCTGTGTGTTTTTTTTAGTATCAGAAAAAAGCATTATTTTCCCCTAATTGCTCCGTAGTAGTCTCATTGATAAAGAAACAAACAACTACGTTTGTCAAAAAATACTCTGAATCTTTTTTCAGAGTAAAAAGATCATATCCCAGAATTATTGGAGTATATAAAAACGACACAGAGAAATGTTTTTTTTCCTCGTAGAATGAAAAAAAAAAACAGATCTAAATTTTGACATTTAAATTAATTATCCGATTACTCTGACATAAAAAAAAAACACGGCCACAGTAAAAAAAAATCGAGGTAGACATTATGTCGCGTGAATTTTTTGAATGTATTTATGCATTTTTTCCAGAGGGTAATTGCAAATGTATACCAAAAATTCATATTACAATATGGCGATAGGCGTTTACATCTCCATAGGCTTTGGAATTATACCGCTGTGCAAGTCATTAGAAAAGTAGATCTGTTTGGTGTGGGAAGATTTTGCAGCCAATGCCTGTCTTGCAACGCTTTTGGTGAGATTTTTCTATGCGATTGTTTTTACATTTCTTCTGCAAGGGAATTTTGGCTGGTTGTTGGGGACATTTGAATAGCATAATAATTAGAATTGTGTTTTTCAAAAAAATACAGCTATATACTGAAATATATATTAGAAACCGAAGGACAGAATAGGCGCCTGAAGAAATTTAAAAAATTCAAATTTATAAGCTGTATTTTATTTGCCGAGCTAGTTCGGAATTCGAATGTCAAAACCAGCTAAACAGCAGGTTTTCACAATTCCAAAGAAGGAATTCGACAGTGCAATTGTTGTTGTTCCTCGGCAAATAAAATCCGTCTATAATTATTGAGTGGTGATAAATATAGTATATTCATCAGTCACATATTTTCTTACTACAAAATAACAATACTGAATATAATATTATTGTAATGATTAATATAATGGTATGGTCGTCTATAATAAAATAATTTTCCCCATTTAAGATTAAATATCTTTGAATCGTTAACTTATTCATTTTCTACACAAACGCAAATTATTGCGCAAAATTATTATTATTAGTGGAAACAGCGGGTAATTTTTATTATTTTATTATTAGTGGAAACAGGGGGTAATTTCAAGGCGCACTATTAAATCATTTCAAATCATGTATTGTTAGGTTATGCATGACGCTGTAGGTATACATATAATATTCAACTTAACATATGTATGCAACGTTATAGGGACAAAGTTGAATCTTCTCCAAATTGTCGAATTTCATGAAAATAGCAAAAGTTCAAACCGATGCACAAATGCCTCATCCCCTCTGCATTCTAATCTAACAAACTCTATTCGATAGATTATTCCTTTAGGAAGACACAGGTGTAGGTCAATATAGTGAGACATCTCTGGGAACTGGCCAATCCGCTTGACAGAGAACCTCCAAATTGACGAATTTCATGAAAATAACAAAAGTTCAAACCGATGCACAAATGCCTCATCCCCTCTGTATTGTAATCTAACAAACTCTATTCGATAGATTATTCCTTTGGGAAGACACAGGTGTAGGTCAATATAGTGAGACATCTCTGGGAACTGGCCAATCCGCTTGACAGAGAACCTCCAAATTGACGAATTTCATGAAAATAACAAAAGTTCAAACCGATGCACAAATGCCTCATCCCCTCTGCATTCTAATCTAACAAACTCTATTCGATAGATTATTCCTTTAGGAAGACACAGGTGTAGGTCAATATAGTGAGACATCTCTGGGAACTGGCCAATCCGCTTGACAGAGAACCTCCAAATTGACGAATTTCATGAAAATAACAAAAGTTCAAACCGATGCACAAATGCCTCTTCCCCTCTGCATTGTAATCTAACAAACTGTATTCGATAGATTATTCCTTTAGGAAGACACTGGTGTAGGTCAATATAGTGAGACATCTCTGGGAACTGGCCAATCCGCTTGACAGAGAACCACCAAATTGACGAATTTCATGAAAATAACAAAAGTTCAAACCGATGCACAAATGCCTCATCCCCTCTGCATTCTAATCTAACAAACTCTATTCGATAGATTATTCCTTTAGGAAGACACAGGTGTAGGTCAATATAGTGAGACATCTCTGGGAACTGGCCAATCCGCTTGACAGAGAACCACCAAATTGACGAATTTCATGAAAATAACAAAAGTTCAAACCGATGCACAAATGCCTCATCCCCTCTGCATTCTAATCTAACAAACTCTATTCTATAGATTATTCCTTTAGGAAGACACAGGTGTAGGTCAATATAGTGAGACATCTCTGGGAACTGGCCAATCCGCTTGACAGAGAACCACCAAATTGACGAATTTCATGAAAATAACAAAAGTTCAAACCGATGCACAAATGCCTCTTCCCCTCTGCATTGTAATCTAACAAACTCTATTCGATAGATTATTCTTTTAGGAAGACACAGGTGTGGGTCAATATGGTGAGACATCTCTGGGAACTGGCCAATCCGCTTGACAGAGAACCTCCAAATTGAAGAATTTCATGAAAATAACAAAAGTTCAAACCGATGCACAAGTGCCTCTTCCCCTCTGCATTGTAATCTAACAAACTCTATTCGATAGATTATTCTTTTAGGAAGACACAGGTGTGGGTCAATATGGTGAGACATCTCTGGGAACTGGCCAATCCGCTTGACAGAGAACCTCCAAATTGAAGAATTTCATGAAAATAACAAATGTTCAAACCGATGCACAAATGCCTCTTCCCCTCTGCATTTTAATCTAACAAACTCTATTCGATAGATTATTCCTTTAGGAAGACACAGGTGTGGGTCAATATAGTGAGACATCTCTGGGAACTGGCCAATCCGCTTGACAGAGAACCACCAAATTGACGAATTTCATGAAAATAACAAAAGTTCAAACCGATGCACAAGTGCCTCTTCCCCTCTGCATTGTAATCTAACAAACTCTATTCGATAGATTATTCTTTTAGGAAGACACAGGTGTGGGTCAATATGGTGAGACATCTCTGGGAACTGGCCAATCCACTTTACAGAGAACGTCCAAATTTACGAATTTCATGAAAATAACAAAAGTTCAAACCGATGCACAAATGCCTCTTCCCCTCTGCATTTTAATCAAACAAACTCTATTCGATAGATTATTCCTTTAGGAAGACACGGGTGTGGGTCAATATAGTGAGACATCTCTGGGAACTGGCCAATCCGCTTGACAGAGAACCTCCAAATTGAAGAATTTCATGAAAATAACAAAAGTTCAAACCGATGCACAAGTGCCTCTTCCCCTCTGCATTGTAATCTAACAAACTCTATTCGATAGATTATTCCTTTAGGAAGACACAGGTGTGGGTCAATATAGTGAGACATCTCTGGGAACTGGCCAATCCGCTTGACAGAGAACCACCAAATTGACGAATTTCATGAAAATAACAAAAGTTCAAACCGATGCACAAGTGCCTCTTCCCTTCTGCATTGTAATCTAACAAACTCTATTCGATAGATTATTCTTTTAGGAAGACACAGGTGTGGGTCAATATGGTGAGACATCTCTGGGAACTGGCCAATCCGCTTTACAGAGAACGTCCAAATTTACGAATTTCGTGAAAATAACAAAAGTTCAAACCGATGCACAAATGCCTCTTCCCCTCTGCATTTTAATCTAACAAACTCTATTCGATAGATTATTCCTTTAGGAAGACACAGGTGTGGGTCAATATAGTGAGACATCTCTGGGAACTGGCCAATCCGCTTGACAGAGAACCTCCAAATTTACGAATTTCATGAAAATAACAAAAGTTCAAACCGATGCACAAATGCTTCTTCCCCTCTGCATTTTAATCTAACAAACTCTATTCGATAGATTATTCCTTTAGGAAGACACAGGTGTGGGTCAATATAGTGAGACATCTCTGGGAACTGGCCAATTCGCTTGACAGAGAACCACCAAATTGACGAATTTCATGAAAATAACAAAAGTTCAAACCGATGCACAAGTGCCTCTTCCCCTCTGCATTGTAATCTAACAAACTCTATTCGATAGATTATTCCTTTAGGAAGACACAGGTGTGGGTCAATATAGTGAGACATCTCTGGGAACTGGCTAATCCGCTTGACAGAGAACCACCAAATTGACGAATTTCATGAAAATAACAAAAGTTCAAACCGATGCACAAGTGCCTCTTCCCCTCTGCATTGTAATCTAACAAACTCTATTCGATAGATTATTCTTTTAGGAAGACACAGGTGTGGGTCAATATGGTGAGACATCTCTGGGAACTGGCCAATCCGCTTGACAGAGAACCTCCAAATTGAAGAATTTCATGAAAATAACAAATGTTCAAACCGATGCACAAATGCCTCTTCCCCTCTGCATTTTAATCTAACAAACTCTATTCGATAGATTATTCCTTTAGGAAGACACGGGTGTGGGTCAATATAGTGAGACATCTCTGGGAACTGGCCAATCCGCTTGACAGAGAACCTCCAAATTTACGAATTTCATGAAAATAACAAAAGTTCAAACCGATGCACAAATGCTTCTTCCCCTCTGCATTTTAATCTAACAAACTCTATTCGATAGATTATTCCTTTAGGAAGACACAGGTGTGGGTCAATATAGTGAGACATCTCTGGGAACTGGCCAATCCGCTTGACAGAGAACCACCAAATTGACGAATTTCATGAAAATAACAAAAGTTCAAACCGATGCACAAGTGCCTCTTCCCCTCTGCATTGTAATCTAACAAACTCTATTCGATAGATTATTCTTTTAGGAAGACACAGGTGTGGGTCAATATGGTGAGACATCTCTGGGAACTGGCCAATCCGCTTTACAGAGAACGTCCAAATTTACGAATTTCATGAAAATAACAAAAGTTCAAACCGATGCACAAATGCCTCTTCCCCTCTGCATTTTAATCAAACAAACTCTATTCGATAGATTATTCCTTTAGGAAGACACGGGTGTGGGTCAATATAGTGAGACATCTCTGGGAACTGGCCAATCCGCTTGACAGAGAACCTCCAAATTGAAGAATTTCATGAAAATAACAAAAGTTCAAACCGATGCACAAGTGCCTCTTCCCCTCTGCATTGTAATCTAACATACTCTATTCGATAGATTATTCCTTTAGGAAGACACAGGTGTGGGTCAATTGAGTGAGACATCTCTGGGAACTGGCCAATCTTTTTTACAGTGAACCTCCAAAATAAAAAAAATTTCATTAAAATTGCAAATGTTCACATTCATAACAAAAGCTTAATTCTGCCCGTACGGTTATACAACATATTTTTTTTCATAGTGCATTCCTTAAGGAAGACTTGGCTATTAGTGGCATCTATGGAACAAAGCTGTGAGCTGGTTAAATTTTATTACAGTGAACATATATTTAACAAATACAAAATGTTTGCATTCTGTTAAATAGCATTACCCATACATACAAATATTTTGTTATTTGTTAAAAACTTCACATCCGTAATTTTTATTGAATTTCTGACTCAGTAGCTGTGCGTGCCTTTTTCGTTTGTTAGGCCTGGTACTACAAACGAATCAGTAACGTTTCACTGTTGAGTGGTTGGTTTGTAGAAATTCTTCTTATTTTTGTTATTTTTAATTTTTTATTAAATTCTTATCTATCTATTCTTATCTAATTTTAAATATATTTTCATTATCTTGCCGGGTTCGGTATTTTTACTTTGCGAAATGAATTCTTATTTTGAAATTCATTTCACAAATATTCGCGGCATTAAAAGTAATTTTAACTCGATTGCAGCACATCTCGACGCGAATAAACCTGCGATTCTCAGTTTATGTGAAACGCAGGCCTCTTATTTGGGTACCGCAAATGATTTTCATTGTCCGGGGTATGTACCTCTGTCACCTCATCTCTTTTAATGTACCTAAATTTATTATTCAAAACAGTAATCCCATGTTCAATACGATATGGATTGAAATTAAAATTTCAAACCATTCGATGTTTATTTGTTCCATTTATCGTAATCCTAATTTGTCACCTTTTGACACTAAAAATGAGTTTAATTACTTATCAGAAACTATAGACAAAATTTACCAATCCTCACCATTTTCAGAATTGGTTGTCTTGGGCGATTTTAATGTCCACAATGATTCATGGTTGACCTATTCGAATGGTAGAGATCGATCTGGTGAAACCGCTGAACTATTTTCAAATGTTAATCTTTTCATACAACTCGTTGATAAGCCAACTAGGTATCCCGATACTACTGGTCAATCACCTCACCTTTTAGATTTATTTCTTACTACTATGCCAGATAAATATTCAATTGATGTATCTGCTCCATTAGGACTTTCTGACCATGCTTTGGTAGTAGCCAAATTTTCATTAACACCAGCAATTATAGACCCTAGTCATAAAAGGCTACTCTGGCACTATAAAAATGCAAACTGGGAGCACCTGAACCAATTTTATAGCTCATTTGATTGGTCAACCTGCTTTTCCAGCAATAATGCTGATGAAGCATCACAACTTATCACGTCTACCATTTTGCTAGGAATGAAAAAATGCATTCCTTCTTCATTTAAAAAAAACAATACTCGTAAGAATAAATGGTTTAACGAAAATTGTAGGTCAGCAGTCGCGTGTAAAAAAGCAGCCCATTTGGTCTACGTTAATTGCACTTCTGAAGAAAACCTTGTAAAGTTTCGAATAGCTAGAAACAGATCAAACTTCATATTCATATTGAAAAGGTCAAAAATAATATATGACCTTAAGATTCGAGATAGCATGCGAAAAATTTTGAATTCTGATTCAAACAGTCGAAGCTTTTGGTCGTTTGCTGCATTGGGTAAAAGAAACTTTGCAGACAATAATTCGTCTATTCCTTCTTTATTTCTTAATGGTATTCATTACAGAACTGAAATTGAGAAAGCTAATCTCTTAGCTTCTCATTTCGCTGGTGCTTCTACCCTTCCTTCAACTAACCAAAGCCCTCCAATTCTCCCAAATCTAGGTCCAGGTATGTCTAAAATCTATTTCCGGAAACGGGTTGTTTCAAAGATTCTGAAAAAACTTGACCCCAATAAAGCGACTGGCCCCGACGGTATTCCGCCATTAGTATTGAAAAGTTGTCATCATACTTTGGCAAAACCGCTTAGCAAATTGTTTCATCTGTTTTACGCCGATGATTATAGCCGTGCTTCCTTGTGTGACCAAGGGAAGAGCTATTTGGGCGGAGAGTTAATTTTTTAATAAAAAGAACTGTTTAGTATGTTGTTTCAATTTAAGTTTTTATTTTATTCTTTAGGTTATATATTACTAGAGAGGCCCGCTGTCTTAGGCTTGGCTGCGACCTCTACTAGTTAATTTTTTATATTTTTTATTAACAATATATTTTTCAATCCTAGGGAGGCCCGCTGTCTTAAGCGTGGCTGCGACCTCTACTAGGATGTTTGTAGCTTTAAAATTGGATTAACTCTGACTTTTCAACCGGTTTTCACTTCCTTTTTATACCCTCAAATCCGAACGATCTTTGTACCCAAACCAACGCAGTTTATGGAAATGCACTCATCAGCAATATTTCCCAATATCCATAAATCAATTAATTTATGCTCCAGTTATAGTGCGATGCACTATTAACTGAGTAAGCAATTAAATTATTACCCAACAATATTAGGCTAAACGATTAAGCCGGAAAATTATTACACAATACAAAATGCAATATAAATGTGTCAGCATTACATTCGTCAACGGCTCTGGATATAGTTCATACATCCAGCTGTTGCTATTGACGATGTCCATTCACCCTTGCTCTCTATACTTACAATGCATAAACGTACTTGACTTTGGATTTTGTGTGTATCCGCCGTCGTACAGCATTACGTTCGGTATGGAACAATGGGAATGCTATAGCTGCAGTGCTGTATATACACAGCATAGAACGATCGAATGAATTGCATTGCCATTGCTGTTTGTTATAGCTGCAGTGCTGTATGCACATAGCATTGAAGGCATAGCGATCGCATGAATTATGTGTATTGCTATACACAGCATTGAAGACAGGGCGATCGCATGAATTATGTGTATTGCTATTGAATGTATATTTAAATGCTATTGGATGTAGCGGATATCGGGTGACGAGCTCATAAACATTGTAATTTATGTTCGACATGAAAAGTGAGCGCTGTAGCGTGCTTGGAGTACTTTCGGTATTGTGATGCCGTGGGAAAGAAGAATCGTATTTAGGAGAGTTGATTTCGAGTTGAGTTGATTTTGAGAGGCGACATGTAGTGCGATCACTACATCCCACCCCCCTTAGAAGAAGGAAATTCCACGGTTGGAATTTTCGAACCATATTTGTTGAAAAGCCATATTTAAAATTACATAATTTGTTTGTAAAATATTCATAATAAATAGATAATATATATTTTTTTTGTATAACATTATTAGATTATTATTTATCAAATAATATTAGTTCAAAAATTATGAAAATAATTAATTTTAATAGGTAAAGTAGTCTAATTTTTCTTCTTATTTCATGATTCTTTAGACACTAATACTTTTCTTATTTTAATTATTATTAATGATCTTATTCTATATTTCATAAATCTAAAAAAAAATATTTTAAACATTAATTAAAATTGTTTTTACGATTCTATTTTATGATTATTTCAAAAAATTAATAATTTTTCTTATTTTAATTGATTTTATTGTTTTTTTTTCTTCCTTAAATTAGATACATATATGTCTGCTTATCTATGATGTTACTGTGACGACAATGTGAATCTTGGGCTTGGGTTTGGGTTGGCATTGTTATTATCTAATTCTAGTACAATCGATTGGTCAACAAAAACTTCTTCGATAATTTCCTCATTGGTTTTTGGTTTACTTTCTGTTGGTTGCTGTTTAAATTCTGTTATAATGGCTTTAAATTTAGAATGGTATTTATAGATATACAACAGGATTATACATATCACTAAAGCCAAACTATACATTACAGTATAATGATGAACATCGTGCTTATCTAAATTTTGCAAACCTTTTCCTTCCTCTTTCTTTAACAAGTCTACCTGGTAAGAAATTTCCGCAAAATCATTATTTTCATCGTATTTAAGCAATTTAATAGGATTTACTTTTGTAGAAGTTGTGCTAATTTTAGATTTTAAGAGGGTTAAGTTTATCATCGGAATAAAAGAATTCCTTAAGAGAGTACTGTCTAAATTTTGACCATATATTGTCAGATCTTTACTACGCAGATAACATTTTCCTGTGAATTCTACAATTCCTGCTCCCAGAAATTTATGCGTTGTTAATTTTTGGTCACAAATTTCGTCCATGGTATACTCGCTTTTAGCGGACAAAAACCATTTGCCAGGTTAAGATAGCTGTATCCAAACTACGGATAAAGGTGATTGCTTCACTTGGCAAGCCGAAGGATGCGTGTCTCTTCGTAATAATTGTATTTCACAATTATCCTGGTTAGAATTAAAGTCATAAAGAGGATGAGTAATCGGACATAGCAGGGAGTCAGTTTGTGCAGTGCATTTGCTTATTTCTTCGATTGTAAGATCATAGAAATGTTTTTTATCAAAGTCTACTATAACGTAGTTCATTTTGGGTTGGATATAGAGGAAGTCATTGGTGGGAAATGGTAAAATTTTGTAAAGTTGGTAGATTTCTTTGAAGGGAATCGGTAATTTAATCTCATATATTATCCTTTTAGATTGGATCGAAGATGTTACTGTACTAATCTTATAAAGATGTAGTATATCGTTGTGCCGTATTAGTATTGGAAGTTTGGTATTGCTAGGAATTTCTCTAAGCATGGCTGAAAGGACGGTCTCCAACTGTTCTGGAGTTATGATGGCCGGGTGAGGTTTGCCGTGACGTACCTCAGTTACTGAGTCGATAACTTCATTCAATAAGCTTTGGTGATGCATAATGGCTAAAGTCGAATAGGATATTAGCGATTCTAGTTCGTTTACTAGCCGCTCGTTTTGAACACTATTAGTGCAATCGTCTAGAAGTTTTATTATTGAGGAGAATTTCGTGTTCAGCGTTTTAATTTGACTGTCTCTAACTTGCTGCGTTCTATTGAAGATGTTGATGGTTGTCCCCATGATATATGTCTGATTTTTTATTAGGTTCCTTAGATGCTCTTCGTTGTGTTGTAATTTATTAATTTGTCTGTCATAATAGTTGGCATCATCTTCGGACAAAGTACCGAAAAGAGATTTGCTGATCATTCCTACCGCATTTAATAATGCTCTTTTCGCCCTTGGTTTCGTGTTTACTTCCAAGTTTAGGAGGCTGCATTTTTGTAGAATGTCCTCGATTACATGACTAAGCTCCACCACCGTACCTTTGCACAAATGTGATATTTGCGTGTCGTTATTTAGTCCGTTGCACAATTTTGATATTTCGGATGTGTATTGGCTCATAAGTTTAGTTGTGGTTAGTAGACCTTCCAAATCGTAGTATGTTATTATTTTCCATTCATTTGAAAATAAGTTGACCCGGTCTAATTCCTCGAAATATATTCCAGAACCTTGTTTTATTGGCGTGAAATTCAGATGTCCAAGCGCCATGGTGAACATAAAACACCAAATTGTTACGCTTTTCATTTTTCTGCGTAGGGGAGATAGAGAACAAAGTTCTTTACAAAAACCTTCTTTTTTTTCAAAGAGTAAGAAGACAGAAGAGAAGTGAAGAATTGAAACAGTGGTTTAAAGTTTAAAATTTTATTCTTGTTTAGATGAATTTATGTATATATATATATAATTATTTTTATTATTCGTACTATGACTCATGTCCAAGCATCTGAAGCTGTAGATCACGAACCCATCCTCGTAGGAGTCCTGCTTCAGAGTAAGGTCGTCGCCGTCTTACGACGTATGCGGGGCATAAATTTAGGCTGAAATCTTCTTGTTGAATCCCCAGACTCAGAATGTCCCCGGTTCTCAATGCGTTCATTCATTTGAAAATAAGTTGACCCGGTCTAATTCCTCGAAATATATTCCAGAACCTTGTTTTATTGGCGTGAAATTCAGATGTCCAAGCGCCATGGTGAACATAAAACACCAAATTGTTACGCTTTTCATTTTTCTGCGTAGGGGAGATAGAGAACAAAGTTCTTTACAAAAACCTTCTTTTTTTCAAAGAGTAAGAAGACAGAAGAGAAGTGAAGAATTGAAACAGTGGTTTAAAGTTTAAAATTTTATTCTTGTTTAGATGAATTTATGTATATATATATATAATTATTTTTATTATTCGTACTATGACTCATGTCCAAGCATCTGAAGCTGTAGATCACGAACCCATCCTCGTAGGAGTCCTGCTTCAGAGTAAGGTCGTCGCCGTCTTACGACGTATGCGGGGCATAAATTTAGGCTGAAATCTTCTTGTTGAATCCCCAGACTCAGAATGTCCCCGGTTCTCAATGCGGCGGTTTCCCCAGGCCTAATCTGCACCCCGTTGACGTAAGTACCACTGGAGCCCTCGCAATCCTTCACCGTAACATTTTCCTCACAGTCATCTTTTTCGATTATAGCGTGTATAATTGTAACGAGTTCAGTGGGAATGGATATACGATTCGGATAGCCGTTCCCGATTTTTGAGAAACCCTTTCGTAAAGGAATCTCGTAGTCTGAGACTATGCTGTACAGAATCCAGTACGTGTCGGGCAGATAATCTATTGACTCCATTCTGACATGAAAATAGAAGATAAAACTTTGTTGTTTTTATTCTAGGAACTTATGAGAATGAGCCCTTTTCTTTATTTCTTTCTTTCTTTCTTTCTTTCTTTCTTTCTTTCCTTCTTTCTTTCTTTCTTTCTTTCTTTTTTTCTTTCTTTCTCTCTTTCTTTCTTTCTTTCTTTCTTTCTTACAGTGGTTTATGTCCACTAGCTTTTCCAGTTTTTCTAGACGTATATATACCGGATCGTTTTCCGGATCTGTTGAGAGAAAATTAAACTCGTCTAAATTATCACATTCTAAACTCAGATCGTGTGCATTTAGCTGCACTGAGTATTCATTAATATTCAGGAGTAAGATTTTTGCAAAGTTGTCACTTGAATTACAAGCGACTTTAGAAAAAAGGGTACTTCGTGCAGGTATGTTAATCTGGTCAACAAATTTTTGTTCGGTTTTCATGATGTTCTGTTTTGCTCCATCAAAAATTCGTTCTGGTTTTGGAAGAGCTACTTCCCCAGATCCGCTATATATAGAAGGCTTACTTGTAGAAACATCAATTACCTCACTTTGTTGGATTAAACATTTTTGCGCTTGTACCTTAACTTTCTTTGCCTTAGTCTTTCCCTTTATTAATTTTTCTTTAATCTTACTTACTTATCTTAATCTTACTGTGATTCCATTTGCTCTTTTTGGCTCAAATATTTATCTTCATTTTTCTTAGTTTTACTGTCTACCAAGTTTGTTGTTGATTTAAAAAATTGCTTCGTTTTTTCTTTTTGTATTCGCTTAGGATCTATTGTCTCTAAGTCTTTTTTACTTTGCTTAGGATCTTTTGTCTCTAAGTCTTTTTTATTTTGCTTAGGATCTTTTGTCTCTAAGTCTTTTTTATTTTGCTTAGGATCTTTTGTCTCTAAGTCTTTTTGCTTGGTTTTACGCTCTACTAAGTTTTTATTGAATTTGTTACAGAAATTGGAATCGTCAGATTGAAGTTCGAATGGCGACTTAAAGTATTCAGGATTTTTTTCATATGCCGAACGGAAAGGTTTGTTTTCCTCCGTTTGGCTTCGTTTAAATGGAATTTCTAGAGTGTCGTTTTTAAAATCCACTGCGCATTTGAATCTAGATAAAAAATCATTTCCAATAATTCCATCATATGGGAAATCAATTCTGTTATCGAGTATGTGAAAAGGGTGATCTAACAAGAGGGTATGTTCGGATGACTTGAACTCTAAAGTACCATTCACCAAACCAAGGGGTTTTAGTGATTCCCCGGCTATGGTAGTAATGGTGTAGAGATCGTCACCATGTATCGTCTACTACTTATTTTGAAAGAATAAATTGACCAGTCCAAACAAAACAAAAATCAAAAACCAATATTCACAGCACAAAAATTCGCGAAAAATATTTAGGTAATACAAAACTTCGCGAAAAATATCGGATTAAAAAGAGGGAAAAAAAAAGTTTGCAACAAAGTACCCAAGATTCACATAAAAAAATTTCAACAGGGAATAAACCCAAAAATATTTTAAAATTTTCCAACAAGGTATAGAACCAAAAGGATATAAAAATTTCAATAAAATATATGTAAAAAAAATGTATATTAATATAGGATATGTGTTTTTTTTTTTTTTTTTAAATAGAAGGATTATTCTACCTTGTTAATTTTTGTGGGGTTGCGGTTATGTTTGCTACTGCTGTTGCTGATTTTCGGCTGCTGTTGTTGTTTTCTGCTGCTGTTGCTGGTTTTCTGTTGCTGTTACTGATTTTCTGCTGCTGTTGTTGTTTTCTGCTGCTGTTGCTGGTTTTCTGTTGCTGTTGTTGATTTCCTGCTGCTTACCGTTGACTTTGCCAGGCAGGCTTCGCGCCCTAAAGTTGCAGTTACAGCCTGGTCTTGTTTCACTGCCCGAATGTTGCCCAAATGCCTACGCTCTAAAGCTGGCAAGGACTAACGGTCTTCGGGTCTTTCTAAATTCACTTTCACTTTTCACTTTTTACTTTTTGTTCACTTTGCTGGTGTTTAGCCCCAGTACGCATCAGAAGAACGGTCTTCTGTTTTGGCTTATTTTTTGGTAAAAGATCTTTTGTAGATCCCACCGCTGCCACCAAATGTTTTACGCCGATGATTATAGCCGTGCTTCCTTGTGTGACCAAGGGAAGAGCTATTTGGGCGGAGAGTTAATTTTTTAGTAAAAAGAACTGTTTAGTATGTTGTTTCAATTTATGTTTTTATTTTATTCTTTACGCATGTGAAGTTTTTAACAAATAACAAAATTAACAGAATCTCATATGTATACAGCCTGCATATGTATTGGTAAAAATAACATTTGTTTTTGAATTTAGAGGTTCGCTGTAAAGCAGATTAACAACCTCACATATATGTCTCACTAAATTGACCCTCACCTGTGTCTTCCTAAAGGAATAATCTATCGAATAGAGTTTGTTAGATTAGAATGCAGAGGGGAAGAGGCATTTGTGCATCGGTTTGAACTTTTGTTATTTTCATGAAATTCTTCAATTTGGAGGTTCTCTGTCAAGCGGATTGGCCAATTCTCAGAGATGTCTCACTAAATTGACCCACACCTGTGTCTTAATAAAGGAATAATCTATCGAATAGAGTTTGTTAGATTACAGTGCAGAGGGGAAGAGGCATTTGTGCATTGGTTTGAACTTTTGTTATTTTTATGAAATTGGTAAAATATTGTATTGGTAAAAATAACATTTGTTTTTGAATTTAGAGGTTCGCTGTAAAGCAGATTAACAACCTCACATATATGTCTCACTAAATTGACCCTCACCTGTGTCTTCCTAAAGGAATAATCTATCGAATAGAGTTTGTTAGATTAGAATGCAGAGGGGAAGAGGCATTTGTGCATCGGTTTGAACTTTTGTTATTTTCATGAAATTCTTCAATTTGGAGGTTCTCTGTCAAGCGGATTGGCCAATTCTCAGAGATGTCTCACTAAATTGACCCACACCTGTGTCTTAATAAAGGAATAATCTATCGAATAGAGTTTGTTAGATTACAGTGCAGAGGGGAAGAGGCATTTGTGCATTGGTTTGAACTTTTGTTATTTTTATGAAATTCGTCAATTTGGAGGTTCTCTGTCAAGCGGATTGGCCAGTTCCCAGAGATGTCTCACTAAATTGACCCACACCTGTGTCTTCCTAAAGGAATAATCTGTCGAATAGAGTTTGTTACATTACATTGCAGAGGGGAAGAGGCATTTGTGCATCGGTTTGAACTTTTGTTATTTTTATGATATTCTTCAAATTGGAGGTTCTCTCTCAAGCGGATTGGCCAGTTCCCAGAGATGTCTCACTAAATTGATTCACACCTGTGTCTTCCTAAAGGAATAATCTATCGAATAGAGTTTGTTAGATTACATTGCAGAGGGGAAGAGGCATTTCTGCATTGGTTTGAACTTTTGTTATTTTTATGAAATTCTTCAATTTGGAGGTTCTCTGTCAAGCGGATTGGCCAGTTCCCAGAGATGTCTCACTAAATTGACCCACACCTGTGTCTTCCTAAAGGAATAATCTATCAAATAGAGTTTGTTAGATTACATTGCAGAGGGGAAGAGGCATTTGTGCATTGGTTTGAACTTTTGTTATTTTTATGAAATTCTTCAATTTGGAGGTTCTCTGTCAAGCGGATTTGCCAGTTCCCAGAGATGTCTCACTAAATTGACCCACACCTGTGTCTTCCTAAAGGAATAATCTATCGAATAGAGTTTGTTAGATTACATTGCAGAGGGGAAGAGGCATTTGTGCATCGGTTTGAACTTTTGTTATTTTTATGATATTCTTCAATTTGGAGGTTCTCTCTCAAGCGGATTGGCCAGTTCCCAGAGATGTCTCACTAAATTGATCCACACCTGTGTCTTCCTAAGGGAATAATCTATCGAATAGAGTTTGTTAGATTACATTGCAGAGGGGAAGAGGCATTTGTGCATTGGTTTGAGCTTTTGTTATTTTTATGAAATTCTTCAATTTGGAGGTTCTCTCTCAAGCGGATTGGCCAGTTCCCAGAGATGTCTCACTAAATTGATTCACACTTGTGTCTTCCTAAAGGAATAATCTATCGAATAGAGTTTGTTAGATTACATTGCAGATGGGAAGAGGTATTTCTGCATTGGTTTGAACTTTTGTTATTTTTATGAAATTCTTCAATTTGGAGGTTCTCTGTCAAGCGGATTAGCCAGTTCCCAGAGATGTCTCACTAAATTGATCCACATCTGTGTCTTCCTAAAGGAATAATCTATCAAAAAGAGTTTGTTAGATTACATTGCAGAGGGGAAGAGACATTTGTGCATTGGTTTGAACTTTTGTTATTTTTATGAAATTCTTCAATTTGGAGGTTCTCTGTCAAGCGGATTTGCCAGTTCCCAGAGATGTCTCACTAAATTGACCCACACCTGTGTCTTCCTAAAGGAATAATCTATCGAATAGAGTTTGTTAGATTACATTGCAGAGGGGAAAAGGCATTTGTGCATCGGTTTGAACTTTTGTTATTTTTATGATATTCTTCAATTTGGAGGTTCACTCTCAAGCGGATTGGCCAGTTCCCAGAGATGTATCACTAAATTGATCCACACCTGTGTCTTCCTAAAGGAATAATCTATCGAATAGAGTTTGTTAGATTACATTGCAGAGGGGAAGAGGCATTTGTGCATTGGTTTGAACTTTTGTTATTTTTATGAAATTCTTCAATTTGGAGGTTCCCTCTCAAGCGGATTGGCCAGTTCTCAGATATGTCTCACTAAATTGACCGACACCTGTGTCTTCCTAAAGGAATAATCTATCGAATAGAGTTTGTTAGATTACATTGCAGAGGGGAAGAGGCATTTGTGCATTGGTTTGAACTTTTGTTATTTTTATAAAATTCTTCAATTTGGAGGTTCTCTGTCAAGCGGATTCGCCAGTTCCCAGAGATGTCTCACTAAATTGACCCACACCTGTGTCTTCCTTAAGGAATAATCTATCGAATAGAGTTTGTTAGATTACATTGCAGAGAGGAAGAGGCATTTGTGCATCGGTTTGAACTTTTGTTATTTTTATGATATTCTTCAATTTGGAGGTTCTCTGTCAAGCGGATTCGCCAGTTCCCAGAGATGTCTCACTAAATTGACCCACACCTGTGTCTTCCTTAAGGAATAATCTATCGAATAGAGTTTGTTAGATTACATTGCAGAGAGGAAGAGGCATTTGTGCATTGGTTTGAACTTTTGTTATTTTTATGAAATTGGTAAAATATTGTATTGGTAAAAATAACATTTGTTTTTGAATTTAGAGGTTCGCTGTAAAGCAGATTAACAACCTCACATATATGTCTCACTAAATTGACCCTCACCTGTGTCTTCCTAAAGGAATAATCTATCGAATAGAGTTTGTTAGATTAGAATGCAGAGGGGAAGAGGCATTTGTGCATCGGTTTGAACTTTTGTTATTTTCATGAAATTCTTCAATTTGGAGGTTCTCTGTCAAGCGGATTGGCCAATTCTCAGAGATGTCTCACTAAATTGACCCACACCTGTGTCTTAATAAAGGAATAATCTATCGAATAGAGTTTGTTAGATTACAGTGCAGAGGGGAAGAGGCATTTGTGCATTGGTTTGAACTTTTGTTATTTTTATGAAATTGGTAAAATATTGTATTGGTAAAAATAACATTTGTTTTTGAATTTAGAGGTTCGCTGTAAAGCAGATTAACAACCTCACATATATGTCTCACTAAATTGACCCTCACCTGTGTCTTCCTAAAGGAATAATCTATCGAATAGAGTTTGTTAGATTAGAATGCAGAGGGGAAGAGGCATTTGTGCATCGGTTTGATCTTTTGTTATTTTCATGAAATTCTTCAATTTGGAGGTTCTCTGTCAAGCGGATTGGCCAATTCTCAGAGATGTCTCACTAAATTGACCCACACCTGTGTCTTAATAAAGGAATAATCTATCGAATAGTGTTTGTTAGATTACAGTGCAGAGGGGAAGAGGCATTTGTGCATTGGTTTGAACTTTTGTTATTTTTATGAAATTCGTCAATTTGGAGGTTCTCTGTCAAGCGGATTGGCCAGTTCCCAGAGATGTCTCACTAAATTGACCCACACCTGTGTCTTCCTAAAGGAATAATCTGTCGAATAGAGTTTGTTACATTACATTGCAGAGGGGAAGAGGCATTTGTGCATCGGTTTGAACTTTTGTTATTTTTATGATATTCTTCAAATTGGAGGTTCTCTCTCAAGCGGATTGGCCAGTTCCCAGAGATGTCTCACTAAATTGATTCACACCTGTGTCTTCCTAAAGGAATAATCTATCGAATAGAGTTTGTTAGATTACATTGCAGAGGGGAAGAGGCATTTCTGCATTGGTTTGAACTTTTGTTATTTTTATGAAATTTTTTAATTTGGAGGTTCTCTGTCAAGCGGATTGGCCAGTTCCCAGAGATGTCTCACTAAATTGACCCACACCTGTGTCTTCCTAAAGGAATAATCTATCAAATAGAGTTTGTTAGATTACATTGCAGAGGGGAAGAGGCATTTGTGCATTGGTTTGAACTTTTGTTATTTTTATGAAATTCTTCAATTTGGAGGTTCTCTGTCAAGCGGATTTGCCAGTTCCCAGAGATGTCTCACTAAATTGACCCACACCTGTGTCTTCCTAAAGGAATAATCTATCGAATAGAGTTTGTTAGATTACATTGCAGAGGGGAAGAGGCATTTGTGCATCGGTTTGAACTTTTGTTATTTTTATGATATTCTTCAATTTGGAGGTTCTCTCTCAAGCGGATTGGCCAGTTCCCAGAGATGTATCACTAAATTGATTCACACCTGTGTCTTCCTAAAGGAATAATCTATCGAATAGAGTTTGTTAGATTACATTGCAGAGGGGAAGAGGCATTTCTGCATTGGTTTGAACTTTTGTTATTTTTATGAAATTCTTCAATTTGGAGGTTCTCTGTCAAGCGGATTGGCCAGTTCCCAGAGATGTCTCACTAAATTGACCCACACCTGTGCCTTCATAAAGGAATAATCTATCCAATAGACTTTGTTAGATTACATTGCAGAGGGGAAGAGGCATTTGTGCATCGGTTTAAACTTTTGTTATTTTTATGATATTCTTCAATTTGGAGGTTCTCTCTCAAGCGGATTGGCCAGTTCCCAGAGATGTCTCACTAAATTGATCCACACCTGTGTCTTCCTAAAGGAATAATCTATCGAATAGAGTTTGTTAGATTACATTGCAGAGGGGAAGAGGCATTTGTGCATTGGTTTGAACTTTTGTTATTTTTATGAAATTCTTCAATTTGGAGGTTCTCTGTCAAGCGGATTCGCCAGTTCCCAGAGATGTCTCACTAAATCGACCCACACCTGTGTCTTCCTTAAGGAATAATCTATCGAATAGAGTTTGTTAGATTACATTGCAGAGGGGAAGAGGCATTTGTGCATCGGTTTGAACTTTTGTTATTTTTATGATATTCTTCAATTTGGAGGTTCTCTCTCAAGCGGATTGGCCAGTTCCCAGAGATGTCTCACTAAATTGATCCACACCTGTGTCTTCCTAAGGGAATAATCTATCGAATAGAGTTTGTTAGATTACATTGCAGAGGGGAAGAGGCATTTGTGCATTGGTTTGAGCTTTTGTTATTTTTATGAAATTCTTCAATTTGGAGGTTCTCTCTCAAGCGTATTGGCCAGTTCCTAGAGATGTCTCACTAAGTTGATCTACACCTGTGTCTTCCTAAAGGAATAATCTATCGAATAGAGTTTGTTAGATTACATTGCAGAGGGGAAGAGGCATTTGTGCATTGGTTTGAACTTTTGTTATTTTTATGAAATTCTTCAATTTGGAGGTTCCCTCTCAAGCGGATTGGCCAGTTCTCAGATATGTCTCACTAAATTGACCGACACCTGTGACTTCCTAAAGGAATAATCTATCGAATAGAGTTTGTTAGATTACATTGCAGAGGGGAAGAGGCATTTGTGCATCGGTTTGAACTTTTGGTATTTTTATGAAATTCGTCAATTTGGAGGTTCTCTGTCAAGCGGATTGGCCAGTTCCCAGAGATGTCTCACTAAATTGACCCACACCTGTGTCTTCCTAAAGGAATAATCTATCGAATAGAGTTTATTAGATTACATTGCAGATGGGAAGAGGCATTTGTGCATCGGTTTGAACTTTTGTTATTTTTATGATTTTCTTCAATTTGGAGGTTCTCTCTCAAGCGGATTGGCCAGTTCCCAGAGATGTCTCACTAAATTGATCCACACCTGTGTCTTCCTAAAGGAATAATCTATCGAATAGAGTTTGTTAGATTACATTGCAGAGGGGAAGAGGCATTTGTGCATTGGTTTGAACTTTTGTTATTTTTATGAAAATCTTCAATTTGGAGGTCCTCTGTCAAGCGGATTCGCCAGTTCCCAGAGATGTCTCACTAAATTGACCCACACCTGTGTCTTCCTGTCTTCCTTAAGGAATAATCTATCGAATAGAGTTTGTTAGATTACATTGCAGAGGGGAAGAGGCATTTGTGCATTGGTTTGAGCTTTTGTTATTTTTATGAAATTCTTCAATTTGGAGGTTCTCTCTCAAGCGGATTGGCCAGTTCCCAGAGATGTCTCACTAAATTGATTCACACTTGTGTCTTCCTAAAGGAATAATCTATCGAATAGAGTTTGTTAGATTACATTGCAGATGGGAAGAGGTATTTCTGCATTGGTTTGAACTTTTGTTATTTTTATGAAATTCTTCAATTTGGAGGTTCTCTGTCAAGCGGATTAGCCAGTTCCCAGAGATGTCTCACTAAATTGATCCACATCTGTGTCTTCCTAAAGGAATAATCTATCAAAAAGAGTTTGTTAGATTACATTGCAGAGGGGAAGAGACATTTGTGCATTGGTTTGAACTTTTGTTATTTTTATGAAATTCTTCAATTTGGAGGTTCTCTGTCAAGCGGATTTGCCAGTTCCCAGAGATGTCTCACTAAATTGACCCACACCTGTGTCTTCCTAAAGGAATAATCTATCGAATAGAGTTTGTTAGATTACATTGCAGAGGGGAAAAGGCATTTGTGCATCGGTTTGAACTTTTGTTATTTTTATGATATTCTTCAATTTGGAGGTTCACTCTCAAGCGGATTGGCCAGTTCCCAGAGATGTATCACTAAATTGATCCACACCTGTGTCTTCCTAAAGGAATAATCTATCGAATAGAGTTTGTTAGATTACATTGCAGAGGGGAAGAGGCATTTGTGCATTGGTTTGAACTTTTGTTATTTTTATGAAATTCTTCAATTTGGAGGTTCCCTCTCAAGCGGATTGGCCAGTTCTCAGATATGTCTCACTAAATTGACCGACACCTGTGACTTCCTAAAGGAATAATCTATCCAATAGACTTTGTTAGATTACATTGCAGAGGGGAAGAGGCATTTGTGCATCGGTTTAAACTTTTGTTATTTTTATGATATTCTTCAATTTGGAGGTTCTCTCTCAAGCGGATTGGCCAGTTCCCAGAGATGTCTCACTAAATTGATCCACACCTGTGTCTTCCTAAAGGAATAATCTATCGAATAGAGTTTGTTAGATTACATTGCAGAGGGGAAGAGGCATTTGTGCATTGGTTTGAACTTTTGTTATTTTTATGAAATTCTTCAATTTGGAGGTTCTCTGTCAAGCGGATTCGCCAGTTCCCAGAGATGTCTCACTAAATTGACCCACACCTGTGTCTTCCTTAAGGAATAATCTATCGAATAGAGTTTGTTAGATTACATTGCAGAGAGGAAGAGGCATTTGTGCATCGGTTTGAACTTTTGTTATTTTTATGATATTCTTCAATTTGGAGGTTCTCTCTCAAGCGGATTGGCCAGTTCCCAGAGATGTCTCACTAAATTGATCCACACCTGTGTCTTCCTAAGGGAATAATCTATCGAATAGAGTTTGTTAGATTACATTGCAGAGGGGAAGAGGCATTTGTGCATTGGTTTGAGCTTTTGTTATTTTTATGAAATTCTTCAATTTGGAGGTTCTCTCTCAAGCGTATTGGCCAGTTCCTAGAGATGTCTCACTAAGTTGATCTACACCTGTGTCTTCCTAAAGGAATAATCTATCGAATAGAGTTTGTTAGATTACATTGCAGAGGGGAAGAGGCATTTGTGCATTGGTTTGAACTTTTGTTATTTTTATGAAATTCTTCAATTTGGAGGTTCCCTCTCAAGCGGATTGGCCAGTTCTCAGATATGTCTCACTAAATTGACCGACACCTGTGACTTCCTAAAGGAATAATCTATCGAATAGAGATTGTTAGATTACATTGCAGAGGGGAAGAGGCATTTGTGCATCGGTTTGAACTTTTGGTATTTTTATGAAATTCGTCAATTTGGAGGTTCTCTGTCAAGCGGATTGGCCAGTTCTCAGATATGTCTCACTAAATTGACCGACACCTGTGACTTCCTAAAGGAATAATCTATCGAATAGAGATTGTTAGATTACATTGCAGAGGGGAAGAGGCATTTGTGCATCGGTTTGAACTTTTGGTATTTTTATGAAATTCGTCAATTTGGAGGTTCTCTGTCAAGCGGATTGGCCAGTTCCCAGAGATGTCTCACTAAATTGACCCACACCTGTGTCTTCCTAAAGGAATAATCTATCGAATAGAGTTTATTAGATTACATTGCAGATGGGAAGAGGCATTTGTGCATCGGTTTGAACTTTTGTTATTTTTATGATTTTCTTCAATTTGGAGGTTCTCTCTCAAGCGGATTGGCCAGTTCCCAGAGATGTCTCACTAAATTGACCCACACCTGTGTCTTCCTTAAGGAATAATCTATCGAATAGAGTTTGTTAGATTACATTGCAGAGGGGAAGAGGCATTTGTGCATTGGTTTGAGCTTTTGTTATTTTTATGAAATTCTTCAATTTGGAGGTTCTCTCTCAAGCGGATTGGCCAGTTCCCAGAGATGTCTCACTAAATTGATTCACACTTGTGTCTTCCTAAAGGAATAATCTATCGAATAGAGTTTGTTAGATTACATTGCAGATGGGAAGAGGTATTTCTGCATTGGTTTGAACTTTTGTTTTTTTTATGAAATTCTTCAATTTGGAGGTTCTCTGTCAAGCGGATTAGCCAGTTCCCAGAGATGTCTCACTAAATTGATCCACATCTGTGTCTTCCTAAAGGAATAATCTATCAAAAAGAGTTTGTTAGATTACATTGCAGAGGGGAAGAGACATTTGTGCATTGGTTTGAACTTTTGTTATTTTTATGAAATTCTTCAATTTGGAGGTTCTCTGTCAAGCGGATTTGCCAGTTCCCAGAGATGTCTCACTAAAGTGACCCACACCTGTGTCTTCCTAAAGGAATAATCTATCGAATAGAGTTTGTTAGATTACATTGCAGAGGGGAAAAGGCATTTGTGCATCGGTTTGAACTTTTGTTATTTTTATGATATTCTTCAATTTGGAGGTTCACTCTCAAGCGGATTGGCCAGTTCCCAGAGATGTATCACTAAATTGATCCACACCTGTGTCTTCCTAAAGGAATAATCTATCGAATAGAGTTTGTTAGATTACATTGCAGAGGGGAAGAGGCATTTGTGCATTGGTTTGAACTTTTGTTATTTTTATGAAATTCTTCAATTTGGAGGTTCCCTCTCAAGCGGATTGGCCAGTTCTCAGATATGTCTCACTAAATTGACCGACACCTGTGACTTCCTAAAGGAATAATCTATCGAATAGAGTTTGTTAGATTACATTGCAGAGGGGAAGAGGCATTTGTGCATCGGTTTGAACTTTTGGTATTTTTATGAAATTCGTCAATTTGAAGGTTTTCTGTCAAGCGGATTGGCCAGTTCCCAGAGATGTCTCACTAAATTGACCCACACCTGTGTCTTCCTAAAGGAATAATCTATCGAATAGAGTTTATTAGATTACATTGCAGATGGGAAGAGGCATTTGTGCATCGGTTTGAACTTTTGTTATTTTTATGATTTTCTTCAATTTGGAGGTTCTCTCTCAAGCGGATTGGCCAGTTCCCAGAGATGTCTCACTAAATTGATCCACACCTGTGTCTTCCTAAAGGAATAATCTATCGAATAGAGTTTGTTAGATTACATTGCAGAGGGGAAGAGGCATTTGTGCATTGGTTTGAACTTTTGTTATTTTTATGAAAATCTTCAATTTGGAGGTTCTCTGTCAAGCGGATTCGCCAGTTCCCAGAGATGTCTCACTAAATTGACCCACACCTGTGTCTTCCTTAAGGAATAATCTATCGAATAGAGTTTGTTAGATTACATTGCAGAGGGGAAGAGGCATTTGTGCATTGGTTTGAGCTTTTGTTATTTTTATGAAATTCTTCAATTTGGAGGTTCTCTCTCAAGCGGATTGGCCAGTTCCCAGAGATGTCTCACTAAATTGATTCACACTTGTGTCTTCCTAAAGGAATAATCTATCGAATAGAGTTTGTTAGATTACATTGCAGATGGGAAGAGGTATTTCTGCATTGGTTTGAACTTTTGTTATTTTTATGAAATTCTTCAATTTGGAGGTTCTCTGTCAAGCGGATTAGCCAGTTCCCAGAGATGTCTCACTAAATTGATCCACATCTGTGTCTTCCTAAAGGAATAATCTATCAAAAAGAGTTTGTTAGATTACATTGCAGAGGGGAAGAGGCATTTGTGCATTGGTTTGAACTTTTGTTATTTTTATGAAATTCTTCAATTTGGAGGTTCTCTGTCAAGCGGATTTGCCAGTTCCCAGAGATGTCTCACTAAATTGACCCACACCTGTGTCTTCCTAAAGGAATAATCTATCGAATAGAGTTTGTTAGATTACATTGCAGAGGGGAAAAGGCATTTGTGCATCGGTTTGAACTTTTGTTATTTTTATGATATTCTTCAATTTGGAGGTTCACTCTCAAGCGGATTGGCCAGTTCCCAGAGATGTATCACTAAATTGATCCACACCTGTGTCTTCCTAAAGGAATAATCTATCGAATAGAGTTTGTTAGATTACATTGCAGAGGGGAAGAGGCATTTGTGCATTGGTTTGAACTTTTGTTATTTTCATGAAATTCTTCAATTTGGAGGTTCTCTGTCAAGCGGATTGGCCAGTTCCCAGAGATGTCTCACTAAATTGACCCACACCTGTGCCTTCATAAAAGAATAATCTATCCAATAGACTTTGTTAGATTACATTGCAGAGGGGAAGAGGCATTTGTGCATCGGTTTAAACTTTTGTTATTTTTATGATATTCTTCAATTTGGAGGTTCTCTCTCAAGCGGATTGGCCAGTTCCCAGAGATGTCTCACTAAATTGATCCACACCTGTGTCTTCCTAAAGGAATAATCTATCGAATAGAGTTTGTTAGATTACATTGCAGAGGGGAAGAGGCATTTGTGCATTGGTTTGAACTTTTGTTATTTTTATGAAATTCTTCAATTTGGAGGTTCACTGTCAAGCGGATTCGCCAGTTCCCAGAGATGTCTCACTAAATTGACCCACACCTGTGTCTTCCTTAAGGAATAATCTATCGAATAGAGTTTGTTAGATTACATATTGCAGAGGGGAAGAGGCATTTGTGCATCGGTTTGAACTTTTGTTATTTTTATGATATTCTTCAATTTGGAGGTTCTCTCTCAAGCGGATTGGCCAGTTCCCAGAGATGTCTCACTAAATTGATCCACACCTGTGTCTTTCTAAGGGAATAATCTATCGAATAGAGTTTGTTAGATTACATTGCAGAGGGGAAGAGGCATTTGTGCATTGGTTTGAGCTTTTGTTATTTTTATGAAATTCTTCAATTTGGAGGTTCTCTCTCAAGCGTATTGGCCAGTTCCTAGAGATGTCTCACTAAGTTGATCTACACCTGTGTCTTCCTAAAGGAATAATCTATCGAATAGAGTTTGTTAGATTACATTGCAGGGGGGAAGAGGCATTTGTGCATTGGTTTGAACTTTTGTTATTTTTATGAAATTCTTCAATTTGGAGGTTCCCTCTCAAGCGGATTGGCCAGTTCTCAGAGATGTCTCACTAAATTGACCGACACCTGTGACTTCCTAAAGGAATAATCTATCGAATAGAGTTTGTAAGATTACACTGCAGAGGGGAAGAGGCATTTGTGCATCGGTTTGAACTTTTGGTATTTTTATGAAATTCGTCAATTTGGAGGTTCTCTGTCAAGCGGATTGGCCAGTTCCCAGAGATGTCTCACTAAATTGACCCACACCTGTGTCTTCCTAAAGGAATAATCTATCGAATAGAGTTTATTAGATTACATTGCAGATGGGAAGAGGCATTTGTGCATCGGTTTGAACTTTTGTTATTTTTATGATTTTCTTCAATTTGGAGGTTCTCTCTCAAGCGGATTGGCCAGTTCCCAGAGATGTCTCACTAAATTGATCCACACCTGTGTCTTCCTAAAGGAATAATCTATCGAATAGAGTTTGTTAGATTACATTGCAGAGGGGAAGAGGCATTTGTGCATTGGTTTGAACTTTTGTTATTTTTATGAAATTCTTCAATTTGGAGGTTCTCTGTCAAGCGGATTCGCCAGTTCCCAGAGATGTCTCACTAAATTGACCCACACCTGTGTCTTCCTTAAGGAATAATCTATCGAATAGAGTTTGTTAGATTAAATTACAGAGGGGAAGAGGCATTTGTGCATCGGTTTAAACTTTTGTTATTTTTATGAAATTCTTCAATTTGGAGGTTCTCTCTCAAGCGTATTGGCCAGTTCCTAGAGATTTCTCACTAAGTTGATCTACACCTGTGTCTTCCTAAAGGAATAATCTATCGAATAGAGTTTGTTAGATTACATTGCAGAGGGGAAGAGGCATTTGTGCATTGGTTTGAACTTTTGTTATTTTTATGAAATTTTTCAATTTGGAGGTTCTCTCTCAAGCGGATTGGCCAGTTCTCAGAGATGTCTCACTAAATTGACCGACACCTGTGACTTCCTAAAGGAATAATCTATCGAATAGAGTTTGTTAGATTACATTGCAGAGGGGAAGAGGCATTTGTGCATCGGTTTGAACTTTTGGTATTTTTATGAAATTCGTCAATTTGGAGGTTCTCTTTCAAGCGGATTGGCCAGTTCCCAGAGATGTCTTACTAAATTGACCCACATCTGTGTCTTCCTAAAGGAACAATCTATCGAATAGAGTTTATTAGATTACATTGCAGATGGCAAGAGGCATTTGTGCATTGGTTTGAACTTTTGTTATTTTTATGAAATTCGTCAATTTGGAGGTTCTCTGTCAAGCGGATTGGCCAGTTCCCAGAGATGTCTCACTAAATTGATCCACACCTATGTCTTCCTAAAGGAATAAGCTATCGAATAGAGTTTGTTAGATTACATTGCAGAGGGGAAGAGGCATTTGTGCATTGGTTTGAACTTTTGTTATTTTTATGAAATTCTTCAATTTGGAGGTTCTCTCTCAAGCGGATTGGCCAGTTCCCAGAGATGTCTCACTAAATTGATCCACACCTGTGTCTTCCTAAAGGAATAATCTATCGAATAGAGTTTGTTAGATTACATTGCAGAGGGGAAGAGGCATTTGTGCATTGGTTTGAACTTTTGTTTTTTTTTATGAAATTCTTCAATTTGGAGGTTTTCTTTCAAGCGGATTGGCCAGTTCCCAGAGATGTCTTACTAAACTGACCCACACCTGTCTCTTCCTAAAGGAATAATCTATCGAATAGAGTTTGTTATATTACATTGCAGAAGGAAAGAGGCATTTGTGCATTGGTTTGAACTTTTGTTATTTTTATGAAATTCTTCAATTTGGAGGTTCTCTCTCAAGCGTATTGGCCAGTCCCTAGAGATGTCTCACTAAATTGATCTACACCTGTGTCCTCCTAAAGGAATAATCTATCGAATGGAGTTTGTTAGATTAAATTGCAGAGGGAAGAGGCATTTGTGCATCGGTTTGAACTTTTGGTATTTTTATGAAATTCGTCAATTTGGAGGTTCTCTGTCAAGCGGATTGGCCAGTTCCCAGAGATGTCTCACTAAATTGACCCACACCTGTGTCTTTCTAAAGGAATAATCTATCGAATAGAGTTTGTTAGATTACATTGCAGAGGGGAAGAGGCATTTGTGCATTGGTTTGAACTTTTGTTATTTTTATGAAATTCTTCAATTTGGAGGTTCTCTCTCAAGCGGATTGGCCAGTTCCCAGAGATGTCTCACTAAATTGATTCACACCTGTGTCTTCCTAAAGGAATAATCTATCGAATAGAGTTTGTTAGATTACATTGCAAAGGGGAAGAGGCATTTGTGCATTGGTTTGAACTTTTGTTATTTTTATGAAATTCGTCAATTTGGAGGTTCTCTGTCAAGCGGATTGGCCAATTCCCAGAGATGTCTCACTAAATTGACCCACACCTGTGTCTTCCCAAAGGAATAATCTATCGAATAGAGTTTGTTAGATTACATTGCAGAGGGGAAGAGGCATTTGTGCATTGGTTTGAACTTTTGTTATTTTTATGAAATTCTTCAATTTGGAGGTTCTCTCTCAAGCGGATTGGCCAATTCCCAGAGATGTCTCACTAAATTGATCCACACCTGTGTCTTCCTAAAGGAATAATCTATCGAATAGAGTTTGTTAGATTACATTGCAGAGGGGAAGAGGCATTTGTGCATTGGTTTGAACTTTTGTTTTTTTTTATGAAATTCTTCAATTTGGAGGTTCTCTTTCAAGCGGAGTGGCCAGTTCCTAGAGATGTCTCACTAAGTTGATCTACACCTGTGTCTTCCTAAAGGAATAATCTATCGAATAGAGTTTGTTAGATTACATTGCAGAGGGGAAGAGGCATTTGTGCATTGGTTTGAACTTTTGTTATTTTTATGAAATTCTTCAATTTGGAGGTTCTCTCTCAAGCGTATTGGCCAGTCCCTAGAGATGTCTCACTAAATTGATCTACACCTGTATCCTCCTAAAGGAATAATCTATCGAATGGAGTTTGTTAGATTAAATTGCAGAGGGAAGAGGCATTTGTGCATCGGTTTGAACTTTTGGTATTTTTATGAAATTCGTCAATTTGGAGGTTCTCTGTCAAGCGGATTGGCCAGTTCCCAGAGATGTCTCACTAAATTGACCCACACCTATGTCTTCCTAAAGGAATAATCTATCGAATAGAGTTTGTTAGATTACATTGCAGAGGGGAAGAGGCATTTGTGCATTGGTTTGAACTTTTGTTATTTTTATGAAATTCTTCAATTTGGAGGTTCTCTCTCAAGCGGATTGGCCAGTTCCCAGAGATGTCTCACTAAATTGATTCACACCTGTGTCTTCCTAAAGGAATAATCTATCGAATAGAGTTTGTAAGATTACATTGCAAAGGGGAAGAGGCATTTGTGCATTGGTTTGAACTTTTGTTATTTTTATGAAATTCGTCAATTTGGAGGTTCTCCGTCAAGCGGATTGGCCAGTTCCCAGAGATGTCTCACTAAATTGATCCACACCTGTGTCTTCCTAAAGGAATAATCTATCGAATAGAGTTTGTTAGATTACATTGCAGAGGGGAAGAGGCATTTGTGCATTGGTTTGAACTTTTGTTATTTTTATGAAATTCTTCAATTTGGAGGTTCTCTGTCAAGCGGATTGGCCAGTTCCCAGAGATGTCTCACTAAATTGACCCACACCTGTGTCTTCCTAAAGGAATAATCTATCGAATAAAGTTTGTAAGATTACATTGCAGAGGGGAAGAGGCATTTGTGCATCGGTTTGAACTTTTGTTATTTTTATGATATTCTTCAATTTGGAGGTTCACTCTCAAGCGGATTGGCCAGTTCCCAGAGATGTATCACTAAATTGATCCACACCTGTGTCTTCCTAAAGGAATAATCTATCGAATAGAGTTTGTTAGATTACATTGCAGAGGGGAAGAGGCATTTGTGCATTGGTTTGAACTTTTGTTATTTTCATGAAATTCTTCAATTTGGAGGTTCTCTGTCAAGCGGATTGGCCAGTTCCCAGAGATGTCTCACTAAATTGACCCACACCTGTGCCTTCATAAAAGAATAATCTATCCAATAGACTTTGTTAGATTACATTGCAGAGGGGAAGAGGCATTTGTGCATCGGTTTAAACTTTTGTTATTTTTATGATATTCTTCAATTTGGAGGTTCTCTCTCAAGCGGATTGGCCAGTTCCCAGAGATGTCTCACTAAATTGATCCACACCTGTGTCTTCCTAAAGGAATAATCTATCGAATAGAGTTTGTTAGATTACATTGCAGAGGGGAAGAGGCATTTGTGCATTGGTTTGAACTTTTGTTATTTTTATGAAATTCTTCAATTTGGAGGTTCTCTGTCAAGCGGATTCGCCAGTTCCCAGAGATGTCTCACTAAATTGACCCACACCTGTGTCTTCCTTAAGGAATAATCTATCGAATAGAGTTTGCTAGATTACATTGCAGAGGGGAAGAGGCATTTGTGCATTGGTTTGAGCTTTTGTTATTTTTATGAAATTCTTCAATTTGGAGGTTCTCTCTCAAGCGTATTGGCCAGTTCCTAGAGATGTCTCACTAAGTTGATCTACACCTGTGTCTTCCTAAAGGAATAATCTATCGAATAGAGTTTGTTAGATCACATTGCAGGGGGGAAGAGGCATTTGTGCATTGGTTTGAACTTTTGTTATTTTTATGAAATTCTTCAATTTGGAGGTTCCCTCTCAAGCGGATTGGCCAGTTCTCAGAGATGTCTCACTAAATTGACCCACACCTGTGTCTTCCTAAAGGAATAATCTATCGAATAGAGTTTGTAAGATTACACTGCAGAGGGGAAGAGGCATTTGTGCATCGGTTTGAACTTTTGGTATTTTTATGAAATTCGTCAATTTGGAGGTTCTCTGTCAAGCGGATTGGCCAGTTCCCAGAGATGTCTCACTAAATTGACCCACACCTGTATCTTCCTAAAGGAATAATCTATCGAATAGAGTTTATTAGATTACATTGCAGATGGGAAGAGGCATTTGTGCATCGGTTTGAACTTTTGTTATTTTTATGATTTTCTTCAATTTTGAGGTTCTCTCTCAAGCGGATTGGCCAGTTCCCAGAGATGTCTCACTAAATTGATCCACACCTGTGTCTTCCTAAAGGAATAATCTATCGAATAGAGTTTGTTAGATTACATTGCAGAGGGGAAGAGGCATTTGTGCATTGGTTTGAACTTTTGTTATTTTTATGAAATTCTTCAATTTGGAGGTTCTCTGTCAAGCGGATTCGCCAGTTCCCAGAGATGTCTCACTAAATTGACCCACACCTGTGTCTTCCTTAAGGAATAATCTATCGAATAGAGTTTGTTAGATTAAATTACAGAGGGGAAGAGGCATTTGTGCATCGGTTTAAACTTTTGTTATTTTTATCAATTTGGAGTTTCTCTCTCAAGCGTATTGGCCAGTTCCTAGAGATGTCTCACTAAGTTGATCTACACCTGTGTCTTCCTAAAGGAATAATCTATCGAATAGAGTTTGTTAGATTACATTGCAGAGGGGAAGAGGCATTTGTGCATTGGTTTGAACTTTTGTTATTTTTATGAAATTTTTCAATTTGGAGGTTCTCTCTCAAGCGGATTGGCCAGTTCTCAGAGATGTCTCACTAAATTGACCGACACCTGTGACTTCCTAAAGGAATAATCTATCGAATAGAGTTTGTTAGATTACATTGCAGAGGGGAAGAGGCATTTGTGCATCGGTTTGAACTTTTGGTATTTTTATGAAATTCGTCAATTTGGAGGTTCTCTTTCAAGCGGATTGGCCAGTTCCCAGAGATGTCTTACTAAATTGACCCACACCTGTGTCTTCCTAAAGGAATAATCTATCGAATAGAGTTTATTAGATTACATTGCAGATGGGAAGAGGCATTTGTGCATTGGTTTGAACTTTTGTTATTTTTATGAAATTCGTCAATTTGGAGGTTCTCTGTCAAGCGGATTGGCCAGTTCCCAGAGATGTCTCACTAAATTGATCCACACCTATGTCTTCCTAAAGGAATAAGCTATCGAATAGAGTTTGTTAGATTACATTGCAGAGGGGAAGAGGCATTTGTGCATTGGTTTGAACTTTTGTTATTTTTATGAAATTCTTCAATTTGGAGGTTCTCTCTCAAGCGGATTGGCCAGTTCCCAGAGATGTCTCACTAAATTGATCCACACCTGTGTCTTCCTAAAGGAATAATCTATCGAATAGAGTTTGTTAGATTACATTGCAGAGGGAAAGAGGCATTTGTGCATTGGTTTGAACTTTTGTTATTTTTATGAAATTCTTCAATTTGGAGGTTCTCTCTCAAGCGTATTGGCCAGTCCCTAGAGATGTCTCACTAAATTGATCTACACCTGTGTCCTCCTAAAGGAATAATCTATCGAATGGAGTTTGTTAGATTAAATTGCAGAGGGAAGAGGCATTTGTGCATCGGTTTGAACTTTTGGTATTTTTATGAAATTCGTCAATTTGGAGGTTCTCTGTCAAGCGGATTGGCCAGTTCCCAGAGATGTCTCACTAAATTGACCCACACCTGTGTCTTCCTAAAGGAATAATCTATCGAATAGAGTTTGTTAGATTACATTGCAGAGGGGAAGAGGCATTTGTGCATTGGTTTGAACTTTTGTTATTTTTATGAAATTCTTCAATTTGGAGGTTCTCTCTCAAGCGGATTGGCCAGTTCCCAGAGATGTCTCACTAAATTGATTCACACATGTGTCTTCGTAAAGGAATAATCTATCGAATAGAGTTTGTTAGATTACATTGCAAAGGGGAAGAGGCATTTGTGCATTGGTTTGAACTTTTGTTATTTTTATGAAATTCGTCAATTTGGAGGTTCTCTGTCAAGCGGATTGGCCAATTCCCAGAGATGTCTCACTAAATTGACCCACACCTGTGTCTTCCCAAAGGAATAATCTATCGAATAGAGTTTGTTAGATTACATTGCAGAGGGGAAGAGGCATTTGTGCATTGGTTTGAACTTTTGTTATTTTTATGAAATTCTTCAATTTGGAGGTTCTCTCTCAAGCGGATTGGCCAATTCCCAGAGATGTCTCACTAAATTGATCCACACCTGTGTCTTCCTAAAGGAATAGTCTATCGAATAGAGTTTGTTAGATTACATTGCAGAGGGGAAGAGGCATTTGTGCATTGGTTTGAACTTTTGTTTTTTTTTATGAAATTCTTCAATTTGGAGGTTCTCTTTCAAGCGGATTGGCCAGTTCCTAGAGATGTCTCACTAAGTTGATCTACACCTGTGTCTTCCTAAAGGAATAATCTATCGAATAGAGTTTGTTAGATTACATTGCAGAGGGGAAGAGGCATTTGTGCATTGGTTTGAACTTTTGTTATTTTTATGAAATTCTTCAATTTGGAGGTTCTCTCTCAAGCGTATTGGCCAGTCCCTAGAGATGTCTCACTAAATTGATCTACACCTGTGTCCTCCTAAAGGAATAATCTATCGAATGGAGTTTGTTAGATTAAATTGCAGAGGGAAGAGGCATTTGTGCATCGGTTTGAACTTTTGGTATTTTTATGAAATTCGTCAATTTGGAGGTTCTCTGTCAAGCGGATTGGCCAGTTCCCAGAGATGTCTCACTAAATTGACCCACACCTATGTCTTCCTAAAGGAATAATCTATCGAATAGAGTTTGTTAGATTACATTGCAGAGGGGAAGAGGCATTTGTGCATTGGTTTGAACTTTTGTTATTTTTATGAAATTCTTCAATTTGGAGGTTCTCTCTCAAGCGGATTGGCCAGTTCCCAGAGATGTCTCACTAAATTGATTCACACCTGTGTCTTCCTAAAGGAATAATCTATCGAATAGAGTTTGTAAGATTACATTGCAAAGGGGAAGAGGCATTTGTGCATTGGTTTGAACTTTTGTTATTTTTATGAAATTCGTCAATTTGGAGGTTCTCCGTCAAGCGGATTGGCCAATTCCCAGAGATGTCTCACTAAATTGACCCACACCTGTGTCTTCCTAAAGGAATAATCTATCGAATAGAGTTTGTTAGATTACATTGCAGAGGGGAAGAGGCATTTGTGCATTGGTTTTAACTTTTGTTATTTTTATGAAATTCGTCAATTTGGAGGTTCTTTGTCAAGCGGATTGGCCAGTTCCCAGAGATGTCTCACTAAATTGACCCACACCTGTGTCTTCCTAAAGGAATAATCTGTCGAATAGAATTTTTTAGATTACATTGCAGAGGGGAAGAGGCATTTGTGCATCGGTTTGAACTTAATTTAATGTCAAAATTTAGATCTGTTTTTTTTTTCATTCTACGAGAAAAAAAAACATTTCTCTGTGTCGTTTTTATATACTCCGATAATTCTGGGATATGATCTTTTTACTCTCAAAAAAGATTCAGAGTATTTTATGACAAACGTAGTTGTTTGTTTCTTTATCAATGAGACTACTACGAAGCAATTAGGGGAAAAATAAAACTTATTTCTGATACTAAAAAAAACACATAGATAATTTTTTTGATCTGACAGATCTCGTCAGAGAAAATAATGTACTTTTATTCACTTTGTGTGCAGCGGTACAAGTTTGAAATTTATGGCGGAATTCTTTTTTGATGTCGAGATAGTTGGAGAGATAATTTAACTGTCAGAATTCGTATCTTTGTTTTTTTTTTTCATTCACCGAGAAATCTGTTTTCTCGTTCTTTTTTACGGCTCCGATTATTCTCGCATATGATCTTTTTACTATGAAAAAATATAAAGAACGTTGCTGATAGCTGTAGTTGTTTGTTTCTTTAAACATGAGACAGGTCGACTACTATGGAGCATTCAGGTGAAAAATAAAATTCTTTTCTAATACTGAAAAAACACAGCAGATAATTTTTTTATCTGACAAATCTGATCAGAGAAAATAATGAACTTTTATTCACTTTGTTTTCAGCGCTACAACTAGTACAAGTTAGAAATTAATATATCAATTTTTTTTCAATATGCCAACCCTGGTGTCAAAAATTAAACTATGGGTTTTCTATTGTCAAAATGAGCTGTACTCAAACTAAATACCAAAAGCTTTTTCAATCTGCATGATTTGCTATTTTTCATCTGTTAATTTTTTGGCTGCGATTTGCTCTACAAAACCGTTGCAAATCATGCAGATCCAAAAAGTTTTTAGGATTTATAACTGAAGCCATTTTTTAGTTATAGCGCTCACCGTAAGGCGATGTTTTGTTTAACACACATAACAATTAAAATTGCTGTTTTGCTTTGGCTAATCCAGCTTGGCTTACAACAAAATCGCATTAGCATAAAGCCGAAAATAAATCCAAAAAGTTTTTAGGATTTATAACTAAAGCAATTTTTTAGTTATAGCGCTCACCGTAAGGCGCTGGTTTGTTTAAAACACATAAAAATTAAAATGCATCGAACATTTAAAGCCCATTTAAAGCTAAACGCTAATGCTTTTGTAAAGCCAAGCTGGATTAACCAAAGCAAAACAGCAAATAGAAAAACGAAAGTTAAATTTTTGACACCAGGGTTGGCATATTGATAAAAAATTGATATATAAATTTCAAACTTGTACTAGTTGTAGCGCTGAACACAAAGTGAATAAAAGTTCAGTATTTTCTCTGGTCAGATAAAAAAATTATCTGCTGTGTTTTTTTAGTATTAGAAAAAAATTTTATTTTTCACCTGAATGCTCCATAGTAGTCGACCTGTCTCATGTTTAAAGAAACAAACAACTACAGCTGTCAGCAACGTTCTTTATATTTTTTCATAGTAAAAAGATGATATGCGAGAATAATCGGAGCCGTAAAAAAGAACGAGAAAACAGATTTCTCGGTGAATGAAAAAAAAAAAAAAGATACGAATTCTGACAGTTAAATTATATCTTCAACTATCTCGACATCAAAAAAGAATTCTGCCATAAATTTCAAACTTGTACCGCTGCACACAAAGTGAATAAAAGAACATTATTTTCTCTGACCAGATCTGTCAGATCAAAAAAATTATCTATGTGTTTTTTTTAGTATCAGAAAAAAGTTTTATTTTTCCCCTAATTGCTCCGCAGTATTCACATTGATAAAGAAGCAAACAACTACGATTGTCAAAAAATACTCTGAATCTTTTTTGAGAGTAAAAAGATCATATCCCAGAATTATCGGAGTATATAAAAACGACACAGAGAAATGTTTTTTTTTTCTTGTAGAATGAAAAAAAAAAACAGATCTAAATTTTGACTTTTAAATTAATTATCCGATTACTCTGACATAAAAAAAACACGTCCACAGTAAAAAAAACGAGTTAGACATTATATCGCGTCAATTTTTTGAATGTATTTATGCATTTTTTCCAGAGGGTAATTGCAAATGTATACCAAAAATTCATATTACAATATGGCGATAGGCGTTTACATCTCCATAGGCTTTGGAATTATACCGCTGTGCAAATCATTAGAAAAGTAGATCTGTGATCTGTCAGATTTTTCTATGTGATTGTTTTTACATTTCTTCTGCAAGTGAATTTTAGCTGGTTGTTGGGGACATTTGAATAGCATAATAATTATAATTGTGTTTTTCAACAAAATACAGCTATATACTGAAATAAATATTAGAAACCGAAAGACAGAATAGGCGCCTGAAGAAATTTAACAAATTCAAATTTATAAGCTGTATTTTATTGCCGAGCGAGTTCGGAATTTGAATGTCAAAACCAGCTAAACAGCAGGTTTTCACAATTCCAAAGAAGGAATTCGACAGTGCAATTGTTGTTGTTCCTCGGCAAATAAAATCCGGCTATAATTATTGAGTGGTGATAAATATAGTATATACATCAGTCATATATTTTCTTACTACAATATAACAATACTGAATATAATATTATTGTAATGATTAATATAATGGTATGGTCTATAATAAAAGAATTTTCCCCATTTAAGATTAAATATCTTTGAATCGTTAACTTTTTCATTTTCTACACAAACGCAAATTATTGCGCAAATTTATTATTATTAGTGGAAACAGCGGGTAAAATTTTAATATTTTATTCTTAGTGGAAACAGCGGGTAATTTCAAGGCGCACTATTAAATGATTTCAAATCATGTATTGTTAGGTTATGCATGACGCTATAGGTATACATATAATATTCAACTTAACATATGTATGTAACGTTATGGGGACAAAGTTAAATCTTCTCCAAATTGTCGAATTTCATGAAAATAAAAAAAGTTCAAACCGATGCACAAATGCCTCTTCCCCTCTGCAATGTAATCTAACAAACTGTATTCGATAGATTATTCCTTTAGGAAGACACAGGTGTAGGTCAATTTAGTGAGACATCTCTGGGAACTGGCCAATCCGCTTGACAGAGAACCTCCAAATTGACGAATTTCATAAAAATAACAAAAGTTCAAACCGATGCACAAATGCCTCTTCCCCTCTGCATTCTAATCTAACAAACTCTATTCGATAGATTATTCCTTTAGGAAAACACAGGTGTGGGTCAATTTAGTGAGACATCTCTGGGAACTGGCCAATCCGCTTGACAGAGAACCTCCAAATTGACAAATTTCATAAAAATAACAAAAGTTCAAACCGATGCACAAATGCCTCTTCCCCTCTGCATTCTAATCTAACGAACTCTATTCGATAGATTATTCCTTTAGGAAGACACAGGTGTGGGTCAATTTAGTGAGACATCTCTGGGAACTGGCCAATCCGCTTGACAGAGAACCTTCAAATTGACGAATTTCATAAAAATAACAAAAGTTCAAACCGATGCACAAATGCCTCTTCCCCTCTGCAATGTAATCTAACAAACTCTATTCGATAGATTATTCCTTTAGGAAGACACAGGTGTGGGTCAATTTAGTGAGACATCTCTAGGAACTGGCCAATCCGCTTGACAGAGAACCTCCAAATTGAAGAATTTCATGAAAATAACAACAGTTCAAACCGATGCACAAATGCCTCTTCCCCTCTGCAATGTAATCTAACAAACTCTATTCGATAGATTATTCCTTTAGGAAGATACAGGTGTGGGTCAATTTAGTGAGACATCTCTGGGAACTGGCCAATCCGCTTGACAAAGAACCTCCAAATTGAAGAATTTCATGAAAATAACAAAAGTTCAAACCGATGCACAAATGCCTCTTCCCCTCTGCAATGTAATCTAGCAAACTCTATTCGATAGATTATTCCTTTAGGAAGACACAGGTGTGGGTCAATTTAGTGAGACATCTCTGGGAACTGGCCAATCCGCTTGACAGAGAACCTCCAAATTGACGAATTTCATAAAAATAACAAAAGTTCAAACCGATGCACAAATGCCTCTTCCCCTCTGCAATGTAATCTAACAAACTCTATTCGATAGATTATTCCTTTAGGAAGAAACAGGTGGGGGTCAATTTAGTGAGACATCTCTGGGAACTGGCCAATCCGCTTGACAGAGAACCTCCAAATTGAAGAATTTCATAAAAATAACAAAAGTTCAAACCGATGCACAAATGCCTCTTCCCCTCTGCATTCTAATCTAACAAACTCTATTCGATAGATTATTCCTTTAGGAAGACACAGGTGTGGGTCTTGGTGAGACATCTCTAGGAACTGGCCAATCTGTTTTACAGTGAACCTCCAAAATAAAATAAAATTCATTAAAATTGCAAATGTTCACATTCATAACAAAAGCTTAATTCTGCCCGTACGGTTATACAACATATTTTTTTTCATAGAGCATTCCTTAAGGAAGACTTGGTTATTAGTTGCATCTATGGAACAAAGCTGTGAGCTGGTTAAATTTTATTACAGTGAACATATATTTAACAAATACAAAATGTTTGCATTCTGTTAAATAGCATTACCCATACATACAAATATTTTGTTATTTGGTTAAAACTTCACATCCGTTATTCTTTAGGTTATATATTACTAAAGAGGCTGTCTTAGGCGTGGCTGCGACCTCTACTAGTTAATTTTTTATATTTTTTATTAACAATATATTTTTCAATCCTAGGGAGGCCCGCTGTCTTAAGCGTGGCTGCGACCTCTACTAGGATGTTCGTAGCTTTAAAATTGGATTAACTCTGACTTTTCAACCGGTTTTCACTTCCTTTTTATACCCTCAAATCCGAACGAACTTTGTACCCAAACCAACGCAGTTTATGGAAATGCACTCATCAGCAATATTTCCCAATATCCATAAATCAATTAATTTATGCTCCAGTTATAGTGCGATGCACTATTAACTGAGTAAGCAATTAAATTATTACCCGACAATATTAGGCTAAACGATTAAGCCGGAAAATTATTACACAATACAAAATGCAATATAAATGTGTCAGCATTACATTCGTCAACGGCTCTGGATATAGTTCATACATCCAGCTGTTGCTATTGACGATGTCCATTCACCCTTGCTCTCTATACCTACAATGCATAAACGTACTTGACTTTGGATTTTGTGTGTATCCGCCGTCGTACAGCATTACGTTCGGTATGGAACAATGGGAATGCTATAGCTGCAGTGCTGTATATACACAGCATAGAACGATCGCATGAATTGCATTGCCATTGCTATTTGTTATAGCTGCAGTGCTGTATGCACATAGCATTGAAGGCATAGCGATCGCATGAATTATGTGTATTGCTATTTAATGTATATTTAAATGCTATTGTATGTAGCGGATATCGGGTGACGAGCTCATAAACATTGTAATTTATGTTCGACATGAAAAGTGAGCGCTGTAGCGTGCTTGGCGTACTTTCGGTATTGTGACGCCGTGGGAAAGAAGAATCGTATTTAGGAGAGTTGATTTCGAGTTGAGTTGATTTTGAGAGGCGACATGTGTTGAAATCCAATTGATGTTAGCGGATTTATTATCTACTTGTATATTATTCACTTTACTTTGTTCACTTCTTTCTGATCAAGTCATTCATGACTTTATATTTTTGTTTAATATTAATTCGAAAAATATTTTACTTACTTACTTTTGCTGTTTCAAGAAATACACACGCTTTATAATAAAATCTCATAGTATCATAATAATATCCTGAATTATTATTTATCTTTTCACTCGAACTATTTACCATTTCAATAGGTTATGGGCCCAGTCGTATAAGTGAATAATAATCTCACCGGGTAAAAGTATTTTGGTATTTGGAAATTCAATTGAAATTCTATCGTCATGGCGGTGGTGTTGAACCAAGATAGCACCAAGTGCACAATCAAGTTGTTGGACGATACGAACTATTTCAATTGGAGCTTTCGTATGGAAACGATTTTAAGGCATAAAGGATTGTGGAAGACAATTAATGAGGACAAACCAGAAGAAGCGGAAAATGCGGTAGCAGCTGCGTTTTGGGATAAAAGCGACCAAGAAGCTTTGACGTACATGCGGTTGTCTGTCGACGATGCACAAATAATGCATATCAGGACCATCGACACGGCAAAAGGTGCGTGGAAAGCATTAAAGGATGTCCATGAGCGTGACACGCCGGGCAATAAAATTCGATTATTGCGTGAAATCGTCGGAAAAATGGCGAACGAAGGAGATGATATTCAACAACACGTCAATTCAATGACAGAAATGTTCCAGAAATTGTTGGCTCTCGGCAAACTCGAACCAGAATTTTTGATGAGCGCGATGCTCATGAATTCGTTTCCGAAAAGTTACGATGGGTTGGTGCTAGCGCTTGAATCAAGGCCTGAGAAGGACATCAACGTAGGTGTCGTAAAGAACATCGTCACTGAAGAATATCGTCGGCGTATGTCTCGAGATGGTGAAATGGGTGCCGGTTCGGCACTGAAAGTGACAACAAACAGATCGAATGCTTTGTCGTCCGCAAAAATTACTTGTTTCTTTTGCAAGAAACCCGGTCATATGAAGGCGGAATGCAGAAAATTTCAGAAATGGAAAAGCGACGGCGGTAGCAGAAATTCGAAACAGGAATCAAATGTGGTGAAACAAAGAGAAATAATCAAAGAATTTTTGTTTCTCGTAGGTAAGCCGAGCGGATGGATTATCGATTCGGGTGCAACATGTCACATCAGCAGTGAACGAAAATTGTTTTCGGAATTGGACGAAACACACACCGAAACAGTCACTGTTGCAAATGGTGAAGAAGTTCAAGTATCGGGTCGAGGCAAGATTCGTCTCAATTTGATCAACAGTACCGGTGAGGTAACATCTGTTCAAATGGTGGACGTTCTGTACATTCCATCGATTGGCACAAATCTCATCTCAGTCAAGAAGCTCGCAGAAAAGGGTTTTCGAGTGAATTTCTCAGGAATGACATGTGAAATTCGTACTCAAGACAACAAACGTCAGGTCGGCGTTGGAAATTTAAATGGTCGGTTGTATGAAATGCAAACCAGCAAACAGCAGGTGAACACAGCCGTGGATGTGCAACGACATTGCATTCACGGCTGGCACCGTATACTGGGACATCGAGATATAGACATCGTGAAGAAGATCCCGTCAATGGAAATTGTTGATGGGATGACACTTGGGACATGTACCTCAGTTTGCGAAGAGCACTGCAAAGCTTGCATCGAAGGAAAAATGACAAGAAAATCTTTTCCGAAACAATCAACATCGATATCGGAAGCAGTGCTTGATCTCATCCACAGTGATCTCTGTGGTCCAATGCAGACGAAAACACCCCGTGGTAAGCGATACATTTTAACTTTTATCGATGACTATTCTAGATACACTACGGTTTATCTGCTGCATGACAAATCAGAAGCTATTGTCAAATTTAAAGAATTTCATCAGTTGATGAAAAATCAATTCGGTCATGGTATCAAGGCATTCCGAAGCGACGGAGGTGGCGAATATGTGGGAAATAAGTTCATAAACTTTTTGAACTCGGAAGGCATCAGGGTTCAGCGTACTACCCCGTATTCACCTCAGCAAAATGGTGTCGCAGAAAGGAAAAACCGTTCATTGCTGGAAATGGCTCGAAGCATGCTGTCGGATGCCCAATTAGAAAAACATTTCTGGGGTGAAGCAGTGGTGACGGCAAATTTTATGCAGAATCGTTTGCCCAATCGTATTTTGAAAAAGACCCCCCACGAATATTGGTACGGACGTAAACCAGTATACACACATTTAAAGCGATTCGGGGCGGCATGTTTCTTGAAGGTACCAGATGAGAAACGACGCAAACTCGACGTCAAGGCAGTCGAAGCAAGGTTCATGGGCCACGATACAGAAGCAAAAGCGTATCGTTGCTACGTACCATCCAAACGAATTGTGGTCATCTCGAGGGATGTGAAATTCGTTGATGATATCACTTTTGCGGAGTCAAAAGAGCAACGGATTGAACAGTCCGAAATTCCATCAGGTAATCATAATAATCATTTTCAATTTAGTCTAGCAAACAAAGCTCAGATTGAAGCCCAGAAGGAGTGTCAGGAGGAGCATCAAGAATTTGGCTCTGAAGCTGATGAGTTCGAAGATGCGCATGATTCAACTGTGGTGGAAGAACCACCAGACATCGGGAATGAAATACGTCGTTCCACAAGAGCAAATTTTGGTGTTGCGCCGGAACGTTTCCAAGACATTTGCATTACACTCAACAGTGAACCAACATCGTACAAAAATGCAATTTCTTCGGCAGAGAAGAATCAATGGATCGTTGCTATGAACGATGAAATGAATTCAATGCATCGAAACAAGACATGGAGTCTCGTTGATTTACCAAGTGGTAAGAATTTGGTAGGCTGCAAGTGGGTTTACAAGTTGAAAACCGATCAAGAAGGAAATGTGAAGAAATTCAAAGCCAGATTGGTAGCCCAAGGTTTTAGTCAAAAATATGGAACAGATTATGATCAAGTTTTCGCACCCGTTGCAAGGCACACAACATTTCGGATGATGCTGGCAGTCGCAGCTGCCCGTGCAATGGTGGTGCATCATTTTGACGCAAAAACGGCATTCTTGAATGGTGATCTTCAGGAGGAGATATACATGAAACAAGCACCTGGTTTTATAAAAGACGGACAGGAAGGAAAGGTATGTAAATTGAAGAAAAGCATCTATGGCTTGAAGCAGTCTGCACGTGTGTGGAACAAAACGCTACATGACGTACTGGTAAGCTCAAAGCTCGTGCAGAGTGAGGCGGACAACTGCCTATACATCTCGGAAGAAATGGAAGATGCAATCTACGTATTGGTATACGTCGATGACATCTTGGTGGCGAGCAACAACCGAACACGCATCAAGTTCCTCCTTGATGTGATCAATAAGCATTTTGCCATTGAGGACCTTGGAGAAGTGCACAATTATCTAGGGATTCGCATCAAGCCGGGGAGAAACGTTTTCGAACTCGATCAGGAAAAGTATATCATAAGCGTTGTAAAGAAGTTCGGTCTGGCTAACGCAAAAGGTCAGGAAACACCACTAAGTTCAACGTATCGTACGGACCCATGCGAGGAAATGCTGTTGACCAACGATCAATATAGAGCAGCGATTGGATGCTTGCTTTATATCGCAACGAATACTCGTCCAGACATTGCAACGGCTGTTGCAATTTTGTCGCAAAAGGTTGCGAACCCAACAACGCGCGACTGGAAGGAAGTCAAACGCACGATTCAGTACCTGAAGCAAACCTCATCAATGCGTTTGTTAATTGGTTGCAACAACGATCGAAGCAGTTTGGTCGGCTATGCTGATGCCGATTGGGCAGAGTGTCGTGAGACACGGAAATCAAATTCTGGTTTCATTTTTCTGTTTGGTGGTGCAATAAGTTGGACATGCAGACGACAAGATTGTGTATCACTGTCTTCATCAGAAGCTGAATACATTGCACTTACGGAAGCGTGCAAAGAGGCAATCTGGCTTCAACGTTTGTTGTCAGATTTTAGGTGGAATGGTGATAAATGTATCCAGATTTTTGAGGACAATCAAAATGTTTTGTCACAAGTGAAACGAGAAGGTTCAACTGCTCGTTCTAAGCATATCGATACGAGAAAACATTTCATCGAAGACTGTGTCAAGAAAGCAGTCATTAAATGCAGTTATTGTCCAACTGAGGAAATGTTGGCTGATCTGTTTACGAAGGGTCTTCCAAAAGAAAAGTTCGTGAAGCTGCGAAGAAGATGTGGGCTCCGCCAAATCAATTGAGGAGGAGTGTTGAAATCCAATTGATGTTAGCGGATTTATTATCTACTTGTATATTATTCACTTTACTTTGTTCACTTCTTTCTGATCAAGTCATTCATGACTTTATATTTTTGTTTAATATTAATTCGAAAAATATTTTACTTACTTACTTTTGCTGTTTCAAGAAATACACACGCTTTATAATAAAATCTCATAGTATCATAATAATATCCTGAATTATTATTTATCTTTTCACTCGAACTATTTACCATTTCAATAACATGTAGTGCGATCACTACACATCTCTCAATGAAGACAGGTGTTTTTCCATCTATTTGGAAAATAACTAATATTCAACCCGTTCCGAAAAAAGGTGATAAATCGGTTGTCGGTTCTATCGAAGGTAATGGTATCTATCGTTAATTTCAGGCTAATGAACTATCTGGATTCGAATGTTCTTTTATCCGATTGCAGTATGGATTTCGTAAAAATCGTTCTTCAGGTGAACTGATGACGTGCATGACTCATTGTTTGGAGCGAAGCATTGAAAACCTAGGTGAATCAAGCATTATTTCCTTAGATATTTCTAAAGCTTTTGATAGAGTATGGCACGATTGTCTTATTAATAAGATTCGTGTTCTGAGCTTACACTCCTCACTAATTGAATGGATTGAGAATTATTTATGGAACCGTAAAATAAAAGTTGTATTAAATGGTATATCTTTAGCTTCACATGGGATCAATGCTGGCGTACCTCAAGGGTCATCCTTGTCGCCAACGCTCTTCTTGATATATATCAACGACCTGTTGTCTTCTACAACCTGTGATATTAATTCTTTTGCTGATGATACAAGATTATCGGCTTCCATTGAGTTTGTCAGTCAAAAAGAATGCAATTCTCGCTTGATTGGTTCGCGTGAATTAATGAATTTGACTATTCTGTCGAATATTCAAGTCGTTCTCGATTGGGGCAGATCTAATAGGGTGGAATTTAACCCAAATAAATTCCAGGCTTGTCTTTTTTCTCAAAAGGTAATTCAACATTACGTTGCACCAGTAATTGCGAGATCAGATTCACTTAAGTTGTTAGGTTTAAAAGTATCAAGTGATCTTTCCTGGAAGGATCATATTTTTGAAATTTCAAAAAGAGCTAGCCAATGTTTAGGCTTCATAGGACGTTGTAACTTCTACTTCACTCCCTCACTCCCTCGCCTTAAAACCGTTCTCATGTAGAACCCAACACTTTAAATCCTCCTTTTTTCCGAGAGTCTCTTCGATGTGGAATCAATTGGTCGAGCCCGTGTTTCCCGAATCGTATAATCTGCAGGCCTTCAAATTAGCCGTTCACAACTTCCTGAAGGATGAAGGTTGAAGGATGAAGTGCTCATAAGCTGTTTTATTAAATATAAAAAAAAATATTATTTACATTATTTTTTAAGATTTGTAATATTTTCTTGGTCTTGGTTTTTTGTAGTTTTCCCTGACCATGATTCATTGATAAAAGTATTTGGACTCGCATCGTTTTAGTTTCGTGTTCGTTTTTTCGTATTGCTTTTTCAATGAATCAGGGAGAATTCTGAGAAAATAAATTGAAACCGGCTACAAACGTGAGGAATGTGATGTATTGTAAATCACATTCCTTCGATTTTTATTCTATTTTGAATTCGAATTTTTTAATAAGGGGCTTAGCCCAACTTATTGCCGTGACGCAAGTCATTCAGGGAGTCCTCCCTTGGCAATGAGTCTCTTTATATAAAAAAAAAAAAAAAATACGCTCGAGCACCAGTCCTTGGAATTCTCCACTCCTGGTTGTTCCCAAAAAATCAGTTAATGGTGAAAAAAGGTGGAGAGTGGTAGTCGACTACAGGCTACTCAATGATATCACTATTGGTTCCGTCTTTCGTCTTTCCCCTCCCAAACATATCGGAAATCCTCCACCAGCTTGGCAAATGCTCATATTTTAGTTCGCTTGATTTAGCTGATGGCTACCATCAGATCGGTATAGAAGAAAACGACCGGCACAAGACGGCATTTAGTACCAGTACAGGCCATTATGAATTTAACCGGATGCCTTTTGGCCTTTAGGGAGCACCATCGACCTTTCAACAATGTGTTGGCTGGGATTAATGGCATCAAATGTCTAGTATATCTCGACGATATCGTCGTGTACGGTTATGACCTTGATGACCACAATAAAAAGCTAATCAATGTTCTCGCAAATTTAACCTCAAATTACAACCAAAAAAGTGCAAATTTCTTAGAAAATAAATAGTTTATCTGGGTCACGTTATAACTACTTCAGGAATAAAAATTGAGGCAGTGCAAAATTTTCCGGCTCCAACCAATCAAAAGCAAATTAAATCATTCTTAGAACTAGCGTCATATTATAGGAAATTTATTAAGAATTTTTCTAGTATAGCATAACCCATTACCGATAGTCTAAAAAAAACTAAAAGCTTTGTATGGAATAGTCATTGCAGTAGCTCTTTCAATAAACTAAAACAGGCTCTCATAACCGCGCCAATCCTTCAATTTCCGGACTTTACCAAGACCTTCACATTGACGGTAGATGCCAGTGACTACGCAATTGGAGCAGTTCTTTCACAAAATGTTAAAACCGGCGACGAAGAACATGATCTTCCAATTGCGTATGCGAGAAGAGTTCTGAATCAAGCAGAGCGGCACTATCCGACGATATAAAAGGAATGTTTGGCCATTATATTTGCTGTAAGAAAATACAGACCATATATCTACGGTCGTACTTTCATCATAGTGACTGACCATCGACCCCTTACATGGCTAAAAAATATTTCAAACCCAGCCTCGATTCTCATTAGGTGGCGATTGAAGTTGGAGTAATATGACGACCAAATAGTTCACAAGTCGGGAATTTTAAATTCGAATGCCGACGCACTGAGCCGTATTCCCCAGCATCAAGCCGCCAATCTCCCATCTCAAGAAATTCACGTCATTACAAGAGCCCAGTATCAAAAGGAGTCTAACAAGTCTAAGTCTCCTCTGTCTAATTTTCCACGCGCCGATAAGGCAAAACAATCCAACATTTTAAGTACTAACGATACGCATAACTCAGAGGCACCCCCTATACGATAAGATGCGAGTGAAGATAAATTACGTGAACCTAATCCTCCCAATGGTAATTCAACTTCTCAACTCATCATATTAGTAACTGATGAAGACATAGAAAAGGTACTACATGAATTTCACTATACTCCTCTATGAGCACATCAAGGTGTCTTACGAACCTATAAACGCTTAAAAGAATTTTACTACTTCCCACATATGATAATCCGAATCCGAAACTTTATCAAAAGGTGTAAATCGTGTAAGGTAAATAAAATCTGTCCTCAGAATAAACTTCCAATGACAATAACGACTACATTGAGTAAACCCTTTGAGAAAATATTCATGGATATAGTCGGCCCAATCACACAATCTCTGTCGAATAATAAGTAAATCCTTACAATTCAGGATGATCTTTCAAAATATTCTATGGCAATAGCATTACCAAATCAAGAAACTCAAACTATAGCAAAAGCATTCGTAGAAAACTTTATTTGTTCGTTCGGGGCACTACTTATAATTCTCACCGATCAAGGTGCAAATTTTATATCAGAATTTTTGAAACGAGTGCGTAGACTTCTCAAGATAGATAAAATCCAAACATCCACATACCATCCGCAAAGCAATGGTGCAATCGAAAGATCGCACCGGACATTAGCTGAATATTTGAGGAATTACACAGATGGAGACCCTTCAAATTGGGATACATGGCTTCCGTTCGCCATGTTCAGCTATAACTCGACCCCTCATGCATCGACTAAATTCATGCCGTTCGAGTTACTTTATGGCGTTAAGCCTAATATACCTTCGTCCTTAAAGGGCAAGCCTGACGTATGTATAATTTTGACGATTACGTCAGCGAGCTAAAAAATAAATTACAAACATCACAAACCTTAGCAAAAAACAATTAATTCATTCAAAAGGAAAAGTCTAAAAAAAATAATACGACCGAAATGCTAATGAACAGTGTTTTAACCTACTTAGTAATTTTAAAAAACGAAAATCGGTCAAAACTTGATCCCATCTGGACTGGACCACATGAGGTAAGTGAAGTCATATCAACTACTAACTCTCGAATATTAATTTCACCCAAGCAAAAAAATAAAATAACAAAAAAAATCGTACATAACAATAGACTCAAAATTTATTCAGCAATTTCTGAAGCATCGACTAAATTCATGCCGTTCGAGTTACTTTATGGCGTTAAGCCTAATATACCTTCGTCCTTAAAGGGCAAGCCTGACGTAATGTATAATTTTGACGATTACGTCAGCGAGCTAAAAAATAAATTACAAACATCACAAACCTTAGCAAAAAACAATTTAATCATTCAAAAGGAAAAGTCAAAAAAATTATACGACCGAAATGCTAATGAACAGTGTTTTAACCTACTTAGTAATTTTAAAAAACGAAAATCGGTCAAAACTTGATCCCATCTGGACTGGACCACATGAGGTAAGTGAAGTCATATCAACTACTAACTCTCGAATATTAATTTCACCCAAGCAAAAAAATAAAATAACAAAAAAAGTCGTACATAACAATAGACTCAAAATTTATTCAGCAATTTCTGAAGCATCGACTAAATTCATGCCGTTCGAGTTACTTTATGGCGTTAAGCCTAATATACCTTCGTCCTTAAAGGGCAAGCCTGACGTAATGTATAATTTTGACGATTACGTCAGCGAGCTAAAAAATAAATTACAAACATCACAAACCTTAGCAAAAAACAATTTAATCATTCAAAAGGAAAAGTCAAAAAAATTATACGACCGAAATGCTAATGAACAGTGTTTTAACCTACTTAGTAATTTTAAAAAACGAAAATCGGTCAAAACTTGATCCCATCTGGACTGGACCACATGAGGTAAGTGAAGTCATATCAACTACTAACTCTCGAATATTAATTTCACCCAAGCAAAAAAATAAAATAACAAAAAAAGTCGTACATAACAATAGACTCAAAATTTATTCAGCAATTTCTGAAGCATCGACTAAATTCATGCCGTTCGAGTTACTTTATGGCGTTAAGCCTAATATACCTTCGTCCTTAAAGGGCAAGCCTGACGTAATGTATAATTTTGACGATTACGTCAGCGAGCTAAAAAATAAATTACAAACATCACAAACCTTAGCAAAAAACAATTTAATCATTCAAAAGGAAAAGTCAAAAAAATTATACGACCGAAATGCTAATGAACAGTGTTTTAACCTACTTAGTACTTTTAAAAAACGAAAATCGGTCAAAACTTGATCCCATCTGGACTGGACCACATGAGGTAAGTGAAGTCATATCAACTACTAACTCTCGAATATTAATTTCACCCAAGCAAAAAAATAAAATAACAAAAAAAGTCGTACATAACAATAGACTCAAAATTTATTCAGCAATTTCTGAAGCATCGACTAAATTCATGCCGTTCGAGTTACTTTATGGCGTTAAGCCTAATATACCTTCGTCCTTAAAGGGCAAGCCTGACGTAATGTATAATTTTGACGATTACGTCAGCGAGCTAAAAAATAAATTACAAACATCACAAACCTTAGCAAAAAACAATTTAATCATTCAAAAGGAAAAGTCAAAAAAATTATACGACCGAAATGCTAATGAACAGTGTTTTAACCTACTTAGTACTTTTAAAAAACGAAAATCGGTCAAAACTTGATCCCATCTGGACTGGACCACATGAGGTAAGTGAAGTCATATCAACTACTAACTCTCGAATATTAATTTCACCCAAGCAAAAAAATAAAATAACAAAAAAAGTCGTACATAACAATAGATTCAAAATTTATTCAGCAATTTCTGAAGACGAAAACCTAAAGTAGCTTTAAATCTTACTATAAAGTAAGACTGTAAATAAACGAAAAGAAGATTCAAGATTATTCTAACTTTCATCTAAGACAAAAAAATGGAATATATTATTACCCTCTAGGAATAATAATCAGATTGAAAATTTTAATTGAATTAAATAAATTTAAATATTAACTGAAATTTTTTATGCTATTTTGATTTATTTTTTCTTAATTTTTATCATAATTTTAGTTCAACTAATTAATTTATAATCTTCATATATGATAATTTAAGCAATCATATTCAATATTGAATAATTATTTCAGATTCAATACTTCAATACTTACATAAAACTACAAATCATTGTTATTTAACATTATTGTCAAATTTAATGTTAGTCTATTATTACCTCAATGACTTTTAGTAATTGAATGTAAAGGCTCACAAGGACGCTATGAATTCAAAGTGGATGGGGGTATGTTGAATACTTCACACTATTCTCCTTTGAGTTCATAGCGCCCCTGGTACCTAATAAAATAACTACATACAAATGGTAGATGAATGTAAAATGGCGAGGCCGGCAACCGAATTTCCGGCATATATACAATTCAATTCTTTTCGATCAGTGACATGCTTAACATGTGTCCAAGAAATTATATATTGTGTAATATTAAAATAAATAAAATAAAATGTATAGAAATTATCTACAAAAAATCTTTATTAAATAAAATATATGTGTAGAAACTATCTACAAAAAATCTTTTAATTATTGTGGATTGGTCGTTCTCGCGTCGGAGCTCCACGAAGGTTTTACACCACAGTAGTACCAAAAAAGAGAGATCCTGTTACCAATCTGCAAAAATTCCGAATGGTTATAGATTACAGAAACGTAAATGAGAGAATAGAGGACGATAAATTCCCGTTAACCAATATTAGTGACATTTACGACATGGTAGGAGGAGCAGTATATTTTTCATGTATTGATTTAAGTTAAGGATACTACTAAATAGAACTGGAACCTATGGACCTATGGCAGCTTTTTCAAGGGAGGACGGTCACTATCAGCTAAAACGACTACCAATGGGACTAAAAATCTCACCAAGCAAATTCTCAAGGATGACGTCAATAGCGATGGCCGGACTTACGTACTCACGCTGTTTTGTTTACCTTGATGACTTAATAGTGTTTGGTAAGAACCTCAAAGATCATAACAAAAATTTGATAGACGTGTTCAAACGACTTAGGGAAGTAAACCTAAAAATTTATCCAGGAAAGTGAGCCTTCTTACGAAAAGAAGTATTGTATCTAGGGCACATTATTTCCGAAAAGGGAATTCACCCAGATCCGAAAAAACAACAGCAATGAGCAATTATCCTTCCCCAACAAATGCAGACGATGTAAGAAGATTCGTAGCATTTGCTAATTACTACCGTAAATTTATTTCAAACTTTACCACAATAGCCATCCCACTCAACAAATTACTTAGGAAAAACGTAGAATTCAATTTTAACCAAAACTGCTAAAAGTCTTAAAACAATCTTAACTAGTCCCCAAATTCTTCAATTCCCGAATTTCCACAAAGAATTCATTTTACGGACAGACGCCTCAGGTTTTGCACTAGGGGCTGTATTGTCAAATTTCGATGACAAACCCATTACTTTTGCGAGTAAGACTCTGAATAGTGCCGAGAAGAATTATACCACTATCGAAAAAGAGTTACTGGCAATAGTATGGACGATAAAACACTACCGACCATATTTGTTTGGACGAAAATTCAAAATTATAACAGAACACCTTTTACCTTTTTTCCCTTAAAGAACCATCAAGTAGATTAACAACATTCAGACTGTTACTAGAAGAATATAACTTTCACATTGAATATACACACGGAAAAGATAATTGCACAGCTGACGCTTTAAGTCGCATTAAATGGGATTCTGAGCAACTTAAAGAACTACACGTATGTGTCATAAAAAGGTCTAAAACACAAGCGGAGAAATCAATACAGAAAAATCTAACGGACAAACAGGAAACAGAAGCAGAAGAAAATAATCGTATAATTACTGAGCTACTCAAGCCACCAGAGCATGGAAATAAAATAACTGAGCTAAAAATATGTAACAGTTTCGATGACGAGGAATATCAAATCAAAGATATGGATATAATCCCAGAACCCAACAAAGTTTTGGCATACGTCCCACTGAAGAATTGTATACTCGTTAGAAGGACAAGGATAGCACTACAGCCCGATCAACATCATTTTGCGATTTGTTGTCGAGGGACGTGCATCGCATCTGCGGACCATTATCAATTAATAAATTATACATTACAAAAGAAGAAATTAAAAAATATAGGTACGTACTGACTTTACAAGACGAACTGACCAAATTCACGAAGGCTATTTTAATTCGAAATAAGGAAGCTGGTACAGTAGCTTAAGGTCTAGTAGAATGTTTCATCCTTAGATATGGAGTTCCAAAAACTGTAGCCTCTGATCAAGGAACAGAATTTATAAAAAAAAAATTTCAAGGATATGTGCAAATTACTAAAAATAGAACAATTGCAATCTACAGCCTACCATCACGAAAGTATAGGAGCGTTAGAAAATTCCCATAAGGTTCTCGGAGCATACCTCAGAAGCTATGTATCCGATAAGCATACCGACTGGTGTACTTGGTTACCGTATTACGTATTTTGTACATACAGAAACAGGGTATACACCATTTGAATTAGTATTCGGTCGACGATGTACATTACCTTCAAACTTAACAAGACATGTAGAACCAAGATACAACTACGAAGATTACGTAATTGACTTAAGAGAAAAGTTACAATTCGCTCATAGACATACGAGAGAGACACTTCTAGACAAAAAAAAAACGATAGGAAAACTGATTACGACAGGAAGGCTAGAATAAAACAAACTAGTTTTGAAGTAGGTAGTTTAGTTTTGTTGAGAAACGAAAATAGAAGAAAACTGGATCCTATTTACACCGGGCCATATGAAGTGTTATATGAAGAAGGAGTAAACTGCGTAATCAAATACGAGGGCAAGAAAACGAAGGTCCATAAAAACCGATTGAAGAAATTTTATGTGTTTATATTAAAACAATTTTTATTCAGTTTAGACTAAAGTGTTATTTTTTCTTGTCTCAAAAAAAACAAAAAAAAAAAGGAAGGAGATAGATGCAGATTAGAAGAAACCGGTTTAGAATAAGTATTAGAATTAGTAATAGAATAATAGAATTTTAACAATTTAAGTACTAGGATATATCCAGAAAAATTAATAAAATAGATAACGTAAAATAAAATAAAGATCAAATTACTTTAAAATGCCCTAGTAATTAAGAAGTTTTATTAATACCAAGCAAAACCATTTATTAATACCATTATTAAAAAAAAAATTTTTTTTGTCACTTCTAATAAAAATAATGTAAGTTAATTGTTTGTAGTAAACATTAAATAATTTGAATTTATTTAAAATTAGGACATTGGCAAATCAAAGTAAAACTCTTACAACAAAATTATAACTACCCATAGAAAATAAAATAATTATTCATAGTTAATAAAAACTAATAATTATTCAAAGCAAACATAACATTTTGAAATAACATAACATTTTGAAATAACAAAAAATGTGTCAAAACATTAAAAAACTACATTGTAAAATATTTTTGAGATCCCTAATTGGATAAGTGGCGCGGAAAAGAAAAAATCAAGATGTCATGATTTCTCCTTTTTCCACCAGGAAGGGTCGTGTGAGGGATAGCACCAGCGACCACATGAATAACATGCCTAAAACATACAACGCTTTCGACCCTACATCGACTCTAGTGCCTCACAAAGTGTAAAGCAAACAAAAATAACCCATACGTATTCTTTAATAGCACACTCGGTGCATGAGAACAAAACATATAAAACAACATATGACCAGCGGTCGTTCGCCTTTGAAAATAAATATGCAATCCAATCCAATCCAAGCAAACGAGCGCTGGCCGCTTAGAACGTTAATTACCCTTTTCATGCATTGCGCTGAGTAAGCGGCGAATGGAAATGGTAAAGAAATAATGAGGTCGTTCGCTTGTGGAAATAAATATGTCAACGCAGCAGCACAGGCGAACGAACCCAAAAATACTTGACGCGGTCGGTCATATGCTACATACTTACACACATTATGCTGATCGAGCAATCGATGAATAGGCATGCAAGAACAATCATATATTTTTGTATAAAAGAAGGAATACTGTCTTAATAAAATCACTCTTAATCTTACAGTAAGCCCGACGACTATTCCTCTTATTTTCGGTATCTGACGCCCTACGCAGCCCCGGCTTTTAGGTATTCGTTAACCAGGCAATTCGCCGGACGAGTCAGCTATCGACTTAGTATCTAGTATCTTAATGTTCTTTTATGCCTGAAACACAAACACGCTTCAGCTTCGGCTTCGCCTGACTTTTACGAGTTCAGCCATACGATTTCAATGCTTCCTATCACAATGTCGCTTCGGCTTCAACGTTTCGTTTGGCAATCGTAAAGAAAAACGTAATGCTGCGTAACGAAGATACAAACGGAAGCTCTAGTTCAAAAGTGCTGAACATTTGCTCTGCCTGACAGTTATAAGCAGATAGCTGTGGCAGAACTCTCATTTGAGAAATGCCATATAGAGAAAAGTTATTCAAAGCAAATGTAAAGCGGCTGCCTCATAACGCAGCGAAGACGAAGCTGAAGCGTGTTTGTGTTTCAGGCATTAAGTTCTTACAGCAAAGTTGTTCATAAAATAAAACAACTTTACAGTCGATTGGAGTCCCGTATACCACAAACAATCTTATCGCGAAGCATGCGTTCTAGGCTACCGAAGAAATTAAAAACGTTGCGTTCATAATAAATAATTAATATTATTCGCGAAATTAGTTCCAAATAATTTATAATATTATTGTCTGTGCATTAAAGTGCACATTACTGTAAAATGGCATCACCTATAATCAGAACAATGCAACCGTTCGATGTAAAGACACCACAAAGCTGGGGAACATATTTTCGGCGATTTGACATGTTTTTCGCAACTAACACCATTACAGAGACGTTACAAAACTATTTAATGTGTATGTATTTGCTGCGTAACTGTAGCACCGAGACACGATCAACGATGACTACTGTTTAAGTACAATACAGTACTGTTTAAGTACAGGGGCTCAGTACATAGCAATCGCCATGTGATAATTGGATATTTTTGGAATTCTTTAATAATTGTATGTTTATCGTGCTGCGTTGAGTAGTACTAGTGGATAACCAATTTATACGTTCGATGTAATATTGATTATGGAATAATACCCATATACTTTTGAGAATCCACTCGTTTATGGCTATTACGCCTCCAGCTCATGCCTTTGGCAGTTGCTTGCACCCAAGGTGAGTTTTAAATAGTAGATTCATTGTTTACGGGTCTCAAGTCAAATAAAACCTCTGTTGTTTCTTCTGACTTCTAAAACCAAGTCCGTTTTATTCAAGTATTGTGTCACTATTTAAGACTCAAATACATATGGATAATATGAATATTATACAAAAATCTACGAATATATACAAGTCTATATCGATTCCTGACCCCATATTTTATATTGAGCTTATTCAGCATTATTGCATTCCAGTGGGGTAATAGACCGAATACTTTAGGTGCTTTGGGTCGTTTGCCTATGTTGTTGATTTGTTGTTTATCTCCATAGGCAACCGACCTCATTTTTTTATTCAAAATTTTATGATATTTTTTATTCAAAATTTTATGATATGCGTAATACATGGTGAGGGAAAATTACCGAATGCTTTTAAAGGTCAGCGCTCGCTTGCCTATGATGCTTAGTGGAAACATTCATTGTCACGAGTAAACGACCGCTGATCGTACTCTCATTACGTTATTATGTCGTGCATGTTATTGCCCTCCATCACAAAACGTGTCAACAGAGCAATAGGATTCTTTTGTCTTTTCTACACTCGTTGAGTGCTGTGTGTTAATATTTTAATAATTTCTATGCAAAAGGCAATATGAAGAATGCGCTTAATGTGGAACAGTCAAGAATCCAATTAGACTTGTATGTCGCTAATTGCTTGGAGTCAATTAGTTACATGGTCGCTGGGACTACTTGAGTAATAATTTCTATTGGTTTGATTACAATTTGGTTTTTTGTTGCACAATGTATTGATATTAATTTCTTCCATCATTTGGATATATGGTGTATGTGTATTCTTACTTTTTGGTATGGCTATACTTAAAGAAATTATGTAATGACGCATGCATTGACGTAGCGCACGCTTTGTATGGGTATGTGTGTATAAGTTTTTATTTAACAATTTATATACGGGACGTTTTTAATGATCGAACGCAAGAGTTTGTAATCTGTGTCGTTTGTGTTCCATTATCGTGACGAAGACGATATTTAATATTTAAGGCACGAAGCAATTGGACATTTCGAAAAAGGGGCACATAGAAATATTATTATAGACCATAAACTGCAAAAACAAATATTGATTTACTTTACTTATCGTTCGCTTTCACATTAAAAGTAAAATTAAGAAAAATATTATCAAAATTAAATGTTATATACAAACTAACAATAAATCATAACATCACTTGCGACGACTGATTACACGCCCTTTACGCCTTACAGTGAACGCTAACGTCCCAACTTACAATGGAAATTGTTATTAGTAAGACGTAAATTTAATATTTATTTTTTCAATAGAAAAAGATTCCACGTGTTTTGTTCTGTTTTTGTGCACAAATCCAATATTACATTTGCACCTTCTTGCTTTGTTGATGCCTTTAAACAAGTACCAGTCGCCATGTTATAAATTGGACCATTTCCCTATAAATAAAAATATAAAAATATTTTTAGAAATATAATTCAAATGCATAAACAAAAGCTGGTTAAAAATACAAAATTTTTAAAACGTTTTTATTAACTCGCTTTTCTTTTCTGTTCGGTGCAAATTTCGTACATGATTTTAAATTAAGTTTCTGATGAGCTAGAGACTTGAAACTTTAAACATAGCTCAGAACTGGATTACAATGCAAAAAAATCACACACAGGACTAAAAAGATATGAACAGGTCTGAAAACTTTTATACTTATTTATTTGAAAAACGTTTTAAATTAAAAATGTATTTTTAAATAAAATAATTAATTTGTTATTTGTTTAATACTAAGTTTTTCTAATTAAAATTTTAGAAATGGAGTAAAAATACCTGATGATAAAGTAAATTAATGTGCCACTGTGCCAATTGCACAAAACGGATACCTTTAAAATACGGGCAGAATTTTAAAAAAGTGAAAAGACTCTGAAAAGACAAGAGACCCTTAAATTTCTATCCAGAGTGTTAACCGCTGAGTCATGGAACACACAAAATTATTATCAACTATTTGCAATGTTCCACCTTCCACGTCTGACTACAGCACAGTATTGCCATCCGGACTGCATATGTACATTTCAAGGCAATCATTGGAACAGAATGATAATCATCAAGACGATTACAAACATTTACATTTACTGACAATGCGCTGTTTATTTTTTGTTTTTTTTATTTAATTTTTATGTATGTACATTTACCTTAAAGTAAAGTGTATATCTAGTTTTTAAAGCTGCAGTTTATGTTGTTATAAAATAATTTCCGAGTTTAAACTTTTTTATTATATTCATTTAGTAATGTAGAAATTATTTAAGTCAAAGCGAGCTGAGCAGAGAACCAACCCACTATTGCACATGATTGTTTCGTTCTGCCCATGCCTCATAGTATGTAACTTGAATTTTATTCACCTTTAGTAATGTAGAAATTTTTAAGGAGAAGTCAAAGCGAGCTGAGCAGAAAACCAACCAACAGAGAGTATGCTATCACTAATACCGCACACGTTTGTTTCGTTTTGCTCATGATATGTAGCTTGAATGTTGTTGAGACATTGTTGAATAGTTTTAATATTATACAATGATTCAAACATAATGTAACACAATGTATGAATAAATACAAACATAAAACCGGCTGTTCTTTTATGTATTCTGTATATTACTTACTCTGAATAAAACCTCTGAACCAAGAACACTGTCTTTTTTAACACGTTATGGTCCCATCCATGATTATTATTACGGAACCCAAAATCAGCCTCGGATACACTGATGAATGACGACGACCACGGCAACGAAAACGGATAAACGATTCAAGAATTTTCTCATGGAACGTAAGCTCACTGTATAGAGCTCGAGCCCCAAAGCAGCTGGTCGATACCCTGTCTAAATATAAGGCTGATATAACAACAATACAGGAGATGCGGTGGACGGGGATGGTGTCTGCAAAAATCAGAATATGACATTTATTACAGCTTTGCTCATTAAGCAACGCATGCTTTTGCGTATTGTGTGCAGAGTTAGCCGCAGAACTCATAGCTTTGAGTTATTCAGGAAAGCATTTATATTTTTTTAAAGTATTTGGTGTGGGCGTAAAAATATCCACAAAGCCACCTAGGTATCTCCTGATGGAGCTACTCGCAACCAGATAGACCACGTGTTGATAGACCACCGCCACAACCCGAACCTGATGACGGTACGAACGTACCGAGGTGCTAACGTCGACTCGGACCACTATCTTGTTGGTATGGTTCTCCGAGCGCGGATTGTATCATCACCAAAGACTTTATCCGCCAATCAGATTCGAGTCAACACGGCTGCCCGTCGCAACGAACAGACCAGAAACAGCTACGGTCAAGCGATAGGACTCGCCCTAAATGCAGGGAGAGAAAGTTGAGACACTTTTGGCGGAAGGCCAGGACCGTACCCTGGTTACAGAGCCAAATATGATGGTGATGATAGGCCCAGCCACCATTAAATAAGAAAAAGTTGATTTTTTAGTAATCCATATCCAACCCAAAAGGAAAAGAAATAAATAGTTTTCGCTATTTAATAATTAAAGTGAAAAGTTTATTTTGATAAATAAAGTCACTAAGTCAGTTTGAAAAAAAAAAATGGATGGAGATTATGTGAAAATTGAGAAGTTAGAAAATGGTGATGTGTGGATAGCGTGGAAATTCCAAATAAAAATTTTGGTTAATAATGTTTTTTTGTTGGAAGTTGTGACTGGTGAATATGTGAAACCTTCGGATGAAGTTAAATTAAAATGATGGGAGAAACTTAATACCAAAGCACTCAAATGTGGATAAAGTTGGAAAGTAAATAAATAAATAAAAATGTAAATCAAGCATTAATTTGCTACAGCAAAAGTTTTACAGTTTTGAAATCGGCCAGCTTGACAGTATGACCACGGATAATTCGAAAGAATTGTACAATAGCTAAAAGACTTAGGGGAAATAGTTTCAAGTTCCATGATAATAACAAACATTTTAATGACTTTGCCAGCAACTTACAGTCATTTTTACAGTGCTTGGGAGTTAGTGCCGGAAAACAAGCAAACGTTGGAATATTTGACGCAGAGGTTAATGATGGAGAATGGAGATGCACAGCAAAGATGAATTAAGTGAGGCATTCGTAAAGAAGAAATTTCGACATAATAAAGCCAAACAAAATAAATTTGAGATGAAACGTAATTGTTTTGTATGCAAAGAAAGTGGGCATGGAAAAGGAATTTTCCACGGAGGCAGCAACATAATTTTTTAAAAAGGTTGATTAAAATTAGAGACGCTTTTGTCAGTGAAGCAAGAATAATTAAATTTGCGAGGGCGTCATATACTTGGTTCTTAGACAGAGCTGCAAGTTATCATATGTCATTTCAAAGAGACTGGTTTATTAATTATAAACAGTTTGATAAACCATCAAAGGTAAGAGTGGGAAATGGTGAAATCATATTGACTCATGGTCGTGGTGATATAAATATATTGCCTTTCGATGGAAATCAATGGAACAGAAGCACTTGTCAAACTTGTTTGAACCAAAAATTAAATTAAATTTATTTTCAGCAAGTTGTACACGCTGGATAAGGGTCTGAAGCTAATATCAGACAGTAAAGAATGCAAATTGATGAAAAGTAAAATTGTAGTAGCAGTTGGAGAAAGATATGGCCAAATTTTTAAGCAAATTTTCATTGTGACCAAAGAAGGTTTTGTCAATGCAACAGTTCAAATGCAAGATTTGAGAGTATTGCATGACCGTTTGGGCACCAAAACGTAGGTCACGTAGGACCTAAGGTCTAACTTCCCAACCAAAACAGTCCAGCTCGCTAACGAACGTGACCTAATTCGCAGCATCAACCCCGCGAACACTAGAATTGACCTACTAAATCACGAGATTGATCCCCTAGTCAATCAATCACACCAATCTTCAATCTTGTGACGGGGGCTCAAAGAAGCTTTGATCCACCATTAACGAGCTCTCCAACACCACCAGACGTAGAGACCTAACAGCCATTTCCTTCAACAACACACAACAAGACTGCCCCAGGAAGTGTTCCTCAATGTTCTGTCGCCAGTTTATAGAACACCCAACGCACTGTAAGAAGAGCAAGCGTGCTACTTTCAGGAAATTGCACAGCCTTGGCCACGACAACACCACACGAATTCTACTTCCCTCCGAAGTCGAATAAGTCATACACAGTGCAAAAACCTCCAAAGCCATTAGACCGGATGGAATCGCAACGATTATGCTCAAACATCTAGGCTCAACAGGTATCACATACCTCACACAAATTTTCAACCTTTCACTTCGAACATTGGACATAGCTGACCCTTGTAAGGTGGGTAGAATTATTCCCCTACTCAAGACCGGTAAACAGCGCAGCACAACCACAGCCCTTTCGGAGATCTCAACACTCATCTCACAAGCCCTTAACCAACAACGTCCCTGTGACCGCACTGTACTTGTTGCACTGGACCTATCTAAGGCATTCGTCACCGTTGACCTAGGCATCTTACTACAAGATATCCTAGAGTCACAGCTCTATAACACCACGAAACGATGGCTTGCCAACTACCTTAATGGCAGGAAATCTTACGTCGAATTCCGGAACAACAAATCGCCATTCAGGAAACTTAAGCATGGTATACCCCAAGGAGGGGTCCTCTCACCGACCCTCTTTATTCACTACATGGCGAAACACCCCGCACCACCTCCCGGAGTCAAATTGATATCGTACGCCGACGACTGCACCATTCTTGTCTCGGGCAAGGATATCCCAAAGTTCAGAAATAAAGTTCTAAAATCCTTAGCCGGCAGTACATGGGGTAAGGACAAAAAAAACCTACGTACCACATATCAACTATGCGGCAAACATGTGGACCCCTCGCCTCTGCCACACACAATGGCAGAAGCTTCAAACATGTCAGAATGCTGCTCTATGCATCATCACTATTTGCCATCGCATGTCACATGAGGACCATTTCCACCAAGAAACCCTTATAATAAAAGTGAAAAAGCACAATGAGCTTCTCGCCAAACAACTCCTACAGGAATGCACAAACCCGATCACCCGAACCGTGACCGGCTCACCCTAAACACACCACCCAGGCATATCCGATCCGTTTTTCGTATGTCCCGCGAAGAGATAAACCAATTTATCGCACATACACCTCTAGATCCAGCAAACTATAAAGCAGCATCAAGCTTCAGTCAGAACCGCACTAGATGGTCGCCAAAATAATATCGTTCTGGGCGGTCGCCCCCCTCCGATACATCAAAGCGTAGAAAACCTTCCCAGACAAACCAGACCAACACTGGCCTATCTGAGATCAGGATGGAGCTCTTATCCGAGTAGCTACATACACCGTTTACGTGACAGCATCATCGATCAATGCCCGGACTTTGGTGCGTCACCACATAACACTGCTCATCTTTTCAGCTGCCCGTCCCATCCGACGTTACTCACACCGCTATCCCTATGGACAGAACCTGTCGAAGCTGCCGCATTTATGGGCCTGGACTGTTCCGAGAGCTGCACAAACATTACAACCCAACGTTTTTTGGGACTGGAGATTAATCAACATGAAAGTGGCATTCATGTGAACCAAACAATGTATACACAAAAATTTCTACAACGTTTTAACATGGCCGAATGCAATGCTGTGTGTACACCTGGTGAAACGAGTATGTATGCAGAAAGGGCGAATTCATTGGCACCATCATTAAAATTTCCATATCGAGAGGCAGTTGGTAGCCTCATGAACTTATCTATAGCTACCCGACCTAACATTGCATTTGCAGTAAGCAACGCTAGCCGCTATTTAGATAAACCAACGCAAGCTCACGTTAATTGCGTCAAAGCTAGCATTAAAAGGTACAGTCTTCTACTCTAAAACAACGTGGAGCTGTTTCTGCCACTTAGAAGAACTGGCCAAAAACAACAAAATCACACTTATGTGGTCTCCCGAAACGAGGCAGCAGACCTTTTGCGCAAGAGAAGGCGCAGAAGGAAACTTCACTGGCCCAGAATCCAGCATTGCCTATTTCAAATCAACAGAAAAATTAAAGAGTGGGAAAACGCTACTATCGAAGCGGAATGGAATTTTTCGTCTGGAATGAGACAAGTCAAGAAGCTTCTAAAATATAACATTAGTCATATGGACAGGGCCATCAAACTGGACCGCCATACACTAAGAACACTAGTCTGGTATTTGACAGGACATGGCCCATTCCATGACCAACTTTTGAAAATGGGCAAATCCCAATCGGACCGCGGCCGATTCTGCAACGAGGCAAAGGAAACGTCAGAGCATATACTCTTCGTCGCCCTCACCCAGAAAAGAATACATCACAAGGCTTATACAGTTCCCTGGCCGAACGCCAGACCAATCGCATTGTCAGATGTGGTGGCATTCACGAAGGAACTGAACAATCACATAATGTGGTAAAACATTAGGGACGCACAATAGACCTAAAGGTCGCAGTGCTCAAGGCTCTTTAGCCCCACATAATATAATAATAAATAATAATAATTGCGTCAAACGAATTCTAAAGTATCTTAGGCGAACATCAAATTTTGGTATTATGTTTAATAAAGAAAATAAACTAATTTTGAAATGTTTTAGTGATGTGGATTTTGCTGATGATACAACAACAAGAAAATCAACTACTGGTTTTCTGTTCATGTTTGGTGATGAAATAGTTTCATGGTGTAGTTTCAATAGTAAATGTGTTTCGGTGTCTACTACCGAAGCGGAATACATTTCTGTCTCTGAAGCTGTTAAAGAATTGGTATGGTTAAAGCAGCTCATTCATGAACTAGGGGCAATCCTACAAGAAACTCCTGTACTTTCGATTCATTTCATAAGGGAGAAGTTCGATGAAAGTGAGTTTTATCTTGAACATCTGGCTACTAATGATCAAGTTAGCGACATATTAACTAAACCATTGGTAAAATTAAAGTTTAAAAAAGTTTAAAGGTTTAGAAGTTCATTGAATATTATTCCAAATTAAAATTGTTTTCATTGCTTTATGAATCATTGAAAAAAATAAAAAGTGAAAGTGTTGAATAGTTTTAATATTATACAACTAGTTTAATGCCCGTCGTGCCTAGGCACGAACATTTTAACACTTTAATTATACACATGATTTGTTTATGCAAATGCCTACTGATAGCAAAGTTTTGTTAATTTGTTCTTTAAAATTTTCAATCTAATCTTCAATAATTAGTTATGATCGACTTCAACTTGATCTTTTTCATCAATATTTGCTATATTAGAAAAAGCTAAAAAAAATCAACAAAATGTACCGCAACAAATTAACAATTCAATTTTCAAATGATTTTCATGTTTTGCAATTCAAGTTGCAATTCATTTTTGTTGAATTGCTATTTGTTAACTTGCTGTTATAGTAACCTTTTTTTACTCTCTTTAAATTTATGTAACACAATGTATGTATAAATATAAACATAAAACCGGTGATTCTTTTATGTATTTTGTATATTACTCACTCTGAATAAAACCAAGACCATTGTTTTTTTTAACAGGCATTTAGTAATGTAGAAATCTTAGGAATACAGCCGTTTTTGTTATTTTTTCACAGAATTAGCATGCGTACAGTAGAGAAGGTTTTATTCTGCCCATGACAAATCCAACTTTGTATAAACTATACGAAGCAGAAGATAACAGTAGCAATAGAGTTGCGCGAAACAGTTCCAATGGTGGAACGAACACGGAACGTTTCTTTTTTTTATGGAACTAGTTCCCGGAAACATGTCCGCGAAACTATATAGTTCCATGGACATTAACGTGGTAAGAAAGTTTTGATAGGGATAGGTTGAGGGTTGAGCAGTTGAGCTTAGGGCTTGTAAATGTGTAAATAAATAGGTAGATAGATACTAATCAAGTTAGTAATAATAATAATAGGCTTTGAATAACTGAAAAAACAATAACAAAAAATTTATATATTTCATTAACAAAACAGAACAGAATACAAGTTTTCTTCAGATTAAGAAAATAACAAAAAATAAAAACCATAAAGTTAACAAAAGTAAATTCAGTTCCTCTTTTCATTTATATTCATATTAATTAAATATTTTAATGTCCTTATTAGATTGAAAAATTTATATGTTGCTACTCTTTTACTACTGAAACACAATGTGTAGCAGTAGCTCTAGTACGAGTTAAAATATAACCAACTATTACTACTGCTACTGCTACAGCAACCCATTGTGCTCGATGTATGGAGTTTGCATGAGTTTTAAATTTCTACTCGTTCTATTGCTACAGTGCTTCTACACAGCATTGTGTTCGATTCCATTATAGCGTTTATTTCACCATGTTCATTGTAGTTTCCGTCCAAAAAAAGAAAGACATATGTTTCTTTTCTTTCGTTTCATTCGTTTACGACGTTGATACGTTCTGTGCACTCGAAACTATATGGATATGCTATGGTTCAGTTTTCGGAAAGATAGGAAACGTTTCCGACAGAGGACATAGTTCCAGGAACTATATAGGTCCGGAACGACCCAACTCTAAGTAGCAAATATCAAATCTCGCTTGAAGCTTGTAAGTGGCACATAAGTGCCTCTTTTTCGTAAAACATACCAATTACAGTAGCATTGATTTTTTTCTTTTTAATCACCACTGCATCGTTTTTCGTGCAAGTTAGTTTTCAGACATTCAGACAGACAGGCATCATAGTTTTTTAATTCATTAAAAGTACAGTCGATTTAAAATAATTTGTAGAGAAGTTAAGAGAAGCATTCGAAATGGTTATCGTTTTAATTGGCTCTCTTCATATTATGTAGTTGGCCGCCGTAAAGTTATTGCATAAAATTATTAGTAATGTAGAAATGATTTAATAAAATCTTCTTCTATGCCGAGTGTTTCCGATTGGTAATATATAAATTTTAAAGTACGTTTGTTTTTTATTCAAATCTACACCACATCCGGACGCCAAGTAATTAGAATTACTATGCAGGTGCAGAGAATTTAAAAACGCATTGCACATTCAATGGGCACTTACAAATGAAGAAATGATTAAAGAAATTTTTCTTCTGTACAAAATACTAAAAAGAGGGCAGTCCTACGACTAGCACCGAAGCTCATCACATACATCATCATCACATCACGTACAATAAAATAAATAATTTATAAGCGAACAAAGACTATACTACTATTATCACTACTGCACATGCTATGAGCTTGATTTTATGTTAATTGAGTTTTAGTATTGTAGAATAATGACCAATGATAATCAATGCAATGATGATTTTATTAACACTTATTAATGTAGAAATGATTAAAGAAATTTTGATTATATACTTAATAAATGTCCTTCTATAAAGAGGACAGTCCTACGGCTGGCACCGCAACTCATCACATCACATAGAATAGTAAATAATTTATTAGCAGATTTAAATGTTCGTAACATGTTATTGTGAGGTTGGTGCATATTGCATATCACTGCCCAAATACAGAAATGGAGCTGTGGTTTTCAATTCATAAAAAATTTAAATAGCTTTAAATCAAATATGACGAGAAAAGAAGCGAGCAGCACTAACATATGCATCGACTAACAATGGTATCGTACGAGCATCGAAGAATGTCGGTTTGAAACATGCAGGCCAATTATTCGTCACTAAATTTCTTATTCATGGTTCTCTTATTTCTGTAATTGATCGAAAAGTTATTTACTCTAGTTAATGTACACATGAACAAAGATAAGACAATTCAAAGGAAAAGGAAATAGTAGGAAGGTAGCTTGCAAGTTGTCATTATTCTATGCATCTTTTTTTGTAACTTATAGTAGTACTGTTTTTCTGTATCACGACAGCACTGTATTATTTTATGCAAAGTTAATAGAACGAGCAGAGCACCGATTAAAAACAACATAAAACATAACATAAAAAACAGAGACTATACTATCAATACTACTGCACATGCTTGAATAATGAACAGTGAAAATCATCGCAATAATGATTTTATTAACACTTAGCAATGTAGTAATGATTAAAGAAAATTTTCTTCTATACTAAATACTAAAAAGAGGACAGTCCTACGATTGGCACCGTAACTCATCTCATACATCATCATCACATCACATACAATGGAATAAATAATTTATAAGCGGATTTAAATGTTCATAACATGTTCATAACATGTTATTGTGAGGCGAGTGCATATTGCTGTTAAGTGCCCAAACTCAGTAATGCAGTTAGTAGTACGAGAAGAAAGAGCTGTTAAAAAGAACAACCCATAAAAATTAAAATTGTTAATATAAATTCCCCAATAAATGCTGAAAAATAAAAACACATGTAAAGCACTGTAACCCAACAACAAAACAACCCCAATCGTAAAGCATGTTTAGTTCGTTGCTTCGAATAGTATTTTACTTTCCATGAATAATTCGATGCTTCGAATGGTATTTTATTTTCCGAATTTCCTGTAAACGCTTAAAATGAAATAACACGTTTTTCCTTTTTCTTTGACTCTCTCTTTTATTTCTTAATAACTTTTCTTTTCACTGTCCAGTAGCCAATACAATATGATAGCGGAAATTTTATTCATACACTACTTTTACAAACTTTGTTTGATATCAACACGACATCTGGTTTTTGAACGTTTGACTACATAAGTTTCTACATTTTTTAGGACTGTTCGTGCAATACAAATGCAGACAAAATATTTTCAAGAAAATTCAAGAGAACAATCAATATTTACAATTCATAAAGTTAAGTGGTTAATAAAGAAATCAATTCATAATATTTATTCTACAAATTTGTTTTGGTTATTTTCCAATATCAATCAGCAATCAGCTCGAACATACACCCTGCCGTTGCCGATACACCGTCAATGAATGGGTAATATACACAATTTTGCTACATTTGTGCCTTTGTTGTAGTGTATTTAAATATTCGGTTGAATATTTCTTCCAAAATATCTGCGTTCGCTTTTGTATGCGCTGCCACTGGATAACAAGGCATCTGATGTAGAGTCAATTTGTGATTCAGGGACAGCTTTGGCTCGCTTCCCGATTAAAAAATGAGACGGTGTAAGTATCTCGTAACTTTCTTCTTGCGACATTGCGAAAAGTGGGCGCGAATTCAGGATGTTCTCAATTTGGCATACGAGATTTACATTTACAATTACATTTAAAGTGGACTTCAACAAATGTGTCTTGACCGATTTAACCGCGGATTCCCACAGACCACCCATGTGCGGTGTAGAGGGCGATATGAAATGCCATTGAATATTATGTCTAATAAGAAAACCTGAAATGAGATAATTCTGATTAATCTTCGTTATCAACTTGTAGGCATCATCCAATATACTTCTTCTTCAAAATCGATCTTATTTTGTTGCGCCCATTTAGGATCCAGTACTTCTGTCTCAAGAGACTGTTGGTTAAGGTGGGACCAGCATGAAAATTCTCACGGTGAATTTCTCGTATCAGCTTCTCAGTATAAGTATGATCAGGCGGTAATATAATCGGATGTCGGCTGTCGTAGTCGCAATCGGCGTTGTGTAGTCGACCACCTACTCGTAGTATTCCCGTTGAGTCGACGAAAGGAGCCAAGGATGTCATTCTCGAATTATTGTTTACCTGTTTGTTTTTCCTCAGAGTTGCGATGTCTTCACAAAATCGATCATCTTGCACCCAAGCAATACACAACATTCTGGCTCGTTCAATTTCTCTCGCCGTTAATTCACAACCCTTTCTATTTCTCAAATCGCGACACCTCAGATTATCTACAAAACGCCTCACATATGCCACGATACGTAGAATCTGGTGCAGGTTCGATTTTCTTTCAAATAGGTTCTTTAACCAATCGCTTTGTACGTTGATTTGGAAAACGTATTCGATGAATTTTCTCTTGCTGGATTCTCTGTCAATCTCCTTTTCATCAATTTCTAAACTTGATTCGTCTGAAGGTGGACGAAGAGCAATTGGCTGGCTCAACCATTCGGGTCCACACCACCATTATCGCAAATTAACCAATCTAGCTGGCGATACTCCTCTCGATCCGTGGTCCGCCGGATTGTCGCTAGATTTCACATGTGACCAGTGTTGTCGCGGGAATTTGTTTAATATACCGCTGGTCCGATTGCCCACAAACGTCTTCCATTTTGCGGGGTAAGACGACAGCCAGGCAAGCACGATGTTTGAATCAGTCCATGCGAAACACGGGGTCTTTGGTGGTGAGATTTCCTTTACAGCAGACATCAATTTGGCCAACAAATGTGCTGCACATAATTCTAATCTGGGCAGTGATATTTTACTTATTGTTGCGACTTTGGTTTTGGCGGTTAACATGTTTATCTCTATTCTGCCCTTCCTATCAGTTGTCCAACTATAGATCACTGCACTGTAGGCTCGTTCACTTGCATCCGCAAAGCCATGTAATTCCATCTCCTCATAGTGATTAGTGAATCTTTGTATTTCAACCTTTTCAAAATGCTTAAATTCCGATCTGATTTTTCGGTATTCATTTTGATAGGGTTTCGGTACTAGGTCGTCCCATCCAAGTTTAGATAGCCACAACTTTTGGAACAAAATTTTTAATAAAATGGTTGAGGGCGATAAAAACCACAACGGATCGAATACCCGAGAAGCCTCCGAAATTATCCTTCTCTTTGTGATTGGCCCTTCTGGTTCCGCATGGACCTTAAACTGGAATTTGTCTTCGCGCGAGTGCCAGTGAAGTCCCAACACCGTTTTGACGGGAATCGATTCGCCGCCCAATCGCATCGCCTTATGATCAATCGTTTCTTCAGTTATGTGGGTGGCGTTAGATCTCCATTTACGTAGCACGAAACCCCCTTTTAATAATGCATCTGTGATATTGGTTTTCATTTGAATCGCCCTCTGTTCATTCTCAGCACCAGACAAGAAGTCGTCGACGTAGAAATCGTTCTCCACATGATACAATGTCTTTGCATCCCCATTATCGCGTACAGTTTGTTGAAGTGTACGAATAGCTAAATAGGCTGAACAGGCTAATCCAAACGTAACTGTAGTCAACTTGTAGTGCTTTATTCTTTCACTTGGATCCTCACGCCATAACAGTCTTTGGTAACTTGTTTGATCGCTGGCTACGTTTACTTGTCGGTACATATTTTCTATGTCAGCCGTGATAGCTATACGGTGATATCAAAATCGCATTAACGTAACCCAGAGCTTCGGTTGAATACTAGGGCCGATCAACAAGGTGTCATTCAACGACGTCCCATTTGTCGTCTTGCTAGAACCATCAAAAACTACCCTAACCTTTGTAGTTTCGCTTGTGTTTTTTACCACTGCATGATGAGGCAAGTAAAATGATTGCTAGGGGTCATTGTTTACTTGTTCGTTTGAAATTTCCACCATGTGTCCCAATTGCACATATTCTCTCATCTGTTGTATATATTGTGTTCGCAGGTTTTCATCTCTCGCGAGCATCCGTTCCAAGGACAAAAATCGTTTGGTGGCCGACAATTCAGAATTCCCAAGTTTCGGCGAGGTATCGCGGAAGGGAAGCCGAACTATGTATCGCCCGTTGTCACTGCGTTTAAAGGTTTCATCATAAAATTTCTCACATTTTGCCTCTTCGGGTGACTTTCTATTCGAATGCGGTGAGTCTTCTAGCTCCCAAATTGACGTAAAGTTTTGTCCACATCAATATCTAACTGGATGTTCCACGTTTGCAAGACTACATCGCCATATCCGCACATTGTTCCTTTATTTTCCCATGTTGGTATCTCTGACTCATCTGCAGCTTTCGTTCGACCAGATATGACCCATCCGAAAACTGTGTTCTACAAAAAGGTGGACCCCATCTGTTTTCTATCACTTTCGAGAATTTGAAAGAACTTATCTGCACCAATTAATATGTCGATGGGAGCGGCTTTATAAAAGCCTGGATCGGCGAGTTGTATGGCCTTCAGAGTTGGAATTTCTTCAACATTGATATTTTGACCTGGTACCTTCGTTGGAAGTTGGTTTAGGATTAAAACATCAAGGTCTATCAATAATCGTGAATCGTACAAGGATCCCATTGTTATGATACTTCTTCCCTTAGTTGTGATTTCACCCGTTGTTATGCCCTTGATGCTTACATTCGCTCTCTTCCTTTCTAGCGCTAAACGTTGGATGCAACTTTCAGTAATGAAGGAAGATTGTGAGCCTGAGTCGAGTAAGGCCCGACATCTTTTTGGTTTCCCAAATTTATCTTTTACGGTAACGATAAATAGTGGGTAAAATAGCACAGACGTGAGTCGTAATCGGCTGCATCAACCCGTTTAAACTGCTTGCATTATCGTGTTCTTTCGCCTTTGGTTCATTTTGTGCTTCAGGGTGTAACGTTATATGATGGCGACGCCTACATTTCCTGCCAGTATATTTTGATCGGCATAGGATGGCCTGATGGGTTAAGGACAGACTATTGCAACATAACTTCTTTTGTGCTACGATTTCTCTACGATCCGGTATCGAGAGTGCTATATATTTCTCGCATTTCCCCAAGTAATGCTGACCTGCGCATGATGGGCAAGACGATGTAATTTCAGAGACCATTGACGTAATTCGCTTTTGCGGATTGGCTTTCTCTTAAGTCATGGAACTGAGACTCTCCAATGCATCACTTCTTTTGTTTAAAAAATTCCAAAACTCGTTCAAAGATGGAAAAACGTTTCACATGAGCCCAAGCTTCCTTGGAGTCGCTATCAAGCTTGTTGACTTACACATATATTACCCAGACGTCTCGAGTCTCAGCTCCCTCTCCGAGTACTTTTAGACCCCGAAGGATCTCATCCGATACATCATCCGATGCATCAAACAAGGTCTCTCAGAGATTTTGCACAACCCTGTTGTATATTCACTTGTTCCATGAACCGCTTTTATAAAGTTTGTATTATGTATTTTGGTTTATTGTATCTCGTTTTTATCTTATCCCAAGCTTCGTCATAGTTCGCATCGATCACACTGAGATGTTTGATCAATGAGAAAGCTTCTCCTTTCAACAATCCCTTGAGATATTGCAATTTGTGGACTTTGCTTATCTTTACGTTTTCGTGAATAGACTTCTAAATATTGAAATTCATGAAATTTAGATTCGAAATCTCTTGCAGAAAATTAGTTTTTTTTCCCATGTGTGATTCTCTCGATCTGGATTGTTGGTTTCGTATGTTTTTTGCCATTGGAATAATTTGCTTTGTATTTCGAAGTTGAGAGTTTCAATTTTGTCTATATTTTCAGAATTAGCTTCATCAAATTTACCTTTTTGGTGTCTCCCCATCTCCAGGAACTCTTTCCATTGTTCACTTAATATCGGTTGTTTTGCTGATATTTCTGCAACTGGTTTGCACTGGTTCTGTTGAGCTTTCTTAACATGGATGAAAAGTTTAAATGAAGGATGAATTTTTATTCGCCTGTGTGTGAATTCAATTTGTTCCTTTTTATGAGATTACTCGCATTGGTGAAAAAAAATAAATCGCTTGGAATTATTGAACTTTGAATCACCGTATGTAGAAGTTCAATTTGTTCCCTGGTTTGATTTTTTAATTTTATTGATTCGTGATTGAATAAATCGCATGCAATGGTTGACTTTTCGTTACCGTATATTGAGGTTAAATTTTATTTGCATATGTTAATGTTAATTTACTCACGGTTTTGCTTTATTCGGCACTCGAAGGACCATGTATACTTCGTTGCTTCGAATAGTATTTTACTTTCCATGAATAATTCGATGCTTCGAATGGTATTTTATTTTCCGAATTTCCTGTGGACGCTTAAAATGAAAGAACACGTTTTTCCTTTTCCTTTGACTCTCGCTTTTATTTTCTTAATAACTTTTCTTTTCACTGTCCAGTAGCCAATACAATATGATAGCGGAAATTTTATTCATACACTACTTTTACAAACTTTGTTTGATATCAACACGACATCTGGTTTTTGAACGTTTGACTACATAAGTTTCTACATTTTTTAGGACTGTTCGTGCAATATAAATGCAGACAAAATATTTTCAAGAAAATTCAAGAGAACAATCAATATTTACAATTCATAAAGTTAAGTGGTTAATAAAGAAATCAATTCATAATATTTATTCTACAAATTTGTTTTGGTTATTTTCCAATATCAATCAGCAATCAGCTCGAACAAAGTAAGCAGCGCTGCACAAGCACACGCACTCACAGAACACAGAACTAAAAAGGCACAAGTCGCTTGAGAAATAACTTAGTTTCAGAAATTCCAGTTCTTAATGACCATATCCCAGAATTTCCATTGGAACAAGTTTTACAGTTGCATCTTATTTCATCTTATAGCTTGAGAAATTGCTTGGTACCCGAAATTCCAGACCATAACGACCATATTCCAGAATTTCCATACGAAGAAGTCTTATAGTCCCATTTTAGTCCTACATACCGAACTTCCTGCAAATCGGTTGAGAAATTGCTTTGTTCCCGAAATTCCAGACCATAATGACCATATTCCAGAATTGACATAGGAACAAGTCTTATAGTCTCGTCTTAGTCCTACATACCGAATTTCATGCAAATTGAGAAATTGCTTTGTTCCTGAAATTCCAGACCATAATGACCATATTCCAAAATTGCCATAGGAACAAGTTATAGTCACATCTTGGTCCAACATTCCGAATTTATAAGAATCGCTTGAAAAATTGCTTTGTACCCGAAATTCCAGACCATAATGACCATATTCCAGAATTGCGATAGGAACAAGTCTTAGTCTCGTCTTAGTCCTACATACCAAATTTAATGCGAACCGGTTGAGAGATTGCTTTGTTCCTGAAATTCCAGACCATAATGACCATATTGCAGAATTGCCATGGGATCCAGTCTTATAATCGCATCTTAGTCCTATATACCGAATTTCATGCAAATCGATGGAGAATCGAATTTCATGCGGCCGCGGGGTCGGGACTCGCATATAAACTTTTTTCCCATATAGCGACAACAGATCATTTCATACCGTTTCTGAAAGGTGAATATACCAATCAAAATTTGCTGAATGGCTTGTCCAAGCGAATGCACAAGGACAAGGGTCAAAATGTTTTTAATTGTTATCAAGGCGATGACACCAACATAACGTATATGGGTTAACACAAGCACTTGAACTTGGTTAGCTGGCGAGTTGAAAGAATTAAACACTCCAATGGCTTGAATAATTCTCTGTCTTTTATTAAAAATATTACTTCTTAAATACTAAATTATTGCTGATTCTTATAATTTTATTTCGTTTACATTGCTAAATGTGCAATACAAAATTCCAGACCATAACAACCAAATTCCAGAATTGCCATAGGAACAAGTCTTACAGTCGCATCTTAGTCCTACATAACAAATATAACAAATTTCATGCGAAACGCTTGAGAAATTGCTTTGTTCCCGAAATTCCAAACCATAATGACCATATTCCAGAATTGCCATAGGAACAAGTCTTATAGTCTCGTCTTAGTCCTACATACCGAATTTAATGAGAATCGGTTGAGAAATTGCTTTGTTCCCGAAATTCCAGACCATAATGACCATACCAGAATTGCCATAGGAAGAAGTTATAGTCACATCTTGGTACAACATTCCGAATTTATACGAATCGCTTGAAAAATTGCTTTGTACCCGAAATTCCAAACCATAATGACCATATTCCAGAATTGCCATAGGAACAAGTCTTATAGTCTCGTCTTAGTCCTACATACCGAATTTAATGAGAATCGGTTGAGAAATTGCTTTGTTCCCGAAATTCCAGACCATAATGACCATACCAGAATTGCCATACATACCTACATACCGAATTTCATCCGAATCGCTTGACAAATTTCTTTGTTCCTAAAATTCCAGACCATAATGACCATATTCCAGGATTGCCATACGAACAAGTCTTATAGTCGCGTCTTAGTCGTACACATCGAATTTCATGCAAATCGCTTGAGAAATTCCTTTGTTCCCGAAATTCCAGACCATAATGACCATATTCCAGAATTGCCATAGGAAGAAGTTATAGTCACATCTTGGTACAACATTCCGAATTTATACGAATCGCTTGAAAAATTGCTTTGTACCCGAAATTCCAGACCATAATGACCATATTCCAGAATTGCGATAGGAACAAGTGTAATAGTCGTATCTTAGTCCTACATACCGAATTTTGAAAATCGCTTGAAAATTTGCTTTGTACCCGAAATTCCAGACCATAATGACCATATTCCAGAATTGCGATAGGAACAAGTGTAATAGTCGCATCTTAGTCCTACATACCGAATTTCATGCGAATCGCTTGAGAAATAGCTTTGTTCCCGTAATTCCAGACCATAATGACCATATTCCAGAATTGCGATAGGAACAAGTCTTGTAGTCGCATCTTAGTCCTACATACCGAATTTTGAAAATCGCTTGAGTAATTGCTTTGTTCCCGAAATTCCAGACCATAATGAAGATATTCCAGAATTTCCATAGAAATAAGTCTTATAGTCGCATCTTATTCCTACATACCGAATTTCATGCGAATCGCTTGAGAAATAGCTTTGTTCCCGTAATTCCAGACCATAATGACCATATTCCAGAATTGACATAGGAACAAGTCTTATAGTCTCGTCTTAGTCCTACATACCGAATTTCATGCAAATTGAGAAATTGCTTTGTTCCTGAAATTCCAGACCATAATGACCATATTCCAAAATTGCCATAGGAACAAGTTATAGTCACATCTTGGTCCAACATTCCGAATTTATAAGAATCGCTTGAAAAATTGCTTTGTACCCGAAATTCCAGACCATAATGACCATATTCCAGAATTGCGATAGGAACAAGTCTTAGTCTCGTCTTAGTCCTACATACCAAATTTAATGCGAACCGGTTGAGAGATTGCTTTGTTCCTGAAATTCCAGACCATAATGATCATATTGCAGAATTGCCATGGGATCAAGTCTTATAATCGCATCTTAGTCCTATATACCGAATTTCATGCGAATCGATGGAGAATCGAATTTCATGCGGCCGCGGGGTCGGGGCTCGCATACAAACTTTTTTTCCATATAGCGGCAACAGATCATTTCATACCGTTTCTGAAAGGTGAATGTACAAATCAAAATTTGCTGAATGCGTTGTCTAAGCGAATGCACAAGGACAAGGATCAAAATGTTTTTAATTGTTATCAAGGCGATGACACCAAGATAACGTATATGGGTTAACACAAGCACTTGAACTTGGTTAGCTGGCGAGTTAAAAGAATTAAACACTCCAATGGCTTGAATAATTCTTTGTCTTTTATTAAAAATATTACTTCTTAAATACTAAATTATTGCTGATTCTTATAATTTTATTTCGTTTACATTGCTAAATGTGCAATACTAATTATTGCTGATTCTTATGATTTTATTTCGCTTAAATTGCTAAATGTGCAGTGCAAGCTAATTTAATTTTTTTTGTTTTTCTTTTACTGTAGTTCGTTGCACGTACGATCAATTTTGTAGTGTACAAAGACCTACAGCGGAAATAAATCACATAACGAATTATGTAATCTTATTAAATCTAATCTTATAATGTCTGTGTGCTGTGTGCGTTGTGCGGTGTGAGCAGCGCTGCTTGCTTTACGATTGGGGTTGTTTTGTTGTTGGGTTGCAAGCAAACAAAAGATTTCCAAAAAAAACCGATGACAGAAAAATATCTTAGAAGTCGCATGTGTTTTTATATTTCAGCATTTATAGCGGCATTCAGTTTACTTTTGGTTATTGGAGAATTTACATGAACAATTTTTTTTGGTAACTCTTGTAAAGTGACCAATTCACATAGTTGCAGTGTCGCAATCCCAAATCAATGCCCTATAACAATCTTTCAATACTCACATCCGTTGAACCAACATCCGCTATTTCACAATCCTAAATCAATATCCTACATAGTTGCAACCCTGCAACTATTTATTACAACAATACAGCGCCCTAAATCAATGTCCGTTATTACCCAATACCAGAGCAATAAATCCCAACCAATAACACACAGCAAATAAACCAAATATACATTATGCCGACGCAGCATATAGTACACAGTACAAACGATCGGGTCGTTGTACTGATGCAGTGCCGTACGACGCCTTATGCTGATGTCATATTTCTCTATCCATTCACCCCAACTTACATATTGCGCAACCGCACTGCAATATTATTCAAATGTAGGTCACAACCGCGTACATGAATTTGATTTCCTCTTTCGCGCATTAAGATAGGTCAGTATTAAAAGCTCGAATGTGTTGAGTTTGATGTTGTGAGCTTTCATATAGGAATCTTTGATAGTAGCTTAACTAGTAAAAGCTCCAATACCGAGGTTTCGTTATTGTAACCGAGGCAGAGTATAGTCAGTCTTATAGAGTATCAGCAGTCAATATGGTCAGTGCAGAGTCAGTGGAGTCAGTCAATCAATCAGTCATTTAATCAGTCTATTTTAAATAGACATTTTTACTAAATCTTAAATAAAATACAACTCTAAATACGTGCTAAATTAAAACAAAGGTTACTTAAGTACAACTCTAAATATTAAGTATAGTGCAACTCTAAATAATTTGCTAAAGTAAAGCAAAGGTTACTAAATGATAAACGAAGTGCAACTTAAAATAATTTGTTAAATTAAATGTTTAGTTACTAAACATTAAATAAAACTACTGTAAACTATGAACTCGATGAAAACAATTTAATGAATAGATTTTAAAATATATGCATAAACTAAAACTTTCGATTCTTATTTAATTGGACAAAAAACTCCCCCAAACGAGAGGGGCAAGCTCCAACTCCAAAAGTAGCCGAAACGACCAATACCACGGCCATATCGGGCCCAGGCGAAAAAGAGACAGCGAGCGGGTCAAGGACAGTGCCAGACTACAGCGACATCGTGAAGGCAATCAGGTTGGCAATTACCGACCAATGTGCTTTCCCGATGTCAAACTAGACACGGTACAGATGTCCAAAACCCAAGACCTCATAATGGACGCAGTGGCAGAGCTCCCTATTGACGGTATCAGCCCAAACTTTCTGGGATGCCGACACAAGAATGGCTGGCTCTCAGTAAGCTGCGCGGATGCAGATAAGGCGGAATGGCTTACTAATACAGTGCCAAACCTAAAACCGTGGGACAACGCCAAAATCAAAATCGTCAGGGAGGATGAAATCCCCACAACCAAATATTCTTCGTATATCTTCCCCACTGCAGGAACGAGACGAATGAAAAGATAAGCAGGCGTCTGGTGGTCCATAATAAGGAGCTTAGAAACGCCGATTGGAAGATTCTCTCGCGCAAAGATAGAGAAAACGACTATCTCCAACTGACTATTTCAGCGTCGCCAAAGATAGCGGAGAACTTAAAGGGCTCCAACTACAGGGTCAACTGGCTCTTCGGGTCGGCCTATTTCCGATTGAAAACAGATGAAAAAAGTAAAAAAGATTCAGCGGGAATCAGACCCGACAGCAATAAGTCAAAAATAGAAAAGAAAAACCCGGCTGCTAAGCCGGTCCATTGACCAAAAACCTCCGGCAACAGGGTCAAGCCTAGGACCGAATTATCAAAACCCGGCCAGTTGGTTCACGGCATAAGTAAACCACTACAGTCCAAAATATGCAAAAAACACGGCCTAGAAACAGTAAAACCCATCAAGCCGGCCGCAATTCCAACCACACATGGACCGAATGACAGTCCCAACTGCAAACAATCTGTTGAATTGCGTGCAGATAAACCTTCAAAGGTCCAAGGCAGCTACTGCCAACCTCTGCCACCTCTTTGTGGCTCACAACTGGGACATTGCTCTTATTCAGGAGCCATGGACCAACAAGGGTAGAATCCAGGGTATCCCCAATAAAATAGGTAAGTGACACATATAGCAAAGGGTGACGAGAGGCCAAGGACAGCTATCCTATGTCGCCATCAGTACAACATCTACTCTATAAATCAATCTATTTCCAGAGATATAACCGCGATCTCCATAGAGACGCACACTACTCAGGGCAGCACGAGCATCGTCAACTTTGCCGCTGCCTATTTCCCGGGACACGATGAAAAATCGCCACCAAAAACAACACAGAGCTTCGTTGAATATTGCATAGCTTACAACCAAAAATTTGTGATCGGATGCGACGCAAACGCACATAACGAGGTCTGGAGAAGCACCGACACAAACACAAGAGGTGAGTTACTTCTTAATTACTGCCTATCCACTAACGTAGTTATAAACAACGTGGGAAGTGATGCAACTTTCATAAACGCCATAAGGAAAGAAGTTCTGGACCTTACGGATAAGGGTACGGCCAGCGCAATCCGTAATTGGCATGTTATGAAAGAGGCATCGCTATCAGACCACATGTACATAAAATTCAATGTAGAAACTCCCAATAGGGTTCAATCCATTATTAGAACCCGGAACCACATCAATTGGCAAGTATTTCAAGACTCACTGCAATTAAACTTGACTGGTATTAGTACCCGAATAAACTCGATAGCCGACCTAGACGTTCCCTGGTGGAACCATGATCTCGAGGCTAAGAGAAGAGAAGTCCGAAAACTGTTCAACAAGGCCAAACGAACAAAAATTTGGACGGCCTATCGAACTTCTTTTACACAATACAACGCGGCACTAAGAAGCAGCAAACGTAACAGCTGGAGAGAATTTTGTGAAAGCATCGATAAACTACCAACAGCGTGTCGACTTCACAAGGCTCTATCCCTCGGCCACACAAATTCAACGTAACGGAGAACTGACAACCTCAAGATATGAAACACTCAACTGCCTAGTAAAATGCCACTTCCCAGACTGCTTAATACTGGGAAACGATGGGGAAAACGAGGACATAAACTCACATCCTTATATCATACCAACCGAGGCCTACAGGCGCTCAAAAAGCATATTTTCCATAGAAGGAGTCCGCTGGGCAGTAAATTCATTCGGCCCACTAAAATCCCCTGGAGGAGACGGGGTATACCCAATTTTGCTGCAACGTGGGCTCCATCAGATAGAATCTCTGCTCGTGAAACTCTACAAAGCCAGCTACAGCCTAGAATACGTTCCAAGGTGCTGGAGAGAAGTGCGAGTTATTTTCTTACCAAAGGCTGGTAAAAAATCTACCGAAGATACAAGGTCCTACAGACCAATTAGCCTATCGTCATTTTTACTCAAATCCATGGAGAAGATACTATGTCACCACATAAAATCTAATGTACTCCAAATTAACCCACTAAACCCCAGCCAGCATGCATATCAGACAGGGAAATCAACAGAAACTGCACTGCACGAGCTGACAGACGAAATCGAAGATACACTTCGGAACAAAGAAATGTTAATATGTGCCTTCATAGACATTCAAGGTGCTTTTGACAACACTAACTTCGAAGTGATTCAATCACAAGCTAGAAACAAGGGTATAGAATCCTCAATTATAGGCTGTGTCATAAGCGTGCTAAGGGGTAGGAGAATTCGGGCCTCATTCGGCGACGAAGCCATAACAGTAGCGGCAACTAGAGGCTGCCAACAATGCCTCCAAATAATGCCGGAGGCCAAAAATCTGGGAGTTATGTTTGATCAAAAACTAACATGGAACTCCCATATGACGTACATTATTAACAAAGCTAATAAAGCTTACTTCACATGCCAACGCATGTTCAACAAAACGTGGGGAATAAGCCCGCAAATGACTCTTTGGCTATACCAGAGCATTATCAGACCTAGGCTGACATACGCAGCCTTGATATGGTGGCCAAAAACAGAGCAATCTAAGACACGCTCAAAACTCAATAAGATACAAAGACTCATTTGTCTTAGTGCAACAGGTGCCATAAAGACCTGCCCTACGGCAGCCCTCGAGAAGATTATAGGACTGACACCACTTCACATACACATTAACATACACAACAAGGTTAAATCCAATAGACCAGGACATACAAACATAATTTCCAAAATTAACTCGGATTATGGCATTGTCCTACAATCAGACTCAATGATGAAAACAACTGATTTCCAAAGGAACTTCTTGGTTAGAATTCCAGAACTTCATCAAGTTGAAAATATCATCAATAACCTTCCCCATCATGCATCCATCTGGTACACAGACGGATCTAAAACAGATACAGGAACAGGAGCAGGAGTATTCGGACCCAGAACCACACTGCGACTCCGACACTAGGTAACTCCCCAACCGTTTTTCAGGCAGAAACAATTGCACTTGAAGCCTGCATCTTGGAATGCACTAAAAGAAAATATAGAAGAACTGAGATTTACCGGAACCAAGCATTGCCTAACCAAAAGGCTTCTCAAATACAACATAGTATATATAGACAAGGCAATCAAACTGAACCGTCATGCACTCAGATCACTAGTCTGGTACATAACGGAACACGGCCCGTTCAACAGTCACCTATCGAAAATGGGCAAATCGCAGACGGACAGCTGCCGTTTCTGCAACAAGGCAAAAGAAACGCCATAGCACATACTGTTCATGTGTGATGCTCTTACAAGGAAAATACTCAAGCACCTCAAGGCTTACACAGTCCCAGGACAGAATGTCATTTTAATCGAACTTTCAGACGTAATGGCATTCATTAAGGAACTAAGCCACCACATAAAGTGGTAATCATCTGGGATGAACAATAGACCTCTAGGTCGCAGTGCTCTTCAGCCCACCAAACAATAATAATAATAATAATAATAATAATAATAATAATAATAATAATAATAATAATAATAATTGGACAAAAGAATTCGTTAAAAACAGGTAAGCCCATTAACAGTTGTAGAACCTCTTATCTTCAAAGATACGAGTACAAAATAAAAATTGGTGTCAGATGTGGGGTATTGCCTGTAAAAGCGAATAGGTCCAAAGGTGCAGTTATAAATTCAAGTGAAAAGTGAAACAACAAAATTTGAACAAAATTCATAGTGAACAATAAAAAGAAATAAGCAGCAGTGAAGTGAAATGCTTGAAGTGCAGTTTGCGGCGCATTAAACACTATATTGAAGCAGTGCAAAGAAACAAAAAGGGGTTCCAGCAAATAATCATATCTTCATCCCCATACATCACCCAGGATCATCATTTTACATCAATCAGGATCATCATTCTCTCCTCATATCGACCAAGGATCACTATCCTACATCTTAATTACAAGTAATTTTTTTATCAAAAATTTAAAAACCATTTTAATAAAAATGTATATTAAAATTCATTAGAGTATAAAATTTTTTTTTACCTTAAAATTGTGTTTATCTTTACCATATAATATATTATATATCAACAACGTAGGAAAACTTTTACTCATGAAATCCAAAATATAATAAATTTGACTAATTTCAATAATCTTATGATACTTAAATAACTAGTTCAAAGTTTTTTTTTCTCTTCAATATATGTCTTCTGAAAGCTTAGATTCAGTAGACATTGACTCTGACCCTGGTACTCTTCGTGACTCATCTTCCTCAGAATCCTTACAACATTTAAGTTTAACTCTTTCAATAATGGCACCCAAACTAGATAGACCTTTCGCATTCAAACTCATACCAGAATTCGATGGGACTCGTTCATTACTACACAAATTCGTAAACGCTTGTGATCTTATAGTAGAAGAAACGTCTCCTACTGAATTACCGGTTACAATAATAAAAACTAAATTATCTGGTCCCGCGTACAACATTATCAAATACAATGAATTTGGAACTTGGGAAGAGATAAAAGCCAAATTGCAAAACCAATTTTTGGAAACAAAATCTCTTACCCAATTACAAATGGACTTAATACAAATAAAACAAAAAACTACAGAATTAGTGCGTCTCTTTGCCATTAGAGTTGAACGAACATTAGCTAATCTCAACGACGCATGTATAGCTAGTGAAGGTATTGCTAATTCAGCATGTATACAAAGTATAAATGGTAAAACCACGTTAAGGAGTTTCGAAATGGGGCTCCTTCCGAAATTAAGTTTGATTATTAAAGCATCAAGTTTTGGTACTTTAACAGAAGTTGTCGAAGCAGCAGTACAGGAAGAAAAAAGTTCTTCCTCACATTTTTACTATCCATCTTGTTCACAAAAATCAACATCGTCAAGAGTTACACGTACATATTGTTCGAAATCGAGACATAGTATCGAACAATGTTACACAAAGAAGACTAAAGATCGTGTACCCTCTTTCAAAAGCGAAGTGAAAACGGTTAATGTTACGTTTAAAATTATTGTAAAAACCCTGGTCACCACATCAAAGAATGTCGGAAAAGGAAATTTAATAACAAAAAAACAACCCATGAAAATTAAAATTTTTCTTGTAAATTCTCTAATCGGAGATACACACACACACACACACACACACACACACACACACACACACACACACACACACACACACACACACACACACACACACACACTGTGTGCCATCCACCAAATTACGCAGCGGCAGCGAACAGCGCTGCTCACAAAGCACAGAGCGATATTTAAAAATTGTATATTGGGGTCCCCAAGGGGCCGATCGCTCCAAATTTTTACAAAAAGTGTTTTCCATCGAATACACACATGTGTACAAACTTTAAAGAAAATCGGGTAAATCGGGCCGATCGCTCCAAATTTTTACAAAAAGTGTTTTCCATCGAATACACACATGTGTACAAACTTTAAAGAAAATCGGGTAAATTTTGTAAAACCCCGAACCCGAGGTCCGAGGGTTGTCACCGGAAATATACATGTGTGCAAAATTTCAATAAAATCGGGCCATGGGAAGTGGGCTAAAAATTGATCAGAAAATCTGACCAGCCAGCCAGCCAGCCAGCCAGCCAACCAGCCAGCCACGTGCACGCGAAGTTAATATAGAGAATTTAAAAAGAAACAAGCTAACTCTGTCTCTGAATCTTCTCGAAACCAAAACGTTAATTCGGGAAACCACTCAGAGGCCGGCACCAGTGGCAGGCTCCGGACTCGAAATTAACTTCATCTAGCCACATCTACCATATTAACCTTAATAATAAAATCTCTCGTGTTGACTCAATCATGATATCCTCTGAATCCACAATGAATCCTAACTTATCCAAATTTCTTATCGATGGTGGTAGTGAAATTTGTCTTATTAAATCGGATAAATTAAAACCTAATTTTCCTATAAATACAGATGGTATAATTGGTAATAATTTCCTCAACGACCACCATGCTCAAATAGACTATGGTACTAAAATACTAACACTTTTTACAAAAAAAAAAATATGTCATTGAGTACGACTTAATTCCCTCAAATTTGGTCACTATTCCTGCTAGAACAGAAACCAAAGTTCCTGTTCCAAAAGAAATGAATGCAGATAGTATATGTCTTGAACAGCAATTACCAAATGGTCTATATATCGGTAATAGCATTACTCCCGCAAAAAGTTCGATCATGTATATTTAAGGTATTAACTATTATTATGTTTAATACAGACGAACTACTCTTCGATAACGTCTCAAACTATAACGTACTAAAAATTCAACAACATCCTTCTTCTTATGACAGGTACAAGCCATAAAAAATCTAATCGAAACTAACCACATGACCGCTAAGGAAAAGGACTCAATACTAAATCTATTGCTGCGTTGCTTTGGCAAAGCCGGCTTAGCTTTACAAAGCAACAGTTTTTGGCTATAAATTTTCGATGCTTTTTAATTGTTAAGTGTGTTAAACAAAACACCGCCTTACGGTGAGCGCTAAAACTAAAAATGGCTTTAGTTATAAATCCTAAAAACTTTTTGTATTTATTTTCGGCTTTATGCTTATGCGATTGTTGTTGTAAGCCTAAAATCCCACCTATGTAAAACCATATAGATTACCAGAAGCTCAACGCCAGGAGGTTAATAAATAAATTCACGAGATGATGGAAGATAGTATTATCCAACCATCGAATAGTCCGTGGAATTTCCCACTAATAGTGGTACCCAAAAAACCAGATAAAAACGGCAACAAGAAATGGAGGATCGTAGTAGATTTCCGCAAACTCAACGATAAAACCGTTGGATATGCTTATCCTCTACCTAATATAACTGACATTCTAGATCAACTGGGTAGCTCAAAATTTTTTTCTACCTCGTAAGTGGATTCCATCAAATACAAGTCAAGCCTGAAGATCGGGAGAAGACAGCATTTTCTTCTCCATTTGGTCACTACGAATTCATTAGAATGCCTTACGGACTTAAAGGTGAACGAGCTACCTTCCAAAGGTTAATAAATATCGTGTTGACTGGATTACAGGGTATCAAAGCCTTCGTATATATGGATGACATCGTGGAATATGGAAAACTCTAGAAGAACATAATTCTAAACTAGTTGAAATTTTCGAACGTTTGAAATCATCATCATCATATTTGGCTCTACAACCGGGGTCCGGTCCTGGCCTCCCGCAAAAAGTCTCTCCACCGGTCCCGATTTCGAGCCGATGTCATCCAGTTTGGCATCCCTAAACTCTGGGCGTCCTGGTCTACGCCATCCTTCCAGCGTAGGCTTGAGCGGTAACGCTCGTAGATCTCATCATTATAAAGTCTCCGGAATCGTCCTTCCTCACATACGGGGCCAATAATTCTCCGTAAGACTTTTCTCTCGAACGCGGCTAAGAGGTCAGAATGCTTTTTGCTAAGCACCCAAGTCTCGGATCCATATGTAAGTACTGTTATGACCATTGTCTTATATATCAGCAGCTTGGATGTTATGGTTAAGTTCCTGGATTTGAAGAGTCTTGACAGGCTATAGTAGGCTTTGTTGGCTTTAAGCAACCGTGCGCGTATTTCTAGTTTCATGCTGTTATCGGCTGCTATAGTTGACCCGGGATAGTTAAAGGATTGCACTACTTCAAATTCGCGCTCCACTATCTGAATTGAGGGACCAATGTTGGATCTTCTACTCGCAGACGTGGCCACCATGTACTTTGTTTTGCTCTCATTTATGTGCAGCCCCAGATTTCGTGCCGCCTGCTCTATCTGGATGAAAGCTTCCTGTACAACTCTTTGGTTTCTACCAACGATGTCAATATCGTCTGCGTAAGCCAGTATCTGAATGGACTTATAGAGGATTGTTCCCCTCGCCGTTACGTCAGAGTCTCGGATCACTTTCTCCAACGCCAGGTTAAAGAGGACGCAGGCCAGTGCATCCCCTTGTCGGAGCGCGTTATAGATGTTGAATGGGCTTGATAGTGATCCGGATATTTTTACTTGGCTTATAACATTGGTCATGGTCAACCTACATAATCGTGCCAATTTATTTGGGATGCCGAATTCTCTCATGGCTTTATAAAGTTCTACTCTGGCTATGCTATCATAGGCGGCTTTAAAGTCTATAAAAAGATGGTGTAGTGAGTTTTGAAACTCTAGACATTTTTCCATCACCTGCCTTAGGGTGTAAATCTGATCAGTTGTTGATTTGCCTGGGATGAAGCCACACTGGTATGGACCAATGATGACTTTAGCGTATGGGGCTATCCTGTCTTGAAGGATAGAGGAGAAAAACTTATACGCGGTACTCAACAACGTTATACCACGATAATTATTGCATTTTGTGATATCTCCCTTTTTATGTATGGGGCACAGGATGCCTCTTCGCCAGTTTTCTGGCATAACTTCTTCTTCCCATACTTGCACTATTATTTCATGAATTGCTTGGTGTAATGTGGGGCCTCCTATTTTTATCAGTTCCGCTGGGATCCCATCAGATCCCGGGGCCTTATTATTTTTGAGCCGATTTATCGCTCTGCTAACTTCGACTATGCTTGGTGGCGGCAGCATAGTATGATCTTCGGTCATTGGTGGAGCCTCCAATTCCTCAGTTAGCTGACCATTTAGCAACTCATAAAAGTGCTCTTCCCATCGCTCTAAGGTGCCTTTAAGATCGGCGATCAGATTACCCTCTTTGTCCTTGCAGTATGTACAACGCGGTGTATATTGCGTCATACCGCGGACCCTTTGGTAGAACTTCCGCGCATGGTGCGGTCCTTGCTCTGTGTACTGTTCCAGTTCACGGACGAGATTCTTCTCCCAGGCTGCTTTCTTTCGCCGGTGAACTGTTTTTTCATATCTTCTGAGCTCTTTATATTCATCTTCGCGTGCCCGCGTTCTATGAGATTGTTGCATTGCTCGGTACGCAACATTCTTACGTTCAGTCGCTAGCTCACATTCGTCATCGAACCAGCCGTTTCGATCTCTACGACTACTGCCTAAGATGGAGTCAGCAGTACTAATGACAGTATTCTTAAGGCGTGTCCATTTCTCTTCTACGCCCGACATCTCAGCCCCAGGACTTACTCTCCCTGCATTTAGGGCGAGTCCTATCGCTTGACCGTAGTTGTTTCTGGTCTCTTCCGAGTCGACGTTGGCACCTCGGTACATTCGTACCGTCATCAGCTTCGGGTTGTGCCGGCGGTCTATCAACACGTGGTCTATCTGGTTGCGAGTGGCTCCATCGGGAGATACCCAGGTGGCTTTGTGGATATTTTTACGCGCAAACCTTGTACTCGCAACGACCAAATTATTGCTTGCTGCCATCACTATGACTCATTGTCCATTGTCATTAGTGTTCTCGTGTAAGCTATGGGTGCCAATGTACTGTCTGAATACTGGCTCCCTACCTATTTTAGCATTCATATCCCCCAGAATGATTTTTACATCATACTGAGGGCAGGCATGGAGTTCCCGTTCGACTGATTCAAAGAATTCTTCTTTTCCATCATCTGGGGAATCCTCTGTAGGTGCGTGGACGTTTATGAGGCTTATGTTTTTAAATTTGCCCCGCACGCGAAGGGTACATAGCCGTTCATTTACTGCACTAAAGCCGATAACGGTGGGTTTCATTCTTTTGCTGACTAGAAACCCCACCCCGAGCACATGATTTCTTGCATGACAGCTGTAATAAATGTCATATTCTGATTTTTGTAAGACAACATTCGCTGTCCACCGCATCTCCTGAATCGCTGTGAAGTCAGCATTATATTTGGACAGGGTATCAGCTAGCTGCTGTGCAGCTCGAGCTCTATACAGTGAGCGTACGTTCAATGAGAAAATTCTTAAATCGTTGAGCCGTTTTCGTTGCCGTGGTCGTCGTCGTTCATCAGTGTATCCGAGGCTGATTTTGGGTTCCGTAATAATAATTTTTTACAGGCGAGGTTATTGGCCTCGCGCCAACCTTACTTTGAAGGGACTAGCCCGATCATTCAGCTTTTCCTGTATTGGAGGAAAATTACCAGCGGCCACCACGTGGAGGTTTGATCGCACTTCCACCAGTCAGAGATAGTTACGGCCACATGCAATTCTAGAGCATTCTGTGTTATTCCCCCTATTTCTGCTGATCACATTATTTAAAACTACAGCCAGAAAAATTATGTACTGTCGCCTTTCATGAACTCAAGTCAAAGCTTATAAACCCTCCTCTTCTTCAATATCCTGATTTTAACAACAAATTCATTCTAACAACAGATGCAAGTGATGTCGCCATAGGAAGTGTTTTGTCACAAGGTGAGATAGGAAATGATTTACCTATCGCCTATGCCTCTCGCATAAATAAAAGTGAGAAGAACTATTTTACTACAGATAAGGAATTGCTTGCCATCGTTTGGTCAGTCCGGCATTCCCGACCCTACCTGTCCTTTATACCGATCACAAACCTCTCATTTACATCCACAATTGCAAGGACATAAATTCAAGATTAATGAGGTATCGTCTACAACTTGAAGAATTCGATTACGAAATCATACATAAGAAGGGCGAACAAAACACAAATGCAGACTGCCTCAGCAGAATTGCAAAAATGACTCTTAGATCATCTACAAAATCGTGTACTACATCACCTACTATATCGTCTCCTATATCTTGTACTATATCACCTACTATATCGTCTCCTATATCTTTTACTACATCATCTACTATATCGTCTCCTACATATTATACTACATCGCCTACTATATCGTCTCCTATATCTTGTACTACATCATCTACTATATCGTCTCCCATATCAAGTACCAAATCTACTAAATCGCCTACTAATTCTTGTACCAAATCTACTAAATCGTCTATTAATTATTGTACCAAATCTACTTAATCGTCTACTAATTCTTGTACCAAATCTACTACTAATTCGTCATCTACTAATTCGTATATTGAACCAACTTCAAAGTCATCCACCAGTCCTACTTCTTTCCCTAATTCGTGTCCAAACTCGGTTTCAAATTCCCCTCAAATTGCAAATTTATTAACTAATTCATCTACCGATTGTGAACTTACTCGCGAAGAAATCAATACTATATTGAAGGAATTTCATCTAAATCCAATCGGAGGACACTGTCGCGTCAATAGGACATTCAAACGAATAAAAACGTACCATAAATGGAAAAATATGTTCCAGGATATCAAAAACTACATTAAAAATTGTGAACTGTGTCAGAAAAACAAAATCACCAAGTACACCATGGAACCTATGGTTATAATAATAAAAATCTTCTAACTTTCATCGATGATTTAAGTAAATACACTGACGCAATACCAAAACCAAATCAAGAAGCCAACACCATTGCTGAAGCTTTTGTTAAGGAAATAATCTTTCGCTTCGGTATCCCGAAATATGTATTATCCGATCAAGGTCAAAATTTTTTAAGCGACATATTTAAAAACGTGTGTAAGCTCTTAAGAATTACTAAACTCCAAACGTGTGCGTACCGACCACAATCAAATGGATCTTGCGAAAGAAGTCACCGAAATGTTGTCGAATATCTCAGATGCTATATTAACAAATCTCAAGTTGATTGGGATTCTTGGATTAAATATGCAGTATTTGTACACAATACCACTCCTTATACTTCTACTTCCTTTACACCTTTCGAGCTAGTATTCGGACGACAAGTCGATCTTCCTTCCAGCGTAACCAAAAACCCAGAAGTATGTTACAACTATGATTTATACGCAAATGAACTAAAATCTAGACTGCAACATGACCATCAAAATCGCTAGGAATAACCTAATTAAAAGCAAAGAATCTGCGAAAATACAGTATGATAAAAAACAAAATCCAGTTAATTTCACAGAAGGAGATCTTGTTCTACTATAAAACGAGACCTGTCCTAAAAACAAACACAAGAAACTACTTCCCATATGGAACGGTCCATATGAGATTATTTCTTCTTCCGGAGTAATATAATAATAATATATTAAAATCGAACTCTTAAAGTTCACAACAACAGACTTAAAACATTCCATTGATAATGGCTTTTCACCTACTTAATTCCCGTTTGTCGACTCATCCTTACTACATCGTAAATAACAGATATCAAACTCTTAGTTTAAGCGCAACATACGAAACCAACCTTCATTCCAATTTTATCTCTCTTGCCTATTGAACAATTGATCTTGACCTTACACATTTAGAAAAAATACTACATTCTGAAACTAAAACATTTACAATACATAATCAAATCAACGATCTCAACTCAATAAGCAAGAGCATTGACGAAATTAAAGTACCCAAACACATATATAGCTCTCAAGAAACACAAAGCTATTCTATACACACTAATAATCATAACATTCCTAACAACACTGCTACTCTCCTTAATCTTATTAAAATACAACAAAAAAGAAAAGACTATCGAGAAAACGGTACATACCATATCAAATCCTATGCATAGCACCCGTTATACCTTGTAAGGCAACTCTTTGTAACTTCTGAAACTTAGTTGCCGTGGTCCGTTCAAGAACTTTCGGCCACGGCCACTAATGGCGATGTAGCCTGATCTGTGAAGATCAATCCTCCTTGGGGACATCCCTTAACTGCTGTCACAGACACAGACAAGCATGGCCCTTATCCAATGATTGGTCGAGACTTTGATACCTCTGCTACTGATTGCCCTTGAAATACATTCGTAGCCAGTGTTATTGAAAGCGCCCTCAATGTCAAGGAAGGCACACAGGCCACTTCCTTGGAACAAAAATGTTCCTTCTATCTTCTTTACAAGATAGTGCAGGGAACCTTCTGTGCTTTTGCCTTTCCTGTACGCAAACTGACTTGAGTGCAGTGGTAGACAATTCTAACCGGCCTCTAACATGAACATCAAGTAGTCTCTTCACGGTTTTGAGGACGAATGATGTTAGACTTATAGGTCGGAATGATTTAGGCTGCTCACTAGGCCTATTTACTGGTTTGGGGATAAAAATCACATTTACCTGTCTCCAGATAATAGGAATGTACCCCCATGTAGATGGCTCTAAATAAAGCAATCATACCCAGTAGGATGAGATCTATCGCCTTCTGTAGAACCGCTGGAAAGATCCCATCACCTCCGGGAGCTTTGAACGATTTGAAAGAGCCTACTGCCCATTTAACTTTATCCGGACTGAAGATTTTACCGGATAAACTATTTACCCTACTATTAATACAGACCCTTTGCTCAGATGGCTTCGGGTACGTGTATAGTACACGGGTAGACGAACCTGGGAAATGAACCTACACAGTTTGACTGATCTTTAACTAATGCCTTGTGGACTCGTGCCGATACTGGCATTTCAACAACGTTTTCGCAGCATTTCCTTCATGTGGCACCTTTGGATCGTCTTAATTCAGAGATGTACTCTGCAAGGGTGAACCTATATTCGTCCCAACTCTTCGTGCGTTTAGCAGCGTTGAAGAGTTTTCTAACTCTCTTCCTAAGCTTAGCCAGATGATCATTCCACCAGGGAACCTTACGTTTACACAATCTGATTTTACGGACACAAATGCCATGATAGGAAGTGAGTAGAACATCCTTTAACTGGTACGCTGCCTCATCAAGATCCCGTATGGACTCTATAAACGTGGCAAGCATATCCAATTTAGAGAGGACAAGTTCTTGATACAGACACCAGTCCGTAGACTTAGGATCGTATCTAGAAGAAGCATGTGTCAGTTTGTCGGGAATGTCAAACCTGATGTGATGATGGTCTGGCAGCGAGGTTTCGTCAGACACATGCTAGTTTTTAACAATGTTGGAAATAATAGACTGGCGAGTGTGAGGTCAAGTACCTCTTTGCGGAACGCATTTATAAAGGTAGGTTTAGAGCCCTTATTTAGGATTTATACATTGTTACTAATAAGATATTCTAATAGACACTCACTCCTTTTATTGATGCCGCAACCTATTGGCATCGCAACCTATGAGGTACTGGAGATTTCTGCTCTGACCTTTGTTGGCGGAATGTTCTCGTCGTCGCCGGGGAAGTATGATAAATTCTGGAATTGGAAGAAAGTTTATTTTCCTGCTGATCAATCAGGCCGCCCTTGGCACTAACCTCCAGCTTTTTAAAATCAACTTACTTGCCTGATTCCGTAGACCTCTAATAAGACCACTTATAACCCAAGGCTCTTGAATGAAACCAAGGATTATATTATCCTCAGCGAACCGCTTGCTAAGGGTAGCGGACGCACCCTTCGCGTGATGCAGGTTCGCCTGTAACACCCTTAGGGTGCTCATATATCATCCCTGGATGCTTTAGCTTGCCGGAGTAATTAAGCTTTTGTAGGGACCTTTCATCTACTGCAAGCAGTCAGGTTAGGCTGACCCAGTGATCTAACCTTACCCGACACATCCTTCCTCCTTGCGTGCCCAGTGGCGCCGCTTGTCGGATGGTAGGCAGCAGCTTTAACCGCTGCAGTTTTGCTGCTAAGGCATGCCCAGTGGCGCAGCAACCCGTTTAGCGGTGGTTTTATCAGAACCGCTACGACTGGGATGCCCAGGGGCACTGCAAGGATCAGCTTAACCTGGCGAAAACGGTAGTTTACAATACCTTTGCAAGTATTCAGCCATGGAGGCGTCCCCTATCGCCAGTACGAGTTCAAGAAGCGCACCTTCCTTCTTCCTCTGTACTATCTTCCATGACTTGGCTTGCAAATCGGCGTTGTGCGCGTATAAAGTAGCAAGAATCTTTTCCGAAGAGAGCTCTAGACTCTGTGGAAAGAAACCGCGGACGATGTATGGTTTAGGGAAGTATCCCTCTTTCACCAGCGTTACGCTCAATCCACTCTTGGCTCTAATCCTCTCAAAATTCGAGCGCATCCACTCAGCAGTAGCACTGTCTGAGCAGATAGACTAGCCATCCCGATTTAAGATGCGAGCCGGAGAAATGTGGCCACCGCCTCTTGAAAAAGAGCCACTTGGCTAAAACTGGGAATATCAGGTAAAGGTCCTGACTTGGCCTTCTTGACAGCCGGTGCAGGTGGCGATGGTCCTCTGACCTGACGCACTTGGCTTCGCGCTGAATGGAAGAGGCGAGCACTTTCTCTGTCTTTGCCCATACGTAGAGCCTGGATCTTCATTCCATCTTATGCCGTTCCAATGGAAGAGCATCCAGATTTCTCCGTGATCACACTACATGCATCAACAACTGTGGATGCATCAGAATCAGAAGTGGATTGCTCCTCGTCCTTGATTCCAACATCCTTACTAGATTCAGAAGTGGCCCTTATGGCAACGCCTTCCGAAATCTCACAAAGGTTCGGCTGCTCGACAGCAGACCGTAAAGTTGAGGTAAGAATGAGGTTGGCCATCGAGAGCTCACCAGATTCTCGGGATACAACGGGTTGCTTAACAGCAGGACCCGAGGTTGATGCGGTTTGAGAGGCATGCTTCTCATAAATTTTAATTTTATTCTCTATTATGACCCACGAGAAACCGGGAAAAAGCGTCACCCTTGTCAGAGCCCGGGCTTATTAAAATCCGAGAATCACCAGGTATTCAAAGTCCGCATACTAGCGACTAAGCTCCCTCTTACCCAAGCATCCGTCTTCAGTCGCAGTTTCACCTTGGATTAGGAAAAAACTATTACTGAGCACAGAACAAATCCGTTGCCCCAAACACTACTTTGGGACCGGCATGTTGTCAACGTAACAAGGAAATTGCTTTGTTCCCGAAATTCCAGACCATAATGACCATATTCCAGAATTTCCATAGGAACAAGTCTTATAGTCGCATCTTATCGCCTCGAAATGGCCTGAGAAATGGCTTAGTTCCCAAAATAGTTTCAAGATGGTTTCATATAACAGTGTCTCATAACAGTGTGACATTTAACAGTGTCTCACAACAGTGTCTAAACAGTGTCTAAACAGTGTCTCACTTAACATTTTACTTTTTGAACATGTACCCCTTAAACCTTGTAGTGAGGCGTTGTCACGTCAAAAGAAGCATTCTTTGAATCAGTCCAATGAGAACTCCATTCCTCCTATCAGTATGATGTGAAAATCATTTTTGGGGATATGAACGAAAAAACAGTCGGGATTCAGTATTCAGGCATTAAATTGGCATCCATAGTTTACACAAGAACAAAACTCATCAGCATAACCATACTACTCCGTCATAAACCGTAAAACTAAATTTAGACACAAAAGTAATTACAGAGGATAAACAACAATGGTCGAGTTGACTAAAGTGCGGACCATCTTCGAAACGTCTCACTGAATCACAGGTTGATTCGCCGTCATGCCCAAGGGAATTTTTTTAAAGAAAGATAGAACTTGCATATTAAGAATTAAGTTGAATAAAGAAGTATAAACCGAGCAACAACAACGTTTGCGTAAAATCTTCTTTTTGGCGTGACATCGTCTCACTCCAAGGTTTAAGGCGTTCAAAAAGTTGAATGTTAAATGTCCACTGTTAAGTCACACTTTAAATGTCCACTATTAAGTCACACTTGTAATGTCCACTGTTAAGTCACACTTTTAATGTATACTGTTGTCACACTTTTAATGTCAAATGTTAAGTCACACTTTTAATGTCCACTGTCAAGTCACTTCTTTTAGTTTTTATGCCTCGTTTTCTTTAGTTATTACGAGCCAGAAGGGTGAAGCTAGTAATCAGGGTAAAGGTATCTCTTTGTCAGCGTGCGTGTGTTTCTTAGTCAGTTTATCCACTCGTATATCTCGAAACCAGTTAGAATTTGATGGGGCTTGTTTTATAACAATTGTTTAGCGCCTGGCTTGCGATGTCGTAATTTTGAATTTTTTTTTATTCATAGGTAGTTTACGAGGAAAACTATAAAAAAAAGGATTTTTCCTTGAAGCTAAAATCCTTTTTACCTAAACTTTAGACTGAATTACAACTATCCATATGGCGAGCTGAGAAGCTCCACTTTACTATCTTTTTTTTATATATACACATACTATAAAAAAATATAATGTATATATATATATATATATATAGTTATAGATATATCCATACTAATATTATAAATGTGAAAGTAACTCTGTATGTCTGTTACCTTTCCACGGCTAAACGGCTGGACCGATTTGGCTCATTTTTTTTTAAATCTGGGATGATTATCATCATCATCATATGTATTAGGCAAAAAGTCTCTCCACCGGTCCCGAATTCGAGCCGATGTCATCTAGTTTGGCCAGTTTCGGGAATGATTTTAGGCACCTGGAAAATTTGAATATTCGGGAAAAACTAAAAAAAAAGGCCGTTTTCCATGGGATTTATGTCGGCGGGTCCCGAGTAACGCCGGGGTTAACAACTAGTAGATTTATATATACTTTATATATATAAAGTTTATTTAATGTAATTGTTCAATGTTCAATGTGATTCAATATAATTATTCAAATGTAATTATTAAAATGTAACGGAAATATAGTAGTAGGACAATAATAATTTAAAAAAAAGAAATAACTAAGAAACTTTTTAAAATCACTGCTGACTACCGATGATGCGACTGACTACTGCTGATACCGACCGCCATCGACTGCTGCTGATACCGACTGCCTATGTTACATTCGGCCATTCTGATTATTCATCGGCCTCCGATGACCAGGATTCTTGGTGGTCTACTGCATACTTACACAATTTCATATTGTCGCAACCACAAGACTGCAGTCGCAGTCGTCGGCCACGACGACATCATATCGCCGATAACGCTTGATTTTAGTTATCTCCTTTGGGCCAAGGATTCACTTGCCAGCTTTCTTTCAGCCACAAACTGTGTTCGACGTACTGCAACTAGATCGGCAACCTTGTACCCATATTCGCTCTTACGTTTCCTATTAAACTGTTTCTTGTAAGTGGCTTGAGCTTGTTGCATTTTTGCATTTGCGCTCTGATGCATCTGCTGCGTTTCATCATCGAAATTGTCTTACATCTCCTTTTGAAGTAGCTGCAGAATACGATTTCCTACCACATTATTCATTTTGACACCAAACATCAATTTAAAAGGGGATCTCATCGTGGGAACGTGAACGCTACTGTTTATTTCTTTTTGTACTGAAGATAGCTTCGATATTATCGCTAGCACCGACCGATTGACTCTTTCGATTTGGCAGCTTCCCTTTGGTACTCCTGTGGTGCTCCATGTATTCGATGCCACTTATTTTTGTATACTCTTCAAACATACATGATATAAACGCCGCTCCTCAATCGCTAACAACGCGACCCGGACTGCAAAAAAACTACAGCCTATTCGGTCAGCTTTCTGAGCACATCTTCGCAGCTTTTTTTTGTCTTTGTCGGGTATAACCATACAAATATCGTAAATCCGTCCACCATGGCGAAAATGTACTTATACTGCTTTACTTATATTGCTTTTTCTACGTGATTCCTTTTTTCCCAGCTTTTTGTTGTAGACAATGCACTTAACACAGTTTCTTATGACATGGGCGACTTTGTTATCCAAGTACTTCAGCTTAACAGCGTCCATGGTTTTTTAAAGGCAAAACTTTCAGCATTATGAGCGTCAGCGATAATTTCCCATATGTTTTGGAACCACCAGAACATCTGTACCGTACACTAAATTGAACATAAGGCGGCCTCCTTTAAGTTTGAAGTTCTGATACGGACGATTGACAAGCACTTCTAACACGGCTTTAATCATTGCAACGTTCTGTTGCGCCTTCTTGATTCGAACTGACAGTTCTGATGAATCCAATCTGTTGAGGATAGTGACTAAGACAGTCTACATGTTTCAGCCGCTCGCCAAATCGTGTAAGTAAACAACCCATTGCGCAAATTCTCGGATTACGTCCTTCTTGGTTTGCTTGAATGCGGCGCAGTCCGTTACTAGCTTGAATGAAATGCCTAATATATACCGACGGAACTTTTTATACGCCAGGAAAATATTTTTAGCTTATTTTACATAGCTGTGCTGCCGTACTTCCGCGTCGGTGGCCTTTTTGTTCCAAAAGAATACGGGATATAGCTGACAATCAAACCACTGTAACAGCGCCGCAGCAAATCAATCCTTCGAGATGTCTGTATGTATCTCAGTTTTCGCATCTCTTTTGTATATCCTCAATACGGGTTCGCTGACCAATGCCTCTTTTCACCGCCGGAATGCGTGAAACTACCCTTGATCCAATTTTGAACCCACTTCCTACAGCCAGATTTTATTTAAACTTTGCACACATGTGTATTTCTACAACACTTTCTATTCCCATATAGCGGCATCAGAACATTTTATACTATAATTAATGTGTTTGGGTGAGCTAATGTGCTGTGGACAGCGCTGCTTGCTTAAAGATTACGGTTTGTTACTGTTGGGTTACAATGCTTCGCATGTTTATTTATTTTTCAACATTTATAGTGGAATTCAGTATACTTTTGGTAATTGGAGAAATTACATAAAAAAATTTAATTTTTATGGGTTTTTTTTTTGTTTATGCTCTCGTTGTTTTATCTTATTCTTACTTTTTACCTTTCTTGTTTGTGCTGTTGTTGGTTTTTGACGTTGATGACTGAAGGTGCATGTTGTCCTGCTTCTCCTTGGAGTTGGTCATATGTGTATTTTTATGCTGTGCTAATCTCTAGCAGGGTCAAGACACCGCATTTTAGGTAAACCATTTTTCTACGACCTGAAAAAGCTCTCAGTTTACAGGGTCATCGACTTGATCTCATACCTGAACGCTACAGGCTCGATTTAAGCCCTGTCCTATCCATGCTAGATCCCTCGAGTTTTGTGGCATCAAAATAGCGCACACTAGCGCTAATTGAGGACCTCGCAAGTTCAGCGTGGACCACCACTCTACCTACCTACCTTATGCTGTGCCGATCGCGTATTTTATATTTGTCTCGTTTGCACTGCTGGTGATCGCTGCTTACTTTTAGCGAAGTTCTGTTCTGCACAAACTAACTGTGCATTTTCTTTTTTGTATAACGGCTTCTTGATTGCCCTTCACCAAAGACTTCGTTTCTACATAAGTATATACCAATTTCGACGTGAATTTCACAAAAATGTTTGCTTTTCGCAACTGATTATACGAATCACGGCGGCCCACGCAAATCTCCGCGCGGACAATTGAATGCGGACGAGCCACCAAATGTAAATTTTATTTAATGTAATTGTTCAATGTAATTATTCAAATGTAACGGAAATATAGTAGTAGGGCGAAAATTTAAAAAAAAAGTAATTACTAACTATTCTAAACCACTGGTGACTACCAATGATGTGACCTGACTACTGCTAATACCGACCGCCATCGACTGCTGCTAATACCGACTGCCTATGTTACATATATATTGTTACGAAAATATATTTAGTACAATTTGCAACGCTATCTGTATTTCAGTATAAGTAATATTGTTTATAAAATTTTTTGGAACTTATGCATAGAAGTTATTTGTATTATTCCCTTATCCATTATGTAGTTGTAACTTGTAAGTGTGCTTATATGTGGTGCTTTTCCAATAGCAGTTGTACTGGTATGTACTCATACATGTAGGTGCACTTGTATGTACTTATACGTGTTGTTTATTTAATTTGAACTATCTACTTGTGATTTAGTGAGTTATATGAAAGAATTTATCAGTATGTTTTTATCCTTGCTAGTTTAGTTGCTAGAGTTTAGTTATCGACTGTACATATTTGTATCGAGTACATGTAAGTAGAAAGAGCAGTGTTATTTGTGAATATAAGTGTTATTTTTGTAAATTAAAAGTAACTAGGACTGTGAATTTGTCTCTCTCTCTCTCTCAATGAAACTTGACTCTACAACCGCTATTTAAATTAAGGGACCAATGTTGGATATTCTACTCGCAGACGTGGCAACCATAATTTGTTTTGCTCTCATTTAAGTGCACCCCAAGATTTCGCCCGCTCGATCTGGATGAAAGCTTCCTGTACAGATCTTTGGCTTCTACCAACGATGTCAATGTCATCCGCGTAAGCAAAATATTTATCGCACGACCGTTTTTATTCGACTTTAGTTTTTTAGTTAATTTAGTTAAAATTGGTCGCCACGAAAGTTCCTTTTATTTAAACGGGATAATGTATAGCCTACGTTCACCCCGAAAGTCCATTCTAAATATTGGTGAAAGAATTTTTGAAATCGGTCCAGTAGTTTCGAAGATTACCTCCTAAACCCAAACCAACATTACCTCCTTATAATAGCATAGATTAATCCTCTCGCCGTTACGTCAGAGTCTCTGATCACTTTATCTAACTTGAAGAGGACGCAGGCCAGTGCATCCCCTCGTCGGGGCGTGTTATAGATGTTGAATGGGCTTGATAGTGATCTGGATATTTTTAGTCTTCTGGCATCGTTTCTTCCTCCTATACTTGCACTATTGCTTGGTGTATTGCGAGACCTTCTGTTTTAATCATGGTATCCGCTGGGATACCATCTGATACCGGGGTCTTATTATTTTTGAGCCGATTTATCACTCTGCTAACTTTTATGCTTGGGCGGCAGCATAGTGTGGTCTTCGGTCATTCAGAAACTTATGAAAGTGCCGCCCTTCCCATCGCTCTAACATGCCTTTGAGATCGGCGATCAGATTATCCTCCTTGTCATTGCAGTATGTGCACTTCCGTACCTGGTGCGGTCCTCACTCTCTGTACTGTTCTAGTTCACGGACGAGATTCTTCTCCCAGGTTTAATTGGTAAATAACTAGGTTTAAGCTAAAGTGCTAAATTGTGCAAAAGTGCATTTGTGGGTCAGTATTGCCAATAATGCTAAGTTTTTAATTATCAATAAAATATACATAAGTGCATAGAGAAATGCAGAATTGGGTCATTATTTACGATGAGTTTGTTGTTGTTGCCACAACCGATAATGCGATTTGTGGTATTATGCAAAGTAATGCATAATTGCTCAATTCGCATATCGTAATATGCAACATACTCCCTGCGTTGAAGCATTCAACATTGTCCGAGTTGAAACTGGACCCTTTTTGCTGGTTCAGGTTTAGTTGTACACTAAGCACACTAAGAGTGTAACTTTGATCGAATACATAAATCCACGCATTAGAATCATATAACGGTATCCAGAAACGATTTTCCTTTCTTGAATCAAGTACGCAGCTTTTTTCAATCGAGTAAACTCGGTTGAATAGTTGAATTTCGCATTGTTTGGGGCCTGCGTCTTTGCGATAAATGGCATGTCTTTGTCTGCATATGTGTTTCCCCTGGAAGGTAGGGATGCATGCAGCTAACTCATTTACAGAGATATCGTAATATTGATCCCTATGCAAGTTTTCCGCAAGAGACTCAGTGTGGGATGCTATACTCACAAATCCTTTGTTATGCTTGATTGGTACAGGCACTAGTTTGAAGATATCAAATGGTTCCTTGCTTAGTTTTAACATAAAAACTACGCTGCTCTCTGTTACTCGGGACTGTGCTGTCATTAAGCCGTAAGTTGTAGTAGGTCTAAGTGATCAGAGTCTCCTGATATTCGTAGTATTATCGGGAGGTTGTCCCGAATGTTATTCAGTTCCGTCTTTAATTATTCTGGTGTTACTAAAAGAGGGAATCTTCTCATTACGACAATCTGTTAGGGTTTTTCAATAAGAGCACTTCAACTTTTTTTTTTGAATAAAACACAAACTGTTCGACTTTTGAACTAACTTTTTTTTTATTAACGAATTTGAACATATACATATGATACATTTAAGTATAAAACTCGATTTCTTTTGCATGACCACCGCGTGCACGTTTTACGAAGTCCAATCTTTGAACCAAAAATATGGCCCAATGACGCCGCCGGCATGTAATCCGCACCAAACAGTGACTTTTTCGGGATGCAACGGTGCCTCATGAATCACGTGTGGGTTGCTTTCTGCCCAGCAACGCATATTTTGCTTGTTGACAAATCCTTCTAGCCAAAAGTGAGCCTCATCGTTAAATGGACCGTAAAATGGCCGTAATGCTCTTAAAGTAGCGGCAACAGAACGATTATTTTGATAAAAAATTTGCACGATTTGCAAGTTGAAGCGCACCTGTTGAAACACCCGATACATCGAGGATTTAAGATTAAGTTCTTTGATATCTGGACATGATCAACGAAGTGCAGATTGACAGAGCATTGAATTTTTCCAGAACATTTTGCTCAGCAACAATTCTGTTGGTGCCAAGGATTCTATGGTTGATCTTATCCAAAATCGTATGGAATTGATATTGGTAAATTCGCCATCATTTCGCATAATGTTTTCAGTTGAGTCCAATATCGATGTTTGATTCTTTATTAGTTGAAGCAAATATTGTTCGTTTATTCTGGATTCTTTGATCGTTCTTATCATTACATCAGCATATTCCTGGTCAAGTATGCCAAATGCCTTGTTGGCTATTGTCCCAATGAAGTTGAATGGAGAGCGTCTCATACGGGTTCTGTCAGGGTATCCATGAGTCTTTATTAGCAGATCATTAACGTCTTTTATTGTGTTCATTTGTTGTTGAACTTGAACGGCTATTGTGGTACAATACTTGCTGCAATCGGTCATCGTATTTCATATACCTTTGAGTCGTTTCAGTTGTCTACTATCATGGAAGCTTCCTGTCGATAGGTTGTTAAATCGTAGTATGCTCCAAGAGTCAGTAACTAGTTCAGCTTGACCAATGTTTTCAAAGTATATCCCGGGTGTTTTGTTAAAAGGGATGATCTCCACTGGTAATAGAGCAAAGGTCTAACATACCAATACCGTACATAATGACAGTATGAGATTGAATTTAATGAATTTAGAATTAGCACCCTTGTGATGGGTGTAATTACGGTTTGCTGATGTTTGTTCTTTGCTGAGCTTAGTACGCCTCATCGCCTCGGGATTCTGTAGCCAGTTGGAATTTATGGGCAAGATTTTTCGTTTCCTTGATGGCCGCTGAGGTGCTGGATGTCGGATTTTCAGATGAGATGTGCTTATTGATGTTGCCTGCTGCGGTAACTTTGCAAGCGCTTTCTTTGGAGGCTGTCAAGGTGGTGCATTTTTTATCTCTTCACTAAGGACTACTTTACTATCGATTTGGGTAGGGGAGCTGATTTGGGGCGACTTATCTGCTATGGGTAAGGGACACACCTATTGTTCCTTTACCATTCTTCCTAAAGGCCACTTCAAGGGAGGTATGTTGTCTTCCATTAACACTATAGTGCATTGATGTATAGTTTTATTCTCCTGATGCCATCCTTTTCGGGTTTGTAGCTCATGTAAATATTCCTTTGTCCAGCGCTTCCAAAATTGATTTTGTAGTAGTTTAAATTCCCATCTTTTGTGGTTGGCATTTCTTTTGCGTACGGATTTACAACTGAGGTGAGAGGCTCGGCAATCAAAAAATGTCCTGGTGTAAGTGCTTGCGGATCGTTTCGATTAGTCAACAGGCTGGTAAGTGGTCTTGAGTGGTCTTGAGTGAAGCCCCTAGTGTTACTCTTTTCAGATGATACTTCGCCGATTTCACTGCAGCTTCCCATAATCCTCCAAAATAAGGTGATCTTGGTGGAATGAAGCACTATTGAGCTTGTTCTTCTGAGCACCTTTTCTTATATCTTCTTGTGCTTCGTCGTTATAGAAGAACTTGTGAAGATCTTGAAGTTCGTTCCGGGCCCCTACATAGTTGGTTGCATTGTCGGAAAATATTTTCTCACAATGAATCGCTTTAGGGCACCTGTGGCTGTACTCTTTCCGGCGGAAGATTCCCCATTAATTTTTAAATTGTGTGTGGTTTAGTTCTCGGTATGTTGTAAGTTCCTTCATGTGTAATGGCCAAAATCGCTGCCTGGTTATCGCTACCAGTGCTTTTTGACCCGCATGCAGATGTTATTCATGGAGATGTCAATTTGACAATTGATTTCGTGTGGTAACACTATTGGGTGTTTGGCATCAACTGAAATGGTTGCTGCTTGTAGTCTTCCGCCAACACGAATTAGTCCTTGATGATCAACAAATGATACTAAGGAACTCAGCTTGCTGCTGGGTGAAACACAACTTGTTTTCGTTAATTTTGCAATCTCTTCTGAGAAGTATTCCGCCTGAATTTTCCTCAGTATGAAAATCTCAGCTTCGTGATCTTCTGTCGCTTCCAGTGCCTGCCCGCATATTCTATTGTCTCCTTGCGTTCTGGCAGAATCTCCGAATGTATGCAATTATTTGTCTTAGTGTTATGAATGACCCTCTGTAGTCTATAGATTCAATCAATGATTCCTTCCTTTTACAGCATTTAAAAACTATTTTAAACTCCTTTTCTTTCGATGGTTCAGATGTTAGAATAATGGGTTCTGAGGGCCATTCGTATTCTGGCTCTCGTAGAAATCCTGGCCCCTTGAACCATTGAGTCGATGTTAGCAGTTCGTCGGGCCTCATGCCTCTGGAAACCTTGTCAGCTGGATTGTACCTTGTTGGTACATGTTTCCAGACTTTGATTTGCGACAGCCTTTGAATTTCTGCCACTCGATTTGCAACGAATGTCTTTAATGAAGATCACTCCTTTCTGATCCATGCTAATGTGATCATTGAGTCTGTCCAATAGACCGTTCTATTTCATCATATCATATCAATCATATCAATATTCAAATATCCTTTTACGTTGCTGACCAATAGAACTGCAGCAGAGAGTTCGAGTCGAGGCAGTGATAGCTTCTTAAGCGGTGCTACTCGAGACTTTGCACATAAAAGGTTCACCGAAATTCCGGAATTGGTATCTATACATCTAATGTAGATCGCGGGGCCATATGCCCTTTCACTTGCGTCTGAAAAACCATGAATCTCGATCACTCTTGTCTTGCTTGAAGAGAGTACATGCCGGGGAATTGTGAAAGTTGTTGACGAAAGTTTTGCCCCCTGGTATGTAGTTCTTGGGGTACAGCATCCCGGTCTAATTTAAGCAAGCAAGAGTTCTTGTAGCATAATTTTTGCTGTAGTTATTACTGGGTTTATTAACCCAAGTGGATCATATAAACTTGCCGTGTCTGCTAGGATAGAACGTTTGGTTGTATGCTTGTTTTCGGATAAACTTGTTTTTATCGCGAAATAGTCCTTTAATGGGTACCATAACATGCCAAGGCTTTTGACGTGCTCATCCTCCTTCCCCCAATGTTGATCATGATTTCGATGTAACGCAGGTATTTCCTGTAACATCTGAGGATGATTTGAGTACCACTTTCTTAATTCCAATCCTCCTCCTTTAAGCAAAGCATAGCAAGAGCCTTTGCAAAGTCATCATGGCCCGCCATAACATCATCCACGTAGAAATCGGATTTGGCAATTCTTGCACCCTCTGGGTGATATCGTTCTTCACAATCTGCCAAATTCTGCAAACTTTTTGTTGTTAGTAAGTAGGAGGCCGAAGATGTGCCGTAAGTGGCAGTGAAGAGTTGGTATATTTTTTTGTGCGTCATCCCTCCAAATGATTAGCCGGAACATTCTGTCCTTTTCGCTTATGAGAATTTGTCGATATATTTTGGCTATGTCAGGGGTAAAGACGTACGTGTAAGACAGAAATCGGAGCACCAACCCAAAGAGTTCGCTCTGAATTGTTGGTCCCACCATCAAAACATCGTTTAATGCGACTCCATTTGATGTTTTGCATGCAGCGTCAAATACAACTCGAAGCTTAGTTGTGATACTTTCTAGTTTTTGTACACAATGGTGAGGAAGGAAGTAGTGATTTGAGGGGATATCGTTTGGCTTAATTTCCTTCATGTGTCCCAGTTCGATGTATTCTTGCATAAAAGCCCTGTACTGGGTCTTTAGGTGAGACAATAAATCTTACCGTATTTTTAAATTATCTATCTTAACATCACTTGCCCGTGGTACGGATGTCGGTCGGCAGTCGCGGAATCTTGCGATCAATTTTTAACCCACTTCCAAAGCCCGATTTTATTGAAATTTAGCACACATGTGTATTTACGGAGACAACACTTTCTATGAAAATTTGAGTCCCCTCGGGCTACGGGGGGCTCCCATACAAATATTTTACAAAATTTACTCGATTTTCTTAAAATTTTATAAGCATGTGTATCTCTGATGGACAACACCTTTTGTTAAAATTTTGGAGTCCCCGGTTCGTGGGGCCCCATAAAATTTTTTTTTTAAATTTTATATACGTGTGTATCGCCGATGGACAACACTTTTTGGAAAAAAATTTGGTGGCTGGGGTCTTGGGGGGGGCCGATAAAAATTTTTCAAAAAATTACCCCGATTTTCTTTAAATTTTATACACATGTGTATCTCCGATGGACAAAATTTTTTGTAAAGTTTTTGGAGTGAACGGGCCCTGAGGCCCGAGGGGTGCCCATATACATTTTTTAAAAATAAGCTCGATTTCCTTCAAATTTTAAACACATGTGTATCACTGATGGACAAAACTTTTTGTAAATTTGTTGGATTGTTCGGGCTCTGAGACCCGTGTCCATGTCCATGTAAATTTTTTAAAAACAAGCCCGATTTTCTTTAAATTTTAACACATACCCATCTCCTATTAGAGAATTTACCTGAACATTTTTAATTTTTATGGGTTATTTTTTAATTATTATGAGAGTGTTCTTCACATTTCTGTTCTACAGCGCTGAGTTTTTTCTTCGGCGTCGCCGCATCATCTTCACTTTTCAAAACCTCAAATGTTGCACTGAAACTTGTATTTTTGGACTGAATTTCAAGTGACGTTCTTGTATGTGATTTGGATTTTGATGATCATATTCCATCTATTTGGAGTTGCTGGGCCATCCGTTTAAGACCCATTTTTCTGTACAGATTCTCAGAGATAAATGAAAGCTGAGAGCCAGAATCAAGTATTTCTGTTGCCTCTACTGTGTTTCTCTGACTATCTAAAATGTTGATTCTTGCTGTTGCTAGAAAAACGCAGGATGTCTCTTGCCTTTCATGAAATACAGCATTGGTTGATGCACGCTAAATATCTTTGGAGGGATTGGACTTATAATTCTCTTTCTGTGCACCAATGTGCAACAGAGCATTGTGTTTCTGTTTCTTAAACATGTTCCTTATTTGCAGTCGCGTTATGCGTGACCGGACTTTAAGCAATTTAGGCAGAATTTTAGATCTCGTACCTTAGAATTTCGTTCTTGAGGAGACATTTGTAGGAACCTCTTACATTTCGCTAGCACGTGAGGGACGTCTTTACATAAGTGGCACGTCCTTTCATTTTCTGTTATATGGAAGCGTTTCTCCAAAAAACGCTAGAAATGTTGAAAATTGCGGTACCTTACGGGGATTGGACTGCTCAAACAACCGGTGGCTTTCTGTAGCCAACTTCTGTAGCATCAGGTGTAATACTATTGCGTCCCAACTGGATGTTTCTATGCCAAGGTTGCCAATACCAAGCAATGCTTCCTTCAATCCATCATGCATTTTTTTAGTCCACCTGCGGACACTGTGTTAAGGATTGGTAGAGCCACGAATTTTTGCATGAACGCTGAGACAATTGGACTCTTATTTTAATAAAGGTCCTTTAGAATTGTCCAGGCGGTTTCATAACTTTCCCCGGTTTTCGGGAGATGTTGAATTAGACGTGCAGCATCTCCTGTCACGTTTGTCTTCAGGTAGTACATCTTTTGCGAAAGGCCTATGCTTTGTTGATGTATTAGTTGCTGAAAGAGTTCTGCAAACTGCCTCCACTGTAAATAATCTCCATTCAAAACTGGCAGATTAATCATTGGTAGTCGAGCAGTAGTCTCGATACCTGGTTGTGTTATGTTTAGACTTACTGACGTCCTTCTTTCCGTTAGTTGAGTGAAGATGTCATTGTAGAAATCCTCCTCTATTTCAAAGAACTCATCTTAAGAGTTGGAGCCAGACTCATCCTCTGATATTATCTCTCGACGAATTTTAGAAATGTTCTCCCACTGAGATTTAACTGCATTCGATCGTTGCTCGATATAGACAACTGACTGTGGTTGGTCTAACTCGACATTGATCTTTTGAATGAGTCTTTGAAGGCATGCTATTGCAGCAGATTCAGCTCGAATCTGCCTTTGCTGTGACGTTGCTGCAGTAGACGTGTTTCGTCAATAATTGTTTCCAAACGGTCCTTGAATTGGTCTTTGATCTTCTTTACTTGCTCAAAGAACTTCTGATCAAAGTAGTCGTGTTTGGGGTTGGACTCTCTTGGAGCCTGGATACTTTCGTCTCTTGTGCTGAAGTCATTCCACTCCTGGTTCAGCTGCAGCAATCTGTCTTCTAAATAGTTGTTTTCCGCGAATCCGAGTCCTTTTTGAAGTTTGTGAACATGCGTTTGATAGCCTTTCCACACTCGGCTTGTTCTGCAGTTAACTGCTCCACGCCTGTTTTAAGAGAGACTGTGTGGGCCCAGTGTACATCACCAATGTGTTAGATAAATGTGTATAATGGTTGTGTTGGGCCAACCTTATGCCTGAGCTTTGTCGGCTACGCCGTATAACACTACTTAAAAAAATAGAGAGACTGTGTCGGCCCAGTCTAACGCCTTAAGGAACGAGTACTAGAGCTCTTACCACTGGTGGGGGAAACTCTGTACTATACACCGATCACGTCGGGGTCACCAATGTTTTGCATAGCGAACTCTTTTGTTGCCCGCTTGTGGAATTAATAAAGCCGCAATTGCTATCTTAATAATAACTCATTTTATTTAACGAAAAACAATTTCTTTTATACTTAAATCAAAGTACATGCAAAAGGGTTTAATTGGTAAATAACTAGGTTAAAGCTAAAGTGCTAAATTGACAAAGAAGCATATGTAGTATAGTAAAAAGTGTGTAATTGACATATTGTAATAAGGTGCATTTGTGGGTCAGTATTGCCAATAATGCTAAAGTGTTTAATTGACAATAAAATATACATAAGTGCATAGAGAAATGCAGAATTGGGTCATTATTTACGATAAGTTTGTTGGTGTTGCCACAGCCGATAATGTGACTTGTGGTATTATGCAAAGTAATGCATAATTGCTTAGTTCCCATATCGTAATATGCAACACCGATTTCTTTCTATTTCTTTCTTTCTTTCTTTTGCTGACTAGAAACCCCACCCCGAGCACAGGTGGGAGATTTGGGTCTAACGAAGAGGTCATCACTGAGGGCCTTGAGAAAACCTGATATTTGGAAAGAATAAAAAGAATTGGAAAACGCTGGACGCTATATCAAGATTAAAGGAGACTATGTTGAAAAATAAAATGCTTTTTTGTCGAAAAAAAATAACTTTTATTCAAAAAGTCACTGACTTATCAAACCAGCCTCGTATTATAAAAAATATTTTAGTTAGCTGAGCAACACCGAGTATTTTGGCTAGGTTAATAAGAAATATCGTTTTTGTAGTTAAATACTATAGGGGGTCCCAATAAGAGCCCCGGAGAATTTTTTTCTCGGTCCCAATAATTAAACGTTGTTGGTTTGAATACTTCTCCATATTCTTAAATCAGTGACAAATGTCAAAAAAAAATCGCCGTACAACTCGTAATAACAAAATGGAGGCAAATTTAAATCCGGCGCTCTTGTTGGGACACCCTTTATAAAAAGGTTAGCTTGTACTTTCAATTGGCTACACTAATCTTGGAAACTACTACACCGATTTTTATCAGGATTTCACTTTTTACTCAAGAGGTTATAGGCTACAGTTTTGGGTCAATGGCGGGTAGGTGGTGGAGGGGGACTAAGCGGTGGGACAGGTGTTGGAAAAGGGGTCAGCTGGTGTGGGATCAGTTGGGCGGTGGTCACCCTGTTATTTTAGCTAAACTTGAAAACTATTGGACCGATTTAGATCAGGTTTTCAACATTGCAAAAGGTTTTTTGCCTTCCCCCCCACAAAGGTTACAGGCTTTGGGTCGGTGGCGTATTGGTGTAGGGTGGGGGGCTTAATGGTGGGGGAGGGATTAGTTTGGTTGGGCCAGTAGGGTGGGAGGGGCTGCAGGGCCGGTACATCAGCTAGTATGTTATATTATATTTCAGTTAAATATTTTTTACTTATTTTCAGAGACGATGCTTACCGATCTTGTGTGTCTCCATTGCTGATCACCTAACATTTCATGACATTTTCCAAGAACAGGGAGTGCATAGTTTGAACGTAATGTTGCTTCTAAGCACAATAACTTGTCTAATATTAGTTCCGATTTTTCTGTCTCATACCTTATTAAAATATAAAACAAAATACAAAAACCCTTTCCTGCTTTTTAAAAAAAAATTAACGCAAAATACCAAATTTGATTTTTTGTTTTTAAACAGGATTGTAAGGTAATTTCACTTCCTTTTTTCCAAAATCCGTTTAACTTAGGAGTGACCACCGAGGCACATAATTCGGTATTTGATAATCGTAGTAAGTAGCTGTTGATGTACGTACGTTTTCTGTAAAATTTATTATTTGAGACAAGTTTATAGTTAGAAGTTCTATAAATTTACCTTGAGTGCCATGGTTGAAAAACTATTGATTTGTCTTTTTTTTTTTTTGATCCTGGAATATACAGTTCAGGATAAACATTTTGCATGTACCAAGAAAAATTATGGCAACCCAAACTTTTTCTCAATTTTTTTCGGTCCTCAATGTCTCCAAAATAGAAATCTTTTTTAATTTTTTCATGACTTATGTAGTAATTCTAACACATTTTTTTAAAATAATTGATTTATTTTAAATTCCATTATCATACTCACTTTAAATTCATCCATCCATACATAAGCTAATCGCAATGAGTTCTTTGTCATAGTGTTTCCACCATCCGGAGAACTATAAGGCCTCCGTTTTCGGAAAATATGTCCGACTCTAGAGCAAGGCAGAATTTTAATAGAACCTCCACATTGCCAAACACGAAATGAAATCTCAAGATTTTCACCTCCCCAAATGTCCATTCCGATATCATATTCTCCAATATGACTGAAATACTTTCTATTTACAGCAAACAAACCACCAGCCATTGTAGGCGATTTAAATGGACCTGCGAAGGAAGATTCATCTTTTAAAGTTCCTGGAAAGTAATGCATTTATAGTTTATTTTTTTATTCATTAATTATATAAAACCATTATATTACCCTCAGGAAGATTTTCCCATTTAAAATGGAGCCCCCAATTAAAGCCTCCTCGAACTAATGGACTAGCTGTGTACTCAAATGTATCAGCATTAATAATATCAATTACCGGTATTGCAAGCGTTGAGTTCTCATGCTTTATGATATGTAAAAGAGGTTGTAACCAATCCTGATTTACTTCTATATGACTATCAAGGAAAACAATCACATCACCTTTCGCTCGTCTTGCTCCAATTACACGCGCGCGTATCAAACCCTCTCGCTGAGAGTTTCTCACTATTTTAATTTTTTTATTAATGTTTAGTTGATAAATTTCTTTTGAAAGATTCGATTTTAAGTCGGTATAGTCACTGAAGTCATCGACCAAAATAATCTCCTTTAAATATATAGGCGGAGTTCTTTCCATGATTGACTTAACTGAACGGAGGAGAGCCATTCTGTGTTCGTTATAAAAGCACATAACTACTGATGCGCTGGGTAAATCTTTATCGTAAGTTTGTCTTTGACATCTAACAGAGTAGTATGCAAATTATTTAATACATCTTCAATTAAAAAAACTTACATTTTGTGTCGGGTATCCGGAACATCTCGAAAAACTCCTATATTGTTACTAACTAAAGCATTAAATGCATGCTGTTGATATCCCATATCTCGAACGTATTGATCTTGCATATTACGAATAATGCCAAAGCTCGGAATAATTCCTAAAAATTAGGAAACAATAAGTAACAAGTGCATGACAAATACCATAATAATTGTCTTGTAAAACGACTATAAAGTGTACTTTTTTAAATTCACTATATTAACTTCGCGTCGTTCGTTCGTTTTTTAGTTAGTTCAGTGGTGGAATCTTGCGATCAATTTTTAAGCCACTTCCCAAAGACCGATTTTATTGAAGCTTTGCATACGTATGTATTTCCAGTGACAACACTTTCTATTAATTGGGTATTGATCAGACCCCGGAGTGGGGGGCTCCCATACACTTTTTTTGTTAAATCATGCCATAAAGCGGTATCAGATCGCCCCGTACTATAATGACTGTATGCGCTGTGTGCATCGCTTCTTTACTATTTGTGGTTGTTTTTTTTTTAAACACAAACCACGTAATGCTTCGCATGTTTTTTATTGTTCAGCATTTATAGCGAGATTCAGTATACTTTTGGTTATTAGAGTATTAACATGAAAAATTGTGATTTTTAATAAGATTCTTATTTTTTTTTATATTAAGGTGTTAAATTTTTCCGTTGTTCAATTTATATTATACTAGCTGTTTACCCCGGCTTTACCCGGGACACGCCGACGCCCGGGAACATAACATGCGTTGTCAGGCTGGCAATGATTTAAAGAAGAAAAAAAAAAAGATGATTAAAACAAACAAAAAAAAACAGCCCATAATTATTTTCATGTAGTTCTCAAATAACCAAATGACAATGTGTTCACTTGTTGCATATAGTGTATTCGACACCAAATGGCATTTAAACTATTCGTACAAAACGCATCACATAAAGCAAAGCAGCACCTAGCATACAGTCATTATGAATCCGCTGTGTGGCGTGATATTCGTAGATAACACAGCACAGAAAGCAGTGCAGCGAACTGCGCAACACACAGCACACAGTCATTATGATGCCGCTATATGGCTTGATATTTAAAACATTTATATGGAAGCCCCCAGAACAAACAGACGGAGACGGATCGACCATCCAGAAAACTATATGATCAAACACTAAAAAAACGTGTTCGAATCGTGAGTAATGGTCGCGAGTTCATACATAAATCTCATGGAAACCGAAATTTTTTCAGTTTTTCCAAAATTTCCAATTTTCCAGGTTCCTTAACCTGACTGTTACGAAGATTTAAAAAAATGAGCCAATCGGTCCAGCCGTTTACGTTAAGGCGTGAAAAGGTAACATACAGACAGACAGATTTACTTTCACATTTAAAATATTAGTATGGATTAGATATTAAAGTATTTTTATGTACTCGGATTATGTAGTATTGCTAGAAGCCCTGCCCTTATTTTTATTTAAATAAATATAAATTCTTCATTATATGACTGAAAGCATGTACTGGTCTCTCAAACCATCTTATAGTAAATTAGCATCTAGTTCTAATGATTTTTTATTCAAAAAAATTAGTTAAATAAAATAACATTAGTATGTCAAACTAAAATTATTATATACATAATATTTTTTAATACCACAAATAAGTCCAATTGGATGATTAAGTTTATTTATAATGTTTTCTATTATATTAATTTTAATAAATATAATTAACTATTATTTAATTTTACCTTCTACACCTAAATCTTTAAGTTTTAAAAATAAATCCTTAAATTCAATAAATTGAAAATGATAACTAATTTATTTTCCGTATTTGACCTAGATCTAGAATTTTTAATGTATCATTAAACTGAATAAGAACTTTAATTGGGTTATTTATAATTCCATCTATATATTGATTTATACTATCATGATACCAAATTTTTTGAAACAATATTTTAATAACATTACACAAAGAATTTAAAACTTTATAAGGACCTTCAAATCATAATGGAAGAACATTTATATATATTTCATTATTTTCATTAATTGTATTTAATAATTTTATAGGTTTATTTCCTTACATTTTTACAAGTACAACCATTTAACATTAACAACATCTCTATCATTACCTTTATGAATATATTTAATAATCTTTGGTTGATTAAATAATACCCAACATATATTTTCTCATTTGGTTCCTCAAGGAACTCCAGCTATATTAATACCATTTATAGTTTGTATTTAAACTATTAGAAAATAAATTCGTCCAGATACTTTAGCTGTACGTTTAGCAGCTAATATAATTGCTGGGCATTAGGAAATACAGGACCTTTAATATCTTAATTCATAATTTAAATTTTATTAATTGTCCAAATTGCGCTTTTAGTTTTAGAATCAGCTGTTTCTATTATTCAAACTTATGTATTTGATGTATTAAGAACCCTATATTCTAGAGAAGTAATCTAAAAATGTCAACACATTCTAACCACCCATTCCATTTAATAGATCCTTGACCATTAAATGATGCAATTGGAGCTATAACAACAGTAACAGGAATAGTAAAATGATTTCATCAATATGATAATTTATTATTTTTATTAGAAATTTAATTTTTCAAGGCCTTCATACAAGTCCTATGACTACAGGACTTCGACGAGGAATAATCTTATTTATTATTTTAGAGATTTTATTTTTTGTTTCATTTTTCTGAGCTTTTTTTCATATAAGATTATCTCCTAATATTGAGTTAGGAGTATCTTGACCAACAATAGGAATTATCTCTTTCAATCCATTTCATATTCCATTATTAAATACTTCTATTTTACTAGCGTCAGGTGTAACTGTTACTTGAGCTCATCATAGTTTAATAGAAAATAATAATTCACTAACTACTCAAAGATTATTTTTTACAGTTTTATTAGGAATTTATTTTTCTTTTCTTCAAGCTTATGAATATATTGAAGCTACTCAAAGATTATTTTTTACAGTTTTATTAGGAATTTCTTTTTCTTTTCTTCAAGCTTATGAATATATTGAAGCCCCCTTTACAATTGCTAATTCTGTATTTGGATCAACATTTTTTAGCTACTGGGTTCCACGGAATTCATGTACTAATCAATCGCAACAACATTTTTAATTAATTTGTTTAATTCGTCATTTAAATAATAATTTTTTAAAAATTATCATTTTGGATTTGAAGCAGCAGTATGATTATTTTTATATATTTCAATTTATTGATGAGGAGGATAAAATATTATTTACATAATATAACTAAGTATATATGACTTCCAATCATTTAGTCTATTAAATAATAGTATAAATAATTTTCTTATTATTTTCAATTTCAATAATTATTTTAATAATTTCTTTATTAACTATATTAACTGCTTCAATTTTATCAAAAAAATCTCTTATAGACCGAGAAAAAAATTCTCCGTTTAAATGTGGATTTGATTCTAGCTTTATTACGATTTTTTTAATTACTATTATTTTTTAATTTTTGATGTAGAAATTGCTCTAATTTTACTTATTATTTTTATTATAAATTATTCAAATATAATAATTTGAACAATCACTTCAATTATTTTTATTATTATTTTACTTCTTGGTTTATACCACGAATGAAACCAAGGATATTAAACTGATCAAATTAATTTTGGGTTGTAGTTAGCAATAACATTTGAGTTGCAATCAAAAAGTATTGAATATAAATCCACCTTAATAATAGAATATGAAGTGATAAATTACAATTAGTTTCGACCTAATTTTAGGTAAATATTTACCCTTATTCTTAAATTGAAGCCAAAAATGAGGCCTATCACTGTTAATTATATAATTGAACTAGCTGTTCCCGGGCGCTTTGCTACCCACACACATGAACCCCCGAGGTGACGGGAGTACTATAGCCTATAACATTCCCTCACCAGCCAATAATTTACGTTGACATTTTTTTAAAAATACGTTTGTAAATGTCATGTTAAAATTTTACTTTCTCCCCTTCCATCTATACCTATAACTTTCCCCTACCTGCCAATAATATATCTAGGGGAAATACCCGGCGTTTCCCAGCTGCCCCATCCCACTGACCCCCACCAAGTTAACACCCACCCACTGACACGACACCCACTGACCCCCCGCCCACTGACCCACCACGCCATCTGACCGCCAGCCCACGGACCTCTGACCTCAGGTGACCACCCATTCACAGAACAACCCCACCCACTTAACTCACACCAACTAACCAACCCACCAACTGACCACCTCAACAGCCCAGAAAACTATAGAATAAGTTTGAACGCAATTGGTTCATAAAAACATGCAATTTGTAGAAACAATAAAAAAATTCTTATGGAGACTCTTTGACTCAGAAGTCTGACCACTTTCAAAATATGCCTATTATGTGTTCATTATGGTATAAAACCCCTATGCAAAGTTTGAACACGATCGATTCAGAAAACATGCAATTTGTAAAAAAAAATCGTATGGTGACCCCTTGACCTAGGAGTCTGACCACTTTCAAAATATGCCTATTAAGTACCTTTTATGGTAGAAAACCCCTATGCAAAGTTTGAATGCGATCGATTCATAAAAACATGCAATTTGTAACAATAAAAAAAATCGTATGGTGACCCCTTGACCTAGGAGTCTGACCACTTTCAAAATGTGCCTATTAAGTGCCTTTTTTGGTAGAAAACCCATATGCAAAGTTAGAACGCGATCGGTTGAAGGGTTTGGCAGTCTATACCGGACATACACACATACAAAGTTTCACTTTTATATATATAGATTTAAATTCCAATTAAGGAAATATGAGCTGCTAACTTTTTATTTTAATGGTTTTACTCCATTTATATTTCTATTTATATAGTTTTATAAAAACTTTACATTTTTATTGTTAAATTATTTTATAAATTAATTTATTTTCTTGTGATATAAATAATATACTAAAATATATTATTTAAGTATTACATACATTTAATAAATAAAATGTAACATTTTATTCATTAAATAGATAAATTCTTCTACATTTTATTCATTAAATAGATAAATTCTTTTATAATTTTTTGAATTAATTTAATTTGATATAATTATTAAAATAAAAAGAATTTTATGATAACCACATTAATGTATATATATTAATATAAATATTTAAAGATTTATTAATCTCCCTAACAGCTAAAATGTTATACTCTTTATAAGCTATTTACATTTAATTTGATATAATAATAAAAATCAATTTAAAATTTATAAATTAAAGTTAATAAATATATTTTTAAATTATTATTTGTCTTCCATAAAACTCTAACCATCCTAGATCAAATAATTTATTAAATTTTAACCCTAAAATTAAAGGATAATTTATTATCCTAAAAATACTGAAATTATATAATTATGAAATGATTTATTAATAAAATAAAATGAAACATTAGAAACCAGATAACCACCTATAATAAAAACAAATAATGGGTAACCGGCCGATTCCACTAGCACAATTTCACTAGACACCATTCGACTGTACACAATTCCACTTGGCACAATTCCACTGGGGAACAATTTAACTTGCACAATTTAACTTGTATAGTTACACGGAAAGGCAAATACAGAAATTCACACATTAATATTTTATTTGAGTTGGCATGGTTTTAATTGTACCGTGTATCGTTTTTCGTTGTTTATGGTTTTTTTAAATTCTCTAAATTCTTTAAATTGTACAAAAAATCAATCGCGCTCGCGATTTATCACCATAAATGCGTTTAATATTTTATTTGCGTAGGCGTGATTTTAATTGTACCGTGTATAGTTTTTCGTTGTTTATGGTTTTTTTTTAAATTCTCTATATTAACTTCACTTGACCGTGGCTGGCTGGCTGGCACACCAAATCTTGTGATCAATTTTTAACCCACTTCCCGATTTTATTGAAATTTTGTACTCATGTGTATCTCCCATGACAACACTTTCTATTAAAAATTGGGGACCCTTGGGCCGCGGGGTCGGGGGCTCCCATACAAATATTTTACAAAAAGTACCCGATTTTCTTACAATTTTATACACATGTGTATCTCCAATGGAAAACACTTTTTGTAAAAATTTGGAAGTGATCGGGACCCGGGGTCGGGGGGGCACCCATACAAATTTTATAAAAAGAAGTACCCGATTTTCTTCAAATTTTATACACATGTGTATCTCCAATTAAAAACACTTTTTGTAAGAATTTTGAAGTGATCGGGCCCCGGTGTCGGGGGGCACCCATACAAATTTTATAAAAAAGAAATACCCGATTTTCTTCAAATTTTATATAAATTTTTCTCCGATGGAAACACTTTTTGTAAAAATTTTGGAGTGGTCATGATAAGGCGGCTCCCTTTGCACTTTGTGTATCAATTAGAGAATTTACACGAAAAATTTTAATTTTTAAGGGTTGTTTTTTTTCAAATTTTTTGCATTTTTTATATAACATTCGTAATTTTTCTTTAGGTAACTTTTTAAGTTTAACTTTTTTTATAATTAAAGGAATTCAACTTGCACAATTTAACTTTTTGATATTCAAACGCATTTAGGGTGGTAATTCTCGCACGCGAAGTTGAAATGAGCCAAGTGGAATTGTGCCCAGTGGAATTGTGCCAAGTTGAATTGTGCCAGTTGAATTGTGTCCAGTGGAATTGTGTCTAGTGGAATTTTGCTAGTGGAATTTACCTAGAATCAAATAATGTTATATATTTCAAAAAATAAGGTAAACCAATTATAGCAGGTGTTGGGAAAATTAATCAATTTAATATTCTACCACTAATAATTCTCATAATCAAGAAAAAAATTATTCCTTTTAATTTAATTCAACCTTCATCATTTAAAACATTTAAAGAACTACAATTAAATTCTCCAGTTATTGAATAAGCTAATCGAAAAGAATAACAAACTGTTAAACCTGTAGAAAAAAAATAAAAAATATGAAAATCTATTTAAACTTACTATTTCTAAAATTAAATCCTTAGAATAAAACCCAGCTTAGAAAGGTATTCCACATAAAGTTTTAAATTAGCAACATTAAAACAAGAAGACGTTAATGGTATTCTAATTCTTAAACCTCCTATTAAACGAATATCCTGAGAATTTTTTATATTATGAATAATTGACACAGCACATATAAATAATAAAGCTTTAAATAAAGCATGTGTCAATAAATGAAAAATTCTAATTTATAAAATCCTAAAGATAAAATTATTATTATTAATCCTAATTGACTTAATGTAGATAAAGCAATCATTTTCTTTAAATCAAATTCAAAATTAGCTCTTAGTCCAGCTATAAATATGGTAATCCTGATAATAACAACAAAAATTGTCCTAATAAAGTATTTTCAAATAAAATGTTAAATCGAATTAATAAATATACACCAGCTGTTACTAAAGTTGACGAATGAACTAATGCTGAAACAGGAGTAGGACCAGCTATAGCAGCAGGCAATCATAAAGAAAAAGGAGCTCTTTTTGTTATTGAAGCTAATAAAATTAAAATTCCAATAATTATTATTTCTTTATTATTTTTTATAACTTTTAAATAAAAAATAAAATATCAACTCACATAATTTAATATCCAAGCAATAGGCAAAAATAAAGCTACATCCCATATTCGATTTGACAAGACAGTTAATATATCTGCATTAAAAGACTTCACATTATTATAATAAATTACTAAACAATAAGAAACTAATCCTTATCCATCTCACCCTACTCAAATTCTAAATAAATTTGGTCTAATAATAACATCATTTTTAAAATAAATATAATCACTAATATAATAAAACGATTAATATTTGTATCTTCCATTAATTATTCTTTTCTATAATAAATTACTAAAGAAGAAATAAATAATACAAATGATATAAACAAAAAACTTATTCAATCAAATAAAAAAGTTTTAACAATTATTGAACTATTTAATGAATCAACTTCTCATTAAATAAAATAAATTAATTAATTTAAAAGAAAAAATATTATAAAAATGAATAAAATGTAAGAAATTAATATTAAACATAAACATATAATTCTACAAATTGATAAATATTTAATTATTTAAAATAAATAAATCCGTATCATTGATACCACAAAATTTTTAATAAACTATTTAAATATATTTATATATATAAATATAATCATAAAATACACATATCACTTTTTAAAATTAGTAAATTTAGTGGAAACCAATTTAAAAATAATAATAAATATTCACGATTAACACCTGATCTAAAATAAAAAGATCCCGAATAAATCTGTCCGTGTTAACTATAAGAATATATAAATAAAGTATTATACGCAGCTCTAGAGAAAAGAAATATTAACATAATTATTGAAATTCATGATCACCCAACAATTCTATTCAATAAAGAAATTTCTCCTAACAAATTTAAAGTTGGGGGTGCTGCTATATTTGCTGATCTTAGTTAAAATCAAAATAAAGTTATAGAAGGCATACAATTTAATAATCCTTTATTAATTAATAAGCTTCGTCTTCCTAATCGTTCATAAGTAAAATTTGCTAAACAAAAAAAAACTGAAGAACATAATCCATTAGAAATTATTAATGTAAAAGATCCACATATTCCTCAATATCTTATAGTTATTAATCCTCTTAAAAAATTCATATATGAGCTACAGAAAAATAAGCAATTAAAGATTTTAAATCAATTTGACGTAAACATACTAATCTAATTAAAACTCTTCCAATTAATCTAATTCTAATTCAAACATAATTAAATTTTAATCCTATAAGTTGTAAAATTGGAAAAATACGCAATAATCCTTATCCTCCTAATTTCAATATAATTTCTGCTAAAATCATTGAACCTGATACTGGAGCTTTAACATGAGCTTTTGGTAATCATAAATGAACTAAAAATAAAGGTATTATTACTAAAAAAAAGCTAAAATTATAATAAAACATAATATCATAATTTATTAAAAAATTTATTATTAAATAAAAATTCATTGAATTTAAATTATTATGTAAATAAAAAATATCAATTAATATAGGTAAAGAAACTAATAAAGTATAAACAATTCGCCAATTTAAAATCGCTGTTTTTGGCGCTGTTGGATAATCAAAACGACAAGAACATTGCACTGAGTCATCAAAAGAAGACAAATAAAATCCTTGCGACAAAAATTGCTGAACTCGAACAGCGGTTACATGCGTTATCCGGTGATTGTTTAACAGCAGACAATGGTGTCTCTCCATCACAGATTCTTCTGCACGGATATTGTCTATCAAGCTTGGATACTACTGGCAGCAATACCATCGAAACAAAGTCTTTATCTCGTAAAGTTACCGAAAATTCTGACACAAATAGCAGTTACGTAAAAAGTATTTTTATTCAAGTGTTTCAATTTTTTAAATAATTTATTTTATTTGAGAAGTTTTTAGAAGCAGAATTTTTATTGACTTTCTGTTTCAGTAGCTGTGCGTGCCTTTTTCGTTTGTTAGGCCTGGTACTACAAGCGAATTAGTAACGTTTTCACTGTTGAGTGGTTGGTAATTCTTCTTATTGTTGTTATTTTTAATATTTTTAATTTTTTATTATATTCTAATCTTATTTTACGTATATTTTCACCATCTTGACGGATTCGGTATTTTTACTTTGTAAAATGAACTCTTATTTTGAAATTCATTTCACAAATATTCGCGGCATTAAAAGTAATTTCAACTCGATCGTGGCACATCTTGACGCGAATAAACCTGCGGTTCTAAGTTTATGTGAAACGCAAGCCTCTTATATGGGTACCCCAAATGATTTTCATTTTCCGGGGTATTATCGTGTCGACTGTTTGGTTCCACATCGTGGGGTTATTTTATTTATACGTCAAGACATCAGTTTAAGTGTACCTAAATTTAATATTCCAAACAGTAATCCCATGTTCAATACGATATGGATTGAAATTGTAGTTTCAAACCATTCTATGTTTATTTGTTCCCTTTATCGTAGTCCTAATTTGTCACCTGCTGACACTAATATTGAGTTTAATTACTAATCTGAAACTATAGACAAGATTTACCAATCCTCACCATTATCAGAATTGGTAGTCTTGGGTGATTTTAATGTCCACAACGATTCATGGTTGACCTATTCGAATGGTAGAGATCGATCTGGTGAAACCGCTGAACTATTTTCAAATGTAATTCTTCTCACCCAACTCCCGATACTTCTGGGCAATCACCTCACCTTTTAGATTTATTTTTAACTACTTTGCCAGACAAATATTCAATTGATGTATCTGCTCCATTAGGTCTTTTTGACCATGCTTTGGTAGTAGCCAAATTTTCAATAACACCAACCCTTTTAGAGCCTACTCTAAAATGTTGATGAAGCAACCTTATCACGTCAACCATTTTGCTAGGAATGAAAATTGCATTCCTTCTTCATTTAAAATGAAAAATACTCATAAAAATAAATGGTTTAACGAATCCAATTCTCCCGAATCTAGGCCCAGGTATATCTAAAATCTATTTCCGGAAACGGGTTGTTTCAAAGATTCTTAAAGAACTTGACCCCAATAAAGCGACTGCCCCAGACGGTATTCCTCCATTAGTATTGAAAAGATGTCATCATACTTTGGCAAAACCGCTTAGCAAATTGTTTCATCTCTCAATGAAGTCAAGTGTATTTCCATCAATTTGGAAAATAGCAAATATTTAACCCGTTCCGAAAAAATGTGATAAATCGGCACCTACGAACTACCGTCCAATTGCTTTGTTGTCGGTTCTATCTAAGATAATGGAATCTATCGTTAATTTCAGACTAATGAACTATCTGGATTCGAATGTTCTTTTATCCGATGTTCAGTATGGATTTCGTAAAAATCGCTTTTCAGGTGATCTAATGACGTGCATGACTCATTGTTTGGAATGGAGCATTGAAAACCTAGGTGAATCAAGCGTTGTTTCCTTAGATATTTCTAAAGCTTTTGATAGAGTTTGGCATGATTGTCTTATTAATAAGATTCGTGCACTGAACTTACACTCCTCTCTCATTACATAGATTAACAATTATTTATGGAACCATAAAATAAAAGTTGTATTAAATGGTACATCTTCAGCTTCACATGGGATCAATGCTGGCGTGCCTCAAGGGTCATCCCTGTCGCCCACGCTCTTCTTGATATATATCAACGACCTGTTGTCTTCTACAACCTGTGATATCCATTCATTTGCTGATGATACAACACTATCGGTTTCCATTGAGTTTGTCAGTCGAAAAGTATGCAATTCTCGGTTGATTGGTTCGCGTGAATTAATGAATTCGACAATTCTGTCGAACATTCAAGTCATTCTTGATTGGGGCAGATCTAATAGGGTGGAATTTAACCCAAATAAATTCCAGGCTTGTCTTTTTTCTCAAAAGGTAATTCAACATTACGTTCCACCAGTAATTGCAAGATCAGTTTCACTTAAGATGTTAGGTTTGAAAGTTTTAAGTGATCTTTCCTGGAAGGATCATATTTATGAAATTTTAAAAAGAGCTAGCCAATGTTTGGGCTTCATAAGACGTTGTAAATTCTACTTCAATCCCTCTGAAGTATTAAGATTATATAAATCTTATGTTAGACCAATTTTAGAATTTAATTCATATGTGTGGGGTGGGGCTCCAAGATCGCATTTGGTTCATCTTGATGGTATTCAGAATAGAATTATCCGTTTGATAAACGATGTAACATTATTTCGTCTCTTGATACTTTGGAGCACAGACGAAATGTAGGAGCTTTGTTTTCTACTAATTTTACAACGGTAGATGTTCTTTAGAAACCCATTCTCCAGTTCCAGGTCCTTTTTACATTACTCTTATAACTCTTATAAATTGTAATATTTTCTTGGTCAAGGTTTTTTGTAGTTTTCCCTGACCATGATCCATTGATTAAAGCATTTGGACTCACGTCGTTTTAGTTTCGTGTTCGTTTTTTCGCATTGCTTTTTCAATGAATCAGAGAGAATTCTGAGAAAATAAATTGAAACCGGCTACAAACGTGAGGAATGTGATATATTGTAAATCACATTCCTTCGATTTTAATTTTATTTTGAATTTTAATAAAGGGCTTAGCCCAACTTATTGCCGTGACGCAAGTCATTCAGGGAGTCCTCCCTTGGCAAGAAGTCTCTTTATAATTAAAAAAAAAATATATATATATATATACCAGCTTGTAGCCGTTCAGGTTGATATCCCCATCCTAAAATTAAAAATAATGTAGGAATTAATCTTCTTTCAAAAAATAAATAAAACATAAATAATCTTATAGATATAAACGTAATAATTAAAAAAAAATAATAAAAAAAAATATTTAAAAATAAATTATAAAAAAAAATTATTTAATATAAATAAATTTTTGAAATTATTAAATTTATAAATTCAGCTATTATTAACAAATTCATAATTCATAGTCTTAATAAAATAAATCCATAAGATAATATATCACAACCTAAAAAATACGATATATTTATTCAATATCTTGAATAAATATTAATTAAAATAAAAATAAAAGAATTTAAAAATAACAAATTCTGAGCCATCCAAAATGAATTTTTTATAAAACAAATTGGAAAATAAAATAAAAACATTAATAAAATTGTTAACATTATAAAATATTAAATGATTTTCATAATTTATTATTTTTAAAAATAAAAATATGAATAATCTTAAAACAATATATTCTAATCTTAAAAATATTGATAACAAATGTTTTCTATTAGAAACAAAAATTAAAAACCCCACTAGTAATCAAATTATTGGTAATATTCAATAAATAATTATAATCATTAGTTTTAATAGTTTAACAAAAACATTGGTCTTGTAAATCAAAAATAAGAATAATCTTTTAAAATTTCAAGACAAAATAAATTTCTTTATCATTAATCTCCCAAAATAAATTTTTATTAAACTATTTCTTGAAATTTTATATTCTTTAATTGTAATTTGTAATATTTTATTTATACAAATAAATCATCCATTAGCTATAGGTTTTATATTATTAATCCAAACATTTATAATTTGTTTAATCACTGGATTAATAACAAAATCTTTTTGATTTTCTTATATTTTATTTTTAGTCTTTTTAGGAGGAATATTAGTTTTATTTATCTATGTTACTTCATTAGCTTCAAATGAAATATTCTCATTTTCTATAAAAATATTTATTTATTCAATTATATATTTTATTTTTATTATGTTTGTAATTTTTATTCTAGACAAAACTCAATTTATTTTATATGTAAATAATAACGAAATAATATCTATTATTAATTCAAATTCTTTATTAAATGAAAACTTATTAAATTTAAATAAATTATATAATTTTCCAAGTAATTTAATAACTTTATTATAAATAAATTATTTATTATTACTTTAATTGCAACTGTGAATATTTTATGGTCCTTTACAACTAATAAATTAAATTAGCCAATGAATAAACCTTTACGAATTAAACTTCCATTATTTAAAATTGCTAATAATGCTTTGATTTACCAGCTCAAATTAATATTTCATCTTGATGAAATTATGGATCTCTATAAGGATTATGTTTAACTATTCAAAATTTAACAGGATTATTTTTAGCAGATATCAACTTAGCTTTTAATAGAGATAACCATATCTGCCGAGATGTTAATAATGGTTGATTACTTCGCACTATACATGCTAATGAAGCATAATTTTTTTTATTTGTATTTATATACATATTGGACGAGGAATATACTACAATTCATATTTATTCACTATAACATGAATAATTGAAGTAATTATTCTATTTCTTGTCATAGCTACAGCTTTTATAGGATATGTCCTACCATGAGGACAAATATCCTTTTGAGGAGCAGCTGTAATTACAAATTTAATATCTGCTATTCCATATTTAGGAACTGATTTAGTAGTGAATTTGAGGAGGATTTGCTGTTGATAATGCAACATTAACTCGATTTTTTACATTTCACTTTATTTTACCTTTTATCGTATTAGCAATAGTAATAATTCATTTAATATTTCTAAACCAAACTGGTTCTAATAATCCTATAGGACTAAATTTTAATATTGATAAAATCCAATTTCATCCTTATTTTACATTTAAAAATATTGTAGGTTTTATTTTAATAATTATAATATTAATTTTATTAACATTAATTAAACCCTATTAATTTAGAGATCCTGATAATTTTATTCCAGCAAATCCATTAGTCACAAGTTCAATTCCTAATAATTAGGTGGAGTAATTGCATTAATTATATCAATTGCTATTCTAATAATTATACCATTTTGTCACTTTAGAAAATTTCGAGGAATTCAATTTTATCCCATTAATCAATCATTAATTATATTTTGAATTATAGTAATTTCAGTAATTTTACTTACATTGGATTACTTGAATTGGAGCTCTATGTTTGTACAATTTTAGTTAATTATTATGTAGTTCTTTATGGATACCGTTAATATTTACAATGGTGTTTACTCCATTTTTTCTAATTATTTTAAAAGGTCCTTTTTATGGGCTTTGATGTTTATTTCTATTCTCTTATTTTACTAATACCAAATCGCCTATTTCTGCCTAAGTGTATTTGTGTAGTTCTTATTATTTTCTAGAGTTCCTTTTGTCTTTACTTTGTTTGTAATGTCTTTAGCTCTGTTTAAAGCTGATTTAAGTCTTATACGTAATTCGTTTACGTAGTTTTCTAAATTGTATACTTTTTTATTATCGGTTATTTTCTGTAAATAAGTTCGATCGATGTGTGGTGTTGTGTTGTGTTGTAAGCGAATGTGTAGTATGGGATCCATTTGTCCCATTCATTGTTTTCTGTAAATGCTAATAGGTATTCGTTCATTACCGGGTGGTTTCGTTCTATCGTGCCTAGTGTCTGGTGGTGGTAAGGGGTTGAAAAGGTTTGTTTTATTCTTAACAGCGAATATATGTTTTTTATTAATTCGTTCGCGAATTCTGTGCCGTTGTCTGATTTTAGTGTTTTGAATAGTCCGTATTTTAGTATAACTTGTTCAACTGTCGTTGGAGATTCGTAGTGGTCCTACAGTGTCTATTGAAATTGTCTGAAAACTGTCAGTTGGTGTGTCTGTTGTCGTTAGAGGTTCCTTTATATGTCTAGTCTGTTCATTTCTTGCACATAAGTCGCTGTTTGTAACGAAATTTTTAACCATTTTACTCATGTTTTACCATATATATTTTTGCTTTAGCTTTATTGTCGTTCTTCTTACACCTTGGTGTCCTCCGTATATTGAATTGTGATACTCGTCTATTAATTTATATTTAGTTAATTCATCTTTTATTCTTCTTGGGGTTGTATACATTATAATTTTTAGATTGGGATACTTGTTATTTATTCTTATTTTTGCGTATGCTTCTTAAAAATGTTCCTTTGTATATACTTTCAATATTTCATCATTGTTTCCAAGCGATAATTCTTTAATATTCTCTTTGTTCATTCTGGATGCTACCTTCTTCAGTATCGAAACTATATTCGCTGAGTTATCACTACAGCCAACGTGTACGTATTTATTATCTATATTTATCTTGCAATTATGTATGTTTTTGTCGACTGTAAATTTAAGTTCCCTTATGTTATTGATAGCATTGATGGACGTGCATTCCCATATTTGAAGGTGATCAGTCTTTTTATACTCCAGTGTATGGCTAGAAGTTCTTTTTCTATGACTGGTTTGTTTGTTTTTGCAGTGAGAGTACTGCACCTAAAGCAAAGTTCGAAGCGTCAGTCGTAAATATGAATGGCTTGTCGAAGTCGGGGTATTGCAATACTGGTGGGCTGATTAGACTTTCTTTCAGTGTTTCAAAGGCATTCTGGCAGTTTGCTGTCCATGCAAATTTAATGTTTTTCTTCAGAAGGGAATTTAAATCATTGGCTATAACTGCGAAGTTCGGTATGAATCGTCTATAGTAGTTGCAGAATGCAACGAATCGTCTGACGTCGTCTGTAGTCTTTGGTGTTGGGTAATCTTTAATCGTTTTAAATTTGCTGGGTCGGTCTTAACTCCGTCTTTAGTTATTAGATGTCCTAGATATACTACTTCTGGACGTAGGAAACAACATTTTTCTGCATTAAGTTTTAGATTATATTGTTTTAAACGATCTAAAACTTTAATTAAATTTTGGTTGTGGTGGTTTAAGCTACATCCGTAGAAAATAATGTCATCTACGTACAAAAAGGCTTCAGTTCCAAGTCCAGGTAGTGCTATGGTGAGCATTCTTTGGAAACTATTTGAGGATATTTTGAGTCCAAAAGGTAGACGTTTGAATTGATAATGTCCATTGGGTGTCGAAAATGCTGTCAGTGGTCTTGAGCCTTTTTCCAATCCTATTTGGTGAAAAGAGCTTGTCATGTCGAGTGTTGAGAACCATTTAGCTCTCCCTAGTTTTTCTAAAATGTCGTCTAAACGTGTTAATGGAAATTTGTCATTAATGATTTTGTCGTTAAGTTTCCTATAGTCGACAACTACTCTCCATTTGTTTTTGTCCGTTGTATTTTTTTTTTGGTACAAGAAATAGTGGAGCGTTGTAAGGGCTAACCGAATGTTCTATTATATCTTCTTCGAACATCTTATTTACTTGGTTTTTTATGACTTCCATGTTTGCGTGTGGTAGTCTGTAATTTTTTATGTAGACCGGTGTGTTGTCGTTTGTGGATATTTTTTGTGTGTAAAAGTTGTTTGTTCTCAGAAGGTCTTTTCTAAATGAAATACTTCTTGGTATTGTTCTAGGATGTTTAGAAGTGTGTTTTTTGAATGTTCGTCTTTGCAGTCTATCTTTAAATGGTTTTTGACTTTTTTGAAACGTTTTTCGTCCTGGGATTTGTGTTCGCTTAAGTTTAGTATGTCATAGTCTTTTAGTGGTTTAGTCTCTAATTTGATGTTTTTTAGTATTACCTCTGAGTGGGTTGTGTTTAGGATTCTAATGTGTGTCATACCCGTTTTATGTGCAATTGAGTTGCTTAGAAAAACTTTGTTTAACATTACTCTGTCTTCGTTAATTTGTAGTTTAATTGGTTGTATTATTTGTGCCCGAGGTAGTACTGTTATTGTCAGAGTCCATTGTAATTGTTTCATTTACTATTATTGAGATAGTAAATGTCTCATAGTCTATTTTACAGAAAAATCTTTTGAGAAAATCTCTACCAAGTATGCCGTCAGTTTCAATTGGAAAGCTATTTTTGACCAATTGGAAATCATGATTACGGTATATTTCGCCTATTAGCAGATCGAGTTCTATTATGCCCAAAGAAAATGTTTATTCTTGCGTGATTCCCGTTAATTTACATTTTTCTTCAGGGTAGTACGGTTCATTTTCAACCTTGTTTGAGACCATGAAAATTGAGATGTCGGTGCCAGTGTCTATTAAAAATTACATTTCTTTGTCTTTGCTTTTTAGTATGATGTAATTTGTATTGCAATCCGAGACTTTAAAATTTTTTATTGGTGGCCTTGTGGAGAAAACACGTGCTCCGTGGCTTGCTCGTTTCCCTGGTAGTTGTCCATAGTATTATCGTTCCCTTTATTGTATAGTGTTCATATGTAGCGATTAGTCCGTTGGTTGAAATTCGACCTTCTGTTTTGTTGATTTTGGTTATTATTATGATAATGCCTGTATGTTTGTCTGTTTGTGTTATGGTTGAAGTTGTTGTTGTGCTGTCTATAACCATAATTATTTGGTACGTTTGGTTGTCTATATTTGTTACTGTATCTGTTATTTTGTGGAGAGTTATAATTGTTTAGTGACCTTCGATTGTTGTCGTAGGTTCTGGTGTTGTTTTGTCTGTTTGGTTGTGTCGATCTGTTCTTGTTGAAATGCATGATGCTGTTTGTGTGTTCCTTTTCGATTTCTAAAGCAAGGTTAATTGCCTCAATAAATGTTTTTGGTTGAGCGGCAAATATAGTTGATTTGAGCTCATCTTTCAATCCATTTTTGAATATGTTTAAGGCATATGCATCATTCATTTTTGTTACGATTGACTTTTCGGTTTGAGTTGTGGTACCGAGGTCGTCGATTTGTATAATGTTTAGATCAGTGATGAGGTTTGTTATTCTGTCTTTGTATGCCTTGACAGAAAAATTTCTCTGTGTGATTTGTGTTAGTGATGTGTGTATGTGGGGTATAGTTGTAGTAGTTCTTAGTTCTGTGTTGAGTGCTGTTAGGTTTTCCGGTTGTGTATGTATTGCTGTTTTTACGTTCGCACTTGATTTTACATGGAAAATAAATTCTAGCAAGTCTTCCTTTGCGGTATTACTTAATGGTTTATCTATTAGTTCTACTATTTTTAAAAAAACTGTCTAGTTCCCTATAGTTTTCTGAAAAAGTAGGAATAACCTTCATGGCTGTTTCTAAATATTTTATAAGTTTATATTCTCTAAAAGTTGGTTCAGTAAAATCGGTTTCTTTAAAGTGTATTTAATAAAAGCTATTAATTATATATTTATAAAATTTGAATAAAAATAATTATTATTTTGGATAAAAGTACTTAAAATAATATTGTGCATTATGATCTTTTAAAAAAAATTTATGTAGTTTTAGGTTGAATAATTTATTTTGGTTCTCTTCCTGAGTGATTGGATGCTGCGGCTCGTCAAAAGAATTTGTCGATGTATGTTGTGGTTTCTTGGGGTTGTTAGTTTGTCAGCGCTGAAAGTTTCGCTGGATCTACTACTAAAGGGTCTTAATATCCTTAGTGAGTTCATCTTGTTTCAATACTAGGATATTTGGAAAAAATAATCTTTTGAATTTTACACAAAAGGTGGAATATTCAGCTATCTCCGCAGGATCTCGTTGTATTTTTAAATGTTATTTATAAATTTTCGTAAATTTGAAATTTTCAGGATCTAAATCTTCAAAATTAGATTTTTAAGTTTTATTTGACATTTTGCGGTCCGCAGGAACGTTAAAAGATATTATAATTTTTCTACTGCGCATTTCGCAGGAAAAAATTGTACAGATGCTGCGCGTGTTTGCAGGATAATAAAAATATATGTTTAAATTTGTTTAGTGCGCGGTTTGCAGGATCGCCATTTAAAGAAATGCTGAAAGCTGAGTAATGGCAAGATCGCCATGTAAAGATGATTGATGCAGTGAACTAGAAGAACAGTCAGATGGATTCAACGTCGACTAAGAAAAGAACAACGCCCCAATAGAAAAGTGTGCGGTTGAATCTATGCAGGGACTGCAACGAATTCACACTGCGATTATCGCTAGGGTAAGTGTTTTATGTAAATGGAAAGACTTTTCCGTTTAGTGTTTGAGAATTACTCTGATTTTATTATCAAAATGCTTTTCTTTTTATACTATTTTAACAATACTAGTTTCTTATGTACTAAGGAAAACTATATACATACATGCACTGGTGTAGTGCATCGTCATCGATGCACTTGAAATAGTTTCTGTTGTGTACTTGAAATATACTTCGTTAGAATGCAAATGCCCTTCTTTAAGTGTGTGAATCATAACTTACAATGCACAGTTTCGTCATCTGCCGAACACGTGTGCTTTGTTTACATTAGTTGATTTAGTTTATCAGTGCTCATTGAATTTATTGTTTGGTTTTTTTTTGTGTGCTCATTTGGAAATTCATGTTATGTAATGATTAGGTTTGGTCGGAGTGGTGTGTATCGTATGGATATACACTACACTCTACGTACACCGCAGGGGGTGAAAATAGACCCCCATCCCGTACGATTTTTTCACGAAATTAACCCCTTTAAGTATTTGCCACCTTAACGGATACACCCGGTATATTCTACATTAAATCCATAAACTAATTCTGAGTCCCCATCAGCAAAATCAAATGGTGTTCGATTAGTTTCTTCTAATGAAATAAAATAAAAAAAATTAAATAAAAATTTGATAATTTAAAAATATTAATATATTATAACCCCCAATTAAAAAAATAAATGATATTATAATTAAAGCTAAACTAACTTCATAAGAAATAGTTTGAACTTCAGCCCGCAGTCCCCCTAATAATGCATAATTTGAATAAGAAGATCAACCAGCAATTATTCTGTATAAACACCTATTCTAGTACAACATAAAAAAAACAAAATTCCTAAGTTAAAAGAAAAAAAAATTAAAAAATGAAGGTATACATATTCAAAGTAATAATGATAAAATACAGAAAAAATTGGAGAAAAATAGTAAGAAACATAATTTGACATTAAAGGATAAATTTGTTATTTTCTAAATAATTTAACTGTATCACAAAATGGTTGAGGAATCCCTAAAATTCCAACTTTATTAGCACCCTTACGAATTTAAATATATCCTAAAATTTTTCGTTCTTATAAAGTTAAAATTGCAACTCTAACTAAAACACAAATAATTAATATTAATATATTAATTAAAGATATTTGACAAGTACTATTTGTAATTAAAATTACATTTACAAATTCTAAATTCATTACAATTATCTGCAAAAATAGTATATATATTAATCAAGTTCATTCACAAAAAATAAATATTCAAATATTTAGTCCTTTCGTACTAAAATATTTTAATTTATAAAAGATAGAATCCAACCTGGCTTACAAAGGTTTGAACTCAGATCATGTAAGAATTTAAAAGTCGAACAGACTTAAATTTTGAACTTCTACAGCCGAAATAATTTCTTAATCCAACATCGAGGTCGCAATCTTTTTTATCGATATGAACTCTCCAAAAAAATTAGGCTATTATCCCTAAGGTAACTTAATTTTTTAATCACTAATAATGGATTAATTATTCATTAAACAATGTTAATTAAAATTAAAAGTTTTTTAAATTTTAATATCACCCCAATAAAATATTTACATATATTATAACAAAATTTATCTAAATAATTAAAATGAATGAAGAAATATAAAGATTTATAGGGTCTTCTCGTCTTTTAATTAAATTTTAGCTTTTTTAAAAATTCTACTTTGTGTGCTACCTTTGCACAGTTAATATACTGCGGCCATTAAAATTTCAGTGGGCAGGTTAGACTTTAAATTTAGTTCTAAAAACATGTTTTTGTTATTTAAACTTTTCAATTAAATTTAAATTTACAATTTTTATATATATTAATTTTATGATAATTACATGATTTTTATTATTAAAATAACTATTTTAATTAATAATTAAAATATTAATAAATGATTTAATATTTTATAAATATATTATAACATATTTATTATTAATTGCTAATTTCAAGCATATATTTCTATAAATTATTCATTATTTATAAAAATTTATTTTATAGCTTACCCATCAAAAATTATTTTTTAAAATTTATAAAATTTATAAAATAAATTTATATATTTTAAAAATCTAAATTAAATTTATTTTTTAAAAAACTAGATACCTTCAAAAACGAATAACATTTCATCTATATATATATAAAAATGAATGTCTGTGTGTATGTCCTTTATAGAATCGTAAACTATGCATTTGATCATGTCATGATTTTTAGCAAAGTTGCTGTGCATGAGCCCGCGAAGCTTTCTGGGTTGGTTCAGCCCCGCTAGGTATCGTTTTTTTCGGAAAATTCTTATTGGCTCAAATTCACACCATATAATATTTAATTAAAAAGGAAAGTCTTTGACAAAATTTGGACCCGATAGGTGGCGCTGGTGTCGTTTTTTTTTCGAAAATTCTTATTTATGAAACGATTTGGCTCAAATTAACACCATATAATAATTAAATAAAAAGAAAGTCCTTGACAAAATTTGGACCCGATAGGTGGCGCTGGGTTGGAAAATGTAATTTTCCCTGTATATGATCTTCATATAAAGAATATTCGAACAAGTGTACATAGGGTCGGTGGGTTGAGGCAGCCGGGAAACGCGGGTGTAAGTGGGCGTGGCGTCAGTGGGTGGGTAGCCCGGGAACAGCTAGTTACTAATAAATTATTAAAAATAATTTTGACACACTAACTAACGACGGTAAGCTGAGGAGTACTGGCGTAATCACCCGAGGGGTAATCGCCCGGCGAGATTACGTCGTACGATGGTCGACACGGCGACGTCGGCCGAGAAAGCACAGGCAGACGTTGGCAGCGGTAAGCTGAGGAGTACTGGCGTAATCACCCGAGGGATAATCGCTCGGCGAGATTACGTCGTAACGATGATTGCCACGGCGACGTCGGCAGAGAAAGCACAGGCAGATGTTGGCAAAGAAAAAGGAAAAATATGTTATCGCTTACCGAAGTGATCCTGTCCGCAGACTACCAGATCGAAGAGAGCGAGCGCCTGCGTGCCCGCCCTTTTATACCATTTGCATGGCAAAATCTTTAGGCCACGTGCTGCGATGTGATTGGCCAGTCCGGTGGCGTGATGTTGATGTTGTCGTTTTACTTTCATATCCGCTCGTTGGCTGCACTGCGTGGGTACAGGGTGCACCCGAATTTGGGAAAAAAGTATGTGGCATGTTTTGTGTGAACAAAATTCGGCCACAAGAATTTTGTTCTTCACACTCCCCCGTTACTTCCGCGGAAAGACACTTGCGCTTCACTAGCTAGTTCTAATAACGGGGCATCTACATTCGTAGTCCCCGTTAACCTTGCTGCGTCCGCTACTGGTACTACCTCTGTTGCCAATGCTTATGCTGTCTCTGCTGCTGCGGTTGAAGTCGCTGCTGCTGTCGACTTCGTTGCTGCTGTGCCTGTTGCTAATGTTGTTTAACCAGCCCAGCTGACCCAGTTTGGAGTGTTATGCACTCACCTCCGAAGCTTAAAGTTGCTCTGGACTTGGCAAGGAAGTGTAAGGTCATCAACGGCGGTCGGTATCACCAACAGGCGCAGTGAACATGATGACTCTCCAAAACGAACGTTGACGTTCAACCCTTCGGGGACTGTTATCTGACTCCCGTTGGCCATTTTAATTGGGATGTGCAGTGGGATGGGGTTGCCTAAATGTCGAAGCCTATCGCCCGAACGTTCGCTCACGAAACTGCGGAATGCGCCGGTGTCAATGGTGGCTTGGACGGGTTCACTACCGATCTTGATGCGGGCAAGAATTCGCTATCGGTCTTGGATCAGAGCTGTCTTCTTGTGGAACTGGAGCGAATGACGCTGCTCAACGTGTGATGTATGTTGCCGGCAGAAGTTTATCGTTCTGGTTCTCCGTTGGCCGCAATCCCAACAGAACATCAAATGTTTTCTTCGGCAATTTCGCCAGGTGTGTCCGTCCTGGCCGCAGCGTCGGCATGCTGTCCTGACGACGATGCAGTCCTCTATATTCTCTGCGACCATGAAGCTCCTCTCTGCCTGCCGACGTCTGGGGATGGAACTGACCGGTTCAGGAGTGACCGAAATGTTCTCAAAGTCTTCGGCCAATTCGATTAGATCCTGCAAGTCTTGGAAGTCCTTCCTCCTGATGTACAGTTGGTATTCCTTACGATAATTTCGGAATATCCGTTCCAACTGTTGTGCCCTTGAATAGCCGGCATGCCGCGTGACGTTTTGCATGGCGATGACGAAATCCTTAAAGTTTTCTCCCGTGTTTTGTCGTCGTCGACGGATTTCGTCATCCAGTTGCTCTTGGTACCTTGCTGGGAGGAAGAAGCGCAGGATGTCTTCCTTGAATGAGTGCCAGTTTGTCAACCGCTGGTTGTTGTTTCGAAACCAACTCGGTCACGCAGCAGTTCTGGCATTGTCCTGGCTAAGAGGTCCTTGTTTAAGGAATAGGCGTCGGCTAATTCCTCCAACCGCTCGATGAAGGAGATCATGTCTTTCCCGCCATCGTACCGCACGGACCACTTCCTCACCGTGTCCATGACCATTGGGTATGGCGCCGCGGCTGTCTCGTTCGCTTGATGTAGTGGCATTGCGACCTGCGATTCCCAGAACCTTGTGTTGCTTGCTACGGTTTCCTTGGTGTCATAGGCCGGTGTTGTCCCGTGTGGTGTCAAAGCGGCTGCACCGGTGGTTCCTTTCCTTTTGTATGAAGTCTGGCGGTGATGGTGATGTGCCAAGACGGTGCTTCGCTTCCAGTTCGGCCAGCCGAACCTCATCTCGAAGAGTCCCTGCTCGGGCGCCAATTGTAACGGAGTTTTCCCAGCCGGGATAATCTCAGCGTAACCAGGGTTAAGAGAAAGGGGTCCTTAGAATAAAATTTATATTTGGTGACTCTTCGAATTATGTTTTTTTTTATTTCTTTATTCTTATTACTTATAATTTAAGCCTGAGACAAGCATAAATCCTGGGTGATGCGCTAGCCTTAGACGAGCGTAAGTCCAGAGCGATGCGCGTAGTTCGAGACGAGCGTCAATCCTGAGCGACTTGTTGGCGTGAGTCTGAGACAAGTGAGAATCCTGAGCGATGCGTGAGCGTAGTTCGAGACGAGCGTCAATCCTGAGCGATGCGTGACCGTAGTTCGAGACGAGCGTCAATCCTGAGCGACTTGTGGTCGTGAGCCTGAGACAAGTGAGAATCCTGAGCGATGCGTGAGTGTAGTTCGAGACGAGCGTCAATCCTGAGTGACTTGTGGGCGTGAGCCTGAGACAAGTGAGAATACTGAGCGATGCGTGAGCGTAGTTCGAGACGGGCGTCAATCCTGAGCGACTTGTAGGCGTGAGTGTGAGACAAGTGAGAATCCTGAGCGATGCGTGACCGTAATTCGAGACGAGCGTCAATCCTGAGCGACTTGTGGTCGTGAGCCTGAGACAAGTGAGAATCCTGAACGATGCGTGAGCGTAGTTCGAGACGAGCGTCAATCCTGAGCGACTTGTGGGCGTGAGCCTGAGACAAGTGAGAATCCTGAGCGATGCGTGAGCGTAGTTCGAGACGAGCGTCAATCCTGAGCGACTTGTGGGCGTGAGCCTGAGACTATGTCAATTATGAGCGACGTCGACGGAGAAAGCACAGGCAGACGTTGGCAGCGGTAAAAGCTGAGGAGTACTGGCGTAGTCACCCGAGTGGTAATCGCTCGGCGAGATTACGTCGTAACACTGGTTGACACGGCGACGTCGGCAGAGAAAGCACAGGCAGACGTTGGCAGCGGTAAGCTGAGGAGTACTGGCCTAGTCACCCGAGGGGTAATCGCTCGGCGACATTACGTCGTACGATGGTCGACACGGCGACGTCGGCAGAGAAAGCACAGGCAGACGTTGGCAGCGGTAAGCTGAGGAGTACTGGCGTAATCACCCGAGGGGTAATCGCTCGGCGAGATTACGTCGTAACGATGATTGCCACGGCGACGTCGGCAGAGAAAGCACAGGCAGATGATGGCAAAGAAAAAGGAAAAATATGTTATCGCTTACCGAAGTGATCCTGTCCGCAGACTACCAGATCGAAGAGAGCTAGCGCCTGCGTGCCCGCCCTTTAATACCATTTGCATGGCAAAATCTTTAGGCCACGTGCTGCGATGTGATTGGCCAGTCCGGTGGCGTGATGTTGATGTTGTCGTTTTACTTTCATATCTGCTCGTTGGCTGCACTGCGTGGGTACAGGGTGCACCCGAATTCGGGAAAAAAGTATGTGGAATGTTTTGTGTGAACAAAATTCGGCCACAAGAATTTTGTTCTTCACACTCCCCCGTTACTTCCGCGGAAAGACACTTGCGCTTCACTAGCTAGTTCTAATAACGGGGCATCTACATTCGTAGTCCCCGTTAACCTTGCTGCGTCCGCAACTCGTACTACCTCTGTTGCCAATGCTTATGCTGACTCTGCTGCTGCGGTTGAAGTCGCTGCTGCTGTCGACTTCGTTGCTGCTGTGCCTGTTGCTAATGTTGTTTAACCAGCCCTGCTGACCCAGTTTGGAGTGTTATGCACTCACCTCCGAAGCTTAAAGTTGCTCTGGACTTGGCAAGGAAGTGTAAGGTCATCAACGGCGGTCGGTATCACCAACAGGCGCAGTGAACATGATGACTCTCCAAAACGAACGTTGACGTTCAACCCTTCGGGGACTGTTATCTGACTCCCGTTGGCCATTTTAATTGGGATGTGCAGTGGGATGGGGTTGCCTAAATGTCGAAGCCTATCGCCCGAACGTTCGCTCACGAAACTGCGGAATGCGCCGGTGTCAATGGTGGCTTGGACGGGTTCACTACCGATCTTGATGCGGGCAAGAATTCGCTTTCGGTCTTGGATCAGAGCTGTCTTCTTGTGGAACTGGAGCGAATGACGCTGCTCAACGTGTGATGTATGTTGCCGGCAGAAGTTTATCGTTCTGGTTCTCCGTTGGCCGCAATCCCAACAGAACATCAAATGTTTTCTTCGGCAATTTCGCCAGGTGTGTCCGTCCTGGCCGCAGCGTCGGCATGCTGTCCTGACGACGATGCAGTCCTCTATATTCTCTGCGACCATGAAGCTCCTCTCTGCCTGCCGACGTCTGGGGATGGAACTGACCGGTTCAGGAGTGACCGAAATGTTCTCAAAGTCTTCGGCCAATTCGATTAGATCCTGCAAGTCTTGGAAGTCCTTCCTCCTGATGTACAGTTGGTATTCCTTACGATAATTTCGGAATATCCGTTCCAACCTTGAATAGCCGGCATGCCGCGTGACGTTTTGCATGGCGATGACGAAATCCTTAAAGTTTTCTCCCGTGTTTTGTCGTCGTCGACGGATTTCGTCATCCAGTTGCTCTTGGTACCTTGCTGGGAGGAAGAAGCGCAGGATGTCTTCCTTGAATGAGTGCCAGTTTGTCAACCGCTGGTTGTTGTTTCGAAACCAACTCGGTCACGCAGCAGTTCTGGCATTGTCCTGGCTAAGAGGTCCTTGTTTAAGGAATAGGCGTCGGCTAATTCCTCCAACCGCTCGATGAAGGAGATCATGTCTTTCCCGCCATCGTACCGCACGGACCACTTCCTCACCGTGTCCATGACCATTGGGTATGGCGCCGCGGCTGTCTCGTTCGCTTGATGTAGTGGCATTGCGACCTGCGATTCCCAGAACCTTGTGTTGCTTGCTACGGTTTCCTTGGTGTCATAGGCCGGTGTTGTCCCGTGTGGTGTCAAAGCGGCTGCACCGGTGGTTCCTTTCCTTTTGTATGAAGTCTGGCGGTGATGGTGATGTGCCAAGACGGTGCTTCGCTTCCAGTTCGGCCAGCCGAACCTCATCTCGAAGAGTCCCTGCTCGGGCGCCAATTGTAACGGAGTTTTCCCAGCCGGGATAATCTCAGCGTAACCAGGGTTAAGAGAAAGGGGTCCTTAGAATAAAATTTATATTTGGTGACTCTTCGAATTATGTTTTTTTTTTATTTCTTTATTCTTATTACTTATAATTTAAGCCTGAGACAAGCATAAATCCTGGGTGATGCGCTAGCCTTAGACGAGCGTAAGTCCAGAGCGATGCGCGTAGTTCGAGACGAGCGTCAATCCTGAGCGACTTGTTGGCGTGAGCCTGAGACAAGTGAGAATCCTGAGCGATGCGTGAGCGTAGTTCGAGACGAGCGTCAATCCTGAGCGATGCGTGACCGTAGTTCGAGACGAGCGTCAATCCTGAGCGACTTGTGGTCGTGAGCCTGAGACAAGTGAGAATCCTGAGCGATGCGTGAGTGTAGTTCGAGACGAGCGTCAATCCTGAGTGACTTGTGGGCGTGAGCCTGAGACAAGTGAGAATACTGAGCGATGCGTGAGCGTAGTTCGAGACGGGCGTCAATCCTGAGCGACTTGTGGGCGTGAGTGTGAGACAAGTGAGAATCCTGAGCGATGCGTGACCGTAATTCGAGACGAGCGTCAATCCTGAGCGACTTGTGGTCGTGAGCCTGAGACAAGTGAGAATCCTGAACGATGCGTGAGCGTAGTTCGAGACGAGCGTCAATCCTGAGCGACTTGTTGGCGTGAGCCTGAGACAAGTGAGAATCCTGAGCGATGCGTGAGCGTGGTTTGAGACGAGCGTCAATCCTGAGCGACTTGTGGGCGTGAGCCTGAGACAAGTGAGAATCCTGAGCGATGCTTGAGCGTAGTTCGAGACGAGCGTCAATCCTGAGCGACTTGTGGGCGTGAGCCTGAGACAAGTGAGAATCCTGAGCGATGCGTCAGCGTAGTTTGAGACGAGCGTCAATCCTGAGCGACTTGTGGGCGTGAGCCTGAGACAAGTGAGAATCCTGAGCGATGCGTGAGCGTAGTTCGAGACGAGCGTCAATCCTGAGCGACTTGTGGGCGTGAGCCTGAGACAAGTGAGACTCCTGAGCTATGCGTGAGCGTAGCTCGAGACGAGCGTCAATTATGAGCGACGTCGACGGAGAAAGCACAGGCAGACGTTGGCAGCGGTAAAAGCTGAGGAGTACTGGCGTAGTCACCCGAGTGGTAATCGCTCGGCGAGATTACGTCGTAACACTGGTTGACACGGCGACGTCGGCAGAGAAAGCACAGGCAGACGTTGGCAGCGGTAAGCTGAGGAGTACTGGCCTAGTCACCCGAGGGGTAATCGCTCGGCGACATTACGTCGTACGATGGTCGACACGGCGACGTCGGCAGAGAAAGCACAGGCAGACGTTGGCAGCGGTAAGCTGAGGAGTACTGGCGTAATCACCCGAGGGGTAATCGCTCGGCGAGATTACCTCGTAACGATGATTGCCACGGCGACGTCGGCAGAGAAAGCACAGGCAGATGATGGCAAAGAAAAAGGAAAAATATGTTATCGCTTACCGAAGTGATCCTGTCCGCAGACTACCAGATCGAAGAGAGCTAGCGCCTGCGTGCCCGCCCTTTTATACCATTTGCATGGAAAAATCTTTAGGCCACGTGCTGCGATGTGATTGGCCAGTCCGGTGGCGTGATGTTGATGTTGTCGTTTTACTTTCATATCCGCTCGTTGGCTGCACTGCGTGGGTACAGGGTGCACCCGAATTCGGGAAAAAAGTATGTGGAATGTTTTGAGTGAACAAAATTCGGCCACAAGAATTTTGTTCTTCACACTCCCCCGTTACTTCCGCGGAAAGACACTTGCGCTTCACTAGCTAGTTCTAATAACGGGGCATCTACATTCGTAGTCCCCGTTAACCTTGCTGCGTCCGCAACTCGTACTACCTCTGTTGCCAATGCTTATGCTGACTCTGCTGCTGCGGTTGAAGTCGCTGCTGCTGTCGACTTCGTTGCTGCTGTGCCTGTTGCTAATGTTGTTTAACCAGCCCTGCTGACCCAGTTTGGAGTGTTATGCACTCACCTCCGAAGCTTAAAGTTGCTCTGGACTTGGCAAGGAAGTGTAAGGTCATCAACGGCGGTCGGTATCACCAACAGGCGCAGTGAACATGATGACTCTCCAAAACGAACGTTGACGTTCAACCCTTCGGGGACTGTTATCTGACTCCCGTTGGCCATTTTAATTGGGATGTGCAGTGGGATGGGGTTGCCTAAATGTCGAAGCCTATCGCCCGAACGTTCGCTCACGAAACTGCGGAATGCGCCGGTGTCAATGGTGGCTTGGACGGGTTCACTACCGATCTTGATGCGGGCAAGAATTCGCTTTCGGTCTTGGATCAGAGCTGTCTTCTTGTGGAACTGGAGCGAATGACGCTGCTCAACGTGTGATGTATGTTGCCGGCAGCAGTTTATCGTTCTGGTTCTCCGTTGGCCGCAATCCCAACAGAACATCAATTGTTTTCTTCGGCAATTTCGCCAGGTGTGTCCGTCCTGGCCGCAGCGTCGGCATGCTGTCCTGACGACGATGCAGTCCTCTATATTCTCTGCGACCATGAAGCTCCTCTCTGCCTGCCGACGTCTGGGGATGGAACTGACCGGTTCAGGAGTGACCGAAATGTTCTCAAAGTCTTCGGCCAATTCGATTAGATCCTGCAAGTCTTGGAAGTCCTTCCTCCTGATGTACAGTTGGTATTCCTTACGATAATTTCGGAATATCCGTTCCAACTGTTGTGCCCTTGAATAGCCGGCATGCCGTGTGACGTTTTGCATGGCGATGAAGAAATCCTTAAAGTATTCTCCCGTGTTTTGTCGTCGTCGACGGATTTCGTCATCCAGTTGCTCTTGGTACCTTGCTGGGAGGAAGAAGCGCAGGAAGTCTTCCTTGAATGAGTGCCAGTTTGTCCACCGCTGGTTGTTGTTTCGAAACCAACTCGGTCACGCAGCAGTTCTGGCATTGTCCTGGCTAAGAGGTCCTTGTTTAAGGAATAGGCGTCGGCTAATTCCTCCAACCGCTCAATGAAGGAGATCATGTCTTTCCCGCCATCGTACCGCACGGACCACTTCCTCACCGTGTCCATGACCATTGGGTATGGCGCCGCGGCTGTCTCTTTCGCTTGATGTAGTGGCATTGCGACCTGCGATTCCCAGAACCTTGTGTTGCTTGCTACGGTTTCCTTGGTGTCATAGGCCGGTGTTGTCCCGTGTGGTGTCAAAGCGGCTGCACCGGTGGTTCCTTTCCTTTTGTATGAAGTCTGGAGGTGATGGTGATGTGCCAAGACGGTGCTTCGCTTCCAGTTCGGCCAGCCGAACCTCATCTCGAAGAGTCCCTGCTCGGGCGCCAATTGTAACGGAGTTTTCCCAGCCGGGGTAATCTCAGCGTAACCAGGGTTCAGAGAAAGGGGTCGTTAGAATAAAATTTATATTTGGTGACTCTTCGAATTATGTTTTTTTTATTTCTTTATTCTTATTACTTATAATTTAAGCCTGAGACAAGCATAAATCCTGGGCGATGCGCTAGCCTTAGACGAGCGTAAGTCCAGAGCGATGCGCGATGCGCGTAGTTCGAGACGAGCGTCAATCCTGAGCGACTTGTGGGCTGAGCCTGAGACAAGTGAGAATCCTGAGCGATGCGTGAGCGTAGTTCGAGACGAGCGTCAATCCTGAGCGAGTTGTGGGCGTGAGCCTGAGACAAGTGAGAATCCTGAGCGATGCGTGAGCGTAGTTCGAGACGAGCGTCAATCCTGAGCGACTTGTGGGCGTAAGCCTGAGACAAGTGAGACTCCTGAGCTATGCGTGAGCGTAGCTCGAGACGAGCGTCAATTATGAGCGACGTCGACGGAGAAAGCACAGGCAGACGTTGGCAGCGGTAAAAGCTGAGGAGTACTGGCCTAGTCACCCGAGGGGTAATCGCTCGGCGACATTACGTCGTACGATGGTCGACACGGCGACGTCGGCAGAGAAAGCACAGGCAGACGTTGGCAGCGGTAAGCTGAGGAGTACTGGCCTAGTCACCCGAGGGTTAATCGCTCGGCGACATTACGTCGTACGATGGTCGACACGGCGACGTCGGCAGAGAAAGCACAGGCAGACGTTGGCAGCGGTAAGCTGAGGAGCACTGGCGTAATCACCCGAGGGGTAATCGCTCGGCGAGATTACGTCGTAACGATGATTGCCACGGCGACGTCGTCAGAGAAAGCACAAGCAGATGTTGGCAAAGGAAAAGGAAAAATATGTTATCGCTTACCGAAGTGATCCTGTCCGCAGACTACCAGATCGAAGAGAGCGAGCGCCTGCGTGCTCGCCCTTTTATACCATTTGCATGGCAAATTTTTAGGCCACGTGCTGCGATGTGATTGGCCAGTCCGGTGGCGTGATGTTGATGTTGTCGTTTTACTTTCATATCCGCTCGTTGGCTGCACTGCGTGCAGCACCGAATTTGGGAAAAAAGTATGTGGGATGTTTTGTGTGAACAAAATTCGGCCACAAGAATTTTGTTCTTCACACCAGTTACAATTATACTAATATTCCAGCAGTTGTGGTTGGCAAGGCTTGACTGGGACGATTTCTTACTAGATAAAACAGCAAAACGATGGGGCGAAGTGCGACGAGCATATGCAGCAGTAGTTTATCTGAGGTCAATTGACGAAAATGGACATGTGCAAATAACAAGACAAACGCGGTGTTTGAGCTTGGAGTTTACCTTATTAACTGAACTGTAAAACTTCTTTAAATTATTCTTAAGTATTATTGTACACAAGCGCTGACCAAGTACAGCGGGAGTAAATAAGTGCATGCGCTGGTTTTCAGGTGCAACGCGTCATATTTCTTTCGCGGCAACTTTCTTTGTGGCTGGGAAAATGCTTACGTTGCGTCTGCCCCAGCGGATGCGCTTCTTACATTCGTACATTCATGATCGGATTTTTCTTCTAGCGTGGGAATGCAGCTAAGGGAGTTGACGTTATGTCACTTGTAGACCAACATCGTAGCAGCGAAAACCAAAGTAGCACCATTAAAGCAAATAACTCTACCGAGGCTTGAACTTTGTGCGGCGGTTTTACTGGCGAAGCTGTTAAAAACCATTATGGCCATTACTAAAAATGTGACCTTCGGCCAACTGGAACTACGTATCATCAAAAGAAAATCCGGCTGATCCTGCGTCAAAGGGATTACATCCTGAAGCCCTAGTTAAATCTAAATTATGGTGGGAAGAGCCAATCTGCGACAGACTAGTGAGAAATGGCGAATTACAAATAAATTAGATGTCGACTTGCACGAAGGACAGCGAAAATCATATCCATTGGCGACCTTACACGCAACAGTTGAAAAGGGGTTAATTGAGCAGTGAATTTCTGAGATGTCTTCGTTCTCGAGATTTCTCAGTTCTAGCCTACGTGTTCCTATTCATCTATAATGCCAAGTCTCAAATCAATCTCAAAGAAAATCTGGTGTCCTTTCAGTTAAAGAGTTGAGAGAAGCGACCAAGTCATGCCTCAAATGCGTCCAAGAGCAACATTTTAACTCCGAATTAAACAATTTATACAAATATTGTTGTGTCCCCAAAGGAAGCAAACTGGAGTCTTTAAGCCCATTCATAGATTCGGGTGGTATCCTGCGAGTTAGTGGACGACTGGAGAAGGCGAATATCGGATACAACCAAATGCATCAAATTATTTTACCTAAATCTCATAAGTTGAGTAAACTGATTATCTCGTACATTCATGATCGGAATTTCCATACTGGTCCTTCTTTGACAGCGCATCTAGTCAAACAACAATATTGGATAATTAATAGGAGTATGGTGCGACATATACTGCGAAACTGTGTAATCTGTGAAATTATATGAAAAATTTTAATTTTTAAACTCTCTACATTTTAATTTTTCCAAAACCCAATGCTGTCTTCTGTCGTCCAAGCGAATCCTAAACTCCATGCCATTATCCATGAATGGCAATTGCATCGAGGAAACTGAATATCTCGCAATTCTCGGTATGTGCGTTAACGACAAGCTTCGTTGGAATGACAACATATTTACCGTCGCTAAAAATGCAGCGAAATGTTTAGGTTCACTAGCCCCGTATTTCACTACCTCTGATCTGGCTACCATATACAACCCTTTCATTCGCCCAAAACTTGAGTACAAAGAATACAAAAACGCGCGATAAAACTTATCGATGACGATAATATAGCGAAATCAATAGATTCGCTTGGACACCGTAGGAACGCCTTTTGCTTGTCACTGTTTTATCGCTTCTTCTACCAGCGGTGCTCAAGAGAAATATCCAGCTGCATGCCACCTCTCCTTGAATTCAACCGCAATACTCGTGGCGCTCTAAATGCTCATCAGTTTACCCTTAGGCCCATCTTCGGACGTACAGTTAAATTCAGGGATTCGTTCTTCAGCCGTACAACACGTATGTGGAATGCTCTGCCAAGCTCTGTCTTCCCACATCACTATGATCCACAGGCATTCAAAACACAAGCTATTAGACATCTCCTCTCTTCTCCTCCTCTTCCTTAACGCCCACGCTGTGCTGTGCTGTGATAAATTTTTAACCCACTCCCTAGAACCCGATTTTATTAAATTCCCTATATTAACTTCGCGTGCCCGTGTGTTTGTTTCTTTGTCGTGGAATCTTGCGATCAATTTTTAACCCACTTCCCAAAGCCCGACTTCATTGAAACTTTGCACACATGTATATCTCCGATGACAACAGTATCTATTATAATTTCGGGCCTCAGGGCCGGGGGGCTCCCATACAAATTTTTATAAAATTTACTCAATTTTCTTCAAATTTTATACACATTTGTATCTCCGATGAACAACACTTTTTGTAAAAATTTTTTAGAACCCGGGCCCCATATAAATTTATATATAATACAAATTTTTAAAAAAAATTAACCCGATTTTCTTTAAATTTTATACACATGTTTATCTCCGATAGATATGGGGTCGTGGGGCCCCATACAAATTTTTTAAAAAAATTAACCCGATTTTCTTGAAATTTTATACACATGTGTATCTCCGATGAACAAAAGTTTTTGTAAAATTTTTGGAATGACCGGGCCATATAAAATATTTACAAATTAAGCCAAATTTCTTCAAATTTTCAACACATGTTTATCTCCGATGACATTTCCTATTGAAATCTGGAAGTGATCGGGCCCCAAGGTCGGGGGCTTCCATAATGATTTTTTACACATGTGTATCTCCGGTGACAACAGTTTTTGTATAAATTTTGAAAAAAGGGGCTCTAATATTAATTTTTCCAAATTAATCCGGTTCAAACTTTGCACACATATGTTTCTCCTTTTAGAAAATTCGTTTTTGATTTTCTGCGTTTATAGTGGAATTCAGTATACTTATGGTTATTGGAGAATTTACATGAACAATTTTAATTTTTATAAGTTGTTTTTATTTTACACTAACTCCATCGCGGAGGCTTTAATTGGCCACATTTTTTAAAAAACTTTTATTTAACTTGAACCTTTTTGTCTGTATTTTTGACTACTTTGAGGGCCTTTTTAACCACCTTCCAAACGACCTAGAGAGCTGAAATTTTGTGAATCTTTGAGTCCAAAATAGCATTTTTTATATTGGCGTTTGGCGCGTGTGATGTGGGTTAAAAAATATTTTCGACTTCTTTGTGGTCACTTGTAAAAACATTTCATATAACCTAGATAGCTGAAATTGCGTGAGTGTGTAAGTCAAAAATAGCAAAAACAGATATTTTGGCGATTATTACCAAATAATAAAGGACTATGTGGCGTGTGTCGATATATACATAAAAGTTTGTACCCGAAAAACAAAGTTTTTTACATTTACTTGTTTTCAATGAATATGGTACCTCCAAACATTCTTTAAACCACGTAGAAAATCGATTTAAAAAAAATCAGAAAAGGGGCGAAATACCGTTCTGAGCTTTACTATAGATTCGCTCTAATTGTCTAGTGTGATGTATGCAGTTGGCAACACAAATTGACGTTTGGGATATATTATACTGAATTGTTCTTTGGTGCACTTCTCTTCTAGACGTCAACCGAAACGGCTTGAATTCTAAAATATAATATCAATGAATACTTTTAATAGTTATTAGTTTACATTTTCAATAAATATTTTAAATTACAGAAAGTGTATATTTATTCGGCAAGCGACGTAACATTGGCGACGAGAATTACAATTACAGGGCAGTGATTACGAAAATAGGCACAGATTAGAATATAACCTATATTCTCTGACTCTGTAAAACTCCCACACGTGCGAAAATGCAGACGGACCAATCCAGCTTTGCGCTGAACCAACCGTAAGCAGTACTAAGCATTCCAACTTTTGAATACGACGTGCAAAATTGGTCGGTTTTCAAAGGGCGGCTGGAGCAATATTGCTGCCAGGCCGACATAACAGACGAAAAGAAGAAACGAGCAGTGCTCATAAATTTAATGGGCGACAGGACGTACGAGGTTGTACATGGACTGTGTGCACCCAAATCGCCGGGAGAGAAGACATACGTCGAACTTATCACGATTTTCAACACGAATTTCACAATGCCAACTATATTATATTGTGAAAGACGAACGTTTTACGAGGCTGCAGCAAATGATAACGAAACTGCGCAAAATTTTTTGATCAGGCTGCGTAACCTGGCGAAGACTTGCGAATTCGGCATTGAATTGGAAGACATGCTTTTAGACAAATTTGTCATAGGGATGTCGGGAGTCGTTTTTGACAAGTTATGCGACGAGGGGAAACTTACGCTTAGGAGAGCCTTGGAGACTGCCAAGAAATACGAGAAGCGTCACGTAAACGAATTAGAAGGTAACGCACCTGCAGTAAATATCTGTGCTATTAGAACAACTCATCAAAAAAGACAGCAGCAACACAGGACTAGTCAACAGCAGCAGAAACCGGGATAACAAAGAAGGCAACCACCACGCAAGCAGAGTTCCAGAGTAGGAGCAACTACTTTTAAAGTTTGTCCACATTGCGGTTTTGACAACCATAGACCTCAGCAGTGTAAATACAAAGAGGCAACGTGTTTCAACTGCGAACGAGTTGGGCACATGGCGTCAATGTGCAAATGTCCACGTAAGAAAAATACGACAAACATTTCTACCATTAACCATACCATTCTACCAGAAATATGTTAACAGTAAAAGGGTCGGATATTTTCACGGATAATATCACAAACAACAACATTGTAAGATATTTTAAATTTTTAGTAATAGATAGGGGTGAAAACCCAATAGTCGGAAGAGATTTTTTTAAAGTTTTCCAAATTAAACAAATTCATCTAAATGCGTTAGGCGCAGATGACAATAATTTAGAGACAATGTTAAAAAAGTATGATTTGCTCTTTTCGGACGACTACGGCAAATTGAAAAATTGTAAGGTTAGTCTGGAAGTGGACAGTAATGTCAAACCGATTTTTGTGAAAGCACGCCCGATTCCATTTGCCTTCAGAGAAGAAGTGGAAAATCAAATACACGAGTTAGTAAAACGCGGAATTATTTCGAAAACCGAAAGCACACAATGGGGTACACCCCTAGTGCCAATTCTGAAAGAAAACGGAAAAATAAGAATTTGCGCAGACTATAAAATTACAGTTAACAAGTTTTTGAAAGACACGAATCATCCTTTACCCCGAATATCTGATATTATTACCAATATCAAAAGGGTAGTCAACTTTTTAGATGATATAATCATTTCGGCACCTAATCTAAGGATACATAACGAAAGGCTTAACGCGACTTTTGAAAGATTATATAATGCGGGACTTAAACTATATAAAGCTAAATGCGTTTTCGCAAAAGACGAAATCAAGTATTTAGGATATTTAATTTCGAGCAAAGGTTTAATAAAAATAAATAGAGATGAAACTATAAAAAACTTTCCTATTCCGAAAAGCGTCTCGGATGTTAGGTCCTTTTGTGGTTTCGTGAATTATTTTGGACGATTTATTCCTGGTTTAGCTACAAAAATGTCTCCTATTTACAGCGTTTTGAAAAGCAAAGCTTTCGTTTGGACTAAGCAAGCTATGGAGGCTTTTGAGAGCATGAAAGAAGAAATAATGTCAGATACGGTTTTAGTACACTACGATCCGAAACTACCAGTTGTTCTAACGTGTGATGCATCTAACGTGGGAATAGGCGCAGTGTTAGTGCACACTTTTCCAGACGGGTCTGAACGACCAATCGAATTTGCCTCACGTACCTTATCTGAATCCGAACAAAATTACGGGGTTATAGAGAAGAGAAGCTCTAGCCATCGTATATGCTACACGAAAATTTTATCAATATTTAATCGGAAGGTCATTTGATTTGGTAACGGATCACAAACATTTGGTCGCAATTTTTAGTGAAAAGAAATATATCCCACAAATGTCCACAAGTAGGTTGCAAAGATGGGCTTTTCATCTGTCAGCTTTCCAGTATCAAATACGATATATTAAATCAGCAGAAAACGTGGCCGACGCAATATCTCGTTTCCCTCGACGTACGAGTAACGACGACGATTTAAAAGACGACGAAAAAAAACTGCAACGTATTTAAACCGAATAGAAACTAATTCAAATATTTTAGTCGACGCAGAATTGATACGAATAGAAACGTTAGGGGATGAAATCACTCATACGTTGATAGAGGCGCTAAAGACTGGAAATCATTCAAAAATTTAGGGTAAAGAAGGATTTTCTTTTTTAAAACGAATCGACGAGCTGGTAGTCGAAAACGACGTATTAATGTGGTCGCTAATGCACTATGCACTATAGGATTTCAATTTCATATTAAACCATTTAAAGTTCAAAGCAAACTTTTTCAAAAGCAAACGAAACCTTTTCAAAAACAAGTAAAACTTTTTCAAATCCATATGAAGCTTTTACAAAATTAAAAGAAACTTTTTCAAAATCAAAAGAAACTAAAAAATTTTTTTTCAATGTCAATTGCTTGTGGCAATTTCATTAGCATATTTGTGTTGTAATTGTTGCAGTCGTTTTAAGTTACTGTTTTTAACTCCTCGTTTATCACATTTACATTTACCATATCCAAATGTCTATATAACATTTTCGCTTATAATTCTCCGAGCATTTTGAATCTAAGTGAAAACATCAATGTTAACGGCATGTATAAAAATGCATATAAGTATAAAGAAAAGTAGCTGTTCCCGGGCGCTTTGCTACCCACCCAATGACGCCACGCCCAATTACACCCGGCTGGCCCATCCAACTGACCCCCGCCCACTGACGCCACGCCCACTTACACCCCAATAACTTACCAACTCACCAATCCAGAAAACTATAGAATCGACACTTATACAGGCAAAAAATGTACACTTGTTCGATTATTCTTTATATGAAGATTATATACAGGGAAAACTACATTTTCCACCCCAGCGCCACCTATCGGGTCCAAATTTTGTCAACGACTTTCTTTTTATTTAAATATTATATGGTGTGAATTTGAGCCAAATCGTTTCATAAATAAGAATTTTCGGAAAAAAAAAAGACACCAGCGCCACCTAGCGGGGCTGAACCAACTCTACAACCTTCGCGTAGCAATTACGAACAAACTCGCAGAAGGAAGTATCCAATTTGGTCCAGCCGTTTTTAAGTTTTAAACATCCGAACAAACTACGATTCATTTTTATATACGGCAAGAAAAAATTTACGAAAGTTCAACGACGACTTTTAAGTCTTTCGGTGTTTTAAAAATAATTGTGCCTATGATGGTCGCAACAAAATGACAGTAGAACTTAGAAACCGATAAACATGTCAAAAAGCCACTAGACCGATCAAAATTATAATTCATTTAGAATTATGAGCGAAAATGTTAGACATTTGGATTCTCACTAGATCCAGTTACAGTTATTGACTTTCGTAAAATACGACTGACACAATTCTAACAAAATTTGCTATCAAATTACCACAAGCAGTTAAGAGGCAGCTCCTCCATTGACAAAAAAAATTTTAGTTTCTTTTGTTTTTGAAAGTTTCTTTTAATTTTGAAAAAGCTTCATATGGATTTGAAAAAGTTTCGTTTGGTTTGGAAAAAGTTTTATTTCTTTTTGAAAAGGTTTCGTTTGCTTTTGAAAAAGTTTGCATTGAACTCTAAATGGTTTAATTTGAAATTGAAATCCTATTAATGCTTCCACTTTTAAAATAGCATTACGGACACAAAAAACATACGTCTGTAGTTTCGAAATTATATTGTTTAATTTTTAATATATTATTTGATTAAATGCAGTGCATTTAATGAAGAAGAAGTGGTTGTGAACATTACTCTTATATATGATGTGAATGAAATTTAGGAATCATATAAGAGTTTTCTTTTTTTTTTTGTAGGTTTTCCCTAAAAATTATTTAAAAAAAGATTTGACCTCAGAAATTATTTTATAACAACTTTAATTGTAGCTTTTTATTATAATACACATATTATCTAATTAAACTTATTGACATTTGAAATCAATATAGTAATAGGTGGTCGTAATTAAGTAAAGCGGAGTGTTCATGTATGACCTACTGAATAAAACTAAAAACTAACTATGTACTGTGTTTGTAGGATGTGAATACAGTGTACAAAAAATAAGTAGTCGCAAAGAGCGAGAAACATAAGATGTGGTAGTGGGAAACAGAAAAATTTTATATGGATTTTGCTCTTTAGTTGATTAGTTTGGGATAAATCTAAGCATGTGTCTGTGTACGATCGGAACAGTTGGGCTTTCTATAGAGAAGGGTTTGGTTTAAAATCATACTACTACACACAATATCTACTAATACTACGAACTTGCGGTTAAGATGTGAGTTTTTCACATTTGCGGCCAAAATCCGTGTTCTGAAACATATAAAGTTTTGACACTTTTACACTCATTTACAAAATACTTAATTTTTTGAAAAAATCAATAACCGTTTCCAGATGAGGACGTAAGCGAAGGCAATGGAGAATATTGGTTTTCTTGATCGGATGGTGCTTGTGTGTGGGCAGGTTGGAACGTTGGAAGGTTGCTAACCACTGACCGCTATACTGTAGATTGACAATTTTTTTACCTTACCTAGTTGGGCGTTCTCTGGCGATTGTGTATAAGACATCAGCGTAGATTTGCCAACGTTTTTGTTGATTGTGTCTTTGGTTAAGTGCAAATAAAGAAACATTGTAACTATCCATGTAATTAAAGCCAATAAAATGCTCCAACAGAAATATTTACATGTCAATCCACTTTTACACATTTCAAACAATATTGTTTATTTACAATTTATTGTGACTTTAAAAATCTCTTGTAGCTAGCACAATTACAATAAGCATAATATGTTCCAATCAAATAGAAAATAGAATACGTACACAGTACACCATACTTTTCTAACGTCATCAAAATGGCAGTTAAAACTAGTTGAAGAAACTGTTCGATTGACAACTCTTATAGTGGTCGTTTTTTGTTATAGAAATCTGCGCTCGAGCTCCAATTTTTTCTCAAAAAAAACGAAAATGAAAGCCGAGAATCTTTTTTTTACATTAATTTTGTTCAATGAGGCTGTTCCGAACAATTCAGAACAGGTTTTCGTGTTCAATGAGAAAATTTTCTGTCTAAGAATGTTCTACTTTGTGTTCAATGACTCTGCTCTGTACAGTTTTTCTGCACCTACTCTTGCGGTAGAACAGATTTGTGCGAAATGTCAAAATCAGCTGTAATTGCAAGTTTCAAGCTTTCTACTCGTCTTTGCAGGAACTTGTATCACTTGAAAAACTATTTCCATTTTGCGAATCACTATCAATCAATTCTAATACCATTTATAAAAAAAATCGAGCGTTATTCCTTTTTAAATTTATATTTCACGATAGAAAATGAAGTCATTTTTGACATATGGCTGTAATTTTGAATTTTCTGGTCTAACATGATCTGACATTATTCACAAATTTGTGCTGTTCTGTTCTGCCTTTTTTCTCATTGAACAAAATTATTGCTTAGTTGCATGTTATGTTGTTGTAGTTAATGAAAAGAGTGGAAGTTGACAGACAAAAAATCAATCTACGCAAGATATTCTAAACAAAAACACGACATTAAAAATTTGGCACAATTGGGCAAGTGAAGTAAATGAAGCGGTGTTCTGCTCGTTAGGTACTTCAAATGAGTAGCATTGACATTTACTTACTGTCATATTATGATGTTTAATTTTTTTTCTATTATTCTGGATAAAATTAGTGTAAAATGCTTGCACTTTTCTTAATTTTATTTTGGGAATTTAATTCATTAAAAAAGAAAAAAAAACCGATATGTGGGAAAAAGTGATACAGAAGTTAATAATTCTTCATTTATTGGAAAAGCTAAATCCTATTCCTAATCAGTTGCCAATAAAATGTAGCTAAATATTATATTAAATGAAATGTAATCAGGTTGCAACTGTATAATACAAAATTTAGCGAATATTTATAAAACCATAAAAATCGCCTTATTGAATTTCAACTCTACTCTTCCCATGAATTTTCGTTAAGTTCAAACTGAGTTCGACAAAATCTCAATTCAATCCTGTTTCCAATTACGCTAAGCTAAGTTCAACCTTAAATCCAGTTTGAACTTTACATGTAAATGTAATAATAATAATATTCGGCACAACAGACCATTGCGGTCCAAGGCCTAGCTTCTCGTAACCATTTGTGTTGAGCTATGTTTGCACACAAATGGAGGAGACCTACAATTTAATGCCGGATCCGAACGGCGAATGGAGAAGCTTTCCATTACAAGTTATTACTCTCGGACGTTTGTCAGACTTTCGCGAGAGGTGGGACATCGTGAATCCACTGATCTACGGCAATAAAAGACATATATACTGTGTTTTTGTTTTGATGTCGGAGTTATATCTGTCAGAATTCATATTTGTGTTTTTTTTTATTCTCAGAGGTATCTTTTTTCTCCGAGGCGTTTTTTACGCTCCGATAATACTCGAATATGATCTTTTTACTCTGAAAAATTATACAGAACATTTTTTGGCAGCTTTAGTTGTTTGTTTTTCTAAGCATGGACAATTTCGAGCACCATGGAGCATTTAGGTGACAAATTAAACTTTTCTCTGATATTAAAAAAACAGCAGATATTTTTTTTGATCTGGCAGATCAGATCAGAGAAACAAATTATTGGATACCTCGTAGCTCGGATTTCTCCGACATAAAAAAAACACGCACATATATTCATTCTATATAATTAACCCCACCATTCAACCATTTGGTTTCGAACGTTTGATAGAAGTTTTATATCAGCTGCATTTAATTGACGAGCGAATTCGGCATTCGAATGTCAAAACCATCCAAAACCAGCCAAACAGCAGGTTCTCACAATTCCAAAGAAGGAATTCGACAGTGCAATTGTTGTTGTTCCTCGGCAATTAAAATACGGCTAACGTAACGAGTACGAATTCGTCATATCTTTTAGAAGTCAGACTCCTTGTTCAAGGAACCACCATACAGCATACACATTTTCTTATATATCTTGCGTTTTTTTGCATTTTTCGGAACAGTTTTAATTTTAATAAAATAATTTTATTGAAAAAAGTTACTTTGCTGAAGGTAAACGCTCAACTTTAATGATAAACTAAATCTTTGTTTCATCCTACAAAGCTGCATTTTATTCGCACAGAAATAGCAATTGGATTTAGTTTTACCAATAAAATAAGAATTGTTAACTACTGTGCAACTTTTTCTCATGACCTATTGATTTTTTTCCTTTTTAAATTCTCTATATTAAGTTCTCGTGGCCATGTATTTGTTTGTTTTTTTGTTTGTGGTTGGCTGGCTGGGTTAATCTTGTGATCATTTTTTTTTGAAGGAATAAATTCATTTAATATTACAACAAAAATAACAAATAAAAAATATTAAACATCATATAACATGACAGTAAATTCAGTACACATAAACTAATGTCGAGTTTTTTTTTAAAAAAAATCTGCTGTAGAGTGCTTTTTTGGCTGTCAAGTTGTTCGTTTATTCCAAAAAACCAATCTACGGTAGATTGGATTTCCCCTCAAACAGATCTTGATATTTTGGGAGATTTACCCCTCTTCTCATTAACTGCAACAACAACACATGCAACAAAACAATGTAAACAAAAGATTCTCGGCTTTCGTGCTCGTTTTTTCGAGAAAAAATCTACGCTCGACCGCAGATTGCTATTTAAAAAAAGGTGCGCGACTGGATCTTACTCATTAAGAATCGATTTTTAAATATAACACGCGCCACATTAGTGATGGGCATAATCGAATGATTTCAAGAATCAATTATTGAGTATTCGAATGATGGATATAATCGAATCGATTATCATTCGAATGATTCAAAAGAGCAAAAAAAAAAAACCTTTAAAAATATTATTTTGTCCAAATTTTTGTCTAGTAACCGATTTCGGCGGTCGTTCGTCAGTTGACCAGCCTTAGAAAAAAACTCTTTCTGAAGGCACAGACGTTGCGGGTATAGCTGAATATTTCAGGTACAGCTTATACAAATCGGGTAGTGAATTCTTATGTTCCTTCCAAAAATTCCAGCGGATTTGCAGATCTTGGTAGATGAGGTAATTCGAAATATTGCCATTGTTGCAGTCACTTCTGGTGTAATGACTGTCTGCGTGTGGGCCAACTTTTCGTCGAAGTCAAACCAGAGAGAATCAGGATCATTTTTTGCTGATACTGTGCTTGTCGATGGACTTATTGTTTCCGACTACTCCGACAAATAAGACCATTCAGTTCCTCTTTAAGCCATCTTTCAGCATTTGTCGCATTTTCTTCTAATCCGAAAGCTGCTTTTTTGAGTCTTGGATCCAGCAGAGTTGTCTTCGAAGCAATTTTGTTACTTTCAAAAGTACCAAACCGTCTCATGATTATTTGTGATAAATCATGTTGAAGCTTGGTACCAGTTAGTGTTAAACAGCTCCGATTTTTAATTTTTAATTGAAGCCCTCGCAATAAGGGTATCACAAGACCCATGGTCGGATAATCCTCCCCAGAAAGTTCCTTTGTAAGCGTGTCAAATGGTGTTAGAAGTGGAATGCAATCGTTAATCAATTCCCATTCGGATGCAACCAACAATTCTGGAGCTCTTGGTAAATCAGTAACTGCAACCGAAAGAGGATCCTTAATTCCTAATAGCCTTTCTATCATAATTAACGACGAATTCCACCTCGTAACAACATCTTGCTTTATTTTAAGCTGTGGAAGTGACATGTTTTCTTGGGTTTTCCTTAGTTTTTCGGATGCCAAAGTACTCTGCTTAAAATGAGTTACCTCTACATTTTTTTAATAAATCCGAAAATTCAGCATTTGCAGCAATTCCATCATTTACGCTTAAGTCCAATGTATGAGCCACACAGGGATGATGGTATTTTTTCAGGTGCTCATTTATTGCGTTTTTTATGTTTGCTCCATTATCTGAAACAACCGTTACGATTTTGTCATTAACGCCCCATTCTCTTGTAGCAATTACTGGCGAGTACAGCTTATCTTCAAAATTAAAATGGCAAGTGACGGTGCAGTACGATTTATTGCTATCAGAAGTCCACATGTCAGTTGGTTGTTACTCCGACGTAGTCTACACCCGACAACATACATTTTATTTTTCCCGCGACTTCATTATAAAGATTGGGTAGCAACGTCATTGTAAGCGTTTTCCTGTTAAAAGGCTTATATAGAGGCTGAAGCATATGAGTATATTCCAGAAATCCCGAATTTTCCACCAGTCACAGCGGTTGATAATCAATGGATATCATCTTCAATAAACATTTGTCGATCCTATCCTTTTCATATTGAGAAAATTATTTTTCTCTTACTCCATAAAGCCTCATTTGCTTAGTCTTTCGTTGACTAACTTCTGATCTGCCATCAGTGTCTGGAGCTGGAGCTGATCTCTTTTCGGCATTCGTTGTAGCTGCGGTTAAAGTTGTCGAAGTGGATGATATCCGTTGATGATGGGACTGTAAACCACTGGTACTCGGAACTGCGTCTTAAACATGAGTGTCCAGTTTATTGTTTTCCACAATTTAATTGCACAGGATGTATGCGTTCAAGATGCTGTTTTAAGTTGGTGGTATTTGAAAAAAAATTTAAATTATTCTTGCAAATGTTGCATTTTACGAATTTAGAGTCCGCATCTTTCACGAAAAAATTCCAAACAACGGATTTCTTGCAACTAGGTTTCATTTTGGTATTTTTGCTGCTTCTGCCAAAACGTTTAATTAACTTCCGATAAAAAAAAATTTAATTAAGTAATATGACTTACCTCTCAAACAAATTTTTTGAAATAACTAAGGTTCTTGTGCTTTTAAATTGTTCTTATAGCAATTTTAAAATGTAGAAAACAAAATACGTTGTTATAATCACCGATGTTCGTTTTTACCTTTGATGTAACACACATGAATTATACTTTAGAACTAACTTTTTTTTAAAAAATTATTTGTTTTTATACAAAGAAAAAAGTAAAAAGGGTTAATGACAACGTTTTGGGTTTTACCGGTCTATATAAAAATGGGTTAATGACAGTCACAAGCCACAACGTTTTGCGTCTTACTGGGATACGTAAAAAAAGTCAGGTAAACATTTGTTTCCTGTGTGCTGAAGTAAAATAGGGTTAATGACAACGTTTTGGGTTTTACCGGTCTATATAAAAATGGGTTAATGACAGTCACAAGCCACAACGTTTTGCGTCTTACTGGGATACGTAAAAAAAGTCAGGTAAAAATTTGTTTCCTGTGTGCTGAAGTAAAAAAGGGTTAATGACAACGTTTTGGGGTTTACCGGTCTATATAAAAATGGGTTAATTACAGTCACAAGCCACAACGTTTTGCGTCTTACTGGGATACGTAAAAAAAGTCAGGTAAAAATTTGTTTCCTGTGTGCTGAAGTAAAAAAGGGTTAATGACAACGTTTTGGGGTTTACCGGTCTATATAAAAATGGGTTATTGACAACCACAAGCCACAACGTTTTGCGTCTTACCGAAATACTTAAAAAATAGTTGCGAAAAATTCGGTTGCTGTGTGCTGCATTAAAAAAAGGGTTATTGAAAACGTTTTATATTTTGTACATTAACATCCATCTCATTTAATTTACCCTTTACTTGAAATTTTAAATTGAGTAAAATGTCTAACACTATTCGAGATATGAATGAAATACGAAATAGAAATAATTATCTCTTCCCGGGCTTTGCTACCCGCAAGCGTCCCGCCTACCAACTATTAACGCGTGGTGGGTGGTACTATAGCCTATAATCTTCCCCCACCATTCAGTAATAACCACTGAAAATTTCATCAAAATTGGTTAAAAATGGTTACTATAGCATATAACCTTCCCCCACCATTCAGTAATAACCACTGAAAGTTATTACTATAGCCTATAACCTTCCCCCACCATTCAGTAATAACCACTGAAAATTTCATAAAAATTGGTTAAAAAATTATTACTATAGCCTATAACCTGCCCCCACCATTCAGTAATAACCACTGAAAGTTATTACTATAGCCTATAACCTTCCCCCACCATTCAGTAATAACCACTGAAAATTTCATAAAAATTGGTTAAAAATGGTTACTATAGCATATAACCTTCCCCCACCATTCAGTAATAACCACTGAAAATTTCATAAAAATTGGTTAAAAATGGTTACTATAGCATATAACCTTCCCCCACCATTCAGTAATAACCACTGAAAGTTATTACTATAGCCTATAACCTTCCCCCACCATTCAGTAATAACCACTGAAAATTTCATAAAAATTGGTTAAAAATGGTTACTATAGCATATAACCTTCCCCCACCATTCAGTAATAACCACTGAAAGTTATTACTATAGCCTATAACCTTCCCCCACCATTCAGTAATAACCACTGAAAATTTCATAAAAATTGGTTAAAAAATTATTACTATAGCCTATAACCTTCCCCCACCATTCAGTAATAACCACTGAAAATTTCATTAAAAATGGTTAAAAAATTATTACTATAGCCTATAACCTTCCCCCACCATTCAGTAATAACCACTGAAAATTTCATAAAAATTGGTTAAAAATGGTTACTATAGCATATAACCTTCCCCCACCATTCAGTAATAACCACTGAAAGTTATTACTATAGCCTATAACCTTCCCCCACTATTCAGTAATAACCACTGAAAATTTCATAAAAATTGTTTAAAAAATTATTACTATAGCATATAACCTTCCCCCACCATTCAGTAATAACCACTGAAAATTTCATTAAAAATGGTTAAAAAATTATTACTATAGCCTATAACCTTCCCCAACCATTCAGTAATAACCACTGAAAATTTCATAAAAATCGTGATCATAATTCATAAATGTGGCTGATATTAACATTTTACATTAACATTTCATCCAAGTACTCGGTTTCGGAGGCAAAATAATTCGAATGATCACTCGAGAACTCAGTCTCACTAGATTGCAAAATAATTCGAATGATCTCTCGAGAACTCGGTCTCGCAAGGTTGCAAAATCATTCGAATGATCACTCGAGAACTCGGTCTCGCAAGGTTGCAAAATCATTCGAATGATCACTCGAGAACTCGGTCTCGCTATGTTGCAAAATCATTCGAATGATCACTCGAGAACTCGGTCTCGCTAGGTTGCAAAATCATTCGAATGAAAATCGATTATGAGCATCGAGTACTCCGTTACAAAATCATTCGAATGATCACTCGAGTTCTCGGTCTCGGTATTATTATTTCTGTTTTCTTTTCTCTCGTTGTAGCTTGTTGGTCGCACTACGCAGTCGTAAGCGCAAGCACATCGCAGAAGCAGATCGCAGTATCGCACATGGGTGATGTGTTATGTGTATTGCTTCGCCATGGGTCATGAACCATGCTATGATGTATGATTATGTATAAATACAGAAATCAGAAAGCATTTGCTTTTGTTTTTCCTTGTTGCGTTTGCTTATTGTTGTTCTTGAGTTGTTATTCTTTTATCTTTTCGCTCTCAGACGGGATATGTCGCTCGTCGCTGCGCATCGCATATCCATACCATATATCTCGTTCGCGCTAGTTCGGTAGAACAGAAATAAGAAATCATTCGAATGATTTTGGACAATATCTCGAGATATCTCGAGACATTTCAATAATCGATTATAATCGATTATATCATTCAAATGCGCCCACATACCAAGAGTCACACGCGTCACAAATTACGTCATCGTAAGCCGAGCGTTAACCAACTGTTTTAAAACGAGTCTCACCATATTCTGACTATTAGAAGCTGATATATACCAGTTCCACTTTTCCATGCATTACACGTGCCACACACGACGCGCGACTTGCGTCACACGCAGAATATCAAAAATTCTGTGTGAGGTATTTTTGCCGTGTGAAAGGTCAAAAACTAACGACTTTACTTTTTGTTAACGCGTTCAGTTAACGCTCGATTTGTTTGTACTCGATTTCAATCCCCATAAAAATTTTTGTGTAATTTTTTTCTATATATGAAAATCGATTCTTAAGGAGTAAACTCCAATATTATTAATAAAAATGTAAATCTGGTTGTATGTACATATGTATGTCCATTAAACGTATCCACATCGTTAATCTGATCGCGTTCAAACTTGGCATATGATTTTTATACCATTACGAGTCAGATTTCGTCATATCTTGGAAGTTGTCACACTCCTGGCATGATCTCATGTTCTTATTTATTTTTCGGAATAGTATATATAATGTGTGTTTATAAATATTGCTCTTGTGTCATTGGTGCTCAAAACCTCCTCTATAGAAAGCCCAACTGTTCCGATCGTGCACAGACCAAAACCCTATAGAAAGCCCAACTGTTCCGATCGTACACAGATCCATGCTTAGATTTAGACCAAACGTATTTGTATTAGTAATCAACTAAAGAGCAAAATTCATATAAAATTTTTCTGTTTCCCACTACCACATCTTACGTTTCTCGCTCTTTGCGAGTACTTATTTTTTGTACACTGTATTCACATCCCACAAACACACATGCGTTTGGTCTTGGTTTACAGCATTAGTATGCGTAGAGTTGGGCTTTCTATAGAGAAGGTTTTGGCACAGACCCATGCTTAGATTTATCCCAAACGTATTTGTATTAGTAATCAACTAAAGAGCATAAAATTTTTTTGTTTCCCACTACCTCATCTTACGTTTCTCGCCCTTTGCGAATGCTTATTTTTTGTACACTGTATTCACATCCCACAAACACAGATTCGTTTGGGATGGGTTTACAGCATTAGTATGCGATGAGTTGGGCTTTCTATAGAGAAGGTTTTGTTAGTGCTTATACACATGACTTTAATGCTTATAAATATGGGTGTCTTCGCACCTATGATGCAGCTTTTTTTTTTACAAATATTGCGTGTGTTGACATCGGTGCTAACACACCTTGCCCAATGTATTTATATGTGGCAGAAATAGTTATGAAACGTCATTCGGTATTTTTGTTTTTTTTTATCTGATAATTAATTTTTTGTACAGCCGGCATATTGAATAGGTGCCGGTAATTATAACACTTGTGCGATTTTAGAATTCCTTACCAAGAGCGGCATTCAAGACGCCAAATGCTACTACTCTGGAACCAGAAAGTTTTTTGTTGTATTTTACCTGTTGCGATGAAAGAAATCTTTTTTTGGCGTTTCTGCAGTATAGCGCACATGCGAATTTACGCCCATGACACGCCCCCTTTTGTGGGCGGCAAAAAGAAGGCGGCGGCCACGCCCCGTTTTTGTGGGAGGGCCATACAAACTTAAGGATTTTTTTTTTAGAAAAATCCATTTTCCCAAGTGATTTGAAGGAGGTTTGGGCGTTAATTGGTACCATATAAAAGGTAATAAAAATACCTTCCATTTTAAAAAAAAGTTAGGCCAACCGAGCCACCTTCGGCAGTAGTAGAGTCAAAAAACTGTCTTTTATATAAAAGGTAAAAAAAGGCGTGCTTAAAAGTGGGCTAAATATTGGTAAAAAATGAAAGGTAAAAATTAGTTCTGCATGTTCTGCATTTATGGGCGTGGCATAATTTTAACGGATGGTGGATAAGTAAAACACTCGGGAAAATTGTTTTTTTTGTGTAAAATTTCATAACTTTGTATGGCCCTCCTACAAAAACGGGGCGTGAACGCCAAGAAAAAATGCGGTTTTCATGGTCTGCTTTCATTAGGGCTTTCATTAGACTGGTGTCTGGAATCCCTCACACAATGCGGGTTATACTGCTGTTCGCCATATAACACCTAATTTCGTATGGGGAAATAAAATCAATACAAACTGATGCACGTTCCACTAAAATTGGACCATGCCCATAAAAATAGTATGGTCGTATAGAGGTAATGTCAAACTTTTTTTTGGTACCAATATTTATGTCAGCCCACTTTTTAACACGCCCTCTAATTACCCTATCACTGGCAAGGGTGGTTCGATTGGTCCCGTTTTTTTTTTGTTTATTATAACTTACCCGTAATACCTTTCATTCGATACCAATTAACCCCCAAACCTCCTTATTTTAGAGTGTGCCCATACTTTCCAAAAACGCTTTTTAAAAGGAAGAACGACTACTTAAATATAAATTCATTGAGCGCAAAGTATTTTACAGTGTGCCTATATTTGTGATGCCACGCCCATAAAAACAGTAGGACCATGCAGAACTAATTTTTACCTTTCATTTTTTACCAATATTTAGGATCGACATGGCGGTTGAATGGATTAGAAATGAACGAAAAATTATTCAATTGCAGCCAAAATAAGTGCAGAATCAACGCAAGTACAAGCTGCAAATTGTTTAACAATAATTGAATAATTGCAAGTAAGAACAAAACGTATGAAAGATGCTAGTACCATCGTATTAAGGAGGCGCCAAACGAAAGTTTTCAAGATTTCCTACCAAAAATTTTGACACAAATCAAAAAATGTGGTTATGCAGCCAATGTATTTGTTTATAAATTGCGCACGCTTAAAGAGGTTTGTACTATAATACTTGTTCCTATGGAACAAAGAGTAAGATCATCAACAAACTGCCGCATGCAAAACATACTACAGTTATGTTTCACCAAATTCTTTAGCTGCGTTGTTGAAGACTGGATTAACGGACACCACACACTACGCTTATATTTTATTTTTTGTGCTGTTTTTTGTTTAACACCTGCGCAAGTGTTGATGCGCAGCACACCCGTGCACGGCGGCGTATAAGAGACAACTCAAATTAAAAAGAATTTATGATGGATCAGATCGTGGTTGGGATATATCATGAGCAGACGCGCCAAAAATTGTTGACTGAAGATGATCTCAAAAGCAAAAAAGATTTGCAGAACTGCCGAAAAAGCTGAAAAACAAATACATGAACTGCAAGGCGAACTTAATGTGAACGCGGTCACCAAAGAATTTGATTGCAAAATGCGGGTTATACTGCAGTTTAGCCGAAAATTTAAAGCCAAAAGCTGTTGCTTTGTAAAGCTAAGCCGGCTTTGCCAAAGCAACGCAGAAATGGTGTCAGATGTGAAAAAGTGCATTAAAATAGTGTGAAGATAAAAGAAAGTGTTTAAATTAATTAATTAATTAAATGCATGCAGCTGCTTGTAAATGCTGATATCGACATGGCGGTTGAATGGACGGAATGATTAGAAATGAACGAAAAATTATTCAATTGCAGCCAAAATAAGTGCAGAATCAACGCAAGTACAAGCTGCAAATTGTTTAACAAAAATTGAATAATTGCAAGTAAGAACAAAACGTATGAAAGATGCTAGTACCATCGTATTAAGCAGACGCCAAACGAAAGTTTTGAAGATTTCCTACAAAAAATTATGACACAAATCAAAAAATGTGGTTATGCAGCCAATGTATTTGTTTATAAATTGCGCACGCTTAAAGAGGTTTGTACCCTTATAATGCTCGGCTATATGCTTGGCACAGCGTTGGCGTTAAGGAAAAGGAGGATAAAAGAGGAGATGTCTATGAGCTTGTGCTTTGAATGCTTGTGGATCATAGTGATGTGGAAAGACAGAGCTTGGCAGAGCATTCTACATATGTGTTGTACGGCTGAAGAATGAATCCCTGAACTTAACTGTACGTCCGAAGATGGGCTTGAGGGTTTAGAGCGCCACGGTATTGAGAGGTGGCATGCAGCTAGCTATTTCTCTTGAACACGTTTTATCGCGAGGGTTTTGTATTCTATGTAGCTGATGCAAAGTAGTTTAAGGCGCACCAGACCAGATATGGCAAGTGTACTCAAGTTTAGGGCGAATAAAATCCTTGTATAAGTTAGCACAAGATAAGTCAATCCTACGGACAGTGCAGCGTCCACAATTCCAAATAATGCAAGCTAGCAGAAGATAAGACAACGATCAAATTCAACAAAGGAACACGAACAATACAAGATGCAAACATCGCATTCTACCGGATGCACACCAGCCAAATTCGCTAGAAGTCACGCGCAACAGAAAATGCAGACGTCGCAACAATTGGCTTATCGCAAAAAAATTGTTAACTCGTAGAGGTTGCATGTTAGGTTTAATATAGTTTTAAAGCGATTTGTTTTTTGGAGTTTCAATAAAGAGGTTGATCCTCAAGAAAATACAAAAATTTTCTTTTTTTATTTTTGCAACGAATAATCCACTAACTGGCGCCCGAGCAAGTAGAAAAAGTCAAGTAAAATCACCATAAGTAGTGTTTTAATTTACCTTGATAAATATAAAATCACCATAAGTAGTGTTTTCATTTACCCTGCAAAATATAAAATCACCATAAGTAGTGTTTTCATTTACCTTGCAAAATATAAAATCACCATAAGTAGTGTTTTCATTTAACCTACAAAATATAAAAATCACCATAAGTAGTGTTTTCATTTACCTTGCAAAATATAAAATCACCATAAGAAGTGTTTTCATTCTACCTGCAAAATAAAAAAATCACCATAAATAGTGTTTTCATTTACACTGCAAAATATAAAAATCACCATAAGCAGTGACGTGCTCGTGTTAACGAAACATACAAAGTCTGTTAAAGCAACCATCTAAAACCAGACTAGACGACTCCCCCTGGAATCCGGCCCCCAAGTATCCAAGGGAAAAAAGTGGCAGTGACTAACTGCCAAGCCGCTCCTGCGTAACAAGTGTACTATGGGCTACCTAGTACTAGCAGGTTTAGCGTAAGTCTTAATATTATATTTACTGGAAAATAAAAGTTCTTTAAAGATAACTGCAATTAAATTCAGTTTTGAGTAAATTTAAACTCGTAATAATTAAATTCAGTTTTTAGTACATTTAAATTCGTATAATTAAATTCAGTTCTGAGTAAATTTATACTCGTAATAATTAAATTCAGTTTGAGTAAATTTAAACTCGTAATAATTAAATTCAGTTTTTAGTAAATTTAAACTCGTATAATTAAATTCAGTTCTGAGTAAATTTATACTCGTAATAATTAAATTCAATTTTGAGTAAATTTAAACTCGTAATAATTAAATTCAGTTTTGAGTTAATTTAAACCCGTAGTAATTAAATTCATATTATCATAAGACTAACTAGTCTCAAAAAATTTTTTTTTTTTTTGTACGCAAACATTTTTCTTTTTTTCCCCCCACAATTCGAATAAAAATAAAAACTATCTTAATAATAATAATAATTATTAATAATATGGAAAATCCAAACGTCCTTATCCGGCCCCCTGTACTAAATGTACAACAAGTCGTAAATAATCCCCCACGAGCAAATCCTCGACCTGTGGTAGCATCACCCGAACTTGTCAGCCTTATTTCTAACATCGTTAATGAAGCTTTCAATCAAAACGCCCCTAGTATAATAAACGCCATTATTAACCCAGATTTAGACTTATCCATTGGACAAGACCAAAGAATAGACCCTGAGCACAGAGACCTCACGGATCTAGATAAGGTCCCCGATGTTGTAAGATCACTGCGCGATTTCTCCGGAAACACATCAGAGTTCAGCTCTTGGAAGAAGAGCGTGGAAAGAGTGTTAAACATCTACGAACCACCTCTTAGTGGACTCCGAAATATTTCGGAATATTAAACGTAGTACGGAACAAAATCGTCGGCAACGCCGATGCAGCGCTTGAATCGTACAATACGCCTCTTAACTGGAAAGCTATTTCCAAATGCCTTACCCTGCATTATGCAGATCAAAGAGACCTAGGTACTTTAGAGTATCAAATGAATTCTCTGACACAAGGCAGGCGAACCGTGCAAGAATTCTACCAAGCCATTTATACCAACCTTTCGCTTATCCTCAACGAAATTTCGTGTATGGACGTCGGACCCGAATCTTTGACCCTGCTGACGCAAACATACAGAAATAAAGCTCTGGACACTTTCGTCCGCGGTTTAAATGGTGTCCTTCCAAGGCTCTTAGGTATGCGCGAACCAAGCGATCTACCACAAGCTCTAGCCTTATGCCAAAAATTGGAAAACCAGAAATTTAGGTCAAATTTCGCGAGCCAATTTCAGAATTCCCAAAGAAATAATTTTCCAACTTCACAACAACAGCCACGCCAAATGCTCAATACAATTCCACGTAAAGATCAATTTTTCCCACAGATAGCATATATTCCACAAGCACAATACTTCAAAAAATATCCCATTTACCCCATGGCTCAACAACAATACTTTAATACTAATCACGCCCAGAATTATCCCAATCCTGCTCCACCACCTCGCCCTTTCGCACCAAAACCTCAGCCGAGACCGGAGCCTATGGACACTTCAACAATAAGAACTAATGCAGTTAATTATCAGAATAGGCCACCGCCATTTAAATACGCTGGTAAGCGCCCGACAAGCACGTCGATGCAAGCCCAAATTCTTAATAAATACCAGAGAAACTTTCACATTAACGTTGGTCAAACCCCTCCGAATTTTGAAATGCAAGAAACCGGGAATTTCAGGAATTTAGTGACATCAATTTTTTAGACTAACAGACTCTTCGTTGCCTTATTTTAGTTGCAAGACGAAGAGTGGGGAAATATTAAACTTCTTAATAGACACAGGTTCAAGTAAGAATTATATCCAACTAGTCTTATCTTGCCAAATCTATTGCTGGTGATATCGAAATAGCTCAGCACACCTTTCTTAACCTATTTGGCCAGACGAATATTAACCTAAAATTTTTTCTCCTCCCAAGTCTTAAATTCTTTCATGGCATTTTAGGAAACGATAGCCTTAAGCAATTATCCGCCGTAATACATACAAAAGACAGTTTTATGACCATTCTGAACAAAGTTAATATAAAGATCAAACAGCTACGATCACAAGCAGTAAATTCCCTAAGCGTTAAATTATATCATATGACCACCCCACAAAAAATTGCGATCAATTCCATAATCAGGAAATTCCCTTCTTTATTCTCGGAACCTAACGACAAGTTGACCTACACCACAAATGTAGTCGGCGATATTCGAACTAATTCAGATTCACCCATTTACTCTAAAAATTACCCTTACCCCGCCTCCCTTAGAAATGAAATAGACAAGCAAGTAAAAGATCTCCTAAAAGATGGTATAATCCGACAATCAAGATCTCCTTATAACGCCCCTGTATGTATTGTTCCGAAAAAATCCGACTCAAATGGGAACAAACAGTACAGGATGGTCGTTGATTACAGGAAACTCAACTCAGTAACAATAGCAGACAGGTACCCAATACCGGAAATCAGCGAAGTACTTTCACAATTAGGAAAAAGTAAATACTTCACCGTCCTCGATTTAAAAGCGGTTTCCATCAGATTCTGTTAAAAGAATATGACACGGAGAAAACAGCATTCGCAATCAACAATGGGAAATACGAGTTCACTCGGCTCCCATTTGGATTGAAAAACGCGCCATAAATTTTCCAGCGTGCGCTCGACGACATACTCCGTGTTTACATTGGCAAAATATGCTACGTCTATATTGACGATATTATCATTTTTAGCGAAAATGAGGCCGACCATGTAAAACACGTAGAGCAAATTTTCCAAACTCTTAGTGAAGCGAATATGAAGGTACAGCTGGATAAATGCAAATTCTATAAACAAGAAGTCGAATTCTTGGGTTTCGTTGTATCTCCATCAGGAATCAAAACCAATCCAGAAAAAGTAAAGTCAATAGTCAATTTCCCCCCTCCAACAACCATTAAAGAACTCAGATCATTCTTAGGCTTAGCAGGATACTACCGTCGTTTCATGAAAGACTACGCGAAACTAGCAAAGCCACTAACATCACTCCTAAGAGGAGAAGAAGGTCGCATCTCAAAATCAAAGTCAAACAAAATTCCAGTTCACTTATCATCCGAGGCACACGAAGCCTTCAACAAATTAAAAAACTCCCTAACTTCTAAAGACCTCATCCTAGCCTACCCCGATTTTGGCAAAAGCTTCGAACTTACCACCGACGCTTCAAACTTTGCTATAGGTGCCGTTCTCGCAGAAGAAGGTAGAACTATAACGTTCATTTCAAGATCCCTAAGTAAAACCGAAGAGCATTACGCGGCGAACGAAAAAGAAATGCTCGCGTTTATATGGGCTCTTAACTCTTTAAGGAATTACTTGTATGGTGCCGCTCATGTGAAAATCTACACAGACCATCAACCGCTGACATACGCTTTGAGTAGTAAGAATAATAACTTTAAAATGAAGCGATGGAAGGCCATTTTAGAGGAATATAACTACCAAATTCAGTACAAACCAGGGAAAAGCAACGTTGTCGTGGATGCGTTATCACGCCTACCAGAACACTCCGAGGTTAACACGCTAACAATGACCCAACACAGTGACGAAAGTTCGTCCCATGATTTAATTCCCGCAATAGAAAGTCCTATTAATGTATTTAAAAACCAAATAATGCTCCTCATTGGCGACAATAAAAGCTATGAATTTAAAATCCCGTTCCCAACATACCATAGACACAACATAGACACACATTTATTCAAAATTTCTACACTAATGAAGACCTACTTTCAATCCTAAAAAAATCTCTTAACCCTAGCGTTATAAATGGAATTTTTACAAACGAATCTGTTATGGGGAAAATTCAGGAAATTTATCCCCACCATTTCAAATCATACAAAACTAGATTTACTCAAACCCAGATAAGGGACCTTACAGATCCAAACGAGCAAATAGAAGAAATTCTTCAAGAGCATAAACGAGCTCACAGGAATAGTAGGGAGAATAAAATACAATTGCTCCAAAAATTCTACTTCCCCAAAATGAGAGCAAAAATTCATGAACTCGTCAAGCAGAAGTGTATGAACAGACTAGAAAAGAAAAATACGAAGCTTAAAGAAAAACAACAAAAAGATAATACATTTCAAAGCAAGATTAGGAAACCAATAAAAAATTACACCAAAGGAGAAACGATTTACGTTAAGCAAATAAACGTATAGGGACCAAGCTATCTGCTAGATATAGAAAGGAAATAGTTAAGGAAAATAGGTCCACCACTTTACTTACTGAATCAGGAAAGATAATACACAAAAGTAATGTTAGGAATTAACCCCTCTTTTCAGATGTCTCTTAATACTTAACCATGCAGAAGTCCAAATCTTGTACTGTTCGAATTCTAAAATTATCTCAACAAATATGGGAACTGCAAAACTCCAAACGGGTACGTTTAAAATAATTCACATTATTGATGTAGAAGCTTACGAAGAAGTTATTGAAAATATTCGCCAACAAGTTCAAAATACGATTAACAAAACCAACCCCATCCTATTAACACTGTTCCACCAAATTGATCAAATTAAAAACCATATAAACATATTGAAACCTAAAATAAGAAGTCCTAGATCGCTTAACTTTCTAGGAACTGCTTGGAAATGGTTAGCCGGTACCCCGGACCATGACGATTTTTTAATAATTAAAACTCAAACTCATAACATATTAGCTAATAATAATAAACAAGTTATTATCAATAAATCTTATTTGGAAAGAATAAACAAATTAACTAATGTAACTAACGAAGTTTTGCAACTTTTTAAATCAAACGAAAACTTAAAAAATAACTACATACAAGATATTAAATATAAACTAGATTTAATTAAAGATGAAATCACTAATATTGAATATGTCTTGCTTTGGGCAAAAAAGGAATCGTTAATTCTTTCATTCAAACTCTGAAATAGAAATCGTCAAAGAAAACTTCCAAGAAAATAATATACCCTTTATAAATTTAGAAGAAGCACTTGAGTTTGCTGATATTAAAATAGCATCTAATAAATCAGTTATACTCTATATAATAAGCATTCCTACTACAAATAAACTTATATGTGAAAAGCTACTAATAAAGCCAATAAAATACAATAGAAAAGCAATTAAATTGCAACACGAAAAATTATTAATTTGCCAAAATGATATCTATGGAATCAAACAAACCTGTAAAACTTTTAATGATATAACTATATGTGATAAGAATGAAATCGTTAATTTAAGTCTAGATAACTGCATCCCAAACCTATTAAAGAGTAAACCATCAAGTTGCGATGAGATTAACAACCAGCACATGCCAACCATCGAAGAACTCCAGCCCGGAATCCTCATGTTGAATCAGTTTAACGGATCTATACTTGTAAACGAAGACGTCGTCAACCTTACCGGAACTTACTTACTACATTACCACAATGCATCAATCTTTGTCAACGGCCAGCACTACGACTCAAAAGAAATCCCTTCTTCCAAACCAATGCCAGCAATCTTACAACTAAATTCGGAAGTAAAAAAATATAAAGAACTGCTAACACTAGAAATGCTAAAGGAACTCCACTTAAACAACACAGCATCCATAAACGAAGCCGAAGATCGTGAACAAATTCACAACATCACCAACTACAGCTTAACATCCCTTGTTATATTGGCAATCATAATTTTAATCATCAGGCAGAACAAAAAAATTGAGTTAGCAAATAACATCACGGCAACTACATCCGAAGTCCACCCTGGAGGTCAAGGTGAAGAAAACACAAAACCAATACTCTACATGGTATAGAGTGAGGACACTCGAATTTAAGGAGGGAGGAGTTAGCACAAGATACGTCAATCCTACGGACAGTGCAGCGTCCACAATTCCAAATAATGCAAGCTAGCAGAAGATAAGACAACGATCAAATTCAACAAAGGAACACGAACAATACAAGATGCAAACATCGCATTCTACCGGATGCACACCAGCCAAATTCGCTAGAAGTCACGCGCAACAGAAAATGCAGACGTCGCAACAGTTGGCTTATCGCAACAAAATTGTTTACTCGTAGAGGTTGCATGTTAGGTTTAATATAGTTTTAAAGCGAGTTGTCTTTTGGAGTTTCAATAAAGAGGTTGATCCTCAAGAAAATACAAAAATTTTCTCTTTTTATTTTTGCAACGAATAATCCACTAACTTATATAGTAGCCAGATCAGAGGGAGTGAAATATTTCTTGCACCGGGCTAGAAAACCTAAACATTTCGCAGCATTTTTGGCGACGGTAAATATGTGGTCATTTCAACGAAGATTGTCGTTAACGCACATACCGAGAATTGCGAGATTTTCAGTTCCGTCGATGGAAGTGCAATTCATGGATAATGGCATGGGATTTAGGATTCGCTAAGACCACAGGAGACAGCATTGGACAGGAAGCGTTAAATTCTACTTGATTGATTTCTCCCCATTGTATTATGCTGTCAAGGTCAGAATTTAACGTGCTTTACATACGTAGTTGGTTGAGTTCCAAATGAGAATTGGAGGGAAGTTCCTCAAACTTATATGAGAAGCTGAGAGTGCTCTCGTTGGCGAAAGAGTGAATTGGATTAGAAGTAACAGATAAGAGATCATTAATAAAGATGAGGAAGGGTGTCGGTGGCAAAACAGAGCCCTGGGGCAAGCCAACATTTAAGTAATGAACTTTAGACTTGAAACTGTTCGGCAAGATATACCATCAAATCACCAGTAGAACTTTGCCCACGAAATCCATACTGCTGGTCACTAAGGATTTCGTTGGTTTCCAGTATATTTGATCAGTGTTTCCATGACTTTGGAAAGAATGGATGTAAGTGCTATGGGTTGGTACGAAGAAGGAGACGACGGCTCGCCTTTTTTGGGTATGGCGTGGACAAAGGCTGTTTTCCAACTTCTCGGGAAGAGTACAGAAGAATAGAATAGATGGAAAAGCGTACGCAATGGTAATGCTAGCTTGGAAGACACCCCTTCGGAACTTTTAGGGAAATACCATCTGGCCAAGCGTATTTGTGAGTGTTGAGATTGTTTAAAACTCTAGCAACTGCTCGAGTACGAATGAATATCTGTCCAATAGAGTGTTTTAATACTCTGAGGTGCAAGAGACAGTAATGCACAATCTGGAAGCGTGGTGATAGCTGCGAAATAAGCAGAAAACAGATTAGCCGTGTCTATAGAGCTGACAACTGGAATGTCATTATAAATTACCGTTGGCATCAACGCATCTTTTCATCTTTTCACAAATGACCAAAAATGTTTACTACCTTTGGGAAATTGTAGTATTTTTTGCCTCAATTTTTGGTCGTAGGTGAATTTGACTCGCCGAAGATGGGCTTTGCAATCATTTCTGGCTCGTTTAAAATTTGTTCGGTTTTCCTCAGTAGGGTTTGCTTTGAAAACCGAAAACATACCTCTCTAATCCTTGAAGCCTCTTTACAGCTCGAGTCATACCATCCATCTTCCTTTGGTTTAACAGACTTTTTCCTTGAAGGGATAAATTCTCTCATACCAATAAGGTTGATGTTTGTGATTACATAAGCGGCGGCATCCACGTTGCTATCGCAAAACAATAGCGACCAGTTAATTCTCCAAATGAAGTTGTTAAGGCGGTCCCAATTGGCTTTCTCGTATTGCCATACTATTTTTTGTTGTTTTTTCTGTAACTACGTGGTTTATTAACGAGAAATTAGCTGAAACTACAAAATGATCTGACGAGCCGAGAGGCGAGAATACATTGACGGAGTATTTATAAGGACGAGAGCATAGGTAAGTGTGTGCGGAATGATTTGCAATTCCAGGTATTCGTGTAGGCTTATTTAGAAGTTGAGTAAGGTGATTAAACTCATCAACGCACCTTCCTTCGGATGTTGTCTGGCCAGAATGGCAAAGCCACCCAGAATTGTTTACATTGAAATCGCCCGCAATAACGATTTCATTTTTACGATGTTTTGTGACAATTCTTAAGTTTGAATCAGGCAGTGCGTAAACTCTTTCTCTGAGTTGAAAGACTCTCTAAGTGGGGGCTCCTGTAAAGGAAACAGTAGTGGATGTTGCGCTCTTGTACCTTTACTGAGGCAAATGAAATTGAATTCCGGATTGGAACTTTGGCTGAATTGAGGCAAAAACTGAAACGCAACATATATACGGACATAGATTGCGAGTCCGCGTAGAGAGAAAAATAATGGCACCAAGTTATAACCAATCAGAATAAATTCCGATGTATCAGAATTATCAAATACCTGAGTTCAACTCAGTGCCAGAATTGCTGGCCTGTTGACATGTACATAATTAAACACAGCGAAAGAATTTGTTCTCAGCCCGTGTATGTTGCTGAAATCCACTCTGAAATCACACATAACTACAAAAAAAACACAAAATACAACTTACCGTTTCTTTTAACCGAATTGAGAAGAGGATGTCTTAAAGTGGATTATTAACACAAATTGTCGCCAGTGTTATGCCTTCACAACAAAATGAGTCAAAACCTTAAAAATCTATTATTTAATTACTAAAGAATTAGATCATCACATTGCGTATGCAAGCATACAACAACATAATTTTCTAAATTCTTTAGTTGAGCTGTTGAGGATGAGACGAACGGACACCACACACTGCACTTTGCACTAACAAATATTGGCATATATATTTGATATTGCAATTATTGCTGTGCTTTGTTGTTGTTGTTTTTTTTTATTTTGTGCCGAAGAGCAGCACGTCCGATAACGACGGCATATAAGACGACTATAAGACTTGTTCTTATGGAAATTCTGAGATAGGGCCAATAGGGCTTGGAATTTCGTGGACCAAGCAATTTCCTAAGCGATTCATCTGAAATTCGTAATGTAGAACTAAGATGCGACTATAATACTTGTTCCTATGGAACAAAGAGTAAGATCATCAACAAACTGCCGCATGCAAAGCATACGACAGTTATGTTTCACCAAATTCTTTAGCTGCGTTGTTGAAGACTGGATTAACGGACACAACACACTACGCTTATATTTTATTCTTTGTGCTGTTTTTTGTTTAACACCTGCGCAAGTGTTGATGCGCAGCACACCCGTGCACGGCGGCGTATAAGAGACAACTCAAATTAAAAAGAATTTATGATGGATCAGATCGTGGTTGGGATATATCATGAGCAGACGCGCCAAAAATTCTTGACTGAAGATGATCTCAAAAGCAAATAAGATTTGCAGAACTGCCGAAAAAGCTGAAAAACAAATACATGAACTGCAAGGCGAACTTAATGTGAACGCGGTCACCAAAGAATTTGATTGCAAAAGATGTGAAAAAAACATGGTCTAAAAAACCAAAACCTTCTCTACATCACACAAACACAGACGCGTTTGGGATTGTTCAGTGCATTAGTAAGCATATAGCTTTCTATAGAGAAGGTTTTGAAAAAACTGTCCAGATTTTAACAAGGAGTGTAAGGGATGCGGACGGCAGGGTCATTTTAAAATAATGTGCAAATCAACGAAACCATCCGGACAAAATAATTCCAAGCAAAATAATTCAGAAAGCAGTAAAAATCACAAGTCCAGAAATAAAATATATAGAAATGTAAACACGTTATGTGAATACTCGGAATCAGAACTAGATGAAACGTCAGATACTGAGTACAAAGTAGGACTAGTAACTATCAATTCATTAGGTAAAGATGAGAAAATTTGTAGAAAAACTAGTATTTGGTTCAAGCACATTGAAAGTTAAAGACACTGGAGCAGACTGTAATGTATTGCAAAGACAATAAGCGGAAGAATTGAATTTGAAAATTGAAAAATCAGCGACCAAAAGATTATTAAGATACAATAATGAGCTTGCATTCTCAGTCTCAGTCTTAGTAGTAGGTGAAGCAAAAGCGTTCTGTAAAGCAAGGAACAAAGAGAAAGTCAATTTCAAAATTATTGACAGTAAGCTCTCGCCTAAACTGAGCAGAGAAATGTGTGAAAAATTTGGATTCATCATACGAGTACATGAAGTATCAGCAAAGGAGGCGGAAACTGATAAAATATATATAGGTTGCTGCAAGAACTTCGAATATGAAAAAGACTTCATAGAACATCCAAAATTTAAAATAATACCTCAAAGATACTGCTGATACCGCATCCTTTGTGTGATAAAGTCATAGTTGAGTTAGACAAAATAGTAAACATGGAAATTATTGAGCCAGTAAAAAAGCCAACACCAGCAGTACGCCCAATAATTGTGGTAAATAAAGGCAACAAAATTCGAATATGTCTGGGACCAACAGACTTAAATAAAAATATAAAGCGAAGACATTATTCACTAAAAACAGTAGAGGAAATTGCAGCACGGGTAAAAGGAGCCAAATATTTAACTAAATTAGATTGTCAAAAGGGGTTTTGGCAGATTCGTGTGACAAAGCGAACGTCAGAAAACTTAACTTTTGCAACGCCTTGTGATCGTTACTGGTATAAGCGACTTCCATTTGGAATATCTTCGGCACCCAAAATATTTTCTGAGGTAATGAATATTACTCTGCATGGAATAAAGATCTGTGAGACAGCAATGGATGACGTCTTCGAGTATGCTAAAAGCCAAGAAAAATTACAAAAAATAACTAAAAAAGGCTTGAAAGGCTAACGAAAACAGAATTTACTCTAAACAAAGATTAAAAGGGTTAAATTTCTTGGGCATATATTCACACAAAGTGGCTGTAAAGCTGACGGTGGCAAAAGCAGTTAAGCGACAGAGAACTCTAACAAATGTCAAAGAGCTACAACGTTTGCTTGGTATGGTAACGTATCTCAATAAATGTATCCCAAATTCGTTTGACTTAACGGAACCATTAAAAAAATTACTTTCTAAATACACAAAAATGTTAAATTGTCAGTTGATAAAGTTCAAAAGGTAATGGGAGCATGCTTGCTACAAGATAATCAACCAGTAACAGGCCGAGGAAGAAGCTTATTCAGTATAAAGGTCGAACCTGTCCAGCGTGCGGTGATCAGCACAGAGTATTCAATTGTCTTTACAAAGCGAAGACTTGCGAAAAATGCAAGAGCAATCTCTCAATCTCAATCATAATGCTGGTCACTGTCAAATTTATAAAAATTAATTAAGAAACAGGTCGTGAGGAGGAAAAGAGGAGAGAGGAAAAAGGAAAAACTTTGAAGTTTTCTAGGAAGGCCTCGGATGCTGCACTAAAGTTAAAGCTTCCAAGACACTGAAATTTTCCGCAATGCTCGACCAGTCCCTCATGCCGTTGCTCCGCCAGTACAAGCAGAACTTGAACGCCTTCAACATCTCGGAGTCTTATCACCTGTCTCTTACTCAGAATCAGCAGCTCTGATCGTGGCAGTCAAGAAGAAAATTGGGAAGATTCGAACATGTGGTGATTACTCATCTGGACTCAACAGCAATCTGAAGCAAAATCAGTATCCATTGCCAGAACAAATTTTCGCAATCTTGGCAGGCAAAAGTGTGTTCAACAAAATTGACCTGAGCGATGCGTGTTTCCAAGGCGAAAACAATGAACAATCAAAGCAACTGATGATCATCAATACTCACATCGGCCTATTCAACGTCCACCGACTGGGGAACAAGGTGTCAAGAATATTTTGAACAACGAACTAAGTTTCGTAAACAATCTTAATAAGAAAAATGTTTTGGCATCCGACGTATCATATTACGGTATGGGAGCAGTGCACTAATCAGCCGCACTCAACGCTGCAGAAAAAATTATCTTCAAATACAGAAGGAAGCTCGCGCTCTTGTGTTCGGTCTGAAGAAAGCACGCAGCTACACTTACGGTAGAAAATTCGAGATCCAGATTGACAATATACTCTTAATGGCGATATTTGGCAACAAAGACGGAATTCCAGCATATATGGCATATCGGCTCCAACGTTACGCTGTGCTAGCCAGCAAATTAAATTGAATTCCAGATTGGAACTTTGGCTGAATTGAGGCAAAGGCTGAAACGCAACATCTATACATCTATAGATTTATTTTATTTTTTATAGAGACTTATTGCTAAGGGAAGACTCCCTGAATGACTTGCGTCACGGCAATAAGTTGGGCTAAGCCCTTTATTAAAATTCAAAATAAAATAAACATCGAAGGAATGTGATTTTCAATATATAACATTCTTCACGTTTGTAGCCGATTTCAATTTATTTTCTCAAGAATTCTCTCTGATTCATTGAAAAAGCCTTGCGAAAAAAGGAACACGAAACTAAAACGACGCGAGTCCAAATGCTTTCATCAATGGATCATGGTCTGGGAAAACTACAAACATCCTTGACCAAGAAAATATTACAAATTATAAAAATAATGTAAAAAATACTGATAAACAATTTTTTTTTTAAATATATATTTTATATTAATAAACAACTTATGAATTCTTCATCAATCATCCTTCAGGAAGTTGTTAATGGATAATTTGAAGGCCTGCAGGATTATAAGATTCGGGAAACACGGGCTCGACCAATTGATTCCACATCGAAGAGACTCGGAAAAAAGGAGGATTTAAAAGGCAAATCTATGTTATTGGACCTTAAACGAGTGTTTATGTTATTGACAAAAGGTCCTGGAACTAGAGAACGGGTTTCTAAAGAACATCTACCGTTGTAAAATTTGTAGAAAACAGATAAAGCTCCTACATTTCGTCTGTGCTCCAAAGTATCAAGAGACGAAGTAATGGTTACATCGTTTATCAAACGGAAGAAGAAGAGTTCACTAACAGGAGTCTGTCCGAAGAAGAAGAGTTGATTTGTCCAAGTATTTTGCTCAGTGAAAGAGAATGCTACGCTCGATTCACTATCAGGAGTCTGTCCGAAGAAGAAGAGTTGCTTTGTCCAAGTATTTTGATCAGTGAAAGAGGATGCTACGCTCGATTCACTATCAGCAGTCTCTGTCTAAGTATTTTGATTAGTGAAAGAGGATGCTACGCTCAGTTCACTATCAAGAGTCGGTCAGATGACGAGGAGTCTGTATGCTGGGCTTGTGTCCCCTTTTATAGCACGTGAAGCGGTTTAAAACTTCGAACCGGCCCGTTCCGTTTCCATGTTTTTTTCCCGTTCGGTAAATTACCGTTGTTGCTATGCCTTGACTCGGTAAATTACCGTTGCCATTTATTTTCCTTTCTAGGGTTAGTTTCATCGGAACTGCAGTGCGTATACGTTATTTGTTGTTGTAGTTCTTATTGTTGCCGCTTGTGTATGTACGCTGAAGAATGTTGACGGAATTCCCTGTAAGTTTTTTGTGGTATTTTCTCCTTTCAATTTGTCCACTGTCAACGGCGTCGTTGTTCGCAAAAATGTTGACGAAATTCCCTTTTGTAAGTTTTTGTTGTAGGGAATTCCGTTGGTCTACGTTGGCTATTCTGTTCGTGCGTAGCATTGTGGTATTGTGTATGCATTGCTTTGTTGGTCAACGCTTCTTGGTCATTGACCTCATCTGTTGATTTTTGGTCCCTCGTTTTCCTTCTTGCGTTTGTACTGCGTTGCTGTTGTGCATGCGTTTGTTGTATGTTGGGTTTCTGCCTACGCTTCTGTGCTCCTGACTGCACACAGAATTTTGTATGTAGTATGCGCAATTTCTTTCTTTCTCCCATTGCTCCCTTATGGTGGTTGCAGTGGAGGCGCGGCTACTCAGTACTCATAATGTGTTTTCTGTTGATTGTGATCAGTGTCCCAAAAATGGAGGTGTGGCCTTCTGATTGCAATCATGCACTGGAGAAGTGCAGTCGAACTGAGCAGAGATGCCGTCGGTGTTTTCAGTTTTTTTTATATAAACGTTAATAGAAAATGGACTAATAATAATTTTTGCATGTGGGGTTTTTTATTGAACAACAAAATATATGTACATACATATAAAAAATGTGTGGGGTGAATTCGTCGCCGAATTGGCTCCTTACAAGAGTGCCCGGTGAAAAAGATGCAATCAGGGAGCAGCTGTTCTGCGTGCTCTACGGAAAAGCAGAACACCCAGCTTCTTGGCGCGGCTGTGAGGTTTATACAAATTTCAATGACTGGCTCAAGCCAAGAAGCGGGTGGCTAAGCAAAATGCCACTCAAAAGACCAGTTATATAGAAAATTTCGTGAAAACGGGAGTTTCATTTGCTAATATAGCTCGAAATAATATTAGCACACATATGGTTTCGAATTCTCCAAATGAAGGTCTGGAGAATAAAGTTAACACACTTGCCAAAGATGTAGCAGACCAAAAGGTTCAGCTAAACACCATTTTGAATCTGCTACGAGGTCTTTTGAATGTCTGAGCTTAGATGCAGAACACTCAGAATAGTTGCTTTAAATGTCAATTCCATAATTTCGGTCTCTACTTGCTCTTTGTGGAAGACCATAGACCGGACATACTCCTTCTAAACGAGACGAAGCTTAACGCAAGACATAAAATAGAATTTAAAAATTACGACTTTATACGGACGAACAGAAAGAACGCGACTCGTGGTGGTGGAACAGCTCTGCTTATCCGAAAACCACTTAGTTTCCAAAAATTATATAAGAGCGATATTGCAAAACTTTAATTGTCTAGAGACGACTATTATATCGCTGCTACTTCGAAATAATAGTTGTCTTCATATTATATCTGCATATGCGCCGCCAGCAGAAATTTAATTTAACGTCGAGCTTGAGAAACTATACTATTAGATATTTTAAATAACTATTTCATCCTAGCGGGAGATCTAAACGCGAGACATCCGGCTTGGTTGGATTCAACTGCAAATGAAAGAGGTAGTTTCCTTAAGCGCTTTGTTGATGAAAATCAAGTCAGTTATAAATTGAAATTATACAGCCCGGTTACACCAAGTTACCCTTTCGGAAACTCATACTTAGATTTTTGTATTGCAGATGCGCGACTGCAAATAGAAACGGTCCACGATAATAAGATCCCGCTATTGCCGTATGATAGCGATCACAACGCGATATCAATAGTAGCTTCCTTTGCTGACGATTCCATATTCGCCCTCGCAACCCAACCAGCAATTCTTCGCTTGATACTTATTTTTCCAGAGTCCCTGCTCGGGTGCCAATTGTAACGAGGTTTTTCCCAGCTGGGGTATCCTCAGTGTGACCAGGGTTCGTTGTTATAAAAGGGTCATTAAATAAAAGGATCGAAGTAAATCGTCTGTGTTACGTCCAAGTGCTGACCCGCGAAAGAGGAGCGGAATCGCTGTGTATATGTAGTTTGATCAGTGAAAAGAGGATGCTACGCTCGATTCACTATCAGGAGTCGGTCAGATGACGAAGAGTTGCATTGTCCAAGTATTTTGATCAGTGAAAAGAGGATGCTACGCTCAGTTCACTATCAGGAGTCTGTCCGAAGAAGAAGAGTTCCCTAAATTTTCCTAAATTAAATTTTAGGAAAACTAACTGGCACAGGTTCGAAAAACGGTCCACATGAGAATGCAGAAGTTGCATTTCCTTGTCTGAAGTATTAATTCGACAGTCCCAAAAATTGAAAGCAAAAATTATACGAAGTGTTATCTGAACCGCGAAATTCGTACGTTGCAGAGACACAAGCATTTTCTGGTCACTCAGATCAACAGAATGCGACGGCAGATCGCTGGTGTAGTGGGCAACAGTGATCTAATAAGACTCAAAACTCTCTTGAGAAATGTGAAAACTTTACTGGAACAACAACTTCGGAACAGTGTTAACAATTATTGGAAGCACCGAGCAGAAAATATTATAAAGTTTGACTCAAGGAACATGTTTCCGCAAATAAATTGACTTTATAAGCCCCGTAATTTTATTACTTTTCCGGAATTGAAGATACCAATTTCTTCAGGACATTTGATTTCTCGAGCAGGAATTGATAGCAGTACGATACCAATCGTCGACAACTTCTTCATTGGATCGCATTTTGAAACGGTGCACCAAATAGGAGACCTCCCAATTAGTTCTGCGGATATGGTGAACGAGGAATTGCACGGATTTTTTAATCTTCACAATTACTCGGAAGCTCTAGTGTGTTTTACAGATGACATAAAAACGGACGAACTAACGTAAGACCAAACAAACAACTACTTCCCGATGATGACTGAACTCATTGACATTTTCAGGAAACTTAACAACAAGCCCTCGGCTGGTTTAGATAACATTCCCAATATCGTGTTAAAACACCTTCCGGTCGATATCATACGGAAATACTGCGTTATTTTTAATAACTTGCTCAATAATTAATACTTCCGGAGTTGTTGAAAATACGAAAACGATGATATTCATTTAAGCCCTGAACACAAAGTACGAAGTATTGTTGCGAACTAAAGGCAAGATTGACAATCTATCAGTGTAATACTGATGGTTTTTTCATTTCGGGGAAATCCCTTTTTCCAATAATAAAAAAAAAAGAAAGATCCTTCTGATCCTACAAACTATTGGCCAATCAATCTCTAGCCTAAATCGGGAAAGTTCTAGAAGTGGTTACTAGCAGGTCAATTTGAACGTGTGCGACGAAAAAGAGATCATACCGCGGAACCAATTGGGGTTCAAACAAAACCACTCGACATTACACGCTATGACCAAATTAATTTCAGATGTTAACTGGCATCTGAATGATAAGAGGAATACGGCTGACTGTCTAGTGGATCTCGAAAAGCCGTTGACACGGTATGGATCGACGCGTTAATTTATAAAATTATAAGATATGGGTTGCCATATCATTTAGTAAAAATGATTATATCTCAGATATACGGGAAGAAATTTGTTGTAAGAGATAATAAAAACACGACAGTTAGGGTTTTCAATATCGCTAATGGTCTTCCACAGGGCGCAGTAACGGCGCCACTTTGGTTTAATATACTTATTTCCGAGGTGGTGACGGATATGGAGGCGTCCCTCGCTTATGCTGTACGTACACGGTTCGAGAGTCGAGGAAATTCAAAGAAACTTGCAGACCAAATTCGATGAATTTCAGGCATACTGCGAAAAGTGGAAGCTTAAGATCAGCTATTCAAAATGCGAAGTTATACTGTTTCGCACCCCTCTAAGACGCGGAAATAACGACCTTCGGCGCAATTGGAAAAACATGCAGACAACTGGTGCAAATGGCTTTCGAATTCCAACAAAGGCAGTAGTGCGGTATTAAGGTGTTCACTTGGATACATTCTTGTATTACAATGAACACGTAAATACCGCTGTGAAAAAGGGAAGAGCCGCTTTTATGGCTCTAAAAAATTTGTTTTATTCACGCCATTTGAGATGGGAGGTGAAAGTGCTTTGCTACCCGGCGGTCTGGCCGACATTCAACTCTAGGTATAGGCGGGGGCAGCGCCGTGTGCGCTCTGTGCAGTGGGCTTTGCAGAGTTGCCGTTATGGCAGTGCATTCCACATACGTGTTGTTTTGTACACGCACTGCACTCGTACGTAATCACGCCGCTTGATCACAATATCACGCGATTTTGTCTGCTCTGGTGATTATTTTGTGATCATCGGAAGTCATTGTCTCCAAGCAGTTTAAAAACATCTTGTATCTCTTGTATTGACGCATTGAGAAGCGCAAGACGATAACTTAATTAAAATTCGGACTTTCCAACGAAATAAATTTGAAGAAACTTGCGTCATTCGCTGGTGGCCTCAACGCTCCGCTTCGATGATAAATTTGCCTTTGAATGTTAAAAATAGAACATGACGTCATATTGCTTGATTCTACTGTTGCGTGTGAGCGAGAAAATGTACTTCCATAAATACGCAATAGCTCCAGTGGCGAAGTCAAACTTTGGCATCTGCACAACATAGCCCTGGCGTTTCTGATTGGAACCAATATCATCGCAGCGAAGATCTTTGTAGACGATTGTAGAGTCATAATTGAAAGCAGCGCGATTCAACACGACTTTCACCGAACTTCTTCGTCAACTTACGTTTTGTCAAACCTGGAGGTCAATTCGCGTTCCGTGAAAATTGTATGAAAAAAAATCTTCTCATTTCCTTTCTGTCACATCTTTTTCATTTGTTTTATTTCACCAAACAAAAGTGTGCGATTCTTGTTGCCATAATAAAAAACTGATTCAGCATAAGGCTGAATATTAGATTCAGTGAAATTTTTTTATTCTAAATTCTATAAATAAATTAAAATATGAGCTTAAATATTCGAGTCATTATAGAGAGACGCAACAGAAATCGCCAAATTGTTTTAACAAAAAATATTTAAAAAAAATTCTAACCAAACATTGCAATCAATATTTGTTTACAAAATTTTATAATTTCTGTAAAATTGTGATGTGGATTCTATTATTTGTATGTATTTATATAACAAAACCAAATTAATCTCCATTTCAGAGACACTATTCGGGTCATTAGAAGACATCTAAGGGACACACAAAATCCTTTCGAGAAATTGGCAGTCAGACAGTTCTCGGATGCATATCGATTGCCTAAGCCAATTTGTGTAGAGCTTATTAGCCAACTTACGCTGTTCTTAAACGATACCGAACGGATACACGCAATTCGAGCTTATTTGAAAGTGCTGTGCGCCTTAAGATTCTTTGCTACCGGAAGTTTCCAACGCGCAGTGGGTCAAGACTCCAAAATTTTTACAAAAAGTGTTGTCCATCGGAGATACACATGTATATACAATTTGAAGAAATCAGGTAAATTTTGTAAAATATTTGTATGGGAGCCCGACCATGATGCCCTAGGGCTAATTTTTTTTAACAATTTGTATGGGGCCTCACTATCGGGGCCCGGGGTCTCCAAAATTTTTTACAAAAAGTGTTGTCCATCGGAGATACACATGTATATAAAATTTGAAGAAAATCGGGTACGTTTTGTAAAATATTTGTATAGGAGGCCCCCGACCCCGATGGTCACAATTTTAATTGAAAGGGTTGTCATCGGAGATATGCATGTGTGCAAAGTTTCAATGAAATATGACTTTAGGAAGTGTGTTAAAAATTTATCGCAAGATTCCACGACAAACAAACACACGGGCACGCGGAGTTAATATATGTAGAGAATTTAAAAATAGAAAAATCAAAAAGTTAACTGGATATCAAAAGTAGTTATAGTATTTTTACATCATATTATATACTAATAATAAAGAAAATATAAATATTTTACTTTATATTAGGTAGGCGCTATATCAAAACAAATACCATTATTGTGTTACATTTTTCAATTTTGGGAACTCTGGGAATTTTTTGGGAGTTTTTTGAGGAGTCTCTATGGTTTTGGGGTTCTTTTGAGGGTCTTTTGGGGGTCTATGGGATCTTTTGGTGGTCCTCTGGGGGTCTTCTTTTGGGAAGTTTTTATGTGGTCTTTTGGGGGGTATTTTGAGGATCTTTTGGGGGTCTTTTATGATTCTTTTGTCATCTTGGGGTCTTGACCATGCAAGAAGTATAGATTTTATAGAATTATGCCGCAAACACTCAATGACTAACCTTGTGATTTGTTTGTTGTAATTGCGAATGCAAACCGCAGCCGAAATTGCAAGCGCTTAAAGTTTAATGGGATGTCGGTCGGAATCATTGGGATGCGTTAACATATCGCAAAAATAAGACCGTGCACCTTGAATCAGCTGTCAAATGACATTTGGGCGCATAGCGCCAACTATTGGAACCCATTGGAATAGAAATGAAATAACGTTTTTTGTTATCCAGATCAAGAATAAACACAAAAGTAAAAACAAATTTAATTTAGGCTGGAATGCGTTTTTCAGATTTTTCATTCTACGGAAAACATTGAGTTGAGTTCCTTAAAAAATATCCAATTTATCGTTTTCCAAATTTTTCTACAGTCTTTTGTAATTTTCCTTTTGTCAGTTATGATTTTTGCTGTTCGTCCGAATTTTTCGACTATGCTTTGTTTTTGCCTTTATTCATTCCACCATTATCTTTCTTTCCCAGGACCATAACGTGAATTATGGTCGCGAGTTCATAGATACAAAATCCAAAATAATCCAAAATTCATAAAAAAAAATCCACAGCATGCATACAAAACCAAGGAAGACACTTTGAGCACCTGTTATTACTGTTGTTGTACACACATAAAACAAAACCACACAAAATCATTTTTTATTCATATCCTATGGAGCTTAAAGCAAAAAAACCCTTTTTTTGAAAATTGTATCTGCTGCAGGCTTTCCCAAGTATCATAAAATGGTATGGGGTTTTTTTTTTTTTTTTTTAGTGATCTTTATTTTTATTTTTGTTACGTTCTTGAAAAAATAGTAAAACGCTATGTTTATTACGCATTTTCGCATTAAAAATTAGCATGGGCAGGAAAACTGGAACAGGCATTGAAGTTGGACATCTGAAAACAAGATATCAACTTTATTTAAAGGAAGTTATTTCTTTTAAACAAAATTAAATTTCTCCTAAACAAAGTCTGTCATTATTATTAACAGAGCAATTTCCGTTAACATGGGTCAGCGTACACCAAAGTAAGCTTTTTCTTAAATCCCCGATAAATGATATCAGCATTGGACGATTTTTTTCTTAGAATATACCCAAGAATCTTTTCCAAAATTATCCTTGGCGAATAAGGGGACACCCTGCATAAAAATCAATTGCCGTGCGTTAGTGTCGCAAAAACCTGAGAACGGCTCGACCGATTTGAATTATTCTTTTTTTGTCTTTTAAATTCTCTATATTAACTTCGCGTGCCCGTGGCTGGCTGGCTGGTGGGCAGAATCTTGTGATCAATTCTTAACACACTTCCTTAAGTCCGATTTTATTCAAACTTTGCACACATGTGTACTTCCTATGACATTAATTCCCATTTCCCATTCTGTTAAAATTTGGGTTACCTCGGGCCTCGTGGTCGGGGGTCTCCCATACAAATTTTATGAAAAAATTACCCGATTTTCTTCAAATTTTATGCGCATCTCCGATGAACAACACTTTGTAGAAATTTTAAAGCGATCAGGCCCCGGGGTGGGGGCCACCCATACAAATTGTTTCCAAAATTTACCCGATTTTCTTCAAATTCTATATGCATGTGTATCTCCGATGGACAACACTTTTTGTAAAAATTTGGAAGTGAAATGGACCAGGGTTCGGGGGGCACCCATACAAATCTTATAAAAACAATTACCCGATGTTCTTCAAATTTTATATGCATGTGTATCTCTGATGGACAACACTTTTTGTAAAAATTTGGAAGTGAAATGGCCCCGGGGTCGGGGGGCTCTCTAACAAAAATTTTAAAAAATTTACCCGATTTTATTCAAACTGCACATTGTGTATTCCCGATTAGAGAATTTACATGAAAATTTTTAATTTTTATGGGTTGTTTTATATCGTCGGAAAATAGAAAAATAATGCGCTTCGTATGGGAATTTTGCATGGGAATGCACTTAACAATGTATTTCGACAACGAGCATTCACTTATATAGCCAATAAATCGCATTGGTGGCGGACCTAACCTATCATTTGAAATATGCATTACTATTACTCATTTGAGGTGCTCATTCGACGTGTTTTTCCAAACAAAGCGCAAAACTTCAAAAACCATAATTGACTGAGCGAACGAGCTGTATTGGCGGCAAAAAACAAAGATGTCGTTGATCTCAACTTGACGGTTCAAAATTTCATTTCGGGATAGTTGTTTTCCTTTAAATCGGTTGGCGCATTTATCAACCAGGACGAAGTAGTCAATTATGCCACAGAATTCTTGAACTCGCTCGGAGTACCACCTCACAATTTGAAATTGAAAGTAGGCTTAGTCATCATCATGTTGCGTAACTTCAATCACCCTCGACTGTGAAATGAATCGATACTGTCTGTGAAAAAGCTTATGAATAACGTCATCGAGGCGACGATTATCAAGGGAAAGTACAAAGGAGAGGATATTTTGATTCCGCGCATCCCGATGGTTCCAACGGACTTGCCATTCGAGTTCAGATGGCTTCAATTCCCGTACGTATTTATGCCAAACAAAAACCACTTATTGGAGGGTTTTAAATTGCGATTCATTTATAATCTACACAGAACAACTTAGCTGTATTTGGCAACGTATATTTATCTTTTTATATCTATTTGAAACTGTTATATCTTAACCAACAGTACAAATTCATCATGTAAACCCAACATTATAAACTCATCATGTAAATCCATTAGCTTAAAACAATCATGACAAGGGACAGCTATGTTCACTCAGAACTATATTCAATATACATACAATCTGTACGCCATAAGAGTTTAGGAGAATAAAGTTATATTGTTCAGTCAGTAATGTAAATTATTTGTTTATCCTGCGTTGTACTTTCTACAAAATACACAACAATTTGGCGACGAGGATACGGAAAAAAAGAATTCGTGCAATTTCTACATTTCTGCAGTTAATTATTAATTAAAATAATTATTAATTACATCTACAATGGCGACTACAGTAATGCAAAATACGATTACAATGGAACCATTTGTTGCCAAAGTGGTCAAGTGGAGCCGATGGGTTGATCGCTTCGAAAATGCTATTGGACTGGTAGAAATTGGTGAGGTAAATAAGGTTAGTTATCTTCTAATGTACATGGGCGGTGATGCGTACAACGTTTTGTGCGATAAAATTGCTCCAAAGCCCAAAGATCAACAATACAAGGAAATTGTGGCTAAATTGAAGGCTTATTACGAACCAACATCGAATGAAATATTGGAAAATTATCGATTCCATTTATGTAAGCAAAAAGACCATGAAAATTGTTATGAATTTGTGTTAATTTAACAGTTAATCATGTCAAAATACATACGAAAAAGAAGAAGCCATACAGCGGTAAAGGCGGCAGTACAAACGGCGATGCGAAGAAATCGAATGAAGTGGCTAGTGGCTACTACCACAAATACAAATGGTGGCAGAAAATGTTTTCGGTGCGGCAAACCGGATCATTTAGCCAACAAATGCACATACAAAATGCAAATTGCAATTTCTGCAAACAAAAAGGTCATTTAGAAAAAGTTTGCATGAAAAAAAGCAAATGCGAAGCACATCAATTGGAAGAAGTTCAGAATAATATGCAGATCAGTGAAATTTTGTTCATTGAAAATAAAAATGGTCTTCGGAATAAATATTTTTACGATTTGAAAATCAATGATATTCCTTTTACATTTGAAATAGATACCGGCAGTCCAGTTACGATTATTAATTAGGACGATGCACGTCGATATTTTAGTTCATTGATTTTATAACCCAACGATACAGAATTGTAAAGTTACACCGAAGCCAGATTGGACATATTTGGATTCACTTACATCAAGGTTGAAACCGACGAATTACACACAGATGAAATACACATGCTGCAATAAAATGCGAAAATAATTTGCAATTACTATCGCTGCTACAAAAACACGAAAAATTATATTCAAATACAATGGGTTGCATCACTGGTTTTAAAACACGTTTACACGTGAAAAGTAATGCCGTTCCAGTTTTCATAAAGGCACGTCGGGTTCCATTTCCATTAATGCAATCAGTTGAAAAGGAATTGGATCAATTTGTTGAGGACGATATTATGGAAAAAGTGGACACTAGCGATTGGGCTTCACCGGTTGTGTCTGTGCGCAAAGCGAATAATCGACTCCGTATTTGCGGCGACTACAAAGTGACAATCAATCCATGGTAGAAATCGATGAATACCCATTGCCATCTATTGATGAATTGTTTGCGTCTATGGCCGGTGGCGAGAAGTTTTCAAAAATCGATTTGTCAAAGGCATATTTACAATTGGAAATACATCCAGACGACAGACATTTGCTTACCTTAAACACACATAAAGGATTGTATCGTCCTAAAGGTTTAATGTTTGGTGTGGCTTCTGCTCCAGCGAAATGGCAAAAATACATGGAACAATTATTAAGAGACATTGATGGCGTAGTTGTATTTTTGGATGATATAAAAATCACTGCTCCTGATGATATTACACATTTGCTACGTTTACAAGAGGTTTTCAAAAGATTAAATGAAAGGAATATGTGTGTGAATTTGGACAAATCGGAATTTATGAAGGACCGAATTGAATATTGTGGATATTTAATTGATCGCCATGGTATTCATAAAATGTCAAGTAAAATGGATGCCATACAACTGATAAAACGTCCTACATCAAAGGAAGAAGTGCGATCATTTGTCGGCTTAATAAATTACTACGGTCGATTTGTGCAGAATTTAAGTACAATGCTACATCCATTGTACAATTTAAGATGGTGTTGATTTTAAGTGGGATACAACCTGCGAAAAAGCGTTCATCGATGCGAAAAATGTCATGCAATCGGAAACAGTTTTGGTTCATTGCATTCCAAAATTACCACTGGTGTTAGCGGTTGACGCAAGTCCGTACGGTGTAGGGGCTGTGTTAAGTCATACATTTCCAGATGGCACAGAGAGGCCAATTCAATATGCATCACAAACGTTATCCGATGTTCATAAACGATACAGTCAAATCGATCGTGAGGCATATGCAATCATTTTTGGTGTCAAGAAATTTTATCAGTACTGTTTTGGCCGAAAATTTACATTGTGTACGGACAACAAACCAATTGCTCAAATCATTTCACTGAAAGCAAGTTTACCTGTACTATCTATTACAAGAATGCAACACTACGCTATATTCTTAAGTTCATTTGATTACGTGGTACGGCATAAAACATCAAATGAAAATGCAAATCGAAGAAATGGTAATAAATTGCAATTTGTGTCAATCACATCGTGCTCAACCGAGTATATTACATCCAGTCCATTGTTGGGAATGCCAACAAAACCATTTCAACGTGTGCATGGGGATTTTTCGGGACCTATACACGGACAATATTTATTCGTGTTGGTCGATGCGTATACAAAATGGCCAGAAGTTCATATTTTGCCGAATAATACTGCGGATACAAATATTCAAACATGTCGTGAAATTTTCTCAACATTTGGTATTCCATCAGTTTTTGTTAGTGATTGGGGTACGCAATTTGTATCGCATGAATTCAAAAAATTTTTACAATGAAATGGTATCCAACATAAACAAGGTGCACCATATCATCCGAGTACGAATGGACAAGCAGAAATTTACGGGAAAATTTTTAAAGACAAATTAAAAACTATTAAAGCCAAACGAAGTGATTTACGAATGGAAGTTGCAAATATTTTGTTGTCATACAGACGAAGTATACATCCTGCTACTGGTCGATCACCATCAATGCTTATGTTTGGTTGACAAATACGTTCGATCTGATGATGCCAGTCGAAAAACAAATAAACAAATCGCATGAATGCAATCAACCAAAACCGAAATTGAATATTACTGTGCGTGATTATTTATTTAAAAATTAATGGCAATTCGGCAGGATTATCGAAAAAGTGGGTGTTTTATATTTTCAAGTGAAATTGGATGATGGTCGTGAGTGGAAGCGACACATTGAACAAATACGAAAAGTTGGTGATAATTTGCAACCACTACCTGGTATTCAACAAGATATCGATGATTTGAAACAAAATAAAATACAACAGATCAACAAAATAATGTAAAAACTAAGAGATCTAAGCAAAATGATAATTCAACAACCGAAAATGAATCATCAAACATTCCTACAGAAATTCCAAATACATCGATATCATCTACAACACAGGCAGCATTCGTTCCAGAAATTTCAAGTAAAATTGTGCAAACGGAGGCTCCAGTAGAGTTGCTACATACAAAAGGAACGAAATTATATTCACAGAAGAATTACTTGCGAGAGGAAGAGCTGTTATATCTTAACCAACAGTATAAATTCATCATTTAAACCCAACATTATAAACTCATCATGTAAATCCATTAGCGTAAAACAATCATGACAAGGGACAGCTATGTTCACTCATAACTATATTCAATATACATATATTCTGTACGCCATAAGAGTTAAAGAGAATAAAGTTATATTGTTCAGTGAGTAATGTAAATTATTTGTATATCCTGCCATCAACCTCAATCAAACCAAGTGCACCCACCACATAAACAACAGAGAGTTTTCACCATTGAAAACTACTACGAGGAAAACGAAGCGGAAGGACAAGATGCATACAGGTTGGCAGATCCACCGACCAAGACGAACAGACTCTATACGAATACGTTGAATCAATAGAAAATCCTGACTTTAACCAAACAGTTGAACTAGACGATATTAATTTTTTAGATTAAAGAACTCTTCGCTTCCTTATTTCGAACATAAAAAGGGAAGCGGAGAAAACTTGAAATTTCTTGTTGATACCGGATCTAACAAGAACTATGTGCAATCACGGCACATTAGAAATCCCATCCCCAACCAAAAACTTTTCTTCGCTAATTCTGTTTGCGGTAAAGTGAAAATTACACACCATGCTTTAATTGATTTATTCGGCATTAGTAACAAGATTAAATTCTTTATTCTTCCAAACCTAGTAACGTTCGATGGTATTTTAGGAAATGACAACTTGAGTGAGCTCAGAGCAGTAATACACACCAATGAAAGTCACATGATCCTTCATCCTGATATTAAAATTCCACTTAAGCCACATTTATCTGAAAACGTTAATGCTCATGAATTACGAACTTCACACTTAACTAAAGATCAAAATATTAAACTAAATAACCTCTATAAGAACAACCCCAATCTTTTTTCAAGTCCCGACAAAAAATTGACCTTTACGACAAAAGTTAAAGGAGAAATCCGAACCACAACAGACACTCCCGTTTATTCCAAGTCTTACCCCTATCCGATGGCCTTAAAAGAAGAAGTTGAAAACCAAGTAAAAGAATTGCTCGAAGAGGGCATTATCAGGCCATCGAGATCCCCTTACAATTCCCCGGTATGGATAGTTGCAAAAAAACTCGATGCATCAGGTAAAAATAAATACCTAATGGTAATTGACTATCGAAAGTTAAATGCAATAACAATTCCAGACAAATACCCCATTCCCGAAATCAACGAAGTATTATCCAACTTATGCAAAAACAAATACTTTTCTATTATCGATCTAAAGAGCGAATTCCACCAGATTCCTCTCAAGGATATCCTTATCCTTATCCTTATATCCTTAGAGAACACCTCGCAAAGAGATGTTACGTCTACATCGACGACATCATCGTATTCGGGAAAGACGAAAGTGAGCATTTCGAAAATTTAGAAAGAGTATTTCGAACACTTGAGATTGCAAATTTAAAGGTACAGTTGGAATTCCTAAAAACAGAAATAGAATTCTTAGGATTTAACGTAGGAATGGACGGAATTAGACCTACCCCGAAAAAAGTTCAAGCTATAATCGATTTTCTTCCCCCGCAAAACCTTAAAGAATTACGCTCCTTCTTAGGGATGTCAGGTTACTACAGACGTTTTATTCAAGACTACGCCAAACTTGCGAAACCCCTGACAGCCCTTTTGAGAGGGGAAGATGGACGCGTGTCCAAGAAAGTATCAAAAACAAACAACCTGAAAAATGCACTTATCTCTAAAGACGTTCTCCTACTGCACCCAAATTTCGAAAAAGATTTTGATCTTACAACAGACGCCTCAAACTTTGCTATTGGCGCTGTTCTGTCCCAAGACAACAAACATATTACCTTTCCCTGCACCCTATCCCAAACAGAAGAACATTACGCCGCCAACGAGAAGGAAATGTTGGCAATAATATGGGCATTAAATGCTTTGCGTAATTACCTCTACGGATCTAGGAAAGTCAACATGTTTACAGACCACCAACCTTTAACATACGCACTTAGCAATAGAAACACAAATAGTAAACTCAAGCGCTGGAAAGCAATACTCGAAGAGTACAATTACCAATTAAAATATAAACCAGGAAAAGAAAACGTCGTAGCAGATTGTCTTTCCAGACCACCAAAATTAGGACAAATAAACTCATTAACACCAACTCTCCACAGCGACGAAAGTTCTTCTCATGGTTTAATACCCGCAGTAGGGTCCCCTGCCAATGTATTCCGCAACCAAATTATCATAAAAATCGGTTTAGAAAATGGCTACCAGATAAAAACTTTCTTCTCCCAAAACACTAGACATATTTTATCCAAACAAAGTTACACAAAATCCGATCTTACCCAAATATTAAAAAGATATCTTAACCCTCACGTCGTAAATGGATTGTCTACTTCAGAAGCCATTATGTGCGCAATACAAGAAATCTATCCTATCCACTTTAAAAATTATCAGGTTCGTTTCACCCAAACCATCGTACAAGGCGTAGAAAACGAAGATCAACAGAATGAAATAATTTGCAGCGAACACAGAAGTGCACATAGGAACGCGTGTGAAAATTGTTTGCAAATCCTGCAGAAGTATTACTTTCCAAGAATGGCTGCTCATGTAAAAAGAATAGTAGGTCAGTGTTCCATCTGCAAAGAAAATAAATACGACCGCAAACCAAACAAAGTAGAGTTACAGCCTACCCCCATTCCTAATTCAACTGGTCACACACTCCACATCGATATTTTCTCCACTGAAAAACACCTTGTTCTCACCACTATCGACAAATTTACAAAGTTTGCTATAGCTAAGATTATTAAGTCTCGAGCGACCACTTCAAGATATCGTATTTTACTTTGGCGAGCCCGAAATCGTCGTTATCGATAATGAGAAAGCATTGAGTTCAGCTTCAATACTATCAATGCTTGAAGACGACCTCCACATCAAAATATTTCATACCCCTCCTTGCAAGAGTGAAGTTAACGGACAAATAGAATGTTATCATTCGACTCTGGCTGAAATAATGAGATGTCTGAAAGCCGACGGACACCAACGTTCTTTCGAACAACTTCTGGAACGGGCTGTCAATGAATATAACTTTACGATATATTCAACGACAGGCAAGAAACCCATAGAACTCTTACTTGGACGCACACCAAATATAGACCCAGATCAGTTTGAAAAGGTTCGCTCCGAAAATATCGATAAGCTTAAACAGAAACAAGACAAGGACATCCACTACTATAACAAAAAGAGGAATCCAGAAATATTCTCCAGGTGAAGTTATCTATACTAGACATAACAAAATAATTGGCTCTAAACTGACAATTAGATATCGGAAGGAAATTGTTAAGGAAGACAAAAATACTACATTTTTAACTGAATCAGGGAAAATTATACACAAAAGTAATATAAAAAGTTGATCTGTCTTTTCAGGTACCTTCTCCACTACAACAGTGGCGAAATCCAAATACTGGACTTCACGAATTCCCAAATAGTGACGATACATACAGGACATGCAAGACTTCAGACTGGGAACTTCAAATTAATACACGTAATCGACCTGGACCAGTACGAAAACAGACTAGACGAAATCATCCCAATAGTTACTGCCCACAGAAACCATTCCCTCTATTCCTACCTCAAATATGAAACTCAACAAATTCAAAGCCTTATACGTAATTTCAAACCGCAACATTTAAAAATGTCCATAAATCTCATAGGAACAGCTTGGAAATTGCTAGCGGGTAGCACCGACCATGACGACTATGTTACGATAACAGACAAGTTGAATATGTTTTGAAAAACAATAATAAACAAATTGTAATAAATAAATTGCAAAACGAAAGAATAAATAATATCACGAAAATGTCAAATGAATGTATTCAATTATTTCAAAAAGAAAAAAAAGTATTCACTGATGAAATCCTAACTGTTATTCAGTATAAACTCAAAATATTTAAAGAAGAATTAGAAAATTTAAATTACGCCATACATTGGGCTAAATTAGGTATTATTAACTCTCTCATACTATCAAAGCAGGAAGTAAACTTAGCCATAAGCACTATTGAAAAATGAAATCTACCTTATATTACAATAGAAGAAGCCTTAAATTTTGGTGAAGTAAAAATTATTAGTAACTCCATAAGCCATAAGCACTATTGAAAAATGAAATCTACCTTATATTACAATAGAAGAAGCCTTAAATTTTGGTGAAGTAAAAATTATTAGTAACTCAATTTCAATACTCTACATTATTAACTTACCTTTAGTGAATCCAAACAATTATGAAAAACTCATTCTAAAACCAATTAAAAGAAATAATATTGTAATAGACTTAATGTTTGAAACAATTTTGAAGTCAAAGAACGAAACATTTGGCCTTAAGCAAACATGTCAATCAAGTAACTCAATGTTTAAACGTAAACCACAAGGTATTGAAAATTTAACTAAAACAGCCTGTATACCAAACATTTTAAAAAGCGCAAAAGCTACTTGCAACTTTGTCAATAATCAGCATCTTCTAGAAATAGAAGAAGTATCAGCCGGCATAATACTGATCAACGATTTTAATGGAACCCTATCTACGGAATCAACACATCAAAATCTCTATGGCACATTCTTGATAAAATTTCATAACACCAGCATTAGTATCAATGATAGAACGTTTACCTCAAGAGAAGCATCAAGTTTTCATGCACCCCCCGCAATCCTCCAATTAACACCCGAAGAAAAAAAAACCCGCAGACCTCCCTCTCTGGAAATGATGACCGAGCTCCATATTAACAACACTAGGGAAATCGAACTCCTACAGTACGAATCAACAGTACACCGTTTCACTACCTACGGAACTACAATATTAATCATCACAAGAATTGTAGCACTTACAGTGATGCACAAGATTCGTAAAGAAAGAAGCACCCAGGTCATTATCCAGAATAAGGAAACAGAACATCCACACAGTCATCCCATTTCAATAAAACGGACAGATCAGGAATATCACCAACCACATATCCATTTCAATAACCTCCCATAATCAATTGAGGACAATCGATTTTAGAGGAGGAGAAGTTAACGAGGTTAACGTCCAGCGACATAAAGGTAGCTATTGCAAAAGTGCTGACTGAAGCAATTTTACATTTTCAAAATAAAACCACCGGATGTCGACTCAGCGTCTGGCGAACAAAATCAATTTTATTATTATTTCTAAATTGTCAGCAATATTTTGTAATTGGAAATTGAGCTCGTAAGAAAATTAACATGTAAAATTCAGTTGTAGTGTGGATATTAATAAAGGCGGTCAGAGTGGAAACTCTGACTGGAACAATATTTTATTAGAAATTATTAAATTGAATAAATTAACTTATATTAGTATTGTGGAGAACCAGATCTATATTCCTCTCTTTTATTTTCTATCTCTTTCTTTTATTTGCCTCTTACTAAATAAGTCTCCACCTTCAGTATTGATTTATATTTCGTGGAGTTAAGTTCTATTCAAATATAATTTAGGTCAGAGCCTTGATTTATGTTTCACAGAGTTAACTTCTAATAAAATATCATTTAGTTTGTACCTCATTCGTATTACGAGGGGTGTCGTAAATGTTTTTATAAAATGGTAATACTAGTGTTTTCCTATGCAAATCTCTATGTCAGTCAAGAAGTTTAACATTTTTGGAGGTTATGTTTCTCAAAAGTAATCTGTCAGTTCGCATCGCAACATTGTTTTTTATTTATTTGAAAAAATGAGTTCATTGAAAAAATGGAACTATCGCGTGAAAATTTTCGTGTGTTGATTTTTTACGATTTTCGAAAGGGGCTAACTCAACAACAGTGCTTCGAATCACTTCATTCGACTTTTGACGACGAAGCATCGTCCATGGCTAGTGTTTATAATTGGTATAATGAATTTAAGCGCGAACGACGTTCACTTAAAGACGAGCCTCATAAAGGTCGTCCAAATACAGCTGTTGCGCCAGAAAACATCGATGCTGTGAGAAAACTGATTGAAGAGGATCGTGATGTGACTTTTCCGGAAATCGACATTTTTTGACAGACGCACAAAAAAAGATTCTTGTCGATTGGTGCAGCCAAATGCTTGAAAAATTCGTTGAAGGTACTTCAAAAAACGTATACAAGATCGTGGCAGGTGACGAGTTATAGATATTTGCTTATGAGCTGGAAAGAAAAGGGCAATCGACTGTCTTCCAATTCGAAGAAAATCCAACAACAGTAGCGCAAGCTCGGAGCGTTAGGAAGCAAATGGGCGTGTTTCTGCACGAAACTGTGGCTCTTGAAGATCAAAAGACAGACAATTCAGCTGAGGTTTTCAAAAAATTGAGAGAAAACAACCTAAAACAGCGAATCAGTTTGCATCACGAAATTGCGAGATCACACACATCACATCAAACAAACGAGTATTTGAGCACTCAAACGATCGAATTGATTAGTCATCCGCCTTACAGCCCCGACTTGGCATCTAATGACTTCTTACTGTTGCCAACAATCAAAGATAAAATGCGTGGACAAAGATTTTTATCGCCTGAAGAAGCGGTTGAAGCGTTGAAAAACCATGTTTTGGAGATATCATCTTCGGACTGGAAAAAGTGTTCCGATAAATGGTTTGAGCGTATGCAAAACTGTATAGATCTTAAAGTTGAACTAAAACTTTTACGGCACCCCTCGTACCTCGTGCGACTTACAACAGTGGCGAAGAGGATTTTAAGGAATTTATAAAAAAAAAATGGAGACATGGAGAAATTTATGAAACTTATGCAGCAAAAATCAGAAACTCAAGCCCAGCAGCAATGGCTCAAATGGTTCAAATGGTGAACTTCTCGCAGGTCAACGTATAGTCCAAGCTGGCAAAGTACAGCAAGAAGCTGTAATTGATTCGAATCAACGCAAAATCAATAAAGCTGCGAAATTAATAACACATTTCGAATATAATGCGGAAGAGAACAGAATATTCGACACGTAGTTCAATAGACACGAAATGTACTTGCCAGCTGAACTTAAGCCACAAATGAAGATCCAGCTTGTGCTCAGCAAGTTTTCACAAGAAAAATATCAAACCTTTGCTGATCACGTACTACCGAAAAAGCCTACGGAGCTGGATTTCGACGAATTTATATCAAAACTAAAGCGACTCCGACACAAATGCTTCGAGTTAAAAAAGGCCGAGGAAGAAGCTTATTCAGTCTACGCAACACGAATCAACAAGCACGCTGAAAAGTTTGACATCAAAACTGCACACCAGGTGACTTTAAAGTTTTGTTGTTCATCAGTGGACTAAAGTACAAAAACGATTTGTTAAAGCTACTCGCTAGATTAAGATTTAGATTAAGATATTTTTATTAAAGATTTCAGTAATATACAATTTTGACTTAAAACTAAACTTATAACTATTATTAATAAGTGTCGGCTCAACAATAGGGGCCCGACGTATTTACATTATCTTTTTTTTTTATTGCTTATTACTTAACAATAATTTTGACTACTTAATCTACTACATGTTTATATTTACAGCAATTTAATTTTAAACAATAAATTTTAAAATATAATAAAAATGAAAAAAATATAAGAGGGAGTATAAACAAGGCGATCTTCAGCCTCTCAGTCCTTGCATCTCAGGACTTGGATGAGTTTCCAATCCGTCGACGAATTTCCTCGCCATTTGGAACAAGTGGTCGGTTATTGGCAGCAGACCTGCTGCTTCGTAAAGTCTTGCAGTCGACACAAACTTATAGCTGTTTGGCACCCTCCAGAGTCCTGTACATATCCTTAGTACCTTCCTTTCAAAAAGGGAGTTTATTGTCGTGTTATCCGGAAGGTTAATTTTTAAAGCTTTGCACCGGCTTGCGATTTTTCTTATCCTTATTTCGGTTGCTGGTACTCGGAAGCAGATGAGTTCCGTTTTGTTGGCGTTGATCTTAAGTCCCCACTTCAGGTAGTGCTCCCAAAGATTTCGGAGGTGTTCCTCCACTCTTCGGGCAGCTATCTCAGAAGAGCGGGAAACGGCATACGTGATGGAGTCATCCGCGAAAAGCATGGTCCTTGTTCCGGCTGTATTGGTGGGTTGATCCGCTGTGAAGATGCTAAATAGGACTGGTCCAAGTCTGGAGCCTTGGGGAACTCCGGCTACTCCTTTTCCTTGTCGATAGGCTGCCATACACCTGTACAAAAAAGACCCTGTTAAAAAGAAAATGTTTAATTATTTTCACAATATAATTGGGGAAACCAAATCTAATAAGTTTGTACAGAAGCCCGTTTGTCCAGACGCTATCGAAAGCTTTTTCGATGTCTAACAAAGAGGCTACTGTACTTCTTTTGACATTCAGTCCTCGAGTGACGTTACTGTGAAGCTTCATCAGAGGGTGCAGCGTAGAGTGCCTTTCTCGAAAGCCGAACTGAAATGAAGGAATTAGATTTCTTTCCGAGCAATACGCATTGATCTTTTTACGGATCAAAGACTCCAATACTTTACTAATACAACACAGTAAAGCTATGGGGCGGTAACCAGTTACACATGAGCGGTCGGTTTTCTTCGGTACTGGTACTACTTTGGCTACCTTCCAGTTGTCTGGAAAGTATCCATTGTTAAGGCAATTGTTGAATATGATGGTTAACATCAAAATTGCCATACCCGGCAGCTTTTTAAACAGGAAATTTGAAATCCCGTCAGTGCCCGTCCTGTAAACATATCCACGTCTACGGGTGCGTTTGCGGGATTGTCTTCGCTGAATTGCACTTCAAAATTTTTTGGGGAAGTGGTGTCTTCCACAAGACTTTCAACTTGCTCTATGAATTCTGGAAGATTAGTTGATGGTCGGTCTGTAAAGCTCCTTTCGAAATGACAAGCAAAGGCTTCGGCTTTTTCAGCAGAACTGGATGCTACTTGCTCTCCAAACGTGATACTTTCTGGAATAGAAATACGTTTTCCAATCACAGAATTCAGCTTTTTAAACGCATCCGGGCCTGGTTTGATGTTCTGAAATCGTTTGGTCAGTTCATCTTCCTGGTAACTTCGCACAGCTTGACTAAGCATGATTACTGTACAACGCAGTTGCGAAAATACAGACTGATATTCGTCATTAACTGTGTTTAGAGTCCTGTTGAAGATCCTCTGAAGGCGTTTCCTTAGCCTTTGCTTATATATATATTGCCTGAATATTCTCAGGTAGATGCTGAAAGCGATCCCTGCTAGAGCGAAGAGTTTTCTGCCGATCTATGGCTGTGTTCACTGAAGTCTCGAAATTTTTGATAGCATCATCAATTTCGTTAATCTCCAGATTTCTACAAGCCGCTGGAATTTGAAGTCCAGCTTCGACTTCTGATCTAAACCAGTTTCAGTTTATTTTCGCAAAGTTGATGTGTAGTTCAGGTGTTGGGGTAACTTGAACAATTCGCTGATTCAACATCACTCGAAGCTCTATGGCCAAATGATCCGAATCACTATCACGTCCAAAACAGGAATAATTGCTTAATTCCGGCAGAATGTTGACGAAATTTGTGGTTGCCAAGAAGAAATCCTGCGTGGATGATGTCCGAGGATATGTTTTCCGGGGCTGGGAAACAACAGCCATGGTATGCTGCTGAGGATTTGAATCCAGCCAATCTGCAATGGCCTTTCCTTGGTTGTTGCATACTTCATCTTGCCATCGGGTTGTGCCTAGCGCTAAAATCCCCTCCAACCACACAGTATGTGTGCCCAGAGGAGATGCCGCAGGTATCCCTCGTTGCATTACAGTGATTGTACACTGATATTACCAACAAGGTCTCAACCTCGTTGACTTTGATGCTGACAGCTGTTGCTTCCATGCTACGCAAACCACTGATTTGCACCTTTTCGCCTGCCATAGTGTTCCTGATAAGGACCGCCGTCCCAGAGCAATCACTGCTTTTGTACCCTGTGGATGTTGTATCCGTCTGGACTGAATGGGTTTCTCCCTGTGAGATTAGGTTCCTGTTAAAGAAGAATGTCAGGTTTATTAGTTTTAATAAATAATTTTATTGTGATACGCCTAGCTAATGAATAAATACATTTTACATTATATGAGAATATACTTATCCTGCTTATTGTGAACATAATTCACAAATAAGTCGACCCAAAACGGTTGTTTTGGACCTGTCATCAAGACTGCTATAATTAGCAGGCACACGACTTCTCTTGCTATCTGCAAAATTGTGAAAAGCTCTGCTCCAAATAGCCTTTCCGTATCGTTGAAGATGTTAGACTTTCCAGTAGATGGTGCCGGTTTTGGAGCTTGCTTACTTACTGGTTTTTTGCTTGCTTGAATAGTTGGTGGTTGTTTGTTGATTGTTGCTGGCTTGCTGGCTTGCTAGCAGTCCCCATAGCATCTATACTAGCAAAGCTAACTCCTTTCACTATAGCTTTTGCAGCAGATTTCTGGGCGAACTTATGCTGCTCCATCTTCTTTTGGGCGGTTTTTACTTTTTCCGCCATTTTTTTTTTTATATTTAGGACATCCTCGATAGTTTGCAGGATGTCCAGATTTTTGGCAATTTGTGCAGAAGACGTTGTCGTCTTTCTTGTTGTCTACATTTCTCGGGCATTGGCCAGGTAAGTGTTCGTCCTTGCACTTAACGCATCTGTATTTCATGCCGCAACATGTCCAAACTTTTGGCAGTTTCTGCACTGCGTAATGCCTGCCGGTTTAAGTTTTTCCCAATGTACCAACTGGTTCATCAGGAGGGTTTTTGAGCAAACTGCTGCCTTATCGCAGTTCTTCTCAATTTCGACAATGAAATTGTTAAATTTCCTGTCGGTCCTCTGAGATTTGAAGGGTTTGACCTCCAGTACAGGGATACCCTCTGCCGTTAATGCATCCATGACATCATCAGTATCGAAGGAGTGGTGTATACCTTTTAGGACCAACATTTCTTTACGGTCCTCCTTAGCAGTGTAAGTGTTAAATTCAGTCTTTCCCGATTGTAGGAAAGACCGAATTTTCTGGTGCCCATCTTTGTTTATGGCCGTAACGACCGACTAACTGCTGTTGATGTTGCGAATTCTGCAACTAATGTTGGCACTCTTCGCGAACTTAGATAGTTCAGCAACGTTGAGTCTAAAACAGACTATTGGCGGCATAGCAAATAGTTTCGATATTGGTCCCGTAATTGGGGCTTTTTTGCTTGCTGAAGGTGGTGCATTCTTAATAACATTTTGTGCCTCTTTTGCCTTGGCTGTTTTCTCTACAGCAATGACTTTTGGCGGTTTTCTCACTTTAACAGCATTCACTGCAGGAAAAGATGATGTTGGTGGCGATGATGGTCTGGAATTTCCAGACAACCTCCTTCTTTTGGCCTTTATTGGCATGGGAGAAGACCACTGTTTGCGACTGTCTTCATCGCTGCTGCTGGACGGACGGATTCGGACGCATCATTGTCCGCTAACTCACCAAGGCTCATGTTCTCCTTTTCATACAAGGAAGCAAGGAAGTCACCACCATGGGTGGAGACTTCTTGTCTGATTAAGGTTAATACCTCATTAACCTTTTCTTTTCGTTTTTCTTTCTTCCCCATTTTTAGGGCTGAAAGATGAAAAAAAAACTTTATCTGAAAATAAATAACTGTGAATTATAAATATGTACCTGAAATTAAAAAGTAATTAGTAAAATATGTTAAAATGTCGCAGGTAGCGAAATGCTCGCTTTTTGGTGTGAGGTTTTTTTTTCCGTAGCCGGTAGCAGGTAGCTGAGTGATCTGGTGCGGTATCTGTATAAGATGTGCCCGTTTTGAGCACTCGATGCGCAGTCAACGCGCAGTATGCAAAACTCGAAGCTCTCACCGATCCTTAGAAAATCGAATTTGTCAAAAAACTTACGCTTTCGGATCAGGTTAACGATGCAGGTAGCATCGTTTGCCTGAAGCGCGACAAAACCAAAGTCGTCGGAGAGTTCGAAGTCAAAGCGGTCCAGCAGAAAAAGAAGGCATCATCTGACAGAACTAGCCCTTTTCAAAAGAAAGCTCAAACCTGTCCAGCGTGCTGTGATCAGCACCGAGTCTTCAATTGTCCTTACAAAGCGAAGACTTGCGAAAAATGCAAAAGCTTGAATCATTAAGCTGGTCACTGTGAAAGTCATAAAGATTTTATAAAGCAACAGGTCGAGATAGCCAACAAAAATGTTCAAGAAGCAGGCCTTCAAGTCAATCAAGTCAGCGAAGTCAACAATGCCACGCAACGCAAGTTTGTTGAACCAAATATCAACGCGCGAACGTGAACAACTCGACACAGCTTCAGACGTAACGATCATCTCGAAAAGAAACTGGAGCCGCCTTGGGAAACCATCCCTCTAGAGTATCTCAAAACCAGCAGGCAGCACATTCAGAGATGAAGTTCCGCTGCTTGGATGTTTTCCATGTGTCATCAAGTTGAATGGAGCTGAAGAGTACGCTCAGTGCTATGTAGCCAATCGAGAAATTAACCTATTCGGAATTCCTTGGTTAAACGCTTTTAAGTTTTGGGAAGGTCCAGTCAACACAGTGTACGTGAATAGCATCAATCACGACAATAACTTGACAAGTAGAAAAAACAACAGATAACAAATTAAAATTTTGCACGTAAATTCTCTAAATGTACGGGTATGTGTTTAAAATTTGAAGAAAATCGAGCTAATTTTTAAAAAACTTAACAAAAAATTTTGTCCATCGGAGATACACGTGTATACAATTTGAAGAAAATCGGGTTAATTTGTTTGAAAATTTTTTATGACTCCAAAAATTTTATTTACAAAAAGTTTTCTCCATCGGAGGTACACATGTCTTTAAAATTTGAAGCTAATTTTTAAAAAATTACATTGGCACCCCTCGATCACTCCAAAAATTTTACAAAAAATTTTGTCCATACATATGTGTATTAAATTTGAAGAAAATCGGGTTTTTTCTTTTAAAAAATTTTTATGGGGCCCCACGACTACGGAGCCCGGGGTCTCCTAAAGTTTTACAAAGAGTGTTGTCCATTGGAGATACACATGTGTATAGAATTTAAAGAAAATCGGATTAATTTGTAAAAATTTTATTAAAAAAAAAATTTAATAGAAATTGTCTCTGGAAATGCACATATGTCCAAAATTTCAATAAAATCGGGCTTTGGGAAGTGGAATAAAAATTGATCGCAAGATTCCACGACAAACCTACTGACCGATCGACCGATAACCAGATGTGCCACTGGCAAGCGAAGTTAATATAGAGAATTTAATAATAAGCTTTTCCTGAAGTTTTCTCGGAAGGTCTCGTGTGCTGCACAAAAGTCAAAGCTTCCATAACACTGAACTCAGAAGCGAAACCAGTTTTCCGCAATGCTCGACCAGTCCCTGATGCCGTAGATCCGGCAGTACAAGCAGAACTTGAACGCCTTCAACATCTTGGAGTTTTATAACTGGCTCTTACTCCGAATCCAACTCCGATCGTGGCAGTCACGAAGGAAAATGGCAAGGTTCGAATATGTGGTGATTACTGTTTGGGACTCAATAGCAATCTGGATCCAAATCAGTATCCATCGCCAAAACCAGAATCGCCAAGTTCAGCAAAATTGACCTGAGCAATGCATATTTCCAAGTAAAGCGAAGAACAAGTAAAACAACTGATGACCATCAATACTCCCAACGGCCTATTCAACGTCAACCGACTGCAACAAGGTCTGATGAGAGTTCCTGGCATTTTCCAGAAAATAGTCAACACGATGCACCACAGCTCACGGTTTCATCGACGACATTATCATTGCTGGAGTCGACGAACAAAATCACGAGCAGCAGCTCTTCAAAGCTATGGAGCGCATCAGAGAATGCGGATTGAAGCTACAGTTGGAAAAATGCGATTTCAGTAAGAAAAGTGTTGAGTTTTGTGGTCACATCAGTAAGAAGAGTGGAATAAAACCACATCCGGCCATCAAAGAAATTCCTACTCGAAAAGACGTATCATAGCTTCGATCGTTCCTAGGAGCAGTCAATTACTACGGAAAATTCATCAAAGGAAAGAGCGCCATGGAATCCTCGACGAGTTGCTGAAGAAAGATGTCAAATTTGTATAGACAAATTAACACGAGAAGGCTTTCATCGACCTCAAGAACATTTTGAGCAACGAACTAAGTTTGGTACACTACCATCCTAAGAAGAAAATTGATTTGGAAACCGACGCATCAGATCAAAGTATGGGAGCGAACTCTCGGACGACAGCGAGGAGCAGCTGAAAAAATCTTTTTACAAAAACTGCTCGGAGCTTGCAGCCAAACCTTAGATTAATCTGCAATCGCTACAACAGTGCTAATATAACATCATCCAACTAAAGATGCAAGCAACCAATACAACGCTTTCAAACTAAAAGGTACAAGGAACCGACCCTAAGCCACGCAAGAAGATGTCTTCAAGAGTATCGTTTCGTTTGCTGAGTAATAATGTCACTAGTTATATTTTTTTTGCGGTCAGCCATCAGCAGAGTAGGGCGAATAAAACAGAATGCTACAGAAATGCATGTGGCCGCAACTATCTCTGACTTAACGTCACGGTGAGCCATCAGCAGAGTAGGGCGAATAGCACAGAATGCTTCAGAAATGCATGTGGCCGCAACTATCTCTGACTGGTGGAAGTGCGATCAAACCTTCACGTGGTGGCCGCTGGTAGTTTTTCTCCAGTACATGAAAAGCTAAATGATCGGCCTAGCCCTTTCAAAGTAAGGTTAGCGCGAGGCCAATAACCTCGCCCGTAAAAAAATCTTTATTACGGAAATCAAGATCAGCATCGGATACACTGGTAAACGACGACGACCACGGCAACGAAAACGGATAGACAATTTAAGAATTTTCTCATGGAACGTACGCTCACTGTATAGAGCAGCTGACATAAAAGCCAGGAGATGCGGTGGACGGGGAATGGTGTCTTACAAAATTCAGAATATGAAATTTATTACAGCTGTCATGCAAGACATCATGCTCAGGGTGGAGTTTCTAGTCAAGGAATGAATGAAACCCACCGTTATCCGCTTTAAAGCAATAAAAGCACTCTTCGCGTGCGGGTCAGATTTAAACACATAAGCCTTATAAACGTTCACGCACCTACAGAGGATTCAGAGAGATATGAATGCCAAAATAGGAAGGGAGCCATTATTCAGGCAGTACATTGGCCCCATAGCTTACACGAGAACACTAATGACAATGGACAACGAGTCATTGAGATGGCAGCAAGCAACAATTTTGTCGTTGCGAGTACAAGGTTTGCGCGTAAAAATATCCACAAAGCCACCTGGGTATCTCCTGATGGAGCCACTAGCAACCAAATAGACCACGTGTTGATAGACCGCCGCCACAACCCGAATCTGATGACGGTACGAACGTACCGAGGTACCAACGTCGATTTGGACCACTATCTTGTTGGTATGGTGCTCGGAGCGCGGATAGTATCATCAAGAAAGAAAGCATCCGCAAATCATATTCGAGTCAATACGGCTGCCCTTCGCAACGAAGAGACCAGAAACAACTACGGCCAAGCGATAGGACTCACCCTAAATTCAGGAAGAGTAAGTCTTGTGGCTGAGATGCCGGGCGTAGAAGAGATATGGACACGCCTTAAGAAGACTGTCATTAGTAATGTTGACTCAATCTTAGGCAGTAGTCGTAGAGATCGGAACGACTGGTTCGATGACGAATGTAAGCTAGCGACTGAACGTAAGAATGTTGAGTACCGAGCAATGCAACAATCTCATAGAACCCGAGCACGCGAAGATGAATAAAAAGAGCTCAGAAGATACGAAAAAACAGTTCACCGGCGAAAGAAAGCAGCCTGGAAGATGAATATCGTGCGTGAACAGTATAGAGAGCGAGGACTGTACCAGGCGCGGAAGTTCTACCAAAGAGTCCGCGGCATGATGCCATATACACCGCGTTGCACATACTGCAAAGACAAAGAGGGTAATCTGATCGCCGATCTCAAAGGCATCTTAGAGCAATGGGAACAGCACTTTCATTAGTTGCTTAATGGCCAGCTAGCTGGGGAATTGGAGGCTCCACAAATGACCGAAGACCACACTATGCTGCCGCCACCAAGCATAGACGAAGTTAGCAGAGCGATAAATCGGCTCAAAAATAATGAGGCCCCGTGATCTGATGGTATCCCAGCAGAACTAATTAAAACAGGAGGTCCCGCAATACACCAAGCAATTCATAAACAAGTATGCAAGTATGGGAGAAAGAAGCGATACCAGAAGACTGGCGAAGAGGCATACTGTGCCCCATATATAAGAAAAAAAATAGCACAACCTGCTGCAATTATCGTGGTATAAGGTTATTGATTACCGCAAATAAAGTTTTCTCCTCTACCTTCAAGAAAAGTTAGCCCCATACGCTAAAGGGATCATTGGTCCATACCAGTGTGGCTTCATTATAGGCAAATCAAAAACTGATCAGATTTACACCCCTAGGCAGGTGAAGGAAAAATGTCTAGAGTTTCAAAACTCACTACACCATCTTTTTATAGACTTTAAAGCCGCCTATGATAGCACAGCCATAGTAGAACTTATAAAGCCATGAGAGAATTCGGCATCCCAAATGAACTGATACGACGATGTAGGTTGACCATGACCAATATTATAAGCCAAGTAAAAATATCCTGATCACTATCAAGCCCATTCAACATCTATAACGGGGTCAGACAAGATGATGGACTGGCCTGCGTCCTCTGCTACCTGGCTGGCTCTGAAAGTGATCCGAGACTCTGACGTAGCGGTGAGAGGAACAATCCTCTATAAGTCCATTCAGATACTGGCTTACGCAGACGATATTGACATCGTTGGTAGAAACCGAAGAGCTGTACAGGAAGATTTCATCAGTATCAAGCAGGTGGCACGAAATCTGGGGCTCAACATAAATGAGAGCAAAACAAAGTACATGGTGGCCACGTCTGCGAGTAGAAGATCCAACATTGGTCCCTCAATTCAAATAGTGGATCGCGAATTTAAAGTAGTGCAAACCTTTAACTATCTCGGGTCAACTGTAGCAGCTGATAACCGCATGGAACCAGAAATACGCGTACGGTTGCTTAAAGCCAACAAAGCCAAAGTCAAGATTCTTCAAACCCAGGAATTTAACCATAAAATCCAATCTGCTGGTATATAAGACAATGGTCATATCAGTACTTACATATGGATCCAAGACTTGGGTGCTTAGCAAAAAGCATTCTGACCTCCACGTTCGAGAGAAAAGTATTACGGAGAATTGTTTGCCCCGTATGTGTGAGGAAGGACGATTCCGAAAACTTTATAATGATGTGGTCTACGAGCGTTATCGCGATGTCGACATCGTGAAGAAAATTAAGCTCGGTAGGCTCCGGTTGGCAGGTTACCTAGCTTGCATGAGGGAAGAGGATCCTGCTCAGAAAGTCCTTTGCGGTAGGATTTATGGAACACGACAGCGAAGCCGGCCAAGCCTACACTGGAAGGATGGCGTAGACCAGGACGCTCAGAGTTTAGGGATGCCAAATTGGATGACATCGGCTCGAAATCGGGACCGGTGGAGAGATTTTTTTTGGGAGGCCAGGACCGGACACCGGTTGTAGAGCCAAATATGATGATGATATTTTTTTTAAATATGATTTTGTTCTCCAGAAAGCCAAAAAGAGTAAAGGAACAATTTTAATTTAATGCGTAGATTATATTATCATTATGAGAAAACCATGTGCTGCAACGCGTGATACCCGTCAAAGATTTTCTTTCTTATCGTTTCTAGATATGTTCATCAGTGCCATGTTCAATCCGAGGTGATGTGCACAACAAGTCGGCTGTTCGGGTCGGAGAGTAGTACATAAGTAATCCTTTTACTATTAACGCTTGATTTTATGAATCAGTGACGAATGAAGGTTAGCAAGACATTGGCTGACATAATTACGCTTGATGAACACATGAGTTTCAACTTGTGTAAGGTAACGTTTAGTAGTTTCCATCCTTTATTTTGTTGTAAATTTCAACTGTTTGTTTAACAAAGAGAAATGAATATTTATTCCAAATTACATAACAATACTATCTGCCTTAAAGATAAGTTTATGATCCTTGGAAATTATTTTTAATAGATTTTCTGGAAGATATGTTATTCTAGAGTTTTGGCGTGTTGTTGACGGTCTACGCTGTTAAACCATTCACTTATGAGAAGTACTAGCGTTTAGCGTGGACGTGAAGGCAAGGACTTCGCTCTTAAGCCATTCAGTCGTGAGGATATTCCAGTGTAAAGCGTGGATGTGAAGGCAAGGACTTCGCTCTTAAACCATTCAATCGTGAGGATTATTCTAGCGTAAAGCGTGGATGTGAAGGCAATGATTTTCTCTATTAAGCCATTCCATCGTGAGGATTATTATAGCGTAAAGCGTGGACGTGAAGGCAAGGACTTCGCTCTTAAGCCATTCAGTCGTGAGGATATTCTAGCGTAAAGCGTGGATGTGAAAGAAAGGTTTTACGCTCTAGAGCCGTTCAACCGTGAGGATTATTCTAGCGTAAAGTTTAAAGTGAAGGCAATGATTTTCGCTCTGAAACTATTCACTTAGACTTATTGCCGGGAGGAGGGATCACTAGGAAAGAAGGAATGACTATTTGGATTCTTAGCCTTTTATACTTTTCCATCGGTTGAGGAAATCCCGTTGACGCTACGATAGGAAAATGCGCTAAATCGTATGTTCGGTCGATGGTGTATTGTTGTTGTTGCCTCCTTTGATTTGATATCGTTGTTGTTGTTTTGTTCGACCAGTTAGCGTTGCTATGTATGGTAATTAAATCTTATGAGTTTGTCGGTTCGAGACCGCGTTAAAGCTACGATCGGAAAATCCGCTAGATCGTATGTTCGGTCGATGGTATATTGTTGTTGTTGCCTCTTTTGATTTCTGTGCTGTCTTAATTGCATATCGTTGTTGTTGCTTTTCTTGGCCGATTAGCATTGCTGCGTATGGCAATAATGAGTTTGTCGTCATGCATTGCATGCTGTTTGTCTTACTCATTAGACATCGGTTGGATCTTCCGAGTCTGTATTATATTGCATTGCTTGCTTGTTGTTGTTGCTTCTCTCGGCTGTCTATAATGCTGCGTACTTCTCAGTGTATGTTGCCATGTATTGTGGGTGCGTTACTCATTAGCAATAGCTGGGTCTTCCGCGTCTGTGTCTTCTGGCACTACATGCTTGTTGTTGTTTCTCTCGGCTGCCTCATAATGCTGCGTACTTCTGAGTGTATAGTGGGTGCGTTACTCATTAGCCATGAGTTGGGTATTCCGAGTCTGTGCTATCTTGTACTGCATGCTTGTTGTTGTTGTTTCACTCGGCTGCTTAATGATGCTGCGTATGGCCATTACATCCTCTGAGTGTATGTTACCATACATTTTGTGTTTGTTGTTGCTGTTTTCACTCAGTTGGCATTAGTCGGATTTTCCGAGTCTGTGTTGTCTGCTACTGCATGCTTGTGTTGTTATTTTTCACTCGGCTTTTTCCAAAAACTGCTCGGAGCTTGCAGCCAAACCTTAGATTAATCTGCAATCGCTACAACAGTGCTAATATAACATCATCCAACTAAAGATGCAAGCAACCAATACAACGCTTTCAAACTAAAAGGTACAAGGAACCGATCCTAAGCCACGCAAGAAGATGTCTTCAAGAGTATCGTTTCGTTTGCTGAGTAATAATGTCACTAGTTATATTTTTTTTTGCGGTCAGCCATCAGCAGAGTAGGGCGAATAAAACAGAATGCTACAAAAATGCATGTGGCCGCAACTATCTCTGACTTAACGTTATTGACCTAGTTATATATTTTTTATCTGTTTGCGGTGAGCCATCAGCAGAGTAGGGCGAATAGCACAGAATGCTTCAGAAATGCATGTGGCCGCAACTATCTCTGACTGGTGGAAGTGCGATCAAACCTTCACGTGGTGGCCGCTGGTAGTTTTTCTCCAGTACATGAAAAGCTAAATGATCGGCCTAGCCCTTTCAAAGTAAGGTTAGCGCGAGGCCAATAACCTCGCCCGTAAAAAAATCTTTATTACGGAAATCAATATCAGCATCGGATACACTGGTAAACGACGACGACCACGGCAACGAAAACGGATAGACAATTTAAGAATTTTCTCATGGAACGTACGCTCACTGTATAGAGCAGCTGACATTAAAGCCAGGAGATGCGGTGGACGGGGAATGGTGTCTTACAAAATTCAGAATATGAAATTTATTACAGCTGTCATGCAAGACATCATGCTCAGGGTGGAGTTTCTAGTCAAGGAATGAATGAAACCCACCGTTATCCGCTTTAAAGCAATAAAAGCACTCTTCGCGTGCGGGTCAGATTTAAACACATAAGCCTTATAAACGTTCACGCACCTACAGAGGATTCAGAGAGATATGAATGCCTAAATAGGAAGGGAGCCATTATTCAGGCAGTACATTGGCCCCATAGCTTACACGAGAACACTAATGACAATGGACAACGAGTCATTGCGCGTAAAAATATCCACAAAGCCACCTGGGTATCTCCTGATGGAGCCACTAGCAACCAAATAGACCACGTGTTGATAGACCGCCGCCACAACCCGAATCTGATGACGGTACGAACGTACCGAGGTACCAACGTCGATTTGGACCACTATCTTGTTGGTATGGTGCTCGGAGCGCGGATAGTATCATCAAGAAAGAAAGCATCCGCAAATCATATTCGAGTCAATACGGCTGCCCTTTGCAACGAAGAGACCAGAAACAACTACGGCCAAGCGATAGGACTCACCCTAAATTCAGGAAGAGTAAGTCTTGTGGCTGAGATGCCGGGCGTAGAAGAGAAATGGACACGCCTTAAGAAGACTGTCATTAGTAATGTTGACTCAATCTTAGGCAGTAGTCGTAGAGATCGGAACGACTGGTTCAATGACGAATGTAAGCTAGCGACTGAACGTAAGAATGTTGAGTACCGAGCAATGCAACAATCTCATAGAACCCGAGCACGCGAAGATGAATAAAAAGAGCTCAGAAGATACGAAAAAACAGTTCACCGGCGAAAGAAAGCAGCCTGGAAGATGAATATCGTGCGTGAACAGTATAGAGAGCGAGGACTGTACCAGGCGCGGAAGTTCTACCAAAGAGTCCGCGGCATGATGCCATATACACCGCGTTGCACATACTGCAAAGACAAAGAGGGTAATCTGATCGCCGATCTCAAAGGCATCTTAGAGCAATGGGAACAGCACTTTCATTAGTTGCTTAATGGCCAGCTAGCTGGGGAATTGGAGGCTCCACAAATGACCGAAGACCACACTATGCTGCCGCCACCAAGCATAGACGAAGTTAGCAGAGCGATAAATCGGCTCAAAAATAATAAGGCCCCGTGATCTGATGGTATCCCAGCAGAACTAATTAAAACAGGAGGTCCCGCAATACACCAAGCAATTCATAAACAAGTATGCAAGTATGGGAGAAAGAAGCGATACCAGAAGACTGGCGAGGAGGCATACTGTGCCCCATATATAAGAAAAAAAATATCACAACCTGCTGCAATTATCGTGGTATAAGGTTATTGATTACCGCAAATAAAGTTTTCTCCTCTACCTTCAAGAAAAGTTAGCCCCATACGCTAAAGGGATCATTGGTCCATACCAGTGTGGCTTCATTATAGGCAAATCAAAAACTGATCAGATTTACACCCCTAGGCAGGTGAAGGAAAAATGTCTAGAGTTTCAAAACTCACTACACCATCTTTTTATAGACTTTAAAGCCGCCAGTGTGGCTTCATTATAGGCAAATCAAAAACTGATCAGATTTACACCCCTAGGCAGGTGAAGGAAAAATGTCTAGAGTTTCAAAACTCACTACACCATCTTTTTATAGACTTTAAAGCCGCCTATGATAGCACAGCCATAGTAGAACTTATAAAGCCATGAGAGAATTCGGCATCCCAAATAAACTGATACGACGATGTAGGTTGACCATGACCAATATTATAAGCCAAGTAAAAATATCCTGATCACTATCAAGCCCATTCAACATCTATAACGGGGTCAGACAAGATGATGGACTGGCCTGCGTCCTCTGCTACCTGGCTGGCTCTGAAAGTGATCCGAGACTCTGACGTAGCGGTGAGAGGAACAATCCTCTATAAGTCCATTCAGATACTGGCTTACGCAGACGATATTGACATCGTTGGTAGAAACCGAAGAGCTGTACAGGAAGATTTCATCAGTATCAAGCAGGTGGCACGAAATCTGGGGCTCAACATAAATGAGAGCAAAACAAAGTACATGGTGGCCACGTCTGCGAGTAGAAGATCCAACATTGGTCCCTCAATTCAAATAGTGGATCGCGAATTTAAAGTAGTGCAAACCTTTAACTATCTCGGGTCAAATGTAGCAGCTGATAACCGCATGGAACTAGAAATACGCGTACGGTTGCTTAAAGCCAACAAAGCCAAAGTCAAGATTCTTCAAACCCAGGAATTTAACCATAAAATCCAATCTGCTGGTATATAAGACAATGGTCATATCAGTACTTACATATGGATCCAAGACTTGGGTGCTTAGCAAAAAGCATTCTGACCTCCACGTTCGACAGAAAAGTATTACGGAGAATTGTTTGCCCCGTATGTGTGAGGAAGGACGATTCCGAAAACTTTATAATGATGTGGTCTACGAGCGTTATCGCGATGTCGACATCGTGAAGAAAATTAAGCTCGGTAGGCTCCGGTTGGCAGGTTACCTAGCTCGCATGAGGGAAGAGGATCCTGCTCAGAAAGTCCTTTGCGGTAGGATTTATGGAACACGACAGCGAAGCCGGCCAAGCCTACACTGGAAGGATGGCGTAGACCAGGACGCTCAGAGTTTAGGGATGCCAAATTGGATGACATCGGCTCGAAATCGGGACCGGTGGAGAGATTTTTTTTGGGAGGCCAGGACCGGACACCGGTTGTAGAGCCAAATATGATGATGATATTTTTTTTAAATATGATTTTGTTCTCCAGAAAGCCAAAAAGAGTAAAGGAACAATTTTAATTTAATGCGTAGATTATATTATCATTATGAGCAATTAGCGCAGGGAATGTCTTCATACCTTCCTTTCAAGAAAACCATGTGCTGCAACGCGTGATACCCGTCAAAGATTTTCTTTCTTATCGTTTCTAGATATGTTCATCAGTGCCATGTTCAATCCGAGGTGATGTGCACAACAAGTCGGCTGTTCGGGTCGGAGAGTAGTACATAAGTAATCCTTTTACTATTGACGCTAGATTTTATGAATCAGTGACGAATGAAGGTTAGCAAGACATTGGCTGACATAATTACGCTTGATGAACACATGAGTTTCAACTTGTGTAAGGTAACTTTTAGTTTCCATCCTTTATTTTGTTGTAAATTTCAACTGTTTGTTTAACAAAGAGAAATGAATATTTATTCCAAATTACATAACAATACTATCTGCCTTAAAGATAAGTTTATGATCCTTGGAAATTATTTTTAATAGATTTTCTGGAAGATATGTTATTCTAGAGTTTTGGCGTGTTGTTGACGGTCTACGCTGTTAAACCATTCACTTATGAGGAGTACTAGCGTTTAGCGTGGACGTGAAGGCAAGGACTTCGCTCTTAAGCCATTCAGTCGTAAGGATATTCCAGTGTAAAGCGTGGATGTGAAGGCAAGGACTTCGCTCTTAAACCATTCAATCGTGAGGATTATTCTAGCGTAAAGCGTGGATGTGAAGGCAATGATTTTCTCTATTAAGCCATTCCATTGTGAGGATTATTATAGCGTAAAACGTGGATGTGAAAGCAAGGATTTTCGCTCTTAAACCATTCACTTAGACTTATTGCCAGGAGGAGGGATCACTAGGAAAGAAGGAATGACTATTTGGATTCTTGGCCTTTTATACTTTTCCATCGGTTGAGGAAATCCCGTTGACGCTACGATAGGAAAATGCGCTAAATCGTATGTTCGGTCGATGGTGTATTGTTGTTGTTGCCTCCTTTGATTTGATATCGTTGTTGTTGTTTTGTTCGACCAGTTAGCGTTGCTATGTATGGTAATTAAATCTTCTGAGTTTGTCGGTTCGAGATCGCGTTAAAGCTACGATCGGAAAATCCGCTAGATCGTATGTTCGGTTGATGGTATATTGTTGTTGTTGCCTCTTTTGATTTCTGTGCTGTCTTAATTGCATATCGTTGTTGTTGCTTTTCTTGGCCGATTAGCATTGCTGCGTATGGCAATAATGAGTTTGTCGTCATGCATTGCGTGCTGTTTGTCTTACTCATTAGACATCGGTTGGATCTTCCGAGTCTGTATTATATTGCATTGCTTGCTTGTTGTTGTTGCTTCTCTCGGATGTCTATAATGCTGCGTACTTTTCAGTGTATGTTGCCATGTATTGTGGGTGCGTTACTCATTAGCAATAGCTGGGTCTTCCGCGTCTGTGTCTTCTGGCACTACATGCTTGTTGTTGTTTCTCTCGGCTGCCTCATAATGCTGCGTACTTCTGAGTGTATAGTGTGCGTTACTCATTAGCCATGAGTTGGGTATTCCGAGTCTGTGCTATCTTGTACTGCATGCTTGTTGTTGTTGTTTCACTCGGCTGCTTAATGATGCTGCGTATGGTTATTACATCCTCTGAGTGTATGTTACCATATATTTTGTGTTTGTTGTTGCTGTTTTCACTCAGTTGGCATTAGTCGGATTTTCCGAGTCTTTGTTGTCTGCTACTGCATGCTTGTGTTGTTATTTTTCACTCGGCTACCTGATATTGCTGCGTATTTGTTATACGTGGTGAATTTACGCGTTGTGAGAGGAGGAAAAAGGGGGAAAAATAGAAAACTGGAGTTTCTGTGTACTAAAAGGCAGGCCAAAGTTATGACTGTACTCCAGAGAGTATTTTCGGTGATTTTACCATTTTCAAGAAAAAGTGGAATCATGCGATGATCCTCCAAAACGACTGTCGACGGATTTTATGGTAATTTTATGGTCACATATCTGAAAAACCAATTAAAAATTGTTAGAATACATAAAATGTGTGTTTTGGAAACAAAAATAGCACCACCACACCGTTGATGCTGTGCTTAAGCTTTCTGTTAAAAAAATAGGTGCCTATTTTCGTGTGAACGAATTATTTGAATATGAGTGGCATGTTGCTAGGGTTAGAATGGTGTCAGTGAAATAGGGAGCTTTTATTTATTTGCTGCGTTGCTTTGGCTAATCCAGCATAGTTTACAAAGCAACAGCTTTTGGCTTTAAATTTTCGATTCATTTTAATTGTTATGTGTGTTAAACAAAACACCGCCTTACGGTGAGCGCTATAACTAAAAAATGGCTTTAGTTATAAATCCTAAAAACTTTTTGGATTTATTTTAGGCTTTATGCTTATGCGATTGTTGTTGTAAGCCTAGCTGGATTAGCAAAAGAAACGCAGCAATTGTGTAATCACACTAGCGGCCACAATAATTGTTACGAAAAATTTAAATTTATTAAGAAGAAATTCGTCCCACACTCTGACGAATTTTTTCTTCATAATAGCATAGAATAAAATGAATTATTATAGCATAAGAAATAAAAAAATAAAAGCAGGTTAATGAAAACTTGCTGTCTTTATATAAAAAAAAAAACGGGCGATTATTTCATTATTATTATTTGGTTAAACATCAGTCAGACCTTTTTTTCTCTAATTTTTGGTCAAACCCATAAAGGGATCGGAGAACAAAGTCCTCTAACAAAATAATGAATTCAGAGGTTAGAAGTAAGAATACTAAGTCTTTCTAAAATTAAGTTTTGTTTAATTATTTAATAGAGATTTATAGTTAACAGGTTGAAAGAGAGGTACCTAATAAGTTTTTTTTTGCATTAATAAGAGGATTTTATTTAACAGTTGTTTCTTTTGGGGAAGCTCAGTCAACTTATAGGCCTTTGCAGGTATAGGCACATGTTCTCGCTGCACACACTTCTATGGTAATCGTGCCAGACTACTTTAAATGTATTGCTAAGGCTTTAGAGAAGGGAATGGAAGCACCGTGCGAGCGAAACGAAAGGCTCATGATCGGTGACCGAGCAACGTTAAAGCTGTTCGTGTCGGAGGCATGGTGTAGCCCACGTCCCATAGCCGGGACGGGAAAATTTTGACAGTGACGCCATGATTTCCGGCACAGCGGTGTCAAATAATGCTAAGCATCAGAACAGAAAGAATCTCTATACGCACGTTCACAGTGCCTACTACTTGTTACACCACAAAAAAAACATCAAACCGGGATACTAAAAGATTAGCAGAGAAAGAAAATAATCAAAACCGTTTGAGATACAGGTAATGCAACAGAAGGAATTTCACGCTTCCGGTATAGAGAAATTGGACAGCATTAAGAGAAGTTTTAATGACCCCCATCAAGCGGAAAAAAAGTAAATAGATTTGCAACAGCAATCAATTCAAGTTCACAAAGAATATTTGCAAATCTTGAAAGAAGAAAATGTCAAAAACAAGAGATTGCAATATGAAAAATTCAAAATCAAACAACGAACAATTGAAATAGAAGAAATTAAATTGGCTCAAATATAAAAAATGGTAATGGTTGCTTCAATGTTGGCTTTCAAATGCTCAATTATTTGTGGATTGTCCGCATAACACTTGTAGTTCACGGCACCCCACAAATAAAAATCCAATGGCATCAAATCACAGCTCCGTGCCGGCCAATTCACGTCACCATTTCGACCGATAATGCGGCCATCGAATTTTTAACGCACTTCTGCTATTGTGATACCGATGTGTGGCATGGCGCACCATCTTGCTGGAACCAAAGGTCGTCCAAACCAATATCTTCAAGATATGGCCACAAAAAAGATGTGAATATGTGGCGGTAGACTCCGTTGACCGTAACGGTCGCGCCGGCCTCATCTTCGAATAAATACGGCACAATAATGCCGCCACGCCACAAGTCGCACCAAACAGTATCACGCAATGGATGCATTGGTTTATCCACATATCCTTGTGGTTTTTCCGATCCCCAAGTGCGAAAATTTTGTTTGTTTACGAACCCACCGAGATGGAAATGCGCCTCGTCAGAAAAGATGATTTTTTGAGCAAAATCCTCATCAATTTCAAGTTGGACGCAGGCCCACAGCATATCTATATCGAAGCGGATGGTCACGGGGCTTCAATTTCTGGACCAATTGAACTTTATAGGGCCACAAACCAAGATCTTTACGCAGAATTCGCTGCATGAAAGACTGGCTGATGTTCATTTCCGATGCACGATGACGAATTGATATTCTCGGCCGTTGGCCTTTCTTTCGGCCACCGCGGCGATATTTTCGGTTGAACGAACACGACGAGAACGGGGACGCGTTGGACTAGGTAGCCTATCACGCACTTTATGCACAAATTTCTTGATACCGATGGGTATATGTCCCGTGTTTTCACCAAACTTTGTACGACATTTTCTTGCGATTTTGAACCAATTGTCTTTGTTGTGGAAGTAAATTTCCAACATTTTACTTTGGCTGAAGCGTTAAGCGACTCATTTCGTCAACTAGAAATAATATACTGAGTTTCTGTCAAAGAAAGAATGACATTAGTGTTGCCAGAGCAAAAATAACCCGCTTATCGGGACACCCTATATAATTTTGTAAATATATAAATATTAGAAGCGATTATAAAATGTCTCTTATTTGGTTTCTCTTTTGTTTTGCTCCAGACAATGAATTGTTTGAATGCGGTAACTAAGCTTCTGCAATATCCCGTACATCATCATCACACCTCAGTATGTATTCACAAAATGTTACGTTGTAAGCTGCACACATATTGTGAACGGTGATAACTGTTGCTGCCTTTGCTAGTAAATAATGAAGTTCTCTGGTTGCTAAGAGACAGCGGAATCGTCTTTTTAATAATCCAAATACTCTTTCTATTATTGATCGAGATCTGGAGTGGGTATGGTTAAACTTGGCTTCTAAACTTCCTTCAGGCGCCAAGCAGTATGGTGTCAAATGTCCAATTATCCAGTGGGTATCCGGAATCTTCTTATGAATTAAAAAAAATAAGTTTCTAGATGAAATCTAATTCAATTGATTTATGTACCTAATAGCCAATTTTGTTCTCCCTTTTCATGCCATTCCTGAAAACATTTTCTTTTGTCGCTTAGAGACTATTGCCCTCATTATGAATAGCGAAGCGAACGTTCGACTAAATGCGAATGATTAAGCGAATTTCATTTCTCATGGTATTATCGTTAGCGAGCTTAGACATTCGCTTCAAATATCAATGCTGCCAACATTATTTCATTGAAATAACATATGCTAATTGCTAAACGTCAAATAATGGCCTTTGTAATTAGTATTTTGAAATGTATGTTTTCTTGGATTGTGTTTTGTATACCTATTCTAATTTATTTATTGAAAACCAATTATAATGTTAAGCAACATTGATTTATTTTTTGAAGAAAATGATAATGAGAGGAAAGAATACAGATGGTCAGACTAAGAAGAAACATTCGGGATAGTTCCAATCCCTTAGAACTCCAAGAAAATTTGTTGGTGCTCAATAATTTTTGTTGTCACAAAAAGATTGATATTCTCAGGAAAAAAGGCTTTTCCTAGGCTTATTTTGTAAAGGATTTTAAACAAGGATGCATTTATGTATGTTCTTAGTGAAATTAGTGATACAGTCAAATTAACCAGCACCTGTGCAACTCCTCCTATTATAAAATTGGCTTGTGCATTACGATTCCTTGGAAGTGGTAGCTATCAAAACTATGTTGGTAATGATTTGATTTGGGACTTTCCCAACCAAGTGTGTCAGTCATATTGAACGAAGTTCTTCGAGTGTTGGAAACCAAACTCTGTCCGGCGTGGATAAAAACTGAAATGACACAAACAGAAAAACAATACACAAGAACCTACTTCGACAGAAGATATAGATTACCGGGAATAGTGGGATGTGTGGATGGAACCCACATTGGTATTATTGCTCCTGATCAGTTGCAACATCAATATTTAAATCGAAAGGGTTTTTACAGCTTGAATGCAATGATAGTAAGATTTGTTATTTTCAAACCATTTCGGATTTCAAACATGTTTTTGTACAGGCTTGTGACCATAATATGAATATACGTTATGTAGATCCGAGATTCCCTGGTTCGACTCATGACTCATTTGTTTGGAATGCAAGTGAACTGAAAGATGTTTTAGAAAGATGGTGGCGAAATGGATAGAGGTCCATGTATCTGGGTGTGTACACTAATTATTGCTTCTTCTTAAAATACTAATAATAATTTGATTTAGGAGATTCTGGTTATCCTCTGGAACCGTACTTGCTAACTCCGGTCGGAGAGTAGTACATAAGTAATCCTTTTACTATTGACGCTAGATTTTATGAATCAGTGACGAATGAAGGTTAGCAAGACATTGGCTGACATAATTACGCTTGATGAACACATGAGTTTCAACTTGTGTAAGGTAACTTTTAGTAGTTTCCATCCTTTATTTTGTTGTAAATTTCAACTGTTTGTTTAACAAAGAGAAATGAATATTTATTCCAAATTACATAACAATACTATCTGCCTTAAAGATAAGTTTATGATCCTTGGAAATTATTTTTAATAGATTTTCTGGAAGATATGTTATTCTAGAGTTTTGGCATGCTGTTGACGGTCTACGCTCTTAAACCATTCATTTATGAGGAGTACTAGCGTTTAGCGTGGACGTGAAGGCAAGGACTTCGCTCTTAAGCCATTCAGTCGTGAGGATATTCCAGTGTAAAGCGTGGATGTGAGGGCAAGGACTTCGCTCTTAAACCATTCAATCGTGAGGATTATTCTAGCGTAAAGCGTGGATGTGAAGGCAATGATTTTCTCTATTAAGCCATTCCATCGTGAGGATTATTATAGCGTAAAGCGTGGACGTGAAGGCAAGGACTTCGCTCTTAAGCCAATCAGTCGTGAGGATATTCTAGCGTAAAGCGTGGATGTGAAAGCAAGGATTTCCGCTTTAGAGCCGTTCAACCGTGAGGATTATTCTAGCGTAAAGTTTAAAGTGAAGGCAAGGATTTTCTCTCTTAAACTATTCACTTAGACTTATTGCCGGGAGGAGGGATCACTAGGAAAGAAGGAATGACTATTTGGATTCTTGGCCTTTTATACTTTTCCATCGGTTGAGGAAATCCCGTTGACGCTACGATAGGAAAATGCGCTAAATCGTATGTTCGGTCGATGGTGTATTGTTGTTGTTGCCTCCTTTGATTTGATATCGTTGTTGTTGTTTTGTTCGACCAGTTAGCGTTGCTATGTATGGTAATTAAATCTTCTGAGTTTGTCGGTTCGAGATCGCGTTAAAGCTACGATCGGAAAATCCGCTATATCGTATGTTCGGTCGATGGTATATTGTTGTTGTTGCCTCTTTTGATTTCTGTGTTGTCTTAATTGCATATCGTTGTTGTTGCTTTTCTTGGCCGATTGGCATTGCTGCGTATGGCAATAATGAGTTTGTCGTCATGCATTGCGTGCTGTTTGTCTTACTCATTAGACATCGTTTGGATCTTCCGATTCTGTATTATATTGCATTGCTTGCTTGTTGTTGTTGCTTCTCTCGGCTGTCTATAATGCTGCGTACTTCTCAGTGTATGTTGCCATGTATTGTGGGTGCGTTACTCATTAGCAATAGCTGGGTCTTCCGCGTCTGTGTCTTCTGGCACTACATGCTTGTTGTTGTTTCTCTCGGCTGCCTCATAATGCTGCGTACTTCTGAGTGTATAGTGGGTGCGTTACTCATTAGCCATGAGTTGGGTATTCCGAGTCTGCGCTATCTTGTACTGCATGCTTGTTGTTGTTGTTTCACTCGGCTGCTTAATGATGCTGCGTATGGTTATTACATCCTCTGAGTGTATGTTACCATATATTTTGTGTTTGTTGTTGCTGTTTTCACTCAGTTGGCATTAGTCGGATTTTCCGAGTCTGTGTTGTCTGCTACTGCATGCTTGTGTTGTTATTTTTCACTCGGCTACCTGATATTGCTGCGTATTTGTTATACGTGGTGAATTTACGCGTTGTGAGAGGAGGAAAAAGGGGGAAAAATAGAAAACTGGAGTTTCTGTGTACTAAAAGGCAGGCCAAAGTTATGACTGTACTCCAGAGAGTATTTTCGGTGATTTTACCATTTTCAAGAAAAAGTGGAATCATGCGATGATCCTCCAAAACGACTGTCGACGGATTTTATGGTAATTTTATGGTCACATATCTGAAAAACCAATTAAAAATTGTTAGAATACATAAAATGTGTGTTTTGGAAACAAAAATAGCACCACCACACCGTTGATGCTGTGCTTAAGCTTTCTGTTAAAAAAATAGGTGCCTATTTTCGTGTGAACGAATTATTTGAATATGAGTGGCATGTTGCTAGGGTTAGAATGGTGTCAGTGAAATAGGGAGCTTTTATTTATTTGCTGCGTTGCTTTGGCTAATCCAGCATAGTTTACAAAGCAACAGCTTTTGGCTTTAAATTTTCGATTCATTTTAATTGTTATGTGTGTTAAACAAAACACCGCCTTACGGTGAGCGCTATAACTAAAAAATGGCTTTAGTTATAAATCCTAAAAACTTTTTGGATTTATTTTAGGCTTTATGCTTATGCGATTGTTGTTGTAAGCCTAGCTGGATTAGCAAAAGAAACGCAGCAATTGTGTAATCACACTAGCGGCCACAATAATTGTTACGAAAAATTTAAATTTATTAAGAAGAAATTCGTCCCACACTCTGACGAATTTTTTCTTCATAATAGCATAGAATAAAATGAATTATTATAGCATAAGAAATAAAAAAATAAAAGCAGGTTAATGAAAACTTGCTGTCTTTATATAAAAAAAAAAACGGGCGATTATTTCATTATTATTATTTGGTTAAACATCAGTCAGACCTTTTTTTCTCTAATTTTTGGTCAAACCCATAAAGGGATCGGAGAACAAAGTCCTCTAACAAAATAATGAATTCAGAGGTTAGAAGTAAGAATACTAAGTCTTTCTAAAATTAAGTTTTGTTTAATTATTTAATAGAGATTTATAGTTAACAGGTTGAAAGAGAGGTACCTAATAAGTTTTTTTTCGCATTAATAAGAGGATTTTATTTAACAGTTGTTTCTTTTGGGGAAGCTCAGTCAACTTATAGGCCTTTGCAGGTATAGGCACATGTTCTCGCTGCACACACTTCTATGGTAATCGTGCCAGACTACTTTAAATGTATTGCTAAGGCTTTAGAGAAGGGAATGGAAGCACCGTGCGAGCGAAACGAAAGGCTCATGATCGGTGACCGAGCAACGTTAAAGCTGTTCGTGTCGGAGGCATGGTGTAGCCCACGTCCCATAGCCGGGACGGGAAAATTTTGACAGTGACGCCATGATTTCCGGCACAGCGGTGTCAAATAATGCTAAGCATCAGAACAGAAAGATTCTCTATACGCACGTTCACAGTGCCTACTACTTGTTACACCACAAAAAAAACATCAAACCGGGATACTAAAAGATTAGCAGAGAAAGAAAATAATCAAAACCGTTTGAGATACAGGTAATGCAACAGAAGGAATTTCACGCTTCCGGTATAGAGAAATTGGACAGCATTAAGAGAAGTTTTAATGACCCCCATCAAGCGGAAAAAAAGTAAATAGATTTGCAACAGCAATCAATTCAAGTTCACAAAGAATATTTGCAAATCTTGAAAGAAGAAAATGTCAAAAACAAGAGATTGCAATATGAAAAATTCAAAATCAAACAACGAACAATTGAAATAGAAGAAATTAAATTGGCTCAAATATAAAAAATGGTAATGGTTGCTTCAATGTTGGCTTTCAAATGCTCAATTATTTGTGGATTGTCCGCATAACACTTGTAGTTCACGGCACCACACAAATAAAAATCCAATGGCATCAAATCACAGCTCCGTGCCGGCCAATTCACGTCACCATTTCGACCGATAATGCGGCCATCGAATTTTTAACGCACTTCTGCTATTGTGATACCGATGTGTGGCATGGCGCACCATCTTGCTGGAACCAAAGGTCGTCCAAACCAATATCTTCAAGATATGGCCACAAAAAAGATGTGAATATGTGGCGGTAGACTCCGTTGACCGTAACGGTCGCGCCGGCCTCATCTTCGAATAAATACGGCACAATAATGCCGCCACGCCACAAGTCGCACCAAACAGTATCACGCAATGGATGCATTGGTTTATCCACATATCCTTGTGGTTTTTCCGACCCCCAAGTGCGAAAATTTTGTTTGTTTACGAACCCACCGAGATGGAAATGCGCCTCGTCAGAAAAGATGATTTTTTGAGCAAAATCCTCATCAATTTCAAGTTGGACGCAGGCCCACAGCATATCTATATCGAAGCGGATGGTCACGGGGCTTCAATTGCTGGACCAATTGAACTTTATAGGGCCACAAACCAAGATCTTTACGCAGAATTCGCTGCATGAAAGACTGGCTGATGTTCATTTCCGATGCACGATGACGAATTGATATTCTCGGCCGTTGGCCTTTCTTTCGGCCACCGCGGCGATATTTTCGGTTGAACGAACACGACGAGAACGGGGACGCGTTGGACTAGGTAGCCTATCACGCACTTTATGCACAAATTTCTTGATACCGATGGGTATATGTCCCGTGTTTTCACCAAACTTTGTACGACATTTTCTTGCGATTTTGAACCAATTGTCTTTGTTGTGGAAGTAAATTTCCAACATTTTACTTTGGCTGAAGCGTTAAGCGACTCATTTCGTCAACTAGAAATAATATACTGAGTTTCTGTCAAAGAAAGAATGACATTAGTGTTGCCAGAGCAAAAATAACCCGCTTATCGGGACACCCTATATAATTTTGTAAATATATAAATATTAGAAGCGATTATAAAATGTCTCTTATTTGGTTTCTCTTTTGTTTTGCTCCAGACAATGAATTGTTTGAATGCGGTAACTAAGCCTCTGCAATATCCCGTACATCATCATCACACCTCAGTATGTATTCACAAAATGTTACGTTGTAAGCTGCACACATATTGTGAACGGTGATAACTGTTGCTGCCTTTGCTAGTAAATAATGAAGTTCTCTGGTTGCTAAGAGACAGCGGAATCGTCTTTTTAATAATCCAAATACTCTTTCTATTATTGATCGAGATCTGGAGTGGGTATGGTTAAACTTGGCTTCTAAACTTCCTTCAGGCGCCAAGCAGTATGGTGTCAAATGTCCAATTATCCAGTGGGTATCCGGAATCTTCTTATGAATTAAAAAAAATAAGTTTCTAGATGAAATCTAATTCAATTGATTTATGTACCTAATAGCCAATTTTGTTCTCCCTTTTCATGCCATTCCTGAAAACATTTTCTTTTGTCGCTTAGAGACTATTGCCCTCATTATGAATAGCGAAGCGAACGTTCGACTAAATGCGAATGATTAAGCGAATTTCATTTCTCATGGTATTATCGTTAGCGAGCTTAGACATTCGCTTCAAATATCAATGCTGCCAACATTATTTCATTGAAATAACATATGCTAATTGCTAAACGTCAAATAATGGCCTTTGTAATTAGTATTTTGAAATGTATGTTTTCTTGGATTGTGTTTTGTATACCTATTCTAGTTTATTTATTGAAAACCAATTATAATGTTAAGCAACATTGATTTATTTTTTGAAGAAAATGATAATGAGAGGAAAAGGGAAGAAAGAATAAAGATGGTCAGACTAAGAAGAAACATTCGGGATAGTTCCAATCCCTTAGAACTCCCAGAAAATTTGTTGGTGCTCAATAATTTTTGTTGTCACAAAAAGATTGATATTCTCTTTTTTCCTAGGTTTATTTTGTAAAGGATTTTAAACATGGATGCATTTATGTATGTTCTTTGTGAAATTAGTGATACAGTCAAATTAACCAGCACCTGTGCAACTCCTCCTATTATAAAATTGGCTTGTGCATTACGATTCCTTGGAAGTGGTAGCTATCAAAACTGTGTTGGTAATGATTTTGATTTGGGACTTTCCCAACCAAGTGTGTCAGTCATATTGAACGAAGTTCTTCGAGTGTTGGAAACCAAACTCTGTCCGGCGTGGATAAAAACTGAAATGACACAAACAGAAAAACAATGCGCAAGAACCTACTTCTACAGAAGATCTAGATTACCGGGAATAGTGGGATATGTGGATGGAACCCACATTGGTATTATTGCTCCTGATCAGTTGCAACATCAATATTTAAATCGAAGGGGTTTTTACAGCTTGAATGCAATGATAGTAAGATTTGTTATTTTCAAACCATTTCGGATTTCAAACATGTTTTTGTACAGGCTTGTGACCATAATATGAATATACGTTATGTAGATCCGAGATTCCCTAGTTCGACTCATGACTCATTTGTTTGGAATGCAAGTGAACTGAAAGATGTTTTAGAAAGATGGTGGCGAAATGGATAGAGGTCCATGTATCTGGGTGTGTACACTAATTATTGCTTCTTCTTAAAATACTAATAATAATTTGATTTAGGAGATTCTGGTTATCCTCTGGAACCGTACTTGCTAACTCCGGTCGGAGAGTAGTACATAAGTAATCCTTTTACTATTGACGCTAGATTTTATGAATCTGACATAATTACGCTTGACGAACACATGAGTTTCAACTTGTGTAAGGTAACTTTTAGTAGTTTCCATCCTTTATTTTGTTGTAAATTTCAACTGTTTGTTTAACAAAGAGAAATGAATATTTATTCCAAATTACATAACAATACTATCTGCCTTAAAGATAAGTTTATGATCCATGGAAATTATTTTTAATAGATTTTCTGGAAGATATGTTATTCCAGAGTTTTGGCGTGTTGTTGACGGTCTACGCTCTTACACCATTCACTTATGAGGAGTACTAGCGTTTAGCGTGGACATGAAGGCAAGGACAAGGCATCTTAAGCCATTCAGTCGTGAGGATATTCCAGTGTAAAGCGTGGATGTGAAGGCAAGTTCTTCGCTCTTAAACCATTAAATCGTGAGGATTATTCTAGCGTAAAGCGTGGATGTGAAGGCAATGATTTTCTCTATTAAGCCATTCCATTGTGGGGATTATTATAGCGTAAAGCGTGGATGTAAAAGCAAGGATTTTCGCTCTTAAACCATTCACTTAGACTTATTGCCAGGAGGAGGGATCACTAGGAAAGAAGGAATGACTATTTGGATTCTTGGCCTTTTATACTTTTCCATCGGTTGAGGAAATCCCGTTGACGCTACGATAGGAAAATGCGCTAAATCGTATGTTCGGTCGATGGTGTATTGTTGTTGTTGCCTCCTTTGATTTGATATCGTTGTTGTTGTTTTGTTCGACCAGTTAGCGTTGCTATGTATGGTAATTAAATCTTCTGAGTTTGTCGGTTCGAGATCGCGTTAAAGCTACGATCGGAAAATTCGCTAGATCGTATGTTCGGTTGATGGTATATTGTTGTTGTTGCCTCTTTTGATTTCTGTGCTGTCTTAATTGCATATCGTTGTTGTTGCTTTCCTTGGCCGATTAGCATTGCTGCGTATGGCAATAATGAGTTTGTCGTCATGCATTGCGTGCTGTTTGTCTTACTCATTAGACATCGGTTGGATCTTCCGAGTCTGTATTATATTGCATTGCTTGCTTGTTGTTGTTGCTTCTTTCGGATGTCTATAATGCTGCGTACTTCTCAGTGTATGTTGCCATGTATTGTGGGTGCGTTACTCATTAGCAATAGATGGGTCTTCCGCGTCTGTGTCTTCTGGCACTACATGCTTGTTGTTGTTTCTCTCGGCTGCCTCATAATGCTGCGTACTTCTGAGTGTATAGTGGGTGCGTTACTCATTAGCCATGAGTTGGGTATTCCGAGTCTGTGCTATCTTGTACTGCATGCTTGTTGTTGTTTCTCTCGGCTGCTTAATGATGCTGCGTATGGCCATTACATCCTCTGAGTGTATGTTACCATATATTTTGCGTTTGTTGTTGCTGTTTTCACTCAGTTGGCATTAGTCGGATTTTCCGAGTCTGTGTTGTCTGCTACTGCATGCTTGTGTTGTTATTTTTCACTCGGCTACCTGATATTGCTGCGTATTTGTTATACGTGGTGAATTTACGCGTTGTGAGAGGAGGAAAAAGGGGGAAAAAATAGAAAACTGGAGTTTCTGTGTACTAAAAGGCAGGCCAAAGTTATGACTGTACTCCAGAGAGTATTTTCGGTGATTTTACCATTTTCAAGAAAAAGTGGAATCATGCGATGATCCTCCAAAACGACTGTCGACGGATTTTATGGTCATTTTATGGTCACATATCTGAAAAACCAATTAAAAATTGTTAGAATACATAAAATGTGTGTTTTGGAAAAAAAATAGCACCACCCCACCGTTGATGCTGTGCTTAAGCTTTCTGTTAAAAAAATAGGTGCCTATTTTCGTGTGAATGAATTATTTGAATATGAGTGGCATGTTGCTAGAGTTAGAATGGTGTCAGTGAAATAGGGAGCTTTTATTTAATTGCTGCGTTGCTTTGGCTAATCCAGCATAGCTATACAAAGCAACAGCTTTTGGCTTTAAATTTTCGATTCATTTTAATTGTTATGTGTGTTAAACAAAACACCGCCTTACGGTGAGCGCTATAACTAAAAAATGGCTTTAGTTATAAATCCTAAAAACTTTTTGGATTTATTTTAGGCTTTATGGTTATGCGATTGTTGTTGTAAGCCAAGCTGGATTAGCCAAAGCAACGCAGCAATTGTGTAATCACACTAGCGGCCACAATAATTGTTACGAAAAATTTAAATTTGTTAAGAAGAAATTCGTCCCACACTCTGACGAATTTTTTCTTCATAATAGCATAGAAAAAAAGGAATTATTATAGCATAAGAAATAAAAAAATAAAAGCAGGCTAATGAAAACTTGCTGTCTTTATAAAAAAAAAACGGGCGATTATTTCCTTATTTCCTTTTTTGGTTAATCATCAGTCAGACCTTTTTTCTCTAATTTTTGGTCAAACCCATAAAGGGATCGGAGAACAAAGTCCTCTAACAAAATAATGAATTCAGAGGTTAGAAGTAAGAATACTAAGTCTTTCTAAAATTAAGTTTTGTTTAATTATTTAATAGAGATTTATAGTTAACAGGTTGAAAGAGAGGTACCGAATAAGTTTTTTTTTGCATTAATAAGAGGATTTTATTTAACAGTTGTTTCTTTTGGGGAAGCTCAGTCAACTTATAGGCCTTTGCAGGTATAGGCACATGTTCTCGCTGCACACACTTCTATGGTAATCGTGCCAGACTACTTTAAATGTATTGCTAAGGATTTAGAGAAGGGAATGGAAGCACCGTGCGAGCGAAACGAAAGGCTCATGATCGGTGACCGAGCAACGTTAAAGCTGTTCGTGTCGGAGGCATGGTGTAGCCCACGTCCCATAGCCGGGACGGGAAAATTTTGACAGTGACGCCATGATTTCCGGCACAGCGGTTGTCACATAATGCTAAGCATCAGAACAGAAAGATTCTCTATACGCACGTTCACAGTGGCTACTACTTGTTACACCACAAAAAAAAAACATCAAACCGGGATACTAAAAGATTAGCAGAGAAAGAAAATAATCAAAACCGTTTGAGATACAGGTAATGCAACAGAAGGAATTTCACGCTTCCGGTATAGAGAAATTGGACAGCATTAAGAGAAGTTTTAATGACCCACATCAAGCGGAAAAAAAGTAAATAGATTTGAAAGCAATCAATTCAAGTTCACAAAGAATAATTGCAAATCTTGAAAGAAGAAAATGTCAAAAACAAGAGATTGCAATATGAAAAATTCAAAATCAAACAACGAACAATTGAAATAGAAGAAATGAAATTGGCTCAAATATAAAAAATGGTAATGGTTGCTTCAATGTTGGTTTTCAAATGCTCAATCATTTGTGGATTGTCCGCATAACACTTGTCGTTCACGGCACCCCACAAATAAAAATCCAATGGCGTCAAATCACAGCTCCGTGCCGGCCAATTCACGTCACCATTTCGACTGATAATGCGGCCATCGAATTCTTAGCGCACTTCTGCTATTGTGATACCGATGTGTGGCATGGCGCACCATCTTGCTGGAACCAAAGGTCGTCCAAACCAATATCTTCAAGATATGGCCACAAAAAAGATGTGAATATGTGGCGGTAGATTCCGTTGACCGTAACGGTCGCGCCGGCCTCATCTTCGAATAAATACGGCACAATAATGCCGCCACGCCACAAGCCGCACCAAACAGTATCACGCAATGGATGCATTGGTTTATCCACATATCCTTGTGGTTTTTCCGATCCCCAAGTGCGAAAATTTTGTTTGTTTACGAACCCACCGAGATGGAAATGCGCCTCGTCCGAAAAGATGATTTTTTTAGCAAAATCCTCATCAATTTCAAGTTGGACGCAGGCCCACAGCATATCTATATCGAAGGATGGTCACGGGGCTTCAATTGCTGGACCAATTGAACTTTATAGGGCCACAAACCAAGATCTTTACGCAGAATTCGCTGCATGAAAGACTGGCTGATGTTCATTTCCGATGCACGATGACGAATTGATATTCTCGGCCGTTGGCCTTTCTTTCGGCCACCGCGGCGATATTTTCGGTTGAACGAACACGACGAGAACGGGTACGCGTTGGAATAGGTAGCCTATCACGCACTTTATGCACAAATTTCTTGATACCGTGTTTTCACCAAACTTTGTACGACATTTTCTTGCGATTTTGAACCAATTGTCTTTGTTGTGGAAGTAAATTTCCAACATTTTACTTTGGCTGAAGCGTTAAGCGACTCATTTCGTCAACTAGAAATAATATACTGAGTTTCTGTCAAAGAAAGAATGACATTAGTGTTGCCAGAGTAAAAATAACCCGCTTATCGGGACACCCTATATAATTTTGTAAATATATAAATATTATAAGCGATTATAAAATGTCTCTTATTTGGTTTCTCTTTTGTTTTGCTCCAGACAATGAATTGTTTGAATGCGGTAACTAAGCTTCTGCAATATCCCGTACATCATCATCACACCTCAGTATGTATTCACAAAATGTTACGTTGTAAGCTGCACACATATTGTGAACGGTGATAACTGTTGCTGCCTTTGCTAGTAAATAATGAAGTTCTCTGGTTGCTAAGAGACAGCGGAATCGTCTTTTTAATAATCCAAATACTCTTTCTATTATTGATCGAGATCTGGAGTGGGTATGGTTAAACTTGGCTTCTAAACTTCCTTCAGGCGCCAAGCAGTATGGTGTCAAATGTCCAATTATCCAGTGGGTATCCGGAATCTTCTTATGAATTAAAAAAAATAAGTTTCTAGATGAAATCTAATTCAATTGATTTATGTACCTAATAGCCAATTTTGTTCTCCCTTTTCATGCCATTCCTGAAAACATTTTCTTTTGTCGCTTAGAGACTATTGCCCTCATTATGAATAGCGAAGCGAACGTTCGACTAAATGCGAATGATTAAGCGAATTTCATTTCTCATGGTATTATCGTTAGCGAGCTTAGACATTCGCTTCAAATATCAATGCTGCCAACATTATTTCATTGAAATAACATATGCTAATTGCTAAACGTCAAATAATGGCCTTTGTAATTAGTATTTTGAAATGTATGTTTTCTTGGATTGTGTTTTGTATACCTATTCTAATTTATTTATTGAAAACCAATTATAATGTTAAGCAACATTGATTTATTTTTTGAAGAAAATGATAATGAGAGGAAAGAATACAGATGGTCAGACTAAGAAGAAACATTCGGGATAGTTCCAATCCCTTAGAACTCCAAGAAAATTTGTTGGTGCTCAATAATTTTTGTTGTCACAAAAAGATTGATATTCTCTTTTTTCCTAGGCTTATTTTGTAAAGGATTTTAAACAAGGATGCATTTATGTATGTTCTTAGTGAAATTAGTGATACAGTCAAATTAACCAGCACCTGTGCAACTCCTCCTATTATAAAATTGGCTTGTGCATTACGATTCCTTGGAAGTGGTAGCTATCAAAACTATGTTGGTAATGATTTTGATTTGGGACTTTCCCAACCAAGTGTGTCAGTCATATTGAACGAAGTTCTTCGAGTGTTGGAAACCAAACTCTGTCCGGCGTGGATAAAAACTGAAATGACACAAACAGAAAAACAATACACAAGAACCTACTTCGACAGAAGATATAGATTACCGGGAATAGTGGGATGTGTGGATGGAACCCACATTGGTATTATTGCTCCTGATCAGTTGCAACATCAATATTTAAATCGAAAGGGTTTTTACAGCTTGAATGCAATGATAGTAAGATTTGTTATTTTCAAACCATTTCGGATTTCAAACATGTTTTTGTACAGGCTTGTGACCATAATATGAATATACGTTATGTAGATCCGAGATTCCCTGGTTCGACTCAAGACTCATTTGTTTGGAATGCAAGTGAACTGAAAGATGTTTTAGAAAGATGGTGGCGAAATGGATAGAGGTCCATGTATCTGGGTGTGTACACTAATTATTGCTTCTTCTTAAAATACTAATAATAATTTGATTTAGGAGATTCTGGTTATCCTCTGGAACCGTACTTGCTAACTCCGGTCGGAGAGTAGTACATAAGTAATCCTTTTACTATTGACGCTAGATTTTATGAATCAGTGACGAATGAAGGTTAGCAAGACATTGGCTGACATAATTACGCTTGATGAACACATGAGTTTCAACTTGTGTAAGGTAACTTTTAGTAGTTTCCATCCTTTATTTTGTTGTAAATTTCAACTGTTTGTTTAACAAAGAGAAATGAATATTTATTCCAAATTACATAACAATACTATCTGCCTTAAAGATAAGTTTATGATCCTTGGAAATTATTTTTAATAGATTTTCTGGAAGATATGTTATTCTAGAGTTTTGGCATGCTGTTGACGGTCTACGCTCTTAAACCATTCATTTATGAGGAGTACTAGCGTTTAGCGTGGACGTGAAGGCAAGGACTTCGCTCTTAAGCCATTCAGTCGTGAGGATATTCCAGTGTAAAGCGTGGATGTGAAGGCAATGATTTTCTCTATTAAGCCATTCCATCGTGAGGATTATTATAGCGTAAAGCGTGGACGTGAAGGCAAGGACTTCGCTCTTAAGCCAATCAGTCGTGAGGATATTCTAGCGTAAAGCGTGGATGTGGAAGCAAGGATTTCCGCTTTAGAGCCGTTCAACCGTGAGGATTATTCTAGCGTAAAGTTTAAAGTGAAGGCAAGGATTTTCTCTCTTAAACTATTCACTTAGACTTATTGCCGGGAGGAGGGATCACTAGGAAAGAAGGAATGACTATTTGGATTCTTGGCCTTTTATACTTTTCCATCGGTTGAGGAAATCCCGTTGACGCTACGATAGGAAAATGCGCTAAATCGTATGTTCGGTCGATGGTGTATTGTTGTTGTTGCCTCCTTTGATTTGATATCGTTGTTGTTGTTTTGTTCGACCAGTTAGCGTTGCTATGTATGGTAATTAAATCTTCTGAGTTTGTCGGTTCGAGATCGCGTTAAAGCTACGATCGGAAAATCCGCTATATCGTATGTTCGGTCGATGGTATATTGTTGTTGTTGCCTCTTTTGATTTCTGTGTTGTCTTAATTGCATATCGTTGTTGTTGCTTTTCTTGGCCGATTGGCATTGCTGCGTATGGCAATAATGAGTTTGTCGTCATGCATTGCGTGCTGTTTGTCTTACTCATTAGACATCGTTTGGATCTTCCGATTCTGTATTATATTGCATTGCTTGCTTGTTGTTGTTGCTTCTCTCGGCTGTCTATAATGCTGCGTACTTCTCAGTGTATGTTGCCATGTATTGTGGGTGCGTTACTCATTAGCAATAGATGGGTCTTCCGCGTCTGTGTCTTCTGGCACTACATGCTTGTTGTTGTTTCTCTCGGCTGCCTCATAATGCTGCGTACTTCTGAGTGTATAGTGGGTGCGTTACTCATTAGCCATGAGTTGGGTATTCCGAGTCTGCGCTATCTTGTACTGCATGCTTGTTGTTGTTGTTTCACTCGGCTGCTTAATGATGCTGCGTATGGTTATTACATCCTCTGAGTGTATGTTACCATATATTTTGTGTTTGTTGTTGCTGTTTTCACTCAGTTGGCATTAGTCGGATTTTCCGAGTCTGTGTTGTCTGCTACTGCATGCTTGTGTTGTTATTTTTCACTCGGCTACCTGATATTGCTGCGTATTTGTTATACGTGGTGAATTTACGCGTTGTGAGAGGAGGAAAAAGGGGGAAAAATAGAAAACTGGAGTTTCTGTGTACTAAAAGGCAGGCCAAAGTTATGACTGTACTCCAGAGAGTATTTTCGGTGATTTTACCATTTTCAAGAAAAAGTGGAATCATGCGATGATCCTCCAAAACGACTGTCGACGGATTTTATGGTAATTTTATGGTCACATATCTGAAAAACCAATTAAAAATTGTTAGAATACATAAAATGTGTGTTTTGGAAACAAAAATAGCACCACCCCACCGTTGATGCTGTGCTTAAGCTTTCTGTTAAAAAAATAGGTGCCTATTTTCGTGTGAACGAATTATTTGAATATGAGTGGCATGTTGCTAGGGTTAGAATGGTGTCAGTGAAATAGGGAGCTTTTATTTATTTGCTGCGTTGCTTTGGCTAATCCAGCATAGCTTTACAAAGCAACAGCTTTTGGCTTTAAATTTTCGATTCATTTTAATTGTTATGTGTGTTAAACAAAACACCGCCTTACGGTGAGCGCTATAACTAAAAAATGGCTTTAGTTATAAATCCTAAAAACTTTTTGGATTTATTTTAGGCTTTATGCTTATGCGATTGTTGTTGTAAGCCTAGCTGGATTAGCAAAAGAAACGCAGCAATTGTGTAATCACACTAGCGGCCACAATAATTGTTACGAAAAATTTAAATTTATTAAGAAGAAATTCGTCCCACACTCTGACGAATTTTTTCTTCATAATAGCATAGAATAAAATGAATTATTATAGCATAAGAAATAAAAAAATAAAAGCAGGTTAATGAAAACTTGCTGTCTTTATATAAAAAAAAAAAAACGGGCGATTATTTCATTATTATTATTTGGTTAATCATCAGTCAGACTTTTTTTTCTCTAATTTTTGGTCAAACCCATAAAGGGATCGGAGAACAAAGTCCTCTAACAAAATAATGAATTCAGAGGTTAGAAGTAAGAATACTAAGTCTTTCTAAAATTAAGTTTTGTTTAATTATTTAATAGAGATTTATAGTTAACAGGTTGAAAGAGAGGTACCTAATAAGTTTTTTTTTGCATTAATAAGAGGATTTTATTTAACAGTTGTTTCTTTTGGGGAAGCTCAGTCAACTTATAGGCCTTTGCAGGTATAGGCACATGTTCTCGCTGCACACACTTCTATGATAATCGTGCCAGACTACTTTAAATGTATTGCTAAGGCTTTAGAGAAGGGCATGGAAGCACCGTGCGAGCGAAACGAAAGGCTCATGATCGGTGACCGAGCAACGTTAAAGCTGTTCGTGTCGGAGGCATGGTGTAGCCCACGTCCCATAGCCGGGACGGGAAAATTTTGACAGTGACGCCATGATTTCCGGCACAGCGGTGTCAAATAATGCTAAGCATCAGAACAGAAAGATTCTCTATACGCACGTTCACAGTGCCTACTACTTGTTACACCACAAAAAAAACATCAAACCGGTATACTAAAAGATTAGCAGAGAAAGAAAATAATCAAAACCGTTTGAGATACAGGTAATGCAACAGAAGGAATTTCACGCTTCCGGTATAGAGAAATTGGACAGCATTAAGAGAAGTTTTAAAGACCCCCATCAAGCGGAAAAAAAGTAAATAGATTTGCAACAGCAATCAATTCAAGTTCACAAAGAATATTTGCAAATCTTGAAAGAAGAAAATGTCAAAAACAAGAGATTGCAATATGAAAAATTCAAAATCAAACAACGAACAATTGAAATAGAAGAAATTAAATTGGCTCAAATATAAAAAATGGTAATGGTTGCTTCAATGTTGGCTTTCAAATGCTCAATTATTTGTGGATTGTCCGCATAACACTTGTAGTTCACGGCACCCCACAAATAAAAATCCAATGGCATCAAATCACAGCTCCGTGCCGGCCAATTCACGTCACCATTTCGACTGATAATGCGGCCATCGAATTTTTAACGCACTTCTGCTATTGTGATACCGATGTGTGGCATGGCGCACCATCTTGCTGGAACCAAAGGTCGTCCAAACCAATATCTTCAAGATATGGCCACAAAAAAGATGTGAATATGTGGCGGTAGACACTGTTGACCGTAACGGTCGCGCCGTCCTCATCTTCGAATAAATACGGCACAATAATGCCGCCACGCCACAAGTCGCACCAAACAGTATCACGCAATGGATGCATTGGTTTATCCACATATCCTTGTGGTTTTTCCGATCCCCAAGTGCGAAAATTTTGTTTGTTTACGAACCCACCGAGATGGAAATGCGCCTCGTCAGAAAAGATGATTTTTTGAGCAAAATCCTCATCAATTTCAAGTTGGACGCAGGCCCACAGCATATCTATATCGAAGCGGATGGTCACGGGGCTTCAATTGCTGGACCAATTGAACTTTATAGGGCCACAAACCAAGATCTTTACGCAGAATTCGCTGCATGAAAGACTGGCTGATGTTCATTTCCGATGCACGATGACGAATTGATATTCTCGGCCGTTGGCCTTTCTTTCGGCCACCGCGGCGATATTTTCGGTTGAACGAACACGACGAGAACGGGGACGCGTTGGACTAGGTAGCCTATCACGCACTTTATGCACAAATTTCTTGATACCGATGGGTATATGTCCCGTGTTTTCACCAAACTTTGTACGACATTTTCTTGCGATTTTGAACCAATTGTCTTTGTTGTGGAAGTAAATTTCCAACATTTTACTTTGGCTGAAGCGTTAAGCGACTCATTTCGTCAACTAGAAATAATATACTGAGTTTCTGTCAAAGAAAGAATGACATTAGTGTTGCCAGAGTAAAAATAACCCGCTTATCGGGACACCCTATATAATTTTGTAAATATATAAATATTATAAGCGATTATAAAATGTCTCTTATTTGGTTTCTCTTTTGTTTTGCTCCAGACAATGAATTGTTTGAATGCGGTAACTAAGCTTCTGCAATATCCCGTACATCATCATCACACCTCAGTATGTATTCACAAAATGTTACGTTGTAAGCTGCACACATATTGTGAACGGTGATAACTGTTGCTGCCTTTGCTAGTAAATAATGAAGTTCTCTGGTTGCTAAGAGACAGCGGAATCGTCTTTTTAATAATCCAAATACTCTTTCTATTATTGATCGAGATCTGGAGTGGGTATGGTTAAACTTGGCTTCTAAACTTCCTTCAGGCGCCAAGCAGTATGGTGTCAAATGTCCAATTATCCAGTGGGTATCCGGAATCTCCTTATGAATTAAAAAAAATAAGTTTCTAGATGAAATCTAATTCAATTGATTTATGTACCTAATAGCCAATTTTGTTCTCCCTTTTCATGCCATTCCTGAAAACATTTTCTTTTGTCGCTTAGAGACTATTGCCCTCATTATGAATAGCGAAGCGAACGTTCGACTAAATGCGAATGATTAAGCGAATTTCATTTCTCATGGTATTATCGTTAGCGAGCTTAGACATTCGCTTCAAATATCAATGCTGCCAACATTATTTCATTGAAATAACATATGCTAATTGCTAAACGTCAAATAATGGCCTTTGTAATTAGTATTTTGAAATGTATGTTTTCTTGGATTGTGTTTTGTATACCTATTCTAATTTATTTATTGAAAACCAATTATAATGTTAAGCAACATTGATTTATTTTTTGAAGAAAATGATAATGAGAGGAAAAGGGAAGAAAGAATAAAGATGGTCAGACTAAGAAGAAACATTCGGGATAGTTCCAATCCCTTAGAACTCCCAGAAAATTTGTTGGTGCTCAATAATTTTTGTTGTCACAAAAAGATTGATATTCTCTTTTTTCCTAGGTTTATTTTGTAAAGGATTTTAAACATGGATGCATTTATGTATGTTCTTTGTGAAATTAGTGATACAGTCAAATTAACCAGCACCTGTGCAACTCCTCCTATTATAAAATTGGCTTGTGCATTACGATTCCTTGGAAGTGGTAGCTATCAAAACTGTGTTGGTAATGATTTTGATTTGGGACTTTCCCACCCAAGTGTGTCAGTCATATTGAACGAAGTTCTTCGAGTGTTGGAAACCAAACTCTGTCCGGCGTGGATAAAAACTGAAATGACACAAACAGAAAAACAATGCGCAAGAACCTACTTCTACAGAAGATCTAGATTACCGGGAATAGTGGGATATGTGGATGGAACCCACATTGGTATTATTGCTCCTGATCAGTTGCAACATCAATATTTAAATCGAAAGGGTTTTTACAGCTTGAATGCAATGATAGTAAGATTTGTTATTTTCAAACCATTTCGGATTTCAAACATGTTTTTGTACAGGCTTGTGACCATAATATGAATATACGTTATGTAGATCCGAGATTCCCTAGTTCGACTCATGACTCATTTGTTTGGAATGCAAGTGAACTGAAAGATGTTTTAGAAAGATGGTGGCGAAATGGATAGAGGTCCATGTATCTGGGTGTGTACACTAATTATTGCTTCTTCTTAAAATACTAATAATAATTTGATTTAGGAGATTCTGGTTATCCTCTGGAACCGTACTTGCTAACTCCGGTCGGAGAGTAGTACATAAGTAATCCTTTTACTATTGACGCTAGATTTTATGAATCTGACATAATTACGCTTGATGAACACATGAGTTTCAACTTGTGTAAGGTAACTTTTAGTAGTTTCCATCCTTTATTTTGTTGTAAATTTCAACTGTTTGTTTAACAAAGAGAAATGAATATTTATTCCAAATTACATAACAATACTATCTGCCTTAAAGATAAGTTTATGATCCTTGGAAATTATTTTTAATAGATTTTCTGGAAGATATGTTATTCTAGAGTTTTGGCATGCTGTTGACGGTCTACGCTCTTAAACCATTCATTTATGAGGAGTACTAGCGTTTAGCGTGGACGTGAAGGCAAGGACTTCGCTCTTAAGCCATTCAGTCGTGAGGATATTCCAGTGTAAAGCGTGGATGTGAAGGCAAGGACTTCGCTCTTAAACCATTCAATCGTGAGGATTATTCTAGCGTAAAGCGTGGATGTGAAGGCAATGATTTTCTCTATTAAGCCATTCCATCGTGAGGATTATTATAGCGTAAAGCGTGGACGTGAAGGCAAGGACTTCGCTCTTAAGCCAATCAGTCGTGAGGATATTCTAGCGTAAAGCGTGGATGTGAAAGCAAGGATTTACGCTTTAGAGCCGTTCAACCGTGAGGATTATTCTAGCGTAAAGTTTAAAGTGAAGGCAAGGATTTTCTCTCTTAAACTATTCACTTAGACTTATTGCCGGGAGGAGGGATCACTAGGAAAGAAGGAATGACTATTTGGATTCTTGGCCTTTTATACTTTTCCATCGGTTGAGGAAATCCCGTTGACGCTACGATAGGAAAATGCGCTAAATCGTATGTTCGGTCGATGGTGTATTGTTGTTGTTGCCTCCTTTGATTTGATATCGTTGTTGTTGTTTTGTTCGACCAGTTAGCGTTGCTATGTATGGTAATTAAATCTTCTGAGTTTGTCGGTTCGAGATCGCGTTAAAGCTACGATCGGAAAATCCGCTATATCGTATGTTCGGTCGATGGTATATTGTTGTTGTTGCCTCTTTTGATTTCTGTGTTGTCTTAATTGCATATCGTTGTTGTTGCTTTTCTTGGCCGATTGGCATTGCTGCGTATGGCAATAATGAGTTTGTCGTCATGCATTGCGTGCTGTTTGTCTTACTCATTAGACATCGTTTGGATCTTCCGATTCTGTATTATATTGCATTGCTTGCTTGTTGTTGTTGCTTCTCTCGGCTGTCTATAATGCTGCGTACTTCTCAGTGTATGTTGCCATGTATTGTGGGTGCGTTACTCATTAGCAATAGCTGGGTCTTCCGCGTCTGTGTCTTCTGGCACTACATGCTTGTTGTTGTTTCTCTCGGCTGCCTCATAATGCTGCGTACTTCTGAGTGTATAGTGGGTGCGTTACTCATTAGCCATGAGTTGGGTATTCCGAGTCTGCGCTATCTTGTACTGCATGCTTGTTGTTGTTGTTTCACTCGGCTGCTTAATGATGCTGCGTATGGTTATTACATCCTCTGAGTGTATGTTACCATATATTTTGTGTTTGTTGTTGCTGTTTTCACTCAGTTGGCATTAGTCGGATTTTCCGAGTCTGTGTTGTCTGCTACTGCATGCTTGTGTTGTTATTTTTCACTCGGCTACCTGATATTGCTGCGTATTTGTTATACGTGGTGAATTTACGCGTTGTGAGAGGAGGAAAAAGGGGGAAAAATAGAAAACTGGAGTTTCTGTGTACTAAAAGGCAGGCCAAAGTTATGACTGTACTCCAGAGAGTATTTTCGGTGATTTTACCATTTTCAAGAAAAAGTGGAATCATGCGATGATCCTCCAAAACGACTGTCGACGGATTTTATGGTAATTTTATGGTCACATATCTGAAAAACCAATTAAAAATTGTTAGAATACATAAAATGTGTGTTTTGGAAACAAAAATAGCACCACCCCACCGTTGATGCTGTGCTTAAGCTTTCTGTTAAAAAAATAGGTGCCTATTTTCGTGTAAACGAATTATTTGAATATGAGTGGCATGTTGCTAGGGTTAGAATGGTGTCAGTGAAATAGGGAGCTTTTATTTATTTGCTGCGTTGCTTTGGCTAATCCAGCATAGCTTTACAAAGCAACAGCTTTTGGCTTTAAATTTTCGATTCATTTTAATTGTTATGTGTGTTAAACAAAACACCGCCTTACGGTGAGCGCTATAACTAAAAAATGGCTTTAGTTATAAATCCTAAAAACTTTTTGGATTTATTTTAGGCTTTATGCTTATGCGATTGTTGTTGTAAGCCTAGCTGGATTAGCAAAAGAAACGCAGCAATTGTGTAATCACACTAGCGGCCACAATAATTGTTACGAAAAATTTAAATTTATTAAGAAGAAATTCGTCCCACACTCTGACGAATTTTTTCTTCATAATAGCATAGAATAAAATGAATTATTATAGCATAAGAAATAAAAAAATAAAAGCAGGTTAATGAAAACTTGCTGTCTTTATTTATATAAAAAAAAACGGGCGATTATTTCATTATTATTATTTGGTTAATCATCAGTCAGACTTTTTTTTCTCTAATTTTTGGTCAAACCCATAAAGGGATCGGAGAACAAAGTCCTCTAACAAAATAATGAATTCAGAGGTTAGAAGTAAGAATACTAAGTCTTTCTAAAATTAAGTTTTGTTTAATTATTTAATAGAGATTTATAGTTAACAGGTTGAAAGAGAGGTACCTAATAAGTTTTTTTTTGCATTAATAAGAGGATTTTATTTAACAGTTGTTTCTTTTGGGGAAGCTCAGTCAACTTATAGGCCTTTGCAGGTATAGGCACATGTTCTCGCTGCACACACTTCTATGGTAATCGTGCCAGACTACTTTAAATGTATTGCTAAGGCTTTAGAGAAGGGAATGGAAGCACCGTGCGAGCGAAACGAAAGGCTCATGATCGGTGACCGAGCAACGTTAAAGCTGTTCGTGTCGGAGGCATGGTGTAGCCCACGTCCCATAGCCGGGACGGGAAAATTTTGACAGTGACGCCATGATTTCCGGCACAGCGGTGTCAAATAATGCTAAGCATCAGAACAGAAAGATTCTCTATACGCACGTTCACAGTGCCTACTACTTGTTACACCACAAAAAAAACATCAAACCGGGATACTAAAAGATTAGCAGAAAAAGAAAATAATCAAAACCGTTTGAGATACAGGTAATGCAACAGAAGGAATTTCACGCTTCCGGTATAGAGAAATTGGACAGCATTAAGAGAAGTTTTAATGACCCCCATCAAGCGGAAAAAAAGTAAATAGATTTGCAACAGCAATCAATTCAAGTTCACAAAGAATATTTGCAAATCTTGAAAGAAGAAAATGTCAAAAACAAGAGATTGCAATATGAAAAATTCAAAACAGAACAGAACAATTGAAATTGAAATAGAAGAAATTAAATTGGCTCAAATATAAAAAATGGTAATGGTTGCTTCAATGTTGGCTTTCAAATGCTCAATTATTTGTGGATTGTCCGCATAACACTTGTAGTTCACGGCACCCCACAAATAAAAATCCAATGGCATCAAATCACAGCTCCGTGCCGGCCAATTCACGTCACCATTTCGACTGATAATGCGGCCATCGAATTTTTAACGCACTTCTGCTATTGTGATACCGATGTGTGGCATGGCGCACCATCTTGCTGGAACCAAAGGTCGTCCAAACCAATATCTTCAAGATATGGCCACAAAAAAGATGTGAATATGTGGCGGTAGACTCCGTTGACCGTAACGGTCGCGCCGTCCTCATCTTCGAATAAATACGGCACAATAATGCCGCCACGCCACAAGTCGCACCAAACAGTATCACGCAATGGATGCATTGGTTTATCCACATATCCTTGTGGTTTTTCCGATCCCCAAGTGCGAAAATTTTGTTTGTTTACGAACCCACCGAGATGGAAATGCGCCTCGTCAGAAAAGATGATTTTTTGAGCAAAATCCTCATCTTATTGATCGAGATCTGGAGTGGGTATGGTTAAACTTGGCTTCTAAACTTCCTTCAGGCGCCAAGCAGTATGGTGTCAAATGTCCAATTATCCAGTGGGTATCCGGAATCTCCTTATGAATTAAAAAAAATAAGTTTCTAGATGAAATCTAATTCAATTGATTTATGTACCTAATAGCCAATTTTGTTCTCCCTTTTCATGCCATTCCTGAAAACATTTTCTTTTGTCGCTTAGAGACTATTGCCCTCATTATGAATAGCGAAGCGAACGTTCGACTAAATGCGAATGATTAAGCGAATTTCATTTCTCATGGTATTATCGTTAGCGAGCTTAGACATTCGCTTCAAATATCAATGCTGCCAACATTATTTCATTGAAATAACATATGCTAATTGCTAAACGTCAAATAATGGCCTTTGTAATTAGTATTTTGAAATGTATGTTTTCTTGGATTGTGTTTTGTATACCTATTCTAATTTATTTATTGAAAACCAATTATAATGTTAAGCAACATTGATTTATTTTTTGAAGAAAATGATAATGAGAGGAAAAGGGAAGAAAGAATAAAGATGGTCAGACTAAGAAGAAACATTCGGGATAGTTCCAATCCCTTAGAACTCCCAGAAAATTTGTTGGTGCTCAATAATTTTTGTTGTCACAAAAAGATTGATATTCTCTTTTTTCCTAGGTTTATTTTGTAAAGGATTTTAAACATGGATGCATTTATGTATGTTCTTTGTGAAATTAGTGATACAGTCAAATTAACCAGCACCTGTGCAACTCCTCCTATTATAAAATTGGCTTGTGCATTACGATTCCTTGGAAGTGGTAGCTATCAAAACTGTGTTGGTAATGATTTTGATTTGGGACTTTCCCAACCAAGTGTGTCAGTCATATTGAACGAAGTTCTTCGAGTGTTGGAAACCAAACTCTGTCCGGCGTGGATAAAAACTGAAATGACACAAACAGAAAAACAATGCGCAAGAACCTACTTCTACAGAAGATCTAGATTACCGGGAATAGTGGGATATGTGGATGAAACCCACATTGGTATTATTGCTCCTGATCAGTTGCAACATCAATATTTAAATCGAAAGGGTTTTTACAGCTTGAATGCAATGATAGTAAGATTTGTTATTTTCAAACCATTTCGGATTTCAAACATGTTTTTGTACAGGCTTGTGACCATAATATGAATATACGTTATGTAGATCCGAGATTCCCTAGTTCGACTCATGACTCATTTGTTTGGAATGCAAGTGAACTGAAAGATGTTTTAGAAAGATGGTGGCGAAATGGATAGAGGTCCATGTATCTGGGTGTGTACACTAATTATTGCTTCTTCTTAAAATACTAATAATAATTTGATTTAGGAGATTCTGGTTATCCTCTGGAACCGTACTTGCTAACTCCGGTCGGAGAGTAGTACATAAGTAATCCTTTTACTATTGACGCTAGATTTTATGAATCTGACATAATTACGCTTGATGAACACATGAGTTTCAACTTGTGTAAGGTAACTTTTAGTAGTTTCCATCCTTTATTTTGTTGTAAATTTCAACTGTTTGTTTAACAAAGAGAAATGAATATTTATTCCAAATTACATAACAATACTATCTGCCTTAAAGATAAGTTTATGATCCTTGGAAATTATTTTTAATAGATTTTCTGGAAGATATGTTATTCTAGAGTTTTGGCGTGTTGTTGACGGTCTACGCTCTTACACCATTCACTTATGAGGAGTACTAGCGTTTAGCGTGGACGTGAAGGCAAGGACTTCGCTCTTAAGCCATTCAGTCGTGAGGATATTCCAGTGTAAAGCGTGGATGTGAAGGCAAGGTCTTCGCTCTTAAACCATTAAATCGTGAGGATTATTCTAGCGTAAAGCGTGGATGTGAAGGCAATGATTTTCTCTATTAAGCCATTCCATTGTGGGGATTATTATAGCGAAAAGCGTGGATGTGAAAGCAAGGATTTTCGCTCTTAAACCATTCACTTAGACTTATTGCCAGGAGGAGGGATCACTAGGAAAGAAGGAATGACTATTTGGATTCTTGGCCTTTTATACTTTTCCATCGGTTGAGGAAATCCCGTTGACGCTACGATAGGAAAATGCGCTAAATCGTATGTTCGGTCGATGGTGTATTGTTGTTGTTGCCTCCTTTGATTTGATATCGTTGTTGTTGTTTTGTTCGACCAGTTAGCGTTGCTATGTATGGTAATTAAATCTTCTGAGTTTGTCGGTTCGAGATCGCGTTAAAGCTACGATCGGAAAATCCGCTAGATCGTATGTTCGGTTGATGGTATATTGTTGTTGTTGCCTCTTTTGATTTCTGTGCTGTCTTAATTGCATATCGTTGTTGTTGCTTTTCTTGGCCGATTAGCATTGCTGCGTATGGCAATAATGAGTTTGTCGTCATGCATTGCGTGCTGTTTGTCTTACTCATTAGACATCGGTTGGATCTTCCGATTCTGTATTATATTGCATTGCTTGCTTGTTGTTGTTGCTTCTCTCGGATGTCTATAATGCTGCGTACTTCTCAGTGTATGTTGCCATGTATTGTGGGTGCGTTACTCATTAGCAATAGATGGGTCTTCCGCGTCTGTGTCTTCTGGCACTACATGCTTGTTGTTGTTTCTCTCGGCTGCCTCATAATGCTGCGTACTTCTGAGTGTATAGTGGGTGCGTTACTCATTAGCCATGAGTTGGGTATTCCGAGTCTGTGCTATCTTGTACTGCATGCTTGTTGTTGTTTCTCTCGGCTGCTTAATGATGCTGCGTATGGCCATTACATCCTCTGAGTGTATGTTACCATATATTTTGCGTTTGTTGTTGCTGTTTTCACTCAGTTGGCATTAGTCGGATTTTCCGAGTCTGTGTTGTCTGCTACTGCATGCTTGTGTTGTTATTTTTCACTCGGCTACCTGATATTGCTGCGTATTTGTTATACGTGGTGAATTTACGCGTTGTGAGAGGAGGAAAAAGGGGGAAAAAATAGAAAACTGGAGTTTCTGTGTACTAAAAGGCAGGCCAAAGTTATGACTGTACTCCAGAGAGTATTTTCGGTGATTTTACCATTTTCAAGAAAAAGTGGAATCATGCGATGATCCTCCAAAACGACTGTCGACGGATTTTATGGTCATTTTATGGTCACATATCTGAAAAACCAATTAAAAATTGTTAGAATACATAAAATGTGTGTTTTGGAAAAAAAAATAGCACCACCCCACCGTTGATGCTGTGCTTAAGCTTTCTGTTAAAAAAATAGGTGCCTATTTTCGTGTGAATGAATTATTTGAATATGAGTGGCATGTTGCTAGAGTTAGAATGGTGTCAGTGAAATAGGGAGCTTTTATTTAATTGCTGCGTTGCTTTGGCTAATCCAGCATAGCTATACAAAGCAACAGCTTTTGGCTTTAAATTTTCGATTCATTTTAATTGTTATGTGTGTTAAACAAAACACCGCCTTACGGTGAGCGCTATAACTAAAAAATGGCTTTAGTTATAAATCCTAAAAACTTTTTGGATTTATTTTAGGCTTTATGGTTATGCGATTGTTGTTGTAAGCCAAGCTGGATTAGCCAAAGCAACGCAGCAATTGTGTAATCACACTAGCGGCCACAATAATTGTTACGAAAAATTTAAATTTGTTAAGAAGAAATTCGTCCCACACTCTGACGAATTTTTTCTTCATAATAGCATAGAATAAAAGGAATTATTATAGCATAAGAAATAAAAAAATAAAAGCAGGCTAATGAAAACTTGCTGTCTTTATAAAAAAAAACGGGCGATTATTTCCTTATTTCCTTTTTTGGTTAATCATCAGTCAGACCTTTTTTCTCTAATTTTTGGTCAAACCCATAAAGGGATCGGAGAACAAAGTCCTCTAACAAAATAATGAATTCAGAGGTTAGAAGTAAGAATACTAAGTCTTTCTAAAATTAAGTTTTGTTTAATTATTTAATAGAGATTTATAGTTAACAGGTTGAAAGAGAGGTACCGAATAAGTTTTTTTTTGCATTAATAAGAGGATTTTATTTAACAGTTGTTTCTTTTGGGGAAGCTCAGTCAACTTATAGGCCTTTGCAGGTATAGGCACATGTTCTCGCTGCACACACTTCTATGGTAATCGTGCCAGACTACTTTAAATGCATTGCTAAGGCTTTAGAGAAGGGAATGGAAGCACCGTGCGAGCGAAACGAAAGGCTCATGATCGGTGACCGAGCAACGTTAAAGCTGTTCGTGTCGGAGGCATGGTGTAGCCCACGTCCCATAGCCGGGACAGTGACGCCATGATTTCCGGCACAGCGGTTGTCACATAATGCTAAGCATCAGAACAGAAAGATTCTCTATACGCACGTTCACAGTGCCTACTACTTGTTACACCACAAAAAAAAAACATCAAACCGGGATACTAAAAGATTAGCAGAGAAAGAAAATAATCAAAACCGTTTGAGATACAGGTAATGCAACAGAAGGAATTTCACGCTTCCGGTATAGAGAAATTGGACATCATTAAGAGAAGTTTTAATGACCCACATCAAGCGGAAAAAAAGTAAATAGATTTGAAAGCAATCAATTCAAGTTCACAAAGAATAATTGCAAATCTTGAAAGAAGAAAATGTCAAAAACAAGAGATTGCAATATGAAAAATTCAAAATCAAACAACGAACAATTGAAATAGAAGAAATGAAATTGGCTCAAATATAAAAAATGGTAATGGTTGCTTCAATGTTGGTTTTCAAATGCTCAATCATTTGTGGATTGTCCGCATAACACTTGTCGTTCACGGCACCCCACAAATAAAAATCCAATGGCGTCAAATCACAGCTCCGTGCCGGCCAATTCACGTCACCATTTCGACTGATAATGCGGCCATCGAATTCTTAACGCACTTCTGCTATTGTGATACCGATGTGTGGCATGGCGCACCATCTTGCTGGAACCAAAGGTCGTCCAAACCAATATCTTCAAGATATGGCCACAAAAAAGATGTGAATATGTGGCGGTAGATTCCGTTGACCGTAACGGTCGCGCCGGCCTCATCTTCGAATAAATACGGCACAATAATGCCGCCACGCCACAAGCCGCACCAAACAGTATCACGCAATGGATGCATTGGTTTATCCACATATCCTTGTGGTTTTTCCGATCCCCAAGTGCGAAAATATTGTTTGTTTACGAACCCACCGAGATGGAAATGCGCCTCGTCCGAAAAGATGATTTTTTTAGCAAAATCCTCATCAATTTCAAGTTGGACGCAGGCCCACAGCATATCTATATCGAAGGATGGTCACGGGGCTTCAATTGCTGGACCAATTGAACTTTATAGGGCCACAAACCAAGATCTTTACGCAGAATTCGCTGCATGAAAGACTGGCTGATGTTCATTTCCGATGCACGATGACGAATTGATATTCTCGGCCGTTGGCCTTTCTTTCGGCCACAACGGCGATATTTTCGGTTGAACGAACACGACGAGAACGGGTACGCGTTGGAATAGGTAGCCTATCACGCACTTTATGCACAAATTTCTTGATACCGTGTTTTCACCAAACTTTGTCTTTGTTGTGGAAGTAAATTTCCAACATTTTACTTTGGCTGAAGCGTTAAGCGACTCATTTCGTCAACTAGAAATAATATACTGAGTTTCTGTCAAAGAAAGAATGACATTAGTGTTGCCAGAGCAAAAATAACCCGCTGTAAATTTGTAAATTTTGTAAATATATAAATATTATAAGCGATTATAAAATGTCTCTTATTTGGTTTCTCTTTTGTTTTGCTCCATACAATGAATTGTTTGAATGCGGTAACTAAGCTTCTGCAATATCCCGTACATCATCATCACACCTCAGTATGTATTCACAAAATGTTACGTTGTAAGCTGCACACATATTGTGAACGGTGATAACTGTTGCTGCCTTTGCTAGTAAATAATGAAGTTCTCTGGTTGCTAAGAGACAGCGGAATCGTCTTTTTAATAATCCAAATACTCTTTCTATTATTGATCGAGATCTGGAGTGGGTATGGTTAAACTTGGCTTCTAAACTTCCTTCAGGCGCCAAGCAGTATGGTGTCAAATGTCCAATTATCCAGTGGGTATCCGGAATCTTCTTATGAATTAAAAAAAATAAGTTTCTAGATGAAATCTAATTCAATTGATTTATGTACCTAATAGCCAATTTTGTTCTCCCTTTTCATGCCATTCCTGAAAACATTTTCTTTTGTCGCTTAGAGACTATTGCCCTCATTATGAATAGCGAAGCGAACGTTCGACTAAATGCGAATGATTAAGCGAATTTCATTTCTCATGGTATTATCGTTAGCGAGCTTAGACATTCGCTTCAAATATCAATGCTGCCAACATTATTTCATTGAAATAACATATGCTAATTGCTAAACGTCAAATAATGGCCTTTGTAATTAGTATTTTGAAATGTATGTTTTCTTGGATTGTGTTTTGTATACCTATTCTAATTTATTTATTGAAAACCAATTATAATGTTAAGCAACATTGATTTATTTTTTGAAGAAAATGATAATGAGAGGAAAGAATACAGATGGTCAGACTAAGAAGAAACATTCGAGATAGTTCCAATCCCTTAGAACTCCAAGAAAATTTGTTGGTGCTCAATAATTTTTGTTGTCACAAAAAGATTGATATTCTCTTTTTTCCTAGGCTTATTTTGTAAAGGATTTTAAACAAGGATGCATTTATGTATGTTCTTAGTGAAATTAGTGATACAGTCAAATTAACCAGCACCTGTGCAACTCCTCCTATTATAAAATTGGCTTGTGCATTACGATTCCTTGGAAGTGGTAGCTATCAAAACTATGTTGGTAATGATTTTGATTTGGGACTTTCCCAACCAAGTGTGTCAGTCATATTGAACGAAGTTCTTCGAGTGTTGGAAACCAAACTCTGCCCGGCGTGGATAAAAACTGAAATGACACAAACAGAAAAACAATACACAAGAACCTACTTCGACAGAAGATATAGATTACCGGGAATAGTGGGATGTGTGGATGGAACCCACATTGGTATTATTGCTCCTGATCAGTTGCAACATCAATATTTAAATCGAAAGGGTTTTTACAGCTTGAATGCAATGATAGTAAGATTTGTTATTTTCAAACCATTTCGGATTTCAAACATGTTTTTGTACAGGCTTGTGACCATAATATGAATATACGTTATGTAGATCCGAGATTCCCTGGTTCGACTCATGACTCATTTGTTTGGAATGCAAGTGAACTGAAAGATGTTTTAGAAAGATGGTGGCGAAATGGATAGAGGTCCATGTATCTGGGTGTGTACACTAATTATTGCTTCTTCTTAAAATACTAATAATAATTTGATTTAGGAGATTCTGGTTATCCTCTGGAACCGTACTTGCTAACTCCGGTCGGAGAGTAGTACATAAGTAATCCTTTTACTATTGACGCTAGATTTTATGAATCAGTGACGAATGAAGGTTTGCAAGACATTGGCTGACATAATTACGCTTGATGAACACATGAGTTTCAACTTGTGTAAGGTAACTTTTAGTAGTTTCCATCCTTTATTTTGTTGTAAATTTCAACTGTTTGTTTAACAAAGAGAAATGAATATTTATTCCAAATTACATAACAATACTATCTGCCTTAAAGATAAGTTTATGATCCTTGGAAATTATTTTTAATAGATTTTCTGGAAGATATGTTATTCTAGAGTTTTGGCATGCTGTTGACCGTCTACGCTCTTAAACCATTCATTTATGAGGAGTACTAGCGTTTAGCGTGGACGTGAAGGCAAGGACTTCGCTCTTAAGCCATTCAGTCGTGAGGATATTCCAGTGTAAAGCGTGGATGTGAAGGCAAGGACTTCGCTCTTAAACCATTCAATCGTGAGGATTATTCTAGCGTAAAGCGTGGATGTGAAGGCAATGATTTTCTCTATTAAGCCATTCCATCGTGAGGATTATTATAGCGTAAAGCGTGGACGTGAAGGCAAGGACTTCGCTCTTAAGCCAATCAGTCGTGAGGATATTCTAGCGTAAAGCGTGGATGTGAAAGCAAGGATTTCCGCTTTAGAGCCGTTCAACCGTGAGGATTATTCTAGCGTAAAGTTTAAAGTGAAGGCAAGGATTTTCTCTCTTAAACTATTCACTTAGACTTATTGCCGGGAGGAGGGATCACTAGGAAAGAAGGAATGACTATTTGGATTCTTGGCCTTTTATACTTTTCCATCGGTTGAGGAAATCCCGTTGACGCTACGATAGGAAAATGCGCTAAATCGTATGTTCGGTCGATGGTGTATTGTTGTTGTTGCCTCCTTTGATTTGATATCGTTGTTGTTGTTTTGTTCGACCAGTTAGCGTTGCTATGTATGGTAATTAAATCTTCTGAGTTTGTCGGTTCGAGATCGCGTTAAAGCTACGATCGGAAAATCCTCTATATCGTATGTTCGGTCGATGGTATATTGTTGTTGTTGCCTCTTTTGATTTCTGTGTTGTCTTAATTGCATATCGTTGTTGTTGCTTTTCTTGGCCGATTGGCATTGCTGCGTATGGCAACAATGAGTTTGTCGTCATGCATTGCGTGCTGTTTGTCTTACTCATTAGACATCGTTTGGATCTTCCGATTCTGTATTATATTGCATTGCTTGCTTGTTGTTGTTGCTTCTCTCGGCTGTCTATAATGCTGCGTACTTCTCAGTGTATGTTGCCATGTATTGTGGGTGCGTTACTCATTAGCAATAGCTGGGTCTTCCGCGTCTGTGTCTTCTGGCACTACATGCTTGTTGTTGTTTCTCTCGGCTGCCTCATAATGCTGCGTACTTCTGAGTGTATAGTGGGTGCGTTACTCATTAGCCATGAGTTGGGTATTCCGAGTCTGCGCTATCTTGTACTGCATGCTTGTTGTTGTTGTTTCACTCGGCTGCTTAATGATGCTGCGTATGGTTATTACATCCTCTGAGTGTATGTTACCATATATTTTGTGTTTGTTGTTGCTGTTTTCACTCAGTTGGCATTAGTCGGATTTTCCGAGTCTGTGTTGTCTGCTACTGCATGCTTGTGTTGTTATTTTTCACTCGGCTACCTGATATTGCTGCGTATTTGTTATACGTGGTGAATTTACGCGTTGTGAGAGGAGGAAAAAGGGGGAAAAATAGAAAACTGGAGTTTCTGTGTACTAAAAGGCAGGCCAAAGTTATGACTGTACTCCAGAGAGTATTTTCGGTGATTTTACCATTTTCAAGAAAAAGTGGAATCATGCGATGATCCTCCAAAACGACTGTCGACGGATTTTATGGTAATTTTATGGTCACATATCTGAAAAACCAATTAAAAATTGTTAGAATACATAAAATGTGTGTTTTGGAAACAAAAATAGCACCACCCCACCGTTGATGCTGTGCTTAAGCTTTCTGTTAAAAAAATAGGTGCCTATTTTCGTGTGAATGAATTATTTGAATATGAGTGGCATGTTGCTAGGGTTAGAATGGTGTCAGTGAAATAGGGAGCTTTTATTTATTTGCTGCGTTGGTTTGGCTAATCCAGCATAGCTTTACAAAGCAACAGCTTTTGGCTTTAAATTTTCGATTCATTTTAATTGTTATGTGTGTTAAACAAAACACCGCCTTACGGTGAGCGCTATAACTAAAAAATGGCTTTATTATAAATCCTAAAAACTTTTTGGATTTATTTTAGGCTTTATGCTTATGCGATTGTTGTTGTAAGCCTAGCTGGATTAGCAAAAGAAACGCAGCAATTGTGTAATCACACTAGCGGCCACAATAATTGTTACGAAAAATTTAAATTTATTAAGAAGAAATTCGTCCCACACTCTGACGAATTTTTTCTTCATAATAGCATAGAATAAAATGAATTATTATAGCATAAGAAATAAAAAAATAAAAGCAGGTTAATGAAAACTTGCTGTCTTTATATAAAAAAAAAACGGGCGATTATTTCATTATTATTATTTGGTTAATCATCAGTCAGACTTTTTTTTCTCTAATTTTTGGTCAAACCCATAAAGGGATCGGAGAACAAAGTCCTCTAACAAAATAATGAATTCAGAGGTTAGAAGTAAGAATACTAAGTCTTCCTAAAATTAAGTTTTGTTTAATTATTTAATAGAGATTTATAGTTAACAGGTTGAAAGAGAGGTACCTAATAAGTTTTTTTTGCATTAATAAGAGGATTTTATTTAACAGTTGTTTCTTTTGGGGAAGCTCAGTCAACTTATAGGCCTTTGCAGGTATAGGCACATGTTCTCGCTGCACACACTTCTATGGTAATCGTGCCAGACTACTTTAAATGTATTGCTAAGGCTTTAGAGAAGGGAATGGAAGCACCGTGCGAGCGAAACGAAAGGCTCATGATCGGTGACCGAGCAACGTTAAAGCTGTTCGTGTCGGAGGCATGGTGTAGCCCACGTCCCATAGCCGGGACGGGAAAATTTTGACAGTGACGCCATGATTTCCGGCACAGCGGTGTCAAATAATGCTAAGCATCAGAACAGAAAGATTCTCTATACGCACGTTCACAGTGCCTACTACTTGTTACACCACAAAAAAAACATCAAACCGGGATACTAAAAGATTAGCAGAGAAAGAAAATAATCAAAACCGTTTGAGATACAGGTAATGCAACAGAAGGAATTTCACGCTTCCGGTATAGAGAAATTGGACAGCATTAAGAGAAGTTTTAATGACCCCCATCAAGCGGAAAAAAAGTAAATAGATTTGCAACAGCAATCAATTCAAGTTCACAAAGAATATTTGCAAATCTTGAAAGAAGAAAATGTCAAAAACAAGAGATTGCAATATGAAAAATTCAAAATCAAACAACGAACAATTGAAATAGAAGAAATTAAATTGGCTCAAATATAAAAAATGGTAATGGTTGCTTCAATGTTGGCTTTCAAATGCTCAATTATTTGTGGATTGTCCGCATAACACTTGTAGTTCACGGCACCCCACAAATAAAAATCCAATGGCATCAAATCACAGCTCCGTGCCGGCCAATTCACGTCACCATTTCGACTGATAATGCGGCCATCGAATTTTTAACGCACTTCTGCTATTGTGATACCGATGTGTGGCATGGCGCACCATCTTGCTGGAACCAAAGGTCGTCCAAACCAATATCTTCAAGATATGGCCACAAAAAAGATGTGAATATGTGGCGGTAGACTCCGTTGACCGTAACGGTCGCGCCGTCCTCATCTTCAAATAAATACGGCACAATAATGCCGCCACGCCACAAGTCGCACCAAACAGTATCACGCAATGGATGCATTGGTTTATCCACATATCCTTGTGATTTTTCCGATCCCCAAGTGCGAAAATATTGTTTGTTTACGAACCCACCGAGATGGAAATGCGCCTCGTCCGAAAAGATGATTTTTTTAGCAAAATCCTCATCAATTTCAAGTTGGACGCAGGCCCACAGCATATCTATATCGAAGGATGGTCACGGGGCTTCAATTGCTGGACCAATTGAACTTTATAGGGCCACAAACCAAGATCTTTACGCAGAATTCGCTGCATGAAAGACTGGCTGATGTTCATTTCCGATGCACGATGACGAATTGATATTCTCGGCCGTTGGCCTTTCTTTCGGCCACCGCGGCGATATTTTCGGTTGAACGAACACGACGAGAACGGGTACGCGTTGGAATAGGTAGCCTATCACGCACTTTATGCACAAATTTCTTGATACCGTGTTTTCACCAAACTTTGTACGACATTTTCTTGCGATTTTGAACCAATTGTCTTTGTTGTGGAAGTAAATTTCCAACATTTTACTTTGGCTGAAGCGTTAAGCGACTCATTTCGTCAACTAGAAATAATATACTGAGTTTCTGTCAAAGAAAGAATGACATTAGTGTTGCCAGAGCAAAAATAACCCGCTGTAAATTTGTAAATTTTGTAAATATATAAATATTATAAGCGATTATAAAATGTCTCTTATTTGGTTTCTCTTTTGTTTTGCTCCATACAATGAATTGTTTGAATGCGGTAACTAAGCTTCTGCAATATCCCGTACATCATCATCACACCTCAGTATGTATTCACAAAATGTTACGTTGTAAGCTGCACACATATTGTGAACGGTGATAACTGTTGCTGCCTTTGCTAGTAAATAATGAAGTTCTCTGGTTGCTAAGAGACAGCGGAATCGTCTTTTTAATAATCCAAATACTCTTTCTATTATTGATCGAGATCTGGAGTGGGTATGGTTAAACTTGGCTTCTAAACTTCCTTCAGGCGCCAAGCAGTATGGTGTCAAATGTCCAATTATCCAGTGGGTATCCGGAATCTTCTTATGAATTAAAAAAAATAAGTTTCTAGATGAAATCTAATTCAATTGATTTATGTACCTAATAGCCAATTTTGTTCTCCCTTTTCATGCCATTCCTGAAAACATTTTCTTTTGTCGCTTAGAGACTATTGCCCTCATTATGAATAGCGAAGCGAACGTTCGACTAAATGCGAATGATTAAGCGAATTTCATTTCTCATGGTATTATCGTTAGCGAGCTTAGACATTCGCTTCAAATATCAATGCTGCCAACATTATTTCATTGAAATAACATATGCTAATTGCTAAACGTCAAATAATGGCCTTTGTAATTAGTATTTTGAAATGTATGTTTTCTTGGATTGTGTTTTGTATACCTATTCTAATTTATTTATTGAAAACCAATTATAATGTTAAGCAACATTGATTTATTTTTTGAAGAAAATGATAATGAGAGGAAAGAATACAGATGGTCAGACTAAGAAGAAACATTCGGGATAGTTCCAATCCCTTAGAACTCCAAGAAAATTTGTTGGTGCTCAATAATTTTTGTTGTCACAAAAAGATTGATATTCTCTTTTTTCCTAGGCTTATTTTGTAAAGGATTTTAAACAAGGATGCATTTATGTATGTTCTTAGTGAAATTAGTGATACAGTCAAATTAACCAGCACCTGTGCAACTCCTCCTATTATAAAATTGGCTTGTGCATTACGATTCCTTGGAAGTGGTAGCTATCAAAACTATGTTGGTAATGATTTTGATTTGGGACTTTCCCAACCAAGTGTGTCAGTCATATTGAACGAAGTTCTTCGAGTGTTGGAAACCAAACTCTGCCCGGCGTGGATAAAAACTGAAATGACACAAACAGAAAAACAATACACAAGAACCTACTTCGACAGAAGATATAGATTACCGGGAATAGTGGGATGTGTGGATGGAACCCACATTGGTATTATTGCTCCTGATCAGTTGCAACATCAATATTTAAATCGAAAGGGTTTTTACAGCTTGAATGCAATGATAGTAAGATTTGTTATTTTCAAACCATTTCGGATTTCAAACATGTTTTTGTACAGGCTTGTGACCATAATATGAATATACGTTATGTAGATCCGAGATTCCCTGGTTCGACTCATGACTCATTTGTTTGGAATGCAAGTGAACTGAAAGATGTTTTAGAAAGATGGTGGCGAAATGGATAGAGGTCCATGTATCTGGGTGTGTACACTAATTATTGCTTCTTCTTAAAATACTAATAATAATTTGATTTAGGAGATTCTGGTTATCCTCTGGAACCGTACTTGCTAACTCCGGTCGGAGAGTAGTACATAAGTAATCCTTTTACTATTGACGCTAGATTTTATGAATCAGTGACGAATGAAGGTTAGCAAGACATTGGCTGACATAATTACGCTTGATGAACACATGAGTTTCAACTTGTGTAAGGTAACTTTTAGTAGTTTCCATCCTTTATTTTGTTGTAAATTTCAACTGTTTGTTTAACAAAGAGAAATGAATATTTATTCCAAATTACATAACAATACTATCTGCCTTAAAGATAAGTTTATGATCCTTGGAAATTATTTTTAATAGATTTTCTGGAAGATATGTTATTCTAGAGTTTTGGCATGCTGTTGACGGTCTACGCTCTTAAACCATTCATTTATGAGGAGTACTAGCGTTTAGCGTGGACGTGAAGGCAAGGACTTCGCTCTTAAGCCATTCAGTCGTGAGGATATTCCAGTGTAAAGCGTGGATGTGAAGGCAAGGACTTCGCTCTTAAACCATTCAATCGTGAGGATTATTCTAGCGTCTCTATTTTCTCTATTAAGCCATTCCATCGTGAGGATTATTATAGCGTAAAGCGTGGACGTGAAGGCAAGGACTTCGCTCTTAAGCCAATCAGTCGTGAGGATATTCTAGCGTAAAGCGTGGATGTGAAAGCAAGGATTTCCGCTTTAGAGCCGTTCAACCGTGAGGATTATTCTAGCGTAAAGTTTAAAGTGAAGGCAAGGATTTTCTCTCTTAAACTATTCACTTAGACTTATTGCCGGGAGGAGGGATCACTAGGAAAGAAGGAATGACTATTTGGATTCTTGGCCTTTTATACTTTTCCATCGGTTGAGGAAATCCCGTTGACGCTACGATAGGAAAATGCGCTAAATCGTATGTTCGGTCGATGGTGTATTGTTGTTGTTGCCTCCTTTGATTTGATATCGTTGTTGTTGTTTTGTTCGACCAGTTAGCGTTGCTATGTATGGTAATTAAATCTTCTGAGTTTGTCGGTTCGAGATCGCGTTAAAGCTACGATCGGAAAATCCGCTATATCGTATGTTCGGTCGATGGTATATTGTTGTTGTTGCCTCTTTTGATTTCTGTGTTGTCTTAATTGCATATCGTTGTTGTTGCTTTTCTTGGCAGATTGGCATTGCTGCGTATGGCAACAATGAGTTTGTCGTCATGCATTGCGTGCTGTTTGTCTTACTCATTAGACATCGTTTGGATCTTCCGATTCTGTATTATATTGCATTGCTTGCTTGTTGTTGTTGCTTCTCTCGGCTGTCTATAATGCTGCGTACTTCTCAGTGTATGTTGCCATGTATTGTGGGTGCGTTACTCATTAGCAATAGCTGGGTCTTCCGCGTCTGTGTCTTCTGGCACTACATGCTTGTTGTTGTTTCTCTCGGCTGCCTCATAATGCTGCGTACTTCTGAGTGTATAGTGGGTGCGTTACTCATTAGCCATGAGTTGGGTATTCCGAGTCTGCGCTATCTTGTACTGCATGCTTGTTGTTGTTGTTTCACTCGGCTGCTTAATGATGCTGCGTATGGTTATTACATCCTCTGAGTGTATGTTACCATATATTTTGTGTTTGTTGTTGCTGTTTTCACTCAGTTGGCATTAGTCGGATTTTCCGAGTCTGTGTTGTCTGCTACTGCATGCTTGTGTTGTTATTTTTCACTCGGCTACCTGATATTGCTGCGTATTTGTTATACGTGGTGAATTTACGCGTTGTGAGAGGAGGAAAAAGGGGGAAAAATAGAAAACTGGAGTTTCTGTGTACTAAAAGGCAGGCCAAAGTTATGACTGTACTCCAGAGAGTATTTTCGGTGATTTTACCATTTTCAAGAAAAAGTGGAATCATGCGATGATCCTCCAAAACGACTGTCGACGGATTTTATGGTAATTTTATGGTCACATATCTGAAAAACCAATTAAAAATTGTTAGAATACATAAAATGTGTGTTTTGGAAACAAAAATAGCACCACCCCACCGTTGATGCTGTGCTTAAGCTTTCTGTTAAAAAAATAGGTGCCTATTTTCGTGTGAACGAATTATTTGAATATGAGTGGCATGTTGCTAGGGTTAGAATGGTGTCAGTGAAATAGGGAGCTTTTATTTATTTGCTGCGTTGGTTTGGCTAATCCAGCATAGCTTTACAAAGCAACAGCTTTTGGCTTTAAATTTTCGATTCATTTTAATTGTTATGTGTGTTAAACAAAACACCGCCTTACGGTGAGCGCTATAACTAAAAAATGGCTTTAGTTATAAATCCTAAAAACTTTTTGGATTTATTTTAGGCTTTATGCTTATGCGATTGTTGTTGTAAGCCTAGCTGGATTAGCAAAAGAAACGCAGCAATTGTGTAATCACACTAGCGGCCACAATAATTGTTACGAAAAATTTAAATTTATTAAGAAGAAATTCGTCCCACACTCTGACGAATTTTTTCTTCATAATAGCATAGAATAAAATGAATTATTATAGCATAAGAAATAAAAAAATAAAAGCAGGTTAATGAAAACTTGCTGTCTTTATATAAAAAAAAAAAAAACGGGCGATTATTTCATTATTATTATTTGGTTAATCATCAGTCAGACCTTTTTTCTCTAATTTTTGGTCAAACCCATAAAGGGATCGGAGAACAAAGTCCTCTAACAAAATAATGAATTCAGAGGTTAGAAGTAAGAATACTAAGTCTTTCTAAAATTAAGTTTTGTTTAATTATTTAATAGAGATTTATAGTTAACAGGTTGAAAGAGAGGTACCGAATAAGTTTTTTTTTGCATTAATAAGAGGATTTTATTTAACAGTTGTTTCTTTTGGGGAAGCTCAGTCAACTTATAGGCCTTTGCAGGTATAGGCACATGTTCTCGCTGCACACACTTCTATGGTAATCGTGCCAGACTACTTTAAATGTATTGCTAAGGCTTTAGAGAAGGGAATGGAAGCACTGTGCGAGCGAAACGAAAGGCTCATGATCGGTGACCGAGCAACGTTAAAGCTGTTCGTGTCGGAGGCATGGTGTAGCCCACGTCCCATAGCCGGGACGGGAAAATTTTGACAGTGACGCCATGATTTCCGGCACAGTGTTGTCACATAATGCTAAGCATCAGAACAGAAAGATTCTCTATACGCACGTTCACAGTGCCTACTACTTGTTACACCACAAAAAAAAAAACATCAAACCGGGATACTAAAAGATTAGCAGAGAAAGAAAATAATCAAAACCGTTTGAGATACAGGTAATGCAACAGAAGGAATTTCACGCTTCCGGTATAGAGAAATTGGACAGCATTAAGAGAAGTTTTAATGACCCACATCAAGCGGAAAAAAAGTAAATAGATTTGCAAAAGCAATCAATTCAAGTTCACAAAGAATATTTGCAAATCTTGAAAGAAGAAAATGTCAAAAACAAGAGATTGCAATATGAAAAATTCAAAATCAAACAACGAACAATTGAAATAGAAGAAATGAAATTGGCTCAAATATAAAAAATGGTAATGGTTGCTTCAATGTTGGTTTTCAAATGCTCAATCATTTGTGGATTGTCCGCATAACACTTGTCGTTCACGGCACCCCACAAATAAAAATCCAATGGCGTCAAATCACAGCTCCGTGCCGGCCAATTCACGTCACCATTTCGACTGATAATGCGGCCATCGAATTCTTAACGCACTTCTGCTATTGTGATACCGATGTGTGGCATGGCGCACCATCTTGCTGGAACCAAAGGTCGTCCAAACCAATATCTTCAAGATATGGCCACAAAAAAGATGTGAATATGTGGCGGTAGATTCCGTTGACCGTAACGGTCGCGCCGGCCTCATCTTCGAATAAAGACGGCACAATAATGCCGCCACGCCACAAGCCGCACCAAACAGTATCACGCAATGGATGCATTGGTTTATCCACATATCCTTGTGGTTTTTCCGATCCCCAAGTGCGAAAATTTTGTTTGTTTACGAACCCACCGAGATGGAAATGCGCCTCGTCCGAAAAGATGATTTTTTTTAGCAAAATCCTCATCAATTTCAAGTTGGACGCAGGCCCACAGCATATCTATATCGAAGGATGGTCACGGGGCTTCAATTGCTGGACCAATTGAACTTTATAGGGCCACAAACCAAGATCTTTACGCAGAATTCGCTGCATGAAAGACTGGCTGATGTTCATTTCCGATGCACGATGACGAATTGATATTCTCGGCCGTTGGCCTTTCTTTCGGCCACCGCGGCGATATTTTCGGTTGAACGAACACGACGAGAACGGGTACGCGTTGGAATAGGTAGCCTATCACGCACTTTATGCACAAATTTCTTGATACCGTGTTTTCACCAAACTTTGTACGACATTTTCTTGCGATTTTGAACCAATTGTCTTTGTTGTGGAAGTAAATTTCCAACATTTTACTTTGGCTGAAGCGTTAAGCGACTCATTTCGTCAACTAGAAATAATATACTGAGTTTCTGTCAAAGAAAGAATGACATTAGTGTTGCCAGAGCAAAAATAACCCGCTTATCGGGACACCCTATATAATTTTGTAAATATATAAATATTATAAGCGATTATAAAATGTCTCTTATTTGGTTTCTCTTTTGTTTTGCTTCAGACAATGAATTGTTTGAATGCGGTAACTAAGCTTCTGCAATATCCCGTACATCATCATCACACCTCAGTATGTATTCACAAAATGTTACGTTGTAAGCTGCACACATATTGTGAACGGTGATAACTGTTGCTGCCTTTGCTAGTAAATAATGAAGATCTCTGGTTGCTAAGAGACAGCGGAATCGTCTTTTTAATAATCCAAATACTCTTTCTATTATTGATCGAGATCTGGAGTGGGTATGGTTAAACTTGGCTTCTAAACTTCCTTCAGGCGCCACGCAGTATGGTGTCAAATGTCCAATTATCCAGTGGGTATCCGGAATCTCCTTATGAATTAAAAAAAATAAGTTTCTAGATGAAATCTAATTCAATTGATTTATGTACCTAATAGCCAATTTTGTTCTCCCTTTTCATGCCATTACTGAAAACATTTTCTTTTGTCGCTTAGAGACTATTGCCCTCATTATGAATAGCGAAGCGAACGTTCGACTAAATGCGAATGATTAAGCGAATTACATTTCTCATGGTATTATCGTTAGCGAGATTAGACATTCGCTTCAAATATCAATGCTGCCAACATTATTTCATTGAAATAACATATGCTAAGCTAATTGCTGAACGTCAAATAATCGCCTTTGTAATTAGTATTTTGAAATGTATGTTTTCTTGGATTGTGTTTTGTATACCTATTCTAATTTATTTATTGACAACCAATTATAATGTTAAGCAACATTGATTTATTTTTTGAGAAAAATGATAATGAGAGGAAAAGGGAAGAAAGTATAAAGATGGTCAGACTAAGAAGAAACATTCGGGATAGTTCCAATCCCTTAGAACTCCCAGAAAATTTGTTGGTGCTCAATAATTTTTGTTGTCACAAAAATATTGCTCCTGATCACTTGCAACATCAATATTTAAATCGAAAGGGTTTTTACAGCTTGATTTGTTATTTTCAAACCATTTCGGATTTAAAACATGTTTTTGTACAGGCTTGTGACCATAATATGAATATACGTTATGTAGATCCGAGATTCCCTGGTTCGACTCATGACTCATTTGTTTGGAATGCAAGTGAACTGAAAGATGTTTTAGAAAGATGGTGGCGAAATGGAGAGAGGTCCATGTATCTGGGTGTGTACACTAATTATTGCTTCTTCTTAAAATACTAATAATAATTTGATTTAGGAGATTCTGGTTATCCTCTGGAACCGTACTTGCTAACTCCATTTAGAAATTCAGATTCAATGCCTAGAAAAACATTATTTAATTCATTACATGCTAAAGCACGTAACATTATAGAAAGAACCATTGGACTTCTTAAAAGCCGGTTCCGGTCTGTTCTAAATGAAAGAAATTTGCACTATTCTCCAGCAAAGGCTATAAGAATAGTCAACGTAGCTTGTGCCTTGCACAATATAACCCGTAGATACAACGTAGCTGATCCGCAGACAACAGGAGTAGAATACATAAGCTTGCAGGACATACCAAATGAACCATTTCAAAATGAAGTTTCCAACAATAGCCAAGAAGCTCAGCGAATCAGAAATGAAATCTTAGCGTCAATATAAGTGAAAAATATTCAACAATTCCAATTATTGCAAATAAACAAAAAAAAAAAAGAATTCATAGTCTTTTTCATCTCTACTTCTATTTTTTTTTAGTTTTATTTCAATTTTTTCCTTGTGGCGCCGATTCTTCTCAATATTTTCTTTTTCTTTTCTGAGTTCTTTTTCCTTCATTAGACTCAGTTTATCTTTTTCTATTTCATATTTTTTTCTGGTGTATCTAGCTATTTCTAGCCTTTTGCCATATCCGGATTCCTTTCCATTAATTGGACAAGCTTCGCAAACTGATTTGCATTCGTCCTTGAAAATATTGATTTCTATTTTTTTTTACAATAATACACAATTTATTTGCAACATACCTTTTTCTTTTATCACTCATTTTAACCACCAGAAAAATAAACAATACAAACTCTCAATTCGCTAGCGTTATCACTGAATTTTTTGATTCGATTTTTTTTTTAGATTAAGATATTTTTATTAAACATTAAAGTAATATACAATTTTGATTTACAACTAAACTTATAACTAATATTAATATGTGTCGGCTCAACAATAGGGGCCCGACGTATTTACATTGTCTTTTTTTGGTATTGTTTATTTTTAAACAATATTTTTTACTACTTAATCTACTACATGTTTATTTTTAAGGTAATTAAATTTTAAACAATAATTTTAAAATAAAATAAAAATGAAATATTAAGCGGCGTATAAACAGGGCGAACTTCAGCCTCTGTAATATTGGTTGCCCGCCTTCTCGTAGAAGGAGACGTCTTGATTGTTAAAGATGTCATCGAATCTAGCATCAGTGAATCCTCTTATGTGTATGTACCGGTGAGTTGGCTCGATTTCCTCGATTCGCAGTCCTTGCATCTCAGGACTTGGATGTGTTTCCAATGCGTCGACGAATTTCCTCGCCATTCGGAACAAGTGGTCAGTTATTGGCAGCAGACCTGCTGCTTCATATAGTTTTGTAGTCGACACATATAGCTTATAGCTGTTTGTCACCCTCCAGAGTCCTGTACAGATCCTTAGTACCTTCCTTTCAAATAGGGAGATCTTCTTCATCGTTGTTGGTGAGACGGTGAACCATATGGGGTAGCCATAGGTTATCACTGGCCTGATGAGTTGCTTGTAGATAAGCAGCCTGGTGTTGTTAGACAGACCGTTTCGTCTTTTAAGTAGCGGGTGCACCAAATGAAGAGCGTAGTTCGCTTTTTTCATTGTTTTGTTGATGTGAGAGTTAAACTTGAGCCTCTCAGTAAAGTTGATTCCCAGGTACTTAGTCTCTGACTTGGTGTTTATAATTGTGTTATCCGGAAGGGTGATTTTTAAGGCTCTGCACCGGCTTGCGATTTTTCTTATCCTTGTTTCGGTTGCTGGTACTCGGAAGCAGATGAGTTCCGTTTTATTGGCGTTGGAATTTTTTGATTCGATAGAATTTGACATATTGAGCCGGTAAATTAGCGAACATTCGCTTTTTGTAATTTATCGATAACATAATTCGCTAATGTTTTGACATTTGAAGCGAACTTAATTTGTGCGAATCGATATTCATAATACGAAATTAGCGAATTCGCAAAGATTTAAGTTCGATTCGCTATTCATAATGAGGGCATATATAAAGGAATCATGCGATGATCCTCCAAAACGACTGTCGACGGATTTTATGGTAATTTTATGGTCACATATCTGAAAAACCAATTAAAAATTGTTAGAATACATAAAATGTGTGTTTTGGAAAAAATAAAACAACCCATAAAAATTAAAATTTTTCGTCTAAATTCTCTAATCGCAGAAATTGATATGGGAGCCCCTCGGTCCTGGGTCAGTTTTTTTATTGTAGGAGAAAATCATCGAAAGAGACATTTGACATCAGATGTCAAATTTGAAAATGCTCAGATCATTTTATTCTGAGCACTTAGAGCACGCTCATACTCTGAGCAAATAAGAAACACGAGCATTTTTCTTGAGAACTCTTTGACTGCTCTGAACTAATTTATGAAAACGCGAAATGACAGCATATTGTGAAAACTTGTTGTTCTATCTGTAAGATGATATCGACAACAAAAACCGACATCAATAAAAATACAATTCAGTAAATAAGTAAGTTGAATTAAGCATAAAACATTTATGTCTCGTTTCATTTGCTGGGTTCATTTGTGCGTGAGCTAAGATTTCTCTCTCTCTCTCTCTCCACCACCAAAATCATGCTGACTGCGCAGCACACACCGCAGACATTCCATAAAGTGCGACGAATATCTGATGCCAGTATAAGAAATTAAAAAATGTATATGGGCCTTGTGGCCGAACCCGCGGCCAGATCAGTACCAAATTTTAGAAAATGTATTGTTTATTGGGTATACACATGTGTGTACAATTTGAAAAAAAATCGGGTAATTTTTATTATGATGTGTGGCATCTTTGGCACCTACTACATTAGGAATCCCAAATTTCTTATAAATTACATTTTTTCCTTCTTTTCGGTTGCTGGCATTTCCAATTTAATCCAATTGGGACAAATTTTATTTTCGATTGCATTAGACTTCATTTAGTACATACACTTTGTTGAGACAGCCTTCCACTTCCCCTACGCTTAGCTGGTAACCAACCTGCGCATACAAGCGGAGTTCTATCGCTAATTTTATTGTAGGTGGAATCGATGATGATCTCACCATTGGTCTCAAGTCGTCTTTTACTTGTTGTAATACATAAATGAATGAATCTTTAGACAGACGGAAAAGCTTTGTAAAAAATGTTTTTTAGTATTTTAATAAAAATATAAAGCAGGAATTTCCAAAATATTCGATTTATCTCGAAGTATTTTTCTTTCAACAGTCATTGATTCACTCTCGCTATCACTATCATTACTTAAAAAAATTGCTATCGAAATCGAATCTTTTGGTCAAAAAACAAAACAAACTTTAATTTAGTAAATAAGAGAGCGATTGAGGAGCAATGGCAAAGAAAATACCTATTGACTTGCTTAAGGCATGTTTACAAGTTTGCATTGTTAAGTAGAGTTCATACGATCATAAGTGTTTCTAAACATACACCTTCCTTGATGACAGTTCCTTCAGATCCTTATATTACTGCTTAAGAATGTCCTTTCGATACTAGTTGTTGTTGTTTAACTTCATTGGTAGACACTGGAAAAACACATACTTTGGTAATCGGTCGCTTCAATATTCCGCCCCATATGAACATATGAACTTGACCATCTGCGCCAGGGTGAACGTGTGTTACTCTACCTAATGGTCGCTTGCAAGACGGAATATATTTATCCTGAAGTATCACAATATCGTTGACTCGAACAGGCTCTTTTACTGTACGCCATTTGTTTCTAGTTTGTAGAGTGTTTAGGGACTCCAAATGCCACCGGTCTCAGAATTGCTGGCTAATATTTTGGATTATTTGCCATCGGTTCATATAAAATAGCTTTGTTTCAGTTAAATCCTTTTTAAGAATCATAACGTCGAATCTTTGTATTAGCTGTAGTTGAGAATCCCTTCTATCTCAGTAACTAATATGATCATTTATTCCGTGGTGAGAATCGTGCTTCCCACAACCCTTTTAGAAGGAATTTTGTGAACTTTACCGCGGCATCCCATTTGCCGCCAAAATGTGGAGCTAGAGGTGGATTGAAATGCTATTTGATGCCAGCTTCCGATGATAATTGCTGTTGACTTCGTTGCTAGCTTATGAAAAGTTTCTTTTGGCTTGGCCTCAGCGCCAATGAAATTTCGCCCATTGTCACTGAACATGTTTTGTGGGACACCTCGACGTGCTACAAATCGCTTAGGAAACAGTCACTTATTAAATCAGTTAAAATTCGATGTGTACTGTTTTTACTGTTAGACACACGAAGAGACACACATACAATACTTACTAGTACTTACTAGTAATGAGGGACCAACATTATAACGAATATGAGTATCAGACAAAATTAGGTTTGTGACAGCTGATTTGCAATGTAAAATTATGTGATGTTTCGCATCGTATGTGCACTTGCTGTGATGGAGTCTTCCATCCACCCGGAAGATGTTGTACTTATCCAGAAATGGGTTCAATGACTTCAAGGAGCTGCTTCGGTGTACCTTTTTACCCAAGATTTCGTCATCAACCATTGTTTTTGTTCATAACGACAAATCAGGTATAATACTTCGAGCAATTCATCTGTTTCCGGAAAATAAGAGTAAATTCTCAGAGATTTGGATTAACAAGTGTTATTGATGGATCTTTTGATATAACATATAACACCAGTTGAAGTTTGAAAAACGATAAGTATTTTTTAATCAACTCGTCGAACCGGAGGTTGTGAATTAATAATTTTTGTTGAACAGGCAGTCCAATCATAATATTGTGTGAGGTCGATTGTAATGGCCATTTGTCTGAGGGATAAGATAACCATTGCGGACCATACCAACAAATTTAATGAGATTTCAATGACATAGGTGAAAGTCCACAGGATGCACAATCAGCTGGGTTAAATTCTGGTGGTATAAGATGATCTTGGCATTATATCTAGAATCTCTGCAGTTTTATTCCCAGCAAATCTTCACGCAGAGCCAACCGCTCGGTCTTCAAATTATCGGGCAAATAGTTCGTTTGGTGTGAACCTGATGTCAGGGTACTTGGACACTGAATGTGATTATATCATTGCAGGGACTCCATCGTACACCTTATACATTGACTGTGTCCGAAGAATCTTAATGTTCAATAGAAAATGGTTTGTCGCAACTCTCCCAATGTTCAACCGGAATGTCTTTCAACAATGCTATTGTGATAGTGTGGTTCAATATTTTCCTACTCGAATTCAATTGGATGAGAGGCCAGCCTAGAAGTGATGCGTGGTAGGACAGAGGCAATACTTGTTGATTTCCAGTTGTCATATTCAGTCGTACTACACCCTTTGTCCGTTCAGAGCTGCTGAGCCCGATTTCGCTGACTGAAATGTTTGAGTTTTCCTTGAGCAGATTTAGTCGTTGCACACACGAGTTTGTAATTAGAATCAACTAAGATCTAGAGTCCAAGAGTGCACGACACGTTGAGAGGCCACCGGTTGAGTTTTCGACTTTTACCAGAAGAGTAGGTAACATTGCCAAGCATTGTTCCGTTGAGTTACAGGTGGCCGTCAAACCATGAATTTCCGGCTGATGTGAAAATCCTTCTTGAATCGTAGTCGCACAATGATATGATGGTTGCGGTAGATGCAAAAGTGTAAGATGACGTTGATTACATTTGTGACATCTGCCTCGATATGAACACTGGATTGTTGTGTGAGTTATACTCATGCAACGTCACTTAGCTTGTGTGAATTCTCAACTCTTTTCTGGTCAACAACGCGTCTTGCGACGAGTGTCGGCACCGGTCATGATGTCGTCCATTTATGTGCATTCATTAATTATGGCTGCGATGTTTGGATGGGGCTCTACAACATCTAATGCAACTTGTTTCAGCGTTCTTGTAGCTTTGAATGGTGCTGAGGACAACCCATAGGTTACTGTTTGGAGTCGATAATGTTTTAAAGTACTGGATAGATTTTCTATCCCCACGATTCTTTGAAACTCTGTGTCACAATCGGCCACCATGACTTGGCGGTACATCTTCTCGATGTCTGTAGAGAACACATACCTTTATCCCCGAAATCGCAATAAAATGCTAAATAAACCAGACTGAACAGTCGGCCCAACAGCTAAGCAGCTATTTAACGACTTGCCTTCAAATGCTTAAGCAGAGCCATCAAAAACAACCCGTAATTTTGGGCAAGAGTCTATTAATTTAAGGACGCCATGGTGAGGCAAAAGGTAATGCAAGTTGCGATTGCGGGATCTCCTCTGTTCCTCTGCTAACAAATGGGTTTCCACTTCCCAAAACTTTTTTAGCGTCGCGTCGAGTTGGATCAGCTGCAAAGCTGTAGGTTATGCTAAGCAATCGTTTGAAACATTTTAACACTGTCCATTTCTGCCTGCCATCACCCAAACAAATACGGTATTTTGTAGGAATAGGCATGAGTTTTTAATACGTTTTGTGCCGTCACGAATAATTTCAAATAAGAAATCTGAACCAATAAGAATGTCGATCTCAGATTATAGTTTAAACGTGGGGTAAGCACTGATTCGATATTTTCCTAGTGAAAGTCATTTGGCTGAGAGGTTATGCGTGGTAGGATAAAGGCCATCATATGCAATACTTGTTGATTTCCAGTTGTCATCTTGAGTCGTACTACACCTTTTGTTCGTTCAGAGCTGCTGAGCCCGACTCTGTTGACAAGTATGTTTGAGTTTTCCTCGAGCAGATTTAATCGTTGCACACACGACTTTGTAACTAGACTCAACTGAAATCCAGAGTTGAAAAGTGCACGACACGTTGAGAGGCCACCGGTTGAGTTTTCGACTTATACCAGAAGAGTAGTTAACATTGCCAAATCCACGTTGCTTTTCTCTGCTTTTGCTGACATTTAATGCTAAGAAGTCGTTACATTGCAACAGTTGCACACTCGCACAGTACGCACACTTGGTGAGCGGCCCATCTGGGCTGGAGATTGATGACGTAACTTCGACTTGAGCAGCCACGTGAGTTATTGATTCATATCTCGAGTGATTTCGCCTCTGATTGCTTGTTGATGACTCCAACGCATCAACACGTCGAGTTAGGAACTTGAGGAAGTCTGAAAATGTTGGGTCGTCCAAGTCGTTGGAATGATATGCCCATGCTGATTTTGACTTGTCAACCTTCTTCTTCTTCTTCCGCAAGCCATCCATTATGTTGTTCAGCAGCTGCAAACTGGACTTTGAAATTTTCAAAAGCTGTGTCGCCATCGAACGCAGGTGGCTTCAAAATTCGTTTCTGGTTACTAGAAAATTTTGGAATAACTTGGGTACTGGTGTTTTGTTCGCTAACCTTTCCTGTCATCTTCGTCTCGAATAGAGTCCAACTTTTGATTTAGATTTAGCTTAATTCCTGCTTTTGTTCTTTCTCTACTGATGATTTTGCCAATTCGGCTTCGGGCTTTGCTTTGTCGCTCATTTCATTTCAATTCTTGCTTTTGTTGATCGAACTTCTCCTTTAGTTTGAAACCCAATTCTAGATTCATCTGTTTATTCTCCTGACTCTGCTAATTATTTGTTTTATTTCTTGATTCTGTTGCTGTGATTGTTCAATTTGCCCGTCTAATTTGCTGTTAAATTTGTTGTATTAAAGCTTTCATCATCGCTTCCATGTTTGGCGCTTCCTTATCTTCTGAAGTTGTGATGGTGTACGTTTGGGTCATCGGACCAACCTAAAAACACTTACGTCACTCTACTTGCACAATTCCCGTGTAAACCACTCAGTTCGTTGTCACCACCGATAATAGAACATGCTCACTTTAGCACAGATATGGATTGGTAAATGCGAACCGAGACGTCTCGTCGGCCATGGCATGAAAACCTGTGTCTTTACGAAAAAGAGCTGGTCGAGTGTACAAGTCGGTTAAGGCTACAACAAAGTCAGCAACATAAAACGAAGACAAATTAAAAACGAAAGTCAATTTGGAAAAAAAACTTAGAAAAATTTCGAAAAAAAAGGAAAGGAAAAACAAATAATCATCAAGGGAATTACTAGGCATAACGGAAGGCGCAGAGAGGTAAACAAATAAAATTTTATAAAAAAATTTTATATTTACGAAAAAAAATGACAATTGCTCTTTCGCGCGAGTGAACATCATGGCGTTAAACAAAATTTGTGCTAATCATCGTGTAATTTAGGAAAAGGCGAGGTTAGGAACAGGATCCAACCAAAAGTCGCAGCATCAGTCCTCGTTGGAAACAGAGGATCACCACGATTACGATGGATTAATTGTGGCAACAAGAAAATAGGAAGCACGAAGGAAATTATTTGCAACCACCTCCAACCTCACTTTTCCTCTCTGCGTAAGTACCTATAACATCAAAGTATAAAATTTAATTATATTGAATGTGCTGCACGACGCGTCCATGCTCGACACGCACGGGGCATGGAAAAGCCCTCGGTTTCTCCTTGTCCTCTTACATTGGTTCTTCGGCAATCCGCCCTACCATAGAAGTTTCCGCAACCGGTATCCGTTCCATTTATATAAGCACATGTCTAGTGGTATTTCAACCAACATGAAGCATCAACTTAAATAATTGCAATTACAATTAGCTTAAATCGATATAACTATATATAAACCACACACACACATACTTATAAAAATAAACACGCACACGCCGCATATACTTAGTATTACTTAATTATTTTTACCTTATTCATATGAACATATCTCTTTATACCTATAAAAACACACACACACTACATTTTCTTAGCATTACTTAATTATTTTTACCTTATTCATATGAACATATCTCTATATACCTATAAAAACACACACACACTACATTTTCTTAGCATTACTTAATTATATTACCTTATGCATATGAACATTATCTCTATATACCTATAAAACACACGCACAATACATTTACTTAGCCTTACTTAACTATTATACTTAATCATATGAACCTTATCTCTATATATATATAATACACACCTACACTACATTTACTTAGTATTACTTAATTATATTACCTTATTCATATGAACCTTATCTCTATATATATATATATATAAAACACACCTACACTACATTTACTTAGCCTTACTTAACTATACTACCTATTCATATGAACCTTATCTCTATATATATATATAATACACACATACACTACATTTACTTAGCCTTACTTAATTATATTACCTTATTCATATGAACCTTATCTCTATATATATATAATACACACCTACATTACATTTACTTATTATTACTTAATTATATTACCTTATTCATATGAACCTTATCTCTATATATATAATACACACCTACACTACATTTACTTAGCCTTACTTAACTATACTACCTATTCATATGAACCTTATCTCTATATATATATAATACACACATACACTACATTTACTTAGCCTTACTTAACTATACTACCTAATCATATGAACCTTATCTCTCTATATATATAAAACCCACACATAAACTACATTTACTTAGCCTTACTTAATTATATTACCTTATTCATATGAACCTTATCTCTATATATATATAATACACACATACACTACATTTACTTAGCCTTACTTAACTATACTACCTAATCATATGAACCTTATCTCTATATATATATATATAATACACACATACACTACATTTACTTAGTATTACTTAATTATTTTTACCTTATTCATATGAACATATCTCTATATACCTATAAAAACACACCTAAACTATATTTACTTAGCCTTACTTAATTATATTACCTTATTCATATGAACCTTATCTCTATATACATATAAAACACACATACACTACATTTACGTAGCAGTACTTAATTGTTTTATCTTAAGCGTATGAATACTATCTATATATACAAAAAAAAAGGAAAAGAAGAATAAATTTGTAACGTTTTGGCTAAAAATATGCCCAAGTAAAACAAAAGATTCTTATTTGACTCAGTCTCTTCTCTCCGCAATGGCGTCCCGGGTTGGTCGGACCGGATAGCAAGGGAAGGCATTCTTCACTATAGTTGTCTCTCCATGATTTTTTTATAGCACGTAACTACAACTTTTGTTTTCTGTTAATGAGGACGGTGAGTGGCTGGCGGCAAACCCCCCCCCCCCCAATCCGGCGAGCTAGCAAGAGCCGTACTAGACGTGCACGCTGCATTAGCCCCACCATACGGCATTCGGTTGAAATGCCGAGCGAAGTTTCGTCTTCGCCTCAATTCATCGGCAGTATACTGAAGGTGATAGTTCATTACAGAAAATGGCGCCCAACGTGGGGCCGACCGATCCGATGAGGTTTGACTTTAAGTTAAATTTCTTTTGTGTATGGCCCTAAATTTTTTTTTGGGGTCACCGCTAAGTTCAAGGGCCGAAATGGAGCCTTTCGGAATAGCAGGCAGTCTGCTCTTAGTGGAGGTCCTGACCAAAGGACTCCACGTTCGTCCTACGTTCTTTGCGGCCCCCCAAAAAAAAAAAAAAAAAAAAACAAAACTTCACTCATTTTCATCGATTCAATCAAAAATAAATCGACACACCATGTAAGCCTATTCGGAATGCAGCTGAACGTTCAATGATGGTATGAATGTGCTGACCAGTAGGTCGAATCAGTGGTAACTTGATTTGAATTGATCAAAGGATGCGTTTATATTTTTGTGCATCCTGACAAAAGATGGACAATAAGAATGTACTATTGGAACGCAGTGAAAAGTTCAGCCTATACCTGAAACACTGACCAATAAGCGAAGTTTTTTTTTTGAATTATCAACTAATGGGAAAGATCTTTTGGGAGGAACAGCGAATGACTGTGGTTAGGTTAAACGAGCTAATAGACAGCATTGGAATTTAGGGAATAGTTCTCTACCTTGTTGTAACTAGCGGCTAGTATCCTGATGGTCCACTGATTCCACCCAATATACCTAGTGAGTTTTTTTTACCTGGTCGACCAACCTACTGGAGAGCCGGGAGAGAGAGGAACTGAGTCAAGTAAAATTTTTTTTTTGAGTACAATTAAGTTCGGTAAATCGTTAAATAATAGCACATTAGCTTTTAGTATCTATATTTCATATCTTATCGGAAATTCCTTTGCTGGTCAATCATCTTATCAACGGTGATTTTCCCTTCGACAATTGCGGTGAAATTTTTTTTTGTACCAGTTAGTACATTCCCTTGTATTTAAAGTAATATATCTCCCTATAATGGCGGTGAGACACAGCGGTGATAATTTACCCGTTATAGCGGATAACCCTAGTTGCGCATTTGCAACTTGGAGATAACCAATCACTCCTTGATGGAAATCACTTCATGTGCACACATGTTTCATAGGCTCTGCCTTGATTCATGGCTGGAAAGGCACACAACATGTCCGGTTTGTAGAAGCGAGATTTTCATATCTGGTCGCGATTCAATACCGGTGAAGGCACCCGTGCATGAGCTTCTGGGCGCCTCAGCAAACCCTACTGCGGTTGTAGCACAACCAGGGGACGCAACTGAACGAGGTGTGATTCCGAAAACCGGCGGACCTACAACCCGCTCGAGGTCAAGATTGACTACTTTGTTACCGGCAGATAATGTCGAAACACAGACAACTCTCGCATTTAACGAACAGCTACAGAGAGCGAACACTCATTCTAGTAATTGTCACCCGGGGCGTAATAAAAGTCCCCTCGATTTTACTCGTGTCCAGAACTTGGTCCAAGATGCGCTAGTAGCTCATCGCGATAGTAGGAGGAATGATTTTCGAATCATTGTCCGGTTTCATTACGAAACATAATAACCCAAATTTTCCGGTCACTCCAGCTAACTCCCCTATTAGAAGCGAACCAGAGTGGCCTGAAGACCTGCCCTTTTCAGATGTACGTGGAGGTGACAGAAGATCTCGGGGGCCCAATCAGAAAGTTCATTTTTGGAACGAAGAGAATGACCCTCCTGCATTCGCACATAGACCGCCTGTTTGGTCAGGAACTTCCAATGCCCATTCTGATTCGATCGCAAAGACCATTGTCAATTTGAGGCTAAAGTTTGATGGATCCAGAGATGGTATCACGGTACCGGAATTTATTTACCGTGTAACCTCTTTGACCCAACAGTCACTTCAAGGTAATTTCCCGGCACTGTGTCAAAACATTCATGTCTTATTTGAAGGAAAGGCTCGCGACTGGTATTGGTGATACCACCGTAGCGTACGTTTCTTTGTTTGGCAAGACATTTGCGGTGCTTTAAAACAGCAATATAACGACTTTCGGACGGATTATGACATCAAAGAGGCAATCAGAAATAGAAAACAGTCCGATCGCGAATCATTCCATCAATTTCTCGAATCGATTATGACCTTGGTGGACCGACTGCAATCCGCGATGTCAGAATACGAACTAGTAGAAACCGTGCTTAGAAATCTGAAGCCAGATATAAGATTAGAGTTGTTGCATTCGGATATAACCACATTATCTCATCTTCGTCGAGCATGTCGAAGACATGAAAATTTCTTTGACGATTTCCGTCGTCACTCGAGCTTCACAAAACCCTTTCCACCGAGGCGGCTAGTATCCGAATTGGCCCCCGGCAGAAGAACACCAGAGCTATCCATGGAGAAAGAAATGGCAGCCACGCGCGAGTGCCGGTTTAGTGAGCGAAGACCATTCAAATGTTGGAACTGTGATGAGCGGGGAAACGGTTTTCAAGAATGCGTAAAGCAGTGGCGAGTATTCTGCTACGGGTGTGGAGCAGTCGATACTTATAAACCAAATTGTCATAAATGTTCGAATCCGGAAAACCGGCAGAAGGATGTTTGCAAGTACACCAGCAGGCATCCGAAATAATTTCTTCATCTTTATCTTCTCCACCAACTATATTAGAGACCGAAGGAGTTCCAGTTGTTAAACCAATATTGTCTTCCCATAAACCATTGCACTGGGAATTGCATGATTATAAGCTAAAGCAAACTAAATTATTTGGCAATAATATGAGTAAAAAGAAGTCTCGTTCCTCAATGCGTATGCATAACTTTTGGATTAAGATACGGACAACCCAGAAGAAGCTAATTTCGTCCATCCTTACAATAGATTCCGACATGAGGCCCTACGCGCAAGTTGGCCTTATGGGTTCAAAGGTGCTGGGACTACTGGACAGTGGCGCTTCGATCAGCTGCATAGGAGCTGCCCTGGCTAAGTCAGTACTCTTGGACGGTTGCAAATTAGCGAAATTCAGATCTAGTGTCAGAACAGCTGACGGTAAATCCCAAAAGGTTTGTGGTAGCATCTGGTTGGATGTGACGTTCAAAGACTACACTCACGCCTTGGAATTCTTTGTTATCCCAGAGTTGTCTCAAGACCTTTATTTGGGAGTTGACTTCTGGAAGGCTTTCAGAGTAGCACCACAGATCGTAAGTGAACTGAATGCGCCTTCACCTACGACATCCGAAGAGTCGACACATGCTTGGACCGTAGCTCAGCTACGCAAACTTGAAACCGCGAAACGATTATTTCCATCATTTGAATTAGAAGGACTTGGGAAGTCGAATTTAATCGAACACAGCATTGATACCAAAGATGCAAAACCAATCAAGCAAAGGCATTTCCCGATTTCTCCAGCGATTGAACAGCTGATGGGTAAAGAGCTCGACCAAATGTTAGCGCTAGGAGTTATTGAGGAATCAAGCAGTGCGTGGTCTTCGCCGGTTGTTCTTGTACGTAAGCCTGATAAAGTGCGATTGTGCCTTGATAGTAGAAAGGTTAATTCAGTGACGGTAAAGGATGCATATCCACTACCGCACATAGAAGGAATTTTAAGCCGATTGCCGAAAGCTAACTGTATTTCCAGTCTAGACTTAAAACACGCCTTTTGGCAAATCCCGCTCGAAAAGTCTTCACGAGAAAAGACTGCGTTCACGGTGCCAAATCGTCCACTATACCAGTTCGCGGTGATGCCGTTTGGGCTGTGCAAAGCACCCCAAACGATGTGCCGATTAATGGACAAAGTCATCCCGAATCAACTCAAAGAGAAGGTCTTTGTTTACTTGGACGATCTATTATTGGTATCGGCAGATTTTGATTCCCATATTTCGCTTTTGAAGGAGGTCGCTCTTTTGCTTCGGAAAGCAGGACTAACTATCAATGTAAGCAAAAGTAGATTCCTGTTAAAAGAGGTAAAATACCTGGGTTACATAATTGGACATGGGACCTTGCAAACGGATCCAGATAAAATCTCAGCAATCACTAGTTATCCGGCTCCAGGCACCGTTCGTCAACTTCGCCGTTTCCTAGGCATGGCAGGCTGGTATCGTAGGTTTATCGAAAACTTCGCTGATGTCTCTCACCCGTTGACAGATCTTTTGAAAAGATCCAAGAAATTTGTCTGGACAGGGGAGGCGCAACAAGCTTTTGAGGCGATTAAACAACGGCTTACCATGGCACCTTTCCTAGCTCATGCAGATTTTACTAAGCCTTTCATTGTGCAATGTGATGCGAGCAAGAGTGGGGTAGGCGCGGTGTTGGGCCAATTGAACGAACAAGGGATCAAAGTACCCATAGCCTACATGTCGCAAAAGCTGAACAAGGCTCAGCGTAATTATTCGGTTACAGAGTTGGAATGTCTCGCAGCGGTATTAGCTGTCAAAAAGTTCCGTCAATATGTTGAAGGACAGACTTTTACTATAATAACCGATCATGCCAGCTTGCGTTGGCTTATGAGACAAACTGACCTGAATGGCAGACTCGCTCGATGGGCTCTCAAGTTGCAGGGTTATGTGTTTGATATTCAACACCGCAAGGGAAGTGCAAACGTGGTTCCAGACGCTCTTTCTCGTGTCTTTTCGGAGTCGACTAGGGATTTAGCCGCCATCGTCACAACGGATGAGTCTTTGGTTGATCTGGAATCGAACGAGTTCGATTCGACCGAATACCAGGATTTACGTTCTAGAGTTTCCGGAAACACAGCAAATTTCCTGATTTACAAGTGATCGATAAGTATGTCTATCATCGGACCTGTTTCCTTGACGACCATCCAGAGCATGTAAAATAGTGTTGGAAGTTATTTGTACCGCAAGCCTTACGAAACGGTTTGATTCAGAAGTTGCATGATGCACCGTCAGCCGCACACGGTGGAGTAGCTAAGACATTAGAAAGATTGCGAAGATATTTCTACTGGCCCGGGCTAGTCAAAGGCGTCCGGAAGTACGTGCTATCATGCGAAACATGTGTTACGACCAAATACCCCACCAAAATTCTACGCCCACCCATGGGTCAGTTGGCAACAGTAGAACGGGTATTTCAGAGATTGTTTATAGATATAATTGGACCTTTCCCAAGATCTACACAAGGCAATATAGGCATTCTAATTGTCCTGGACCATTTATCCAAGCTTACCTTTTTGAAACCCCTAAAGAAATTCACTTCGTCCCTGATAATTGGATACCTGAAGGAATATATATTTGACATATTTGGCGTTCCGGAAACCATCATATCTGATAACGGAAGTCAGTTTAAATCGGCTGAATTTGAGTCCTTTCTCACCTCCTGTGGAATTTGCCATTTCTACACAGCGGTTCACTCGCCACAGTCGAACGCTTCGGAACGTGTGAATCGATCCGTGAACGCCGCATTACGAGCATATGTTGGTCAAAACCAGACCGATTGGGATGTTCGCCTGAGCGATATAAATGGAGCCTTGCGTAATTCCGTACACCAATCAACAGGACATAGTCCATATTTCGTTGTCTTCGGTCAACATATGCTTAATCATGGTAACGACTATAAGCTTCTACGGAAAATACACATGCTCGAAGAAGGCTGCGTAGAACTTTCGAAGCAAGACATAGTGGCCCTAGTACGAAATGAGGTACGGACAAATCTTCGAAAAGCCCACGAAAGGAATGCACGAACGTACAACCTCCGGTCAAAACCCGTACATTTTAAAGTGGGTCTGGAAGTGCTGCGGCGAAATTTCGCCCAAAGCAATTTTGCGAAACGTTTTAACGCTAAACTATCCCCAACATTTCTGAAAGCACGAATTCGGGAAAAATGCGGCACCGCATACTATATTCTGGAAGACTTACGAGGAAAGTTAATAGGCACCTATCATGCTAAAGACCTGATGCAAACCAGAGTGTAATATCGGCTCAGATCTCCAGAACTAGCTAGGAGCTAATTCTGGATATCTGTTTTTGTGATGGTGTACGTTTGGGTCATCGGACCAACCTAAAAACACTTACGTCACTCTACTTGCACAATTCCCGTGTAAACCACTAAGTTCGTTGTCACCACCGATAATAGAACATGCGTCGTCTCACTTTAGCACAGATATGGATTGGTAAATGCGAACCGAGACGTCTCGTCGGCCATGGCATGAAAACCTGTGTCTTTCCGAAAAGGAGCTGGTCGAGTGTACAAGTCGGTTAAGGCTACAACAAAGTCAGCAACATAAAACGAAGACAAATTAAAATCGAAAGGCAATTTGGAAAAAGAAAACTTAGAAAAGTTTCGAAAAAAAAAGGAAAGGCAAAACAAATAATCATCAAGGGAATCACTAGGCATAAGGGAAGGCGCAGAGAGGTAAACAAATAAAATTTTATAAAAAGAAAATTTACGAAAAAAAATGACAATTGCTCTTTCGCGCGAGTGAACATCATGGCGTTAAACAAAATTTGTGCTAATCATCGTGTAATTTAGGAAAAGGCGAGGTCAGGAACAGGATCCAACCAAAAGTCGCAGCATCAGTCCTCGTTGGAAACAGAGGATCACCACGATTACGATGGATTAATTGTGGCAACAAGAAAATAGGAAGCACGAAGGAAATTATTTGCAACCACCTCCAACCTCACTTTTCCTCTCTGCGTAAGTACCTATAACATCAAAGTATAAAATTTAATTATATTGAATGTGCTGCACGACGCGTCCATGCTCGACACGCACGGGGCATGGAAAAGCCCTCGGTTTCTTCTTGTCCTCTTACATTGGTTCTTCGGCAATCCGCCCTACCATAGAAGTTTCCGCAACCGGTATCCGTTCCATTTATATAAGCACATGTCTAGTGGTATTTCAACCAACATGAAGCATCAACTTAAATTATTGCAATTACAATTAGCTTAAATCGATATATATATAAACCACACACACACATACTTATAAAAATAAACACGCACACGCCGCATATACTTAGTATTACTTAATTATTTTTACCTTATTCATATGAACATATCTCTATATACCTATAAAAACACACACACACTACATTTTCTTAGCATTACTTAATTATTTTTACCTTATTCATATGAACATATCTCTATATACCTATAAAAACACACACACACTACATTTTCTTAGCATTACTTAATTATATTACCTTATGCATATGAACATTATCTCTATATACCTATAAAACACACGCACAATACATTTACTTAGCCTTACTTAACTATTATACTTAATCATATGAACCTTATCTCTATATATATATAATACACACCTACACTACATTTACTTAGTATTACTTAATTATATTACTTTATTCATATGAACCTTATCTCTATATATATATAATACACACCTACACTACATTTACTTAGCCTTACTTAACTATACTACCTATTCATATGAACCTTATCTCTATATATATATAATACACACATACACTACATTTACTTAGCCTTACTTAACTATACTACCTAATCATATGAACCTTATCTCTCTATATATATAAAACCCACACATAAACTACATTTACTTAGCCTTACTTAATTATATTACCTTATTCATATGAACCTTATCTCTATATATATATAATACACACCTACACTACATTTACTTATTATTACTTAATTATATTACCTTATTCATATGAACCTTATATCTATATATATATAATACACACCTACACTACATTTACTTAGCCTTACTTAACTATACTACCTATTCATATGAACCTTATCTCTATATTTATATAATACACACATACACTACATTTACTTAGCCTTACTTAACTATACTACCTAATCATATGAACCTTATCTCTCTATATATATAAAACCCACACATAAACTACATTTACTTAGCCTTACTTAATTATATTACCTTATTCATATGAACCTTATCTCTATATATATATAATACACACATACACTACATTTACTTAGCCTTACTTAACTATACTACCTAATCATATGAACCTTATCTCTATATATATATAATACACACATACACTACATTTACTTAGTATTACTTAATTATTTTTACCTTATTCATATGAACATATCTCTATATACCTATAAAAACACACCTAAACTATATTTACTTAGCCTTACTTAATTATATTACCTTATTCATATGAACCTTATCTCTATATACATATAAAACACACATACACTACATTTACGTAGCAGTACTTAATTGTTTTATCTTAAACGTATGAATACTATCTATATATACAAAAAAAAAAGGAAAAAAAGAATAAATTTGTAACGTTTTGGCTAAAAATATGCCCAAGTAAAACAAAAGATTCTTATTTAACTCAGTCTCTTCTCTCCGCAATGGCGTCCCGGGTTGGTCGGACCGGATAGCAAGGGAAGGCATTCTTCACTATAGTTGTCTCTCCATGAGCTAGCCCCCAATCCGGCGAGCTAGCAAGAGCCGTACTAGACGTGCACGCTGCATTAGCCCCACCATACGGCATTCGGTTGTAATGCCGAGCGAAGTTTCGTCTTCGCCTCAATTCATCGGCAGTATACTGAAGGTGATAGTTCATTACAGAAAATGGCGCCCAACGTGGGGCCGACCGATCCGATGAGGTTTGACTTTAAGTTAAATTTCTTTTGTGTATGGCCCTAAATTTTTTTTGGGGTCACCGCTAAGTTCAAGGGCCGAAATGGAGCCTTTCGGAATAGCAGGCAGTCTGCTCTTAGTGGAGGTCCTGACCAAAGGACTCCACGTTCGTCCTACGTTCTTTGCGGCCCCCCAAAAAAAAAAAAAAAAAAAAAAACTTCACTCATTTTCATCGATTCAATCAAACATAAATCGACACACCCTGTAAGCCTATTCGGAATGCAGCTGAACGTTCAATGATGGTATGAATGTGCTGACCAGTAGGTCGAATCAGTGGTAACTTGATTTGAATTGATCAAAGGATGCGTTTATATTTTTGTGCATCCTGACAAAAGATGGACAATAAGAATGTACTATTGGAACGCAGTGAATTGTTCAGCCTATACCTGAAACACTGACCAATAAGCGAAGTTTTTTTTTTGAATTATCAACTAATGGGAATGATCTTTTGGGAGGAACAGCGAATGACTGTGGTTGGGTTAAACGAGCTAATAGACAGCATTGGAATTTAGGGAATAGTTCTCTACCTTGTTGTACCTAGCGGCTAGTATCCTGATGGTCCACTGATTCCACCCAATATACCTAGTGAGTTTTTTTACCTGGTCGACCAACCTACTGGAGAGCCGGGAGAGAGAGGAACTGAGTCAAGTAAAATTTTTTTTTTGAGTACAATTAAGTTCGGTAAATCGTTAAATAATAGCACATTAGCTTTTAGTATCTATATTTCATATCTTATCGGAAATTCCTTTGCTGGTCAATCATCTTATCAACGGTGATTTTCCCTTCGACAATTGCGGTGAAATTTGTTTTTGTACCAGTTAGTACATTCCCTTGTATTTAAAGTAATATATCTCCCTATAATGGCGGTGAGACACAGCGGTGATAATTTACCCGTTATAGCGGATAACCCTAGTTGCGCATCTGCAACTTGGAGATAACCAATCACTCCTTGATGGAAATCACTTCATGTGCACACATGTTTCATAGGCTCTGCCTTGATTCATGGCTGGAAAGGCACACAACATGTCCGGTTTGTAGAAGCGAGATTTTCATATCTGGTCGCGATTCAGTACCGGTGAAGGCACCCGTGCATGAGCTTCTGGGCGCCTCAGCAAACCCTACTGCGGTTGTAGCACAACCAGGGGACGCAACTGAACGAGGTGTGATTCCGAAAACCGGCGGACCTACAACCCGCTCGAGGTCAAGATTGACTACTTTGTTACCGGCAGGTAATGTCGAAACACAGACAACTCTCGCATTTAACGAACAGCTACAGAGAGCGAACACTCATTCTAGTAATTGTCACCCGGGGCGTAATAAAAGTCCCCTCGATTTTACTCGTGTCCAGAACTTGGTCCAAGATGCGCTAGTAGCTCATCGCGATAGTAGGAGGAATGATTTTCGAATCATTGTCCGGTTTCATTACGAAACATAATAACCCAAATTTTCCGGTCACTCCAGCTAACTCCCCTATTAGAAACGAACCAGAGTGGCCTGAAGACCTGCCCTTTTCAGATGTACGTGGAGGTGACAGAAGATCTCGGGGGCCCAATCAGAAAGTTCATTTTTGGAACGAAGAGAATGACCCTCCTGCATTCGCACATAGACCGCCTGTTTGGTCAGGAACTTCCAATGCCCATTCTGATTCGATCGCAAAGACCATTGTCAATTTGAGGCTAAAGTTTGATGGATCCAGAGATGGTATCACGGTACCGGAATTTATTTACCGTGTAACCTCTTTGACCCAACAGTCACTTCAAGGTAATTTCCCGGCACTGTGTCAAAACATTCATGTCTTATTTGAAGGAAAGGCTCGCGACTGGTATTGGTGATACCACCGTAGCGTACGTTTCTTAGTTTGGCAAGACATTTGCGGTGCTTTAAAACAGCAATACAACGACTTTCGGACGGATTATGACATCAAAGAGGCAATCAGAAATAGAAAACAGTCCGATCGCGAATCATTCCATCAATTTCTCGAATCGATTATGACCTTGGTGGACCGACTGCAATCCACGATGTCAGAATACGAACTAGTAGAAACCGTGCTTAGAAATCTGAAGCCAGATATTAGATTAGAGTTGTTGCATTCGGATATAACCACATTATCTCATCTTCGTCGAGCATGTCGAAGACATGAAAATTTCTTTGACGATTTCCGTCGTCACTCGAGCTTCACAAAACCCTTTCCACCGAGGCGGCTAGTATCCGAATTGGCCCCCGGCAGAAGAACACCAGAGCTATCCATGGAGAAAGAAATGGCAGCCACGCGCGAGTGCCGGTTTAGTGAGCGAAGACCATTCAAATGTTGGAACTGTGATGAGCAGGGACACGGTTATCAAGAATGCGTAAAGCAGTGGCGAGTATTCTGCTACGGGTGTGGAGCAGTCGATACTTATAAACCAAATTGTCATAAATGTTCGAATCCGGAAAACCGGCAGAAGGATGTTTGCAAGTACACCAGCAGGCATCCGAAATAATTTCTTCATCTTTATCTTCTCCACCAACTGTATTAGAGACCGAAGGAGTTCCAGTTGTTAAACCAATATTGTCTTCCCATAAACCATTGCACTGGGAATTGCATGATTATAAGCTAAAGCGAACTAAATTATTTGGCAATAATATGAGTAAAAAGAAGTCTCGTTCCTCAATGCGTATGCATAACTTTTGGATTAAGATACGGACAACCCAGAAGAAGCTAATTTCGTCGATCCTTACAATAGATTCCGACATGAGGCCCTACGCGCAAGTTGGCCTTATGGGTTCAAAGGTGCTGGGATTACTGGACAGTGGCGCTTCGATCAGCTGCACAGGAGCTGCCCTGGCTAAGTCAGTACTCTTGGACGGTTGCAAATTAGCGAAATTCAGATCTAGTGTCAGAACAGCTGACGGTAAACGTTCAAAGACTACACTCACGCCTTGGAATTCTTTGTTATCCCAGAGTTGTCTCAAGACCTTTATTTGGGAGTTGACTTCTGGAAGGCTTTCAGAGTAGCACCACAGATCGTAAGTGAACTGAATGCGCCTTCGCCTACGACATCCGAAGAGTCGACACATGCTTGGACCGTAGCTCAGCTACGCAAACTTGAAACCGCGAAACGATTATTTCCATCATTTGAATTAGAAGGACTTGGGAAGACGAATTTAATCGAACACAGCATTGATACCAAAGATGCAAAACCAATCAAGCAAAGGCATTTCCCGATTTCTCCAGCGATTGAACAGCTGATGGGTAAAGAGCTCGACCAAATGTTAGCGCTAGGAGTTATTGAGGAATCAAGCAGTGCGTGGTCTTCGCCGGTTGTTCTTGTACGTAAGCCTGATAAAGTGCGATTGTGCCTTGATAGTAGAAAGGTTAATTCAGTGACGGAAAGGATGCATATCCACTACCGCACATAGAAGGAATTTTAAGCCGATTGCCGAAAGCTAACTGTATTTCCAGTCTAGACTTAAAACACGCCTTTTGGCAAATCCCGCTCGAAAAGTCTTCACGAGAAAAGACTGCGTTCACGATTCCAAATCGTCCACTATAACAGTTCGCGGTGATGCCGTTTGGGCTGTGCAACGCACCCCAAAAGATGTGCCGATTAATGGACAAAGTCATCCCGAATCAACTCAAAGAGAAGGTCTTTGTTTACTTGGACGATCTATTATTGGTATCGGCAGATTTTGATTCCCATATTTCGCTTTTGAAGGAGGTCGCTCTTTTGCTTCGGAAAGCAGGACTAACTATCAATGTAAGCAAAAGTAGATTCCTGTTAAAAGAGGTAAAATACCTGGGTTACATAATTGGACATGGGACCTTGCAAACGGATCCAGATAAAATCTCAGCAATCACTAGTTATCCGGCTCCAGGCACCGTTCGTCAACTTCACCGTTTCCTAGGCATGGCAGGCTGGTATCGTAGGTTTATCGAAAACTTCGCTGATGTCTCTCACCCGTTGACAGATCTTTTGAAAAGATCCAAGAAATTTGTCTGGACAGGGGAGGCGCAACAAGCTTTTGAGGCGATTAAACAACGGCTTACCATGGCACCTTTCCTAGCTCATGCAGATTTTACTAAGCCTTTCATTGTGCAATGTGATGCGAGCAAGAGTGGGGTAGGCGCGGTGTTGGGCCAATTGAACGAACAAGGGATCAAAGTACCCATAGCCTACATGTCGCAAAAGCTGAACAAGGCTCAGCGTAATTATTCGGTTACAGAGTTGGAATGTCTCGCAGCGGTATTAGCTGTCAAAAAGTTCCGTCAATATGTTGAAGGACAGACTTTTACTATAATAACCGATCATGCCAGCTTGCGTTGGCTTATGAGACAAACTGACCTGAATGGCAGACTCGCTCGATGGGCTCTCAAGTTGCAGGGTTATGTGTTTGATATTCAACACCGCAAGGGAAGTGCAAACGTGGTTCCAGACGCTCTTTCTCGTGTCTTTTCGGAGTCGACTAGGGATTTAGCCGCCATCGTCACAACGGATGAGTCTTTGGTTGATCTGGAATCGAACGAGTTCGATTCGACCGAATACCAGGATTTACGTTCTAGAGTTTCCGGAAACACAGCAAATTTCCTGATTTACAAGTGATCGATAAGTATGTCTATCATCGGACCTGTTTTCTTGACGACCATCCAGAGCATGTAAAATAGTGTTGGAAGTTATTTGTACCGCAAGCCTTACGAAACGGTTTGATTCAGAAGTTGCATGATGCACCGTCAGCCGCACACGGTGGAGTAGCTAAGACATTAGAAAGATTGCGAAGATATTTCTACTGGCCCGGGCTAGTCAAAGGCGTCCGGAAGTACGTGCTATCATGCGAAACATGTGTTACGACCAAATACCCCACCAAAATTCTACGCCCACCCATGGGTCAGTTGGCAACAGTAGAACAGGTATTTCAGAGATTGTTTATAGATATAATTGGACCTTTCCCAAGATCTACACAAGGCAATATAGGCATTCTAATTGTCCTGGACCATTTATCCAAGTTTACCTTTTTGAAACCCCTAAAGAAATTCACTTCGTCCCTGATAATTGGATACCTGAAGGAATATATATTTGACATATTTGGCGTTCCGGAAACCATCATATCTGATAACGGAAGTCAGTTTAAATCGGCTGAATTTGAGTCCTTTCTCACCTCCTGTGGAATTTGCCATTTCTACACAGCGGTTCACTCGCCACAGTCGAACGCTTCGGAACGTGTGAATCGATCCGTGAACGCCGCATTACGAGCATATGTTGGTCAAAACCAGACCGATTGGGATGTTCGCCTGAGCGATATAAATGGAGCCTTGCGTAATTCCGTACACCAATCAACAGGACATAGTCCATATTTCGTTGTCTTCGGTCAACATATGCTTAATCATGGTAACGACTATAAGCTTCTACGGAAAATACACATGCTCGAAGAAGGCTGCGTAGAACTTTCGAAGCAAGACTTAGTGGCCCTAGTACGAAATGAGGTACGGACAAATCTTCGAAAAGCCCACGAAAGGAATGCACGAACGTACAACCTCCGGTCAAAACCCGTACATTTTAAAGTGGGTCTGGAAGTGCTGCGGCGAAATTTCGCCCAAAGCAATTTTGCGAAACGTTTTAACGCTAAACTATCCCCAACATTTCTGAAAGCACGAATTCGGGAAAAATGCGGCACCGCATACTATATTCTGGAAGACTTACGAGGAAAGTTAATAGGCACCTATCATGCTAAAGACCTGATGCAAACCAGAGTGTAATATCGGCTCAGATCTCCAGAACTAGCTAGGAGCTAATTCTGGATATCTGTTTTTGTGATGGTGTACGTTTGGGTCATCGGACCAACCTAAAAACAATAATAGAACATGCGTCGTCTCACTTTAGCACAGATATGGATTGGTAAATGCGAACCGAGACGTCTCGTCGGCCATGGCATGAAAACCTGTGTCTTTCCGAAAAGGAGCTGGTCGAGTGTACAAGTCGGTTAAGGCTACAACAAAGTCAGCAACATAAAACGAAGACAAATTAAAATCGAAAGGCAATTTGGAAAAAGAAAACTTAGAAAAGTTTCGAAAAAAAAAGGAAAGGCAAAACAAATAATCATCAAGGGAATCACTAGGCATAAGGGAAGGCGCAGAGAGGTAAACAAATAAAATTTTATAAAAAGAAAATTTACGAAAAAAAATGACAATTGCTCTTTCGCGCGAGTGAACATCATGGCGTTAAACAAAATTTGTGCTAATCATCGTGTAATTTAGGAAAAGGCGAGGTAAGGAACAGGATCCAACCAAAAGTCGCAGCATCAGTCCTCGTTGGAAACAGAGGATCACCACGATTACGATGGATTAATTGTGGCAACAAGAAAATAGGAAGCACGAAGGAAATTATTTGCAACCACCTCCAACCTCACTTTTCCTCTCTGCGTAAGTACTTATAACATCAAAGTATAAAATTTAATTATATTGAATGTGCTGCACGACGCGTCCATGCTCGACACGCACGGGGCATGGAAAAGCCCTCGGTTTCTCCTTGTCCTCTTACATTGGTTCTTCGGCAATCCGCCCTACCATAGAAGTTTCCGCAACCGGTATCCGTTCCATTTATATAAGCACATGTCTAGTGGTATTTCAACCAACATGAAGCATCAACTTAAATAATTGCAATTACAATTAGCTTAAATCGATATATATATATAAACCACACACACACCTACTTATAAAAATATACTTAGTATTACTTAATTATTTTTACCTTATTCATATGAACATATCTCTATATACCTATAAAAACACACACACTACATTTTCTTAGCATTACTTAATTATATTACCTTATGCATATGAACATTATCTCTATATACCTATAAAACACACGCACAATACATTTACTTAGCCTTACTTAACTATTATACTTAATCATATGAACCTTATCTCTATATATATATAATACACACCTACACTACATTTACTTAGTATTACTTAATTATATTACCTTATTCATATGAACCTTATCTCTATATATATATATAATACACACCTACACTACATTTACTTAGCCTTACTTAACTATACTACCTATTCATATGAACCTTATCTCTATATATATATATAATACACACATACACTACATTTACTTAGCCTTACTTAACTATACTACCTAATCATATGAACCTTATCTCTCTATATATATAAAACCCACACATAAACTACATTTACTTATTATTACTTAATTATATTACCTTATTCATATGAACCTTATCTCTATATATATATAATACACACATACACTACATTTACTTAGCCTTACTTAACTATACTACCTAATCATATGAACCTTATCTCTTTATATATATAAAACCCACACATAAACTACATTTACTTAGCCTTACTTAATTATATTACCTTATTCATATTGACCTTATCTCTATATATATATATAATACACACCTACACTACATTTACTTAGCCTTACTTAATTATATTACCTTATTCATATGAACCTTATCTCTATATATATATAATACACACCTACACTACATTTACTTAGCCTTACTTAACTATACTACCTATTCATATGAACCTTATCTCTATATATATATAATACACACATACACTACATTTACTTAGTATTACTTAATTATATTACCTTATTCATATGAACCTTATCTCTATATATATATAATACACACCTACACTACATTTACTTAGCCTTACTTAACTATACTACCTAATCATATGAACCTTATCTCTCTATATATATAAAACCCACACATAAACTACATTTACTTAGCCTTACTTAATTATATTACCTTATTCATATGAACCTTATCTCTATATATATATAATACACACCTACACTACATTTACTTAGCCTTACTTAACTATACTACCTAATCATATGAACCTTATCTCTCTATATATATAAAACCCACACATAAACTACATTTACTTAGCCTTACTTAATTATATTACCTTATTCATATGAACCTTATCTCTATATATATATAATACACACATACACTACATTTACTTAGCCTTACTTAACTATACTACCTAATCATATGAACCTTATCTCTATATATATATATAATACACACATACACTACATTTACTTAGTATTACTTAATTATTTTTACCTTATTCATATGAACATTCTCTATATACCTATAAAAACACACCTAAACTACATTTACTTAGCCTTACTTAATTATATTACCTTATTCATATGAACCTTATCTCTATATACATATAAAACACACATACACTACATTTACGTAGCAGTACTTAATTGTTTTATCTTAAGCGTATGAATACTATCTATATATACAAAAAAAAAAGGAAAAGAAGAATAAATTTGTAACGTTTTGGCTAAAAATATGCCCAAGTAAAACAAAAGATTCTTATTTGACTCAGTCTCTTCTCTCCGCAATGGCGTCCCGGGTTGGTCGGACCGGATAGCAAGGGAAGGCATTCTTCACTATAGTTGTCTCTCCATGATTTTTTTTATTGCACGTAACTACAACTTTTTTTTCTGTTAATGAGGACGGTGAATGGCTGGCGGCAAAACCCCCCCCAATCCGGCGAGCTAGCAAGAGCCGTACTAGACGTGCACGCTGCATTAGCCCCACCATACGGCATTCGGTTGCAATGCCGAGCGAAGTTTCGTCTTCGCCTCAATTCATCGGCAGTATACTGAAGGTGATAGTTCATTACAAAGTAGCCGATTTTCGCTCAACAAGCTCCGTCTCAATTGAGAACGCTTCTCCGGTTTGCAAAATCACCAACTAATTCACTGTCTCACGATTTGCAAAATCCCACTTCTGACACCAATTGTTATGAAATTAAGGCTTTCGTCTCAATTGAGTACGCTTCTCCGGTTTGCAAAATCAAAAACCAATTTACTGTCTCACGGTTTGCAAAATCCCACTTCTGACACCAATTGTTACAAAATTAAGTCTTTCGAGTTCGTAAAGGATTTTGCAAATAAAACACAACTCAAGTTTATTAATTTACAAACAGTAAAAATAACACAAGTTCACAATTTTATACTCGACAACTTTTAAATGCACACAAAAACACTTATAATACTTGTACTTCACATTTATAGTTCTCTTAGGTGGTAGCATTATCACTTCGAAAGAACTTTTAAAACTTGACTGGTTGAATTCCAAACAATGAAATAACTTACCTCGACGAAAGGCCTCTATTTATACTCATTGAAATGTTTTCAGGAACTTCCAATCTTATAGACAGAAATATCGATAAAAGACTAGCAAATTGTGGCCTTATTCCCTTATTACTAGTAACTATACTCATATGTAATGCGTCATCTTCTAAAAAGAAACTACAAAAACCGGGCAAAACCGGACGAACCGGCTTGACTACATTTTTGACCTGTACCTAATGATTTAAACTTACAGGCGGTTACATTTCAAATAATCTACAGCCTAAAAGTATGCTATTCAACAGTGCTTAGTTCTAATTCAGTATGTATGTGCATTGCGATTTATCTTAGGTTTCGAATTCCATCATCTGCGCTACTAACTACTTTTCGTAACAATGTATAAATAAATGTCTGTATGTTTCTGTGGGTAAGTCAACGCAAAACTCGGAAATTATCCGCTATATTGAGCTGAAACTTTGGCAACTAGATTGTTTTGATGCAGTAAATGTTCTCAACGGCGGTCAGCAGAATAGGGCGATTAACACAGAATGCTCGGATACACTTGTGAACGACGACGACGGCTTTAAAGCAGTAAATGAACAGCTATGCAACCTTCGCGAGCGGGGCAGATTTAAAAATATAAAAAATATAAGCAACCCTAACGTTCACGCACCTATTTTTTTTTTTTTTTTATATAGAGACTTATTGCCAAGGGATGACTCCCTGAATGACTTAGGCAATAAGTTGGGCTAAGCCCTTTAATAAATTCAAAATATAATAAAAATCGAAAGAATGTGATTTACAATATATCACATTCCTCACGTTTGTAGCCGGTTTCAATTTATTTTCTCAGAATTCTCCCTGATTCATTGGAAAAGCAATATGAAAAACGAACACGAATTTAAACCGACGCGAGTCCAAATATTTTTATCAATGAATCATGGTCAGGGAAAACTACAAAAAACCTTGACCAAGAAAATATTACTAATTATAAAATTTAATTTAAAAAATACTGATAAACAATTTATTTATTTTTTTATATATATTAAGAAACAACTTATGAATACTTTAACCATCATCCTTCAAGAAGTTGTTAACGGCTAATTTGAACGCCTGCAGATTATAAGATTCTGGAAACACGTGTTCGACCAATTGATTCCACATCGAAGAGACTCTCGGAAAAAAGGAGGATTAAAAGTGTTGGGTTCTACATGAAAAAAGTTTTAAGGCAAATCTATGTTGATTGCACCTTAAACGAGTGTTTACGTTACTGAGAAAAGGCCCAGGAACTAGAGAACGGGTTTCTAAAGAACATTTACCCTTGTAAAATTTATAGAAAACAGATAAAGCTCCTACATTTCGTCTGTGCTCCAAAGTATCAAGAGACGAAGTAATGGTTACATCGTTTATCAAACGGATAACGGATACTTTTATCAATGAATCATGGTCAGGGAAAACTACAAAAAACCTTGACCAAGAAAATATTACAAATTATAAAAATAATTTAAAAAATACTGATAAACAATTTTTTTTTATATATTAAGAAACAACTTATGAATACTTTAACCATCATCCTTCAAGAAGTTGTTAACGGCTAATTTGAACGCCTGCAGATTATAAGATTCTGGAAACACGTGTTCGACCAATTGATTCCACATCGAAGAGACTCTCGGAAAAAAGGAGGATTTAAAGTGTTGGGTTCTACATGAAAAAAGTTTTAAGGCAAATCTATGTTGATTGCACCTTAAACGAGTGCTTACGTTACTGAGAAAAGGCCCAGGAACTAGAGAACGGGTTTCTAAAGAACATTTACCGTTGTAAAATTTATAGAAAACAGATAAAGCTCCTACATTTCGTCTGTGCTCCAAAGTATCAAGAGACGAAGTAATGGTTACATCGTTTATCAAACGGATAACTCTATTCTGAACACCATCAAGATGAACCAAATGCGATCTTGGAGCACCACCCCACACATATGAATTAAATTCTAAAATTGGTCTAACATAAGATTTATATAATCTTAACACTTCAGAGGGAGTGAAGTAGAAGTTACAACGTCTTATGAAGCCTAAACTTTGGCTAGCTTTTTTTGAAATTTCATAAATATGTTCTTTCCAGGAAAGATCACTTGATACTTTTAAACCTAACAACTTAAGTGAATCAGATCTCGCAATAGAGGTACCATTAATAACAGGAGGAACATAATGTTGAGTTGTCTTCTGAGAAAAAAGGCAAGACTGGAATTTATTTGTCTTAAATTCTACTCTGTTAGAAATGCCCCAATCAAGAATGATTTGAATATTAGACAGAATAGTCAAATTCATTAATTCACGCGAACCATTTAAGCGAGAATTGCATTCTTTTTGATTGTCAAACTCAATGGAGGCCGATAGTGTTGTATCATCAGCAAATGAATGGATATCACAGGTTGTAGAAGACAACAGGTCGTTGATATATATCAAGAAGAGCGTGGGAGACAAGGATGATCCTTGAGGCACGCCAGCATTGATCCCATGTGAATCTGAAGATATACCATTTAATACAACTTTTATTTTACGGTTCCATAAATAACTCTCAATCCATGTAATGAGAGAGGAGTGTAAATTCAGCGCACGAATCTAATTAATAAGACAATCATGCCATACTCTATCAAAAGCTTTAGCAATATCTAAGGAAACAACGCTTGATTCACCTAGGTTTTCAATGCTTCGCTCCAAACAATGAGTCATGCACGTCATTAGTACGCCTGAAGATCGATTTTTACGAAATCCATACTGAACATCGGATAAAAGAACATTCGAATCCAGATAGTTCATTAGTCTGAAATTAACGATAGATTCCATTACCTTCGATAGAACCGACAACAAAGCAATAGGTCGGTAGTTCGTAGGTGCCGATTTATCACCTTTTTTCGGAACGGGTTGAATATTTGCTATTTTCCAAAATGATGGAAAAACACCTGTCTTCATTGAGAGATGAAACAATTTGCTAAGCGGTTTTTCCAAAGTAAGATGACAACTTTTCAATACTAATGGCGGAATACCGTCGGGGCCAGTCGCTTTATTGGGGTCAAGTTCTTTCAGAATCTTTGAAACAACCCGTTTCTGAAAATAGATTTTAGACATACCTGGGCCTAGATCCGGGAGATCCGGGGGGCTTTGATTAGTTAAAGGAAGAGTAGACGCACCAGCGAAATGAGAAGCTAAGAGATTAGCTTTCTCAATATTAGTTCTATAATGAATACCATTATGAAATAAAGAAGGAATAGACGAAGTATTGTCTGCAAAGTTTCTTTTAACCAATGCAGCAAACGACCAAAAGCTTTGACTGTTTGAATCAGAATCCAAAATTTTTCGCATGCTATCTCGAATCTTAAGGTCATATATTATTTTGGACCTTTTCAATATAGCGTTTGATCTGTTTCTAGCTATTCGAAACTTTACAAGGTTTTCTTCAGAAGTGCAATTAACGTAGTCCAAATGGGCTGCTTTTTTACACGCGACTGCTGACCTGCAATGTTCGTTAAACCATTTATTTTTATGAGTATTTTTCTTTTTAAATGAAGAAGGAATGCAATTTTTCATTCCTAGCAAAATGGTTGACGTGATAAGTTGTGATACTTCATCAGCATTATTGCTGGAAAAACAGGTTGACCAATCAAATGAGCTATAAAATTGGTTCAGGAGCTCCCAGTTAGCATTTTTATAGTGCCAGAGTAGCCTTTTACTTGTAGTCTCTATAAGGGCTGGTGATATTGAAAATTTGGCTACTATCAAAGCATGGTCAGAAAGACCTAATGAAGCAGATACATCAACTGAATATTTATCAGGTATAGTTGTAAGAAATAAATCTAAAAGGTGAGGTGATTGACCAGTAGTATCGGGATACCTAGTTGGCTTATCAACGAGTTGGGTGAAAAGATTAACATTTGAAAATAGTTCAGCGGTTTCACCTGATCGATCTTTACCATTCGAATAGGTCAACCATGAATCATTGTGGACATTAAAATCACCCAAGACTACCAATTCTGATGTTGGTGATGATTGGTAAATCTTGTCTATAGTGTCTGATAAGTAATTAAACTCAATATTAGTGTCATCAGGTGACAAATTAGGACTACGATAAAGGGAACAAATAAGTATCGAATGGTTTGTAATTACAATTCAATCCATATCGTATTGAACATTGGATTACTGTTTGGAATATTAAAATTAGGTACACTAAAACTGATGTCTTCTCGTATAAATAAAATAACCCCACGATGAGGAACCAAACAGTCGACATGAGAATACCCCTGACATTGAAAATCATTTGGGGTACCCATATAAGAGGCCTGCGTTTCACATAAACTTAGAACTTACAGATGATTCCCCATATGATGAAAAAGAAGAATTCAGCCGAACGGGAACTCCATGCCTGTCCTCAGTTTGACGTGGAATATGAATGCCAAAATAGGTGGGGAGACAGTATTCAGGCAGTACATTGGCATTAATAGTTTACATGAGAACAATAATGACAATGGACAACGAGTCATAGAGATGGCAGCAAACAATAATTTCGTCGTTGAGAGTACAAGGGTTGCGCGGAAAAATATCCACAAAGCCACCTGTAAGCTAGCGACTGAACTTGAGAATGCTGCGTACCGAGAAATGCACTATTCTCATAGATCGCGGGCAAGCGAAGATGAATATAAAGAGCTCCGAAGATATGAAAAAATTCCCCCGGCAGCCTGGGAGAAGAATCTCGTCCGTGAATTAGAACAGTACAGTGAGCGACGATCGCACCAGGCGCGAAGGTTCTACCAAAGAGTCCGCGGTATGACGCAATATACATCGCTTTGCACATACTGCAAAGACAAATAGGGTTATCTGATCGCCGATCTCAAAGGCATCTTATGTATGTAAGTATGGGAGGAAGAAGCGATGCCAGAAGACTGGCGAAGAGGCATCCTGTACCCCATACATAACAAAGGATATATCAATACAGAATTATCGTGTATAACGTTGTTGAGTACCGCGTTTAGTTTTTTAATGAAATAAAAATTTATCATCTTTGGAACCAATCATATTTCCCCGATTAAATATAATACGAAAGGTATCTAAAAGATGCATTTTTGATCTTATATCAAAAGGTTTGAATAATATGGGTAATTTGCTTCGATTTGCGTAACAAAATATATTTTTTATAATCTTTGGAACCAATCTACAACCAATTGTATTGGAATATATGAGAAAATGTGTTTCGGTTTTCGTTGTTTCATTTTGCGTCCACAATTTTTAGAACCATTCTACTACGCAAATCGGGATCCCAGTGTAATGCTACAATAAAATAATTTGCTTGTGTGCATGTACAAGTATACGGGCTTCAAATAATGCTACAATAAACGTTAGCCGAGTTGAAAGGAAAATTTTGTAGGGTTATTTGAAGTTATTCTCAAGGTCAGCACAAATAAAAGCGGCGAAATTTTAAATTCATAGGAAGGGTCGCACTGCGAAGTGGGCGTTATAATTGTTAGCTGTGATCAAAACCTTCTCTATAGAAAGCCCAACTGTACGCATACTAATGCAGTGAAACTATCTCAAACGCGTCTGTGTTTGTGGGAATTTGATGGGAGTGTACAAAAAATAAGCAGACGCATATTATGAAACGCGCTAACTGGTGGAAGTGCAAAGAGCGAGAAACGTAAATATTGATTTTGCTCTTTTAATGATTACCCTTCCATAAACATTTGCGATATTTTTTAGCATGTATCCGTGTATTAGCGAAACAGTTGCATTTAATGCACTACCAAGATCAATATTGGGCGCCCTTGTTCACTAAACTCTTTTACCCTTTTTGCACAGTTGTTTGTTTGTTCTCTTGATTCTATTTATGTTCGTTTATTTTTCCTGTTCTCATATAATTTTTATTTTTATTAAATTTTTTATTTCAAATATCATTTGTTATATTTTTTAATTTACCTTTATTCTTTTTATTACTTTGCTTATTAATTACCGAACATGCGATAACATGTCTTCTAAATTTATTCTTTAATTTTTGCCATGAATGCATTTCAGCGATAACTCCATAATTTTACTCACCCAAACAAATTATTTTAATGTAGCATTTTTGGTATTTCAGGTGGAAACAACGAGTAACACTGCTGTTGACATTAAAGCAAAATCAAATTATGCGCATGCGTTTAAAATCATACTACTACACACAATATCTACTAAAATTACGAACTTGCGGTTAAGATGTGAGTTTTTCACATTTGCGGCCAAAAACCGTGCTCAGGTGGAAACAAAGAGTAACACTGCTGTTGACATTAAAGCAAAATCAAATTATGCACATGAGTTTAAAACAAAACCTTCTCTATAGAAAGCCCAACTGTTCCGATCGTACACAGATACATGCTTAGATTTAGACCAAACGTATTTGTATTAGTAATCAACTAAAGAGCAAAATCCATATAAAATATCGACTACATTGAAAAGTGGATTGAACAATTCGACCATATCATTATTTTCGCTTGGTGTGCACTTGATCAACAAACGGAATGGAAGTTTGTCGAAGGTACAACGAGGTACATTGCAACGAACAATCATTTTGACTTGGAAACATCTGATTCTGATTTATTCATTCAGTTCACGTATTTGGAAAAATACGTTACCGCAGACAAGATCCAATCGTGGGAAGAAAATAGCACTGCCACCGATCAACGCTGGGTCGAATGTTTTCTACATTTCGACCAAAAGAAGGTCCCGTGAGATATTTTATATGTTCGGTACAACATTAAAATGACTTGTACGGAGTTTTTTGATTTTATAAATAAGCAGCTTCAAATTTTGAATGCGATATCATCAGATGGAAAATACGCGTTCAAGAAAACCTATCAAGATCAATGAATTGATTAGACAGGCCGACACTTCTTCAAAATTTGTTAGAAAATCGACTAATAAACTGCATTAATTGGTGCATATGTGCGTAAGAGCGTCACATCTAAGCCACTTGACATATTGAATTCCCAGAATTAGTGGTACAAACGAAGCAGGGTGATAGCGGATGTAATTTCCAGCCAAAATTGCCAAATGAAGTTTTATTGAATTGATGTGAAAAAAAGTCAATAAAAATTATAATTTTGCTTTATTTCTGACAACATGGCTTATTTTAGCACTCGAAAGTGCATTCTTTAATAACATGACTTACTTTGTAAAACAATTAATAAAAACCATTCTGTTTTGAATATTCCTATACGTGATACCATTTAAGAATCTGCATTAATGTCGCAAGTTTTTCTGTTATTTGGTCAACTTTCTGTAGTACATTGTTTTTCCGCCAGAGCTACTTAAAAATCAATCAAAAAATTTTGGAAAACAAAAATACATCACAAATCTATTGTTTTATTTTGACAGAAGATAACAAAGTTTATAAAAATGACTTTATTGGAAAGGCACACTCTTCCAGATTAAAAAACAAACATAAACAAAAAAACTGTTGGTTTTTTTTAAATTATTTTTTTAGTGCGGTAGTCATTAGTCCTGTAATACATAGTTATGTAGTTTTAAACAACGTGTTGTAAAGTAAGTTTTATCGTAGTTCTTTATTAAAGGTTATAAAAACCCGCTCTTCAACATATCTTGCGGGTAGCGGATCGCCAGGGAACAGCATTTATATATATATATTTTGGTCTCGGTTGTGTGTTGTTTTTGACTCCTATACAATTTTAAATAAATTAAATTTTAATTTTAATTTAAATTTTAATTAAATAATAACAATAAGACTATATTTATTTTATATTATATAAAATTTATTGACACTTATATTTTTTCCGTCTACACAGCAATGGCACAAATGCCTACCGCTTTCAAATATGCTTTAGTTTTTGATAACAGAGAGAAAGAGGCAGGTTTTAATCAAGCTTGAACCGGGTATGTTTCGACACCATATAGCAGCTTTCTGCCAATCAAAGCCATCTTCCTAGCGTTTTAACCATTTTTCAGTCGTCAATGCGTAAATGTCAAAATTAAGCTGCCAGCTCGAGCTGTAAAGAGGCTTCTAGGATTAGAGAGGTATGCTTTCGGTTTTACAAAGCAAACCCTACCTAGGGAAACCGAAAAAAGTTTAAACGAGCCTGAAATGATTGCAATGCCCATCTTGGGCGAGTCAAATTCGCCTACGACCAAAAATTAAGGCAAAAATACTACAATGTCCCAAAGGTAGTAAAAATTTCTGGTCTTTCGTGAAAAGAATCAAAAATACAGCCTCGTCGTCGATTCTAACACTCTATGGGACAGATATTCATTCGTACTCGTGCAGTTGCTAGAGTTTAAAACGATCTCAACACTCACAAATCCGTTGGGCCAGATGGTATTTCCCCATTAGTTCTGAAGAGATGTTCTTCCAAGCTGGCACTACCATTGCGTAAGCTTTTCCAACAGCATTTGTCCAACCCATACCCAAAAAAGGCGAGCCGTCGTCTCCTTCCTCGTACTGACCCATAACACTTACATCCATTCTTTTCAAGGTCATGGAAACGCTGATCAATTATAAGCTTAGGAAATATCTTGAAACCAACGAAATCCTTAGTGACTGGCAGTATAGATTTCGTGGGCAACGTTCTAATGGTAATTTGATGGTATATCCTTCACCAAACAGTGGAACTGGTCTTTGCATCTTTTGGAGAAAGCAAAGCTGTTGCACTCGATATTTCTAAGGCATTTGACAGAGTTTGGCTTCAAGCTCTTTTGTCTAAAATGCGTGCTTATGGAGTCGATGAAAAACTGCTTCATTGGATTAGCTATCTTTTCCATCCATGCAAGTAGTAGAGCAAGGATGGTTAATTTTGAACCGCTCAATTCAAGTTGTTTTGGACGGTTTCAAGTCTAAAGTTCATTACTTAAATACTGTTTTGTCCCCGACTCTCTTCCTCATTTTTATTAATGATCTCGGCAAATATGTGTTTTAAGGAATATTAAGGAATTTTTAATTTTTCCCCACCCACCCCTGCCTATCAACCACCCCCTTAAGGAGAGAGGGGGTGTTAAAGATTTGAGCACTTTTTTTGCATTTTTCTTTGTGGTTTGATGGATGTTAGGGGGTTAATTGAAATCAGATGAAAGGTAATAAAAATACCTTCCGTCCTATAATATATTTTGTCCAATCCAACCCCCCTCGTCAGAGTTAGAGAAAAAAAAATGACTTTCACATTAAAGTTCATCAGGGGGCGGGCCTAAATATTGGTATGAAATGAAAGGTGAAAATTACTTCTACACGGCCGTACTTTTTTTATGGGCGTACGCTAGCTAAAACGGAAGTTTAATCAATTTGTACTTGGTCATGTGGTTTTTCATATATGAGTGAAATATCATATGATTGAGTTTTTCCCATACAAAAACATGTGTTATTTAGAAAAGTGCATTATAGGTTTTACGCGGTTACGGCTTTCAAAGTTATTTAAAGGAGCTTTGGGGGTTTATTGGTAGCAAATGAAAGGTAATATAGGTAAGTATCAATGAAAAAAATTAACCATCCTTGCAAGTAGTAGAGCCAAAACTGAAAAACTGATTTTTTTTGAAAGGAAAAACTCCTATCTAAATATAAATTAATTAAGCGCACGTTACTTTACAGTGTGTCCATAATGTTCAAAAACGCCTTTTGAAAGGAAAAACTCATATCTGAATATAAACAAAATAAGCGAGGGAATCATATCATCTCTTGTTGTAGTTTTATTAAATAAAAATTGGGTCACACCCATAGTGCAGTTATGTAGAACAAATTTTCACCTTTTATATGATACCAATATTTAGGCCCGCCCTCTTTTGCACACGCCCCCTGCTGAACTTTAATGTGAAAGTCATTTTTTTTCTCTAACTCTGACGAGGGGGGTTGGATTGGACCAAATTTTTTATAGGAAAGAAGGTATTGCCTTTTATATGATACCAATTAACCCCTTAACATCCATCAAACTACTTAGAAAAATGCATTTTTCAAAAAAGTGCTCAAAATATTAAAACTCCCTCTCTCCTTGAGGGGGAATTTCCGAGAAACAAGATTACTGTTTTTGAAGTCTGTTCAATAAGAGCTTTCAGATGGAGAGAGTCCGAAAGCCGTAAGTTTATATTCGGTAAAACACACTTTAGCCAATGATCTCTTATCTGTGACTTCTAATCCTATTACTCTCTCGCCGACGACAGCACTCTCAGCTTCTCATATAAGTTTGAGGAACGTCCCTCCACTTCTCACGTGGAACTCAAACAACTACGCATGTTAAGCACGTTAGATGCTGACCTAGACAGCATAATAAAATTGGGAGAAAACAATGGAGTAGAATTTAACGCTTTCAAAACCCAATGCTGTCTCCTGTCGTCCAAGCGAATCCTAAATCCCATGCCATTATCCATGAATGGCACTTGCATCGAGGAAACTGAAAATCTCGCAATTCTCGGTGTGTGCGTTAACGACAAGCTTCGTTGGAATGACCACATATTTACCGTCGCTAAAAATGCTGCGAAATGTTTAGGTTTTCTAGCCCGGTGCAAGAAATATTTCACTCCCTCTGATCTGGCTACCATATACAAGGCTTTTATTCGCCAAAAACTTGAGTACAATTGCCTAAGACTACTTAGCATCAGCTAGATAGAATACAAAACCGCGCGATAAAACTTATCGGTGACGAAAATATAGCGAAATCAATAGATTCGCTTGAACACCGCAGGAACGTTTCTTGCTTGTCACTGTTTTATCGCTTCTTCTACCAGCGGTGCTCAAGAGAAATAGCCAGCTGCATGCCACCTCTCCTTGAAATCAACTGCAATACTCGTGGCGCTCTAAATGCTCATCAGTTTACCCTCAAGCCCACCTTCGGACGTACAGTTAAATTCAGGGATTAGTTCTTCAGCCGTACAACACGTATGTGGAATGCTCTGCCAAGCTCTGCCTTCCCACATCACTTTGATCCAGAGGCGTTCAAAACACAACCTCATAGACATCTCCTCTTTTCTCCTCATCTTCCTAAACGCCCACGCTGTGCCAAGCATATAGCCGAGCATTATAAAGGTGCGAACCCCTTGAAGCGTGCACGAATTATAAAAAAAAAAGCTGCCAGCGGCTGGAAAAATCCGCAAATATGCATTTTAAGGTATTTTGAAGTCTTAAATTTTTTCGCGTTTATGTTGAATTTACAATGAAATTGGTTCCAATGGGTAAATTTTCAATAATATTTTTCCGTTTCCAAAACTTTGCAGAAAATTTGTTCCTCATTTTAAAGGTTTTACCGCAAAAAAATTCGTGTGTCACCACGCGGTTGTCGATGATTGAACTATGTAAGGAGTCAATTTGACCACAAATTCACCCCACACATTTTTTTATTCATGTATATATTTACACCTTACTATTTCAATAAAAACCCCGCATGGAAAAGGATTACTATGAGATTATTTTTTTATGAAAAAAACAGAAAACGCCGACGGCATCTCTGCTCAGGCCGACTGCACTTCTCCAATATATGATTACGATTACTAGGCCATTTTTGGGACACTGATCGCAATCAGCAGAAAACACATTACGAGTATCACAGTACAAACAGGAAACGATTGATCAAAAATCAACAGATGAGCTCAACGACCAAGAAGAGTTGACCAACAAGGCAATGCATACATAACAATACTACAATGCTATGCACAAACAGAATAGCCACCGTAGACCAACGGAATCCCCTGCAACAACAAATTACAAAGGGGATTTCGTCAACATTTTTGCGAACAACGATGCCGTTGACAGTGGAAAAATTGAAAGGAGAAAATACAACAACAAAACATACAGGGAATTCTATCAACATTCTTCAGCGTACATACACAAGCTGCAACAATAAGAACAACAACAACAAATAACGTATAAACACTGCAGTTACGATGAAACTAACCCTAGAAAGGAAAAGAAAATGGCATAGCAACAACGGTAATTTACCGAGTCAAGGCATAGCAACAACGGTAATTTACCGAATGGGAAAAAAACATGGAAACGGAACGGCCCGGTTCGAAATTTTAAACCGTTTCACGTGCTATAAAAGGGGACACAAGCCCAGCATACAGTCTCTTCTTCTTCGGACAGACTCCCGATAGTGAACTGAGCGTAGCATCCTCTTTCACTGATCAAAATACTTGGACAAAGCAACTCTTCTCTTCGTCATCTGACCAACTCCTGATAGTGAATCGAGCGTAGCATCCTCTTTTCACTGATCAAACTTCGTGGACACAGAGACTCCTGATAGTGAACCGAGCGTAGCATCCTCTTTTCACTGATCAAACTGCATAGACACAGAGACTCCTGATAATGAATCGAGCGTAGCATCCTCCTTTCACTGATCAAACCACATAGACACGGCGACTCCTGATAGTGAATCAAGCGTAGCATCCTCCTTTCACTTATCAAACCAAATAGACACGGCGACTCCTGATAGTGAATCGAGGGTAGCATCCTCCTTTCCTACGTAACATCTAAGTCAAATTATTTCATAATCGATTTTCATTTGTTTTAAAGAAGGAAGGAAACAAAAACATTGAATTCAGAGTTCCTAACCAAAAATAAATCTTTTATTGTAACAACCCTTAATAACAACGAACCCTGGTCAACCTCGTTACAACTACAAAAAAGAATTCTATTTGTATTACTTCGAGCTACAAGTTAATGGTCAAAAGAAATACGGTTTTTATTCTATTCAAATTAATTTCATTCCAACTTTTGTAGGAATAGCATGTAGTCAAGGATTGGAGGAATATTTAATGGGTCACCATACGAATTTTTCACATATCTTATGATTTTATAAATTTTTTAAGAGAGTATATATAATGTAAAGCATTTTTTTTTTATTGTGGGGCTACATCACACTTGGCTATTCACTGTCTAAGGGAGTACGGTGTTTCCCATGCAACCAATTCGGACACATCCCCCCCAATGACCGAACCAGAAGAAGGAAGACATTGATTCTAGAGGTGTGTGCAAAATCCAGCGCATTGACTCGTATGGTAAACATATGTCAATTAGCGTTGCGGAGAAACTCTACCATGCTTAATGAATCAACCAGAAATAATTCTAAAAGTATTTGGTAATGCCCCCCATAAAGAATGGGTTCCTGCCTCTTGAATCGGATAGGAATTGGGCTCGGTTCCAAGTGCTTCCGGACAAATTGTTCTCGTATAGGATATTGCTGAGAAGATATTTTTTTGCAGAATGTGGAACTGTTGTTAAGTCACGGAAGAGTTAAGCACAAGAAGAAGGTGGATGCGGAGCGTGTGAAACGTGGTACGAACTTGAGGAGAATGATGTTTTGAGCATTGGAGTGGTTGACGGCGAAGAGTACACAGATGAGAGCGGCATACGATTTGGCGACGAATAAAGAATGGGTTCCTGCCTCTTGAATCGGATGGGAATTGGGCTCGGTTCCAAGTGCTTCCGGACAAATTGTTCTCGTATAGGATATTGCTGAGAAGATATTTTTTTGCAGAATGTGGAACTGTTGTTAAGTCACGGAAGAGTTAAGCACAAGAAGAAGGTGGATGCGGAGCGTGTGAAACGTGGTACGAACTTGAGGAGAATGATGTTTTGAGCATTGGAGTGGTTGACGGCGAAGAGTACACAGATGAGAGCGGCATACGATTTGGCGACGAAAACTATAAAAAAGTCATCTCTGACATCGTTTCGACTTATTCCCCTAAAAGAGTTTCGAAGTCGAAGGACGAAAATCCATATATCTGAAGGCCGGACGACTAGCACCACCAGACCAGGAAGCAGTGTGCAAGCAAGTGGATTAATGGTTGGACGAATGTATTATTCAACATATCGATCGATCGATCGATCGGACTTGGCCAGTCCTATTGTTCTCGTGAAGAAGACGGATGGAATTAATCGATTGTGTGTTGAGTACCGGAAATTAAATACTAAGATTATCAAGGACCAGTATCCCTTGTCAGTAAAAGAAGGAATACTAAAGAAAATACACAAAACAACGGTATTTATCACACTGAATCTTCGTAACGGGTTTTTTCACGAGCATGTGGCAGAGAGTTGTACAAAGTAAATCACAGACTCCAGACCAGCAGTACGAGTTCTTGAACAATTTTTCGAGATCCGATGAGGCAGAACAACTTACGTTTGTAGTTGGATTACGTGATTATTACCCCGAAAAATGAGGAGGTGTACTTAGCGAAGGTAAATGTTTTTTGAAAGTAACAGAGGAGAACGGTGGGAAAAGTGTGATTTCCTGGGCAGGTCTACTAAATTCCTTGGGCACTTGATGGAGGACGGAAGTATAAAGCCTTTAAATGGAAAGCAGATAAGGATTTGATAAGCGCAGTGAGTGGAATTTCGAGACCGACAAATTTGATACAGGTCCATAGTGTCCTGGGGCTAACTGGAAGTTAACACAAAGTGCAAAAGCTGTCAGAGGTCCATTTTGTTATTTCTTTAATAATGAATGCCAGGTTTCATGGCAACTTAAATTTTCATAACAAAAATTAATAAATAACATAACTACTTACCTTTATAACATTAGTTGTATTATTTGCTCCTTCAGTTACTTGTCCTCTTTCTTCATCTATAGGTACTGCTCTTAGATGTACATGGTTCTTCTTGGCTTATCAGAAATTTCATTTCATCAAAATACCATTACGTAGGCTCCACTATGTCGTCTGCTCCTGCTCCACTTCTTCCGACTCATTCATTTGCCTTAGTGCTTTCCTAAAATTTGTGCGCAATGAATTAAATTTTTTAATATTTTCCCGATATTTTGCTAGCAATTGCGCTCGTATTGTTCACTTGGCTAAGCTGCAGTATAACATGCTTGGATTTGGGGTTCCAAACACCCCTTTCCTGAAAGCCCTCATTGTACACTCCCTGAAAACCGCATTTTTTTCTTAGCGGTCAAGCCCCGTTTTAGTAGGAGAGGCTGTCAAAGTTTTTTTTTTCTTTCAGAAAAATCCATTTTCCCAAGTGGTTTGAAGAAGGTTTGGGAGTTAAATGGTACCATATAAAAGGTAATAAAAATACCTTCGGTAGTGGTAGAGTCAAAAAACTGTATCCGCCTTCCGTTAAAATTATGCCACGCCCATAAAAACAGTAGGACCATGCAGAACTTATTTTTACCTTTCATTTATAACCATACTATGATATTTAGGCCCAACCACTTTTAAGCACGCCTCTTTTTTACCTTTTATATAAAAAACAGTTTTTTGACTCTGCCACTGCTGAAGGTGGCTTGATTGGCCTAATTTTTTTAAATTCAAGGTATTTTTATTAACCCCAAACCTCCTTCAACCAAAGCTTTCTAAAATTTGTGCGCAATGAATTAAATTTTTTAATATTTTCCCGATATTTTGCTAGTAATTGCTCGTATTGTTCTCTTGGCTAAACTGCAGTATAAAACACATTGGATATTGTGTAATTTCGTCCATAGCAAAACCAGCCAAACAGCAGGTTTTCTAATTTCAAAGAAGGAGTTCGACAATGCAATTTAGTTGTAATTCCCATTTCGAATTCAATAAAATACAGCTGATATGTTCAGAAAAAAAGCTGGTTTTCTTATTCCAAAGAAGGAATAAGATCCCTCCCGGCACAAAAACGATATGCGTCAAAAACGCACCGAGAACGGTGAGTTTACGCTGTTTTTTTTTCAAGACACTATCATATGTCATTCTCATTCAGTGAGTGTTAGAAATTAAAATGTCGGAACAGAAAGTGTATAGAACCATACGTAAAGAAATAGTTAATATTTGTGGGAGTGCTTGAGTGGTTCAAGGAAATGGTTCTACAAAAACTATTATAGTTCATCTGTTAATATTGAACATTATGATGCGGCTGGCCGGGAAGGATAGTGCAATTGTTGTTGTAATATTAGCTAGCAAATATTAGCAACAAGGAATAACAACAAGCAATAAGGAATTACAACCATTGCACTGTCGAATTCCTTCTTTGGAATTTGAAAACCTGCTGTTTGGCTGGTTTTGATATTCGAATTCCTCATTCGGATTTCAAATAAAATACAGCTAGTGTGCAATTCCAAATATTGTACAATATAGCTGTATTTTATATGCCGAGGAATAAGGAATTACAACAACAATTGCACTGTCGAATTCCTACTTTGGAATTTGAAAACCTGCTGTTTGGCTGGTTTTGATATTCGAATTCCTCATTCGGATTTCAAATAAAATACAGCTAGTGTGCAATTCCAAATATTGTACAATATAGCTGTATTTTATTGCCGAGGAATAAGGAATTACAACAAAAATTGCACTGCCGAATTTCTTCTTTGAAATTTGAAAACCTGCTGTTTGGCTGTTTTTGGCTGGTTTTAACATTCGAATTCGGATTCGGATTTCAAATAAAATACAGCTGTAATTGGAAATGTAAACAAAGCATACTCAGCTTTCGTGTTCGTTTTTTCGAAAAAAATCTACGCTCGAGCGCAGATTGCTAAACAAAAAAAAACACGACATTAGAAGTACTCCTTAAACGTATAGTTATTATTAATTAATATTAATATTCTTATAAAATTGATGGGATTCAATATGTGCGGCATATTTTGCTCGATACCGTGTTCCAATTTACAGGTTAAAAAAAATCATCAATTAAATTTAATAAACCCGGTGAGATTTTGGGAAAGCAATACTTTAAAATTTTTTGTACCAAATTTTTATTTTAGCGTTTACTTGAACTCCTTAAAAATAGGGGACCAGATAAATTTAGCATAATTCAATCAGAAGCTAACATGGTATTTGCCGGGTTTGTTTTGTGGCAACAAGGCAAATATGGATCATTACAACCAATCGAAGAACAAGACTATATTACTTTGTTAAACGGCGATATAAATGGCATTCAAGATGTCGATGTCAATGGAATTTCGGATTCAATGTGGATTTCCAAAAAATTATCTTCCTGCAAAAATGAAAAGGATATCCGTAAACTTTTTCAAGTACTCAAGGGTCCTTTTAGTATTATTTTCTACAACAAAAGCACTGAGTGTTTATATTTTGCCAGAGATGCCTTGGGAAGGAATTCTTTGCTATTTGAGAGAGATTCATGGAATTTACGCATATTAAGTACATCATGTATGATTAAAATTGGATAACTTATGATATAGGCCCTCCGCATCAACATATAAAATACTTACATTGTGATGGTTATTAGCACATAATACAATGAAAAATCTACTGCTTTTATTATCCAAATATTATAATAAATTAATTAATAATCCTTTTTTAACATTGTATGATCATGCTCATAATCGCATAATTGTCTATTCTCGAAGCATTGCCCATTCCATAGCTCAACCTTTTAAATTATTAAACTATTTTAGAAAAATATTTATTTATACCCAGTTATTCCCAATCAACACAAGGACAAAATGTGTGTGGAAATCCCTCCCCTTGGACTCTATAAAATCAATATTAACAACCTCGACAATCTTATACTTTTTCCATGGACTCAGTCTGGCAACCGAAGTACAGCATCTGAATTTGGCAAATCAATCAAAATGTCTATCGTTGTAAAGGATATCATAGAACCCGAATGGCTTTATACTTCTACCGGAAATATGGTATGAATTTTGTATTATAATATATTTAAGATATATAAATATTTAAACTCTGTTCTGCATATGCAGAATTACATCCAAAAACAAGAACCGCTAACAATAAAAATGGCAGGAAAAGTAACCGGACGTGAGCGTGACTATCGCGGTATACTGTGTTAAAAATACACTGATAACAAAATAAAATGATTTCCTTTACAAGGGCTACAGAAACTGTATTCTCCGTCGTCGCATTGGTAAAAACAAAATAATGTAGCTTTTGTTCCAGATAGGTGCATCCTTTTACATATTAATGGTTTACTACACAAAAAACGGATTATTAGTCTGTTGGCACATGGGCCTTTAAGAATCAAAAATCTTAGTTTATTATTAAGTATTATTTTATTTCGGAAAGTTTATTCTATTCTTGTACATATTTGGTTTGTTTGCTTCTTCTGACATCTGGCCAGTGTCGTAATTATTGTCGGTCTATTAAATTTCCACGTATTGATTACATATCGTTTGTTAAAGAGCGGCTCTACGTTTTTTTTTTGACGCAAGAATATTAGCTAAGCTTACGAAATATTAAATTTTTTTGTTTGATAAAAGCAATATCATTGCGAAAAAATGGTAGTCATTTTTTCCTTTGCTCGCATAACTGTATGTATGCTGTTAAAGCTATCTTTTAGCGTTCTAGTAAGACATACACTTAGAAATCTATTTTTAAAAGGAACCGTGTCATCTCTAGACTTAGCTAGGATCAATCATTTGTGTGGGAAATGTGTTAGTTATGTTGAATTCCCAGTTTAACTTCGTGACTTGCTGTAAACCGTACCTATTTCGACTCTGGAAGAATAGTGTTCTGTAGATCAACTCGGTTATTTCCCTTTTCTTTCCCATTTTGTCTTGATAAGGTACAGTTGCTTAAATTACTCAACCTTTTTTGTGAGTTTGATGTATGGAAAAAGAGACATTGTTTCTTGACGGCACTCAGTGGACAGCTAACACATTTCATAGCGTCCGCTTTCTCGTTGCATTCTATGCTTCTGTGCCCTGGCACCTATAACGACTTGTTAATGGATTAGATTATCTACGCCAGTGCTAATTGTCACGGCCTCACAAGTTTCGAGCTATTTCGAGCCATTAGTTTCTTCGTTATTGTCATAATCCTTAATAAGTGGCTTTTGAAATGCCTTTGCTCAGTTTGCGAAAAAACTGTTCATTTTTTCTGATCTTTTTTATCTAATAGTATTCATTTTACAAAACGCCTTTACATCAAAAATTTATATATATATATATATACATTTTTTTTTTGATGTAAAGGCGTTTTGTATATAAAATATAATTATATATAATAATAACCTATGTGGAGTTGATACTCGCGTGCATAATAATTTATTGAATTTCTTCGAGGTTTTTAAAAAAAAGTAAAATTTTGTATTACTCGATAGAACGCGTAACCAGATTGGTGGTTTTTGTCTTTCACCTTTCATTTGGTACCAATATTTAGGCCGCTTATTTTTAAACTCGCCTTCTTTTGAACTTTTATGGAAAAGTCGGTTTTGACTCAAACACTGTCGATGGCGGTTCGATTACTTCCGTTTTTTTTAAATGAAAGGTATTTTTATTACCTTACTTAAACTTCCTTAACCCCAAAGCCTTCAAACAACTTAAAAAATGTATTTTCTCAACAAAAAAAAATCCAAAATTTTGAATGCCCCTTCTATGCCGCCCATAAATGTGGCAGGCGTGGCAAGTGGCGTCAAAACCGTTTCGTGCTATACAGCAGAAACGCCGACATTTTCAATTTTTGAGGCTTATTTTTTTAAATTTTTTTATGTTATTATATCCGTCAACATTTTTTGACGACATATATATTCTTTTGACCCGATAAACTTCACATTAACGATTATTTTTAAATTCTCTATATTAACTTCACTTGCCCGTGGGTCGGTCGTCTGTCGCGATTTTCTTCAAATTTTAAACACATGTGTATCACTGATGGACAAAACTTTTTGTAAATTTGTTGGAGTGATAGGGTCCTGAGACCCGTGTGGTGTCCATGTAAATTTTTTAAAAATTAGCCTGATTTTCTTCAAATTTTATCACACAAATTAGAGAATTTACAAGAAAAATTTGAATTTTTATGGGTTTTTTTTTTAATCTAATGCGGAATAAAAATTTAAGTTTATTTCTGGAAACTCACATTTACCAACCGATTTTAATGAGATTTTCAATGAATATTATTGTCTTGTGGAAGAAGGTTATCGGCAATAGTACGAGGGGTGCCGTAAAGGTTTATAGAAAAAGTAATAAAAAATTAAAAATTTTCATCAAAAATTGCTTTATTGCTTTTCAAAATATTCGCCTTTAAGATCTATACACTCTTGCATAGGCTCAAACAAATCGGAACAGTTTTTCCAGTCCGAAAATGATAACTCCAAAACATGGGGTTTGAACGCTTCAACAGCTACTTCAGGCGATAAAAATCGTTTTCCACGCATCTTCATTTTGTTGAAATCATCGGGCAAACAAATGGTGGTATACCAAGCTGAATTGACTTTTGATTTTCTAGAGCCACAGTGGCCACATGATTCCCCAACTTGGCTTGGCTTCCCAACGCTCCGAGCTCGTACAACTTTTGTTGGTTTTCTTCATGTACTCTGTGCGTATAAAGTAATGCCAACGTGATGCATATTTCACATGCGAAACCACACAATCAATACCATACACCTTAAGGTTGCACGTACAATCACTGCTTACGCATACATGCTTGTGTGGTGCATGCCAAAATTTGAAATTCATAGTTTATTTAAGAGTGCGTCGTGCGCAACTAAAAAGTTTTTTAAATTTTAAAAGTCATAATCATATAGAAAATTATTTGAATAAATTAGAAGACCCTCTTCTCTTTTTTTAAGTAGATGTTTCAAGAGTTTCAGATTTTTACTAACTAAACCCGCGGAGATTTCAGCTATGGCTAGACTTCCACTTCCACTCATTTTATTTTCTTCATTATTTTCATTATTCACACCGTTTTGTTGTGTTAGAATCCTTCATTCCTTCTCTCACGCTCTAGACATCGTAGACGCTGCATTATTCTGCCAGACATTGCACTGAATGCATGCAATGCATATTTGTTCGTTTTGTAGCATAGAATTCACTATATGGGAAGGGGAAACTTGCACTCTTCCTGACGTACCTTGGTAACAGTCTATGATCTGAAGAAGGAGTTTAATCAACAAAATCAAAAACTGAACTCAAAATTTCAAAAGCAAAATCTATTTTAAGAAAAAGATCACCAAGACGATCATTGAAGTAGTATATAGGATTCAACAAAGCCCCAAATGTAAAATGAAAGTTGTCCACATAGACTGTTAGCAAGGTACGTCAGGAAGAGTGCTGAATTTGTTCGCAAGCAACAGAATTAAGACGGCGGCTATGTTACGAAAATGTTAATATTATGAACATTATTGTTTTTGTTAATATTACGAAAAAAATGTTAAGACTTTTTTTGGTGGTGTTAAGGCACAACATAAAAGATTAGAAATTACCAAAAAAAAAACACTGTCTCGAATTATGGGGCTTACCAAAGGAGCAAAGCAAAATGGAAGTAAATGGCATCGCGTCGATTCTGCTATACGAAGCACCAATATGAGGCAACAAAAAGGATATTCTACTGGAGAAAGATGTCTATCCAGAGACTGGGTGCATTAATGTTTATCTGCGACTTTAGAGCTGTCTCGATATGCTCCCAATCGACATACTGGACAAGGAGCGCCAGGTGATCTCTAGGGGCCGATCCGAGTAACGCAAAACAACACGTGCTGAAGCAGTGTCTTAGAAGTGTCTCCTGAGATGTTTTTTGTTTATAGAGGCTTAATTAACATAAATTTAATTCTTAAACCTGGAGCCACGTTAATAGAATGTTATATTATATAAAATACTATTGCTATATATAAATTGTATAGCAGTTAGAAACTGGCAACAAAGAATGGACAAGTAAGGTAAGTTTAAACTGTCTCACAGATAATTACCATTAATAGAATTATAGGTCTATACAGGTCATGGAGAAGTAGACATCTAACTATCCCAATTTTTAACTGGACATGGGTGCTTATACCTCTTTAAATAAAAGCACGCAAGTTTCCCCTTCCCATATAGTGAATTCTATGCTACAAAACGAACAAATATGCATTGCATGTCTGGCAGAATAATGCAGCGTCTACGATGTCTCGAGCGTGAGAGAAGGAATGAAGGATTCTAACACAACAAAACGGTGTGAATAATGAAAATAATGAAGAAAATAAAATGAGTGGAAGTTGAAGTCTAGCCATCGCTGAAATCTCCGCGGGTTTAGTTAGTAAAAATCTGAAACTCTTGAAACATCTACTTAAAAAAAGAGAAGATGGTCTTCTAATTTATTCAAATAATTTTCTATATGATTATGACTTTTAAAATTTAAAAAACTTTTTAGTTGCGCACGACGCACTCTTAAATAAACTATGAATTTCAAATTTTGGCATGCACCACACAAGCATGTATGCGTAAGCAGTGATTGTACGTGCAACCTTAAGGTGGATGGTATTGATTGTGTGGTTTCGCATTGCATTGCATTTGCATCACGTTGACATTACTTTATACGCACAGAGTACATGAAGAAAACCAAAAAAAGTTGTACGAGCTCGGAGCGTTTGGAAGCCAAGCCAAGTTGGGGAATCATGTGGCCACTGTGGCTCTAGAAAATCAAAAGTCAATTCAGCTTGGTATACCACCATTTGTTTGCCCGATGATTTCAACAAAATGAAGATGCGTGGAAAACGATTTTTATCGCCTGAAGTAGCTGTTGAAGCGTTCAAACCCCATGTTTTGGAGTTATCATTTTCGGACTGGAAAAACTGTTCCGATTTGTTTGAGCCTATGCAAGAGTGTATAGATCTTAAAGGCGAATATTTTGAAAAGCAATAAAGCAATTTTTGATGAAAATTTTTAATTTTTTTATTACTTTTTCTATAAACCCTTACGGCACCCCTCTTACTATTGCCGATTACCTTCTTCCACAAGACAATAATATTCATTGAAAATCTCATAAAAATCGGTTGGTAAATGTGAGTTTCCACAAATAAACTTACATTTTTATTCCGCATTAGATAAAAAAAAATAACCCATAAAAATTCAAATTTTTCATGTAAATTCTCTAATTTGTGTGATAAAATTTGAAGAAAATCAGGCTAATTTTTAAAAAATTTACATGGACACCACACGGGTCTCAGGACCCTATCACTCCAACAAATTTACGAAAAGTTTTGTCCATCAGTGATACACATGTGTTTAAAATTTGAAGATAATCGGGTTTATTTAAAAAAAAAAAATTTTTGGGCCCAATGACCCTGGGGCCCGGGATAATGCGTCTGCTTTTAAGTCAATCATAATCATGCACAATCATAATGTGCATAATCAACGCCAGTGTGTGTGAATGGGTGTGACACAGTTACTCGAGGTTCTGGGCGATTTCCCATTATTTGTGTGGTGGTTTCGTGGCGATATCGTATACACCTCGTGCAGCTTCTGACATATTTTTTATAGCATTTTTTAATCCTAGAATTCAAAACATTCGTTTCAACCTTGATTCCATTATTCTTAGGCATCTGTGTAATGTTGCCGCGTGTAATTTGTAATCTTCCTCCTACCCGAATAATTCCTTCATTGTCCAAAAATGGATATAAGTTTACAATTCGGCTATTTTTGTCTACAGTTTGGATCTGCTTCAGCAATTTTATTTCTTGTTCAAACTCCTTACTTTGGTGATGTATTATTATGAGTTTTTTGTTTCATCAAGTTCGTTAACGCTTAAAAAGCCTTTTTGCTTCATTTCTTTGAGGTTGTTGACATGGCGAATAATTCAAAAGCCTGTACCTTGTACGCTTTGAATCCTCTAGACGCTACGTCCGCTGGGTTTTCTTTTGTTGATATGTGGCCCCATGTGGCGTCCGGAATTAAGGCGTTTATATCTGCTTCTGCGTTTCGGACAAAATTTATCTTTGTAAATCTCAAGCTCATCGTCTGGAGTTAAGATACCGTCAGTTGGTACTTCTTGCAGCTCCCAAAATTTCTCCAGATTTGTAAGTGCGACTGTCTTCTTGTTGCTCTGGGTGTTTATTTTATTTTTATCACACAGGAAAGTATCCATCCAAATTTGGTGGACTGTCCAAGAATGCCATCTATTTTGATAATTCCATCATCGAGCAGCTCTCCAAAAATATCACTACCAGTTATGAAATCAATTCAGTCCGATTTGTTAAAAATAGTGTAACGAAGTTGCCTGCCAGCAACTACGCCACAACCATACGGCTAGTAAAATTATATACAAAAATATATAGATATATATTATGTGCGCAAAAATCCCATATGAATTTCATGGCGCCGGGCAAAATATATACATACGTACATACAAACGTATAAATTTTCAAAATAATTTCTTGAGTTACCATTTAGGAATATCAACGGAGTAAGTATGCGACGTTGATATTAAGATATATTCTTGGGTTACTCCAGTGAGTCAATATCGTCATAGGAGAGAAATCTCTAGTTGCCGAGTTCATACCCCGGCATTGACTCGGATTTTTTTAATTTATATACCGCCTGTAGTAAAATAACCACTCGGCATTATGTCTTTATAATAAAGGAGAAGGCTTGAAATTGTTATAAACAATGGAGAAAAGGGTGTATTCTCATAGAATATCAATATTAATTAAACAATAAATAATCAGTCAAAGATTATTAGAAGTTACTTTTTGATTTCGAATATAAATATAATTCTCAACAAGCCTTTATTTTTTATTAAAGACATAGGGACCAAAAATTCAGTATAATCAGAGAAATATACTCCAAATACCAAACTCGGTGTACTTCTTTCTGCGTTCTACACGAACAAGGGAAAGAAACTCCACACACTGAAAGCGGTTAGAGTCTCTCAACGTTCTGCACGAACAACTTTTTGAAGGGAACAGTAACCTACTGAACCCTATACATATAAGCAGCTCCTGTAATCTTTTAGTAAGAGATAAGTGGATTTAATCGCCTTCTCTTACTAAGATATTGCACCCCGTCTTGAAGTCGACAAGCAATACCCGCAGTGCGAAATAAGTGGATTTAATCACTGATGGTATGCTAAGCCGAAATTCCTCGTGGGCTTGTAAGAAATAAGTAGATTACAACGCTTTTTCTTACTTGCGCCGCATTCTATTGACCGGCATTGCACTTAATAGGAAGTAAGTGGATTTAATCGCCTCTTCCTCATTAAAGCCCATTTTGGTCTGTACACATCGCATATACCGGGGAATAAGTGACTTCAGTCTATGTTTTCCCACTATAGCCAGTTCATTTCAGTCGACTGAGAAGTACGACTGTGGTATAGGGTATTGGATGCGCCAATCACCCATATAGGCAAATACCTCTATACGTTGGTTTAGGTATATATATATATAGGTATATTCTTAGTTTAAGCATTTGAAAAACTGGTAACATAGTATTAAATCTCAAGAAGAGAAGAAAAGAAAAGAAATAATAAAAACAAAACCCAAATACCAAATAAACGAATTATTATTTATAAGAAAAAATAAAAACAATTTGTAACACGGTAGAAGAGGAGAAGAATCCTGGGTAGACCGGCGAGCGTCAACCGAGTAGAAACGTTACAATAGGATCCTCTAAAAGGTAGTTTTGCCATTGTTGAATGTCATACTTAAAACTTACGTCAGGTTGTGCTCCAGTTAAGTTTGTGAGAACTAGAGCTTGAGTCTTTACGAAATAATTACTTGCAAATCTTTATTACCAAATTTATTTTATTTTTCGATACTCCTACATTAGCATTTCGTAGACCATGAAGACGCCTTTTCTGATATTGCAATTATATAAGATCCTTGATTAATTAATGTATTAAAGTATAAATTCTCCATTTATGGATTTTATTTTAACTGTGGCGAGTAATATTGCCGGTGATGGTTCTTTGATGCTCATCGATGTGGTTTTGTTGACGTTTTCGTCTGGTGCTTGCTATTAATTAATTTTATGGAGCAATGTATTATGTTTCTTCCCACATGTTTTGCATTTGTTTGTTGAGTTTGGTTTGTGTTTGTTTTGTGGTTAATGCACAGAAAACATTATTTGTCGTTGTATGCAAATTTCCGTCAGGTAGCCGCAAGAACTTCCGACAGGATGATGTTATGTGTCCTGGTATGTTACAATAAAGGCACGTTGGCTGAGATGAAGTTTGACGACTTATATTTTGATATGTTTTTTTGTTTAGCGTAGCTGCTAAGTTGCTTTTTTGATACTGCCTCTGGTGCATGATATTGACATTCCAAAAATGATAACACGTCATCTAAAGTTTGAATTTCTTTTGTTTTTTGAATATTTTTTTTTTATTCTCGATTCGAATGCTCTTTTATCCGATGTTCAGTATGGATTTCGAAAAAATCGGTCTTCAGGTGAACTAATGACGTGCATGACTCATTGTTGGGAGCGAAGCATTGAAAATCTAGGCGAATCAAGCGTTGTGTCCTTGGATATTTCAAAGGCTTTTGATAGAGTTTGGCATATTTGTCTTATTAATAAGATTCGTGCGCTCAACTTACACCCCTCTCTCATTACATGGATTGAGGATTATTTATGGAACCGCAAAATAAAAGTGGTATTGAATGGCTTTCCTCATCTTCGCATGAGATCAATGCTGGCGTACCTCAAGGGTCATCCTTATCGCCAACATTATTCTTAATATATATCAATGACTGGTTTTCTTCTACAACATGTGATATCCACTCATTTGCTGACGATACGACGTTATCGGCTTCCATGGAGTTTGTTAGTCAAAAAGAATGCAATTCTCGCTTGATTGGTTCGCGTGAATTAATGAATTCGACAATTCTGTCGAACATTCAAGTTATTCTTGATTGGGGCAGATCTAATAGGGTGGAATTTAACCCAAATAAATTCCAGGCTTGTCTTTTTTCTCAAAAGGCAATTCAACATTACTTAGCACCAGTAATTAATGGTGCCACTATTGCGAGATCAGTTTCACTTAAGATGTTAGGTTTGAAAATTTCTAGTGAACTTTCCTGGAAGGAACATATTTATGAAATCTCAAAAAGAGCGAGCCAATGCTTGGGCTTTATAAGACGTTGTAATTTTTACTTCAGCCCCTCTGAAGTATTAAGATTATATAAATCTTATTTTAGACCAATTTTAGAATTTAATTCATTTGTGTGGGGTGGGGCTCCAATATCGCATTTGGTTCATCTTGATGGAATTCAAAATAGAGTTATCCGTTTGATAAACGATGTAACAATTACTTCATCTCTTGATTCTTTGGAGCATAGACGTAATGTTGGAGCTTTATCTGTTTTCTACAAATTTTACAACGGTAGATGTTCTTCAGAAACCCGTTCTCTATTCCCAGGTCCTTTTGTCAGCAACGTTAACACTCGTTTGAGGTCTAATCAACATAGATTTGCCTTAAAACCGTTCTCATGTAGAACCCAACACTTCAAATCGTCCTTTTATCCGAGTGACTTCGATGTGGAATCAATTGGTCGACTCCGTATTTCCCGAATCTTATAATTTACAGGCCTTCAAAATAGCTGTAAACAACTTCCTGAAGGACGACCGTAGTGTTCATTAGAGGATAAGATTATTTTATAAAAAAAAATTATTATTTTTTGTATTATTTATAATATTTGTTGTTTATTTTGTAATATTTTCTTGGTCAAGGTTTTTTGTAGTTTTCCCTGACCATGATTCATTGATAAAAGTATTTGGACTCGCGTCGTTTTAGTTTCGTGTTGGTTTTTTCGTATTGCTTTTTTCAATGAATCAGAGATAATTCTGAGAAAATAAATTGAAACCGGCTACAAACGTGAGGAATGTATTTTATTGTAAATCACATTCCTTCGAATTTTTTAATTTTTAATTTTAATAAAGGGCGTAGCCCAACTTATTGCCGTGACGAAAGTCATTCAGGGTCTTATCCCTTGTCAATGTCTTTTTAAAAAAAAAAAAAAATACAGCCGTAATCCATCTTTGTCCAATTTGCCTATAATGATTCTGGCAATAAGTGGATCGACATCATCTATGTTAATATTAAGCTCTATAAGGGCATGGATACATTCCGTGGTGGTGTCTTCTTAATGCTGAAGTCTGAGTTACTGTTCATTCCCGGTTGATCTAATAATCTGTCTACCAACGTGGTAAATAAAAGACGGCGGTTTTCATATCTTTGTTTTAAAATATTCAAGGCAGCATCGTAATTTGTGCCACTCACTTAATTGTGCTGAATTAATTTAGCTGCTTCGCCTCTCACCATTGTTTTTAAACGATACATTTTTTCTTCGTTTGAGAAATACTCGACTTCATGAATTAGTTTATGAAAAAAACATCCCATAAAAATTAAAATTTTTCTTGTAAAATTCTAATCGGAGAGGCACTGTGTGCCATCCACCAAATTACGCAGCAGCAGCGAACAGCGCTGCTCACAAAGCACAGAGCTCAGACTTTGCCGTGATCTGATGCGATATAGCGATATTTAAAAATTGTATATTGGGGTCCCCAAGGGGCCGATTGCTCCAAATTTTTACAAAAAGTGTTTTCCATCGAAGACACACATGTGTTCAAAATTTAAAGAAAATCGGGCCCGAGGTCCGAGGGGCCTCAAATTTTAATAGAAAGTATTGTCACCGGAAATATACATGTGTGCAAAATTTCAATAAAATCGGGCCATGGGAAGTGGGCTAAAAATTGATCAGAAAATCTGACCAGACAGCCAGCCAGCCAGCCAGCCAACCAGCCAGCCACGTGCACGCGAAGTTAATATAGAGAATTTAAAAAGATCATAAAATGATGACCAATCGTTTATATCTCCATAAAACATTTATGTCATCAAGGTGATTTCTGATGAACTTCAGATTTATTTTTTGCAATTTTTTTTAATAAAGCAATAAATTAGTTAAATATATCTTCATATGCAGCATCAATTTCGTTGTTATTTTCCCCATCACTCAATCTTGAGTATGTATATGGTTTCGATAACAGCAAACTTTTTTTTTCCAGTTTCTTTTCGACGCGTTTAATTTTGTCGTCTTTAGTAGATGCTCGCCTGCTCTTTTCCAAACAACTTACTGCGGATGCAGACAAGTTCTTCATCAAGCTTCTGCTTTTGTTTTTCATATAATTTTTGACGATTCGTCATTTTTATGTTTGTACGTTACGTACTAGTTTTTTATTTTTGATTTTATTTTTGCACTGCACTTTCTGATGTTATAGCCAAAGAATCGCTTCACAAATCTAATCACTAACTTAGCCCCAGAAAACGCTTTAAATAAATAATAAAATTTTTAAAAGAAAACAATTTGTAAGTTTGTTTTCTCCCTTGTCGCTAATTCAAATTTAATTTCATAGACGATACGTTAGATGATAATAACACGTTGAATTCTATTTTAGAACAGGCTTTATTTTCAAAAAGGTTCAAAGTTTTATATACAAGAATATGAGTTCTTAATCTAGGTATATACATTTGTGTTGTGTGCGCTGCATTTGGTTTGTGAAAAGGTTTCTTTTTTAAATTCTCTATATTAACTTCACTTGCCCGTGGCTGGCTGGCTGGCTGGCTGGCTGGCTGGCTGGATAGCTGGCTGGCCAAATCTTGTGATCAATTTTTAACCCACTTCCTACAACCCGATTTTATTGAAATTTTGCACACATGTATATCTCCCAAGACAACACTTTCTATTAAAATTTGAGGCCCCTCGGGCCGCGGGGTCGGGGGGCTCCCATACATATATTTTACAAAATTTTTCCCGATTAGAGAATTTACAAGAAAAATTTTAATTTTTATGGGTTGTTTTTTTAAAGGATAGTTTTCGTGTAAGTGGACTGTATGAATGTATGTTTTATGATAACGTTTCCTGTTTTACCTGGAAAGGGGAAGGTAATATTAGGAGAGGATTGTTTCCTCTACGTAGATTGTGTGAAATAGTGTTTATGCTATTTCAGCAGAAATTAAAACGTGTTCATATTTGAACAGTTCATAAATGTAAAGATGTTAATTCTAATGTAGTTCTTATCTGTTGGAATTTATTTTAATATAAATAACCCATAAATAAATAATCATTATTTTCCCTTACTATCTTATTAATTAGTATGTAATTGAAGTGCAATTTAAAACTAATTTTAAATCACAAAATGTCACTAACTTTTTTTCTCAGATTTTATATTTATATGTAAACTATTAATAAATAGTTTTTTATGGCAATTGTTTGTATATATATTTTTTGTTAAAATGATAAAATAAAATGAAATGAATAATATAAAAACATCCCATAAAAATTAAAATTTTTCGTGTAAATTCTCTAATCGGGTAAACACAATGTGCAGTTTGAATAAAATCGGGTAAATTTTTAAAAAAATTTGTTAGAGAGCCCCCCGACCCCGGGGCCATTTCACTTCCAAATTTTTACAAATTTTTCGCATACAATTTTTTTTACACATGTGTATATCCGGTGACAACAGTTTTTGAAAAAATTTTGAAGTGAAGGGGGCTCTAATATTAATTTTTTCCAAATTAACCCGGTTCAAACTTTTCACACATATGTATCTCCTATTAGAGAATTTACATGAAAAATTTTAATTCTTATGGGTTGTATTATTATATCATATATATACAGGGTATATATTCGTGCACAATAATTATGGAAATGATTCTCTGGTATATTCTGGTATTCTAAGAAAAAATCGTTCTACAGTAAAGGTATATATCTTATGTTGACATCACTTATCGTAAGAAAAAGCTTACTTTGGTGTATCCTACCCATGTTAACGGAAATTGCTCCGTTAATACTAATGGTAGAAACATCGTTTAGGACTTTTTACTTTCTTTTACATAGTAAAATGAAGTATAGTAATAATGAAAATTTGCGAACTCAGGATTACCCATTACCTGTGTCAGAAAAAGCGAAAATAAAAAAACCTGTTCGTCTGTCAGTTTGTCTGTATCCACTCTACAGTCCAGACGGCTGAACTTATCGGGATGAAAGTTCATATTTAAGCTTTTTACATAAATTGTGAGGGGCCAGATGATTTTGACGGAGTTTTTCCAAATAAATTAAAAAAGTATAGCACTTAGGAGAAATCTGTTGGGTGCAAAATAAATTTAAACAATAAACAAAAAATAAAAGTAAAAGAAAGTCGTGTTATGACCATACCTCCATTTTTTTTAGAAGAAATACTAGCTATACTAACAAATTATCGTGCACGAATTAAGGGACACCCTGTGTATTAAGGCGTTTCATTTGATGTCAATTATCGTTTTTTACAAAGGCGGTGTTCAAAAGAAATATTCAGATACATCCCGCCCATTATTGAACCCATCCGTAATACCCGTGCCTCAACTCGAGCCCACGGATCTACCATTAGGCCTATCTTCGGACGTACTAACCAATTTAGAGATTTATTTTTTAACCGCACAAGGAACTTGTTGACGTCTATTTTTAAGGAATGTAAATTGAGCGTTTCGGGAAATACGGAGTCGACTAATTATTTCCACATCGATGTCACTCTCGGATAAAAGGAATATTTGAAATGTTGGGTTCTATATGAAAAAGGTTTTAAGGCAAAATGTTGCTTAAAACTGAAACGAGTACGTTGCCCATAAAAGAACCTGGAACTAGAGAACGGGTTTCTGAAAAGCATCTACCGTAGTAAAATTTGTAGAAAACCAGTAAAGCTCCTACATTTCGTCTATGCTCCAAAGAATAAAGAGATGAAGTAATTGTTACATCGTTTATCGTACGGACAACTCTATTCTGAATTCTATCAAGATAATGCAAATGCAATTTTGGAACCCAACCCCATAGATATGAATTAAATTGCAAAATAAAAACATAAAAGTCTTATATAATCTTAATACTTCAAAGGGGGTATAGTAGAAGTTACAACGTTTTATAAAACCTAAGTATTGGCTCGCTTCATCTCTTGACTCTCACATTAAGTATATATTCCCTATGCTGGTCAAACTTGGTGTTTGTTCTATTAAAACTTTCAGTATTCCTTCCATATTATCTTTATCTTCCGAAAAAGAAGACTTAACTGTATACACATCACCAGGTTGCTGCTTTTCCGCTCTTACGACTTGTTGCAATCTGGGAAATAATTCCTTATTGTTATTAAACCTCTTAAAGGGCTTAAACCTCCGAGCTCTTCGTTAAGCTCCTGAAATCTATATAAGGTAATGTTCCCATTTAATTGTTAATTTTTATTTTTTTTATTTTTAAATTTGCGCACGCGAAAAGGGGTTCGCACCCTTATTATGTTCGGCTATATGCTTGGCACAGCGTGGGCGTTATTGAAAAGGAGAAGAAGAGAGGAGATGTCTATAAGCTTGTGTCTTGAATGCCTGTGGATCATAGTGATGTGGAAAGACAGAGCTTGGCAGAGCATTCCACATACGTATTGTACGGCTGAAGAACGAATCCCTGAACTTAACTGCACGTCCGATGATGGGCTGAAGGGTAAACTGGTGTGCATTTAGAGCGCCACGAGTATTGCGGTTGAATTCAAGGAGAGGTGGCATGCAACTGGCTATTTCTCTTGAGCACCGCTGGTGGAAGAAGCGATAAAACAGTGACAAGTAGGAGACGTTCCTGCGGTGTTCAAGCGAATCTTCTGATTTCGCAATGTTTTCGTCACCGATAAGTTTTATCGCAAGGTTTTGTAATCTATCTAGTTGATGCAAGGTGGTTTTAGGCGCACCAGACCAAATATGACAATTGTACTCGAGTTTAGGGTGAATAAAAGCCATGTGATAGTAGCCAGATTAGAGGGAGTGAAAAAGTGCACCGGATTAGAAAACCTAAACATTTCGCAGCATTTTTGGCAACGGTAAATATGTGGTCATTCCAACGAATCTTGTCGTTAACGCACATACCGAGAATTGCGAGGTTTTCAGTTTCCACTTCATTCATGGATAATGGCATGGGATTTAGGATTCGCTTGGACGACAGGAGACAGCATTGGGATTTGGAAGCGTTAAATTCGACTCTATCGATTTCTCCCCATTGTATTATGCTGTCATGGTCAGAATTTAACGTGCTTAACATACGAAGTTGTTTGAGTTTCACATCAGAGGTGGAGGGACGTTCCTCAAACTTATATGAGAAGCTGAGAGTGCTGTCGTCAGCGAAAGAGTCAATTTGATTAGAAGTCACAGATAAGAGATCAATTTTAAAAATGAGAAAGAGTGTCGGGGACAGAACATAGCCCTGGGGAACGCCAGCATTTATGTAGTGTATTTCAGACTTGAAACCATCCAAAACAACTTGAATTGAGCGGTCCACAAGATAGCTTCTAATCCAATGAAGCAGTTTATCATCGACACCATAAGCACGCATTTTTGACAAAAGAGCTTGATGCCAATCTCTGTCAAATGCTTTGAAAATATCAAGTGCAACACCAGTAGAACGTGCCCACGAAATCCGTACTGCCGGTCACTAAGGATTTCATTGGTTTCAAGATATTTCATGAGCTGAAAATTAATCAGTGTTTCCATGATCATGGAAAGAATGGAAGTAAGTGCTATGGGTCGGTACGAAGAAGGAGATGACGGCTCACATTTTTTGGGTATGGGCTGGACAAATCCCGTTTTTCAACTTTTTGGGAAGAGTCCAGAAGAATAGGAGAGATGGAAAAGCTTACGAAATGGTAATGCCAGCTTGGAAGGACACCTCTTCAGAAGGTAATGGGGAAATACCAACTGGCCCAGCGGATTTGTGAATGTTGAGATCGTTTAAAACTAGCAACTGATCGAGTACGCATGAATATCTGTGAATGAATAGTTCACAAATTTACACTGGTAATTATTTATTATTCACTTAATTCACATATGGGTATCTCTATCTACTTGTTAAATAGTCTGGCACAGTTCTATCGGGTATTTATACTTTAAGAACCGTTTCGAGAAGGTTACAATTGTATGTATAACTAGCGGATATACTCAGCGTTGCCAGGCTGCCCCCACCATAATACCCCACCCACCTAACCACTAAGACCCTCCAAGACCCACTCCAAAAACCACCTTAGGATATCCCCAAACCCTTTTCCCCCAAATATATCAGCACTATCTATTAAATGTACTTTCTTTGTGTCAATCTCATACAAACAATACCTAGCTGTCACCACGTCAACCCCCACAACACCATCATCAAACTAAACCTATTAAAACATCCATCCCAACCATCTCCACCACATTCCAAAGTTTCAGCTGTATCGGATGAACGGTCTTCGAGGTAATCGCGAAGAGAAATACAAAGTTTAATTTTTAATTTTTTAATTTCTCTATATTAACTTCGCGTGTCCGTGAATTTTTGTGTTTGTCGTGGAATCTTGCGATCAATTTTTAACCCACTTCCCAAAGCCCGATTTTATTAAAATTTTGCACACATGTGTATTTCCGGAGACAACACTTTCTACTAAAATTTGAGGTCCTGAGGCCCGTGCCCAAATTAACAATTTTTGAAAAAATGGGCCCATGTAAACTTTTTTAAAATTAGCTCGATTTTCTTTAAATTTTAAATACATGTGTATCTCCGATGGAAATTTTTGGAGTGATCGGGCTCTGAGGCTCGAGGTGTCCCCACATAAATTAAAAATTAAATTAAAAAATTAGGACGATTTTCTTCAAATTTTAAACACATGTGTATCACGGATGGACAAAACTTTTTGTAAATTTGTTGGAGTGATCGGGCCCTGAGACCCGAGTGGTGCCCATGTAAACTTTTTAAAAATGAGCCCGATTTTCTTCAAATGTTAAACCCATATGTATCTTCTATTAGAGAACTTACATTTTGCATGAGTTGTTTTTTTATATATTAAGATTTCCCCATATATGCACAAATTATATATAAAATATAACATATACTACGACCAAACATAATAGTTTCTAAATTCTTATTATTCTTTTTAAGTGCGATCGACATAACTAAAAGATTGCTGTTTATAACATTTACATTTTCGTAATAATATGTACCTGTACTTGTAAAAAAAATTTATGGACATGTTTTGAAATTTCTGGATTGAACAATTTTTTTAGGGTGGTAACTATGATTTTTACAACATTATCCAAAATGGATGTATTTCGCCTGAAAATCTTTTTCCTGGCCTTATTAAAAATGAGGAGGTTTTTGAAAATATTAAAAAATTTCTGGAGCTGCTGCAAATTTCTGTCAAAACTCGCGTCGAATGCACTCCAAAATACTGTACAGACTGCATTACAAAACTTAATCGACGGTGCCATCATTCCAAATTGGCAGTATTATTTTCAGGCGGTATTGACTGCACAATTTTGGCAGTTTTAGCAGACAAGTTTGCAGATAAAAAGGATTCAATTGATCTTATAAATGTTGCATTTGGAGCAAAAAACAGTTCTGCAGAAAACTGGAATGTTCCAGATCGGTGTACAGCTAGGGTATCTCTTTCTGAGTTGGAAAAATTATGCCCGAACAGGTACGAGTTATTAAATATAACAATAAATATTTCGTATAATATGCAAATTTTTATTAGAAACTGGAAATTTATTGAAGTCAACATTTCTCGTCAGGAGTTACAAAATGAATTAAGTAAACATATACGAGATCTCATTTATCCATTAAAGACTGTATTAGATGAATCTATTGGCTGCGCATTTTGGTTTGCATCAAAAGGTTTGGGGACCTGTAAAGGAATGAGTCACAAATCTTCTTCGCGGGTAAGTTTTTATATTGTTTTTTCTTAAATTTAAAGTTAAAGTTATATAAAATTTAAAATTCCGTCGTCTGGTCTGAATGAATGTAGATTGTGTTTTATACAGTCAGCATATGCTGCAATATGTTAGTGTCATTACTTAGTGGTTAGTGCGTTGGACTACTGAGCAAGAAGATCGAAGTTGAATCCCAAAAATAAACAGCATAAAGCTTTTTCACGGTCCTACCTCTCGCGAATATCTGACAATCGTAAAGAATAATAACTCATGAAAAGCTTCTCATTTGTATGTTGTTAAAATAACATCTTCGCAAACTCGTTTCAGTATAAATGTATGGGCCGGAGTAATCGGGGATCATTTCATTGGTCCTCACATAGTACACAAAAGGCTAAATACGAACGGGTACCTGTAATTTTTGACGAATCGCCTGCCAGAATTGATGGAAAACGTCTCATTACTGACTCGAATAAACATGTTGTTTCAGCTGGATGGTGCTCCTTGCCACAGCAAACGTAATGTTACTGCATTTTGAAGTGAACATTATCGAAACCGATGGATTGGTAGAAACGGTCCGGTACTTTGGCCGCCTAGGTCCGGATCTAACTCATCTAGATTATTTTGTGTGTGGAAGAATGAAAGAGCTAGTATATTTTACAGAAATAGAAACTATAGAGCAACTAGAAAGAAGGATTGAACATGCAGCTCAGGAGATACGCACTGTATTAATATTTAATTAACCCTTAACCACCTACCACCTATTTCAGTCCCTTAACCACCTATGTGCGGTCCTGGAGACCGCTACAGAGTTTTACCTCTATTTCGTAATTTCCGGTATTAAAAAAAAATCAATAATATTGTTGTTAATACCTTTAAGCTTTATTTTAAAGACTAAAATAACATAGATTAAAGTAACATTTTGTAATTTTCTTAAAAACTTCACATATAAGCACGTTTAGCGCAAAAAATGACAACGCTCATACAATAAGATCTGTTGCAGTAGGAACTTAAAATTTTTAATTCTCGGTATTAATTCTTATAAACTAAGATAACAAAGAATAAAATAAAAATAAAAAATCCAACATAAAAAAAAACCTTAACAAAATTGCAACCCACCAACATTCACAATTTTTCACGGCGGCTACCACAAATTTTTCTCGCACACTCTAAGCGTTTCTTTTTTGGATCACAACTGGAGCATGTTTTTCGTATTTCAAGCTTTTCTACACTGGGTAAGCTTGATGAATCTTCACTTATTTGTAGAACACGGCGAATAGAGTTCTTGATATTCCTCTGAAGGTGATCATTTTCTACACGACGTTCGGCTTTGTAAGCTGTTCTGCCAATTTTTTATGAACTTGAGTCTGCTTTCAGTCTTTTGAGTTTGATTGCTGAAACTCATGACGTAAGCATTCGATACAGATACATCCAACAATCTGTAAAATATAGTCAAAGGCCGACGGACGACGGGAAGTGGAGTTGTTTGGGCATCTTTGATTAAGTAGATCAACTCCTATTTTTGTTTGTTTGTAGTATAATTTTATTTCAAGGGGTGAAAGAGGAATGTTATCATCTGAAGAATCACTCTCATTACGCGCTATAGAACGAGATCTTGAAATTAATGAACCTGCTGATTCGGCTTGAAACGAACTGTATTGTGTCGGAGATACTTCGCCATCAACCTCCATTTCAGAGTCGGATTCACAGTCTTCATACAGCGTGAAATCTTCGGTCACATCAGGTTCAACGTCACTGCAATCCTCGTCTGGCATATATTCCTCATCAGACATATCTTACTGCAGCAATCGCTCAATAGTTTCGTCACTTAAATTCATTTTGACACTAAAAACAAGAAAACTAAATAAACACAAAAAAATCACATAACCACCTACCTGCGGTACCGGAGACCGCAGGAGAAAATTTTTTACTATCCTAGGCCAAACGCATACACGTCTTCACTCTCTAAGCTCATGCGCGACACTCTTTGATGAGTAGAAATGGTACATGGATGTCGCACGACACGCCCACATTGAAATATTTGAATTTGAAAAACCGTTGCGGTCTGTGAGACTGCTGGTAGGTGGTTAAGGGTTAATAGTCTTGCACATTCATATTAATATTTCTATTCTATTTATTTATCTATTTATTTATTTTCTATTCAGTTGAATTGAGTTTACTTGTAAGTAAAGTTTTAAACTTTTTTGTTTTTTTTTTTTCTTAAAATACATTTTACAAACTTTTAATTTTAGCCCTGCTCCTGTTGACCCAATGTGTAAATATTGTGAAATAGATTTGTAGAAAATTGAATAGGCTTTAATACTACATTTGTGAAAAAAAATCATCTGAGAGCATTTTCCGAGATGATCGCGTTCGAAAATACAATTAAAAAAAATTTGTTTTGACTTTTGCGACGTTTATATCAGTAATAGTTTTATGAATTTAAAAAAATTTAGATCGTTTGATCTTAAAAATTTTATTTTCTTTCAAAAAAGACCAACAGTGGCCTTGTAGCTAGAAGCGTTCAAGAGTTATAGTTATATGGAAGTCATGTAAGGTCAAAAGTACGTTTGCTTTCATTTTACCATCTTTTATTTTTAATCTTGCTCCTGTTGACTGAATCTAGAAACATTGTAAGGTGGATTTGTAGAAAATTGAATAGGCTTTAATACTGTCAAAAAAATTATCTGAGAGCATTTTTTGAAATAATCGCGTTTGAAAATAAAATTAAAAAAAAAGAATTTTTTTTCTGACTTTGACAACGTTTATATCGGTAATGGCTTTAAGAATTTTAAAAAATGTACATTGTATGATCTTAGAAATTTAATTCTTTGCCAAAGATCAACAGTGACCTTGTAGCTAGAAGTGTTCAAGAGTTACAGGGTGTGAAGTGATGTAAGGTCAAAAGTACATCTCTTCGCATTAAAACGCTACGTACACCGCAGGGGGAGAAAATAGACCCCCCCCTCCCATACGATTTTTTTCATGAAATTCACCAAGGAATCACGCCTTTTAGTATTTGCCACCTTAACGGATACACCCTGTATATATATATTTTATGAGGTAGGGCCTATATCAAAACAAATACTTCTTCAATCAAAAATCACAATTCAAAGGAAATTTGTCGTTTTAGATATTTTCTGTAACCTTGCGGTGCAAATGCTTATATTTAAATATTCGTTGTATCATTTTTAAAATATATTTGGAAACGCCAACATAAAAAGACGACCAAACAACAGGACGACTGCGCCACAGGAAAGCAATTGTTAGGTATGTGAAAGATTGGATAGTGATAAAATAAAAAAAATAAAATGGAAATGAACCGCGGAACGTTGTTTCTCAGCCAATCTTGATTGCCGCGCGCTTTATGACTCGGCGCCGAGTCCTGTTGAAATGTCCAGGCTCTGCGGCCGAATCTCGGCTTTCGGCTGTTACGGCGGCCCAAACCATCACCATCACCATCGGCGCTTGGTTTCGAGTGGCAATCCGTTGGTCCAAATTTTCAGTGGAATGGCCGGGCAAGTAAATCCGGTTGTTTTGCTTGTTCACATATTGCTAAATAACGAACGGTGACACATCAGAGAAAACCAAATTCGGCAAATCGCCACTTTCGTGCAAGCGTAACAACTCCTTTGCTCTTCCCACTCTTAATTTTTTTTGAGCATCGGTGAAACCATGCGTTTTTTGGAATTTCAAGGCCTTTAGTCCAAGATGATCTTTCAATATGTGCTGCATCCGTTCGAGCGAAATGTTCGCCTCACGAGCCATTTTCTGCCGCTACGGCGCGGACTCCGAGCCAATTTGGCCTTCACCGTCCGAATGATATCCGGCGATGTTGCTGTGCGTTTCGGTCCACCAACATGGCGTTTTGCAATGCTGCCAGTATCGTTATAACGATTTATGGTGCGATACACAAACATTTTATTCCCATGCAGATGTTTTAACTGGTTAACAATCTGCGGCTGTGGTTTTCCAGCCAAAAATAGAGCAATCACACTATTTCACACTAAAATGATTTTGTACGCTTGTAAACAATGAAATGAACTGTCATTAGTGTAAATTTGAGCGCTCTGTCATCACTGGTTTGACAGCAATGACAGTTTAAAGTTGGTAACACTTCGTGTCAGTCACCCTGTAAATACTACTATCCGATATATTAGATGGTCATTATGAAATGGGACTACTCTGGAAGTTTGACAAGGATAGTCTACCAATAGCAAGGAGGAGTCTTGTCGTGCTAGAAAAGAGGATGATGCGAGAAAACAAATTGTTTGATAATATGAACGCAGTCATCAAAGTTTACATCGCAAAAGATTACTCTTATAAGCTATCCTCAGTAGAAGTTACCGATCAATGAAGGTCATCTTGGTACCTCCCTGTGTTCCCAGCTAGAAACGCCAAAAACCGGAAAAGCTTCGTATAGTTTGGGATGCAGTAGCCAAGGTTGATGAAGTGTCACTCAATTCGGTCTTGATCAAAGGTCCTTACCAAATTACATCGCTACCAGCTGTACTATACAAATTATGCGGTAAGACAGAAGCAATACGTGGAGAAAAGAGATGTTTCAACAAGTAAGTATAAGAAAAGAGGATAAAAGGCATCAATGTTTTCTCTGGAGTAACATCAATTCAGCTGAATTTGACACCTACGTGATGCAAGGGATGACCTTTGTAGGCGCCTGCTCCCCAAGCTGCGCCCAGTATATCAAAAACAAAAACGCGGAAGAGTTTTGTAAGACACACCCAAACGCAGTAGCAGTCATTTGCGATAGGTATTATGTAGATGACTACTTGGTCAGTGTGGAGTCTGTGGAATAACACCGCTCACGGAGTACAAATGGTAGATCAGCGTGGAGGATATCGACTCACAACAAGTTGCCCGGGCGTTGCGATCAGCAGATCAGCCGATCAGCAGTGTGAATGTGGTTTTTAAATTAACACCAGATTTTAGCAGAAGAGAGCTGCTTACAATGAAAATTAAGTGTTACGAATCTTATGTCCGTCTTTGACCCATTGGGACTTATAGGCTACCTTTTAATGTATTTAAAGATACTGCTACAGAAAATTTGACATTAAAAAGTAGACTGAGGAAAATAAAGGATTAACGAGATAAAATGCGCAACTGTGCTCGTTTTTTATTAGAATTGGAATATCTACAAAACCCACGGTGCTAGAATTCTAGCGCGGGTGAATGCGTGTACGCAGTGGTTGCATATATTACATAGAACATACAACAGCTCCGAAACCGACTGTTCAAAAACTCGTGTAGCGCCCTTAAAGACTATCGATTCCTTGACTAGAGCTCCAAGCAGCGGTTCTTGGGGTAAGGCTAGTTAAAATTCTAACAGAATCATTCTATCAAGTTCAAACGACTCATATTTCGGATGGACTAGCGAACCGTACTATGTTCCATTCGCTCAGTACATCGAAAATGGCCGCCAATTGCCTATCTTTTAACGTATGCACAACTATTGAAAGTCAAAATAAGAAAGGCAGAAAACATTTCTCCGATTGACAACACTTTTTGTAAAAATTTTGGAGTCATCGGGCCCCTGGGTCAGGGGGCTAACATACAAACTTTTTTAAAAATGTACCCGATTTTCTTCAAATTTTAAACACATGTGTATCTCCCATTAGAGCATTTACAAGAAACTTCTTAATGTCCGTCTTTGATCCATTGGGACTTATAGGCTACCTTCTAATGTATTTAAAGATACTGCTACAGAAAATTTGACATTAAAAAGTAGACTGAGGAAATTAAAGGATTAACGAGATAAAATGCGCAACTGTGCTCGTTTTTTATTAGAATTGGAATATCTACAAAACCCATTCATTTTCAGAGCTCCACGTATTCGTCAACGCGGGTGAATGCGTGTACGCAGTGGTTGCATATATTACATAGAACATTCAACAGCTCCGAAACCGACTGTTCAAAAACTCGTGTAGCGCCCTTAAAGAATATCGATTCCTTGACTAGAGCTCCAAGCAGCGGTTCTTGGGGTAAGGCTAGTTAAAATTCTAACAAAATCATTCTATCAAGTTCAAACGACTCATATTTCGGATGGACTAGCGAACCGTGCTATGTTCCATTCGCTCAGTACATCGAAAATGGCCGCCAATTGCCTATCTTTTAACGTATGCACAACTATTGAAAGCCAAAATAAGAAAGGCAGAAAACATTTCTCCGATTGACAACACTTTTTGTAAAAATTTTGGAGTGATAGGGCCCCGTGGTCAGGGGGCTAACATACAAACTTTTTTAAAAATGTACCCGATTTTCTTCAAATTTTAAACACATGTGTATCTCCCATTTGAGCATTTACAAGAAACTTTTTAATTTTTATAAATTTTATAATTTGCGCACGCGTAAACGGGTTTGCATCCCTATAAAGCTTGGCTATATGCTTGACACAGCGTGGGCGTTAAAGAAAAGGAGAGGAGTCTTATCAGCTTGTGAAAAGACAGAGTGTAGTGCAACACTACACACACAACGCTAAAATAACAAAAAATAACCACGACAAACCAAATAAAAAAAATCATTACAGCCATACAAACTGCACGGGTTCGGCAAATGACGACACAGACAGCAGCGCAAAGGCGACACTATGATTCATGCATAAGAAGTAAAGCATTTGCATTGTGCCTTAAGCCGGAACTATAATGCAATTTCGTCTCTTTACGCTAGTGTCAAAACCCGACGATGAACTGAGCGAATACAAAGAAAATGTATGCTGCGCCCATAATAGAGTTCGCAATAGATTCGTTACTTTGGCAATCGATTAGATGTGCGCTGGCGAGCGCATTTTCTTAAGAAAACTTGACAGTTGTCATATGTTATTTCATTGTCATTGACAAAATTACATTATGGTCGGATGAGAAACTTTAGAAACTTTGGAAAGCATTTCGTTGGATTTTGACTTTAACGAAAGGTGGCGAAATTGCATTATAGTTGAGCCTTAACTCTAATATATTTCAAGTGCATCAATAATGTGCACACATATTTCATAAGCATTAAATTTATTCATTGCCGTGACGCAAGTTCTCCCTTGGCAATGAGTTTTATGCATATAAAAAAATATATATAATAATAAAATAAAATATAATAACAAAAGATGATGCCAGATGATGAAGCTGATTGCTTGATGCCAAACTCTGCCGAATGCCAACAGATTTGCTTTCACTAAATTGATGCAAAGACCGGTTCCACTCTTCGCTGAGATATACAATCGGAAGGTTGCCCACGTAATCCGTACGTCCGGTCACTAAGGATTTCGTTAGTTTCAAGATATTTCATAACCTGAATATCGATTAGCGTTTCCATGACCTTGGATAGAATTGATGTAAGTGCTATGGGTCGGTACGAAGAAGGAGACGACAGCTCGCTTTTTCTGGGTATGGGCTGGCCAAAGGCGGTTTTCAAACTTTTCGGGAAGAGTCCAGGAGGATAGGATAGATGGAAAAGCTTAGAAGAACACCTTTTTAGAACTAATTGCGAAATACCATCTGCCCCAGCACGAATACGAATGTAAATCTGTCCCATAGACTGTTAAATAATAGGAGGTGCAAGAGGCAGCAATGTACGATCTGGAAGCGTGGAGCTAACTGCAAAATGCGCAGCAAACAGATTGTCCCTGTCCTTAGAGCTGACAGCTGGAATGCCATTATAGATGAGAGTAAGAAACGACGACGAGCTGTATTTTTGATTCTTTTCACGAATGATCAAAAATTTTTACTTCCTTTAGGACATTGTAGTATTTTTTTCCCTCAAGTTTTGGCCGGAGGCGAATTTGATTCGCCGAAGATGGACATTGCAATCATTTCTGGCTCGAGTGAAATTTATTCGGCTTACTTTTTAAAACCGAAAGCAGTAAAAATACGGGCAGTAAAAATCTTCCCACTTTTAAAAATCGGCAGGTATGGATGGGGTAATTCCTGCAGTCCTGCAAGCTGGGTTAGATAATCTCCTTCTATACCTCTTAACAATATTTTGAAGCAGCCTAGCACTTGAGTATATACCGACAAGCTGGTGGTGAACGAGGATGGTATTCATAGAAAGAGGGGAAGAAAGATTCAACCCATCCTAAGCCTAACTTCGTTTGTTATAAGGATTATCGAAAAGGTTATCGACATCTGCATAAGGTCGAGAAGTATTGTCAAGAGAATTACTACATTCCAATGAACACGCATACAGAGCGTGGAAGCTGACTAAAAATTTAGAGAGGTCTCTTACTAGTAAGGAAATAATTCTGTGTGCCTTCCTAGACATCGAAGGAGCATTAGATAACGCATCTCATGAGGTTTTAAGAAGTACTACGGAGAGAAGGAAAGTAGATAGCACACCCCCTTAATGTATTATCTATATTATAAAGGGTGTTTTTTAAGGAGGTTTGTTTTTCCGATAGATGTCGTTTTATTTTATGACAGTTGTTTTGACAGCTCAAAGTGGCATTTCTACTCAGTATTGTTTGGCAAATCATTATGAATAGGTTAACTCCAGAACAACGTTTTCAAATCGTGGAAATTTATTTTCAAAATCAGTGTTCAATTAAAAATGTTTATAGAGCACTTCGTGAATTTTATTGTGCACATAATCGTCCGTCAGAGACCACCATAAAGAACGTAATTACCAAATTTCGGTCTACATTCACTCTTTTGGATGCCAAGCCACCGACAAGAATGAGAAGAGTTCGTACAGAAGAAAATATTGCTGTCGTTGAGGCCAGTGTCGAAGAAAACGACAATTTATCGATTCGTCGTCGTGCTCAGCAAATTGGACTTTGTCCATCGACTTTATGGAAAATTTTACGTAAAGATTTGGGTTTGGTGCCATACAAAATTCAATTGGTGCAAGAATTAAAGCCACACGACCATCGTTTGCGCCGTGAATTCAGTGATTGGTCGTTAAATCAATTGAACGAAGATCCATTTTTTTACCGTAAAATTCTCTTCAGTGATGAGGCGCATTTTTTGTTAAATGGATACGTCAACAAACAAAATTGTCGCATTTGGAGCAAAGATAATCCACACGCCGTTCAAGAATTACCAATGCATCCTGATAAATGTACTGTTTGGTGCGGTCTATGGGCTGGTGGGATCATCGGTCCATATTTCTTTAAAAATGAGGAAGGACGACGCGTTACCGTGAATGGAAATCGATACAGAACCATGTTAAATGAGTTTTTGTTGTCAAATCTTGAAGATATGGATATGGATGAAATGTGGTTTCAACAAGATGGTGCCACTTGCCATACAGCACGTGAAACAATCGACTTATTGAAAGAAACTTTCAACGACAACATTATTTCGAGAAATGGTCCGGTGAATTGGCCTCCGCGTTCGTGCGATTTGACGCCACTCGATTACTTTTTGTGGGGATACGTGAAGTCATTGGTTTATGTGGATAAACCTCAATCGATTGACGCTTTGGAAACCAATATTCAACGTGTCATTGCTGACATACGCCCTCAAATGCTTGAAAAAGTGCTGGAAAATTGGACCTCCAGAATGACATTTGTGAAAAATAGTCGTGGTAGCCATATGCCAGAAATTGTGTTTAAATGTTAAATGCCAAAAAATTATCTACCAAATAAAAAAAAATTTTGGTCATTTCATAATTTTATATGTGTTTTAATCAAAAAAAAAATCGGCAACCTCTTAAAAAAACACCCTATATATAGATGAACTACTCCAGCGACTAGCTGAATCAGAGACCTATGGTGCTCTCTTTCAATTTTGTTTAAATTTTTGTATTTTTTTATTTTGCACCCTTAAAATGCTTAGCACAGCCTGAGCGTTCAAATTCAATTTTCAATATCAATTTTTTTCATATTTCCATACAAGTTAGAATAAAAAAAAATTCTCTTGTTTTGCATGGTTCACTTATTACGTACATTTTGGAAAAAAAAAATTAAAAAAAAAATAAAGATAAAAATAAAAATTATAAATATTATAGAACAAACAGAGTAAAAAGCAGAAACTAAAATAAATAGAAGAAAGAAGAGCTTTAAAGTCAAAACGAGCACCAATAACCAAGAAAATTTTTGTTTCAATTTTTTTATTTTTTTATTTTGCACCCTTAAAATGCTTAGCACAGCCTGAGCGTTCAAATTCAATTTTCAATATCAATTTTTTTCATATTTCCATATAAGTAAGAATAAAAAAAAATTCTCTTGTTTTGCATGGTTCACTAATTACGTACATTTTGGAAAAAAAAAGATAAAAATAAAAATTATAAATATTATAGAACAAACAGAGTAAAAAGCAGAAAATAAAATAAATAGAAGAAAGAAGAGCTTTAAAGTCAAAATGAGCACCAAGAAGGAACTCAGATCTTAAACTGAATACCATATACATCTCAAAGCCATAAAGTGGTATACGGATGGATCAAACAAAGCTAAAGGCACGTGTGCAGGAGTCCATGCGTCACAAACCAAGTACTATGAAGCAATAGGGCAGCACCCAAGCATATTCCATGTAGAAGTACACGCAATCAAAATATGTGCTCGTTTTAATCTGAAAAGAAACTACATGAGGCAGGAAATAGCTATCAAGACATGCATGCTTTCCACATCACGTCAAGAGTGGAGGAGTGCAGGGCGAAGCTAACAGACTTGGTGAACTCAACAAGGTATGTTTGTACTGGGTGCCGGAACACACTGGCACAGATGGCAACGAAGACACATAGAGAATCGCGAATTAAGGGGCAGAAACTCAGCTATTATGGCCAGAACCTTACTAGCGGAACCATAATGCGGGAAGAGATACGCAGAATACGTAAGGCGGACGCTTTCGATGGATATGAAAATATCCCAGGCCTATGAGAAGCAAAGGAAATTTTAGGGAGTTGTAACTGAAAGAGGTCCCGCCCCTTGTGAGGAAAAAATTCTGTCGTACAAATTTTCCCACACGATTTACATTTCTTTTCTTTTGTTATTTCAATAAACATCAATAAAATTTAAGATAAATTTCGAGCAAATAGAGCTCTCATTTCCCCTAGCCGCCCAACTCTCACAAATAGATAGACTTTGATTTCTTCGCTGATGTCTTTCCCCTCGTTTAGCAATTTTTCGAACATCTCAACCACGCAAAAAAACTTTAATGTACGAAATTTATATTAAGAGGGGGGAGAGAGACGGAGAACTACCGACTCTGCACACGCATTGGAGAGCAGAACACTGTCATAACTAAGTCACTGAAGTCGGCAAACCATGCAGATAGTGGCAAATGCGGACAACCACTACCACCCAAGTGTGAGAGAGAGAGCAGAGCACGGATTTTGGCCGCAAATGTGAAAAACTCACATCTTAACCGCATGTTCGTAGTATTAGTAGATATTGTGTGTAGTAGTATGATTTTAAACGCATGCGCATAATTTGATTTTGCTTTAATGTCAACAGAAGTGTTACTCGTTGTTTCCACCTGAAATACCAATAATGCTACATTAAAATAATTTTCTTGGGTGAGTAAAATTATGGAGCTATTGCTGAAATGCATTCATGGCAAAATTAAAGAATAAATTTAGAACACATGTAATCGCATGTTCGGTAATTAATAAGCAAAGTAATAAAAAGAATAAAGGTAAAATGAAAAATATAACAAATGATATTTGAAATAAAAAATTTAATAAAAATAAAAATTATATGAGAACAGGAAAAATAAACGAACATAAATAGAATAAAGAGAACAAACAAACAACTGTGCAAAATGGGTAAAAGAGTTTAGTGAGCAAGGGCGCCCAATATTGAGCTTGGTAGTGCTTTAAATGCAACTGTTTCGCTGATACACGGATACATGCTAAAAAATATCGCAAATGTTTATGGAATGGTAATCAACAAAATAGCAAAATCAATATTTACGTTTCTCGCTCTTTGCACTTCCACCAGTTAGCGCGTTTCATAATATGCGTCTGCTTATTTTTTGTACACTCCCATCAAATTCCCACAAACACAGACGCGTTTGAGATAGTTTCACTGCAGTAGTATGCGTACAGTTGGGCTTTCTATAGAGAATTTTTTGATCACAGCTAACAATTATAACGCCCACTTTGCAGTGCGACCCTTCTCTTCAAATTCAAATTTCGCCATTTTGATCTGTGCTGACCTTGAAAATCGCTTAAAACAACATTTCCTACAACATTTTTCCTTCAATTCGGCTCACATTTATTGTAGCATTACTTGAAGCCCGTATACGTGTACATGCAAGAAGCAAATTATTTTATTGTAGCATTATTGTTATTTGAGGTGGAAACAATGAGTAACACTTTGGTGAGACTTTTTCACATCTCACCTAGTTTTGAGTACGTGAGTTGTCGTCTGCATTAGACAAAATCGAACCGATTCAGAATTTGTACTAGAATCTAATACTAGAATCTGCCATTAAATTACACTAAGCCAAAGAAAGAAAAAAACATCACACAACTTTAAAATTGTATGCTATACACCTCGTACGTATACGAATTGACATCTCACATTCAGGTGAGTTTTTCACATTTGCGGCCAAAATCCGTACTCAGATCACCACAAGTATAGCTGACAGGGTTCACCAAAAATCAACCTATCACGATCGAACGCTGATAAAAAGCACCAACAACAAAAGAGCGACATACCGAACAGCACAAAAATAGACGAGCCGAGCAACACCAACCGAACGAGCATGCCTATTACAACAAACCGAACAACATAGCAACAACAACCCGAAACACGCAGCCGAATAACACCAAAATCATAGAAGCCGAACAACACCAACCGAAGGACCAACAACAAAAGAGCGACATACCGAACAACACAGCAACCACAACCCGAAAACGCTGCCGAACAGCAACAAAAGCAACACACAGAGCTGAGCCAAACAACTCAAATGAATTCGCATATTGCAAAACATTTTCGTACCAAGACACAACAACAACAAACAACACGATGAGCAAAACAACAGTACACTGACAAACAAAGCAAAAACCAAATTATGTTTCTGCAATGCAGGAGTACAACAACAAAGAAACACTTACAGAGCTGGATAAAACAACACAAAATCGGATGATTTAACGGAACCAGTAAATACAATGAGCATAGCACGGGATCTTGGACCGACCGTGGGAGTCAAACAACGTCCAAACGCTTCACGCTAGACTATCACATTCGTCGCATTAATGGTTTAAGAGAGATACCCTTGCCGTAACGTCCAAACGCCCCACGCTAAGCCTCAGCGAACATTGATATTACAGCCAAAGGGGTATAAAGGCCTCACCGCTAGTACAATGACACCGCGCTCACTATTCACATAGTCAATACACAGCAGCCCGGTACTACGCTTCGCCAGCATATACACACCGCCACCGAGGATATCATAAGCATTACATTTTAAGTTACACAAATAAATAATTGTTAAGTGAAAGAAGAAAATAAAAGATCAAATTCCATTCCCAAAACAAATAAATTCTTTTTATTGTAACGACCTTATAAACGAAGAACCTCTCACTGAGTTTTACCCCGGCTGGGAAAACCTCGTTACAACATGTCTAGTCTATTTGGATGACATCATTGGTTTTGGACGTACATTCAATGAGCACGTGAATAATCTTCGGCAATTTCTCGAAACAATAAAAAATAACAAATGGCCGGTCGCAAAGAATTTACATGATCTGCGATGATTTCTGCTCCGACTATCGACGGTTTGTGCCTAACTTCGCAGATGTTGCACGAAGCCTTCATCGCCTTACAGAGACGAACCTAAAGTTCCAATGGTCGAGTGAGCACCAAAACTCATTTGACTTTCTGAAGGGAAAGCTATGCAGTTCTCCAATTTTAGCATTTCCACTGGCAGGAGAACTCTTCATACTGGACACTGATGCGAGCAATGCATGAATAGGGGCGGTTCTATCGCAGAATTAAGAAGAAAGGAAGGAAAGCGAACGGCTGTAATACGCTATTACACGCTCATTTCCTTCTTGATTCTGCGATAGAACCGCTCCTATTCCCGATAATTTTTTGATCGCTTAAGGTTACTGATGAAACGTACAACATATGCTGACACCCGTTGTAGAAGCTAAAATGAGTTTTTATGATTGATTCGTTCAAGAAAATGATCTTGTGATACTGCTAGTAGAATGGTTTTAATAACTTTTGTTTTTGGTACTTCCTTTTCTTGTTCGCTTAATATTTGTTGTTTCTTTAGAATATCTGGGCCCTGGAACCAAACTTTGCAGTTTAACAACTGCTCTGGATAAGCTCCTCGGGATAGTAGGTCGGCTGGATTCAGTTCTGAGCTAATGAACTTCCATTGTGATTTTGATGTTTCGTCCTGGATTGCGGTAATGCGATTATCGACAAAGGTTTTAAGTGGTGACTTTTTATGTATCCAGGCTAATACAATTTGTTTTTCAAGTTGTAGTTTTTAGGTAAAATAGCTTTTGGCAGCTAGCTATGTCTTGTTTATGGACAAGTTCCGTAAATAGATCACTTTACTGCTTCCATTGGATATATTTTCCACCAAATTAGGCAAAGTGATATTCGGTAGATTGAAAGTTGCCTTAGGTAGGTTGTAAGAATTTGGTGTTGTTAATTGGACCGAGTGATGGTGAACCATGAAGTGCTGATTCTTGTAGTCTGGTCGTAAGCCCAATTATACAATTCTGGACTTCTAGCTGATAATATTCCGCAATTTAGTATCCATGCTCGCTTGGGTCTTTTGATAGCTCGATAACTAATCGAAAAGTTTCTTCCAATTCCGTCCAATACTTTTGAAATGTGTTTAACTTTACGTTACATAAGGTCGAGCTCAAGGTATCTGCTGCCAAGTTTGTAAGACTCAATAACAATCGCTGTATTGACTGTTTTTTTTTTATAATGTACACACGCTAAAGGGGTTTGCACCATTATACTGCTTAGCACAGCGTGGGCATTAGGAAATTAGGAAGAGGAAAATATGAGATGTCTATGCACTCGTGTCTTAAACGACTGCAGATCATACAAAAGCGGAAACACAGAATCAGGCAATTCATTCCACATAACTATCGTGCGGCTAAAGAAGGAATCTCTGAATCCTAAAATAGGCTTAATGGTCGACCCGTGAGCTCGATTTGAGGCACGGGTATTACGGATGGGTTGGAGAATGGGCGGGATGCATCTGGATATTTCTTTTGAATACCGCTTGTGGAAAAAGCGATAAAACAGTGACAGACAGGAAACATTCCTACGATGTTCAAGCGATTCGATTGTTTTCGCGATATGTATATGTATGTCACCAATAAGTTTTAACGCGCGGTTCTGAACTCTGTCTAGTACATCCAATGTGGTCTTGGGGGCACCTGCCCAGACAATACAGTTGTATTCAAGTTTAGGGCGAATATACGCCTTATAAATAGTAACCAGATCTGAAGGAGTGAAGTACATCTTGCACCGTTTTAGGAATCCTAACCTGTGACAAATATGTGGTCATTCCAACGAAGCTTGTTGTTGACGCACATACCGAGAATTGAGAGTTTTTCAGTTGCTTTGATGCAAGATCCATTCATGGATAACGGTTGGGGGTTTAAATTACGCTTAGACGACAGAAGACAGCATTGGGTTTTAGAAGCGTTAAATTCAACTCTATTATGTAGTCCCCACCTTGTTATGCTGTCAAGGTCAGAATTTAACGTGCTTAACATACGTTGTTGTTCAAGTTCCACTTGTAACGAAGAGGGTCGTGCAGAAAGCGTGAAGTCATATGAAAAGCTAAGAGTACTGTCAACAGCGAAAGAATGGATTGGATTAGAGGTGGTGGATAGGAGATCATTAATGAAAATTAGAAAGAGTGTCGGAGATAAAACAGAGCCTTGAGGAATACCGGCGTTCATGCGGTGAACATTGGATTTGAATCCGTCCAATACGACCTGGATTGAAAGGTCAGAAAGGTAGTTACTAGTCCAATCGAGCAGGGTGTTATTAATTCCATAAGCATTCATTTTCGACAAAAGAGCTTGATGCCAGACTCTGTCAAATGCCTTGGAAATATCGAGTGCAACAACTTTACTTTCACCAAATTTGTGAATAGACTGGTTCCACTTTTCAGTGAGTGACTGTGCGATTGTGTTCTGTCTTCGGATGATTCTGACAAATTCCGTTACAGGTTCCATTATGGGTTAGGTAATGAATTCTTCTTTTCCGCTTTGTGTGGAGTAAGAAGTAAGTCACTCTAACTATTGTGGTGATGAGACGGTGAATTACTTCTTACCGCTGGTGTGGGAAGTGAATTGACGTTGAATATCTCGATCACGTCGGGGTCACCAATGATTTGACTTGAAAACTCTTTTGGTTCCAATCTTCAGTTATTTTTAATATTGCTCCTTACCTCGGGTGGCGAGTAGCCAATTAAAACGCTGAATACAAAGTGATATATTTCGATTAATTGATTAAGATATTTTTATTTTTTCATTAAGGTATTTTACAATTTTGATTAAAAACTAAACTTATAACTAATAATAATAAGTGTCGGCTCAATGACGGGCCCCTGTATTTACATTGTTTTAATTTATTTTGTATTGCTTATAATTAAACAATACTTTTGACTACTTAATCTACTACATTTTTATATTTAAAGCAATTTAATTTTAAAGAATAAATTTTTCAAATAAAATATAAATGAAAAAATATAAGGGGGTGGTATAAACAGGGCGCTCTTCAGCCTCTATAATGTTGATTGCGGGCCTTCTCGTAGAAGGAGACGTCTGGATTAGTAAATATTTCCACATATCTAGCGCTTGTGAATCCTATTATGTTTATAAAGCGGTGGCTTGGCTCGATTTCCTCGATTCTTAGTCCTTGCATCTCCGGACTTGGATGTGTTTCCAACCCATCAAGGAATGTCCTCGCCATTTGGAACATGTGTTCGGTTATTGGCAGCAGACCTAGTGCTTCGTAAAGCCTTGCACTCGAGACAAATTTGTAACTTTTTGGCAGCCTCCAGAGTCCTGTAAATATTCTCCGTACGTTTCTTTCGAATAGGGAGATCTTCTTCATCGCTGTTGGTGAGACGGTGAACCATAGGGATAGCCAGAGGTTATCACTGGCTTGATGAGCTGTTTGTAGATGAGCAGCTTGTATATGAGTCTTCTTAGAAGCGAAGAAGAGCGTAGTTAGCTTTTTTTCACCGTTATATCGATCTGCTTGTTGAACTTAAGCCTCCTTGAAGTTGATTTACAGGTACTTCGTTTCTGACTTGGTGTTAATTATTGTGTTGTCTGGAAGGGTGATTTTTAAGCCTCTGCACCGGCTCACAAAATTTCTTTTTGTTCTCGTCCCTGGCACTCGGAAGCAGATGAGTTCCGTTTTGTTCGCCTTGATCTTTAACCCCCACTTAAGGTAGTAATCCCAAAGATTTCGGAGGTGTTCCTCCACTGTGCTGGCAGCTATCTCAGGAGAGAGTGAAACGACATATGTGATGGAGTCATCCGCGAAAAGCATTGTTTTTGTTCCAGCGGTATTGGTTGGAAATCAAAAAAAAGGATGCTTTTTTAGAGTTTTTACTCATAATTAAATCACTGACAACAGCGGTAAACATATCCACGTCTACGGGTGCGTTAGCGGGAATGTCTTCGCTGAACTGCACTTCATAATTTCTTGGGGAAGTAGCGTCTTTCACAAGACTTTCAACATGTTCTACGAAATCAGGAAGATGAGTTGGTTGGTGGTCGGTCTGTAAAGCTATTTTAGAAATGACAGGGAAAGGCTTCGGATTTTTCAACAGGACTGGATGCTACTTGCTCTCCAAACGTGATAGTCTCGAATGGAAATACGTTTAATGAAGTAAAAAAAATATAAAAAGGAAAAATCGTAGGTAGCAGGCAGCTGAGGGATCAGGAGCGGGTTCTGTATAAGATGTGTTCGTGTTGAGCGCTCGATGCTGAGATTTATTTCTTTATTCTTATGCCTATTTATACTCTAATTTACAAAACAAAATTACATGTCAGCAGTTTATTCTGTGGGAAATATTTTGTAATGCGAGCCACCTGTAAGAGATGCATATATAACAATTTAATGGGTATGGGAATAATGCAGCAATTTGATGGGAAATAGGAATAATGCTGACAATATCGTTTATTGTAGCAGATAGCAAGAAGTGAACAGACAGCAATTTAATGGGAATGGGATACTTGTTTATGGCTGTAGCAACGTATAATTTGTTAGGAACAGGGTGCTTAAATTATTAGTTATTTATTTATTTATAGTTAATTATAAAGTTGATCTAGCTGTAACTTTAATTTAATCCAAACAACATGTATGTTTAATCGTTGTGTTCCTATCGCGTTGTTTTCTCCTCAAATAACAGTAATAGTTCAATAAAATAATTTGCTTATGTGCATGTACACGTATACGGACTTCAAATAATGCTGCAATAATTGTGGGACCAATTGAAAGGAAAAGGAAACACATATAAAAATGGCGAAATTTGAAATTGAAGAGAAGGGTCGCACAGCAAACACCGAGACGGAGCCAGAGAAAATTTAGAACATATTTGTGGGCGTTAAAATTGGGTGCTGTGATCACCGAAATTATTAACGAAACCACAACTAATGCACTACCAAACTCAATATTTAGAACAAAAATTCCCTTATGATACAGATGCAACAAAAACATATGTTTTCCCATGTACGATAACATGTGTTCTAAATTTTTTATTTAATTTTTGCCATGGGTTTTTGCAGTGATATTTCCATAACTTTACTCACACACGTAAAATATTTTATTGTAGCATTATGCTTGATTTACATTAAACAATAAAATAACCCATAAAAATTAAAATTGTTCGAGTAAATTCTCTAATCGGATAATACACAATGTGCAGTTTGAATAAAATCGGGTAAATTTTTTAAAATTTTTGTTAGGGAGTCCCCGGTGCCCGATCTTTTCCAAATGTTTAAAATTTAAATTTTTAAAAATCGGGTAAATTTTGTAAACAATTTGTATGGCTGCCCCTTGACCCCGGGCCACGATCGCTTCAAAAATTTTACAAAACGTGTTGTCCATCGGAGATACATATGCATATAAAATTTAAAGAAATTCCGTTACTTTTTTATAAATTTTTTTTACAGAAAGTGTTGCCGATCGGAGATACATATGCGTATAAAATTTGAAGAAAATCGTGTAAATTTTGTAAAAAATTTGTATGGGAGCCCCGCGACCCCGAGGTACCAAAATGGGAAGTATTGTCACCGGAAATATATATACAAAAATTTCAATAAATTTATTAAAAAATTTATCACACCAAGAAGCATCAACAGTACATTATAGCAATATTATAGCGTTATTAGAACATTCAAGTATTGTGCTATTTGAATACAAAGAAAATACAAGGCAAAAATTCAACTGAGCATATAATAGCTGAGTTTTTTTTTTTTTTTTTTTTTTTTAATTACTTGTTTTAAAACTTGGCTTGCGATGACGTGACGCGTGTCTCGTATTGCGCGTCGCGTGTGTCGCGTGTATTTTTTTTAAAGTAAAATCCTTTTAAGATAATGCAGTCTTTAGGCTGAATTACAATTATACATATGGCGAGCTGAGAAGTTCCGCTGTACTATCTTATATTTAAACATAATAACAAGGGAGAAGGGATTAGGAAAAGCTCCCTGGACGACTAGCGCCATGGCAATAAGGTGGCCTAATCCCCTTATTAAAATTAAAAAAATCGAAGAAATGTTATTTACAATACATCACATTCCTCACGTTTGTAGCCGGTTTCAATTTATTTTCTCAGAATTTCTGATACATTTAAAAAACCAATACGAAAACGATAACGAAACTAAAAAGACGCGAGCCCAAATGCTTTAATCAATGGAATCAGGGAATTAATAATAATAATTGGAAGAGTTGCTTAAATTTGTTACGCCTACATGCATTAACATGTTTTTATTAGTAGTGATAAACGAAATAAGAAAATCCTTATTCACATTATTACAAACATCGTTATTCATTAATTCGGCTCATACGATAGTTATTAATATTATTATCATGAAGTAATGACATTATATTAATCGTGTAGTGTGCGCAACACAATTTCCTACACATCACTGCGATGGCAAAGCTGCTAAATGACGAATGATCTGCGAATTTATGGCAAAAAGCAGAATGGTTGTGTAAGGAGAGAAATCAGAAAGAATCACCAAATGTTGCCATAAAAATATACTTTTGTAACGATTGATTTACATTTGTGGCATGCGAGAAAAAATGAGCAGGACGGCTGTTAAAGTGATATTGTAGTTAGCCAGACGAGAGTAGTATATTTTTTAATGTTACCATAATGCTATATATAACAAACTATAAAATAACAATCTCTTCTGTCTAACTGTTAAAGCAGTAGATCCCACACCACAAACATTAAAAATGATAAAAATATGTATTCATAATATCACAAATGCGCAGTCCTACTGGATAATATAAAGTAGCGCATTTTAAATCCTTATCTTAAATTCTGATCTAAGAAGTAAACATGTTTTCGTCTACAAAGATCAAAACAGATTTTGATCCAAATTCAAGGACAACCAAAGTCCAATAATAAATCGTATGCATGTTCCAACATGAATATACCCTTATCATAAATTGCGATCTAATAGATCAATATGTTTACGTCTTTATCCAAACTTAAGGACACGATCAAGGTCCGCCAGATGTTCGATTGCGCACATATTAACATGAACGCATTCTTATCTCAAATTTCGATCTAAGAAATCAACATGTTTACTTCCTAAATTCAATGACCAAAGTCCAAAAGCTAATACAGAAGTTGGACAGCACACACAAATAGTATATAAGCCGTATGGAAATCATACGAAGTTGTTCAGTTCAATCCAACATTCATTCAGTGCAGTTCAGTTAAAATTTAACATTCATTCAGTGCAGTTTAATTCAGTAAGTAATTCAACAAGTCAGATAAGTGAAGTACATATAATAAAACTAGCTGACCCGACAGACGTTGTCCTGTCCCACTTTCAACAAATTTGTTTGTAATCGTTTTGTGAACTTGTGAAAAGCTTTGTTTTGCGATATCGCGTCACAGTATTAGTCACATCAGTATTAGCAGAAATACCCGGCGTTTCCCGGCTGTCCCATCCCACTGAGCCACGCCCACAGACGCCACGCCCACTTACACCCCACTAACTAACCAACTCATCAATCCAGAAAACTATAGAATCGACACTTATTCAGGCAAAAAATTTACACTTGTTCGAATGTTCTTTATACGAAGATCATATACAGGGAAAACTACATTTTCCACCCCAGCGCCACCTATCGAGTCCAAATTCCAATGTTTTTAGTGTAACAAAAATATCGTAAATGTTACGTTTAAGATGCGGCTGGCCGGGAGGGGACATTTTTATTTCTAACACTCACTGAATGAGAATGACATATGTTAGTGTCTTGTAAAAAAAAACAGCGTAAACTCACCGTTCTCGGTGCGTTTTTGACGCATATCGTTTTTGTGCCGCGAGAGCACCCTCCCGGCCAGACGCATCATAAACGTAACGTTTACGACATTTTTGTTACGTTTTGACGCTACGATTACGGTACGTATACCGCACTTTTGTCGCAAGAGAAGTGAAACAAATTTACGCAGTGTTTCGTATGTATTAGTGTGTATAAAGTTGGTCGTATTTGATGTCACGAAAACGTAAGGTTTACGGCTCCTTATAAATGTAACGTTAAGTAATTTAATCGCTACGTTTACGTAAAAATTGTAAGTGCTGTTCCCTTTAGAATTTATCGTTTTTTTTTCAGGTTATTTTCTTCTACAACAATTGCTGGGTGTTCAATATTAACAGATGAACAATAATAGTTGTTTGTAGAACCATTTCCTTGAACCACTCTAGCACTCTCACAAATATTAAATTTTTCTTTACGTATGGTTTTATAACGTTTCTGTTTCGACATTTTAATTTCAAACACTCACTGAATGAGAATGACATATGTTAGTGTCTTTTTAAAAAAACTGCGTAAACTCACCGTTCTCGGTGCGTTTTTGACGCATATGATTTACAGTCAGGTTTGATATTCTGTGAAAGCTTTAAGTCGGTTTGACGGACCATGCAGGTATTGCAAACGTTCTTTATCTGCGACTATTACCAGAGGTAAATTCGGAAAGTTGTTTTTAATTAAAAAAGGTAAAAATTTGTTAACAATGATTCTTATTATCGATGGAATTTATCTGTTGAATTCTCTAAACGTTACATGTGTCACAAGATTCGTAAACGTCCGTTTGCGTACATTTTGATTTCCTGCTTTGTATCTTTGGTGTTTTTATCATTGCGTTTTGTAAATGCCATGTGTAATGCTTGATTTAAAGAATATAGACTATAGCCGTGCGAGAAAAAATGAGTCGACAAACTATAGTTAAATTCAAGTTGTGGTTAGCCAAAATATATTGACACGACGGAAATGATATAACGGGTGTTTTTTTGGGAGGTTTGTTTTTCCGATAGATGTCGTTTTATTTTATGACAGTTGTTTTGACAGCTCAAAGTGGCATTTCTACTCAGTATTGTTTGGCAAATCATTATGAAAAAAAAAAAAAAAAAAAAATGACATTTGTGAAAAATAGTCGTGGTAGCCATATGCCTTAAAAAAACACCCGTTAGATATAACGTGTTTTTTTAAGAGGTTGCCGATTTTTTTTTTGAATAAAACACATATAAAATTATGAAATGACCAAAATTTTTACATAGTTATTTTATATTAAACAGCCGTCCTGCTCATTTTTTCTCGCACGGCTCAAATGTAAATCAAGCGTTAAAGCAAATTTGAGTTAGACTATAGCCGTGCGAAAAAAATTTGTGGGCTGACTATATTTAAATTGAAGTTGTGGTTAGTCAGAAGAGATTGACACTACGTGAATGTTATAGGTATTTTATATCTGCAAAGGAAATATTATCTATAACATTATGGTAACATTGAAAAAGATACTTTTTCTCTCGTCTGGCTAACCACAAGGCAAGCGTAACGCTTGATTTACATTTGAGCCGTGCGACAAAAAAATTTTCATGTTACTATAAATAACTAACATTCGCGTAGTGTCAATCTCGTCTGGCTAACCACAGCTTCAATTAAACTATAATCTGCCCGCTCATATTTTCTCGCATGGCTTAAATCTAAATTCGCCATTACATTAATGTTAAATTTTTTTTCATAAAAACTCTACCCCAGAGCGCGCTCGACCGCAGAACTTTTCAAAAAGGAAATCGAACACGAAAGGCGAAAATCTTTTGTTTACATTTTGCATGTGTTGTTGTTGTGCTAGTATAAAGAGGGGCAAATCTCCCAAAATATCTAGAGCGGTTTTAGCTCTATGGTAGAGTCGTTTTGAAGGAGAAACGAACAACTTGACAGCAAAAAAAAAAATCTGGGGCAGAGTTTTACGAAAAAAAAATTAACATAAGAAAAATGTTAGATGACATGGAAAGAAGACAGAAGGAAAGAAATGCAGACACAAATGAGAAAATGATGAGGGAATTCGATTTATGAACATTCAAAAGACAGAGAAGTAAACAACTGCACTTACCAATAAATATCAACATTACATTGAAGCAATATTATAGCGTTATTAGAACATTCGATTATGGTGCTATTTAAATACAAAGAAAAATACAATATTTTAGTCAGGCAAAAATTCATCTGAGCATATCGTAACCGAGTTTTTAGGACACACAAAGTTATACTTAATACTGCACAATAAGCCTAACTTTTTCGACTAGAACAAATTAATTTTAATGAATTGGAATTTAATAGCCGATTCTCAATACAAAATTAATCAAGCCAACAATAAAAAGTTATTTTCTTTCGTATACATACATAAATTAAATCTTTAATTTCTTTTATATCGTTAAAGAAAGTATAGTAATCATGAAAGTTTTCGAACTCGGGATTTTTGCAGACTTACCCATTACCGTATCTCCTGAGTCAGAAAAAGCGAAAATAAAAAAATCTCTGTCTGTCTGTATGTGTCCCCTCTACTAGAGCTGAGTCGTTCGTGACTGATCCGTTCGTGCTGAACGGAACAGTACAGTGAACCAAAAGAGCGGTACACTTCATACGAAATGAACGGAACAGTAGTGATCCAAAATGTCAACCGTTCAGTTCAGTCTTCAGTGGCTCAGTCGTTCAATGGTTCAGTCGTTCAATGGTTCAGTCGTTCAGTCTTCAGTTCATTCACTCACTTACTGGTTCTGGTTCTTCGATTCTATTCTATAGTGAATCAAAAGAGCGGTACAGTTCGTTCGTATTGAAGATTGAACGGAACAGTATTGTTTTTATTATTTGTGGCAACACAGAACAGACGATGATGAGCGAAACATTGAGGATTGGGCCATTGGGTATCTATGGCTGATGGCTCACTCTCACCCATACGGAAAACAAATTGGTTTTTGTTTCATTTATTACTTTTAATGAAATATTCTAAAATACCGGGTGATTTTTTAAGCTGAAATTCAAATATCTCGGGAAATAAACTCTACGAAAAAAATCTCCAAGATAAAAATTTAATCATTCCGCGGGTGAAATATATAAGTGTTAAAAATAGTACCCCCATCCATTTTTAATTCTCCTACTAAGAACCTATGTATACGATTCAGCATTATGTTTGCAATGTAAATAATTTTAATTGGTCATCAAAAAAAATTTCATTTTGCTTCTTCATAAACCAGAACCATTTAAATTTTCTCTTGTATAGTTAAATACACCATTCTAAAGTAGTATTAATAGCCTAACACAGATATTGTTGTTTTCGAAATAATCTTCAAGCTGAATCGGTATTTTTGAAACAAAATAGAAAAACATTTATTAATTTAAAAGCAGATTTAATCGCCTGATCCTGAAAAACGTTGTATTTTTATTGCAAACGTATTGCAGAATTATTCATAGGTTCTCAGTAGGAGTAATCGAAAAATTGAGTATCGTCTTACGGTGCCATCTATCATGAATCGAAAAAAATGTTTCAGAATTTTAGCCGTAGAATCCGAATTTGCAATAAAAATAGGGGTTCCAATTTAAATTTCAAAAGGTAGCCCCACCCCACCTAAAAGGGAGTACCAATTTTAGCACTAATTTATTTCCCCCTCGGAGCCATAATTACGATCTTGGATATTTTTTCCGTAGAGTGCTTATTATCCAAAATATTTTAAAGTTTCAGCTTTAAATAATCACCCGGTATAAGGGATGATTGTGTTGCTGTTAGCTTTTTATTTCGCAAATTTTTGAACTTAAGGTTTTCTTTTTCTTACAGCCGTGAAAGTATACTGCGTTGTACCGTTTCTTTCATCGCCTGACAAAGTCGTTGTGTTTTATCTCGTTTGTATACGTATGTTCTAAGTGTACTTTATGAAAAATTTTCTGCAATAGAGCACTCAGACAGTAAAAAGAACCAAAAGAACCAAATGAACGAAACGAACGAAATGAACGGATCTTTTGAATGGCTCTTCGTCGTGACTGAACCAAATGATTCAGTACACTCAAGAGATCCATTTTTCCCACCTCTACCCTCTACAGCCCACTGAACTTATCGGAATGAAAATTTATATTTAAGCTTTTTACATTAATTGTGAGGGGCCGGAAGTGAGTTTACTTAGACAGTTTTTCGAGTTTTTGCAAATATTTTTTCCCCACCGCGGTCTCGCAATATATGTACGTAGTGATATTGCTTACCAGTCCCAAGCACATTTCAATCATTGTTCCAACGCGGAATTCAACTTCATTTGGCTTAAAGTCAAAGTGCGTAAGCATTCCATTTACTACTGCTTCATATACAGGATGTTGAGTTATTTGCTGATTTTAACCATCTCACTCAGCTTGTGAGTGAGCCCCCTCGAATTCCAGACATTGTAAGTCATAACGCTAATACCCTTGACTTGTTTCTTACTTCTCTTCCTAACAAATACACCGTCAATGTATTATCGCCTCTAGGCTCTTCAGACCATTGTGTAGTATCAGCTAATTTATCGTTGTCAAACCACACAGTTAAAGAGAAAACTCCTAAAAGAAAAGTATGGCTATACGAGAAAGCCAACTGGGATGGCCTCAATAATTTATTTAAAAGCTATAACTGGCCACTTAACGCCAATAGTGGTGTGGATGCCACTTCTGATACGATCGCTAACATAATCCTTGAGGGTATGAGACAATTTATCCCTTCCAGGACAAAGTGTATCAAACCGAAGGAAAATGCTTGGTATGATTTAAGCTGCAAAGAGGCTACTAGGAACCGTGAGGTATGCTTTCGGTTATATAAAAAAAACCCCACTGTGGAAAACCGAACCAAATTTAGACGAGTCAGAAATGATTGCAATGCCTTCCTTAAACGCGCCAAATTTGACTATGACCAAAAACTGAGACAAAAAATACTTCAATATCCAAAACGTCCAACGCTCATTCACAATGACATTCCAACTATCAGCTCAAAAGACAAGGCCAATCTGCTTGCTTCACATTTCGCAGCTAGCTCTACGCTGCCAGATAGCACGTTGTCGCCGCCTGTACTTGTAAGAGTTGAATCCTCTATGGGACAGATTTACTTCCGTACTCGTCAAGTGGCAAGAGTATTAAATGATCTCAAAGTTCATAAATCTGCTGGGCCTGATGGCATTCCCGCTATAGTTTTAAAGAGTTGTTCTTCAACGTTGGCATTACCACTGCGCAGACTTTTCCATTTTTCTTATTCTTCTGGAGTCGTCCCAAAGAATTGGAAAACAGCCTTTATCCAGCCTGTTCCTAAAAAAAGGCGAAACGTCATCCCTTTCCTCGTACCGACCCATTGCACTAACATCTATACTCTCCAAGGTCATGGAAACCCTGATCAATCGTAAGCTTATGCAATACCTTGAATCACGTGAAATCCTTAGTGACCAGCAGTATGGTTTTCGTAGTCAACGTTCTACAGGTGACCTGATGGCTTATCTCACTGAAAAGTGGAACCAGTCTATTCACAAATTTGGTGAAAGTAAAGTTGTTGCACTCGATATTTCCAAGGCATTTGACAGAGTCTGGCATCAAGCTCTTTTGTCGAAAATGAATGCTTATGGAATTAATAACACCCTGCTCAATTGATAACTACCTTTCTGACCGTTCAATCCAGGTCGTATTGGACGGATTCAAATCCAATGTTCACCGCATAAACGCCGGTGTTCCTCAAGGCTCTGTCCGACACTCTTTCTAATTTTCATTAACGATCTCCTATCCACCACCTCTAATCCAATCCATTCTTTCGCTATGTTAAGCACGTTAAATTTTGACCTTGACAGCATAACAAGGTGGGGACTAATTAATAGAGTTGAATTTAACGCTTCTAAAACCCAATGCTGTCTTCTGTCGTCTAAGCGTAATTTAAACCCCCAACCTTTATCCATGAATGGTTCTTGCATCAAAGAAACTGAAAAGCTCTCAATTCTCTTCAAAGATAATTCAACTTAGTAATAAGATAATATTTTGTTACATTAAGAAATATTTGCATATGTTTATTTGTGTGATACTCGTACTACAATCTATGAAATTAAAATCTAAGTATAAACCACTATTTTAAAATGATTTGGTTTATAAATCAAAATACACGTTATTTTCTCACAAAAATTATCTATTCTTTTATAAATACATTGACAAAGTAAATTAGTGCTACCCGTGCGAAGCCGGTCGCTAGTATCATATAACATTGGTCAGTTACATTCTCCTTCATGGCTTCATAAAGTTCTACTCTGGCTATGCTATTACAGGCGGCTTTAAAGCCTAAATATGGTATGATGACTTAAGTGCGCTATCCTGTCTTTTATGTTAAAGGAAAAAGTCTTATATGCATTACTCAACTACGTTATATTTATTTGCTGCACGTTGAGATATTTCGCTTCGTATGGGGCACATGGTGTCTCTTTACCAGTCTTCTGGCATCGCTTTTACTCACATACTTGCACTATTAGTTAATGAATTGTTTAGTAATCATTACTAAATACTAATACAAAATATGTTATTAAAGGCATGTGGTTTGTTTTTAAATTCTCTATATTAACTTCGCGTGCCCGTGGCTGGCGGACTGGCTGGCTGGCTGGTCAGATCTTGTCATCAATTTTTAACCCACACATGTATATTTCCGGTGACAGTACTTTCTATTAAAATTTGGAAGGGTTGAACTATGATATAGCTCCTACCTCAAAAACGTAATTTGACGATTATGGACACAAAAATTCGATGTAAAAAAAAACAACCCATAAAAATTAAAATTTTTCTTGTAAATTCTCTAATCGGCGATACACACACACACACTGCGTGCTCGTTTTGTGGCAAAATCATCCACCAAATGACGCAGCGGCAGCGAACAGCACTGCACACAAAGCACAGAGCTCAGAATTTGCCGTGATCTGATGCGATATAGCGATATTTAAAAAATGTATATGGGGTCCCCAGGCTTTTGCAAATGAAATCTACTTTAGGGCGGCCATTTAACTTTGGTGTTGCACGATTAAAAGGAAAATTTATGTTTCGTAAAATATGAATAAAAACTTCATTAACTGGGTAATAAATCTATATATATAAAAATCAATTGCTGTTCGTTAGACTGGCTAAAACTCGAGAGCGGCTGAACCGATTTGGCTATTAATTTGGGTCTTAAATTATTTGTGGAAGTCCAGAAAAGGTTTAAAATGTAAATTCAGCCCCGCTAGGTGGCGCTGGTATCGTTTTTTTTCTTCTGAAAATTCTTATTTATGGAACCATTTGGCTCAAATTCACACCATATAATATTTACATAAAAAGAAAGTCGTTGACAAAATTTGGACCCGATAGGTGGCGCTGGTGTCTGTTTTTTCCCCGAAAATTCTTATTTATGGAACGATTCGGCTCAAATTCACACCATATAATATTTAAATAAAAAGAAAGTCGTTGACAAAATTTGGACCCGATAGGTGGCGCTGGTGTCTTTTTTTTTCCGAGGTGGGTCAGTGTGTATGAAGTCAATGGGTGGGTGGTCAGTGGGCGGGAGGTCAGTGGGTGTGAGTTCAGTGGGTGGTGGGTCAGTGTGTATGAGGTCAAAGGGTGGGTGGTCAGTGGGCTGGAGGTCAGCGGGCGGGGGTCAGTGGGATGGGGCAGCCGGAAAACGTGGGTGTAAGTGGGCGTGGCGTCAGTGGGCGGGTAGCAAAGCGCCCTGGAACAGCTAGTAAATAATAATAATAATACTTTTATTAAATTCTCTATATTAACTTCGCGTGCACGTGGCTGGCTGGCTGCTCATATTTTCTGATCAATTTTTAACCCACTTCCCATAGCCCCATTTTATTGATATTTTGCACACATGTATATTTCCGGTGACAATACTTTCTATTATTTATAATTTTAGACCCCTCGGACCTCGGGTTCGGGGGGCTCCCATACAAATATTTTACAAAATTTACCCGATTTTCTTTAAATTTTGTACACATGTGTGTCTTCGATGAAAAACACTTTTTGTAAAAATTTGGAGTGATCGGCCCCCTGGGGACCCCATATACATTTTTTAAATATCGCTATATCGCATCAGATCACGGCAAATTCTGAGCTCTGTGCTTTGTGTGCAGTGCTGTTCGCTGCCGCTGCGTCATTTGGTGGATGATTTTGCCACAAAACGAGCACGCAGTGTGTGTGTGTGTATCGCCGATTAGAGAATTTACAAGAAAAATTTTAATTTTTATGGGTTGTTTTTTTTTACATCGAATTTTTGTGTCCATAATCGTCAAATTACGTTTTTGAGGTAGGAGCTATATCATAGTTCAACCCTTCCAAATTTTAATAGAAAGTACTGTCACCGGAAATATACATGTGTGGGTTAAAAATTGATGACAAGATCTGACCAGCCAGCCAGTCAGTCCGCCAGCCACGGGCACGCGAAGTTAATATAGAGAATTTAAAAACAAACCACATGCCTTTAATAACATATTTTGTATTAGTATTTAGTAATGATTACTAAACAATTCATGAACTAATAGTGCAAGTATGTGAGTAAAAGCGATGCCAGAAGACTGGTAAAGAGACACCATGTGCCCCATACGAAGCGAAATATCTCAACGTGCAGCAAATAAATATAACGTAGTTGAGTAATGCATATAAGACTTTTTCCTTTAACATAAAAGACAGGATAGCGCACTTAAGTCATCATACCATATTTAGGCTTTAAAGCCGCCTGTAATAGCATAGCCAGAGTAGAACTTTATGAAGCCATGAAGGAGAATGTAACTGACCAATGTTATATGATACTAGCGACCGGCTTCGCACTAATTTACTTTGTCAATGTATTTATAAAAGAATAGATAATTTTTGTGAGAAAATAACGTGTATTTTGATTTATAAACCAAATCATTTTAAAATAGTGGTTTATACTTAGATTTTAATTTCATAGATTGTAGTACGAGTATCACACAAATAAACATATGCAAATATTTCTTAATGTAACAAAATATTATCTTATTACTAAGTTGAATTATCTTTGAAGTTTTTCACACGACCAGTGTAATGTGCTGACGTTGTACTTTGTAGAATTCTGCATTTTCACGATCAGTGCTGTGCTGATATGCATATGCGATATGCTGGATTACTCGCAGTATCATATTTTATTATCTTTTCCCACGTTCGGTGCACACCACTGACGTGTGCATTCATTTGTTATTCGATTTCCGAAATTCTAAATGTAGCACTTTTTCATGGAAACATCTGTTCGAGTTGTCTGGGCTTTGCTAGCACTGCACTCAACGAATGCATGCTTATGATAAGAAATCATATTATATAAGCTCTGAATAAATTAAATAAATTGTCATTCAAACAAGAAGTTTGTAAGAGTTTTATTCAAATCGCCGTTCTGGCTCATTATTTCGCATTCACTGGGTAACACAAAAAAACGTTGCTAGTCTAATTGGTGATACTGGTTTATATAGCATTGTCATCAGCTATTGTCAAGGTACCTTGGTCAATACTATTAGACCCAATAATACAACTACAAACAATAGTAAAACTAACTTTTAAAGGTTATGTTATTAATTTGTTGATGAAATTTGGGGTTCAATAATAAATTGTGTAAAATAATTCTTAATTATGATATTATTAATAATGGCAATGTACTATTAACCATAAACTTCAATAACCTTCATCATCATCATATTTGGCTCTACAACCGGGGTCCGGTCCTGGCCTCCCACAAAAAGGCTCTCCACCGGTCCCGATTTCGAGCCGATGTCATCCAGTTTGGCATCCCTAAACTCTGGGCGTCCTGGTCTACGCCATCCTTCCAGCGTAGGCGTGGCCGGCATCGCTGTCGTGTTCCATAAATCCTACCAGCTTAATTTTCTTCACACTGTCGACATCGCGGTAAAGCTCGTAGATCTAGTCATTATAGAGTCTCCGGAATCGTCCTTCCTCACATAGCGTGCCTTGTGACAAACGCAAGCAAAAAAATATATTCAAAAAATTATAATAAATTTAATTTAAAATAATTGAAAATATTTTTTCATATTTTCATTTTAATTAAAAATTAACTTTTTTCTTTATATCAAATTGTGTTTAATACCATTCAGTATTTATTGTTGTGTTAAAATTTTCAAGAATAATTTTTGATATCTAAAAGTGATAAATATATTGGTCCAGATCGTTAAAGAAAACAATCCACATTCTTAAAAAGAACAAATTGGTAATTTGTAAAAGAAGTCAAATAAAATCCTAACGACTAAAAATTGCTGTACTCGAACAGCGGTTACAGGCGTTTTCCGATATTGTTCATCAAGCGTGGATACTGCTGACAGCAATACCATCAAAACAAAGTCATCATATCGTAACGTTACCAAAGATTCCGGCACAAAAAAGCAGTTACGTTAAAAATTATTGTTATTCAAGTTTTTATTTTATTTGAGTAGTTTTTAGAAGTAGAATTTTTATTGACTTTCTGTCTCAGTAGCTGTGCGTGCCTTTTTCGTTTGTTAGGCCTGGTACTACAAACGAATCAGTAACGTTTTCATGTTGAGTGGTTGGTTCGTAGAAATTCTTCTTATTATTGTTATTTTTAATATTTTTTTTATTTTTTATTTTATTATTATCTTATTTAACGTATATTTTCATCATCTTGACGGGTTCGGTATTTTTACTTTGTAAAATGAACTCTTATTTTGAAATTCATTTCACAAATATTCGCGGCATTAAAAGTAATTTCAACTCGATCGTAGCACATCTTGACGCGAATAAACCTGCGGTTCTAAGTTTATGTGAAACGCAGGCCTCTTATATGAGTACCCCAAATGATTTTCAATGTCCGGGGTATTCTTGTGTCGACTGTTTGTTTCCTCATCGTGGGGTTATTTTATTTATACGAGAAGACATCAGTTTTAGTTTACCTATTTTTAATATTCCAAACAGTAATCCCATGTTCAATACGATATGGATTGAAATTGTAATTTCAAACCATTCGATGTTTATTTGTTCCATTTATTGTAGTCCTAATTTGTCACCTGATGACACTAATATTGAGTTTAATTACTTATCAGACACTATAGACAAGATTTACCAATCATCACCAACATCAGAATTGGTAGTTTTGGGTGATTTTAATGTCCACAATGATTCATGGTTAACCTATTCGAATGGTAGAGATCGATCTGGTGAAACCCCTGAACTATTTTCAAATGTTAATCTCTTCACCCAACTCGTTGATAAGCCAACTAGGTATCTCGATACTACTGGTCAATCACCTCACCTTTTAGATGTATTTCTTACTACTATACCAGATAAATATTCAATTGATGTATCTGCTCTATTAGGTCTTTCTGACCATGCTTTAATAGTAGCCAAATTTTCAATAAAACCAGCCCTTATAGAGCCTACAAGTAAAAGGCTACTCTGGCACTATAAAAATGCTAACTGGGAGCTCCTGAACCAATTTTATAGCTCATTTGATTGATCAACCTGCAATAATGCTGATGAAGCATCACAACTAATCACATCAACCATTTTGCTAGGAATGAAAAATTGCATTCCTTCTTCATTTAAAAAGAAAAATACTCATAAAAATAAATGGTTTAACGAACATTGCAGGTCAGCAGTCGCGTGTAAAAAAGCAGCCCATTTGGACTATGTTAATTGCACTTCTGAAGAAAACCTTATAACGTTTCGAATAGCTAGAAATAGATCAAACGCTATATTGTAAAGGTCCAAAATAATATATGACCTTAAGATTCGAGATAGCATGCGAAAAACTTTGGATTCTGGTTCAAACAGTCGAAGCTTTTGGTCATTTGCTGCATTGGTTAAAAGAAACTTTGCAAACAATACTTCGTCTATTCCTTCTTTATTTCATAATGGTATTCATTATAGAACTGATATTGAGAAAGCTAATCTCTTAGCTTCTCATTTCGCTGGTGCGTCTACTCTTCCTTTAACTAACCAAAGCCCCCCAATTCTCCCGAATCTAGGCCCAGGTATGTCTAAAATCTATTTTCGGAAACGGGTTGTTTCAAAGATTCTGAAATAACTTGACCCACCCCAATAAAGCGACTGGCCCCGACGGTATTCGGCCATTAGTATTGAAAAGTTGTCATCTTACTTTGGCAAAACCGCTTAGAAAATTGTTTCATCTCTCAATGAAGACAGGTGTTTTTCCATCATTTTGGAAAATAGCAAATATTCAACCCGTTCCGAAAAAAGGTGATAAATCGGCACCTACGAACTACCGTCCTATTGCTTTGTTGTCGGTTCTATCGAAGGTAATGGAATCTATCGTTAATTTCAGAATAATGAACTATCTGGATTCGAATGTTGTTTTATCCGATGTACAGTATGGATTTCGTAAAAATCGCTCTTCAGGTGAACTAATGGCGTGCATGACTCATTGTTTGGAGCGAAGCATTGAAAACCTAGGTGAATCAAGCGTTGTTTCCTTAGATATTGCTAAAGCTTTTGATAGAGTATGGCATGATTGTCTTATTAATAAGATTCGTGCGCTGAACTTACACTTCTCTCTCATTACATGGATTGAGAATTATTTATGGAACCGTAAAATAAAAGTTGTATTAAATGGTATATCTTCAGATTCACATGGGATCAATGCTAGCGTGCCGTAAGGATCATCCTTGTCTCCCACGATCTTCTTGATATATATCAACGACCTGTTGTCTTCTACAACCTGTGATATCCATTCACTTGCTGATGATACAACACTATTGGCTTCCATTGAGTTTGTCAATCAAAAAGAATGCAATTCTCGCTTGAATGGTTCGCGTGAATTAATGAATTTGACTATTCTGTCTAATATTCAAATCATTCTTGATTGGGGCATTTCTAACAGAGTAGAATTTAACCCAAATAAATTCCAGTCTTGCCTTTTTTCTCAGAAGACAACTCAACATTATGTTCCACCTGTTATTAATGGTACCCCTATTGCGAGATCTGATTCACTTAAGTTGTTAGGTTAAAAAGTATCAAGTGATCTTTCCTGGAAAGAACATATTTATGAAATTTCAAAAAGAGCTAGCCAATGTTTAGGCTTCATAAGACGTTGTAACTTCTACTTCACTCCCTATGAAGTAGGGATTATATAAATCTTATGTTAGACCAATTTTAGAATTTAATTTATATGTGTGGAGTGGGGCTCCAAGATCGCATTTGGTTCACCTTGATGGTGTTCAGAATAGAGTTATCCGTTTGATAAACGATGTAACCATTACTTCGTCTCTTGATACTTTGGAGCACAGACGAAATGTAGGAGCTTTATCTGTTTTCTATAAATATCTGTTGTCTTATATATCAGCAGCTTGAATGTTATGGTTAAGTTCCTGGATTTGAAGACTCTTGACAGACTATAGTAGGCTTTGTTGGCTTTAAGCCAACATCCAACCAATGTCGGATCTTCTACTTGCAGACGTGGCCACCATGTACTTTGTTTTGCTCTCATTTATGAGCAGCCCCAGATTTCGTGCCGCCTGCTCGATCTGAATGAAAGCTTCCTGTACAGCTCTCAGTTTCTACCAACGATGTCAATATTGTCTGCATAAGCCAGTATCTGAATGGACTTATAGAGGATTGTTCCTCTCGCCGTTACGACAGAGTCTCAAATCACTTTCTCCAACGCCAGGTTGATTACGACGCATGCCAGTCCAGCCCCTTGTCGGAGTCTGTTATAGATGTTGAATGGGCTTGATAGTGATCCGGATATTTTTACTTGGCTTATAACATTGGTCATGGTCAACCTACATAGTCGTGTCAGTTTATTTGGGATGCCGAATTCTCTCATGGCTTTATAAAGTTCTACTCTGGCTATGCTATCATAGGCGGCTTTAAAGTCTATAAAAAGATGGTGTAGTTAGTTTTGAAACTCTAGACATTTTTCCATCACCTGCCTTAGGGTGTAAATCTGATCAGTTGTTGATTTGCCTGGGATGAAGCCACACTAGTATGGACCAATGATGACTTTAGCGTATCTTTAGAGAAAATCGTATACGCGGTACTCAACAACGTTATACCACGATAATTGCACAGGATGCCTCTTCGCCAGTCTTCTGGCATAGCTTCTTCTTTCCATACTTGCACTATTATTACATGAATTGCTTGGTGTAATGTGGGGCCTCCTGCTTTGTAAGCATCCCAGTCAGTTTCTAATCTAGTAGCCTTGGCTACGTTGAATAGCTTAGGAATAAGAGAGTAGCTAGCCTCATACAAAAGTATTGCAGGAGTCTAGTTTAGTTAAAGCAAGATATATTAAATGAACTAATGAACTTATGTTTATCTTTTACTGCAGGTAATCATAGTTGGAAGTGGTGCTGATGAATTGTTTGGTGGTTATACTAGGCATAGAAATAGCTACAACCGTTCTAAAGGATCACATGAGGAAAAACTAGATCAGGTACGAGCTGAACTAGAAAAGGATTGGGAGCGTATTCCGTCAAGAAACTTGGGCAGAGATGATCGTGTCATTGGCGATAGTTGTAAAACAACAAGGACGCCTTTTATTGAAGAAAACGTTGTCCGATTTGCACGTTCGTTAACTTCAAGCCAGAGATGCTGTTTTTTGTTGGATCATGGCATTGGTGATAAATTGTTTTTAAGATTATGCGGGTATCAGTTAGGTCTAAGAGCAGCAATAAGGCTTAGAAAACGTGCCATTCAATTTGGTTCCCGAATTGCAGACAAAAACCAAAATGGAAATGACTTATCTATGTTTCTCTGAAGTAGACTTTGAAATTCAAATATAAAATAAATTTTTTTCATTTTCTGTTTGTACTTGGTACTAAATACAAAAAAGTAAGTTTAATTTTACTTCAACTAGTCGATGAGACTAACAAGCAGTTTTAGTGGATGTACAAATAAAAGCAAATCAAAACTAGGTATTATTATTATGTCCCACGCCAGTAAAGCAATTTCATTGTTTTCTTCAGCAAATGTTGCTCGACGACGGTTGAACACTTCCATCAGTTGTAAATTGTACGGTAAAATGAAGCACGTGACCGATTCCTATCCGGAGAACGCGAAGCGTAGAAAATGACAGCATTATCAAGACACCGGCACAAGCCAGACTCCATAAACCAGAGTCATTTCAATTTTCTCTTGTACAGTTAAATACTCCATTCTTAAGTAGTCTTAATAGCCTAATGTAACGAGAACCTATGTAGACCTACCTTAAGTAACTAAATACATCAATGTTAATCCACATGTAGCATACACCATTTTGTATCTGATCAATATAATTCATTATTAACCTAAACGCTTGTGTTAATGATATATGGTGTCAGAAGTAAAAATAGAAAATCGATAAACATCACAATAAATATAGATCGAAAGGTGTTAAAATCAAATTAAAACACGCGATAACTATAATATAAATTGTAAAATCAACTAAAAACAAAAAACAAGTGAACATAAAATCATCAATATAAAAATAAAGTTCGCAAAAGAAAAAATGGCAGAATATCTTCGACCACCGAAACAATTTATTATCACGGAAAATATTGCGGATGATTGGAGGATTTGGATCAAACAATTCCAATTCTATAGCACAGCAACAATGTTGGATAAGAAAGACGAAAAAATTCGAGCAGCTACTTTGATGACGTGCTTAGGTATTGAAGCCGGAAAATTTTTCGACACATTCCAGCTAGATGGGGACACAATTACATACGATCAAATAGTAAAAAAATTCGACGATAATTTCACACCGAAGAAAAACGTTACGTATAAAAGGTACACATTCAATAAGATGTCACAAGCTGAGAACGAGAATTTTGATGAATACTATACAAGAATCAAAACACAAGTAATGAAATGTAATTTTGATAATTTAGCTGATGAATTACTACGAGATAAAATCGTAGTGGGCCTCCATTCAAATAAAATCAGAGAACGTTTGTTGGTGGATAACGAATTAACGCTGAACAAAGCCATAGAAATATGTAAAGCAAGTGAATCGACCAGCAAGCAACTATCTGAAATAAACAAAAGATAAACTATACATGTAAAATTAATTAATAAATCATCTAATATTAAGGCAGATGTCAGAAAAAAATCGACAAACGATCAAGAGCAAAATAATTCTAAAACAAAGTTGTCCAGCATACAGAAAAATGTGTAGAAAATGCGGAAAACTTGGTCATTTGACGATTGCATGTATGACAAATGAGAAAAATTATAAAAAAATCAATGAGTTTAATGAAAATTTTGAACACGAAGAAGAACTATATTTAGACATGTTGTGTAACAGTGAGAAACAAGAAAACTCAGACGCGTGGTTCGAAAAAATTACTATTAAAGATCATGAAATAGATTTTAAACTTGACACTGGCGCCCAGTGCAATGTTATAACGAAAAAGTTAGCAGATAATTTAAATTTAATAATCGAGAAATCAAACACAAAAAATTAATTGCATTCAGCGGCCACAAAATTAGTGTTATTGGACAAGCATCAATCCAATGTTCAATTAAAAATAAATTAGTAAAAATAATATGTAAAGTCGTAGATGAAAATACAATTCCAATGCTAGGGATTAAATCATGTACAGAACTAGGGTTATTAAAAAGGGCGAACGAAATATACGTACGATCGATTCAAGGTTTAGAAATCGACGAACAAGTTTTTAGTGGACTAGGTTGTTTAAAAATTATGTTTATGACATTGATATCAAAGCCAATCCAGATTTCGTCGTTATTCCCCCGAGACGTATTCCTCATGCGATCAGAGATGATGTAAAAAAAGAATTAGACAACATGTCAAAAATAGGAGTGATTAAACAAATTAAAGAATCAACACAAATAGTATCACCGATGGTCATAATAAAACAGAAAAACCAGTTACGAATATGCATAGACCCGTCTAACATAAACAAAAATAACTTACGACGACATTATCCATTAAAAACGCTCGAAGAAATTTCAGAAATAAAAGGATCTAAATTCTTCACACTGCTAGATTGCAAACGTGGATTCTGGCAAATAAAAGTCAGTGAAAAAACTCAAAAATACCTAGTATTTTCAACACCGTGGGGTCGCTACACCTTAAGACCTTAAGATTACCGTTTGGTTTAGCGTCAGCTCCCGAAGTGTTCCAGCAAATAATGTCGCAAATGTTCGAGGGCTTACCAAATGTGGAGTGTTCAATGGACGACATCCTTATTCATGCAGCCTCAATTGAAGAATTAGAAGCGAGAACAAAAGAAGTTATCAACAAAATAACATCAGCAGGACTGAAATTAAACAAAGACAAATGTTTGTTCAACAAAAGATCATTAAAATTCCTAGGACACATATTATCACCAGAAGGATTATCACCGGATGACGAGAAAATCAAAGCAATAGAAAAGATCGAGACGCCGAAAAAACGCAAAACAAAGCAAAGATTTCTTGGTATAGTCACGTACGTAGCTAAGTTCATTGCCAACGCCTCTGAGATTACTGCGCCATTAAGAGAACTAATAAAAAAGAATGTTAGCTTCGTATGGGATAACGATCAACAACAAGCATTTGAAAAACTTAAACAGCTATTATCATCAGCTCCAGTGTTAAAATATTTTGATGTAAATGCTGACGTGAAGTTATCAGTCGACGCAAGTCAAAGCGCATTGGGTGCGGTGTTAATTCAAAATGATCACCCTATAGCATATGCATCGAAGGCTTTAACGGCAGCGCAACAAAACTATCCTCAAATTGAAAAGGAGGCGACAGCCATAAAATTCGCCTGCAAAAAGTTTCATGAGTATATATATGGTAAAAAGTTGGAAATCGAAACAGATCATAAGCCTGTAGAGACAATTTTTAAAAAGACGATTGAGCATGCTCCGGCTAGACTACGTAGAATATTATTCGATGTGTTGCAATACGCACCGACAGTTGTGTACAAAAAGGTACCGAAATACCAATCGCAGATGCATTAAGTAGAGATTGCAAAACAGAACTTAACAATACAATCGAGAAAGAATTAGATATTCAAATAATCCTGCCTATGTCAAAGGAAGCACAAAACAAGTTTAAAGAAGATACTAATGCGGATAAGAGTCTCGCTCTGGTAATGTCATATATCATGAAAGGGTGGCCTAACAAAGAAAACGAAATCCCGCATAATATTAAACATTTTATCAACTTCAAGGAAGAACTTGCGGTCTATGAAGGCATCATTTTCAAAGGTGACAAAATAATAGTGCCAAAGGTTCAAATAAGCAAAATATTAAAGATTGTACATACGGGTCACATAGGAATTACAAGTACATTAAAAAGGATAAGACAACTATTCTATTGGGAAAACCTAACTAACGATGTAATTGAATATATCCAGAGATGCTCGATATGCCAATATACGCAAAGAAGGAACATAAAAGAACCAATTATAAGCAAACAAATCCCGGAATATCCGTGGCAAAGGGTTGCAACAGATATATTTACATTCGAATCTCAAGAGTATCTAGTGATAGTAGATAGCTATTCAGGCTATATAAACTTCGAAAAACTAGAAGTTACCACATCTGGAGAAGTAATAAAAATCTTGAAGAAATCGTTCGCCACACATGGAACACCAGAAGTACTAGAAAGCGACAACGGTCCTCAATACTCATCAAGAGAGTTTAAGAAGTTTGCCTACGACTGGGAATTTAAACAGGAAACATCAAGTCCATATTTTCCAAGGACAAATGGACTAGCGGAACGAGAAGTTCAGACAGCGAAGTCACTTCTAAGAAAATGTAGTAAGGATAAGACAGACATTTATAAAGCATTACAGAATTTAAAAAATGTACCAAGAGATAATGAGTTGGAGTCACCAAATCAAAGGTTACTAAGCAGAGTCACACGAACGAATTTACCAATTAAAAAAGATTTGCTGAAGCCCAGATCGATTCGAAACGTAACAGAAAACTTACAACGTTTAAGGGAGAAGCAAAAATCGTACGCCGACAGTGGTACAAAAGAAACACCAGAATTAGAAATCAACGATAAAGTCAGAATGCAGACAGGTCACAGAGAATGGATCCCTGGTACAGTGATTGACAAAGCAGACGCGCCAAGGTCATTAATAGTAAAAACAGATGACGAGCGAATATTCCGTAGAAACAAACATCACTTGGCTAAGACTACAGCGTATATTACACCGAAAACGGAAATCATTCCAGACATTTCATACAACCCAAATACTAGTAATACAACACAAGCTATTGCAAAAGACAATGATAGCAAAACTCAACAAGACACTGGTATGACACAAATAACCACACGTTCAGGAATAGTAATAAAGCCCGTGTCAAGATTGAATCTATAATTAACGTAAACAGAACAATATGACTTTTTCTTCTTCTTTAGTTTATTACGGTTGCACAACAATAAAAAGTATGTACGTAAAAATACATAATTAGATAAGATTAAAACCATTTGAAATATATCATAATAAGAATTAATGTTAAACCACTATTAATATATATATATATAAAAAAACAAAAAAAAACAAGGGAGATGTAACGAGAACCTATGTAGACCTACCTTAAGTAACTAAATACATCAATGTAAATCCACATGTAGCATACACCATTTTGTATCTGATCAATATAATTCATTATTAACATAAACGCTTGTGTTAATGATATACCTAACACAGGTATTTTTGCTTTAGAAATAATCTAAGCTAAATCGGTGATTTTAAAAACAAAATAAAAAAAAATTTATTAATTTGCAAGCAGATTTAATTGCCTGTTCCTGGGAAACGTGGTATTTTTATTGCAAACATTGCAAAATCGTATGCATAGGTTCTTAGTAAGAGAAATCGATTAAGCTGACACCCCTATTCCCATAGCCGCGATACCTATCACACGACGTGGTAGTCACATATTGGTATTCTGTTAGTTGATTGAAGCGACAATTATCGTTTGGTGCGAAACTATTGCTTGACGCCATATTCTCTTAGTCGTATGCAAAGTTAAATATCATTTGAAATGATATTTTCATCTTTACGTGATAGCATGTAAAATTGACTTTTTTTAACGTAATTAGACGTATTGATTTGTGTATTTAAAACATATGTTATGTAAAATATTTTTTTTTTGAACGATTGGTGGGTTTAATGGAGAATTTCGGAGCTAGCAAAGGTTTTTTTTAGTGGATGTACAAATAAAAGCAAATCAAAACTAGGTATTATTATTATGTCCCACGCCAGTACAGCAATTTCATTGTTTTCTTCAGCAACTGTTGCTCGAAGACGGTTGAACACTTCCATCAGTTGTAAATTGTACGGTAAAATGAAGCACGTGACCGAATCCTATCCGGAAAACGCGAAGCGTAGAAAATAACAGCATTATCAAGACACCGGCACAATACAGACTTCATAAACCAGGGTGCCGATTTCGGTCGCAAATGAGTCTAGACTCCTGAACAACCGCAAGTTTGTGGTGTAAGTAGATGTTATATGTAGTGGTACGACGTTTTGACGCATGCGCACAATTTGATTTTGCTTTTATGTCAAGAGCAGTGCTGCTGGCTTACATTTTTAGAGCGGAGTATATTATCGGCTTTTTGGAAGTATACTGGATTATACGATAAAAATATTTGTAAAAATAGTTCCAACAGAAAACAAAAAAGCCTTTTAAATTATATAAATATTTTGTGATTGATTTTTCGCCCTTTTTTGCAATTGCACAAAATAAATTATTCCATGCTTATATTCCTGTTTCATTATGTCTACACAAGTACGATGATGTATAGGGGTTTTCAATAAGAGCACTTTTCATTTTTTTTTTGAATAAAACACAAACTGTTCGACTGCAATGTTTTCAACACTTCGAGCACTTCTTGCTCTCGAGGGCACCGGAACATTATGTAGCGAAAACGTAGACTCAAATTTTGCCACTATACGGTCGATTGTCGAACGGGCTGGCTTGTTAAATGGACCGTAAAATGGCCGTAATGCTCTTAAAGTAGCGGCAACAGAACGATTATTTTGATAAAAAATTTGCACGATTTGCAATCGCTGTTCACATGTGTAGCGTATTAATGTATACTAATGAAGTTTCCAAATGACAAAAGAACAATAAAAAATATGGCGTCGTTCGCCGTCCCTATCGGAGAAAAGTTGAAGCGCACCTGTTGAAACACCCGATACTTATACTTTTATTATTTTACTACATTACAACAACTAAATACAAATGCCTTAAATAAAGTACCAAAATATAACAAATAAACCGACGTTTATTTTGTGTATTATATATCCGAAAACAAAATCATATAAAGATTTTACAAAAATCAATCGAAAAAAACTCATCGGTTTCTTAGTGTATTATATAATAGTATTTGGCTTTCAATTTGGAAGCAAAGGCATCAATTGAAATAAAATACCAAATTTTGTTATTTGTGTTTTGTTTATTTTTTTATATACATTCTTGGTCAATATAATTTTTGGGAAATGTAAAAATTCCTTCATAATATTTATTGATAGTTCGGAGAAAAATTTACAGACTTAATAACATGCAATTGTAAAAGAAACCATTTTTTTGCTAAAAAATCAAATAAATTTGGTATCGTTTCGATTTAGAATTACTTCATAAAAGTAGTATAATTAGGTTTAAGGTAGTATAATAGTGCGGCTAATGAAATAGTAGTATAATACCTTGATTGCAATTTAGCAGCAGCACTGGTCATAAGCATATGATAAGTGCTTAACTACAATTTTGACAGATAAAGACTTTTCACGTAGTCGCCAGCATGTGGCTAGACTACTGCATGAGGCAAGAGTGAACCGATTCGTCAATTATGTACAAGATTTTACTACTTTCTGTCATTAAATTTACACTAACCCAAAGAAAGAAAAAACATAACACAACAATAAAATTGTTCAGGAGTCTAGACTCATTTGCGACCGAAATCGGCCTTCAGAGTCATTTCAATTTTCTCTTGTACAGTTAAATACTCCATTCTAAAGTAGTATTAATAACCTAACTGTTGGCACCGCGGATAGCATCGCGAAAAGAGAAATGAGCTAGCCATGCGGGGACAGTTGGTTGAGCGAGTTGAAGCCGCATGGTCGGACATTTTTGTATTTTGTGAATTGTACTTAAGAAATTAATAATCGTAATATATAAGTTGTTGTTTTACATACCCAATCCTTCTTTTAATATACAAACACAACAAAGTGGCGACGAGGATTCCGTTGAGGAAAAAAAAAACGGAAGGAACGAGAAAAAAAATAATTTGCGATTACAATTTTTTTTTACATAACCAAAAAAAAATGTTAAGCAACGACCCACCACCTTCAGCTCACACTTCAGCGCATCAACCAACTGGAGCTCAAAGTCAAACACAATCTCCAAGCATAGACCCTATTTTGGTACAAATAATAGCACAGAACAGCGCTCTCCTTGACCAAATTGTTCAAATGTCTTTGGGTGCACGAAATGGAACAGCGACAGAACTGAAAATGGACGCATTAACGAAAAATATCAATGAATTTCATCATGATCCCGAGAATGGACAAACGTTTCTAGTTTGGTACAGGCGTTATGAAGATCTCTTTGCTGAAGACGCAAAAGAATTTGACGACTCGAGCAAGGTAAGACTTTTACTTCGTAAAATTCATCCTGTAGCACACGACAAGTATGTGGATTACATTTTACCACAACTGCCCCGAGATTTGAGTTTTTCCGAAACGGTAAGCAAGTTATCTACTTTTTTCGGGCGCTCCGGGTCAGTGTTTGCCACAAGATTCAATTGCCTTCAAATGAAAAAAGGTGATATGGAGGATTACATAACGTTTGCAGCCAAAGTCAACCGCAATTGTGAAAATTTCGAGCTTGAAAAGTTCACAAAGAATCAGCATCGTCTTTGTGATGGGTCTCAAATCGTCGAAGGATGCAGACATTCGTATCAAGCTTCTGTCTTTCCTCGACACACAGATAGATTTGACAGTTGATAAGCTGGTGGCAGAAATTCTTCGCTTTCAAAATCTTAAAAATGACACGTTCATGATCGAAGCAGGACCATCCATCGTTCAACACGTGGCGTCTAGGAAAATCCAACCAAACCGCCGGATATTCTTCAAAAACGTAGAAAAAAATCACCAAAAGGATAGCAACACAAAACCCAGAACTCCTTATTGGAATTGTGGCGGTATGCACTTTTCGAAAGACTGCTCTTTTTCAAATCATAAGTGCAGCAAAGTGGGTCAACCAAAGCAAGTGAACAATACAGCAGAAACGTATAAGAAAAAGTCTCAGCAAGGTCGATCACTCCCAGCGAAAAGCATTCGTGTTTTTGCTGTTAACCAACAACAGTGGACACAAAGACGCAAGCATGTCGACCTCAACATCAATGGCAATAATGTTAGACTCCAGATCGATACGGGTTCCGACATCACAATCATTTCGAAGCCAGTTTGGTTATCAATCGGATCCCCAGCGTTAAGAAAAACAAGTCACACAGCCAGAGACGCTTCTTCAAATCAACTCCCCATCATAGGCAAATTTGACGCACACATTACTCTCCAAGGCAATCATCATGTCAGCACAGTCTATGTTTCCGAAATCAGGAGTCTCAATATTTTCGGAGTAGATTTAATGGAGATATTCAACCTATGGGAGAAACTAATCAGAAGTTTTTGCAAAACAATTAGCGCAGCCGACAGAGAAGCAGTCATTATATCAATCAGGAATCAATTTCCAGAAGTTTTTCGAAATGGTCCAGGTCACTGCACGAAATTTAAAATTGGTCTGCAGATGAAAGCCAATGTTAAACCGGTTTTCGTTCCAAAAATACCAGTAGCTTTTTCAGTTTTACCTTTAGTAGACAAGGAACTAAATCGACTACAGGATGCTGATATCATCACACCCATCAGCTACACTGCCTGGGCAGCTCCAATAGTCGTAGTCAAACGAGCTAACGGATGCATTCGCATCTGCGCAGATTATTCGAAAGGATTAAATGCTAGTGTAGAGTCTCGCAACCATCCGCTACCACTTCCAGAGGAAATTTTTGCAAAAATGTCGAATTGCAAATGTTGTACTCGCATAGACTTGTCAGACGCTTACCTACAAATGGAAGTAGACGATGAAACAAAAAAGTTACTCACCATTCACACTCACCGTGGTTTATACACAGTAAACAAACTCGCCCCAGGAATCAAAGCAGCCCCCGGTGCTTTTCAAAAAGCAATGGCCACGATTCTCGCAGGAATACAAGAAGAATCAGCCTATATTGACGATGTTATTGTGGCGACAGAAAAGGAAGGAGAAAATATCATTGCAGTTCAAGGAGTTTTGAGAAGATTTGCAGAGTATGGCCTCACGGTCAATTGGGACAAATGCATATTCTTTGCGAAGGAGTGCAAGTACTTGGGGCATATCATCAGCAAAGAAGGACTTCGACCAGATCCAAACAAGCTCATAGCCATCAAAAAGCTACCAGCACCTTTAGATGAACTTCTCAAAGGCAACTCAAAGTGGTCATGGTCAACAAAGTTTTGATAAATTCAAAACAATATTGTCATCGGATTTGTTAGTCACTCATTACAATCCAAATCTGCCAATAGTAGTAGCAGCAGACGCATCAATCGTTGGAATTGGAGCTCGTATTTCTCACGTCATGAAGGATGGAACCGAAAAGGCTATCTACCACGTTTCTCGCTCGCTCACGGCAGCAGAAAAAAATTACAGCCAAATAGAAAAAGAAGCATTGGCTTTAGTCTTTGCAGTTACCAAGTTTCACCGTATGATCTATGGAAGAACATTCAGTCTCTATACAGACCATAAACCGCTGCTGTCAATTTTTGGATCTAAAAAGGGAATACCAACACATACGGCAAACAGACTTTAACGTTGGGCATTAACTTTAATGTCTTACGACTTCTATATAAAATATATCTCAACTCACGATTTTGGTTATGTCGACTTTCTTTCCCGCTTAATCAACAATCAAATCAAACCAGATGAGGAATTTGTAATAGCTAGCGCTAGACCAGAAGCAGACGTAAAATCAATTCTTCAGGACAGCATCCAGTCACTGCCTCTCACATTTCACATGGTAAGTGCTGGAACAAAAAATGATAAATCTTTACAGACCATATCAAATTACATCCGCAATGGTTGGCCATTAAAACCAGATGATCCCAACCTATCAGCATTTTTATTGGCCCACAATCGATGCCGATATCACAAACTGGGTGCGACAATGTCAAGGCTGTGCTTTGGAAGCAAGGTCTCCAGTAAAAACATTGCTAAGTTCATGGCCTCTAGCAACCTCACCCATGCAACGCCTTCACATTGACATCGCAGGGCCAATCAACTCTAAATACTATTTTTTGGTTGTTGATGCATATTCAAAGTATCCAGAAATTTTCCAGACAGAAACCATCACTTCAGCAACCATAATACAAAAACTTTCCGAATTTTTTTCGCATTTTGGACAGCCTATAGAGATAGTCTCGGACAATGGTACTAAATTTGTTAGTGGTTCTTTCCAAGAGTTCTGCAAGTCCAGAGGAATCAAACACACACGAATTGCTCCATACCACCCTCAATCAAACGGACAAGCGGGACGCTTTGTTGACACATTGAAGAGAGCATTATCTAAATTCAAAGAAGGAGGGACGGATATCGATCACCTTCAAGAATTTTTATTAGCATACCGATTAACACCCAATCGAAATGCTCCACAATCAAAATCACCAGCCGAAAGTTTCATCGGAAGGAAAATGAATACAAACATTGATCTTTTAAAGAAACCCGAAAATTCGCCAGTTTTTCGTAATGGACAAATGGAAGAACAATATAACCGGAGGAACAAAGCGAAACACCGCAGCTTTATTCCAGGAAATCCAATTTACGCAAAGGTTTACAAAAGAAAGAAACAAATTTGGGCTCCCGGTTTAGTTGTGAATAAACAAGGAAATGTCAACTACGAAGTAAACGTCACGTTAGATGGACAAGAATATTTAAGGCGCAAACACATTAATCAGCTTCGTTTACGCCATACTGAAAACAGAACGGGTAATATTAATTAATTTTATGATCATTTTAACTTATTTGACAGGTTCACACCTGTTTCCTCGGACATAAGTCAAAGTCGGTCCAACATAATTGCACCAGCTTTGCAGCCTGCAGTTAAAGTGGCAAGTTCTCCAATATCTCCTCCTGAAACCAACATCAACTCTCATCAACCGGTCAGTTTAGATGAAAGTCAGCCCGGATCCCCAGCAACATCAGCGTATTGAAGGTCTACCCGATTGTGAATTGTACTTAAGAAATTAATAATCGTAATATATAAGTTGTTGTTTTACATACCCAATCCTTCTTTTAATATACAAACAAAACACTAACACAGGTATTTTTGCTTTAGAAATAATCTGAGCTAAATTGGTGTTTTTTAAAACAAAATACAAAAAATTTATTAATTTGCAAGCAGAAATAAAACTACGTTTTTTAAAAAAAGACTACGAAGAGTATCTGGTGGTTTCTTCATTTTTTAAATATTTTTTTAAATATTTGTTTAATTATTAATCTCTTTTAAATAACAAACGATTGAAAATCAATGACTGCATAACAATATATATTACGTCAACTATAAGGACTAATATATTTATTACTGCCAGATAGGTATAGCCTCTGTGATTTATCGTATCGCACGAATCGACTAAGAGAATAGCAATTTAAACTTGAAGTGATGCGATAGGTATCTTATCACATGAAGTGATGCGACTATTGAGAAATATACATAATCGGGGTAGTGACATCTATCAACAAAAAATTGGGGCCATGAAAATCTGACATTTGAGATTTGTATATGGAGAGTACATAGTTAATGCAACAAAAACGACTGGTATTTATTATTAAACTCTATATTCACTTCGCTTGCCCGTGGCACGACAGTTTGTCGGTCAGTCGGTTTGTCGTGGAATCTTGCGATCAATTTTTTAACCCACTTCCCAAAGCCCGTTTTATTGAAATTTTGCACACATATGTATTTCCGGAGACAACACTTTCTGTTAAAATTTAAAAATTAAAATTTTTTTAAAATTAATCCGATTTTCTTTAAATTTTATACACATGTGTATCTCCGATGGACAACACTTTTTGTAAAAATTTCGGAGACCCCAGGCCCCACGGTCGTAGAGACCCAACACATGTTTTAAAAAAATTATCCCGCTTTTCTTCAAATTTTATATACGTCTGTATTTCAGATGGACAACACTTTTTGGACAATTTTTTTTTAAAAAAACGATCCCGATTTTTTTCAAATTTTATATACGTGTGTATCTCCGATGGACAACGCTTTTTGTAAAAATTGTGGAGACCCCGGTAATGGTGCCCCAACTAATTTCTTAAAAAACTTAACCCGATTTTTTTTAAAAATTTACACAGGAGTGTATCTGCGGTAGATAACCAATTTTTGTAAATATTTTTTAGACCCCGTGGTCGTGGCGCCCCATTCAGATTTTTTAAAAAATTTAACCCGCCTTTCTTCAAATTTTATACGCGTGTGTATCTCCGATGGACTACACTTAATGTTACAAATGCATGGCCCGGGGGCGTAGGGGCATCATACAAATTTAAAATAAAAATTAACCAGATTTTCTTATCTCCGATGGACAAAACTTTTTGGAAATTTTTTGAACGAATGGGCCCTGAAGCCCGATGGGTGCTAAAATGGGCTCTAATATTAATTTTTTCCAAATTAAAACGGTTAATACTTTGCACACATATGTATCTCCTATTAGAGAATTTACATGAAAATTTTTAATTTTTATGGGTTGTTTTTTTTTAAATTAAAATAAATTATAATTTTTAAAATTTAAGTTTGTTCAAATTACAAATAAGTTATTTATTTAAAAAGACAAATAGAATGTATCGTGTAAAGTTGTAATATTTTTTAGAACGGCGTCAATTATTCAAGAATTTTTTAAAATGTTTATGTGTAATAAACTAGAGGTTATTTTATTTGTTGTTCGAATAAATATTTAATTTTATAATTAAAATATGCATACATATTTTAGTCCTAATTGTTTAAACAGTGTGTTGAATATAAATATACATTTTTAATTTTAGATTATTCTGTGATAATGTTAGATGCATCTGGAAGTTTGAATTTATGTAAAAATATTGATATTCCGCTCAAAAAAAATATTGAAAAATTTTGAAAATTCAAAAAGGTCAATTCGAGAAGGCGAAGAAATTTTAAAAGCTGGCTGGATCCAAACTATAGGGATTCACCCAAATTCAAACTTAAGTTCTTTGAAGGTAATTGGTGCGGTCGTGCAAATTTCAGCGTTTTTTAAAAGCTGACTAGATCCAAACTATAGGGATTGACCCAAATTCAAAGTTAAGTTCTTTGAAGGTAATTGGTGCGGATGTGCAAATTTCAGCGTTATCCACACACACTTAAAACCAAATATTAATTCAAATTATTTAAAATTTTCAGAAACCCAAGTTGCGAAAGATAAGTTAGGCAAAAGTGGGGAAAAGTGGTAAAAACTGGGACTTTACATTCTAATTTGAAAGCAGATTTAATCGCCTGTTCCTGGAAAACTTGGTTTTTTTTATTACAATCGTATGCATAGGTTCTCAGTAGGAGAAATTGAAAAAACTGGATATCGTCTTACAGCGCCATTTATCATGAATCAAAGAAAAAAATTCACAAAAATCCTACACAATTTTAGCCGTAGAATCCGAAACTGCAATAAAAATAAGTTTTTCTATTTAAATTTCAAAATTACCCCGCCCCACCTACAAGGATCTTTTGGGATCTGCATTGTGATTAATCGGGAAACTACTGACTGCAGTAGTGCTTGCTCTACCTCCTAGTGGTGCTCCCTGGGCAACTATGTGTATAGATCCTTATATATGTAGACTAAAATTGCAAGTGCGAACGGTCTAGCATCTAGTCTAGGCAACGTGGGTTAGCACCCTGCGGTACCGAAAAATACCCGCTACTGAAACCGACACAACACCTCAGATAAGTAATGATCGAATAATGACGACTATTGGCTATTGTTTGATTGGTTTCTGGAATGTGAGGACGCTCCTTGACTCAGGGAGTGAAGGACCTAAAATGGCAGATTTCTTCAACTGGAACGCGAGTTTCTTCGATATAATTTGGACATACTGGGAGTGAGTGAAGTAAGATGGTTCGACGCGGTAGAGTACCAATCCCCAACATATAACACTGTTCTACTCTACTCCGGCAAACCCTCCGGCAGTCCCCGTGAATCTGGAGTGGGTCTGCTGCTAACGCTGTAGTGATCGCACCACATGTCGCCTCATCAAATCAACTCTCCTAAATACGATTCTTCTTTCCCACGGAGTCAAATGCGTCACAATACCGAAAGTACGCCAAGCACGCTACAGCGCTCACTTCAATGCTGTGTATAATAACAAATAGCAATACACATAATTCATGCGATTGCTCTGCCTTCAATGCTGTATGTATACAGCACTGCAGCTATAACAAATAGCAATGCACGTAATTCATGCGATCACTCTGTGTTTAATGCTGTGTATACACAGCACTGCAGCTATAGCATTCCCAATTGATCCATACCGAATACAATGCTGTACGGCGGCGGATACACACAAAATCCAAATTCAAGTACATGTATGAATTGTAGGTAAAGAGAGCAATGGACATCGTCAACGGCAACAGCTTGGTGTATGAACTATATCCAGAGCCATTGACGAATGTAATGCTGATGCATTTATATTGCATTAATATTGTGTAATAATTTTCCGGTTTAATTGTTTAGCCTAATATTATTGATATTGGGTAATAATTTAATTGCTTACGCAGTTAATAGTGCATCGCACTATATCTGGAGCAATTAATTATTTGATTTCTCGATATTGGGAAATATCGCTGATGAGTGCATTTCCGTGAACTGCGTTGACTTGGGGACAAAGATCGTTTGGATTTGAGCGTATAAAAGGGGAGTGAAATCCAGTTGAAAAGTCAGAGTTAATCCAATACGTTCTAATGGAGGTCGCAGCCACGCTTAAGACAGCGGGCCTCCCTAGGATTGAAAAATTGTTAAGTTGTAAAAATATAAAATTATCTAGTAGAGGTCGCAGCCAGTCTAAGACAGCGGGCCTCACTAGTAATATCTAAAATACAAAGTTAAGAAATACAATAAGAATAAAATACTAATTGTCCTAAAATTTACAAAACAACGTTTTTTTCTTTTTAACTCTCCACCCAAGTAACTCTTCCCTTGGTCACACAAGGAAGCACGGTTACTACGTTCGGCGTAAAACATTTGGTGGCAGCGGTGGGATCCACAAAAGATCTCCTACCAACAATATTAATCCAAAACAGAAGACCGCTCTTCTGATGCTTGCTGGGGCTATACACCAGCAAAGTAAACAAAAGTGAAAAGTGAAATTAGAAAGACCCGATAACAGTAAGGCCGGGCAGTGAAAAAATACCAGGCTGTAACTGCAACTTTAGGGCGCGAAGCCTGCCTGGCAAAATCAACAACAGCAGCTCTCAGAAACAAACACGGCAGCAACGAGCAGCCAACATCCACACACAACAGCAGCGGGAAGCAGCTCAATTCAGCGATAACATCCACAGCAGCGACAACAACAACAAGCAGTGACAAAACTACAGCAGCATATTACTCCGATATTTTTTCGCGACTTTTTGTTATTTTTCACGATTTTTTTTGTGCTGTGAATATTGTTTCCGTGTTTGGACTTTCGATTTCCAAAATAAGTAGACCGGTCACTAGGCAAATTAGTAGACAGGCAAAAGCGATTGCTGATACTAATTTGTCTTCAAATTTAAGTTTCTCGTCGGATTTGGAAGTTATTCCTGAAGAGGAGTCGTCCGACATGGACATAAAAATAAGTATTTCTGATGTTTACAACATCATAGCCCTTTTCGATGGGAAGCCGGCCGATTTGGCTAAGTTCACTTCATGCGGTGATATTCTCTTCACCTCGGTAAAAGAGAGTGATGCACCCTTGTTAAGATAAGGCTACAGGGTCCCGCATTCGAATTGACGCAGTTCAACTCACTTACGACTTGGGCAGCTCTCAAGGAGAAGCTCGAGTCTGAATACAAGGAGGTGAAAATGCGTTCCTCTGCACACAATGAGCTGTTGACAACAAAACAGAGATTCAAAGAATCGGTCAAGGAGTTTGGCGAACGGGTTTGCACGGCCCTAAACAATCTAAACTCCGCCACCTTCAACACGACTCGCGATGAAACGGTTCGAGAATTTTTAGTGCAAGAAAACCGCCGTCTAGCGATCCAGGTGTTCGAAGACGGTCTCAAAAATGACCAAATTAGGCTTATAGCCAAGGCTTTCGGGGGAGCTGACCTAAAAAAGGTTATAGCTCATGCTTAGGGACATGCTGCACGCATAGATCACAGAAATCCGCAAACAACTACATATTGTCAGACTTGCGGTAAGCCCGGTCACACGAGGAAAACGTGTTACCGGAATAATTAATTCCAAAACTTTCAGGGTAGGCCTCCTATTAAAAAAAAGTGCAATTTCTTACTTGCAATTACTGCAAGAGGAGGAACCATACCGAGGCAAACTGTAGGTTACGGTTATCCAACCACAGGCCTCCACAAAATCCGTTTAGGAATAGCAATCCCACTCCTGGTTTCAGTGGAAACCATAAACCTGAATACCGCTCAAAACAAAATGATAGCCGTGATGTGAGGTATGTTCTTGAATCGGGAAACGAAGCCATTCGGGAGGAAACAATCGGCAATTCCTCTCGAATGAATGCGACAGCCGAGGTGTGGTATCCCAAGAACTGAATTTCAGATTTTTCGTTTCGTTTTTTCCCGAGTTTAAGGAACCAACGATACGACTAAAATTCAGTCCTTCGGACAAGACATTTTCTACGTTTTTGATAGATACGGGTGCCGACGTTAGCCTAGTAAAAGAAAATAGGTATAATGAAAATACAATACACGGTGACGACCTCTACACACCATTACTACCATAACCGGGGAATCGCTAACACCCCTTGGTTTGATGTATGGTACCCTAGAGTTCAAGTCACCCGAGCATACCTTTTTGTTAGATCACCCTTTTCATATACTTGATAATCAAATTAATTTCCCCTATGATGGAATTATTGGGAATGACTTTTTATCAAAATTTAAATGCGTAGTAGATTTCAAAAACGACACACTAGAAATTCCATTCAAGCGAAGCCAAACGGAGGAAAACAAACCATTCCGTTCGGCATATGAAAAAATTTTTAAAAACTTTGAGTCGCCATGCGAACTTTGATCTGATGATTCCAATTTCAACTATAAAAAATTCAATAAAAACTTAGTAGAGCGTAAAACCAAGCAAAAAGACTTAGAGACAATAGATCCTAAGCAAAATAAAAAAGACTTAGAGACAATAGATCCTAAGAAAAATAAACAAGACTTAGAGACAATAGATCCTAAGCAAAATAAAAAAGGCTTAGAGACAATAGATCCTAAGCAAAAACAAAAAGACTAAGCAATTTTTAAAAACAACAACAAACTTTGTAGACAATAAATCTAAGAAAAATGAAAATAAAAATTTGAACCAAAAAGAGCAAATGGAATCACAGTGTGAAGAAAAATTAATAAATGGAAAGACTAAGGCAAAGAAAGTTAAAGTACTAGCGCAAAAAGATTTAATCCAACAAAGTGAGGTAATTGAAGTTTCTAAAAGTATGCCTTCTATATATAGCAGATCTGGGGAAGTAGCTCTTCCAAAACCAGAACGTATTTTTGATGGAGCAGAACAGAACATCATGAAAACCGAACAAAAATTTGTTGACCAGATCAACGTACCTGCACGAAGTACTCTATTTTCTAAAGTCGCTTGTAATTATGCAAATGACGTCGTCATTCGGAAGAAACAGGTTTCACCTGGGGTCTTTTTGGCCTCTTCCATCGCACAGTCAAGTGACAATTTTGCAAAAGTCTTACTCCTCAATATTAATGAATACCCAGTGCAGCTAAAAGCACACGATCTAAGTTTAGAATCGGATAATTTAGACGAGTTTAATTTTCTCTCAACAGATCCGGAAAACGATCCGGTATATAAACGTTTAGAAAAGCTGGAAAAACTAGTGGACATAAACCACTGTAATAAAGAAGAAAGATCTTCTATAGTCCAGATATGTCGTGAGTTTAACGATTTGTTTTACTTACCTGGAGACAAGCTCACTTGTACCAATGCAGGTACACACCAGATAATCACTGAAGTAGGTAAACCTCCTATATATGTTCGACCATATAGACTGCCAGAAACAAGCAGAGCTGAAATTAATAAACAGGTAGACGAAATGCTCGAAAATGATATTATCCGACCAAGCTACAGTCCTTGGAATTCTACTCTCTTACTTGTTCCTAAACCTGATGCTCAAGGTAACAAAAAATGGCGAGTAGTTGTAGACTACAGGCGTCTAAACGATGCAACTGTTGGGGATGCATTTCCGCTTCCTAATATAATAGACATTTTGGACTAACTAGGTAAATCAAAATATTTGAGCACGTTAATCTTGCAAACGGCTTTCATCAAATTTTGGTTCAAGAATAAGATCGGGAAAAGACAGCGTTCAGCACTCCCACTGGTCATTGGGAGTATAACCGAATGCCTATGGGTATGAAAAAAGGTCCCGCCACTTTCCAACGAACGATGAATAATGTGTTAATGGGTCTAATTGGAATAGAATGTTTTATTTTTGTTGATGACATAGTAGTCTATAGACCTACTTTGGACGAACATAACCGAAAATTGCGAAATGTTCTAACAAGGCTACGGTTCAACAAATTAAAACTGCAGCCGGACAAATGCCATTTATCAAACGAGAGCTTATGTACCTGGGACATATTATCAGTGATGAAGGAATCAAGCCAAATCCAGATAAAATAGAGGCAGTTAAAACGTATCCACGGCCAAGGAAATCCAAAGATATCAAAGCATTTTTGGGATTTGTAGGATATTACAGGAGATTTATTCCTCAGTTTGCCCTGATAGCTAAACCATTAAATACCTTGTTGAAAAAGAATATAGATTTCAAATGGGATGCTTTATGTGAAGAAGCTTTTGTCATTTTAAAAGAAAAATTAATCTCCTCACCATTATTGATTTACCCAGACTTCAAAGAAAAATTTCTTATCACTACCGATGCAAGTGATTTTGCAATAGGAGCCGTATTATCTCAAGGTAAAGTAGGCCAAGACAAGCCTATATACTACGTCAGCCGTACCTTAAATGTTGCTGAAACAAAATATATATGGAGACACACAAAATGACACAATCAATGGAAAAGTTTTAGTCACTACTAGGAGCAAAGCTAAACAACAAAACCTGGATGAAATAATCGTAGTAGGGAGTGAATTGGGCCTCCACCGTATGTACTATAATTAAGACTTGTAAGCCCATAACGGATCTCCAATCCAGATCTTTTTTCTACCTCATGGAACACGACAAGAGGAAGCTTTATTTAGGAATATTTCGGGGTATACTCGCCCCAATCCTAATGAATTAAAAATATTTCCTCGCGCAACAAAATCTTCAACATATGTTATCACCTCTTTGCCCCTGCATCTTACAGAAAAGGCAACTTTAGATAAACACATTTTACTTTGGTCAAAGACACAAAGGAATTCGTTCGAAAATGTGAATCCTGCCAAAGAAACAAGTTAAGGCAAAATCCACGAATTCCGATGAAAGTCACGACAACTAGCACAAGTCCATTTGAGCGTGTAGCTTTGGACATTGTCGGGCCACTTCCAACTAGCTATGAGGATAACAAATATATACTTACCTTTCAGGACGATTTGACAATGTTCACTGAAGCTATGCCTCTTCCAAACGCTGAAGCTTCAACTGTGGCGCGTTGTTTCATAGAAAAAATTATATGTCGTTTTGGACCACCCGATGCGGTATTAACTGATCAAGGTACTAACTTCTTAAGTAACCTTTTTAAGGAGGTTTGTAAGCTTTTAAAAATCAAAAAGATACAGACGACTCCATATCATCCGCAAACGAACGGAGCTTTAGAGCACTATGTCGACAAAGACCAACTTTCATGGGACTCTTGGTTACCATATTCAATGTTTGTATATAACACGACACCTCATAGCAGTACAAAGTTTAGTCCTTTTGAACTTATCTATGGATTTCCTGCACGGATCCCCTTAAACTGAACTCCTCAAGTCTCTTACAATTATGATAACTCTGCTACAGAGCTAAAAGCCCGTTTACAGCATGGTTATCAGATCGCCAAACAAGTCTTACTGGACAAAAAAGAGAAGTCCAAAACATACTACGACAGGGGATCGAAAGAAAATTTAATGTAGGAGATAAAGTTTTTATAAAAAACCACACACGAAAGAATAAGCTCTCTGCATTATGGGAAGGACCGCATGAGGTAACCAACATAATATCAGATGAGAATACAGAGGTTCAAGTGGGAAACAGATTTAAAACACTCCATAATAACAACGTAAAGATCTTGTCGGAATAACTTCAAAATTTAGACAGCACTCTTTTAAGGAATTCTTTCATTCCGATGATAAACTTAACTTTTTTAAAATCAAAAATTAGCACAAGCCCTATAGACATAACCCCAATTAAACTGCTTAAATACAATGAAAACAATAATCTGGCAGAACTTTCTTACCAAGTAGATTTGTTAAAGAAAGAGGAAGGAAAAGGTTTGCAACATTTAGACAAGCATGATGCTCATCATTATACAGTAATATATAGTTTGGCTTTAGTGACATGCATAATCCTGTTGTACATTTATAAATACAATTCTAAATTGAAAGCCATTGTAACAGAAATTAGACAACAACCAACAGAGAATGAAAATAAACCAAAACCCAATGAGGAAATTATCGATGGAGTTTCTGTCGATCAATCGATTGTACTAGAACTAGAGAATAACAACATTAACCCTAACCCGAGGCCAAGATTCACATTAACATCATAAATGAAAATACATATATATAAATTAAAGAAGAAAAAAAAATAATTATTAATGTTTAAAATAATTTTTAGAATTATGAAATAGAATCGTAAAACCAATTAAAATAAAAAAAAATGTTATTAATGTTTAAAATAATTTTTAGAATTATGAAATATAGAATAAGATCATTAAAATCAATTAAAATAAGGAAAGTATTAGTGTCTAAAGAATCATAAAATCAAAAGAAAAATTAAACTACTTTACCTTTTAAATACATACGAAAAAAAATTATTTATATATGAATATGTACACAAGAAAAAAAAAAGAGAAGAACAATATATATAATTTTTTGTAAATACGGTTAAATATGGCTTTTCATCAACTATGTCTCGAAAATTCCAACCGTGGAATTTCCTTCTTCTGAGAGGGGGTGGGATGTAGTGATCGCACTACATGTCGCCTCACCAAATCAACTCAACTCAAAATCAACTCTCCTAAATACGATTCTTCTTTCCCACGGCGTCAAATACGTCACAATACCGAAAGTACGCCAAGCACGCTACAGCGCTCACTTTTCATGTCAAACATAAATACTCCATGTTCATGAGCTCGTCACCCGATATCCGATACATTCAATAGCATTCAAATATACATTCAATAGCAATACACACTAATGCTGTGTATAATAACTAATAGCAATACACATAATTCATGCCATCGCTCTGCCTTCAATGCTGTGTGTATACAGCACTGCAGCTATAACAAAGAGCAATGCACGTAATTCATGCGATCACTCTGTGTTTAATGCTGTGTATACACAGCACTGCAGCTATAGCATTCCCAATTGTTCCATACCGAATACAATGCTGTACGGCGGCGGATACACACAAAATCCAAAGTCAAGTACATGTAAGAATTGTAGGTATAGAGAGCAAGGGTGAATGGACATCGTCAACGGCAACAGCTGACAACATTGACGAATGTAATGCTGATGCATTTATATTGCATTTATATTGTGTAATAATTTTCCGGTTTAATTGTTTAGCCTTATATTATTGATATTGGGTAATCATTTAATTGCTTACGCAGTAAAAAGTGCATCGCACTATATCTGGAGCAATTAATTATTTGATTTCTCGATATTGGGAAATATCGCTGATGAGTGCATTTCCGTGAAATGCGTTGACTTGGGGACAAAGATCGTTTGGATTTGAGCGTATAAAAGGGGAGTGAAATCCAGTTGAAAAGTCAGAGTTAATCCAATACATTCTAGTGGAGGTCGCAGCCAAGCTGAAGACAGCGGGTCTCCCTAGGATTGAAAAATTGTTAAGTTGTAAAAATATAAAATTTTCTAGTAGAGGTCGCAGCCACGCCTAAGACAGCGAGCCTCACTAGTAATATCTAAAATACAAAGTTAAGAAATACAATAAGAATAAAATACTAATTGTCCTAAAATTTACAAAACAACGTTTTTTCTTTTTAACTCTCCGCCCAAGTAACTCTTCCCTTGGTCACACAAGGAAGCACGGTTACTACGTTCGGCGTAAAACATTTGGTGGCACCGGTGGGATCCACAAAAGATCTCCTACCAACAATATTAAGCCAAAACAGAAGACCGCTCTTCTGATGCGTGCTGGGGCTATACACCAGCAAAGTAAACAAAAGTGAAATTAGAAAGACCCGATAACAGTAAGACCGGGCAGTGAAAAAAGACCAGGCTGTAACTGCAACTTTAGGGCGCGAAGCCTGCCTGGCAAAATCAACAACAGCAGCTCTCAGCAACACAACAAACACGGCAGCAACAAGCAGCCAACATCCACACACAACAGCAGCGGCAAGCAGCTAAATTCAGCGGTAACATCCACAGCAGCGACAACAACAGCAAGCAGCGACAAAACAACAGCAGCAGATCATCAAAATTCAGCAGCAAGCAGCAAAATTCAGCGGCAACACCCGCAGCAAGTAAAACCAACAAAATCCTTCTATATTTTTTTTTCCCTTTTTTTTTTTTTTTAAAAAACATTTATAGATCATTAAAATCAATTAAAATAAGGAAAGTAATAGTGTCTTAAGAATCATAAAATCAAAAGAAAAATTAGACTACTTTACCTTTTAAATACTTACGAAAAAAAATTATTTATATATGAATATGTACACAAGAAAAAAAAAAGAGAAGAACAATATATATAATTTTTTGTAAATACGGTTAAATATGGCTTTTCATCAACTATGTCTCGAAAATTCCAACCGTGGAATTTCCTTCTTCTGAGAGGGGGTGGGATGTAGTGATCGCACTACATGTCGCCTCACCAAATCAACTCAACTCAAAATCAACTCTCCTAAATACGATTCTTCTTTCCCACGGCGTCAAATACGTCACAATACCGAAAGTACGCCAAGCACGCTACAGCGCTCACTTTTCATGTCAAACATAAATACTCCATGTTCATGAGCTCGTCACCCGATATCCGCTACATTCAATAGCATTCAAATATACATTCAATAGCAATACACACAATTCATGCGGCCGCTCTGCCTTCAATGCTGTGTATAATAACTAATAGCAATACACATAATTCATGCCATCGCTCTGCCTTCAATGCTGTGTGTATACAGCACTGCAGCTATAACAAAGAGCAATGCACGTAATTCATGCGATCACTCTGTGTTTAATGCTGTGTATACACAGCACTGCAGCTATAGAATTCCCAATTGTTCCATACCGAATACAATGCTGTACGGCGGCGGATACACACAAAATCCAAAGTCAAGTACATGTAAGAATTGTAGGTATAGAGAGCAAGGGTGAATGGACATCGTCAACGGCAACAGCTGACAACATTGACGAATGTAATGCTTATGCATTTATATTGCATTTATATTGTGTAATAATTTTCCGGTTTAATTGTTTAGCCTTATATTATTGATATTGGGTAATCATTTAATTGCTTACGCAGTAAATAGTGCATCGCACTATATCTGGAGCAATTAATTATTTGATTTCTCGATATTGGGAAATATCGCTGATGAGTGCATTTCCGTGAAATGCGTTGACTTGGGGACAAAGATCGTTTGGATTTGAGCGTATAAAAGGGGAGTGAAATCCAGTTGAAAAGTCAGAGTTAATCCAATACATTCTAGTGGAGGTCGCAGCCAAGCTGAAGACAGCGGGTCTCCCTAGGATTGAAAAATTGTTAAGTTGTAAAAATATAAAATTATCTAGTAGAGGTCGCAGCCACGCCTAAGACAGCGAGCCTCACTAGTAATATCTAAAATACAAAGTTAAGAAATACAATAAGAATAAAATACTAATTGTCCTAAAATTTACAAAACAACGTTTTTTCTTTTTAACTCTCCGCCCAAGTAACTCACGGTTACGGTAAGTAAAGCACGGTTACCACGTTCGGCGTAAAACATTTGGTGGCACCGGTGGGATCCACAAAAGATCTCCTACCAACAATATTAAGCCAAAACAGAAGACCGCTCTTCTGATGCGTGCTGGGGCTATACACCAGCAAAGTAAACAAAAGTGAAAAGTGAAATTAGAAAGACCCGATAACAGTAAGACCGGGCAGTGAAAAAAGACCAGGCTGTAACTGCAACTTTAGGGCGCGAAGCCTGCCTGGCAAAATCAACAACAGCAGCTCTCAGCAACACAACAAACACGGCAGCAACAAGCAGCCAACATCCACACACAACAGCAGCGGCAAGCAGCTAAATTCAGCGGTAACATCCACAGCAGCGACAACAACAGCAAGCAGCGACAAAACAACAGCAGCAGATCATCAAAATTCAGCAGCAAGCAGCAAAATTCAGCGGCAACACCCACAGCAAGTAAAACCAACAAAATCCTTCTATATTTTTTTTTCCCTTTTTTTTTTTTTTTTAAAAAACATTTGTTTCCTTTTTTTAACATACATATTATAAATTTTATCCTTGGTGAATCTTGGGTCTTTACCTTTTGCAAACTTTTTTCCTCCTGTCTCGTATATTGCTCCAACATTTTTTCGCGATTTTTCTTTATTACTCCGATATTTTTTCGCGACTTTTTGGTATTTTTTCGCGAATTTTGGTTGTATCAGATATTTTTCGCGAATTTTTTTTGTGCTGTGAATATTGTTTTCGTGTTTGGACTTTCGATTTCCAAAATAAGTAGACCGGTCACTAGGCAAATTAGTAGACAGGCAAAAGCGATTGCTGATACTAATTTGTCTTCAAATTTAAGTTTCTCGTCGGATTTGGAAGTTATTCCTGAAGAGGAGTCGTCCGACATGGACATAAAAATTAGTATTTCTGATGTTTACACATCATAACCCTTTTCGATGGGAAGCCGGCCGATTTGGCTAAGTTCACGTCATGCGGTGATATTCTCTTCACCTCGGTAAAAGAGAGTGGTGCACCCTTGTTAAGATAAGGCTACAGGGTCCCGCATTCGAATTGACGCAGTTCAACTCACTTACGACTTGGGCAGCTCTCAAGGAGAAGCTCGAGTCTGAATACAAGGAGGTGAAAATGCGTTCCTCTGCACACAATGAGCTGTTGACAACAAAACAGAGATTCAAAGAATCGGTCAAGGAGTTTGGCGAACGGGTTTGCACGGCCCTAAACAATCTAAACTCCGCCACCTTCAACACGACTCGCGATGAAACGGTTCGAGAATTTTTAGTGCAAGAAAACCGCCGTCTAGCGATCCAGGTGTTCGAAGACGGTCTGAAAAATGACCAAATTAGGCTTATAGCCAAGGCTTTCGGGGGAGCTGACCTAAAAAAGGTTATAGCTCATGCTTAGGGACATGCTGCACGCATAGATCACAGAAATCCGCAAACAACTACATATTGTCAGACTTGCGGTAAGCCCGGTCACACGAGGAAAACGTGTTACCGGAATAATTAATTCCAAAACTTTCAGGGTAGGCCTCCTATTAAAAAAGAAGTGCAATTTCTTACTTGAAATTACTGCAAGAGGAGGAACCACACCGAGGCAAACTGTAGGTTACGGTTATCCAACCACAGGCCTCCACAAAATCCGTTTAGGAATAGCAATCCCACTCCTGTTTTCAGTGGAAACCATAAACCTGAATACCGCTCAAAACAAAATGATAGCCGTGATGTGAGGTATGTTCTTGAATCGGGAAACGAAGCCATTCGGGAGGAAACAATCGGCAATTCCTCTCGAATGAATGCGACAGCCGAGGTGTACCATCCCAAGAACTGAATTTCATATTTTTCGTTTCGTTTTTTCCCGAGTTTAAGGAACCAACGATACGACTAAAATTCAGTCCTTCGGACAAGAAATTTTCTACGTTTTTGATAGATACGGGTGCCGACGTTAGCCTAGTAAAAGAAAATAGGTATAATGAAAATACAATACACGGTGACGACCTCTACACCATTACTACCATAACCGGGGAATCGCTAACACCCCTTGGTTTGATGTATGGTACCCTAGAGTTCAAGTCACCCGAACATACCTTTTTGTTAGATCACCCTTTTCATGTACTTGATAATCAAATTAATTTCCCCTATGATGGAATTATTGGGAATGACTTTTTATCAAAATTTAAATGCGTAGTAGATTTCAAAAACGACACACTAGAAATTCCATTCAAGCGAAGCCAAACGGAGGAAAACAAACCATTCCGTTCGGCATATGAAAAAATTTTTAAAAACTTTGAGTCGCCATGCGAACTTTGATCTGATGATTCCAATTTCAACTATAAAAAATTCAATAAAAACTTAGTAGAGCGTAAAACCAAGCAAAAAGACTTAGAGACAATAGATCCTAAGCAAAATAAAAAAGACTTAGAGACAATAGATCCTAAGAAAAATAAACAAGACTTAGAGGCAATAGATCCTAAGCTAAATAAAAAAGACTTAGAGACAATAGATCCTAAGCAAAAACAAAAAGACTTAGCAATTTTTAAAAACAACAACAAACTTGGTAGACGATAAATCTAAGAAAAATGAAAATAAAAATTTGAACCAAAAAGAGCAAATGGAATCACAGTGTGAAGAAAAATTAATAAATGGAAAGAGTAAGGCAAAGAAAGTTAAAGTACTAGCGCAAAAAGATTTAATCCAACAAAGTGAGGTAATTGAAGTTTCTAAAAGTAAGCCTTCTATATATAGCGGATCTGGGGAAGTAGCTCTTCCAAAACCAGAACGTATTTTTGATGGAGCAGAACAGAACATCATGAAAACCGAACAAAAATTTGTTGACCAGATTAACGTACCTGCACGAAGTACTCTATTTTCTAAAGTCGCTTGAAATATGCAAATGACGTCGTCATTCGGAAGAAACAGGTTTCACCTGGGGTCTTTTTGGCCTCTTCCATCGCACAGTCAAGTGACAATTTTGCAAAAGTCTTACTCCTCAATATTATTGAATACCCAGTGCAGCTAAAAGCACACGATCTAAGTTTAGAATGGGATAATTTAGACGAGTTTAATTTTCTCTCAACAGATCCGGAAAACGATCCGGTATATAAACGTTTAGAAAAGCTGGAAAAACTAGTGGACATAAACCACTGTAATAAAGAAGAAAGATCTTCTATAGTTCAGATATGTCGTGAGTTTAACGATTTGTTTTACTTACCTGGAGACAAGCTCACTTGTACCAATGCAGCTACACACCAGATAATCACTGAAGTAGGTAAACCTCCTATATATGTTCGACCATATAGACTGCCAGAAACAAGCAGAGCTGAAATTCATAAACAGGTAGACGAAATGCTCGAAAATGATATTATCCGACCAAGCTACAGTCCTTGGAATTCTACTCTCTTACATGTTCCTAAAAAACCTGATGCTCAAGGTAACAAAAAATGGCGAGTAGTGGTAGACTACAGGCGTCTAAACGATGCAACTGTTGGGGATGCATTTCCGCTTCCTAATATAATAGACATTTTGGACTAACTAGGTAAATCAAAATATTTGAGCACGTTAATCTTGCAAACGGCTTTCATCAAATTTTGGTTCAAGAATAAGATCGGGAAAAGACAGCGTTCAGCACTCCCACTGGTCATTGGAGTATAACCGAATGCCTATGGGTATGAAAAAAGGTCCCGCCACTTTCCAACGAACGATGAATAATGTGTTAATGGGTCTAATTGGAATAGAATGTTTTATTTTTGTTGATGACATAGTAGTCTATAGACCTACTTTGGACGAACATAACCGAAAATTGCGAAATGTTCTAACAAATGCCATTTATCAAACGAGAGCTTATGTACCTGGGACATATTATCAGTGATGAAGGAATCAAGCCAAATCCAGATAAAATAGAGGCAGTTAAAACGTATCCACGGCCAAGGAAAGCCAAAGATATCAAAGCATTTTTGGGATTTGTAGGATATTACAGGAGATTTATTCCTCAGTTTGCCCTGATAGCTAAACCATTAAATACCTTGTTGAAAAAGAATATAGATTTCAAATGGGATGCTTTATGTGAAGAAGCTTTTGTCATTTTAAAAGAAAAATTAATCTCCTCACCAATATTTATTTACCCAGACTTCAAAGAAAAATTTCTTATCACTACCGATGCAAGTGATTTTGCAATAGGAGCCGTATTATCTCAAGGTAAAGTAGGCCAAGACAAGCCTATATACTACGTCAGCCGTACCTTAAATGTTGCTGAAACAAAATATATATGGAGACACACAAAATGACACAATCAATGGAAAAGTTTTAGTCACTACTAGGAGCAAAGCTAAACAACAAAACCTGGATGAAATAATCGTAGTAGGGAGTGAATTGGGCCTCCACCGACTGAATGTACTATAATTAAGACTTGTAAGCCCATAACGGATCTCCAATCCAGATCTTTTTTCTACCTCATGGAACACGACAAGAGGAAGCTTTATTTAGGAATATTTCGGGGTATACTCGCCCCAATCCTAATGAATTAAAAATATTTCCTCGCGCAACAAAATCTTCAACATATGTTATCACCTCTTTGCCCCTGCATCTTACAGAAAAGGCAACTTTAGATAAACACATTTTACTTTGGTCAAAGACACAAAGGAATTCGTTCGAAAATGTGAATCCTGCCAAAGAAACAAGTTAAGGCAAAATCCACGAATTCCGATGAAAGTCACGACAACTAGCACAAGTCCATTTGAGCGTGTAGCTTTGGACATTGTCGGGCCACTTCCAACTAGCTATGAGGATAACAAATATATACTTACCTTTCAGGACGATTTGACAATGTTCACTGAAGCTATGCCTCTTCCAAACGCTGAAGCTTCAACTGTGGCGCGTTGTTTCATAGAAAAAATTATATGTCGTTTTGGACCACCCGATGCGGTATTAACTGATCAAGGTACTAACTTCTTAAGTAACCTTTTTAAGGAGGTTTGTAAGCTTTTAAAAATCAAAAAGATACAGACGACTCCATATCATCCGCAAACGAACGGAGCTTTAGAGCACTATGTCGACAAAGACCAACTTTCATGGGACTCTTGGTTACCATATTCAATGTTTGTATATAACACGACACCTCATAGCAGTACAAAGTTTAGTCCTTTTGAACTTATCTATGGATTTCCTGCACGGATCCCCTTAAACTGAACTCCTCAAGTCTCTTACAATTATGATAACTATGCTACAGAGCTAAAAGCCCGTTTACAGCATGGTTATCAGATCGCCAAACAAGTCTTACTGGACAAAAAAGAGAAGTCCAAAACATACTACGACAGGGGAACGAAAGAAAATTTAATGTAGGAGATAAAGTTTTTATAAAAAACCACACACGAAAGAATAAGCTCTCTGCATTATGGGAAGGACCCCATGAGGTAACCAACATAATATCAGATGAGAATACAGAGGTTCAAGTGGGAAACAGATTTAAAACACTCCATAATAACAACGTAAAGATCTTGTCGGAATAACTTCAAAATTTAGACAGCACTCTTTTAAGGAATTCTTTCATTCCGATGATAAACTTAACTTTTTTAAAATCAAAAATTAGCACAAGCCCTATAGACATAACCCCAATTAAACTGCTTAAATACAATGAAAACAATAATCTGGCAGAACTTTCTTACCAAGTAGATTTGTTAAAGAAAGAGGAAGGAAAAGGTTTGCAACATTTAGACAAGCATGATGCTCATCATTATACAGTAATATATAGTTTGGCTTTAGTGACATGCATAATCCTGTTGTACATTTATAAATACAATTCTAAATTGAAAGCCATTGTAACAGAAATTAGACAACAACCAACAGAGAATGAAAATAAACCAAAACCCAATGAGGAAATTATCGATGGAGTTTCTGTCGATCAATCGATTGTACTAGAACTAGAGAATAACAACATTAACCCTAACCCGAGGCCAAGATTCACATTAACATCATAAATGAAAATACATATATATAAATTAAAGAAGAAAAAAAAATAATTATTAATGTTTAAAATAATTTTTAGAATTATGAAATAGAATCGTAAAACCAATTAAAATAAAAAAAAAATGTTATTAATGTTTAAAATAATTTTTAGAATTATGAAATATAGAATAAGATCATTAAAATCAATTAAAATAAGGAAAGTAATAGTGTCTTAAGAATCATAAAATCAAAAGAAAAATTAGACTACTTTACCTTTTAAATACATACGAAAAAAAATTATTTATATATGAATATGTACACAAGAAAAAAAAAAGAGAAGAACAATATATATAATTTTTTGTAAATACGGTTAAATATGGCTTTTCATCAACTATGTCTCGAAAATTCCAACCGTGGAATTTCCTTCTTCTGAGAGGGGGTGGGATGTAGTGATCGCACTACATGTCGCCTCACCAAATCAACTCAACTCAAAATCAACTCTCCTAAATACGATTCTTCTTTCCCACGGCGTCAAATACGTCACAATACCGAAAGTACGCCAAGCACGCTACAGCGCTCACTTTTCATGTCAAACATAAATACTCCATGTTCATGAGCTCGTCACCCGATATCCGATACATTCAATAGCATTCAAATATACATTCAATAGCAATACACACTAATGCTGTGTATAATAACTAATAGCAATACACATAATTCATGCCATCGCTCTGCCTTCAATGCTGTGTGTATACAGCACTGCAACTATAACAAAGAGCAATGCACGTAATTCATGCGATCACTCTGTGTTTAATGCTGTGTATACACAGCACTGCAGCTATAGCATTCCCAATTGTTCCATACCGAATACAATGCTGTACGGCGGCGGATACACACAAAATCCAAAGTCAAGTACATGTAAGAATTGTAGGTATAGAGAGCAAGGGTGAATGGACATCGTCAACGGCAACAGCTGACAACATTGACGAATGTAATGCTGATGCATTTATATTGCATTTATATTGTGTAATAATTTTCCGGTTTAATTGTTTAGCCTTATATTATTGATATTGGGTAATCATTTAATTGCTTACGCAGTAAAAAGTGCATCGCACTATATCTGGAGCAATTAATTATTTGATTTCTCGATATTGGGAAATATCGCTGATGAGTGCATTTCCGTGAAATGCGTTGACTTGGGGACAAAGATCGTTTGGATTTGAGCGTATAAAAGGGGAGTGAAATCCAGTTGAAAAGTCAGAGTTAATCCAATACATTCTAGTGGAGGTCGCAGCCAAGCTGAAGACAGCGGGTCTCCCTAGGATTGAAAAATTGTTAAGTTGTAAAAATATAAAATTTTCTAGTAGAGGTCGCAGCCACGCCTAAGACAGCGAGCCTCACTAGTAATATCTAAAATACAAAGTTAAGAAATACAATAAGAATAAAATACTAATTGTCCTAAAATTTACAAAACAACGTTTTTTTTTTTAACTCTCCGCCCAAGTAACTCTTCCCTTGGTCACACAAGGAAGCACGGTTACTACGTTCGGCGTAAAACATTTGGTGGCACCGGTGGGATCCACAAAAGATCTCCTACCAACAATATTAAGCCAAAACAGAAGACCGCTCTTCTGATGCGTGCTGGGGCTATACACCAGCAAAGTAAACAAAAGTGAAATTAGAAAGACCCGATAACAGTAAGACCGGGCAGTGAAAAAAGACCAGGCTGTAACTGCAACTTTAGGGCGCGAAGCCTGCCTGGCAAAATCAACAACAGCAGCTCTCAGCAACACAACAAACACGGCAGCAACAAGCAGCCAACATCCACACACAACAGCAGCGGCAAGCAGCTAAATTCAGCGGTAACATCCACAGCAGCGACAACAACAGCAAGCAGCGACAAAACAACAGCAGCAGATCATCAAAATTCAGCAGCAAGCAGCAAAATTCAGCGGCAACACCCACAGCAAGTAAAACCAACAAAATCCTTCTATATTTTTTTTTCCTTTTTTTTTTTTTTTAAAAAACATTTATAGATCATTAAAATCAATTAAAATAAGGAAAGTATTAGTGTCTAAAGAATCATAAAATCAAAAGAAAAATTAGACTACTTTACCTTTTAAATGCATACAAAAAAAAAATTATTTATATATGAATATGTACACAAGAAAAAAAAGAGAAGAACAATATATATAATTTTTTGTAAATACGGTTAAATATGGCTTTTCATCAACTATGTCTCGAAAATTCCAACCGTGGAATTTCCTTCTTCTGAGAGGGGGTGGGATGTAGTGATCGCACTACATGTCGCCTCACCAAATCAACTCAACTCAAAATCAACTCTCCTAAATACGATTCTTCTTTCCCACGGCGTCAAATACGTCACAATACCGAAAGTACGCCAAGCACGCTACAGCGCTCACTTTTCATGTCAAACATAAATACTCCATGTTCATGAGCTCGTCACCCGATATCCGATACATTCAATAGCATTCAAATATACATTCAATAGCAATACACACAATTCATGCGGCCGCTCTGCCTTCAATGCTGTGTGTATACAGCACTGCAGCTATAACAAAGAGCAATGCACGTAATTCATGCGATCACTCTGTGTTTAATGCTGTGTATACACAGCACTGCAGCTATAGCATTCCCAATTGTTCCATACCGAATACAATGCTGTACGGCGGCGGATACACACAAAATCCAAAGTCAAGTACTTGTAAGAATTGTAGGTATAGAGAGCAAGGGTTAATGGACATCGTCAACGGCAACAGCTGACAACATTGACGAATGTAATGCTGATGCATTTATATTGCATTTATATTGTGTAATAATTTTCCGGTTTAATTGTTTAGCCTTATATTATTGATATTGGGTAATCATTTAATTGCTTACGCAGTAAATAGTGCATCGCACTATATCTGGAGCAATTAATTATTTGATTTCTCGATATTGGGAAATATCGCTGATGAGTGCATTTCCGTGAACTGCGTTGACTTGGGGACAAAGATCGTTTGGATTTGAGCGTATAAAAGGGGAGTGAAATCCAGTTGAAAAGTCAGAGTTAATCCAATACATTCTAGTGGAGGTCGCAGCCAAGCTGAAGACAGCGGGTCTCCCTAGGATTGAAAAATTGTTAAGTTGTAAAAATATAAAATTATCTAGTAGAGGTCGCAGCCACGCCTAAGACAGCGAGCCTCACTAGTAATATCTAGTTAAGTTAAGAAATACAATAAGAATAAAATACTAAACAACGTGTTTTCTTTTTAACTCTCCGCCCAAGTAACTCACGGTTACGGTAAGTAAAGCACGGTTACTACGTTCGGCGTAAAACATTTGGTGGCACCGGTGGGATCCACAAAAGATCTCCTACCAACAATATTAAGCCAAAACAGAAGACCGCTCTTCTGATGCGTGCTGGGGCTATACACCAGCAAAGTAAACAAAAGTGAAAAGTGAAATTAGAAAGACCCGATAACAGTAAGACCGGGTAGTGAAAAAAGACCAGGCTGTAACTGCAACTTTAGGGCGCGAAGCCTGCCTGGCAAAATCAACAACAGCAGCTCTCAGCAACACAACAAACACGGCAGCAACAAGCAGCCAACATCCACACACAACAGCAGCGGCAAGCAGCTAAATTCAGCGGTAACATCCACAGCAGCGACAACAACAGCAAGCAGCGACAAAACAACAGCAGCAGATCATCAAAATTCAGCAGCAAGCAGCAAAATTCAGCGGCAACACCCACAGCAAGTAAAACCAACAAAATCCTTCTATATTTTTTTTCCCCTTTTTTTTTTTTTTTTTTTTTTTTAAAAACATTTTTTCCTTTTTTTAACATACATATTATAAATTTTATCCTTGGTGAATCTTGGGTCTTTCCCTTTTGCAAACTTTTTTCCTCCTGTCTCGTATATTGCTCCAATATTTTTTCGCGATTTTTCTTTATTACTCCGATATTTTTTCGCGACTTTTTGGTATTTTTTCGCGAATTTTGGTTGTATCAGATTTTTTTCGCGAATTTTTTTTGCGCTGTGAATATTGTTTTCGTGTTTGGACTTTCGATTTCCAAAATAAGTAGACCGGTCACTAGGCAAATTAGTAGACAGGCAAAAGCGATTGCTGATACTAATTTGTCTTCAAATTTAAGTTTCTCGTCGGATTTGGAAGTTATTCCTGAAGAGGAGTCGTCCGACATGGACATAAAAATTAGTATTTCTGATGTTTACAACATCATAACCCTTTTCGATGGGAAGCTGGCCGATTTGGCTAAGTTCACGTCATGCGGTGATATTCTCTTCGCCTCGGTAAAAGAGAGTGATGCACCCTTGTTAAGATAAGGCTACAGGGTTCCGCATTCGAATTGACGCAGTTCAACTCACTTACGACTTGGGCAGCTCTCAAGGAGAAGCTCGAGTCTGAATACAAGGAGGTGAAAATGCACACAATGAGCTGTTGACAACAAAACAGAGATTCAAAGAATCGGTCAAGGAGTTTGGCGAACGGGTTTGCACGGCCCTAAACAATCTAAACTCCGCCACCTTCAACACGACTCGCGATGAAACGGTTCGAGAATTTTTAGTGCAAGAAAACCGCCGTCTAGCGATCCAGGTGTTCGAAGACGGTCTGAAAAATGACCAAATTAGGCTTATAGCCAAGGCTTTCGGGGGAGCTGACCTAAAAAAGGTTATAGCTCATGCTTAGGGACATGCTGCACGCATAGATCACAGAAATCCGCAAACAACTACATATTGTCAGACTTGCGGTAAGCCCGGTCACACGAGGAAAACGTGTTACCGGAATAATTAATTCCAAAACTTTCAGGGTAGGCCTCCTATTAAAAAAGAAGTGCAATTTCTTACTTGCAATTACTGCAAGAGGAGGAACCACACTGAGGCAAACTGTAGGTTACGGTTATCCAACCACAGGCCTCCACAAAATCCGTTTAGGAATAGCAATCCCACTCCTGTTTTCAGTGGAAACCATAAACATGAATACCGCTCAAAACAAAATGATAGCCGTGATGTGAGGTATGTTCTTGAATCGGGAAACGAAGCCATTCGGGAGGAAACAATCGGCAATTCCTCTCGAATGAATGCGACAGCCGAGGTGTACCATCCCAAGAACTGAATTTCAGATTTTTCGTTTCGTTTTTTCCCGAGTTTAAGGAACCAACGATACGACTAAAATTCAGTCCTTCGGACAAGAAATTTTCTACGTTTTTGATAGATACGGGTGCCGACGTTAGCCTAGTAAAAAAAAATAGGTATAATGAAAATACAATACACGGTGACGACCTCTACACCATTACTACCATAACCGGGGAATCGCTAACACCCCTTGGTTTGATGTATGGTACCCTAGAGTTCAAGTCACCCGAACATACCTTTTTGTTAGATCACCCTTTTCATATACTTGATAATCAAATTAATTTCCCCTATGATGGAATTATTGGGAATGACTTTTTATCAAAATTTAAATGCGTAGTAAACAAACCATTCCGTTCGGCATATGAAAAAAATTTTAAAAACTTTGAGTCGCCATGCGAACTTTGATCTGATGATTCCAATTTCAACTATAAAAAATTCAATAAAAACTTAGTAGAGCGTAAAACCAAGCAAAAAGACTTAGAGACAATAGATCCTAAGCAAAATAAAAAAGACTTAGAGACAATAGATCCTAAGAAAAATAAACAAGACTTAGAGACAATAGATCCTAAGCTAAATAAAAAAGACTTAGAGACAATAGATCCTAAGCAAAAACAAAAGACTAAGCAATTTTTAAAAACAACAACAAACTTGGTAGACAATAAATCTAAGAAAAATGAAAATAAAAATTTGAACCAAAAAGAGCAAATGGAATCACAGTGTGAAGAAAAATTAATAAATGGAAAGACTAAGGCAAAGAAAGTTAAAGTACTAGCGCAAAAGGATTTAATCCAACAAAGTGAGGTAATTGAAGTTTCTAAAAGTAAGCCTTCTATATATAGCGGATCTGGGGAAGTAGCTCTTCCAAAACCAGAACGTATTTTTGATGGAGCAGAACAGAACATCATGAAAACCGAACAAAAATTTGTTGACCAGATTAACGTACCTGCACGAAGTACTCTATTTTCTAAAGTCGCTTGTAATTATGCAAATGACGTCGTCATTCGGAAGAAACAGGTTTCACCTGGGGTCTTTTTGGCCTCTTCCATCGCACAGTCAAGTGACAATTTTGCAAAAGTCTTACTCCTCAATATTAATGAATACCCAGTGCAGCTAAAAGCACACGATCTAAGTTTAGAATGGGATAATTTAGACGAGTTTAATTTTCTCTCAACAGATCCGGAAAACGATCCGGTAGATAAACGTTTAGAAAAGCTGGAAAAACTAGTGGACATAAACCACTGTAATAAAGAAGAAAGATCTTCTATAGTCCAGATATGTCGTGAGTTTAACGATTTGTTTTACTTACCTGGAGACAAGCTCACTTGTACCAATGCAGCTACACACCAGATAATCACTGAAGTAGGTAAACCTCCTATATATGTTCGACCATATAGACTGCCAGAAACAAGCAGAGCTGAAATTAATAAACAGGTAGACGAAATGCTCGAAAATGATATTATCCGACCAAGCTACACTCCTTGGAATTCTCCTCTGTTACTTGTTCCTAAAACACCTGATGCTCAAGGTAACAAAAAATGGCGAGTAGTTGTAGACTACAGGCGTCTAAACGATGCAACTGTTGGGGATGCATTTCCGCTTCCCAATATAACAGACATTTTGGACCAACTAGGTAAATCAAAATATTTCAGCACGTTAGATCTTGCAAACGGCTTTCATCAAATTTGGGTTCAAGAAGAAGATCGGGAAAAGACAGCGTTCAGCACTCCCACTGGTCATTGGGAGTATAACCGAATGCCTATGGGTATGAAAAACGCTCCCGCCACTTTCCAACGAACGATGAATAATGTGTTAATGGGTCTAATTGGAATAGAATGTTTTATTTTTGTTGATGACATAGTAGTCTATGGACCTACTTTGGACGAACATAACCGAAAATTGCGAAATGTTCTAACAAGGCTGCGGTTCAACAAATTAAAACTGCAGCCGGACAAATGCCATTTTATCAAACGAGAGCTTATGTACTTTGGACATATTATCAGTTATGAAGGAATTAAGCCAAATCCAGATAAAATAGAGGCAGTTAAAACGTATCCACGGCCAAGGAAAGCCAAAGATATCAAAGCATTTTTGGGATTTGTAGGATATTACAGGAGATTTATTCCTCAGTTTGCCCTGATAGCTAAACCATTAAATAACTTGTTGAAAAAGAATATAGATTTCAAATGGGATGCTTTATGTGAAGAAGCTTTTGTCATTTTAAAAGAAAAATTAATCTCCTCACCAATATTGATTTACCCAGACTTCAAAGAAAAATTTCTTATCACTACCGATGCAAGTGATTTTGCAATAGGAACCGAAAATTGCGAAATGTTCGAACAAGGCTACGGCTCAACAAATTAAAATTGCAGCCGGACAAATGCCATTTATCAAACGAGAGCTTATGTACCTGGGACATATTATCAGTGATGAAGGAATCAAGCCAAATCCAGATAAAATAGAGGCAGTTAAAACGTATCCACGGCCAAGGAAAGCCAAAGATATCAAAGCATTTTTGGGATTTGTAGGATATTACAGGAGATTTATTCCTCAGTTTGCCCTGATAGCTAAACCATTAAATAACTTGTTGAAAAAGAATATAGATTTCAAATGGGCTTTTGTCATTTTAAAAGAAAAATTAATCTCCTCACCAATATTGATTTACCCAGACTTCAAAGAAAAATTTCTTATCACTACCGATGCAAGTGATTTTGCAATAGGAGCAATTTTCTCAAGGTAAAGTATGCCAAGACAAGCCTATATACTACGTCAGCCGTACCTTAAATGTTGCTGAAACAAAATATACCACTACAGAAAAGAAGTTATTAGCAATAATATTTGCAGCCAAGCAGTTCCGTCCTTACGTTTACGGTAGAAAATTTACAATACTCACGGATCACAGGCCGCTTCAATGGCTACTAAACCTTAAAGATCCTACATCGAGATTGGCGCGATGGCGTATTTCATTGGAGGAATATGAATATGAAATTATATACAAGCCCGGCATATGTAATGCCAATGCCGATGCACTCAGTCGCATCCCTGGAGACACACAAAATGACACAATCAATGGAAAAGTTTTAGTCACTACTAGGAGCAAAGCTAAACAGCAAAACCTCGATGAAATAATCGTAGTAGGAAGTGAAGAAATTGGGCCTCCACCGACTGAATGTACTATAATTAAGACTTGTAAGCCCATAACGCTAGCTGAAAACAATTCTCCAATCCAGATCTTTTTTCTACCTCATGGAACACGACAAGAGGAAGCTTTATTTAGGAATATTTCGGGGTATACTCGCCCCAATTCTGATGAATTAAAAATATTTCCTCGCGCAACAAAATCTTCAACATATGTTATCACCTCTTTGCCCCTGAATCTTACAGAAAAGGCAACTTTAGATAAACACATTTTACAGATCCGAAATTCTTGTCAAAAAGAAAAAGTTAAAAGTATCGATAAATCCATTCCTCCACAAGAACCATTTTTTGATTATTTAAAATCCTCTATAATTCAGGCATTTTTCCAAACAAAACTTGATATATATTTGTATTCGGACAACCGAATCATTCTCACCGATCCACAAGAGATCCCATAACGCTAGCTGAAAACAATTCTCCAATCCAGATCTTTTTTCTACCTCATGGAACACGACAAGAGGAAGCTTTATTTAGGAATATTTCGGGGTATACTCGCCCCAATCCTAATGAATTAAAAATATTTCCTCGCGCAACAAAATCTTCAACATATGTTATCACCTCTTTGCCCCTGCATCTTACAGAAAAGGCAACTTTAGATAAACACATTTTACAGATCCGAATTTTTTGTCAAAAAGAAAAAGTTAAAAGTATCGATATATCCATTCCTCCCCAAGAACCATTTTTTGATTACTTAAAATCCTCTATAATGCAGGCATTTTCCCAAACAAAACTTGATATTTATTTGTATTCGGACAACCGAATCATTCTCACCGATCCACAAGAGATCCAAAAAATTTTGCATGACTTCCATAGTTCAACTTTCGGAGGTCACCAAGGAACCTCTAGAACACTTAAACGTCTCAGAACAAGATATTATTGGCCTACTTTGGTCAAAGACACAAAGGAATTCGTTCGAAAATGTGAATCCTGCCAAAGAAACAAGTTAAGGTAAAATCCACGAATTCCGATGAAAGTCACGACAACTAGCACAAGTCCATTTGAGCGTGTAGCTTTGGACATTGTCGGGCCACTTCCAACTAGCTATGAGGATAACAAATATATCCTTACCTTTCAGGACGATTTGACAAAGTTCACTGAAGCTATGCCTCTTCCAAACGCTGAAGCTTCAACTGTGGCGCGTTGTTTCATAGAAAAAATTATATGTCGCTTTGGATCACCCGATGCGGTATTAAGTGATCAAGGTACTAACTTCTTAAGTAACCTTTTTAAGAAGGTTTGTAAGCTTTTAAAAATCAAAAAGATACAGACGACTCCATATCATCCGCAAACGAACGGAAAAGACCAACTTTCATGGGACACTTGGTTACCATATTCAATGTTTGTAACGGGTGTTTTTTTGGGAGGTTTGTTTTTCCGATAGATGTCGTTTTATTTTATGACAGTTGTTTTGACAGCTCAAAGTGGCATTTCTACTCAGTATTGTTTGGCAAATCATTATGAAAAAAAAAAAAAAAAAAAAAAAAAATGACATTTGTGAAAAATAGTCGTGGTAGCCATATGCCAGAAATTGTGTTTAAATGTTAAATGCCAAAAAATTATCTACCAAATAAAAAAAAATTTTGGTCATTTCATAATTTTATATGTGTTTTATTCAAAAAAAAAATCGGCAACCTCTTAAAAAAACACGTTGGGTGTTTTTTTGGGAGGTTTGTTTTTCCGATAGATGTCGTTTTATTTTATGACAGTTGTTTTGACAGCTCAAAGTGGCATTTCTACTCAGTATTGTTTGGCAAATCATTATGAAAAAAAAAAAAAAAAAAAAAAAAAAAAATGACATTTGTGAAAAATAGTCGTGGTAGCCATATGCCAGAAATTGTGTTTAAATGTTAAATGCCAAAAAATTATCTACCAAATAAAAAAAAATTTTGGTCATTTCATAATTTTATATGTGTTTTATTCAAAAAAAAAATCGGCAACCTCTTAAAAAAACACGTTGGGTGTTTTTTTGGGAGGTTTGTTTTTCCGATAGATGTCGTTTTATTTTATGACAGTTGTTTTGACAGCTCAAAGTGGCATTTCTACTCAGTATTGTTTGGCAAATCATTATGAAAAAAAAAAAAAAAAAAAAAAAAAAAAATGACATTTGTGAAAAATAGTCGTGGTAGCCATATGCCAGAAATTGTGTTTAAATGTTAAATGCCAAAAAATTATCTACCAAATAAAAAAAAATTTTGGTCATTTCATAATTTTATATGTGTTTTATTCAAAAAAAAAATCGGCAACCTCTTAAAAAAACACCCGTTAGATATAACACGACACCTCATAGCAGTACAAAGTTTAGTCCTTTTGAACTTATCTATGGATTTCCTGCACGGATCCCCTTAAACTGAACTCCTTTTATGCTACAGAGCTAAAAGCCCGTTTACAGCATGGTTATCAGATCGCCAAACAAGTCTTACTGGACAAAAAAGAGAAGTCCAAAACATACTACGACAGGGGATCGAAAGAAAATTTAATGCAGGAGATAAAGTTTTTATAAAAAACCACACACGAAAGAATAAGCTCTCTGCATTATGGGAAGGACCGCATGAGGTAACCAACATAATATCAGATGAGAATACAGAGGTTAAAGTGGGAAACAGATTTAAAATACTCCATAATAACAACGTAAAGATCTTGTCGGAATAGCTTCAAAATTTAGACAGCACTCTTTTAAGGAATTCTTTCATTCCGATGATAAACTTAACTTTTTTAAAATCAAAAATTAGCACAACCCCTATAGACATAACCCCAATTAAACTGCTTAAATACAATGAAAACAATAATCTGGCAGAACTTTCTTACCAAGTAGATTTGTTAAAGAAAGAGGAAGGAAAAGGTTTGCAACATTTAGACAAGTATGATGCTCATCATTATACAGTAATATATAGTTTGGCTTTAGTGACATGCATAATCCTGTTGTACATTTATAAATACAATTCTAAATTGAAAGCCATTGTAACAGAATTTAGACAACAACAGAGAATGAAAATAAACCAAAACCCAATGAGGAAATTATCGATGGAGTTTCTGTCGATCAATCGATTGTACTAGAACTAGAGAATAACAACATTAATCCTAACCCGAGGCTAAGATTCACATTAACATCATAAATGAAAATACATATATATAAATTAAAGAAGAAAAAAAAAATAATTATTAATGTTTAAAATAATTTTTAGAATTATGAAATAGAATCGTAAAACCAATTAAAATAAAAAAAAAATTTTTTATTAATGCTTAAAATAATTTTTAGAATTATGAAATATAGAATAAGATCAATAAAATCAATTAAAATAAGGAAAGTATTAGTGTCTAAAGAATCATAAAATCAAAAGAAAAATTAGATTACTTTACCTTTTAAATCCATACAAAACAAAAAAAAAAATTTTATATATGAATATGTACACAAGAAAAAAAAAGAGAAGAACAATATATATAATTTTTTGTAAATACGGTTAAATATGGCTTTTCATCAACTATGTCTCGAAAATTCCAACCGTGGAATTTCCTTCTTCTGAGAGGGGGTGGGATATAGTGATCGCACTACATGTCACCTCACCAAATCAACGCAACTCAAAATCAACTCTCCTAAATACGATTCTTCTTTCCCACGGCGTCAAATGCGTCACAATACCGAAAGTACGCCAAGCACGCTACAGCGCTCACTTTTCATGTCAAACATAAATACTTCATGTTCATGAGCTCGTCACCCGATATCCGCTACATTCAATAGCATTCAAATATACATTCAATAGCAATACACATAACTCATGCGACCGCTCTGCCTTCAATGCTGTGTATAATAACAAATAGCAATACACATAATTCATGCGATCGCTCTGCCTTCAATGCTGTGTGTTCATGCGATCACTCTGTGTTTAATGTTGTGTATACTCAGCACTGCAGCTATAGCATTCCCAATTGTTCCATACCGAATACAATGCTGTACGGCGGCGGATACACACAAAATCCATAGTCAAGTACATGTATGAATCGTAGGTATAGAGAGCAAGGGTGAATGGACATCGTCAACGGCAACAGCTGACAACATTGATGAATGTAATGCTGATGCATTTATATTGCATTTATATTGTGTAATAATTTTTCGGTTTAATTGTTTAGCCTAATATTATTGATATTGGGTAATAATTTAAATGGGATTGGGTGAACTGCGTTGACTTGGGGACAAAGATCGTTTGGATTTGAGCGTATAAAAGGGGAGTGAAATTCAGTTGAAAAGTCAGAGTTAATCCAATACATTCTAGTGGAGGTCGTAGCCAAGCTGAAGACAGCAGGCCTCCCTAGAACTAATAATAATATATAAACGTTAAAGTCAGAGTTAATCCAGAGTTAATCCAAAATTTAAACGACGAACATCCTAGTAAAGGTCGCAGCCACGCCTAAGACAGCGGGCCTCCCTAGGATTGAAAAATTGTTAAGTTGTAAAAATATAAAAGTATCTAGTAGAGGTCGCAGCCACGCCTAAGACAGCTAGTAATATCTAAAATACAAAGTTAAGAAATACAATAAGAATAAAATACTAATTGTCCTAAAATTTACAAAACAACGTTTTTTTTTTAACTCTCCGCCCAAGTAACTCTTCCCTTGGTCACACAAGGAAGCACGGTTACTACGTTCGGCGTAAAACATTTGGTGGCACCGGTGGGATCCACAAAAGATCTCCTACCAACAATATTAAGCCAAAACAGAAGACCGCTCTTCTGATGCGTGCTGGGGCTATACACCAGCAAAGTAAACAAAAGTGAAATTAGAAAGACCCGATAACAGTAAGACCGGGCAGTGAAAAAAGACCAGGCTGTAACTGCAACTTTAGGGCGCGAAGCCTGCCTGGCAAAATCAACAACAGCAGCTCTCAGCAACACAACAAACACGGCAGCAACAAGCAGCCAACATCCACACACAACAGCAGCGGCAAGCAGCTAAATTCAGCGGTAACATCCACAGCAGCGACAACAACAGCAAGCAGCGACAAAACAACAGCAGCAGATCATCAAAATTCAGCAGCAAGCAGCAAAATTCAGCGGCAACACCCACAGCAAGTAAAACCAACAAAATCCTTCTATATTTTTTTCCCCCTTTTTTTTTTTTTTTTTTTTAAAAACATTTTTTTCCTTTTTTTAACATACATATTATAAATTTTATCCTTGGTGAATCTTGGGTCTTTCCCTTTTGCAAACTTTTTTCCTCCTGTCTCGTATATTGCTCCAATATTTTTTCGCGATTTTTCTTTATTACTCCGATATTTTTTCGCGACTTTTTGGTATTTTTTCGCGAATTTTGGTTGTATCAGATTTTTTTCGCGAATTTTTTTTGCGCTGTGAATATTGTTTTCGTGTTTGGACTTTCGATTTCCAAAATAAGTAGACCGGTCACTAGGCAAATTAGTAGACAGGCAAAAGCGATTGCTGATACTAATTTGTCTTCAAATTTAAGTTTCTCGTCGGATTTGGAAGTTATTCCTGAAGAGGAGTCGTCCGACATGGACATAAAAATTAGTATTTCTGATGTTTACAACATCATAACCCTTTTCGATGGGAAGCTGGCCGATTTGGCTAAGTTCACGTCATGCGGTGATATTCTCTTCGCCTCGGTAAAAGAGAGTGATGCACCCTTGTTAAGATAAGGCTACAGGGTTCCGCATTCGAATTGACGCAGTTCAACTCACTTACGACTTGGGCAGCTCTCAAGGAGAAGCTCGAGTCTGAATACAAGGAGGTGAAAATGCACACAATGAGCTGTTGACAACAAAACAGAGATTCAAAGAATCGGTCAAGGAGTTTGGCGAACGGGTTTGCACGGCCCTAAACAATCTAAACTCCGCCACCTTCAACACGACTCGCGATGAAACGGTTCGAGAATTTTTAGTGCAAGAAAACCGCCATCTAGCGATCCAGGTGTTCGAAGACGGTCTGAAAAATGACCAAATTAGGCTTATAGCCAAGGCTTTCGGGGGAGCTGACCTAAAAAAGGTTATAGCTCATGCTTAGGGACATGCTGCACGCATAGATCACAGAAATCCGCAAACAACTACATATTGTCAGACTTGCGGTAAGCCCGGTCACACGAGGAAAACGTGTTACCGGAATAATTAATTCCAAAACTTTCAGGGTAGGCCTCCTATTAAAAAAGAAGTGCAATTTCTTACTTGCAATTACTGCAAGAGGAGGAACCACACTGAGGCAAACTGTAGGTTACGGTTATCCAACCACAGGCCTCCACAAAATCCGTTTAGGAATAGCAATCCCACTCCTGTTTTCAGTGGAAACCATAAACATGAATACCGCTCAAAACAAAATGATAGCCGTGATGTGAGGTATGTTCTTGAATCGGGAAACGAAGCCATTCGGGAGGAAACAATCGGCAATTCCTCTCGAATGAATGCGACAGCCGAGGTGTACCATCCCAAGAACTGAATTTCAGATTTTTCGTTTCGTTTTTTCCCGAGTTTAAGGAACCAACGATACGACTAAAATTCAGTCCTTCGGACAAGAAATTTTCTACGTTTTTGATAGATACGGGTGCCGACGTTAGCCTAGTAAAAAAAAATAGGTATAATGAAAATACAATACACGGTGACGACCTCTACACCATTACTACCATAACCGGGGAATCGCTAACACCCCTTGGTTTGATGTATGGTACCCTAGAGTTCAAGTCACCCGAACATACCTTTTTGTTAGATCACCCTTTTCATATACTTGATAATCAAATTAATTTCCCCTATGATGGAATTATTGGGAATGACTTTTTATCAAAATTTAAATGCGTAGTAAACAAACCATTCCGTTCGGCATATGAAAAAAATTTTAAAAACTTTGAGTCGCCATGCGAACTTTGATCTGATGATTCCAATTTCAACTATAAAAAATTCAATAAAAACTTAGTAGAGCGTAAAACCAAGCAAAAAGACTTAGAGACAATAGATCCTAAGCAAAATAAAAAAGACTTAGAGACAATAGATCCTAAGAAAAATAAACAAGACTTAGAGACAATAGATCCTAAGCTAAATAAAAAAGACTTAGAGACAATAGATCCTAAGCAAAAACAAAAGACTAAGCAATTTTTAAAAACAACAACAAACTTGGTAGACAATAAATCTAAGAAAAATGAAAATAAAAATTTGAACCAAAAAGAGCAAATGGAATCACAGTGTGAAGAAAAATTAATAAATGGAAAGACTAAGGCAAAGAAAGTTAAAGTACTAGCGCAAAAGGATTTAATCCAACAAAGTGAGGTAATTGAAGTTTCTAAAAGTAAGCCTTCTATATATAGCGGATCTGGGGAAGTAGCTCTTCCAAAACCAGAACGTATTTTTGATGGAGCAGAACAGAACATCATGAAAACCGAACAAAAATTTGTTGACCAGATTAACGTACCTGCACGAAGTACTCTATTTTCTAAAGTCGCTTGTAATTATGCAAATGACGTCGTCATTCGGAAGAAACAGGTTTCACCTGGGGTCTTTTTGGCCTCTTCCATCGCACAGTCAAGTGACAATTTTGCAAAAGTCTTACTCCTCAATATTAATGAATACCCAGTGCAGCTAAAAGCACACGATCTAAGTTTAGAATGGGATAATTTAGACGAGTTTAATTTTCTCTCAACAGATCCGGAAAACGATCCGGTAGATAAACGTTTAGAAAAGCTGGAAAAACTAGTGGACATAAACCACTGTAATAAAGAAGAAAGATCTTCTATAGTCCAGATATGTCGTGAGTTTAACGATTTGTTTTACTTACCTGGAGACAAGCTCACTTGTACCAATGCAGCTACACACCAGATAATCACTGAAGTAGGTAAACCTCCTATATATGTTCGACCATATAGACTGCCAGAAACAAGCAGAGCTGAAATTAATAAACAGGTAGACGAAATGCTCGAAAATGATATTATCCGACCAAGCTACACTCCTTGGAATTCTCCTCTGTTACTTGTTCCTAAAACACCTGATGCTCAAGGTAACAAAAAATGGCGAGTAGTTGTAGACTACAGGCGTCTAAACGATGCAACTGTTGGGGATGCATTTCCGCTTCCCAATATAACAGACATTTTGGACCAACTAGGTAAATCAAAATATTTCAGCACGTTAGATCTTGCAAACGGCTTTCATCAAATTTGGGTTCAAGAAGAAGATCGGGAAAAGACAGCGTTCAGCACTCCCACTGGTCATTGGGAGTATAACCGAATGCCTATGGGTATGAAAAACGCTCCCGCCACTTTCCAACGAACGATGAATAATGTGTTAATGGGTCTAATTGGAATAGAATGTTTTATTTTTGTTGATGACATAGTAGTCTATGGACCTACTTTGGACGAACATAACCGAAAATTGCGAAATGTTCTAACAAGGCTGCGGTTCAACAAATTAAAACTGCAGCCGGACAAATGCCATTTTATCAAACGAGAGCTTATGTACTTTGGACATATTATCAGTTATGAAGGAATTAAGCCAAATCCAGATAAAATAGAGGCAGTTAAAACGTATCCACGGCCAAGGAAGCCAAAGATATCAAAGCATTTTTGGGATTTGTAGGATATTACAGGAGATTTATTCCTCAGTTTGCCCTGATAGCTAAACCATTAAATAACTTGTTGAAAAAGAATATAGATTTCAAATGGGATGCTTTATGTGAAGAAGCTTTTGTCATTTTAAAAGAAAAATTAATCTCCTCACCAATATTGATTTACCCAGACTTCAAAGAAAAATTTCTTATCACTACCGATGCAAGTGATTTTGCAATAGGAACCGAAAATTGCGAAATGTTCGAACAAGGCTACGGCTCAACAAATTAAAATTGCAGCCGGACAAATGCCATTTATCAAACGAGAGCTTATGTACCTGGGACATATTATCAGTGATGAAGGAATCAAGCCAAATCCAGATAAAATAGAGGCAGTTAAAACGTATCCACGGCCAAGGAAAGCCAAAGATATCAAAGCATTTTTGGGATTTGTAGGATATTACAGGAGATTTATTCCTCAGTTTGCCCTGATAGCTAAACCATTAAATAACTTGTTGAAAAAGAATATAGATTTCAAATGGGCTTTTGTCATTTTAAAAGAAAAATTAATCTCCTCACCAATATTGATTTACCCAGACTTCAAAGAAAAATTTCTTATCACTACCGATGCAAGTGATTTTGCAATAGGAGCAATTTTCTCAAGGTAAAGTATGCCAAGACAAGCCTATATACTACGTCAGCCGTACCTTAAATGTTGCTGAAACAAAATATACCACTACAGAAAAGAAGTTATTAGCAATAATATTTGCAGCCAAGCAGTTCCGTCCTTACGTTTACGGTAGAAAATTTACAATACTCACGGATCACAGGCCGCTTCAATGGCTACTAAACCTTAAAGATCCTACATCGAGATTGGCGCGATGGCGTATTTCATTGGAGGAATATGAATATGAAATTATATACAAGCCCGGCATATGTAATGCCAATGCCGATGCACTCAGTCGCATCCCTGGAGACACACAAAATGACACAATCAATGGAAAAGTTTTAGTCACTACTAGGAGCAAAGCTAAACAGCAAAACCTCGATGAAATAATCGTAGTAGGAAGTGAAGAAATTGGGCCTCCACCGACTGAATGTACTATAATTAAGACTTGTAAGCCCATAACGCTAGCTGAAAACAATTCTCCAATCCAGATCTTTTTTCTACCTCATGGAACACGACAAGAGGAAGCTTTATTTAGGAATATTTCGGGGTATACTCGCCCCAATTCTGATGAATTAAAAATATTTCCTCGCGCAACAAAATCTTCAACATATGTTATCACCTCTTTGCCCCTGAATCTTACAGAAAAGGCAACTTTAGATAAACACATTTTACAGATCCGAAATTCTTGTCAAAAAGAAAAAGTTAAAAGTATCGATAAATCCATTCCTCCACAAGAACCATTTTTTGATTATTTAAAATCCTCTATAATTCAGGCATTTTTCCAAACAAAACTTGATATTTATTTGTATTCGGACAACCGAATCATTCTCACCGATCCACAAGAGATCCCATAACGCTAGCTGAAAACAATTCTCCAATCCAGATCTTTTTTCTACCTCATGGAACACGACAAGAGGAAGCTTTATTTAGGAATATTTCGGGGTATACTCGCCCCAATCCTAATGAATTAAAAATATTTCCTCGCGCAACAAAATCTTCAACATATGTTATCACCTCTTTGCCCCTGCATCTTACAGAAAAGGCAACTTTAGATAAACACATTTTACAGATCCGAATTTTTTGTCAAAAAGAAAAAGTTAAAAGTATCGATATATCCATTCCTCCCCAAGAACCATTTTTTGATTACTTAAAATCCTCTATAATGCAGGCATTTTCCCAAACAAAACTTGATATTTATTTGTATTCGGACAACCGAATCATTCTCACCGATCCACAAGAGATCCAAAAAATTTTGCATGACTTCCATAGTTCAACTTTCGGAGGTCACCAAGGAACCTCTAGAACACTTAAACGTCTCAGAACAAGATATTATTGGCCTACTTTGGTCAAAGACACAAAGGAATTCGTTCGAAAATGTGAATCCTGCCAAAGAAACAAGTTAAGGTAAAATCCACGAATTCCGATGAAAGTCACGACAACTAGCACAAGTCCATTTGAGCGTGTAGCTTTGGACATTGTCGGGCCACTTCCAACTAGCTATGAGGATAACAAATATATCCTTACCTTTCAGGACGATTTGACAAAGTTCACTGAAGCTATGCCTCTTCCAAACGCTGAAGCTTCAACTGTGGCGCGTTGTTTCATAGAAAAAATTATATGTCGCTTTGGATCACCCGATGCGGTATTAAGTGATCAAGGTACTAACTTCTTAAGTAACCTTTTTAAGAAGGTTTGTAAGCTTTTAAAAATCAAAAAGATACAGACGACTCCATATCATCCGCAAACGAACGGAAAAGACCAACTTTCATGGGACACTTGGTTACCATATTCAATGTTTGTAACGGGTGTTTTTTTGGGAGGTTTGTTTTTCCGATAGATGTCGTTTTATTTTATGACAGTTGTTTTGACAGCTCAAAGTGGCATTTCTACTCAGTATTGTTTGGCAAATCATTATGAAAAAAAAAAAAAAAAAAAAAAAAAAAAATGACATTTGTGAAAAATAGTCGTGGTAGCCATATGCCAGAAATTGTGTTTAAATGTTAAATGCCAAAAAATTATCTACCAAATAAAAAAAAATTTTGGTCATTTCATAATTTTATATGTGTTTTATTCAAAAAAAAAAATCGGCAACCTCTTAAAAAAACACGTTATATCTAACGGGTGTTTTTTTAAGAGGTTGCCGATTTTTTTTTTGAATAAAACACATATAAAATTATGAAATGACCAAAATTTTTTTTTATTTATATTTATAACACGACACCTCATAGCAGTACAAAGTTTAGTCCTTTTGAACTTATCTATGGATTTCCTGCACGGATCCCCTTAAACTGAACTCCTTTTATGCTACAGAGCTAAAAGCCCGTTTACAGCATGGTTATCAGATCGCCAAACAAGTCTTACTGGACAAAAAAGAGAAGTCCAAAACATACTACGACAGGGGATCGAAAGAAAATTTAATGCAGGAGATAAAGTTTTTATAAAAAACCACACACGAAAGAATAAGCTCTCTGCATTATGGGAAGGACCGCATGAGGTAACCAACATAATATCAGATGAGAATACAGAGGTTAAAGTGGGAAACAGATTTAAAATACTCCATAATAACAACGTAAAGATCTTGTCGGAATAGCTTCAAAATTTAGACAGCACTCTTTTAAGGAATTCTTTCATTCCGATGATAAACTTAACTTTTTTAAAATCAAAAATTAGCACAACCCCTATAGACATAACCCCAATTAAACTGCTTAAATACAATGAAAACAATAATCTGGCAGAACTTTCTTACCAAGTAGATTTGTTAAAGAAAGAGGAAGGAAAAGGTTTGCAACATTTAGACAAGTATGATGCTCATCATTATACAGTAATATATAGTTTGGCTTTAGTGACATGCATAATCCTGTTGTACATTTATAAATACAATTCTAAATTGAAAGCCATTGTAACAGAATTTAGACAACAACAGAGAATGAAAATAAACCAAAACCCAATGAGGAAATTATCGATGGAGTTTCTGTCGATCAATCGATTGTACTAGAACTAGAGAATAACAACATTAATCCTAACCCGAGGCTAAGATTCACATTAACATCATAAATGAAAATACATATATATAAATTAAAGAAGAAAAAAAAAATAATTATTAATGTTTAAAATAATTTTTAGAATTATGAAATAGAATCGTAAAACCAATTAAAATAAAAAAAAAATTTTTTATTAATGCTTAAAATAATTTTTAGAATTATGAAATATAGAATAAGATCAATAAAATCAATTAAAATAAGGAAAGTATTAGTGTCTAAAGAATCATAAAATCAAAAGAAAAATTAGATTACTTTACCTTTTAAATCCATACAAAACAAAAAAAAAATTTTTATATATGAATATGTACACAAGAAAAAAAAAGAGAAGAACAATATATATAATTTTTTGTAAATACGGTTAAATATGGCTTTTCATCAACTATGTCTCGAAAATTCCAACCGTGGAATTTCCTTCTTCTGAGAGGGGGTGGGATGTAGTGATCGCACTACATGTCACCTCACCAAATCAACGCAACTCAAAATCAACTCTCCTAAATACGATTCTTCTTTCCCACGGCGTCAAATGCGTCACAATACCGAAAGTACGCCAAGCACGCTACAGCGCTCACTTTTCATGTCAAACATAAATACTTCATGTTCATGAGCTCGTCACCCGATATCCGCTACATTCAATAGCATTCAAATATACATTCAATAGCAATACACATAACTCATGCGACCGCTCTGCCTTCAATGCTGTGTATAATAACAAATAGCAATACACATAATTCATGCGATCGCTCTGCCTTCAATGCTGTGTGTTCATGCGATCACTCTGTGTTTAATGCTGTGTATACTCAGCACTGCAGCTATAGCATTCCCAATTGTTCCATACCGAATACAATGCTGTACGGCGGCGGATACACACAAAATCCATAGTCAAGTACATGTATGAATCGTAGGTATAGAGAGCAAGGGTGAATGGACATCGTCAACGGCAACAGCTGACAACATTGATGAATGTAATGCTGATGCATTTATATTGCATTTATATTGTGTAATAATTTTTCGGTTTAATTGTTTAGCCTAATATTATTGATATTGGGTAATAATTTAAATGGGATTGGGTGAACTGCGTTGACTTGGGGACAAAGATCGTTTGGATTTGAGCGTATAAAAGGGGAGTGAAATTCAGTTGAAAAGTCAGAGTTAATCCAATACATTCTAGTGGAGGTCGTAGCCAAGCTGAAGACAGCAGGCCTCCCTAGAACTAATAATAATATATAAACGTTAAAGTCAGAGTTAATCCAGAGTTAATCCAAAATTTAAACGACGAACATCCTAGTAAAGGTCGCAGCCACGCCTAAGACAGCGGGCCTCCCTAGGATTGAAAAATTGTTAAGTTGTAAAAATATAAAAGTATCTAGTAGAGGTCGCAGCCACGCCTAAGACAGCTAGTAATATCTAAAATACAAAGTTAAGAAATACAATAAGAATAAAATACTAATTGTCCTAAAATTTACAAAACAACGTTTTTTTTTTTTAACTCTCCGCCCAAGTAACTCTTCCCTTGGTCACACAAGGAAGCACGGTTACTACGTTCGGCGTAAAACATTTGGTGGCACCGGTGGGATCCACAAAAGATCTCCTACCAACAATATTAAGCCAAAACAGAAGACCGCTCTTCTGATGCGTGCTGGGGCTATACACCAGCAAAGTAAACAAAAGTGAAATTAGAAAGACCCGATAACAGTAAGACCGGGCAGTGAAAAAAGACCAGGCTGTAACTGCAACTTTAGGGCGCGAAGCCTGCCTGGCAAAATCAACAACAGCAGCTCTCAGCAACACAACAAACACGGCAGCAACAAGCAGCCAACATCCACACACAACAGCAGCGGCAAGCAGCTAAATTCAGCGGTAACATCCACAGCAGCGACAACAACAGCAAGCAGCGACAAAACAACAGCAGCAGATCATCAAAATTCAGCAGCAAGCAGCAAAATTCAGCGGCAACACCCACAGCAAGTAAAACCAACAAAATCCTTCTATATTTTTTTTCCCCTTTTTTTTTTTTTTTTTTTAAAAACATTTTTTTCCTTTTTTTAACATACATATTATAAATTTTATCCTTGGTGAATCTTGGGTCTTTCCCTTTTGCAAACTTTTTTCCTCCTGTCTCGTATATTGCTCCAATATTTTTTCGCGATTTTTCTTTATTACTCCGATATTTTTTCGCGACTTTTTGGTATTTTTTCGCGACTTTTTGGTATTTTTTCGCGAATTTTGGTTGTATCAGATTTTTTTCGCGAATTTTTTTTGCGCTGTGAATATTGTTTTCGTGTTTGGACTTTCGATTTCCAAAATAAGTAGACCGGTCACTAGGCAAATTAGTAGACAGGCAAAAGCGATTGCTGATACTAATTTGTCTTTAAATTTAAGTTTTTCATCAACTATGTCTCGAAAATTCCAACCGTGGAAGTTCCTTCTTCTGAGAGGGGGTGGGATGTAGTGATCGCACTACATGTCGCCTCACCAAATCAACTCAACTAAAAATCAACTCTCCTAAATACGATTCTTCTTTCCCACGGCGTCAAATACGTCACAATACCGAAAGTACGCCAAGCACGCTACAGCGCTCACTTTTCATGTCAAACATAAATACTCCATGTTCATGAGCTCGTCACCCGATATCCGATACATTCAATAGCATTCAAATATACATTCAATAGCAATACACACTAATGCTGTGTATAATAACTAATAGCAATACACATAATTCATGCCATCGCTCTGCCTTCAATGCTGTGTGTATACAGCACTGCAGCTATAACAAAGAGCAATGCACGTAATTCATGCGATCACTCTGTGTTTAATGCTGTGTATACACAGCACTGCAGCTATAGCATTCCCAATTGTTCCATACCGAATACAATGCTGTACGGCGGCGGATACACACAAAATCCAAAGTCAAGTACATGTAAGAATTGTAGGTATAGAGAGCAAGGGTGAATGGACATCGTCAACGGCAACAGCTGACAACATTGACGAATGTAATGCTGATGCATTTATATTGCATTTATATTGTGTAATAATTTTCCGGTTTAATTGTTTAGCCTTATATTATTGATATTGGGTAATCATTTAATTGCTTACGCAGTAAAAAGTGCATCGCACTATATCTGGAGCAATTAATTATTTGATTTCTCGATATTGGGAAATATCGCTGATGAGTGCATTTCCGTGAAATGCGTTGACTTGGGGACAAAGATCGTTTGGATTTGAGCGTATAAAAGGGGAGTGAAATCCAGTTGAAAAGTCAGAGTTAATCCAATACATTCTAGTGGAGGTCGCAGCCAAGCTGAAGACAGCGGGTCTCCCTAGGATTGAAAAATTGTTAAGTTGTAAAAATATAAAATTTTCTAGTAGAGGTCGCAGCCACGCCTAAGACAGCGAGCCTCACTAGTAATATCTAAAATACAAAATTTAGAAATACAATAAGAATAAAATACTAATTGTCCTAAAATTTACAAAACAACGTTTTTTCTTTTTAACTCTCCGCCCAAGTAAGTCTTCCCTTGGTCACACAAGGAAGCACGGTTACTACGTTCGGCGTAAAATAACGCCAACAGCATACATAGGATTATTTTCCTGGCACCCGCATGGTGATAGGATCTTATCGGCCAGATTTCGGACTAGAGTACAGAAAGACCTACAAGGAGTAGATGGGGGTACAAATTTAGCACTAATGTATTTCTCCCGCGGAATGATTAAATTTTGATCTTGGAAATTTTATTCCTGAAGTGCTTATTTTCCGAGATATATGAAAGTTTTAGTCTTAGCTTTTTTAGTTACATCTGTGTATTCTGTATTGTGCATTCTTAAACGTTCCAAGTAAAATTACATTATTTATAATCCGAAATATACAGATCAGGGCGATGCGCTCGCCGATACGTTTTTGTAGCAAATGAAATAACTTGGCAGTCAAATGACAATTAGCGACCGATTTTAAGTCAACTAAAAAACGATATTATTTTCCTTTGACTTTTAAATTTAATTGATATTTTTTTTAATATGTGTTCAAAGTAAATTAAATGAACAACAAAAATTATGAATAATTGAACAACAAGCATCGACAAATTTTTTTACTCATATGGAAGATAAACGAAACTAATGTGAAAAATGAGTGTTAGTGTTAGTAGAAAGAAGGGTAAAACTGTCAAAAACTACGGATCTGTAAAAAATGTTACGTGGCAAATAAATTCGCCATACGTTACAGTTTTTATGCGAATCGAAAAGTTTGACGGCAGAATTAGCTTGGTCTTGGCCACTGCTCCGTAGGTGATCATTAGATCATTCTGGGACTAACTTCCCAGGATTTTTCTGCCACCTTTCTGCACACCATGAGTGTTTTTATTTTATTTTTGTAGTACTGCTTGGTTCCATAGCAGTACCTTTTTGCTGATAGTAATCTCTTCTCCAAGGAGGGTAATAAGGTACATTCGCCCCAGCTTCCTTCTGAAGGGGACTAGTGTGATTTTGCTTGGATTTATCCTAAATCTAACCTCCTGGCACCCTCTGCTCGTGGTTGTTAATCCGTTTTGCCAATGTCACAGAGCATTGCCTCTGACTTCCCGCTGGCCAAGATGACTATCTCGTCTGCGTAGCCTTGGGCATAAGTCCCTGTTTTGAGCTAATCGCTGGAGTAGTTTAATTTAAGGGATGCCCCATAGAAGGGAAGACAGTACCCCTCCTTACGTGCATCCTCTTCTCGTTTTGACCACCATAATGTTCTGGTGCACATCATCTCGCACAGCCATTTAGTGATTGTTTTGTCTACTTTCTTTTTTTCCAAAGCATTTTTTATCGCCTCATGAGATGTGTTGTCGAATGCTCCTTCGATGCCTAGGAAGGCACATAGGGCGCCTCTCTACTGGTAAGGGACCCCTCTATCTCTTTCTCTTTAGATCAGCCTGTTCTGTATGCATGTTGACCAAAGTGTAGTGGTTCTCTTTTCCAATATTCTCGACCTTATGTAGTTGTCAATTAACTTTTCGATGGTTTTTAGAACAAACGTTAGGCTAATAGGTCTGTAGGATTTGGATGGGTGGAATCTTTTTTTCCCATTTTTGATGTATACCTGAGTGGTAGGCTGTTTCTAAATATTCTTAAGAGATACGGGAGGGGGTTATCTAATCCAGCTTGCATAACTGCAGGGATAACTCCATCCACACCTGCCGATTTATAGGGCTGCAAGCTTTATACTGCCCAATGGATTCTCTGCTTCGTACAAATCTCCGAGGCATTTTTTCAGTCCTCCTTACTTGCTCTGCGATGGTTCCTCCCCAACTCAGACTCGCTCTTATTCACTGTGCTATCTGGGAATTGTGTTCTCAAGAACTTTGCTTTTCGTTATCTGTGAATACTCCCGTTTTGGTATTTCAGTGATGTCTTGATACTTTTACCATCGTTTGCCATCTATCTATATAGTCTGGCCGACGCTAAAGTATAATCTGCTTCTACGACTTCCTCGCAAAAGTTTCGGAAACTCCTGCGTTTGGCTCTTCTCACTTCTGTGTTATATGCTGTGAGAGCTTCTCTGTATTGCTGCCAAATACGCCTCCGTTTGGTGGTCTTGAAATGTTTCCTCACTCCTTCGAACGCTCTACGCTCCACCATAGATCTACATAGCTCACTTTGTGAGAGTTCTCTGGGCAGCCCGACTCATAAGCACCGGAGATCACCCTATTAATTTTTGTTGTTACACATTCCAGCTCGTGTGGGCATTTTGCCACTCTCGGAACTTGAACATGCTCTAAGTTGCATCTTAAATTTGTTTTAAAAACTGACAAGTTTGTTGAATTTCTGGAGTACCTGACTTACTATCGGAGTTCAAAAGGTGATGACGAGTGCTTCTTTCCTCATCCTAGTTGCAAACGTTGGTGCCCTGCCAACATTATATATACAGGGTGTATCCGTTAAGGTGGCAAATACTTAAAGGGATGATTCCTTGGTTAATTTCACGAAAAAAATCGTATGGGTGGGTGGTGCCTATTTTCTCCCCCTGCGGAGTACGTAGTGTTTTAATGCCAAGAGATGTACTTCTGACCATACATCACTTCACACTCTGTAACTCTTGAACACTTCTAGCTACAAGGTCACTGTTCGTCTTTTTTGGAAACGAATTACATTTTTAAGATCATACAATGTACATTTTTTTTAATTTTTAAAACCAATACCTATATAAACGTCGTCAAGGGATACACCCTGTATACATCTAGTTTCTCCTTCACCAAAAACTCTAAAAGGTACTCACCCCTCTTATTTGTATCGGTGCTCCTTCACTCCTCGTTGTGTGCGTTGGCATCACAACCGGTCAGTAGTGGTTAACTGTGCCTTCGGCAATGATCGAATAAGTGCTAGTGCATCTATGTTATCTGGGATCCTGACTAAATTCTGGATAGAGAAGTGACCGATTTCATGTCTAGTCCACTAGAAGATAGCTACTTGCCTGCTGAAAATGTCGAGTGGTGTAAGGTTGAACAGAACCTCCAGTGCGGCGGAGTGGTTGTACGAAGTACTCCGCTCATACATAGGCTAGCTGATCTTTCGAATTTGCTTAATTTATCAAGATTCACTTTCTTTTTTAAGGCAGTCTACCATACTGTCACACCGTATAGAAGAATAGGCCTTACTACTGCTGTGTATAGCCAGTGAGTTATTGGGATTGAAGACCCCATCTGCTACCACTGACTATTTTGCATGATAAGGCTTTACGAACTCTTTCTTGTATGTTTGGTTTTCAGCTTAGCTTCTTGTTCAGAATAAGACCCAAATACTTGGCTTTATCAGAGAATGCTAAGCTTATACCTTTTATAGAAGAAGGGTTAATAATAGTTGGAACTTTATATTTCCTGGTGAATAGGACAAGCTCAGTTTTGTGATGATTTACCCCTAAACCACAGCGATCTGACCAGCAAGTTAGCTTGTTGAGAGCATTTTGTAGGAGTTCTTTTAAGGTATTCTGGTGTTTTCCTGAGACGGCAATAACAAAGTCATCCGCATAACCGATTACTCCGCAGCTCTCACCTTAGGCATAACAGCAGCTCATTCCCCGCTAAGTTCCATAGAAGGGAGGACCAGACTCTGCCTTGCGGGGTTCCTCGGCAGGCAGATCTTCTAGCAGACAACACGCCCAGTTTTGAATTAGTAATCCTGCTTGTGAGCAAAAGGTTAATCAAATCGCCGAGCGAGTCGTCTACCCACAAAGTCGACAGTGCATCCGTAATCGAAGATGTGTTGACGTTGTTAAAAGCGACTTCAATGTCTGTAGTGAAGGTATGTTCAATAGAACGTACTTGTGTATGCAGAGCTGTTTCTACAGACTTTAATACGCGTGCTTATCTGTAGACATTGTCAATGCATGTGCGTATGTAGATGTCGATCTGTCTTTCCAGTGCCTTTAACAAGAATGATGATAGACTGATTGATCTGAGACCTCTGGACTAACCTGCGAGCATTTGCCGCCTTTGGGTAAGAAAACCACGTTCACTTCTCTCAGATCGAGACAACTCTTAAAATTGTTTCAAGCAAAGGAAGGATAATATTCGAGGTGTTTTGCAGCTCAGCTCCTGCAGATTTATATGGGTTAAAGCCTTGTAGCACCCAAAGCAGTTTGTCTTTATTTATCAGATCATTGGAGATTTGTACGAGTGTCAGCTAGGGATTATTGGATTTGTTGCGAGGATTTTTCTCAGTCTAAGTGCCTCGAAAGATTCTTCTATTTTATCACAGAAGAGTCTCCAAGAAGAGCGTTTGTCTGTCCTTAATTATTTTTTATAATGTTTGTGGGATGCTTTGTAAGCATCCCAGTCAGTTTCTAATCTAGTAGCCTTGGCGACGTTGAGTAGCTTAGGAATAAGAGAATAGCTAGCAACATACAAAAGAATTGCAGGAGTCTAGTTTAGTTTAAGCAAGACAATTAAATTAACTTATGTTTATCTTTTACTGCAGGTGCTGATGAATTGTTTGGTGGTTATACTAGGCACAGAAATAGCTACAACCGTTCTAAAGGATCACATGAGGAAAAACTAGATCAGGTACGAGCTGAACTAGAAAAGGATTGGGAGCGTATTCCGCCAAGAAACTTTGGCAGAGATGATCGTGTCATTGGCGATAGATGCTTTTTTTTGTTGGATTAAGGCATTGGTGATAAATTGTTTTTAAGATTATGCGGGTATCAGTTAGGGCTACGAGCAGCAATAAGGTTTAGAAAACGTGCCATTCAATTTGGTTCCAGAATTGCAAACAAAAACCAAACTGGAAATGACTTATCTATTTTTTTCTGAAGTGAAGACTTTGAAGTTCAAATATAAAATCAATTTTTTTCATTTTCTCTTTGTACTTGGTACTTAATACAAAAAAGCAATAAAGTTTAATTTTACTACAACTAGTCGATGAGACTAACAAGCAGTTTTAGTCGATGTACAAATAAAAGCAAATCAAAACTAGGTATTATTATTATGTCCCACGCCAGTACAGCAATTTCATTGTTTTCTTCAGCAACTGTTGCTCGACGACGGTTGAACACTTCCATCAGTTATAAATTGTACGGTAAAATGAAGCACGTGACCGAATCCTAATTGGAAAACGTGAAGCGTAGAGAGTGACAGCATTATCAAGACTCCAGCCACAAGCCAGACTCCATAAACCAGAATCATTTAAATTTTCTTTTGTACAGTTATATACTCCATTCTAAAGTAGTATTAATAGCCTAACACAGGTATTTTTGCTTTCGAAATAATCTTTGAACTTAATCGGTATTTCTAAAACAAAATACAAAAAACTTATTAATTTGAAAGCAGATTTAATTGTTTGTTTCTGGAAAACGTGGTAATTTTATTGCAAACGTATTGCAGAATCGTATGCATAGGTTCTCAATAGGAGAAATCTATTAAACTAACACCCCTATTCCCATAGACGCGATACTTATCACATGATGTGATAATCACATTTCGGTATTCTGTTAGTCGATTGAAGCGACAATTATCGTTTGGTGCGATAACTATCGCTTGACGCCATATTCTCTTAGTCGTATGAAAAGTTAAATATTATTTGAAATGATATTTTCATCACGTTTAATTTAGAAGTGATAGCGAGTAAAATGGTACTTATAAGATATATTATGTAAATTTTTTTTTTTGAAAAAATATTACAAACATCAAGCAAATAATTTGAACTGTTTTAAGAAAACGTTAATGGAATAGGGAGGGGAACAGCTTTGACATACACCTAAATAGTTTACGCGAAGGAGCGGAAATTTGTTTTATATATATATATATATTATTTTAGGTTTAGAGCGATCTAAAAAGTAAAACTACGGTTTTTTTCTCAGCTATAACAAAGCGTAAATTACAATTATCGATAGCATAAAACTGAATGCTTCTTTATTGATTCGACATACTTCTCCCATTTTTTTAAAAATATTTGTTTATTTGTTTAATTATTAATCTCTTTTAAATAACATACGACTGCATAACAATAGATATTACGTCAACTATATTTTAGTAATTATAATTTAAACTTGAAGTGATGCGATAGGTATCTAATCACATGAAGTGATGCGACTATTGAGAAATATAAATAATCGGGGTAGTGACATATATCAACAAAAAATTGGGGCCATGAAAATCTGACATTTGAGATTTGTATATGGAGAGTACATAGTTAATGCAACAAAAACGACTGGTATTTATTATTAAACTCTATATTCACTTCGCTTGCCCGTGGCACGACAGTTTGTCGGTCATTCGGTTTGTCGTGGAATCTTGCGATCAATTTTTTAACCCACTTCCCAAAGCCCGTTTTATTGAAACTTTGCACACATATGTATTTCCGGAGACAACACTTTCTGTTAAAATTTGCGGCCTTAGGGCCGAGGGGTGCCTTATAAAATTTTTAAAAATTAACTCGATTTTCTTAAAGTTTTATATACAACATGGACAACACTTTTTCTAAAAATCAGGTTAATTTTTATGTTAAATTTGTATGAGGTCCCACGACCCCGGTGCCCTGTGTTGTAAATTTTTTACACACGCGTATAAAATTTGAAGAGAGGTGGGTTATTTCTTTAAAAAAACTGAATGGTGCCCCAAGACCCCAGGCCCCAGGGTCTCCACAATTATAATATTTTAAAAAATTAACCCGATTTTTAAAAAATTTTACACACGTGTGTATCTCCGATAGACAACAGTTTTTTTTAAATATTTTGGAGACCCCGGGCACCATTCAGATTTTTAAAAAAAATAACCCACCTTTATTCAAATTTTATACGCGTGTGTATCTATGATGGACAACACTTTTTGTAAAAAATTTACAAAACAGGGCACCGGGGTCGTGGGGCCTCATACAAATTTAAAATAAAAATTAACCTGATTTCCTTAACTCCGATGGACAAAACTTTTTGGACATTTTTTGAGCGAATTGGCCTTGATGCCCGAGGGGTGCCCATACCAATTTTTTAAAAACTAGCCCGATTTTCTTCCATTTAAAATATATGTGTATCTCCGATGGACTAAACTTTTTATAAAATTTTGAAGTGAATGAGCTCTAATATTAATTTTTTCCAAATAAATCCGGTTCATACTTTGCACACATAAGTATGTATCTCCTATTAAAGAATTTACATGAAAATTTTTATGGGTTGTTTTGTTTTAAATTAAAATAAATTATAATTTTATAAAATTTAAGTTTTTTCAATTAACAAATAAGTTATTTATTTAAAGCACAAATAAAATGTATCGTGTAAAATCTTTAAATATTCAAGAATTTTTAAAATTTTTTATGTGTAATAAAATAGAGGTTATCTTATTTGTTGTTCGAATAAATATTTAATTGTATAATTAAAATATACATACTGTTACGAATTTCAGGCTTTCGAGTTCGTAAAGGATTTTGCAAATAAAACACAACACAAGTTTATAAATTTACATATAGCCACTTTTCAACTACACTGGTTGAATTCCAAATAAGAACTAATCAATTCTCTGCTGCGAGCGCCACCTTTTATACTTATTTAAAAGCTTCCAGAAACTTCTAATATTATAGACAGAAATATCGAGAAAATACCAGAAAATTGTATCTTTATTAACCCTTATTTACAACTAACGATACTTATATGCAGGGAGTAATCTTCTAAAAATAAACTAAATGTGCAATCATGTTCTTTTACAAAAACCGGGCAATCCGCACAAACCGGTTTAACTACATTTTTGACCAGTACATAATGATTTAAACTTACAGGCGGTTACATTTCAAATAATCTAATAGTCTTACAGCCTAAAAGTATGCTACATTGAAAGTGTTTATTTTTAGTATGTATGCAGTATGTACATTGCGATTTATCTTAGGATTTGAATTCTATTATATGCGCTACTAACTACTAACTAACTTTTCGTAACAATACATATATTAGTCCTAATTTTTTAAAAAGTGTGTTGTATATAAATATACATTTTTAATTTTAGATTATTCTGTGATAATGTTAGATCTGGAAATTTGAAGTTCTTTGAAGGTAATTAGCGCGGTCGTGCAAATTTCACCGTTATCCGCACTTGAAATTGTACTAAAATTTCTTGCTAAGCCATCCTCTTATTGGAAGTGTTTCTGCTCTTGCAAAGCTGAAGAAGATGCAAGCTTATCGCGGCATGCCTTCTGTGTATAAATCTGTAAGATAAAGAAAATTTATTAAAACAAAAAATTAATTCAAATTATTTAAAAAATTTAGAAACCTAAGTTGCGAAAGATAAGTTAGGCAAGTTAGGATTTACATTCGAAATAAATTCAGTGGCATAGTTACAACCGACCACCTTCGAAGCAAACAAGGGATTGCGGAAACAATAAGAGAGGGTCAAGAAAATGAATTTGTATCGCAATTCATTGATCGTAATTAAATGTATAAATATTTTGTAACGTTGTTCGCTCGGGTGACGCTCGCCGGTCACCCAGGGTTCGTTTTGCTTGTTTGTTACAAATTAAGAGTTTTGTGGGTTTTCGTTCTTTTGTGTTTATTTATTACTTAATTGAATATTTATGTTACAGTTAAATCTCTTGGCTCTTTTTGTTGTTAATTAAATCTTTATATGTAATAATTTATGTGTAATGTATTTAAGAAAAGAAGATAAATAAGTTATATATTATTATTATATAATTTTTATATTATGACATGGGGCGCGACAGGAGTCTTTTCAATGGGTTTTCTATGCTTATTCATATTTTTGCCGTGCGGTTTGTGTTACATTTCTGTTCGGTATGTACTTATGTATAATATTTATATTTTGCCGTGCGGTTTGTATTACCTTTCTGTTCGGTATGTACTTATGTATAATATTTATATTTTGCCGTACGGTTTGTAACGTTGTTAATTTACGTATAAATTAACTCCGTTACATTCCCCTCCTACTTCGGGGTGGGTAACCGAAAAAAAAACTCTTTTATAACTTAATTAATTAATTAATGAGTATTACCGCTCGGTTGCTCGGAGATGTTTGTATATATAAACAGTCTTTTTTTTTTATTAAAAAAAAATTCTCTTCTTCCTACACGACTTCTTATAATATGTTAAAAAAAATTTTTCCAGGTTCTTAACCTAGTAATGATAATTTGAATAATAATGATTAATATATATATATTTTTTTCTTGAACAAATTCTTAACCTAATAGTGATAATAATATTTTGAATGATAATGATAATTAATTTTAATTTATAATAATAAAAATAAAAATGTCTGGTATGTGATAAATTCTTTTTTTTTCTCTTCTCTTTCTTTTTTTTTATTTTTTTTTTCAGTTCAAGTTCTTAACCTAATAATAACAATAAATCTGAATAAATGTGATAATAATAATTTTTCCCCCCCTTTTTTTTTTTTTTTTTTTTTTTTTTTTTCTCCAAAAGTAATAATTCAAAAGTCCTGGTTAGTTGCATGTTGATGGTGGTGTTGATGTTGTTGTTGATGCGAGTGTTTGCGTTGGGCCGGATGGTGAGGGAGCTGGTTTTGTCTGCTTTCAGAAGGATGGTTTGGTCGTCTGTTTGTGTCCCATAGATCATTCCGCAGGGGCCACGTAGTCGGAACCTCCTCCTCTTCAGTCCTCCCAAGGGCTGGGGTGACTGGACCATTAGTCCCTTGAAGGCTTCTGCATTGAAAGGACTGCTTCTGGCTATCTCGGTGAGTGCTGTGATTGGGAGTTCTTTATTAATGAGTTTGGGGGTCTGGTGTGGTTGTGTTGTATGGGTTGGTGATGGGTTTGTCGATAGTGGGGCGACTGGTGTGTTTTGGGTTTGGGTTTGGGTTTGTGGTCTGTAAATTGATTGGGAGAGGATTTGAATTTTTTTTTTGTGGGGGGGGTTGCTGGTAGCAACCTGGACGGTCCTGCCGTAGGATGGAGTCTGATAAACGGAACTGGGGTTGCTGCGGTGCCAACGACTCTGGGGGCTACGTTTCATAGCTTTACAAGTTCGTTACTTGTCAGCGGACGTTTCGGGGGTGGAGGCCGCTTCTTCCACGCGGTCTCTCGCACTGCTTGTTGGGCGGTCTTCTGCGGTAGTGCCAACACGGGACGTGGCTGGGTACGTCGGTGGGTCCCCGGTGTTGGATCGGCGTCGGTGAATTGGGTGCGCGGTTGATGTTCGCTGGAGGACATCTTGTCTACTACTAAATCGTGTTGCGGGAGCTCGCAGTTGACTATACCTGCCGCGTGGGTTTTCCCGATCTGTGGTTGTTGGGATATTTGCTTGATATCCTTCACGTGTGCGGTGATAGTTTTGTGGTGGTCTCCTTCGAGTATAAAGATTACGGGCGATTTCTTCTTCTTTACCCTGTACGGGCCTATATATATTTAGGTGCGAGTTTCGCGGCGAACTGTTGGCTGGACTCCACGGGCGTCGGCGGAGGTCGTAATATCGCTTTTGTATGCCAAATGCCTTGGCCGGGTTTATTTTGACTAGTTCTTGAATTTCTTGAAGGTTGTGTATCCGGTTAATGGCATCGGGTTCGGTGTTTAGAGGTATGTCCGGTGATGAGCGTAGTTCGCGACCGAAATTAAGGTACGCGGCGGAGTAGCCTGTCGTCTCGTTTCGGCTGGTGTTCATGGCCAGCATGAGTTCTGGGAGATATTCGTCCCATTTTCGATGGTCTCTTTCGACGTATTGGGCCACCATCGTTTTTATGACTCGGTTCATTCGCTCCGTAGGGTTTGCCTATGGAGTGTAAGGCGGTGTGAACCTTTGCTTGATTCGGAGTTGAGCGAGCAGTTCTTGGAACTGCCTGCTTCGGTCTTGGGTGCCATTATCGGTAATTAAAGTTCTTGGACATCCATACCGGCTGAGGATGCGTTCCTTGAAACTTTTTATCAATGCAGGAGTGGTAGCGTCTCGGAGGGCTACGAACTCCGTCCACTTGGAAAATTTGTCGTGGAATACTAATATCATGGTATTCCCTTTTGATGACCTTGGGAGTGGGCCGATGAAGTCTGAACATGCCACTTCCCATGGATAGTTAACTTCCGTCATCTGCATTTCTCCAGCGGGTTTTCTGGCAGGTATTTTATATTCTTCAGGTTTGTTTTTGACTGCCTGTTTCAGTTATCGGTAACAGTAACTTAATAGGAGTATTCGGTGTTGGGTGTCTAGATAGGACGTCTGCGCATGTTTTCAGCGCGCCCGTTCGGTATCGGATCTCGTAATCGTACTGCTGCAGCTCAATGGCCCAGCGCGCTAATCGTCCGGAGGGGTTTTCTATACGGCGAAGCCATCTCAGTGATTGGTGATCGGTATGCACAACAAATTTGTAGCCTTCTATATAGGGTCGCATTTTCCGAATGCCCCATACCACGGCTAAACATTCCCGTTCGGTGACCGAGTAGTTTCGCTCGGCGTCGGTAAGGGTACGGCTGGCGTAGGCGATTACTCGCTCTTGAGCGTCGATTGAGGACTGCTCCAAGTCCTTCCGTACTGGCATCTGTCTGGAGCAGAAATGGTTTCGTAAAATCTGGACAGGAGAGTACTGGTGCCTCTGTCAGCTTAGTTTTTAAAGTTTGGAACGCTTCTTCTTGGGCACCTTCCCATGACCATTTGATTTTTTTCTTTATCAGTTTTGTCAGCGGTGCCGTTATGGAAGAAAAATTTGGAACGAAGCGGCGATAACATGAAGCGATCCCGAGTATACGGCGGAGTTCTTTAATATATCGGGGGGTATTAATGATTTGATGGCTTCGAGCTTACTAGGGTCGGTGTGTATTCCGTTCTGATTGACCATATGCCCGAGATAGCGCATCTCTGCTTTCCCAAATTCGCATTTTTCGGGGTTGATTTTCAGTTTTGCCTGTTTCAGACGCTTTAGTACCTCTTTCAGCGCCGTCATATGCTCAGTGAACGTACTCCCAATAACGATTATATCGTCCAGATAAGCAAATGCGTACGGCTCAAGTTCGGGACTGATGACTCGGTCGAGTAGTCGTTGAAATGTGGCGGGGGCGGAATGTAGCCAAAATGGCATTACTCTCCATTGAAAGAGTCCTCGCCCTGGGACGATGAAAGCGGTATATGGCCGGCTATCGGGTTTTAAGGGTATTTGCCAATATCCCTGTTTGAGATCAATTGTGGAAATGTACTTTGCACCATTTAGTTTATCCAAGATATGATTTATCTGTGGCAGCGGGTAGGCATCTTAAATAGATCGTTCATTCAATTGCCGATAGTCAACGCATAGCCTCCAGGTTCCTTGCTTTTTCCTGACGAGCACTATGGGCGAGCTATATGGGCTATTTGATGGTTCGATTTTCTCTTCTGCCAATAGTTTATCTATCTCTTCGTTGATGACCGATTGCATAGCTGGGTTTCTCGGCATATACCTTTGCTTGAAGGGTCGGTAATGCTTGAGTCGAATCTCGTGTTCGGTGATGGTCGTCGGTCCTTTAAAGCTTTCGAATATGGGTAATTCTATGGACAACAGTTTTTCCAGCTGCTGTTTTTCCGTCGTGAGACTTCGGATGATTGGGGGACTTGGTTCCGGTTGCGCCGCTATAACATTTCCCCGCGATTAATAGTGAATCCAAATTTTGAAAGGAAGTCTGTTCCTATCAAGAATTTATACAAAAGTTTCGGAATATACACAAATTCTTGTGTAATTCATGGTATTTGGACCATCGTTACATCGTTGTTAACTGGTCGAGTAGTCTGGGTCGGTGGATGTGGCGTAGGCATGGCTGATTGATTCGCTGACCTGATCTGGTAGAGCGGTCGTGCGGCCTGACGAAATGGTGGGGCGGTCGGTTGAAACGGTGGCGCGCTAGTACGCAACGCTGGCGGTCGTACTGGTGCTGCCGCAGGTCGAGAGGGGGGTTGGTCGTTTAAAAGGCATTCAAAATCTTCAATGAGCGAGATTAGTTCTGACAGTGTCGTGAACTCCCTTCGTTTGATATAATGGCGATAATCCGGTCGTAGGTTATCATAGATGCGATTTAATTTTTCCCCGGTGGTGAGCGACATTGCATCAGTGCTTGTATGGAAGTTATATAATCTTTGCCCTTCTCTCTGCTGTTCTGCGTTCGGTTCCGAATGCGGTCCAAGAGTTGCTCCTCAAATCGTGGCGGTAAGAAGAAGCGACGTAATTCCTCGCTAAACTCTTCCCACGTACCAAGAAACTCGTTATCATTACGAAACCAGATAAGTGCGTTCCCTTTAAGTAGCTCTGGTAGTGTTCGTACTACCCGGTCGAGTGGCAATTGGTAGCATTCGGCGAGTTCCTCCACCCTTTCTAGGAACTCTTATGGGTTATTAGTTCCCCCTTCGTATCTTGCGTTCCACCATCTTACCTTATCCATCACTTCCGCATCGGATGGACGGTAAGTCTGTGGCGGTCGTACTTCTGAGTAGTAGGTAAATGGAACGCTCGGTTTCCGTTGCACCTGGGATTCCATACTCGGTGTATTACGGTTAGTAGTCTGCACAGGAGTATATGATGTTCAGAATTTTCGGCCGGTGTGTGGTTGTGGTCTGGGATTCCATGCTTGATAGTAGGGTGCCGGTGGTGAGCTTAGGTTCAATCACTGGTAAATCGCTACAGGACTTGTGTTTCTTTAGCTCGGTAGAGAGCAGCTTGCGTAGCTCGTCTACACTACCACTTTGGTTAATACCACGACGGCACAGTTCATTTACTAATTCCTCCTTCCGAAGTGAGTATACTCCGAAACTCTAATCCCAGTCTCCTCGGTGGACATTGTTATTACTTATATGTAGTTTTTGCAGTATTTGTGCAATTTATGGGTGGTACTCCCCGGTTGGTGTCGCAACTAATTTTAAGTAGTGACGTATTTACCAATGTAAAACTAATTTTGATGCAGTGTTTCTGTCGGTAGTTGGTTACTGGCTGGTAATTTAATTATGGAAAGAAAAAGAAAAAAAAAATGATTGTTTTCTTTTCTCCTCAGTATCGGTCGGTGATGCGACTTTAAAAGTCGTCCCTGCTCGGGCGCCAAATTTGTAACGTTGTTCGCTCGGGTGACGCTGGCCGGTCACCCAGGGTTCGTTTTGCTTGTCTGTTACAAACTAAAGAGTTTTGTGGGTTTTCGTTCTTTTGTGTTTATTTATTATTTTTGTGTTTTCTTCCTTACAATTTACAATTTTAATATACTTATATCGAATACTTATTATACTTAGCTACCTGCCTAACGTAATCTAAGATGGGCACTCGGAGGGCGTTCGAGAGGAGTTCCCGGCTCTAAGTCGCAGTTAGCTGAAGCAAAAGCAATCAACGACTGCTAACTACGTACTTCAAAGTACTACGGAGCACACGGAGGGCGTTCGGGATGAACGGCTCGGCTCTAAGCCGTAGTTAGCAGAAGCAAAAGCAATCAACGACTGCTAACTACATACTTGAAAGTACTACGGAACTTACGGTGGGCGTTCGAGTAGAACAACACAGTTCCCAGATATAGCATAAGCAAAGTGAAGAAAAGTAATCAACACTTTGTTAAGCTACATCGATTCAAAAAGGTAGCGGGAGTGCTTTTCGTATGGGAGAATTACTTTTCGTCTTTTATCGGACAGAATACTCTTCTCCACACTTCCCGATTTGTCTTTTTCGAGCACATGGAGTAGTTAACTGTACAAAAGAAAATTAAAATGGTTCTGGTTTATGGAGAAGCTGTCCGGAGTTTTTTTTATTAAGTGTTTAAGAAAGTGTTAAGTGTTCGATTAATAAATATGTGATCTATGTAAAACACTAAAAGGATATTAATTATACAAACGTAATATTTCTCTAAAGCAGTTCAAAATTTAAAGAAAAAAAGTAGTAAAGAAAGAAGTAGTATTAATAGATTAATAGCCTAACACAGGTTTTTTTGTTTTCAAAATAATCTTCGATAATAACCTGTTTCTGGAAAATTGGTTTTTTTTATTATAATCGTATTGCAGAATCGTATGCATAGGTTCTCAGCAGGCCAAATCGAAAAAACTGGATATGGTCTTGCAGCGCCATCTATCATGAACCAAATAAAAATTTCACATAAATATTACACAATTTTAGCCGTAGAATCTGAAACTGCAATTAAAATAAGGGTTCCTTTTTAAATTTCGAAATTACCGCGCCCCACTTACAAGGATCTTTGGGGATTTGCATTGCGATTGATCGGGAAACAAGTGACTGCTCAAAACTTGGTTTGAGCCCGTAGCGCAACAATCAAGTTCGTGATGTAGTGCTTGTTCTTCATCCTAGTGGTGGTCCCCGTGCAACAATGTGTGTAAGTCCTTATATATGTAGGCTAAAATTGCAAGTGCGAACGGTCTAGCGTTTCTAGTCTAGGTGACGTGGGTTAGCACCCTGCGGTACCGAAAAATTCCTGCTAAAGCAACCGACACAACGACTCGGATAAGTAATGATCGAATAATGACGGTTTTGGCTATTGTACCCGGACTTAGATTGGTTTCTGGAATGTGAGGACGCTCCTTGACTCAGGGAGTGAAGGACCTCAAAATGCCAGATTTCTTCAACTGGAACGTGAGTTTCTTCGATATAATTTGGACATACTGGGAGTGAGTGAAGTAAGATGGTTCGACGCGGTAGAGTACCAATCCCCAACGTGTAACACTGTTCTACTCCACTCCGGCAAACCCTTCGGCAGTCGCCGTGAATCTGGAGTGGGTCTGCTGCTACCTGGCACCCACATTGTGATAGGAACTTATCGGCCAGATTTCGGACTAGAGTACGGCGCATCACGATCATTCAGTGTTACGCCCCAAAGAATCCCTCGACTGAGGATAAAAAAGACAACTTCTACAATCAGCTAAGCGCTGTAAACAACGCAACGCCGAACGGAGTTATCGTCAGCGTGATTGGGGACTTGAATGCCAAGGTAGGTAACGACAAGAAGGACTTAGACATGTGATTGGGAAGCATGGCCTCGGCGAACGAAATAACAATGGTGAAAGATTTGTTGATTTCTGCAACACCAACCACCTTGTCATAGGAGGCACCATGTTTGAGCATAAGACCTGCCACAAAGTCAGCTGGATGTCAACTGACAGGCAATCATCATCCAACCAAATCCAACATCTGGCGATCAGCCGACGTTTAGGAGCTGTCTCTTAGACGTCCGAAACAGACGAGGAGGCGACATGGGTATGGTACGGGATCATCACCTTATGGTAGCTACTGTCCAGTTGCGTACTGAATCAGTTCAAAGACTCCGCAATATCATCCGAATGCCTAGGTATAACATCGACTGTCTAAAGATCCCTCAGCACGCCAACAATTAAGGGATAATTTATCGCAAGGAGTGGAAGCAATCAGCAGGTCACCACCGACAACCATCCAAGAACATTGGAAAGCTGTGAAAAATGTTTTCACATCTGGAGCGGAAATGCACCCAAATCAAAAGGAGCTGCCGGAAGTAACAATTTCCCGAATTCGCCCCTCAACTCCTAGTAAAGATGAGATCGCTACCGCGATCAACGCACTAAAGAACAACAAGTCGGTAGGACTAGACGGTATACCCTCAGAGCATCTGCCTGCCGCTCCAACGACATCAACAGATTTCTTTTTAAAAGAGAGAGTTTGGGAGGCAGAAAGTTTCCCCGACGAGTGGAAGAAGGGAATGATTGTCAAGCTCCCTTAAAAAGGTAGTCTTATGGAATGCGAAAACTGGAGAGGCATTTGCTTTCTTCCTGTAGTTGCAAAGGTAATAGCAAAAGTAGTACTTAAGCGAATTAAGGAACATATGGAAGATACACTCGAGGCCGAACAAGCAGGTTTCCGCACTGGATCCTCCTGTGTCGACCACATCAACACCCTGAGGATTATCATTGAACAGAGCGTTGAATTCCTATCACCCTGAGGATTATCATTGAACAGAGCGTTGAATTCCTATCACCACTAAACCTGCTGTTCATCGATTTTGAGAAGGCGTTTGACAGTTTCAACAGACAGTTTATCTGGCTCGCCTTGCGCAGGAGAGGTTCAGCCGATAAACTAATAGCTATTATTAAAGCAGCCTATGATGGCTCTAAATGTCATGTGCTGCATAGAGGAAAGCTGTTTTGACCTTTTCTTATGAACCCGTTTCGTTGGAAATAAACTCGAGCCGTTAATAGTTAGTACAATTTATTTGATAGACGAAACGTGTCAGATGACGAACGAAGAACAACTGACTTTGTATGAAATACAATTTACATACTATAGCTAGATGCCAAAGCGTTCGTGGTAACGACGAATCTTCTAACAGCACAACATCTCTGACTCTTATCTGCTACTCAATGGACTTTTGACGTGATGTAAGGATCTTAATTGTTGGAGGTATTCCCTAAACCAATGCCTCTTGAAACTAGCCAAACAACGTAGACGCTCCTTCCATTGCTTTTTTTATTCATGTTCTGATGGTTCTTCGTTTGGTGGTTCATCGGAGGCTTGGTTCGCACAATTGATGAAGTGCGGTGGAGTAAGCGTTAATGGTCTGGAATTGACGACTCTCTCAACCTCGATCAGCAATGTTTGAAGTTGATCAACGTTTAACGTTGATTTACCGATAGCTGCTCTAAGGGGTGCTTTAACTACCCCTATAAGTAGCTCCCAGAAGCCTCCCCACCATGGAGCACGTTCGACAATGAATTTCCATGTTATTCGAAATTCACCCAAAAATCCGAGAAATCGGTCGCTTGTCCTCATATCTTTGAGTTGTCTCAACACTGAAGATGCCCTTTTAAACGTCGACGCGTTATCAGAGTAGATGATACGTGAAACACCCCGCCTCGCTATAAATCTTCTTATGGCCAGCAGGCAGCTCTCAGTAGAAAGATTCGTGGTAGCTTCGATATGAACTGCACGGATAGCCGCGCAGGTGAACAATATGATGTACAATTTCTTGCGTTGACTGGATGATTCGGTCAAATACAAAGGACCTGCGAAGTTTATTCCATTTACTTCGAATGAGCGTGATGCCAGAATCCTATCTCTAGAAAGTGGCGCAAATACCTGCGTAGCAGTTTTACCTCGAAGAACCTTGCACGCAAAACAGCCTTTGGTTATATTCTTTATCAACTGTCGTCCCTTGATAATCCAATACACTGATCGTAAATGTGAAAGGACCGAAGATGGGCCGGTATAAAATGCCCATTTGTGGGCGTCGATTACGATTAGCTTTGTAATGTGGGATGACTTTGGAAGGATGATAGGATGAGCTTCGCCAACGTTATCAACTGCGAACTGCCCCCGCCCTCCCACTCGCAAGAACTCATCACAGTCATCTAGAAAGGGAGAAAGCGTTAAAGCACGGTTAATTTCTTCCGCCGATAGATGCTGTGAAATCGGTCGTTTGCCCTTAAAAAAACATCAACAGCTCGGAGCAAGTAAGCTGTTACTCGTAATAGACGCTGCCAAGTACTGAAGTCTTCACAATTTTAACAAGTTTGGTCACTTGACCACTGTTAAAAACTTGCGACTCGCAATCTCAATTAAATTTCCTATTCCCGGGTTTCGGCACCAGATTTGAACATTATGACCTTTTCTTATGACCCGGTTTCGTTGGAAATAATTCGCAAAAGTCTGTATGGTTTAAAACAAGCCTCAAGGAGCTGGAATCAAAAATGTTCGAAGTTTCTTGGCTAATTTGGATTAAAACCCTCAAGCTCAAATCCATGTGTGTGTATTTTTTTAAATGGCCAAGATAAAGTCATGCTTGTCATTTATATAGATGATGGGTTGAATGCAGCAAGTAGTGAAGAATTAATAGCGCCTCTTATCATGTACTTGCAAGATAATTTCGAGGTGAAAATTAGAACAGCTGATTGGTATTTAAGTATGGTAATCTAGCGGCGAAGTGAATCATGTCAAGTTCCGGGAGATGTTGCAGAACCAGTTAAATTTCCGTACAGGGAAGCTGTTGGAAGCTTGATGTATTAGGCAGTGGCAACACGACCAGATATATCTTTCAGTCGGATTTCAATGGAGAATCCGAGTCAGCACAACGTCAACGCAGTAAAGAGGGTCCTCAAATACATCAAAGGGATAGCTGATTGTGGTATTTTTTTATAAATATAATCAAAATAAATTTCATTTATATGCTTATAGTGATGCTTATTATGCCGGTGATGTAACAACATATAATTACCTGGTTTTCTGAGAGGCAAAAGTGTGTGGCACTATCGACAACTGAGTCTGAATATGTAGCAGCATCACAATCAATCAAAGAGTTGGTGTAGTTACTTCAACTTTTAACAGATTTTGGTGTGTTGTAAGGGTGAAGAACGAATCCCTGAACTTAACTGTATGTCCGAAGATGGCCTTGAGGGTAAACTAAAGAGCATTTAGAGCGCCACGAGTATTGCGGTTAAATTCAAGGAGAATTCAGCAATGTTTGAAGTTGATCAACGTTTAACGTTGATTTACCGATAGCTGCTCTAGGGGGTGCTTTAACTACCCCTATAAGTCGCTCCCAGAAGCCTCCCCACCATGGAGCACGTTCGACAATGAATTTCCATGTTATTCGAAATTCACCCAAAAATCCGAGAAATCGGTCGCTTGTCCTCATATCTTTGAGTTGTCTCAACTCTGAAGATGCCCTTTTAAACGTCGACGCGTTATCAGAGTAGATGATACGTGAAACACCCCGCCTCGCTATAAATCTTCTTATGGCCAGCAGGCAGCTCTCATTAGAAAGATTCGTGGTAGCTTCGATATGAACTGCACGGATAGCCGCGCAGGTGAACAATATGATGTACAATTTCTTGCGTTGACTGGATGATTCGGTCAAATAAAAAGGACCTGCGAAGTCTATTCCATTTACTTCGAATGAGCGTGATGCCAGAATCCTATCTCTAGAAAGTGGCGCAAATACCTGCGTAGCAGTTTTACCTCGAAGAACCTTGCACGCAAAACAGCCTTTGGTTATATTCTTTATCAACTGTCTTCCCTTGATAATCCAATACACTGATCGTAAATGTGAAAGGACCGAAGATGGGCCGGTATAAAATGCCCATTTGTGGGCGTCGATTACGATTATCTTTGTAATGTGGGATGACTTTGGAAGGATGATAGGATGAGCTTCGCCAACGTTATCAACTGCGAACTGCCCCCGCCCTCCCACTCGCAAGAACTCATCACAGTCATCTAGAAAGGGAGAAAGCGTTAAAGCACGGTTAATTTCTTCCGCCGATAGATGCTGTGAAATCGGTCGTTTGCCCTTAAAAAAACATCAACAGCTCGGAGCACGTAAGCTGTTACTCGTAATAGACGCTGCCAAGTACTGAAGTCTTCACAATTTTAACAAGTTTGGTCACTTGACCACGGTTAAAAACTTGCGACTCGCAATCTCAATTAAATTTCCTATTCCCGGGTTTCGGCACCAGATTTGAACATTATGAACTTTTCTTATGACCCGGTTTCGTTGGAAATAATTCGCAAAAGTCTGTATGGTTTAAAACAAGCCTCAAGGAGCTGGAATCAAAAATGTTCGAAGTTTCTTGGCTAATTTGGATTAAAACCCTCAAGCTCAAATCCATGTGTGTGTATTTTTTTAAATGACCAAGATAAAATCATGCTTGTCATTTATATAGATGATGGGTTGAATGCAGCAAGTAGTGAAGAATTAATAGCGCCTCTTATCATGTACTTGCAAGATAATTTCGAGGTGAAAATTAGAACAGCTGATTGGTATTTAAGTATGGTAATCTAGCGGCGAAGTGAATCATGTCAAGTTCCGGGAGATGTTGCAGAACCAGTTAAATTTCCGTACAGGGAAGCTGTTGGAAGCTTGATGTATTAGGCAGTGGCAACACGACCAGATATATCTTTCAGTCGGATTTCAATGGAGAATCCGAGTCAGCACAACGTCAACGCAGTAAAGAGGGTCCTCAAATACATCAAAGGGATATCTGATTGTGGTATTTTTTTTTATAAAAATAATCAAAATAAATTTCATTTATATGCTTACATTGATGCTTATTATGCCGGTGATGTAACAACATATCGGTCTACCACGAGTTACATATTTCAGTTGAGTTCAAGTATAATTACCTGGTTTTCTGAGAGGCAAAAGTGTGTGGCACTATCGACAACTGAGTCTGAATATGTAGCAGCATCACAATCAATCAAAGAGTTGGTGTAGTTACTTCAACTTTTAACAGATGTTGGTGTATTGTAAGGGTGAAGAACTAATCCCTGAACTTAACTGTATGTCCGAAGATGGCCTTGAGGGTAAACTAAAGAGCATTTAGAGCGCCACGAGTATTGCGGTTAAATTCAAGGAGAATTCAGCAATGTTTGAAGTTGAACAACGTTTAACGTTGATTTACCGATAGCTGCTCTAAGGGGTGCTTATCTACCCCTATAAGTCGCTCCCAGAAGCCTCCCCACCATGGAGCACGTTCGACAATGAATTTCCATGTTATTCGAAATTCACCCAAAAATCCGAGAAATCGGTCGCTTGTCCTTATATCTTTGAGTTGTCTCAACTCTGAAGATGCCCTTTTAAACGTCGACGCGTTATCAGAGTAGATGATACGTGAAACACCCCGCCTCGCTATAAATCTTCTTATGGCCAGCAGGCAGCTCTCAGTAGAAAGATTCGTGGTAGCTTCGATATGAACTGCACGGATAGCCGCGCAGGTGAACAATATGATGTACAATTTCTTGCGTTGACTGGATGATTCGGTCAAATACAAAGGACCTGCGAAGTCTATTCCATTTACTTCGAATGAGCGTGATGCCAGAATCCTATCTCTAGAAAGTGGCGCAAATACCTGCGTAGCAGTTTTACCTCGAAGAACCTTGCACGCAAAACAGCCTTTGGTTATATTCTTTATCAACTGTCGTCCCTTGATAATCCAATACACTGATCGTAAATGTGAAAGGACCGAAGATGGGCCGGTATAAAATGCCCATTTGTGGGCGTCGATTACGATTAGCTTTGTAATGTGGGATGACTTTGGAAGGATGATAGGATGAGCTTCGCCAACGTTATCAACTGCGAACTGCCCCGCCCTCCCACTCGCAAGAACTCATCACAGTCATCTAGAAAGGGAGAAAGCGTTAAATCACGGTTAATTTCTTCCGCCGATAGATGCTGTGAAATCGGTCGTTTGCCCTTAAAAAAACATCAACAGCTCGGAGCAAGTAAGCTGTTACTCGTAATAGACGCTGCCAAGTACTGAAGTCTTCACAATTTTAACAAGTTTGGTCACTTGACCACTGTTAAAAACTTGCGACTCGCAATCTCAATTAAATTTCCTATTCCCGGGTTTCGGCACCAGATTTGAACATTATGACCTTTTCTTATGACCCGGTTTCGTTGGAAATAATTCGCAAAAGTCTGTATGGTTTAAAACAAGCCTCAAGGAGCTGGAATCAAAAATGTTCGAAGTTTCTTGGCTAATTTGGATTAAAACCCTCAAGCTCAAACCCATGTGTGTGTATTTTTTTAAATGGCCAAGATAAAGTCATGCTTGTCATTTATATAGATGATGGGTTGAATGCAGAAAGTGGTGAAGAATTAATAGCGCCTCTTATCATGTACTTGCAAGATAATTTCGAGGTGAAAATTAGAACAGCTGATTGGTATTTAAGTATGGTAATCTAGCGGCGAAGTGAATCATGTCAAGTTCCGGGAGATGTTGCAGAACCAGTTAAATTTCCGTACAGGGAAGCTGTTGGAAGCTTGATGTATTAGGCAGTGGCAACACGACCAGATATATCTTTCAGTCGGATTTCAATGGAGAATCCGAGTCAGCACAACCTCAACGCAGTAAAGAGGGTCCTCAAATACATCAAAGGGATAGCTGATTGTGGTATTTTTTTTATAAAAATAATCAAAATAAATTTCATTTATATGCTTATAGTGATGCTTATTATGCCGGTGCTGTAACAACATATCGGTCTACCACGAGTTACATATTTCAGTTGAGTTCAAGTATAATTACCTGGTTTTCTGAGAGGCAAAAGTGTATGGCACTATCGACAACTGAGTCTGAATATGTAGCAGCATCACAATCAATCAAAGAGTTGGTGTAGTTACTTCAACTTTTAACAGATTTTGGTGTGTTGTAAGGCTGAAGAACGAATCCCTGAACTTAACTGTACGTCCGAAGATGGCCTTGAGGGTAAACTAAAGAGCATTTAGAGCGCCACGAGTATTGTGGTTAAATTCAAGGAGAGGTAGCATGCAGCTCGTTATATCTCTTGAGCTTCGCTGGTAGAAGAAGCGATAAAACAGTGACAAGCAGGATACGTTCCTGTGGTGTTCAAACGAATCTATTGATTTCGCTATATTTGCGTCAACGATAAGTTTTATCGCGTTTTTTTTTGTATTCTATTTAGCTGATGCAAAGTAGTTTTAGGCGCGCAAGACCAGATATAGCAATTGTACTCAAGTTTAGGGCGAATAAAAGCCTTATATATAGTAGCCAGATCAGAGGGAGTGAAGTATTTCTTGCGCCGGGTTAGAAAACCTAAACATTTCGCAGCATATGTGGTCATTCAAACGAAGCTTTTTGTTAACGCACATACCGAGTACTGCGAGATTTTCAGTTTCCTCGGTTTCCTCGATGCTAGTGTCATTCATGGATAGTGGCATGGATTTAGGATTCGCTTAGAAGACAGGAGACAGAATTTGGTTTTGGAAGCGTTAAAATCTACTCGATTGATTTCTCCCTATTGTATTATGCTGTCAAGGTCAGAATTTAACGTGCTAAACATACGTAGTTGTTTGAGCTCCACATGAGAAGTGGAGGGACGTTCCTCAAACTTATATGAGAAGCTGAGTCAGCGAAAGAATGAATTGGATTAGAAGTAGTGGACAAGAGATCATTGATATAATGAGGAAGAGAGTCGGGGACAAAACAGATGCCTGGGTAAGGCCAGCATTTAAGCAATGAACTTTAGACTTGAAACCGTCCAAAACAACTTGGATTGAGCGGTTCAAAAGATAGCTCCTAATCCAATGAAGCAGTTTAGCATTTTGGACAAAAGAGCTTAACACCAAACTCTGACAAATACCTTAAAAATATCGAGTGCAACAGCTTTGCATTCTCCAAATTGATGCAAAGACCGGTTCCACTGTTCGGTGAGATATACCATCAAATCACCAGTAGATCGTTGCCCATGAAATCTGTTGTAGTGTACATTAGTGCATGTCAGCAGTTTTGCATTCTCACACCGATCATCACCATCGTAGTGTACATTAGTGCATGTCAGCAGTATTGCATTCTCACACCGATCATCATCATCGTTGATATTTATGCAAACGGCAATCGGACACCCCACACAGCGACTCAATTGATATTATGCTGAGTTGACGATACTACATGCACTTGTACATACTCTACGTAGGATGAGTACATGGATAAGCACAAGGGACTGCGTCTGCCTGACGTTATGCTGAATTGACAATACACCGACATATTCTCTACGTAGGCTGCGAGCACCGCAGCAAGCACAAGCGGCTATGACGCCGAAATTATATTAATTTTTAATCAATTTGAATAAAGCAACCAGAATCAAAAGATGTGTTTTGACTTTTTCTAGTAGATAATTTTTATTCAATTTTCATGGCGACCGTGACAAAAGTTAATTCTTGATCGATACCAGATATTTTTATATACTCGTACCTAACAACAACAACGGTTTTGGTGAATACGATATAAAAAAATAATAATAATAATAATAAAAATCCTGATAAACCTTTAATGGCAAGACATTTTTTCAACACAACAACAAATATTTAAGCAGTGGTTTGTGGTTTAGCTCTTATGAATTGTGAAAATTTCGGCAACTCGAATATAAAAAACCGAATTAATCGTGCATTAAACCTCGTCGTTCGTCCCCTCTGTCATCGGTAAAATAACCAAAAATGGGCGGTAAAACTTCGAAAAACGAAAAAGCCAACGCGAATGTAATCAATGAAGTGTCAATACAAGAGCAGATTCAAATGCTGGACGTACAACCAATAAACATCATGTTATTCATTATTACTGCAATATTATGTGCAAGTTTTGCTTTTAAATTATATAAAATACATAATAATAATATAAAAAAGAGGTATTTACAAAGGGCAGCTTCGGTAAACACAATTGCCTAAAACAAAAATGTGCAAGTTGATAAAGATATATAAATTTCGTGGCATGGTATAACAATAATACTGTAAATGGAGTCATGGATAGACATCCTTAAAAAATTAAAAGTATATAAAGAAAATTTTGCTAAATCCTATAAATCGGTATATAGAAAACAAAACGTTTCAGACGAAACATTTAAGAAACATTATTAAATACTGTTAAAAAATTATAACCAGGTAAAATATTTAATTAATTTAAATAAAAATAATTTTACATTAACACAAAATTTAGAATCAATTGATATAATAAAAGGATATAAACAAAAGTTTAGACAGTTATTAAGACTATGGAAATTAAGGATAAAACAGGAATTTGACAGCACTGACGAAAGCATAAATTCAGAAAAAGAAGTAGATAGACATAAAATCAAAGACATTGACGAAACACGACAACATGTCTCAGACTTTAGTAGAATTTTTAAATACGGCATCCAAAATCATACCCTATTTTGATGGCTCTGTTGAAAATTTACAAAGTTTTATTGACGCAATAGAGCTAGTAAAATCAATCACGGGCACACATGAGGCCGTAGCTGTCTCATTAGTAAAAACCAAACTAAAGAGATCAGCTAGAAATCTAATAACAAAGGAGTCAACACTTTTCTCTATAAAAGAAAAATTAAAGGGTCAGTGAAAGGTGAGTCTGTGCAAGTATTAGTTGCTAAGCTGATAAATATTCAGCAGCGCAATAAGACAGCTAATCAGTACACTAAAGAGGTTGAACAACTGACAAAAGCACTACAAGGTGCTTATATATCAGACGGTTTGACCGCAGAACAGGCCGAAAAATATTCAACTGAGCAGGCAGTTAATGCAATGACTCAGAACTGTTCAATTGAAAAGGTAAAATTGATAATGGAAGCAGGACAATTTAAAAATATGAACGAAGTAGTCTCCAAATTTACAACCAGTTGCACGAAGGCTACTGGACAAACCGAAACGGTATTTTTGTATAGACGTCCAAATAATGGACAACCTCGCGGATAGCTTCGTGGTAACTACCGTGGTCGTGGAGGACGTGGTATATTTAATCGTTATAGTTACAACAACAATTACACCAATAATAGACCGAATATCAATTACAGAAGAAACGGACACAGAAACAATAATAACAGCAACCGATCTCAAAATGTGCGTTTCACTGCACAAGTAGATCAAGATTCGGAAAACTCGAATCTCCCCTTGGGAAATCAATAAATCGCAATAGTAAAGTATACAATCTAAATTTGAGTCTTAGCATATTTGTTAAAGCTTACAACAATAATTCGAATAATCCTCTTCATCTCTTAGTTGACACGGGTGCAGACATATCATTATTAAAACAGTTTAATAATGAATATAATTCTTTAAATACATGGCATACCAAAACAATTAGTGGCACAGGGAAAGGCACGATACAATCACTAGGATCAATACACCTGGATCTTAGAGTCAATAAATTTTTTATACCTCATGAATTTCACGTGGTACACGAAACTTTTCCAATTCCCTGCGATGGAATACTAGGTATGGACTTTATTAAAAGGTATAATTGTATACTAGATTTCACAAAAGAAAATAGTTTGTTCATACTTAGACCCGACAATTTTTACACTTGTATTCAAATGCCAATAGCCTACTCAAATATACATAATAGTATAATATTGCCAGCACGATCTGAGGTAATCAGACGTGTCCACATTAAATCAAACGAAGATGAAGTGTTGGTTTTCAACCAAGAACCACACCCAGGAATTATAATAGCTAGTACTATAGTAAATAGTAAAAATGCATAGAAAATAAAATATTAAATAGCAACAATATTAAAACAGAAAGTCTCACCAGTTACAATATAGTCAACTTAACACAAAAAAATGACAGAACGAAAAAAATCCTTTCAAAATTAAATCAGAAATTTCCTGATCAATTTAAAGAGGAATTAAACAAATTATGCACTAGTTACAGCGATGTTTTCGGACTAGAAACCGAAACAATCACATCAAATAAATTTTATAAACAAAAAATAAGACTCAAAGATGAAGAACCGGTATACATTAAAAATTATAGAATTCCCCATACACACAAGACAGAGATAGATAAACAGGTCAAGAAATTAGTTACTGATGGCATAGTGGAACCATCAATTTCGGAGTATAATAGCCCACTACTTTTAGTACCTAAAAAAGTATTACCTAATTCCAATGAAAAACGATGGCGTTTAGTAGTTGACTACCGCCAAATAAATAAAAAAATAATTGCGGATAAATTCCCACTTCCAAGAATAGAAGATATTCTTGATCAATTAGGTCGAGCAAAATACTTCTCATGTCTCGACCTAATGTCTGGCTTTCACCAGATTGAACTTGATGAAAAGTCAAGAAATATTACTTCGTTTTCAACAAACAATGGCTCATATCGTTTTAAAAGACTTCCATACGGACTTAAAATAGCGCCAAATTCATTTCAGCGCATGATGACACTTGCATTTTCTGGCTTAGAGCTAACACAAGCCTTCTTATACATGGATGACTTGGTTGTAATAGGATGTTCTGAAAAACACATGCTATAAAATTTGACGAAAGTCTTCGAGCTATGCCGGAAATACAACCTTAAATTGCATCCTGAAAAGTGTTTATTTGCATGAAGTCACTTATCTTGGGCATAAGTGCACAGATAAGGGCATATTACCAGATGATAAAAAATACGAAGCTATAAAAAATTATCCGGTACCCACGGATGCAGTTAGCAGACAGACAGGAGATTTGTTGCATTTTGCAACTACTATAGAAGATTTAACAAAAACTTCTCATCCTATTCGCGGCATATAACGCAACTTTGCAAAAAGAATTTTCCATTTCAATGGACAAACGAATGCAACGAAGCATTCAATCATCTGAAAAAGAATCTAATGAGCCCGACATTATTACAATATCCCGATTTTGAAAAAGAGTTTTGCATTACCACAGATGCTAGTAAATATGCTTGTGGTGCAGTACTCAGTCAAGAGTACAATGGCGTAAAACTTCCAGTTGCATTCGCCTCAAAGACCTTTACACAGGGAGAACGTAATAAATCAACAACTGAACAAGAACTGATAGCAATACATTGGGCAATTCTCCATTTTAGACCATATATATATGGAAAACATTTCCTGGTCAAAACAGACCATAGGCCATTATCATATTTATTCTCGATGAAGAATCCTAGCTCCAAACTGACCAGAATGAGGCTAGATTTGGAAGAGTATGACTTTACTGTCGAATATCTCAAGGGGAAACAAAATCAAGTTGCTGATGCTCTCTCTCGTATAACTATCAATGAACTTATAGAGCAAAATATAAAAATAAATACAATTTATAAAGTGACAACACGATCGATGACTCAGCAAAATAGGCAGACCTGTGCAATTAAGGATTCATTTGAATCAAATAAAATAAAAAATAAACAAAAGCCCAACGTGTATGAAGTCATTAAATATAATGACGTTAAAAAATTCGTAAAATTAAAATTGTCTTCCAATAAATGCTTCTTGAAGCAAGGGAAAACAGTATTAAAACGGATAAATGTTGATGATTTATACATTAATGGAAAATTTGACCTACATCAGTTTTTCCAAAGGCTTGAAAAGGAGGCCGGTGTACTCAAAGTAAATCAACTACAAATGGTACCTAGCGAACAAATTTTCGAATTTGTCTCACCACAATTATTTAAAGAAATGGGCAATAATATATTAAAACATTTGAAAGTAGCGCTACTACCAAAGGTTACCATTATAAACGATAAAAGAGAAATTGCAGCCATTTTGTTGAGATACCATGACGACCCCGCAGAAGGAGGTCATACTGGCATTACCCGTACGTACGGAAAGATTAAAAGACATTTTTATTGGAAAAAAATGAAACAAGACATAACAAAATACATAAAAGCATACAAACAATGCCAACTGGCAAAAACAACTAAACATACCAAAACACCAATGATCATAACACCAACACCTCCATCAGCTTTCGACATTTGTATTGGTGGACACCATTGGTCCGTTTCCAAAATGAGAAAACGGCAATGAGTATGCCGTCACACTAATATGTGACCTTACAAAATATCTTGTAACCGTACCAATAACAAACAAAAGTTCGAAAACAGTTGCAAAGGCCATATTTGAATCTCATATACTAACCTACGGTTCAATGAAGACGTTCATTACGGACATGGGTACTGAATATAAAAATTCAATTATTAATGACTTATGTAAATATGTACCTTAAAATAGAGAATATCACCTCAACAGCCCATCATCATCAAACCCTTGGGACTGTAGAACGCAGTCATCGTACTTTTAACGAGTATATACGTTCTTATAAAGGGTGTTTTTTTGGGAGGTTTGTTTTTCCGATAGATGTCGTTTTATTTTATGACAGTTGTTTTGACAGCTCAAAGTGGCATTTCTACTCAGTATTGTTTGGCAAATCATTATGAAAAAAAAAAAAAAAAAAAAAAAAAAAAAAAATGACATTTGTGAAAAATAGTCGTGGTAGCCATATGCCAGAAATTGTGTTTAAATGTTAAATGCCAAAAAATTATCTACCAAATTTTGGTCATTTCATAATTTTATATGTGTTTTATTCAAAAAAAAAATCGGCAACCTCTTAAAAAAACACGTTATATCTAACGCAAAAAAACACCCGTTATATCTATTGACAAAAATAACTGGGATGTTTGGCTAAAGTACTTCACGTACTGTTTTAACACAACTCCCTCAATAGTACACGAATATTGTCCTTATGAATTAGTATTTGGCAGAATCCCCAATGGATTTAAAGTCTTCAACACTATATACGATATAAAACCTCTATATAACGTAGATGACTATTCAAAAGAAGTAAGGTATAGATTAGAAATAGCGTTCAAAAGAGCAAAGAGCTCGAGCGGGCAAAATTAAAACAAAAAGAGGTGTACGACAGACAAAGTAGGGAAATACAGCTAAAAATAGGTGACCAAGTACTTCTTAAAAACGAAGTAGGACACAAATTAGAAAATAGATACTTAGGACCTTTTACGGTAGTAGAATTAAAAAATAATAATAATGTGACAATAGAAGACAATAAGAAGAAAAAGACACAAACAGTGCACAGAGATAGGTTAAAATATTACGTGCTATAAGAAAGATCCTTTAGCGTAAATAAAAATATATAGTTATTAAAATTAAAATACAATATAAAATATAAATATACAATTTATATAAAATAATCCTTTAGCGTAAATAAAAATATATAGTTATTAAAATTAAAATACAATATAATATATAAATATACAATTTATATAAAATAATCCTTTAGCGTAAATAAAAATATATAGTTATTAAAATTAAAATACAATTAAAATAATCCTTTTATATAAAATAATCCCTTAGCGTAAAAAAAATAAAAATGTATAATTAATAAGAATGAAAAAAAATTTAAAAAAAAAAAAAAAAAAATTTAGTATCTATATAGAAATTAAAGAAAGAAAGAAAATATATGATTAAATACCATTTAGTTATTAGTTGAGTTATTAAGAATAAAAATGTTATTAAATACAATTAAAAAACAAACAAAAATTAGTAAATAGAAACAAAAAAAAATATATGTATATGATTTAAAACCATTTAATATACCATAATCTTTTTAAAAAAAAAAATTTTCTTAAGAATAATTTCATAAATTACATTATTCCAAAAAAACGGAGATTTAGTGTACATTAGTGCATGTCAGCAGTATTGCATTATCACACCGATCATCACCATCGTTAAAATTTATGCAAACGGCAATCGGACACCCCAGACAGCGACTCAATTGATATTATGCTGAATTGACGATACTACATGCACTTGTACATACTCTACGTAGGATGAGTACATGGATAAGCACAAGGGACTGCGCCTGCCTGACGTTATGCTGAATTGACAATACATCGATCGACATATTCTCTACGTAGGCTGCGAGCACCGCAGCAAGCACAAGCGGCTATGACGCCGAAATTATATTAATTTTTAATCAATTTGAATAAAGCAACCATAATGAATGTGTTTTGACTTTTTCTAGTAGATAATTTTTATTCAATTTTCACTGTACTGCCGGTCACTAAGGATTATGTTGGTTTCAAGATATTTCTTGAGCTGAAAATTGATCAGCGTTTCCATGACCTTGGAAGAATATAGTAAGTCCTATGGGTCGGTACGAAGATGGAGACGACGGCCCGCCTTTTTTGGGTATGGGCTGGACAAAGGCTGTTTTCCAACTTCTCGGGAAAAGCAATGGTAATGCCAACTTGGAAGAACACCTCTTCAGAACTATTGGGGAAATACCATCTGGCTCAGCAGATTTGTGAGTTTTGAGATCGTTTAAAACTCTAGCAACTGCACGAGTACCAATGAATATCTGTCCCATAGAGTGGTACATACTCGGAGGTGCAGGAGGCAGCAATGCACAATCTGGAAGCGTGGAGCTTGCTGCGAAATGCGCAGCAAACAGATTGATATTGTCTATAGAGCTGATAACTGGAATGTCATTACGAATGGGCGTTGGAATTGACGAAGCGGCTGTATTTTTAATTCTTTTCACAAATGGTCAAAAAATTTTACTACCTTTGGGACATTTTTTGCCTCCATTTTTGGTCGTAGGTGAATTTGACTTGCCGAATATGGGCATTGCAATCATTTCTGGCTCGTTTTAAATGTTTGGGTTTTCCTCAGTAGGGTTTGCTTTGTAAAACCGAAAGCATAACTCTCTAATCCTAGAAGCCTCTTTACAGCTCAAGTCATACCATCCATCTTCCTTTGGTTTAACAGACTTATTACTCCAATAAGGATGATGTTTGTGATTGCATCAGTGGCGGCATCCACGTTGCTATCGCGAAACAATAGCGACCAGTTAATTCTCCCAAAGAAGTTGTTAGGGCCGTCCCAATTGGCTTTCTCGTATTGCCATACTGTGTTTGGGAATTTTTTTTATCTAACTACGTCAGGTATTTGTGTAGCCTCATTTACAAGCTGAGTAAGGTGATTAAACTCAGCGAATAACCTACCTTCCTTAGGGTGTTGTCTGGCCAAAATGACGAAGCCACCCAGAATTGTGTACATTGAAATCGCCCGTAATAACGATTTAATTTTTACGATGTTTTGTGACAATTCTTTACATTGAATCAGACAGTGCATCAAACTAGCTCTGAGTTGAAACACTGTCTAAGTCGGGGCTCCTGTAAAGGAAACAATAGTGGATGTTGCGCTCTTGTACCTTTACTTTGAGCCAAATGAAATTGAATTCCGGATTGGAACTTTGGCTGAATTGAGGCAAAAGCTAAAATGCCGCATCACTCCAGACATAAATTGCGAGTCCGCGGCGAGTGAAAAATAATGGCACCAAGTTATAACCAGGAAGATTAAATTCCGATGTATCTGAATTATCAAATACCTGAGTTTCACTCAGTGCCAGAATTGCTGGCCTGTGAACATGTACATAATTAAACACAGCGAAAGAATTCATTCTCAGCCCACGTATGTTTCTGAGATCCACTCTGAAATAACACATAACTACAAAAAACAAACACACAAAACACAACTTACCGCTTCTTTTAACCGAATTTTTGTAATGAATGTCTCACAATGGATTATAAACACAATTTGTCGCCAATGTTATACCTTCACGACAAAATTATTTAAATCACCAGAAGAAACAAACACTCACAATCCGTTATTCTAATTGCTAAAGAATTAGATCATCAAACTGCCGCATGCAAATTATACGACAGTAATGTTTCACTAAGTTCTTTAGCTGCGCTGTTGAGGATGGAATACACGGACACACACACTGGACTTTGCACTTCTTGATCGGTCGATCACGCGCACCATTGCTATTTTTCTTGCACTTATATTTGTTTTCATTTTTTTTGTGCGCAAACAAATACGACACAGTTGTTTTAGATTTCGCGCGTGCTGGAGAGCAGCACGTCCGTGCACAGCGGCGATTGGTAGACAACTCAATTAAATTATTAAATTAAAATTAACTAAATTAAACAGGCGCAATTAAATTGGTTAAAAATCCGGTCACGCACCCACAATACACTCAGAAGTACGCAGCATCATTAGGCAGTCGAGTGAAACAACAACAAAAAGCATGCAGTACCAGACAACATAGACACAGAATACCCGACTAATATGAACAACAACAACATGCAATACATGGCAGCATACATTCAGAAATATAGAGCATTATTAGGCAGCCGAGAGGAACAAGGAACCCTTGGTCACACTGAGTTTTACCCCGGCTGGGAAAACCTCGTTACAATATCATTAGAAGAATATGAATACGAAATAATTTACAAACCAGGAAAATTTAATGCAAATGCTGACGCGCTCAGTCGCATCCACGTTAATGCACAAAATACAAAAAACAAAAGCATGGTATTGGTCACAACCCAAAGTAAAGCAAAAGGTCCAAGTGTTGATGAAATAGAGGTGATAGGAAGTGATGAAATTATACTTCCACCGGTAGAATGTAAGATAGTCCAAACTTTTAAGCCATTTTCTAAAAACTGTTCACCCATTTAAATTTTTACTTTATCTCATTAAAAACGTCAAGAGGGAGAACTTTTTAAAAATATTGCTAACTATACTCGCCCGAATCCTAAAGAAATAAAAAAATACCCGAGCACAGCAAAATCTCCTACATATAAATGTTTTTTTGGGAGGTTTGTTTTTCCGATAGATGTCGTTTTATTTTATGACAGTTGTTTTGACAGCTCAAAGTGGCATTTCTACTCAGTATTGTTTGGCAAATCATTATGAAAAAAAAAAAAAAAAAAAAAAAAAAAAAAAATATGACATTTGTGAAAAATAGTCGTGGTAGCCATATGCCAGAAATTGTGTTTAAATGTTAAATGCCAAAAAATTATCTACCAAATAAAAAAAAATTTTGGTCATTTCATAATTTTATATGTGTTTTATTCAAAAAAAAAAAATCGGCAACCTCTTAAAAAAACACGTTATATCTAACGGGTTTTTTTTTTTTTTTTCATAATGATTTGCCAAACAATACTGAGTAGAAATGCCACTTTGAGCTGTCAAAACAACTGTCATAAAATAAAACGACATCTATCGGAAAAACAAACCTCCCAAATAAACACCCGTTATTATTACTACTCTACCATTAGACTTAGTAGACAAATCATCTTCTGAAAATATCTTTATTGAAATTCGAGACTACTGCATAAAAACAAAAGTTAAACAAATCGATATTTCTATACATCAAGTGAGCCAACGAATTGTTCATTACTCATCATTCTGTTCCTTTACTCAGACCGTCGAATTAATCCACAAGAGATCGGTAAAATTCTGCGTGACTACCACAATACACCCTTTGGAGCTCATCAAGGAATTTCCCGAACGATTAAACGTCTTAAAACAAGATACTTTTGGCCGACTCTCGCGAAAGACCAAAGAATTTATTAAAAAATGCGAATCTTGCCAGAGAAACAAATTAAGGCAAAATCCGCGAATTCTTATGAAAATCACTACGACGAGCACGAGTCCCTTCGAGCGTATAGCTTTGGACATTGTCGGTCCGCTTCCAACTAGTTACGACACCAATAAGTATATTTTAACTTTCCAAGGCGTTTTAACGAAGTTCACTGAAGTTATGCCACTACCAAATGCGGAGGCAACGACCGTAGCACGAAGTTTTGTGAAGAAAGTTGTATGTCGTTTTGGAATACCCAAAGCAGTACTAACAGACCAAGGTACTAACTTCTTGAGCAACCTTTTTAAGGAGATATGTAAAATTCTTAAAATCAAAAAGATACAGACAACTCACTATCATATCCAAACGAACGGAGTGACCAGTTTTCATGGGACATTTGCTACCGTACTCAATGTTTGTTTATAACACAATACCTCATAGTAGCACTACGTTTAGTCCATTTGAATTACTCTATGGATTTCCTGCACGGATACCAAATTCCATTAACAGAAGTCCGCAAACATCATATAATTACGATAACTACGCTATCAAGCTAAAAGCCCGTTTACAGCATGGATACCATGCCGCTAAATCTAAAAAGCACTACGAAAGAGTTTCAAGCAATAAAACATTTAACGTTGGAGACAACCCCAGACAGCGACTCAATTGATATTATGCTGAATTGACGATACTACATGCACTTGTACATACTCTACGTAGGATGAGTACATGGATAAGCACAAGGGACTGCGCCTGCCTGACGTTATGCTGAATTGACAATACACCGACATATTCTCTACGTAGGCTGCGAGCACCGCAGCAAGCACAAGCGGCTATGACGCCGAAATTATATTAATTTTTAATCAATTTGAATAAAGCAACCAGAATGAATGTGAATTGACTTTTTCTAGTAGATAATTTTTATTCAATTTTCACTGTACTACCACTAAGGATTATGTTGGTTTCAAGATATTTCTTGAGCTGAAAATTGATCAGCGTTTCCATGACCTTGGAAGAATATAATAAGTCCCATGGGTCGGTATGAAGATGGAGACGACGGCCCGCCTTTTTTGGGTATGGGCTGGACAAAGGCTGTTTTCCAACTTTTCGGGAAAAGCAATGGTAATGCCAACTTGGAAGAACACCTCTTCAGAACTATTGGGGAAATACCATCTGGCTCAGCAGATTTGTGAGTTTTGAGATCGTTTAAAACTCTAGCAACTGCACGAGTACCAATGAATATCTGTCCCATAGAGTGGTACATACTCGGAGGTGCAGGAGGCAGCAATGCACAATCTGGAAGCGTGGAGCTTGCTGCGAAATGCGCAGCAAACAGATTGATATTGTCTATAGAGCTGATAACTGGAATGTCATTACGAATGGGCGTTGGAATTGACGAAGCGGCTGTATTTTTAATTCTTTTCACAAATGGTCAAAAAATTTTACTACCTTTGGGACATTTTTTGCCTCCATTTTTGGTCGTAGGTGAATTTGACTTGCCGAATATGGGCATTGCAATCATTTCTGGCTCGTTTTAAATGTTTGGGTTTTCCTCAGTAGGGTTTGCTTTGTAAAACCGAAAGCATAACTCTCTAATCCTAGAAGCCTCTTTACAGCTCAAGTCATACCATCCATCTTCCTTTGGTTTAACAGACTTATTACTCCAATAAGGATGATGTTTGTGATTGCATCAGCGACGGCATCCACGTTGCTATCGCGAAACAATAGCGACCAGTTAATTCTCCCAAAGAAGTTGTTAAGGCCGTCCCAATTGGCTTTCTCGTATTGCCATACTGTGTTTGGGAATTTTTTTTATCTAACTACGTCAGGTATTTGTGTAGCCTCATTTACAAGCTGAGTAAGGTGATTAAACTCAGCGAATAACCTACCTTCCTTCGGGTGTTGTCTGGCCAAAATGACGAAGCCACCCAGAATTGTGTACATTGAAATCACCCGTAATAACGATTTAGTTTTTACGATGTTTTGTGACAATTCTTTACATTGAATCAGACAGTGCATCAAACTAGCTCTGAGTTGAAACACTGTCTAAGTCGGGGCTCCTGTAAAGGAAACAATAGTGGATGTTGCGCTCTTGTACCTTTACTTTAAGCCAAATGAAATTGAATTCCGGATTGGAACTTTGGCTGAATTGAGGCAAAAGCTAAAACGCAGCATCACTCCAGACATAAATTGCGAGTCCGCGGCGAGGGAAAAATAATGGCACCAAGTTATAACCAGGAAGATTAAATTCCGATGTATCTGAATTATCAAATACCTGAGTTTCACTCAGTGCCAGAATTGCTGGCCTGTGAACATGTACATAATTAAACACAGCGAAAGAATTCATTCTCAGCCCACGTATGTTTCTGAGATCCACTCTGAAATAACACATAACTACAAAAAACAAACACACAAAACACAACTTACCGCTTCTTTTAACCGAATTTTTGTAATGAATGTCTCACAATGGATTATAAACACAATTTGTCGCCAATGTTATACCTTCACGACAAAATTATTTAAATCACCAGAAGAAACAAACACTCACAATCCGTTATTCTAATTGCTAAAGAATTAGATCATCAAACTGCCGCATGCAAATTATACGACAGTAATGTTTCACTAAGTTCTTTAGCTGCGCTGTTGAGGATGGAATACACGGACACACACACTGGACTTTGCACTTCTTGATCGGTCGATCACGCGCACCATTGCTATTTTTCTTGCACTTATATTTGTTTTCATTTTTTTTGTGCGCAAACAAATACGACACAGTTGTTTTAGATTTCGCGCGTGCTGGAGAGCAGCACGTCCGTGCACAGCGGCGATTGGTAGACAACTCAATTAAATTATTAAATTAAAATTAACTAAATTAAACAGGCGCAATTAAATTGGTTAAAAATCCGGTCACGCACCCACAATACACTCAGAAGTACGCAGCATCATTAGGCAGTCGAGTGAAACAACAACAAAAAGCATGCAGTACCAGACAACATAGACACAGAATACCCGACTAATATGAACAACAACAACATGCAATACATGGCAGCATACATTCAGAAATATAGAGCATTATTAGGCAGCCGAGAGGAACAAGGAACCCTTGGTCACACTGAGTTTTACCCCGGCTGGGAAAACCTCGTTACAATATCATTAGAAGAATATGAATACGAAATAATTTACAAACCAGGAAAATTTAATGCAAATGCTGACGCGCTCAGTCGCATCCACGTTAATGCACAAAATACAAAAAACAAAAGCATGGTATTGGTCACAACCCAAAGTAAAGCAAAAGGTCCAAGTGTTGATGAAATAGAGGTGATAGGAAGTGATGAAATTATACTTCCACCGGTAGAATGTAAGATAGTCCAAACTTTTAAGCCATTTTCTAAAAACTGTTCACCCATTTAAATTTTTACTTTATCTCATTAAAAACGTCAAGAGGGAGAACTTTTTAAAAATATTGCTAACTATACTCGCCCGAATCCTAAAGAAATAAAAAAATACCCGAGCACAGCAAAATCTCCTACATATAAATGTTTTTTTGGGAGGTTTGTTTTTCCGATAGATGTCGTTTTATTTTATGACAGTTGTTTTGACAGCTCAAAGTGGCATTTCTACTCAGTATTGTTTGGCAAATCATTATGAAAAAAAAAAAAAAAAAAAAAAAAAAAAAAATATGACATTTGTGAAAAATAGTCGTGGTAGCCATATGCCAGAAATTGTGTTTAAATGTTAAATGCCAAAAAATTATCTACCAAATAAAAAAAAATTTTGGTCATTTCATAATTTTATATGTGTTTTATTCAAAAAAAAAAAATCGGCAACCTCTTAAAAAAACACGTTATATCTAACGGGTGTTTTTTTAAGAGGTTGCCGATTTTTTTTTTGAATAAAACACATATAAAATTATGAAATGAAAATTTTTTTTTATTTGGTAGATAATTTTTTGGCATTTAACATTTAAACACAATTTCTGGCATATGGCTACCACGACTATTTTTCACAAATGTCATTTTTTTTTTTTTTTTTTTTTTTCATAATGATTTGCCAAACAATACTGAGTAGAAATGCCACTTTGAGCTGTCAAAACAACTGTCATAAAATAAAACGACATCTATCGGAAAAACAAACCTCCCAAATAAACACCCGTTATTATTACTACTCTACCATTAGACTTAGTAGACAAATCATCTTCTGAAAATATCTTTATTGAAATTCGAGACTACTGCATAAAAACAAAAGTTAAACAAATCGATATTTCTATACATCAAGTGAGCCAACGAATTGTTCATTACTCATCATTCTGTTCCTTTACTCAGACCGTCGAATTAATCCACAAGAGATCGGTAAAATTCTGCGTGACTACCACAATACACCCTTTGGAGCTCATCAAGGAATTTCCCGAACGATTAAACGTCTTAAAACAAGATACTTTTGGCCGACTCTCGCGAAAGACCAAAGAATTTATTAGAAAATGCGAATCTTGCCAGAGAAACAAATTAAGGCAAAATCCGCGAATTCTTATGAAAATCACTACGACGAGCACGAGTCCCTTCGAGCGTATAGCTTTGGACATTGTCGGTCCGCTTCCAACTAGTTACGACACCAATAAGTATATTTTAACTTTCCAAGGCGTTTTAACGAAGTTCACTGAAGTTATGCCACTACCAAATGCGGAGGCAACGACCGTAGCACGAAGTTTTGTGAAGAAAGTTGTATGTCGTTTTGGAATACCCAAAGCAGTACTAACAGACCAAGGTACTAACTTCTTGAGCAACCTTTTTAAGGAGATATGTAAAATTCTTAAAATCAAAAAGATACAGACAACTCACTATCATATCCAAACGAACGGAGTGACCAGTTTTCATGGGACATTTGCTACCGTACTCAATGTTTGTTTATAACACAATACCTCATAGTAGCACTACGTTTAGTCCATTTGAATTACTCTATGGATTTCCTGCACGGATACCAAATTCCATTAACAGAAGTCCGCAAACATCATATAATTACGATAACTACGCTATCAAGCTAAAAGCCCGTTTACAGCATGGATACCATGCCGCTAAATCTAAAAAGCACTACGAAAGAGTTTCAAGCAATAAAACATTTAACGTTGGAGACAACCCCAGACAGCGACTCAATTGATATTATGCTGAATTGACGATACTACATGCACTTGTACATACTCTACGTAGGATGAGTACATGGATAAGCACAAGGGACTGCGCCTGCCTGACGTTATGCTGAATTGACAATACACCGACATATTCTCTACGTAGGCTGCGAGCACCGCAGCAAGCACAAGCGGCTATGACGCCGAAATTATATTAATTTTTAATCAATTTGAATAAAGCAACCAGAATGAATGTGAATTGACTTTTTCTAGTAGATAATTTTTATTCAATTTTCACTGTACTACCACTAAGGATTATGTTGGTTTCAAGATATTTCTTGAGCTGAAAATTGATCAGCGTTTCCATGACCTTGGAAGAATATAATAAGTCCCATGGGTCGGTATGAAGATGGAGACGACGGCCCGCCTTTTTTGGGTATGGGCTGGACAAAGGCTGTTTTCCAACTTTTCGGGAAAAGCAATGGTAATGCCAACTTGGAAGAACACCTCTTCAGAACTATTGGGGAAATACCATCTGGCTCAGCAGATTTGTGAGTTTTGAGATCGTTTAAAACTCTAGCAACTGCACGAGTACCAATGAATATCTGTCCCATAGAGTGGTACATACTCGGAGGTGCAGGAGGCAGCAATGCACAATCTGGAAGCGTGGAGCTTGCTGCGAAATGCGCAGCAAACAGATTGATATTGTCTATAGAGCTGATAACTGGAATGTCATTACGAATGGGCGTTGGAATTGACGAAGCGGCTGTATTTTTAATTCTTTTCACAAATGGTCAAAAAATTTTACTACCTTTGGGACATTTTTTGCCTCCATTTTTGGTCGTAGGTGAATTTGACTTGCCGAATATGGGCATTGCAATCATTTCTGGCTCGTTTTAAATGTTTGGGTTTTCCTCAGTAGGGTTTGCTTTGTAAAACCGAAAGCATAACTCTCTAATCCTAGAAGCCTCTTTACAGCTCAAGTCATACCATCCATCTTCCTTTGGTTTAACAGACTTATTACTCCAATAAGGATGATGTTTGTGATTGCATCAGCGACGGCATCCACGTTGCTATCGCGAAACAATAGCGACCAGTTAATTCTCCCAAAGAAGTTGTTAAGGCCGTCCCAATTGGCTTTCTCGTATTGCCATACTGTGTTTGGGAATTTTTTTTATCTAACTACGTCAGGTATTTGTGTAGCCTCATTTACAAGCTGAGTAAGGTGATTAAACTCAGCGAATAACCTACCTTCCTTAGGGTGTTGTCTGGCCAAAATGACGAAGCCACCCAGAATTGTGTACATTGAAATCACCCGTAATAACGATTTAGTTTTTACGATGTTTTGTGACAATTCTTTACATTGAATCAGACAGTGCATCAAACTAGCTCTGAGTTGAAACACTGTCTAAGTCGGGGCTCCTGTAAAGGAAACAATAGTGGATGTTGCGCTCTTGTACCTTTACTTTAAGCCAAATGAAATTGAATTCCGGATTGGAACTTTGGCTGAATTGAGGCAAAAGCTAAAACGCAGCATCACTCCAGACATAAATTGCGAGTCCGCGGCGAGGGAAAAATAATGGCACCAAGTTATAACCAGGAAGATTAAATTCCGATGTATCTGAATTATCAAATACCTGAGTTTCACTCAGTGCCAGAATTGCTGGCCTGTGAACATGTACATAATTAAACACAGCGAAAGAATTCATTCTCAGCCCACGTATGTTTCTGAGATCCACTCTGAAATAACACATAACTACAAAAAACAAACACACAAAACACAACTTACCGCTTCTTTTAACCGAATTTTTGTAATGAATGTCTCACAATGGATTATAAACACAATTTGTCGCCAATGTTATACCTTCACGACAAAATTATTTAAATCACCAGAAGAAACAAACACTCACAATCCGTTATTCTAATTGCTAAAGAATTAGATCATCAAACTGCCGCATGCAAATTATACGACAGTAATGTTTCACTAAGTTCTTTAGCTGCGCTGTTGAGGATGGAATACACGGACACACACACTGGACTTTGCACTTCTTGATCGGTCGATCACGCGCACCATTGCTATTTTTCTTGCACTTATATTTGTTTTCATTTTTTTTGTGCGCAAACAAATACGACACAGTTGTTTTAGATTTCGCGCGTGCTGGAGAGCAGCACGTCCGTGCACAGCGGCGATTGGTAGACAACTCAATTAAATTATTAAATTAAAATTAACTAAATTAAACAGGCGCAATTAAATTGGTTAAAAATCCGGTCACGCACCCACAATACACTCAGAAGTACGCAGCATCATTAGGCAGTCGAGTGAAACAACAACAAAAAGCATGCAGTACCAGACAACATAGACACAGAATACCCGACTAATATGAACAACAACAACATGCAATACATGGCAGCATACATTCAGAAATATAGAGCATTATTAGGCAGCCGAGAGGAACAAGGAACCCTTGGTCACACTGAGTTTTACCCCGGCTGGGAAAACCTCGTTACAATATCATTAGAAGAATATGAATACGAAATAATTTACAAACCAGGAAAATTTAATGCAAATGCTGACGCGCTCAGTCGCATCCACGTTAATGCACAAAATACAAAAAACAAAAGCATGGTATTGGTCACAACCCAAAGTAAAGCAAAAGGTCCAAGTGTTGATGAAATAGAGGTGATAGGAAGTGATGAAATTATACTTCCACCGGTAGAATGTAAGATAGTCCAAACTTTTAAGCCATTTTCTAAAAACTGTTCACCCATTTAAATTTTTACTTTATCTCATTAAAAACGTCAAGAGGGAGAACTTTTTAAAAATATTGCTAACTATACTCGCCCGAATCCTAAAGAAATAAAAAAATACCCGAGCACAGCAAAATCTCCTACATATAAATGTTTTTTTGGGAGGTTTGTTTTTCCGATAGATGTCGTTTTATTTTATGACAGTTGTTTTGACAGCTCAAAGTGGCATTTCTACTCAGTATTGTTTGGCAAATCATTATGAAAAAAAAAAAAAAAAAAAAAAAAAAAAAAATATGACATTTGTGAAAAATAGTCGTGGTAGCCATATGCCAGAAATTGTGTTTAAATGTTAAATGCCAAAAAATTATCTACCAAATAAAAAAAAATTTTGGTCATTTCATAATTTTATATGTGTTTTATTCAAAAAAAAAAAAATCGGCAACCTCTTAAAAAAACACGTTATATCTAACGGGTGTTTTTTTAAGAGGTTGCCGATTTTTTTTTTGAATAAAACACATATAAAATTATGAAATGAAAATTTTTTTTTATTTGGTAGATAATTTTTTGGCATTTAACATTTAAACACAATTTCTGGCATATGGCTACCACGACTATTTTTCACAAATGTCATTTTTTTTTTTTTTTTTTTTTTTTCATAATGATTTGCCAAACAATACTGAGTAGAAATGCCACTTTGAGCTGTCAAAACAACTGTCATAAAATAAAACGACATCTATCGGAAAAACAAACCTCCCAAATAAACACCCGTTATTATTACTACTCTACCATTAGACTTAGTAGACAAATCATCTTCTGAAAATATCTTTATTGAAATTCGAGACTACTGCATAAAAACAAAAGTTAAACAAATCGATATTTCTATACATCAAGTGAGCCAACGAATTGTTCATTACTCATCATTCTGTTCCTTTACTCAGACCGTCGAATTAATCCACAAGAGATCGGTAAAATTCTGCGTGACTACCACAATACACCCTTTGGAGCTCATCAAGGAATTTCCCGAACGATTAAACGTCTTAAAACAAGATACTTTTGGCCGACTCTCGCGAAAGACCAAAGAATTTATTAGAAAATGCGAATCTTGCCAGAGAAACAAATTAAGGCAAAATCCGCGAATTCTTATGAAAATCACTACGACGAGCACGAGTCCCTTCGAGCGTATAGCTTTGGACATTGTCGGTCCGCTTCCAACTAGTTACGACACCAATAAGTATATTTTAACTTTCCAAGGCGTTTTAACGAAGTTCACTGAAGTTATGCCACTACCAAATGCGGAGGCAACGACCGTAGCACGAAGTTTTGTGAAGAAAGTTGTATGTCGTTTTGGAATACCCAAAGCAGTACTAACAGACCAAGGTACTAACTTCTTGAGCAACCTTTTTAAGGAGATATGTAAAATTCTTAAAATCAAAAAGATACAGACAACTCACTATCATATCCAAACGAACGGAGTGACCAGTTTTCATGGGACATTTGCTACCGTACTCAATGTTTGTTTATAACACAATACCTCATAGTAGCACTACGTTTAGTCCATTTGAATTACTCTATGGATTTCCTGCACGGATACCAAATTCCATTAACAGAAGTCCGCAAACATCATATAATTACGATAACTACGCTATCAAGCTAAAAGCCCGTTTACAGCATGGATACCATGCCGCTAAATCTAAAAAGCACTACGAAAGAGTTTCAAGCAATAAAACATTTAACGTTGGAGACAACCCCAGACAGCGACTCAATTGATATTATGCTGAATTGACGATACTACATGCACTTGTACATACTCTACGTAGGATGAGTACATGGATAAGCACAAGGGACTGCGCCTGCCTGACGTTATGCTGAATTGACAATACACCGACATATTCTCTACGTAGGCTGCGAGCACCGCAGCAAGCACAAGCGGCTATGACGCCGAAATTATATTAATTTTTAATCAATTTGAATAAAGCAACCAGAATGAATGTGAATTGACTTTTTCTAGTAGATAATTTTTATTCAATTTTCACTGTACTACCACTAAGGATTATGTTGGTTTCAAGATATTTCTTGAGCTGAAAATTGATCAGCGTTTCCATGACCTTGGAAGAATATAATAAGTCCCATGGGTCGGTATGAAGATGGAGACGACGGCCCGCCTTTTTTGGGTATGGGCTGGACAAAGGCTGTTTTCCAACTTTTCGGGAAAAGCAATGGTAATGCCAACTTGGAAGAACACCTCTTCAGAACTATTGGGGAAATACCATCTGGCTCAGCAGATTTGTGAGTTTTGAGATCGTTTAAAACTCTAGCAACTGCACGAGTACCAATGAATATCTGTCCCGTAGAGTGGTACATACTCGGAGGTGCAGGAGGCAGCAATGCACAATCTGGAAGCGTGGAGCTTGCTGCGAAATGCGCAGCAAACAGATTGATATTGTCTATAGAGCTGATAACTGGAATGTCATTACGAATGGGCGTTGGAATTGACGAAGCGGCTGTATTTTTAATTCTTTTCACAAATGGTCAAAAAATTTTACTACCTTTGGGACATTTTTTGCCTCCATTTTTGGTCGTAGGTGAATTTGACTTGCCGAATATGGGCATTGCAATCATTTCTGGCTCGTTTTAAATGTTTGGGTTTTCCTCAGTAGGGTTTGCTTTGTAAAACCGAAAGCATAACTCTCTAATCCTAGAAGCCTCTTTACAGCTCAAGTCATACCATCCATCTTCCTTTGGTTTAACAGACTTATTACTCCAATAAGGATGATGTTTGTGATTGCATCAGCGACGGCATCCACGTTGCTATCGCGAAACAATAGCGACCAGTTAATTCTCCCAAAGAAGTTGTTAAGGCCGTCCCAATTGGCTTTCTCGTATTGCCATACTGTGTTTGGGAATTTTTTTTATCTAACTACGTCAGGTATTTGTGTAGCCTCATTTACAAGCTGAGTAAGGTGATTAAACTCAGCGAATAACCTACCTTCCTTAGGGTGTTGTCTGGCCAAAATGACGAAGCCACCCAGAATTGTGTACATTGAAATCACCCGTAATAACGATTTAGTTTTTACGATGTTTTGTGACAATTCTTTACATTGAATCAGACAGTGCATCAAACTAGCTCTGAGTTGAAACACTGTCTAAGTCGGGGCTCCTGTAAAGGAAACAATAGTGGATGTTGCGCTCTTGTACCTTTACTTTAAGCCAAATGAAATTGAATTCCGGATTGGAACTTTGGCTGAATTAAGGCAAAAGCTAAAACGCAGCATCACTCCAGACATAAATTGCGAGTCCGCGGCGAGGGAAAAATAATGGCACCAAGTTATAACCAGGAAGATTAAATTCCGATGTATCTGAATTATCAAATACCTGAGTTTCACTCAGTGCCAGAATTGCTGGCCTGTGAACATGTACATAATTAAACACAGCGAAAGAATTCATTCTCAGCCCACGTATGTTTCTGAGATCCACTCTGAAATAACACATAACTACAAAAAACAAACACACAAAACACAACTTACCGCTTCTTTTAACCGAATTTTTGTAATGAATGTCTCACAATGGATTATAAACACAATTTGTCGCCAGTGTTATACCTTCACGACAAAATTATTTAAATCACCAGAAGAAACAAACACTCACAATCCGTTATTCTAATTGCTAAAGAATTAGATCATCAAACTGCCGCATGCAAATTATACGACAGTAATGTTTCACTAAGTTCTTTAGCTGCGCTGTTGAGGATGGAATACACGGACACACACACTGGACTTTGCACTTCTTGATCGGTCGATCACGCGCACCATTGCTATTTTTCTTGCACTTATATTTGTTTTCATTTTTTTGTGCGCAAACAAATACGACACAGTTGTTTTAGATTTCGCGCGTGCTGGAGAGCAGCACGTCCGTGCACAGCGGCGATGGGTAGACAACTCAATTAAATTATTAAATTAAAATTAACTAAATTAAACAGGCGCAATTAAATTGGTTAAAAATCCGGTCACGCACCCACAATACACTCAGAAGTACGCAGCATCATTAGGCAGTCGAGTGAAACAACAACAAAAAACATGCAGTACCAGACAACATAGACACAGAATACCCGACTAATATGAACAACAACAACATGCAATACATGGCAGTATACATTCAGAAATATAGAGCATTATTAGGCAGCCAAGAGGAACAAGGAACCCTTGGTCACACTGAGTTTTACCCCGGCTGGGAAAACCTCGTTACAATATCATTAGAAGAATATGAATACGAAATAATTCACAAACCAGGAAAATTTAATGCAAATGCTGACGCGCTCAGTCGCATCCACGTTAATGCACAAAATACAAAAAACAAAAGCATAGTATTGGTCACAACCCGAAGTAAAGCAAAAGGTCCAAGTGTTGATGAAATAGAGGTGATAGGAAGTGATGAAATTATACTTCCACCGATAGAATGTAAGATAGTCCAAACTTTTAAGCCATTTTCTAAAAACTGTTCACCCATTTAAATTTTTATTTTATCTCATTAAAAACGTCAAGAGGGAGAACTTTTTAAAAATATTGCTAACTATACTCGCCCGAATCCTAAAGAAATAAAAAAATACCCGAGCACAGCAAAATCTCCTACATATATTATTATTACTCTACCATTAGACTTAGTAGACAAATCATCTTCTGAAAATATCTTTATTGAAATTCGAGACTACTGCATAAAAACAAAAGTTAAACAAATCGATATTTCTATACATCAAGTGAGCCAACGAATTGTTCATTACTCATCATTTTGTTCCTTTACTCAGACCGTCGAATTAATCCACAAGAGATCGGTAAAATTCTGCGTGACTACCACAATACACCCTTTGGAGTTCATCAAGGAATTTCCCGAACGATTAAACGTCTTAAAACAAGATACTTTTGGCCGACTCTCGCGAAAGACCAAAGAATTTATTCGAAAATGCGAATCTTGCCAGAGAAACAAATTAAGGCAAAATCCGCGAATTCTTATGAAAATCACTACGACGAGCACGAGTCCCTTCGAGCGTATAGCTTTGGACATTGTCGGTCCGCTTCCAACTAGTTACGACACCAATAAGTATATTTTAACTTTCCAAGGCGTTTTAACAAAGTTCACTGAGGTTATGCCACTACCAAATGCGGAGGCAACCACCGTAGCACGAAGTTTTGTGAAGAAAGTTGTATGTCGTTTTGGAATACCCAAAGCAGTACTAACAGCCCAAGGTACTAACTTCTTGAGCAACCTTTTTAAGGAGATATGTAAAATTCTTAAAATCAAGAAGATACAGACAACTCACTATCATATCCAAACGAACGGAGCCTTAGAACAAAGTCATCGAACGCTAGCCGAATATCTTACGTTAACAATGACCAGTTTTCATGGGACATTTGCTACCGTACTCAATGTTTGTTTATAACACAATACCTCATAGTAGCACTACGTTTAGTCCATTTGAATTACTCTATGGATTTCCTGCACGGATACCAAATTCCATTAACAGAAGTCCGCAAACATCATATAATTACGATAACTACGCTATCAAGCTAAAAGCCCGTTTACAGCATGGATACCGCTAGGAACATATTGCAAGACAGAAAGAAAAAATCTAAAAAGCACTACGAAAAAGTTTCAAGCAATAAAACATTTAACGTTGGAGACAAAGTCCTAATAAGAACCCACACTCGAAAAAATAAACTTTCCTCGTTGTGGGAAGGACCTCATGAAGTGTATAAAATAATATCCGAGATCAAGATAGGAAATAAATACAAAACTTTACATAACAATAACATAAAAATATTCTCTGAGTAAATATATAAATAAATACACACCTACATAGCACAGAAGCTAACAAAACACATACCGCTGATTATAAATGAAAATTTAGAAACAAAAACTTAAAACTTTACAGGAAATGGAGTAATTGACGGTTCTTGTATGGCTGTGAATACTTTCATCCGGATGTGGGACTCTACATATTGCGCCTATGAGTAGCAACCCGGGAATTTATTTTGAGCATTGGGAACAGGCTGAATTATACTCAAACGAGTGAAACCTGGCCAGGCCAACCAAAATGTGGCAGAAATAAATCAACTGTGTATGCAACTTAAAGGTAAAGTGAGCCGTGATATCTTATGTAATGGCGCAACTAGTGAACTAAACCAACTTACTATTGGGGTTTGGCAAAAATACAGTTTGAAAACGGTAAATTTTAGCACTAGAGAAAAACGAGTATTATTTAATGCAGTATGAATTTTAAGCAAAACTCTATTTGGAACTTTAAGCGAGGGCGATGCAGAATTTAACAATAGACAAATAGAAAAATTAGAGTCAAATGAAAAGCATTTATTGACGCTCGTTACGCTCGTTAGGAACCAAACTATTATTCTGGAAACCACATCTAACGTTTTCAATCAGTCAATCGTTTTCAAAGTCAAAATTAGCTATGGAAGAGCAACTGCGCGCAATAAACTCAAAATTTTAAGTTTTAAGGGAACTAACGAATAAAATAATTAAAGTAAACAACGAACAGCTATTTTCAGAAATAGAATCTCTAACATCGTTAATTACTTAAATAATTATGCGTTATCAAAATACAGTAGATGAAATTATATATCTAGTGAGCAATGATAACCATGGTAAATCACATCCGGGTTTAATTACTCCAAACCAACTCCCTACTTCCCTGTGGTATGAAAATTTCTTCGATAGTCGACAACGATATTCTTACCCTCTACAAAATCAATTCAATAAGCGCAACCATACGCCAACAGAAAGTCATTTACGAATTTAAAATTCCATTCCCATATCTAAAAAAAATTTCACGTTTTTAAGATTATTCTTCTGCCAACAAATTATAATAACCATTTCATATTTATACAACCAACTTGTAACGACGAAAATTTTAACAACCAATTTTCGTCTACCCACTGCACGCACTAACAACAATTTCGCCTTACACCCACTGTGCACGCACGAAGATCAAATGCATGCAAATAAGCCCAGCGTAGCAACACAACATGTACGTGCAAACAAGTACAGCAAGGCATTCACGAACGAAGAAAAAAATCAACAAGCGCTAACCGAATCATGCATGCAAACGAGTACAGCATGGCAACACAGCGCATGCATGCAAATAAATACAGCATATCAACTCAACACATGCATGCAAACGAATACAGCATGGCAACACAGCGCATGCATGCAAATAAACACATCATAGCAACTCAACACGTGCATGCAAACGAGTACAGCAGGGCAACACAGCGCATGCATGCAAGTGCGCCAAGCATAGCAACACAGCCAGCGCAGTGTGCACGAAGTAACGGAGGTGAGAAAATGCCAAATGGAAAAAAACCCAAGCGATCTGTTACAAGAGAAAACCACCTTTCTTTGTCTCGAGACTCTGGCGGGCCTTATAGGACTCCATCTCGAGACTCTGAAAACCTCGATAGGGAGACATTCCCCTTGCTAGATAAAAACCCTTACACTGAGGACTCTGGCGGGCCTTATAGGACGCCATCTTGAGTTTCGATTTCTCGTAGGGCCGAGTTTTCCCATTTAGAAGAGAGTGAACAGTGAAAGATCTGCTTTTATCTATTAAATCTAGTTCAGAATCCCCTTTCTTTGTCTCGAGACTCTGGCGGGCCTTATAGGACTCCATCTCGAGACTCTGAAAACCTCGATAGAGAGAGATTCCCCTTTGCTAGGTAGAAACCCTTCGAACTCAGGACTCTGGCGGGCCTTATAGGACTCCATCTTGAGTTTCGATCTCACGTAGGGCCGAGTTTTCCTATTTAGAAAAGAGTGAACAGTGAAAGATCTGCTTTTATCTATTAAATCTAGTTCAGAATCCCCTTTCTTTGTCACGAGACTCTGGCGGGCCTTATAGGACTCCATCTCGAGACTCTGAAAACCTCGATAGGGATACATTCCCCTTGCTAGATAGAAACCCTTCGAACTCAGGACTCTGGCGGGCCTTATAGGACTCTATCTTGAGTTTCGATTTATTGTAGTGCCGAGTTTTCCCATTTAGTGGGGAGCGACTGGTGAAAGACCTGCTCCTTCCGACTAAATCCCGAAGGGACAAATTCCCCTTAAAGGCGCCTGAAGTGCGGACCAAAGTTTCTTGCCCGTACCCCGTCATTACGAGACTCGAGTCAGCGGCCAAGGAACAACAAGGTGAAACCCCGAAGCGAAACCAGTCGTGACGGCAGAAGAACAAGGAGAAACCCCAAAGCGAAACCAGGCGAAACAACTTAAATCAAATCAAGCAATTTAATAATTATAATATAAATATTCAACAGAATTTCACGGAGTCAATAAAGAAATAATTTTTTGTAACGAAAACAACGGCTTATTAGTTAATAGGCAAACGACCCTGGACGCCGGCGAGCGTACCCCGGCATTTACCTCGTTACAAATGTCGCCCGAGCAGGGATCCGTTAAAGAAAAAAAACCCAAGTCAAGTTTTACAAAAACAAAATAACATATAACTTAATACTAGGCAGTACAATCAGAAAAAAGGTAATCTAAATCGACGGCAGAGAGTGTAAAACTTGAGGAAAATCTAGTAAAGAATACCCCAAAATGGTAAAAACAAGTTGGGTTTACAAGCTGAAAAAGGGAGAACTTGCGGTACTCGCGGAAGAATTCGGCTTGGAAGCAAGTGGTACAGTTGAGGAATTGCGTAAACGGTTTTCGGCTCTCATCAACAGCGAAAGCCTTACAGAAGATCAGGTAGCCCACCTGAAGGAACTAGAGGTACGTTACGCGCGAACTCCTTCGCCGATCCCACCGCTAACGGGACCCGCGTGCCTAGAAATACCAAAGTCATCCAGGGAGAGTCAAATAAAAATCGCCCCAAACGAACGTACATCGCCGATCCCACCGCTAACGGGACCAGCGTGCTTAAAAATACCAAAGCCATCCAAGGAGAGTCAAACAAAGTTTGTTTCAAATGAACGTACATTCCAATACCCTGCACTCATCGACCAAGTGTGAAAGTGGTCAGTAAAATACGACGGCGGAAAGGAACCGCTGGCATTTGTTGAACGCGTGGAGGAGCTAGCTGATGCTTATAATCTGGACAAGGACTTCTTCCCTCGAACAATGCCTGAGCTGTTACGCGATCGTGCGCTGGCTTGGTGCATGAACAACAACCGATAGTGGCAGCGATGGAGCGATTTCAAAAGGGACTTTGCGAAATTCTTTCTCCCGAACCGTTATCTAGAACGATTAGAAGATGACATCCGACAACGGCACCAAAAACCGCGCAAGTGTTTCAAAGACTTCGTCCTCGCCCTCCAAACACTGATGCGCCATGCCAACTACACCGATGAACAACGGCTAGATCGCATATTCGAGAACGCCCTGCAGGAGTATCAGATATACATACGCCGTAGAGATTTCCATCACCTGGAAGAGTTGATAGAAATGGCCGAGGATTTCGAGAGGATTCGGGGAAACAAAGACCCAGTTGCGGCCACACACAGACGCAGCCCACAGCCGGTACACTGTGGAATTACACCAGAAGCCGAGTTTCTCACTAGGTTTGAGAGGTTACAAGGAACGACAGTCATAGCCAGCCACAAAATCACATTGTCTGATGATCGCCCCATTAAACAACGGTACTTTCCCAAGAATCCAGCAATGCAGGAGATAATCAACGCGGAAGTCGACGAACTATTGAATAATGGATGTATTGAGCCATCGCATAGCCCTTACAGCGCCTCTATTGTGCTAGTACGAAAGAAGACAGGAAAGTGGAGGCTTTGCATCGACTACCGACAGCTAATTCCAAGTCTGTCCCAGATGCATACCCGCTACCCAGAATCAACCACATCCTAGACAAGCTGAGGAATGCAAAATATATCAGCAGTCTGGACCTAAAAAATGGTTACTGGCAAATCCCGATGCATGAAGAAAGCAAAAAGTTCACAGCGTTCACAGTCCCGGGTCGAGGATTATTTCAGTAGCGGGTCATGCCATTTGGCCTACACTCAGCGCCAGCCACCTTTCAACGAGCGCTAGATCAGGTAATTGGCTCCGAGATGGAACCCCACGCATTTGCCTATTTGGACGATATCAACGTGGCTGGAAATACGTTAGAGCACCACATGCAGAATCTGAGGGAAGTCTTCCGGCGATTGCGAGCAGCAAACCTCAAGATTAATCTAGAAAAGTGTGCGTTTTTTAAAAAAGAGCTTAAATACCTCGGACACGTCGTTAGCGAAGAGGGGATTCACACAGACCCGGAGAAAGTAGCCGCTATACGGGAACTGCAACCACAAAAGAATGTTCGGGAGCTGCGCCGCTGCTTGGGAATCGCTTTGTGGTACAGGCGTTTCGTACCAGAATTTTCAAATGTCGTCCACCCACTCACACGCCTGCTCAAGATGGGAAAACATTGGAAGTGGACAGAACAATAGCAAGAGGCTTTCGAGAAGCTCAAATTGGGGCTCACAGAGGCACCTGTACTGGCATGCCCAGACTTTACCCAAAAGTTCACCCTACAAACAGACGCCAGCGACTATGGTTTGGGTGCGGTACATACGCAAGAGATAAAAGGCCACGAAAAAGTGATCGCCTACGCCAGCCGTCACCTGAATAAAGCCGATATCAACTACTCCCCAACAGAGAAGGAATGCCTAGCGATCGTATGGGGGATCAGGAAAATGAGGCCGTACCTAGAAGGTTACAGGTTTAGCGTAGTTACGGACCATCTTTCTCTTAAGTGGCTCAACTCGATCGAAAGCCCTGCAGGACGTATCGCACGATGGGCATTGGAACTACAGCAATACAGCTTCGACATCCAATACCGCTTAACGTGATTGCTGACACTTTGTCACGACAACCCCTAGAAGTATTCGCCCGGGTGGCCGATACTCCGCCCGAACGACAGGAATGTGGCTGGATCAAGCGGAAGATAGCGGAAATACAAGAGAAACCAGACAAATTTCCGGACTACGCAATGCAAAATGGGCAGCTGTATCGTCACATACACAGACAAGCGGGTGACGACGATTGTGCCCCATGGAAGCTCTGTGTGCCGACCTATTGTCGTGACAGGGTGATGCGTGAGAACCATGACGATGCAACAGCTGGACACATGGGTGTTCGGAAGACGACGGAGAGAGTATGCGGCAGGTACTATTGGCCAGGGATGTTTCGCGATATCCGGCGACACGTCAACAAATGCCAAGTCTGTCAACGCTTTAAGCCGGGTCAGCAGCATCCAGCGAGAAAAACGCTAACACAAGTACCAGAAGAACCTTGGTCGATATTGTGCGCAGACTTCATGGGACCCTTCCCTCGCTCAAAACATGGCAACACTATGCTACTGGTTTTCTTCGACAAGTTCTCCAAATGGACAGAACTGATACCACTACGCACAGCCACAGCAGAAGGAGTGAAAAAGGCATTCAGGGAACGTATTCTGGCACGATTTGGCATACCTAAGGTTCTTGTTACCGATAATGGAACCCAATTCACAGCTCGAGGTTTCCAACGATTTATGCGCGAGATGGGAACTCGTCAGCAACTTACTGCACCCTACACGCCGCAAGAGAACCCAACAGAAAGGACCAACCGGACAGTCAAGATGATCATTGCACAACTCCTGGGTGCCGATCAGCGGCTTTGGGACGAGCTTCCAGAAATAATGTTGGCGATAAACACTGCGAAGTCGGAAACAACCGGATTCAGCCCAGCATTCTTGTTACAAGGACGCGAGCCACGGCTCCCAAAAACCTTGTACGACGAAGTAACCCCCGCTACAGTAACAATGGAAACGACAGTGACACCGGCAAACAAGGCTTCACGTCTGCGAGAGGTGTTCCAAATTGTGCGGCATAATATGAAGCGGGCAGCGCAAGACCAGGCAAGTCATTATAACTTGCGAAGGCGTCCCTGGGCCCCATCGATAGGACAAATGGTCTGGGTCAGACAACATCATTTGTCCAAAGCAAGCGAGAACTTTAACGCGAAACTGGCACCAAAGTATGAAGGACCATACCGCATAGAATCCTTCAAATCACCAGTAATCCTAGTGCTAACCAATGAAGGAGAGAGAAAGGAGCGAACCGCTCATATCAGCGACGTGAAGATATACCACGAAACACCGCCGAGCCACCAAGAACAGAAGACATGTAAGATCGATGCCATGGAATATGTTAGTAAGGCACGCAACCAAAAATAAATCACAAGCACCGCTATTTCTACACCAAATCACGAGAACCGCTATTTTCACACCAAGATCACAGAAATGAAGTTCCACAACGTGTAAGAATGAGAAAGCAACTATCTTTAGTCAACGAGCAACGTGGCATTAAAAATCACTCTAGTTAATAGTCTCGTGGTGAACGAACGTGTGCGGTGACTAACTACAAAGAAAAAAAATAAACAACTACTAAACAAAATAACATAATAAACAAATAAACACTACAGAAACAATGGAGGAGAACAACAAGCAAATTTTGGAAGTAAGCGCAGCTTTTAACCAAGTCAGGATCGATGAGGTCCCAAATATTGTGTAAGTGGCAGAGGGAGTAGAAGCGTAGGATTTCTCGGTGCGGTATCCCCAAGTGCAAGGCGGGAACTGCATCGGCAAGGAGGAGTACCGAATTTTGGGACCAGGTAAGTTCTTGAACGATGCCATCATCGACTTCTACCTTCGATGGGTCGCCAATCATCGACTTTCGGAGGAGGATAGGAGCCGCCTACACATTTTTAGCACCTTCTTCTATTCCCGACTGGCCAGTGGAGGGGGAAGCGAGACCGAACGACATGACGGAGTGCGCCGATAGACAAGGAAGCTGGATATCTTCGGGAAAGCACATGTGATCGTGCCGGTGAACGAAAACACGCACTGGTACCTCATAATAATTTGCAACCCAGGAGATGCCATACGGGAAAACTTTGGCCGGCGGGCTATCCTCGTTTTAGACTCGTTGGCTAGCAGCCTACGCAACCACGCGGTCGAGATTGTTCGTGGCTACCTCAAGCGAGAGTTCGTGGCGAAATTCCCCGAAGCAGCACCAGTCGAGTTCGGTGAAAGAACCTTACCTGCATTCCACGTCAAGACCCCGCAACAACCAAATTTCACAGATTGTGGGGTGTACCTTCTGCAGTTCGTGAAATCCTTCTTGGAAGACCCTATGCGAGAATACTCGGATGACCGAAGTGCCTGGTACGAACACAAGGTAATAAGTAAAGAGAGAGAGGAGATAAGGGCAGTCCTTCGATGCCTGTCGACAAACGATAACAACCAAAACATCAACGCATCTGGCCACAACTTCAGCAATAATCACGGACAAGGCATCAACCCATCTGGCAACAACCTCAGCAACAATCACGGACAAAGTATCGACCCATATGGCAACAACCTCAGCAACAATCACGGACAAGGCATCAACCCATCTGGCAACAACCTCAGCAACAATCACGGACAAAGTATCGACCCATCTGGCAACAACCTCAGCAACAATAACGGACATGGTATCAACGCATCTGGCAACAACCACGGACAAGGCAACCGCACGCATGATGGCAACCACAGCGACAAACAAGACCTCAGCCACACTAAGAATGGGGAACAAGGCGACGGAGGGTGCAGGACCCTCAAGAGGCGCAGAGAAGTGAGAACGCCGGAGGAGGAACTCGAAGTGGAGCAGGCGCGCAGGACGCATGCATGCAAATAAACACATCATAGCAACTCAACACGTGCATGCAACAAACGAGTACAGCAGGACAACATAGCGCATGCATGCAAGTGCGCCAATTATAGCAACACAGCCAGCGCAGTATGCACGAAGTAACAGAGGTGAGAAAATGCCAAATGGAAAAAACCCCAAGCGATATGTTATAAGAGAAAACCACCAACAACACGAGAGAGATGAGAGAACTACAAAGCTGCAAGCCTACAAAGATGCAAAGTCAACCAAGAGGCAAAGATTATAAAAGGATTAACACATGAAGAATTGTTCTCTTTGGTATGCATCAGTGAGACTGTTCACTTCAACAGTGAGACACCAAAAACGGTAAGTGAACAGTGGAAAATTTAACGCCTCGAGGAGATATTAGCAGCATCGGCAACTACCGGAAAATGACACAAAAGCATTTTCCGCAAGCGAGACACCCGAACAACATAATTTACATGAGAACTACCCACGAAGCTAGAGACGGAGGAATTTTAAAGGCGTGTAACAGGACAATTAACGTTGGTCGGCGCTGGAATCAGGTGAGCCAAATTCCCCAGTAATAGTAGTAGTTTAGCATCCCCTTTCTTTGTCTTGAGACTCTGGCGGGCCTTATAGGATTCCATCTCGAGACTCTGAAAACCTCGATAGGGAGACATTCCCCTTGCTAGATAGAAACCCTTCGAACTCAGGACTCTGGCGGGCCTTATAGGACTCTATCTTGAGTTTCGATTTCTCGTAGTGCCGAGTTTTCCCATTTAGTGGGGAGCGACTGGTGAAAGACCTGCTCCTTCCGACTAAATCCCGTAGGGAAAAATTCCCCTTAAAGTCGCCTGAAGTGCCAACCAAAGTTTCTTGCCCGTACCACGTCATTACGAGACCCGAGTCAGCGACCAAGGAACAACAAGGTGAAACCCCGAAGCGAAACCAAGCGTGACGGCAGAAGAACAAAGAGAAACCCCAAAGCGAAACCAGGCAAAACAAATTAAATCAAATCAAAAGGAAAGCAATTTAATAATTATAATATAAATATTCAACAGAATTTCACGGAGTCAATAAAGAAATAATTATTTGTAACGAAAACAACGGCTTATTAGTTAATAGGCAAACGACCCTGGACGCCGGCTAGCGTACCCCGGCATTTACCTCGTTACAAACTACAGAACATTTGCTCGTAGATTATAACAAAGAATACTATAGAATAGTCTGAATGAAAATGATATAAAGAACTGCAAAAACCAGGAAAATACGTTTTATGTCCAATGATACACCCTTTATTTAATTCAAATTCAAAACTTTCCACTTTGTTACGAAGATCCGACGAAGTTTTGCCATATTTATGTGAAGTAAAACAAGCAAAAGTTCCAACCATATAGTTACAGCTATCCACTCATAACAAGTGGTTATTCTCTACAACACAAAAATAATGAGATAGATGAGATTTGCAATGATGACCTAACTACATACACCCTTGAAGGCTACAATTGAAATAACAGGAAATTGTTACATCAAATCCAAGGATATTTTATTACGTTCGTACAATAAACAGGATACAATTTCACACAATTCATATGTACCATCCATGAATATTTCCAAATTTTTAGCTTATATTACTCTTCCGATGACTTTTGTAAAATTCCAAAAGCTAAGGCGTTTATCAAAGCAAATAAAATATCTTAAATCCGAAGAAAATGTCCCACTTTTGCATATTAGCTCACACGATATACATCACTATACGGTAATTTATACCATACTCCTCTCGATAGTTGCTTTTTGTTTATACCGCCTAGTTAAATGTTTAAAGAAAGAAAGTAATGTCACAAGAAATAGTAACGAGATCTAGCTCTCTTAAATCCATCCCAAGTCTCTTTAAAAAGTAAACCACTCACATCCTCAGTACCTAAATAAGTATTGACCTCCGGTTTGTAAAAACCAATATATTAAAATAAAAAAAAACAACCCATAAAAATTAAAATTTTTCATCTAAATTCTCTAATCGCAGAAATTGATATGGGAGCCCCTCGATCCTGGGTCATTTTTTTTTGTACATGTTTTTTTTTTGTGGGAGAAAATCATCGAAAGCATAAAACATTTATGTCTCGTTTCATTTGCTGTGTTCATTTGTGCGTGAGCTAAGATTTCTCTCTCTCTCTCCACCAACAAAACCAAGCAGCCGACTGCGCAGCACACACCGCACACAGTCATTAAAGTACGATGGTATCTGATGCCAGTATATAAATTTAAAAAAATGTATAAGGGCCTTGCGGCCGAACCCGGGGCCCGATCACTACCAAATTTGAGAAAAAGTATTGTTTATTGGGTATGCACATGTGTGTAAAGTTTGAAAAAAAATCGGGTAATTTTTATTTTAAATTTGTATGGGAGCCCCATGAACCCGGGGCCCAATCACTTCCAAATTTTAAAAGAAAGTATTGTCACTGGAAATACAAATGTGTACAAAATTTCAGGAAAATCGGGTTTTAGGAAGTTCGTTAAAAATTGATAATTAAAAAAAAATTGTATGGGTGCCCCCCCGACCAAGGGGCCCGATCTCTCAAAAAATTTTGTTTTGTGAACTTGTGAAAAGCTATTTGTTTTGCGATATTGAGTCACAGTATTAGTCACATCATTGTGTTACATTTTTTAATTTTGGGTCTTTTAGGGTCTTTTGGGGTCTTGAATGATTTTTGGGGATTTTGAGGGACTTTCGGAGGTCTTTTTGTGATTCTTTTCGGGGTCTTTTGTGGTCTTTTGGAGATCTTTTGTGGTCTTTTGGAGATCTTTTTGCCCACAAAATCAAAGAAGAAGCTGTCAAATGACATTTGTGCACGTAACCCAATTGGAATCTATTGGAACAGAAATGAAATGATCGCGAATCAACACAAATTTAATTTTATTTTAAGTTATGCTGGAATGCGTTATTCTAAAGTTTTCATTTCACCGAAAACATTCAATAGAGTTATTTCCTCAAAATATATCCAATTTATCGTTTTCCAAATTTTCCCGAATTTTATTTTGCTAAAAATATCTCCGGGAACATAACGAACAAAACAATTTTTGCTGTTTATCCGGATTTTTCGACTTTCCTTTGTAATTGTCTTTGTTTCCTAGGACTATTACGAACAAAACAAAAAAGAATTAGGCTAATCCATCGTTCGAATCGTGAGTTATGGTCGCGAGTTCATACATAAATCCTATGGAAAACAGCACTTTCAGTTTCCGAATTATACAATTTTCCGGGCATCTTTTCTATTTTTTTCCGCATAAACCTTATTCGGACTATGGCGAATTTATAAAATAAAAGTTAGCCAAATCGGTCCAGTTGTTCTCAATTTTTTTTTTTTTTTTTTCACCTTAAAACCTATTCTTATACCTACCAAATATACATAAAAAATTTCATAACATTCGGTCGAGCCGAATATATATATATATATATATACTATTATACTATAATTAACAAAAAGAAAAATTTATGCATTTAACACATATATCATGTACATGTACGCCAACCAAAGTTTTTGTATTAGTGGTTAAAAAAGTTTTTTTTTTGCATCTGTTTTTTTAAAAGTCAATGAGGCAAAGTACATTCTCGTTTGACGAAAATTTTACCTATTCGCGAACAGTTCTATCGCATCCATATTGATATTTTGGAACAAAACGGGAATGACGTGACCTAAATTAGTATTAACCTCCGGTTTGTAAAAACCAAAATATTAAAATAAAAAAAAACAACCCATAAAAATTAAAATTTTCATCTAAATTCTCTAATCGCAGAAATTGATATGGGAGCCCCTCGATCCTGGGTCATTTTTTTTTGTACATGTTTTTTTTTGTGGGAGAAAATCATCGAAAGCATAAAACATTTATGTCTCGTTTCATTTGCTGTGTTCATTTGTGCGTGAGCTAAGATTTCTCTCTCTCTCCACCAACAAAACCAAGCAGCGCAGCCGACTGCGCAGCACACACCGCACACAGTCATTAAAGTACGATGGCATCAGATATGCCAGTATATAAATTTAAAAAAATGTATAAGGGCCTTGCGGCCGAACCCGGGGCCCGATCACTACCAAATTTGAGAAAAAGTATTGTTTATTGGGTATGCACATGTGTGTAAAGTTTGAAAAAAAATCGGGTAATTTTTATTTTAAATTTGTATGGGAGCCCCATGAACCCGGGGCCCAATCACTTCCAAATTTTAAAAGAAAGTATTGTCACTGGAAATACAAATGTGTACAAAATTTCAGGAAAATCGGGTTTTAGGAAGTTCGTTAAAAATTGATAATTAAAAAAAAAATTGTATGGGTGCCCCCCGACCAAGGGGCCCGATCTCTCAAAAAATTTTACAAAAAGTGTTTTCCCTCGGAGATACACATATGTATAAAATTTTAAGAAAATCGGGTAAATGTTTTAAAATATTTGTATGGGAGCCCCCCGACCCCGAGGTCCGAGGGGCCTCAAACTTTAATAGAAATTATTGTCACCGGAAATATACAGTGTGCAAAATTTCAATAAAATCGGGCTATGGGAAGTGGGTTAAAAATTGATCAGAAAATCTGACCAGCCAGCCAGCCAACCACGTGTACGCGAAGTTAATATAGAGAATTTAAAAAAATAAAAAATAAATTCCCCGTACTAAGTAATCAAATGTATTCTTCCACGAGAATTCGAAATATAGAACTAGAAAGAAAAAAAATATGTATGTTAAAGCGAAGAAAGTCAAAATGAAAACATCTACAAAAAATGGGTACTATATTCCATTATACTTTAGCTTGAATCATTAGTTTAATAATAATAATAATGTTCGGCGCGACAGACCATTGCGGTCCAAGGCCTAACTTCTCACGATTATTTGTGTTGCACATGTATATTTTTGGACACAAATAGAAGGGACCTACAATTTAAGCCGGATCCGAACGGCGAATTGAGAAGCTTTCCGTGACACAAGTTATTACTCTCGGAACGTTTGTCACCCATTCGCGAGAGTTGGGAAACCGTGAAAAATACTTTTGGTCTTACTGGGATTCGAACCACGAACCTCCTGCTCAATAGCCACACGCAATTCCACTGAGCCACGGCGGCCACCAAATCATTAGAATCAGTTTAATCAAGTCGATTTTAATAAATTGTAAAACAATCTTATAAATTTTTTTTATTAATAATTTACTTATTATATATACATAAAAAAAACCCTATTTATATATACATATATACTAGCTGACCCGACAGACGTTGTCCTATCCCACTTTCAATAAATTTGTTTGTAATCGTTTTGTGAACTTGTGAAAAGCTATTTGTTATATTGAGTCACAGTATTAGTCACATCATTGTGTTACATTTGTTAATTTTGGGTCTTTTAGGGTCTTTTGGGGTCTTGAATGATTTTTGGGGATTTTGAGGGACTTTCGGAGGTCTTTTTGTGATTCTTTTCGGGGTCTTTTGTGGTCTTTTGGAGATCTTTTGTGGTCTTTTGGAGATCTTTTTGCCCACAAAATCAAAGAAGACGCTGTCAAATGACATTTGCGCACGTAACCCAATTGGAATCTATTGGAACAGAAATGAAATAACGACTTTTGCTGGACAGATCGCGAATCAACACAAATTTAATTTTATTTTAAGTTATGCTGGAATGCGTTATTCTAAAGTTTTCATTTCACCGAAAACATTCAATAGAGTTATTTTCTCAAAATATATCCAATTTATCGTTTTCCAAATTTTCCCGAATTTTATTTTGCTAAAAATATCTCCGGGAACATAACGAACAAAACAATTTTTGCTGTTTATTCGGATTTTTTTAGGTATTCTCATACCTACCAAAATATTAAAATAAAAAAAAACAACATATAAAAATTAAAATTTTTCATCTAAATTCTCTAATCGCAGAAATTGATATGGGAGCCCCTCGATCCTGGGTCATTTTTTTTTGTACATGTTTTTTTTTGTGGGAGAAAATCATCGAAAGCATAAAACATTTATGTCTCGTTTCATTTGCTGTGTTCATTTGTGCGTGAGCTAAGATTTCTCTCTCTCTCCACCAACAAAACCAAGCAGCGCAGCCGACTGCGCAGCACACACCGCACACAGTCATTAAAGTACGATGGCATCAGATATGCCAGTATATAAATTTAAAAAAATGTATAAGGGCCTTGCGGCCGAACCCGGGGCCCGATCACTACCAAATTTGAGAAAAAGTATTGTTTATTGGGTATGCACATGTGTGTAAAGTTTGAAAAAAAATCGGGTAATTTTTATTTTAAATTTGTATGGGAGCCCCATGAACCCGGGGCCCAATCACTTCCAAATTTTAAAAGAAAGTATTGTCACTGGAAATACAAATGTGTACAAAATTTCAGGAAAATCGGGTTTTAGGAAGTTCGTTAAAAATTGATAATTAAAAAAAAAATTGTATGGGTGCCCCCCCGACCAAGGGGCCCGATCTCTCAAAAAATTTTACAAAAAGTGTTTTCCCTAGGAGATACACATATGTATAAAATTTTAAGAAAATCGGGTAAATGTTTTAAAATATTTGTATGGGAGCCCCCCGACCCCGAGGTCCGAGGGGCCTCAAACTTTAATAGAAATTATTGTCACCGGAAATATACAGTGTGCAAAATTTCAATAAAATCGGGCTATGGGAAGTGGGTTAAAAATTGATCAGAAAATCTGACCAGCCAGCCAGCCAACCAGCCAACCACGTGTACGCGAAGTTAATATAGAGAATTTAAAAAAATAAAAAATAAATTCCCCGTACTAAGTAATCAAATGTATTCTTCCACGAGAATTCGAAATATAGAAATAGAAAAAAAAAAAATATGTATGTTAAAGCGAAGAAAGTCAAAATGAAAACATCTACAAAAAATGGGTACTATATTCCATTATACTTTAGCTTGAATCATTAGTTTAATAATAATAATAATGTTCGGCGCGACAGACCATTGCGGTCCAAGGCCTAACTTCTCACGATTATTTGTGTTGCACATGTATATTTTTGGACACAAATAGAAGGGACCTACAATTTAAGCCGGATCCGAACGGCGAATTGAGAAGCTTTCCGTGACACAAGTTATTACTCTCGGAACGTTTGTCACCCATTCGCGAGAGTTGGGAAACCGTGAAAAATACTTTTGGTCTTACTGGGATTCGAACCACGAACCTCCTGCTCAATAGCCACACGCAATTCCACTGAGCCACGGCGGCCACCAAATCATTAGAATCAGTTTAATCAAGTCGATTTTAATAAATTGTAAAACAATCTTATAAATTTTTTTTTATTAATAATTTACTTATTATATATACATAAAAAAAACCCTATTTATATATACATATATACTAGCTGACCCGACAGACGTTGTCCTATCCCACTTTCAATAAATTTGTTTGTAATCGTTTTGTGAACTTGTGAAAAGCTATTTGTTTTGCGATATTGAGTCACAGTATTAGTCACATCATTGTGTTACATTTGTTAATTTTGGGTCTTTTAGGGTCTTTTGGGGTCTTGAATGATTTTTGGGGATTTTGAGGGACTTTCGGAGGTCTTTTTGTGATTCTTTTCGGGGTCTTTTGTGGTCTTTTGGAGATCTTTTGTGGTCTTTTGGAGATCTTTTTGCCCACAAAATCAAAGAAGAAGCTGTCAAATGACATTTGCGCACGTAACCCAATTGGAATCTATTGGAACAGAAATGAAATAACGACTTTTGCTGGACAGATCGCGAATCAACACAAATTTAATTTTATTTTAAGTTATGCTGGAATGCGTTATTCTAAAGTTTTCATTTCACCGAAAACATTCAATAGAGTTATTTCCTCAAAATATATCCAATTTATCGTTTTCCAAATTTTCCCGAATTTTATTTTGCTAAAAATATCTCCGGGAACATAACGAACCAAACAATTTTTGCTGTTTATCCGGATTTTTTTAGGTATTCTCATACCTACCAAAATATTAAAATAAAAAAAAACAACATATAAAAATTAAAATTTTTCATCTAAATTCTCTAATCGCAGAAATTGATATGGGAGCCCCTCGATCCTGGGTCATTTTTTTTTGTACATGTTTTTTTTTGTGGGAGAAAATCATCGAAAGCATAAAACATTTATGTCTCGTTTCATTTGCTGTGTTCATTTGTGCGTGAGCTAAGATTTCTCTCTCTCTCCACCAACAAAACCAAGCAGCGCAACCGACTGCGCAGCACACACCGCACACAGTCATTAAAGTACGATGGCATCAGATATGCCAGTATATAAATTTAAAAAAATGTATAAGGGCCTTGCGGCCGAACCCGGGGCCCGATCACTACCAAATTTGAGAAAAAGTATTGTTTATTGGGTATGCACATGTGTGTAAAGTTTGAAAAAAAATCGGGTAATTTTTATTTTAAATTTATATGGGAGCCCCATGAACCCGGGGCCCAATCACTTCCAAATTTTAAAAGAAAGTATTGTCACTGGAAATACAAATGTGTACAAAATTTCAGGAAAATCGGGTTTTAGGAAGTTCGTTAAAAATTGATAATTAAAAAAAAAATTGTATGGGTGCCCCCCCGACCAAGGGGCCCGATCTCTCAAAAAATTTTACAAAAAGTGTTTTCCCTAGGAGATACACATATGTATAAAATTTTAAGAAAATCGGGTAAATGTTTTAAAATATTTGTATGGGAGCCCCCCGACCCCGAGGTCCGAGGGGCCTCAAACTTTAATAGAAATTATTGTCACCGGAAATATACAGTGTGCAAAATTTCAATAAAATCGGGCTATGGGAAGTGGGTTAAAAATTGATCAGTAAATCTGACCAGCCAGCCAGCCAACCAGCCAACCACGTGTACGCGAAGTTAATATAGAGAATTTAAAAAAATAAAAAATAAATTCCCCGTACTAAGTAATCAAATGTATTCTTCCACGAGAATTCGAAATATAGAAATAGAAAGAAAAAAAATATGTATGTTAAAGCGAAGAAAGTCAAAATGAAAACATCTACAAAAAATGGGTACTATATTCCATTATACTTTAGCTTGAATCATTAGTTTAATAATAATAATAATGTTCGGCGCGACAGACCATTGCGGTCCAAGGCCTAACTCCTCACGATTATTTGTGTTGCACATGTATATTTTTGGACACAAATAGAAGGGACCTACAATTTAAGCCGGATCCGAACACGTTATATCTAACGGGTGTTTTTTTAAGAGGTTGCCGATTTTTTTTTTGAATAAAACACATATAAAATTATGAAATGACCAAAATTTTTTTTTATTTGGTAGATAATTTTTTGGCATTTAACATTTAAACACAATTTCTGGCATATGGCTACCACGACTATTTTTCACAAATGTCATTTTTTTTTTTTTTTTTTTTTTTTTTCATAATGATTTGCCAAACAATACTGAGTAGAAATGCTACTTTGAGCTGTCAAAACAACTGTCATAAAATAAAACGACATCTATCGGAAAAACAAACCTCCCAAAAAAACACCCGTTATATCCAATTTATCGTTTTCCAAATTTTCCCGAATTTTATTTTGCTAAAAATATCTCCGGGAACATAACGAACAAAACAATTTTTGCTGTTTATCCGGATTTTTCGACTTTCCTTTGTAATTGTCTTTGTTTCCTAGGACTATAACGAACAAAACAAAAAAGAATTAGGCTAAACCACCGTTCGAATCGTGAGTTATGGTCGCGAGTTCATACATAAATCCTATTGAAAACAGCACTTTCAGTTTCCGAATTTTACAATTTTCAGGGCATCTTTTCTATTTTTTTTTCCGCATAAACCTTATTCGGACTATGGCGAATTTATAAAATAAAAGTTAGCCAAATCGGTCCAGTTGTTCTCAATTTTTTATTTTTTTTTTCACTTTAAAACCTATTCTCATACCTACCAAATATACATAAAAAATTTCATAACATTCGATATATATATATATATATATATATACTATTATACTATAATTAACAAAAAGAAAAATTTATGCATTTAACACATATATCATGTACATGTACGCCAACCAAAGTTTTTGTATCAGTGGTTAAAAAAGTTTTTTTTTTGCATCTGTTTTTTGACAAGTCATTGAGGCAAAGTACGTTCTCGTTTGACGAAAATTTTACCTATTCGCGGTAGAATTTTCTTATTCGTAGGGGGAAGGGATGGTGTGACCGGCACAGCTATTCAACCCCTAACCACACAAAGTCTCACTGCACTTTACCCACATCTGCTTTGATCACATAAATTAGTTATTTTATGCGGCACAGCCTGGTACATTGTCTTTAAATCCATCCATCCGTTCGAGATGCAGTAAAGGCACTTTAGTCCCTTATGCATCTCGGGTTTCGAGCACAGCATACACATTCCGATACAATACTGAGATATTACGAAATAGTAATATCAGCAGCGGGCAATCCATGTTGACCGTTAAAAGGTTCGACTGCAGGATGTGAAGGAATGTCGGCTATGTTCTATGTTTGTACTTTGTATTCATGCAAATAGTGCTGTCATACTATTGGTAGATCGAAACAAGCAAACGCTATTGGTTGATCGATCCACCCATAATGTTACAAAAGACTACTGCTACGACAACTATGGCAGCAGTTGAATGTATAACACTGAACTAACGATTCCATGACATTTTCTAGAAAAACATTTGCTAGAAAAACATTTTCTCGAAAAACATTTGCTCGAACGTAATTTTTTGGTAAAATAAATAACCGAAAAATTTTAAAAAAAACTCACGTTTCGCGAACAAAAATTACTTGCGATAGTTTTTAGAAGGATGAAAACATAGACTATTTAGTTTTCGAGAAAATGTTTTTCTAGCAAATGTTTTTCGAGCAAATGTCGTTTTATACATTTTCTAGCAAATGTTCTTCGAGCAAATGTTTTTCGAGAAAATGTTTTTCTAGCAAATGTTTTTCGAGTACCGAACTAACAACTAAATAAATTATAAAAATAAAAAATAAACTTATTTATGTTTTTAATTAATAATCAGTGGAAAAGAGCATGGCTACTGAGCAGGAGGTTCGTGGTTCGAATCCCAGAAACACCCAAAAAGTATTTTTCACGACGTCCCACCTCTCGCGAATGGGTGACAAACGTTCCGAGAGTAATAACTTGTCACGGAAAGCTTCTCAATTTGCCGTTCGGAACCGGCCTTAAATTGTAGGTCCCTTCTATTTGTGTCCAAAAATATACATGCACAACACAAATGGTCGCGAGAAGCTAGGCCTTGTTCCGCAACGGTCTGTCGCGCCGAATATTATTATTATTAATTAATAATCAACGCGCCCGTTTGACACTCTTCTCTCGGCTACACGAGAAAGCACAGTGTCCAAACGTAGCAGTATTATAATCTTAAGTCCTCCTGATAGGTTTGTTATGTTTATTACAACATTGAGAACCGTATTATTCGTTTATAATAAGACGTTGGAAACGCGAAGTTGATCGACCAATATTTTATTATTTCATTATTAAAAATATATTAGCTAGCAAATAAAAATACTATTATAACAGCAAATAAAAATACTATTATATCACGATGGAAACACGGTCAGTTGACATTGGCACAACGAAGACAACTAAGTTATTTTTCAAGGCTCAACATAAAAAACATAGCTTAGCTGAAGTATAAAATGATCAGTTAAAAACTGTATTTAAAAAAAACATAGCTTGTGTCGTATTAACTTAGTGAAAGTTTACAACGGGCCATATTTTTGTTCGTAAAACTTTTGTTAAATTACTCGAACTCGAACAGGGAGAAATTTTTATAAACCTGGGTCAAGTTAAGAATAGATTTAGTCGACGAGAGCCATGACTGAGTGAGCCTTGATTAGAGCCTAGACGGAGTGAGCCTTAGCGAAGTGATCCTTGACGTGCGCCTTGACGAGAGCCTTGACTGAGTGAGCCTTAACGAAATAATCTGCAACGAAGCAGTTTATTTTACATGTTATTAGTGGGACAGACGTTACAACCATTTTGTTGGGTTTTTAGGATACGACTAGTGCGTGAACTGGGTCTAAACACAGTTCAGACATTAGTTGATCAAATATTAATCACAGTAAATTTGGGTGCTTTAGAGGCGTGTATTGGGCCAAGCACAATTCAACAACGCAACACCTATTACTCATTAAAGAGCACTTTATTAAACAATGGAGGAACTACAAAAAGGATACTTTAGAGAGGAAGACATTGGCATACTTAAGGTCCCGCCTGGATCTTCTAAGCAAACTTTGGGATGACTTCGACAAATGGGCTGCAGATATGGACAATGACTCTTTTAAGACCGATTACTATTAATAAATTTTTAAGCTAACAGAATCATATAAAGCTGATATGGAACGAAAATCTATAGAGGCTTCAAGGGAGCCTAACATGCAAAGTGGTAACATTTAAGAGTTTAAGGAGTCAGCAAGTAGACAGCCAATACTTCAATCAAATAACCAAATAAATCTAAGGCAAAAATACAATTTGGTGGTTGAAATTGTGACAAAACCCCATAGATAAAAATAAATAGGAACAGTTTTATCGCATCCATATTGATATTTTGGAACAAAACTGGAATGACGTGACCTCAATGTACCGAAGGTTGGGCAACGAATTAAGTCAATATGATATTGGAGAACATTACAACAACGTGTGACCACGTCACTGGAAGGATTTTATGGACTTTATGAAATATCTCAAGAAATACCAGTTTCTAATCATACTACAATGAAACGACAAAGGTTGAGTTACCTTAGTTCAATGGTAACTATACATACAGAGATGATTCACAATTAACAAATGTCAGATGCACAAAAAATATGGTTCCTTAAATCTAGCGTAACGGGAGAGGCTGAAAAATTGATTCGACACCTTTCCGTATCAGGAGGAGCATGGAAGATCCTGACCGATCCACGTCTATTGGTGGCATCATGGTTGGCAAAATTGTTATCACATTCGAATTCGAAACTTGGGAATGCAAAATCAATTCGTAGTCTGCATGACTCAATTAAAGAATCTCAGCTTGGATTGCAAGGCTTAGGCTTGGATACGCGCAGCTGGGATCCAATATTGCTACACATTTTGCAAAAAAGCTGGATAGGGAAACACATACGCTATATGAGCAATTGCTGATCCATCCACGAAAACTTCCTTCTTTTACGAAATTTCTCGAGTTCCTGGAAAATCGTTTCCAATCCAGCTAAGAAATCAATTGTAGTCAAGAAAGGAGACCCCTCAACATCGCACATCAACGAATGAGCCAAATCTCGCTATTAGTGCACTACCGAAAGTAAAAGTATTTTCTACTTTTCTTCTAAAACGCATTTTTTGTGTACTCAGTACCAACGTTGTGTCTGCTCACGCGCTGGTTATTGTACTACACCCTCCAGAAGAACAAAAGTATTTTTTTCTACTTTTCTTCTATAAATGCATTTAGTTCAACAGTAACAATGCTGTGATGATCACGCACTGTCTGTTGAACTACACTCCCATTGTTAGAAGGACAGCATCACTTATGCTTTTCCCTTCACAGCAACGATGTACTTGTGTACACGCATCAACCAACGGTGTTGTGTTGCACACACACCGGTCACGGAGCTACACCGCCCCGCACTTTACATTACCGTATTAGCATATAGTTATCATATTAGTCTGTATATTAGCTTATAACCAGAACCGTAGTTTATACACATCATATTAGTCCGTATGTTAGCTCATAACTATACATTACTATTCCATAGTAATTTAAGCCCTATGTTAATAAAACGAAAATCAAAAGAAATCGAAAAATCTATTTATTTTGTAACATTGAGGAAAGAAGGAGAAAGAACCCTGTGTGACAGCGTCACCCGAGCATCTACGTTACAAAATGGCGCCCGAGCAGGGACGACTATTACAGTCGTTTTACCGACCGATACCGAGAAAAATAAAAATAATAATAAAGTTGTACTCTCCTCTACAATTGAGGAACACAAAATAGTAAGGACAACCAAAACAGAGAACATTTTGGACACCAATCGGGGAATATTCATTTGCCTACACTTCAATACTACGAAGTACCGAAACCTGCACATTGTCAACCGAAGAAGGCACACTAAGCATTTCGGGGATATACTCACTCCGAAAAGAGGAGTTAATCAACGAGTTGGATCGTCGTGGGATCAATCGCACCGGTAGTGTAGATGAACTACGAAAACGACTATCAGCCGAACTAAAAAATTACAAATCATGCGAGGACTTACGAAATATGGGATTACCGACCAGCGCTTTTTTTTTTTTTTAATATAAAGACTCATTGCCAAGGGAGGACTCCCTGAATGACTTGCGTCACGGCAATAAGTTGGGCTAAGCCCTTTATTAAATTCAAAGTAAAAAAAAATCGAAGAAATGTGATTTATAATATATATCACATTTCTCACGTTTGTAGCCGGTTTCAATTTATTTTCTCAAAATTCTCCCTGATTCATTGAAAAAGCAATACGGAAAAACTAAAACGACGCGAGTCCAAATGCCTTCAACAATGAATCATGGTCAGGGAAAACGACAAAAAACCTTGACCAAGAAAATATTACAAATTTTAAAAATAATGTAGATAATAATGAAATAATTTTTTTTCTTTTTTTTAAAAAAAAATTATATATAAAAATAAAATAAAAATATTAATAAAAAGCTTATGAGCACTTCAACCTTCATCTTCATCCTTTAGGAAGTTGTTAACGCCTAATTTGAAGGCCTGCAGATTATAAGAATCAGGAAACACGGGATCCACCAATTGATTCCATATCGAAGAGACTCTCGGAAAAAAGGAGGATTTAAAGAGTTGGGTTCTACAAGAAAAAAGTTTTAAGGCAAATCTATGTTGAGTGGACCTTAAACGAGTGTTTACGTTACTGACAAAAGGACTTGGAACTAGAGAACGGGTTTCTAAAGCACATCTACCGTTGTAGAATTTGTAGAAAACAGATAAAGCTCCAAAGTATCAAGAGACGAAGTAATGGATACATCGTTTATCAAACGTATAACTCTATTTAGAACTCCATCAAGATGAACCAAATGAGAATTTGGAGCCCCACCCCACACATATGAATTAAATTCTAAAATTGGTCTAACATAAGATTTATATAATCTTAATACTACTTTCCAGGAAAGATCACTAGATACTTTTAAATCTAACAACTTCAGTTAATCTGATCTCGCAATATGGGCACCATTAATAACAGGTGAAACGTAATGTTGAACTGTCTTCTGAGAAAAAAGACAAGACTGAAATTTATTTGGATTTAATTCTACTCTATTAGATCTGCCCCAATCAAGAATGACTTGAATGTTCGACCGAATTATCGAATTCATTAATTCACGCGAACTTATCAAGCGAGAATTGCATTATTTTTGACTGACAAACTCAATGGAAGCCGATAGTGTTGTATCATCAGCAAATGAATGGATATCACAGGTTGTAGAAGACAAAAGGTCGTTGATATATATCAAGAAGAGCGTGGGCGACAAGGATGACCCATGAGGCACGCCATGCATTGATCCCATGTGAATCTGAAGATATACCATTTAATACAACTTTTATTTTACGGTTTCATAAATAGTTCTCAATCCATGTAATGAGAGAGGAGTGTAAGTTCAGCGCACGAATCTTATTAATAAGACAATCATGCCAAACTCTATCAAAAGCTTTAGAAATATCTAAAGAAACAACGCTTAATTCACCTAGGTTTTCAATGCTTCGCTCCAAATAATGAGTCATGCACGTCATTAGTTCACCTGAAGAGCGATTTTTACGGAATCCATACTGAACATCGGATAAAAGAACATTCGAATCCAGATAGTTCATTATTCTGAAATAAATGATAGATTCCATTACCTTAGATAGGACCGACAACAAAGGAATTGGACGGTAGTTCGTAGGTGCCGAGTTATCCCCTTTTTTCGGAACGGGTTAAATATTTGCTATTTTTCAAATTGATGGAAAAACACCACTCTTCATTGAGAGATGAAATAATTTGCTAAGCGGTTTTGCAAAGTATGATGACATCTTTTCAATACTAATGGCGGAATACCGTCTGGGCCAGTCGCTTTATTAGGGTCAAGTTCTTTAAGAATCTTTGAAACAAACCGTTTCCGGAAATAGATTTTAGACATACCTGGGCCTAGATTCGGGAGAGTTGGAGGGCTTTGGTTAGTTAAAGGAAGCGAAATGAGAAGCTAAGAGGTTTGCTTTCTCAATATCAGTTCTATAATGAATACCATTATGAAATAAAGATGGAATAGACGTTGTATTGTCTGCAAAGTTTCTTTTAACCAATGCAGCAAATGACCAAAAGCTTCGACTGTTTGAATCAGTATTCATCAATTTCAGAATAATGAACTATCTGGATTCGAATGTTCTTTTATCCGATGTTCAGTATGGATTCCGTAAAAATCGCTCTTCAGGTGAACTAATGACGTGCATGACTCATTATTTGGAGCGAAGCATTGAAAACCTAGGTGAATCAAGCGTTGTTTCTTTAGATATTTCTAAAGCTTTTGATAGAGTTTGGCATGATTGTCTTATTAATAAGATTCGTGCGCTGAACTTACACTCCTCTCTCATTACATGGATTGAGAACTATTTATGAAACCGTAAAATAAAAGTTGTATTAAATGGTATATCTTCAGATTCACATGGGATCAATGCTGGCGTGCCTCAAGGGTCATCCTTGTCGCCCACGCTCTTCTTCATATATATCAACGACCTGTTGTCTTCTACAACCTGTGATATCCATTCATTTGCTGATGATACAACACTATCGGCTTCCATTGAGTTTGTCAGTCAAAAATAATGCAATTCTCGCTTGATAAGTTCGCGTGAATTAATGAATTCGATAATTCGGTCGAACATTCAAGTCATTCATGATTGGGGCAGATCTAATAGAGTAGAATTAAACCCAAATAAATTTCAGTCTTGTCTTTTTTCTCAGAAGACAGTTCAACATTACGTTTCACCTGTTATTAATGGTGCCCATATTGCGAGATCAGATTAACTGAAGTTGTTAGATTTAAAAGTATCTAGTGATCTTTCCTGGAAAGTAGTATTAAGATTATATAAATCTTATGTTAGACCAATTTTAGAATTTAATTCATATGTGTGGGGTGGGGCTCCAAATTCTCATTTGGTTCATCTTGATGGAGTTCTAAATAGAGTTATACGTTTGATAAACGATGTATCCATTACTTCGTCTCTTGATACTTTGGAGCTTTATCTGTTTTCTACAAATTCTACAACGGTAGATGTGCTTTAGAAACCCGTTCTCTAGTTCCAAGTCCTTTTGTCAGTAACGTAAACACTCGTTTAAGGTCCACTCAACATAGATTTGCCTTAAAACTTTTTTCTTGTAGAACCCAACTCTTTAAATCCTCCTTTTTTCCGAGAGTCTCTTCGATATGGAATCAATTGGTGGATCCCGTGTTTCCTGATTCTTATAATCTGCAGGCCTTCAAATTAGGCGTTAACAACTTCCTAAAGGATGAAGATAAAGGTTGAAGTGCTCATAAGCTTTTTATTAATATTTTTATTTTATTTTTATATATAATTTTTTTTTAAAAAAAAGAAAAAAAATTATTTCATTATTATCTACATTATTTTTAAAATTTGTAATATTTTCTTGGTCAAGGTTTTTTGTAGTTTTCCCTGACCATGATTCATTGTTGAAGGCATTTGGACTCGCGTCGTTTTAGTTTTTCCGTATTGCTTTTTCAATGAATCAGGGAGAATTTTGAGAAAATAAATTGAAACCGGCTACAAACGTGAGAAATGTGATATATATTATAAATCACATTTCTTCGATTTTTTTTTTACTTTGAATTTAATAAAGGGCTTAGCCCAACTTATTGCCGTAACGCAAGTCATTCAGGGAGTCCTCCCTTGGCAATGAGTCTTTATATTAAAAAAAAAAAAAAAGCGCTGGTCGGTAATCCCATATTTCGTAAGTCCTCGCATGATTTGTAATTTTTTAGTTCGGCTGATAGTCGTTTTCGTAGTTCATCTACACTACCGGTGCGATTGATCCCACGACGATCCAACTCGTTGATTAACTCCTCTTTTCGGAGTGAGTATATCCCCGAAACGCTTAGTGTGCCTTCTTCGGTTGACAATGTGCAGGTTTCGGTACTTCGTAGTATTAAAGTGTAGGCAAATGAATATTCCCCGATTGGTGTCCAAAATATTCTCTGTTTTGGTTGTCCTTACTATTTTGTGTTCCTCAATTGTAGAGGAGAGTACAACTTTATTATTATTTTTATTTTTCTCGGTATCGGTCGGTAAAACGACTGTAATAGTCGTCCCTGCTCGGGCGCCATTTTGTAACGTAGATGCTCGGGTGACGCTGTCACACAGGGTTCTTTCTCCTTCTTTCCTCAATGTTACAAAATAAATAGATTTTTCGATTTCTTTTGATTTTCGTTTTATTAACATAGGGCTTAAATTACTATGGAATAGTAATGTATAGTTATGAGCTAACATACGGACTAATATGATGTGTATAAACTACGGTTCTGGTTATAAGCTAATATACAGACTAATATGATAACTATATGCTAATACGGTAATGTAAAGTGCGGGGCGGTGTAGCTCCGTGACCGGTGTGTGTGCAACACAACACCGTTGGTTGATGCGTGTACACAAGTACAGCGTTGCTGTGAAGGGAAAAGCATAAGTGATGCTGTCCTTCTAACAATGGGAGTGTAGTTCAACAGACAGTGCGTGATCATCACAGCATTGTTACTGTTGAACTAAATGCATTTATAGAAGAAAAGTAGAAAAAAATACTTTTGTTCTTCTGGAGGGTGTAGTACAATAACCAGCGCGTGAGCAGACACAACGTTGGTACTGAGTACACAAAAAATGCGTTTTAGAAGAAAAGTAGAAAATACTTTTACTTTCGGTAGTGCACTAATAGCGAGATTTGGCTCATTCGTTGATGTGCGATGTTGAGGGGTCTCCTTTCTTGACTACAATTGATTTCTTAGCTGGATTGGAAACGATTTTCCAGGAACTCGAGAAATTTCGTAAAAGAAGGAAGTTTTCGTGGATGGATCAGCAATTGCTCATATAGCGTATGTGTTTCCCTATCCAGCTTTTTTGCAAAATGTGTAGCAATATTGGATCCCAGCTGCGCGTATCCAAGCCTAAGCCTTGCAATCCAAGCTGAGATTCTTTAATTGAGTCATGCAGACTACGAATTGATTTTGCATTCCCAAGTTTCGAATTCGGATGTGATAACAATTTTGCCAACCATGATGCCACCAATAGACGTGGATCGGTCAGGATCTTCCATGCTGCTCCTGATACGGAAAGGTGTCGAATCAATTTTTCAGCCTCTCCCGTTACGCTAGATTTAAGGAACCATATTTTTTGTGCATCTGACATTTGTTAATTGTGAATCATCTCTGTATGTATAGTTACCATTGAACTAAGGTAACTCAACCTTTGTCGTTTCATTGTAGTATGATTAGAAACTGGTATTTCTTGAGATATTTCATAAAGTCCAAAAAATCCTTCCAGTGACGTGGTCACACGTTGTTGTAATGTTCTCCAATATCATATTGACTTAATTCGTTGCCCAACCTTCGGTACATTGAGGTCACGTCATTCCAGTTTTGTTCCAAAATATCAATATGGATGCGACAGAACTGTTCCTATTTATTTTTATCTATGGGTTTTTGTCACAATTTCAACCACCAAATTTTATTTTTGCCTTAGATTTATTTGGTTATTTGATTGAAGTATTGGCTGTCTACTTGCTGACTCCTTAAACTCTTGAATGTTACCACTTTGCATGTTAGGCTCCCTTGAAGCCTCTATAGATTTTCGTTCCATATCAGCTCTATATGATTCTGTTAGCTTAAAAATTTATTAATAGTAATCGGTTTTAAAATAGTCATTGTCCATATCTGCAGCCCATTTGTCGAAGTCATCCCAAAGTTTGCTTAGAAGATCCAGGCGGGACCTTAAGTATGCCAATGTCTTCCTCTCTAAAGTATCCTTTTTGTAGTTCCTCCATTGTTTAATAAAGTGCTCTTTAATGAGTAATAGGTGTTGTTGAATTGTGTTTGGCCCAACACGCCTCTAAAGCACCCAAATTTACTGTGATTAATATTTGATCAACTAATGTCTGAACTGTGTTTAGACCCAGTTCACGCACTAGTCGTATCCTAAAAACCCAACAAAATGGTTGTAACGTCTGTCCCACTAATAACATGTAAAATAAACTGCTTCGTTGCAGATTATTTCGTTAAGGCTCACTCAGTCAAGGCTCTCGTCAAGGCGCACGTCAAGGATCACTTCGCTAAGGCTCACTCCGTCTAGGCTCTAATCAAGGCTCACTCAGTCATGGCTCTCGTCGACTAAATCTATTCTTAACTTGACCCAGGTTTATAAAAATTTCTCCCTGTTCGAGTTCAAGTAATTTAACAAAAGTTTTACGAACAAAAATTTGGCCCGTTGTAAACTTTCACTAAGTTAATACGACACAAGCTATGTTTTTTTTAAATACAGTTTTTAAATTCTCTATATTAACTTCACTTGCCCGTGGGTCGTCGGTCGTCGGTCGGTCGTCTGTCGTGGATTCTTGCGATCAATTTTTAACCCACTTCCCATGGCCCGATTTTATTGAAATTTTGCACACTTGCGTATTTCCGGAGACAACACTTTCTATTAAATTTTGAGGCCCCTCGGGCTGCGGGGTCGGGGGGCTCCCAAACAAAAATTTTAAAAAATTTACCCGATTTTCTTCAAATTTTACACACATGTGTATACCCAATAAACAATACTTTTTCGAAAATTTGGTAGTGATCGGGTCCCGGGTTCGGCCGCAAGGCCCTTATACATTTTTTAAATATCTGTACTGGCATCAGATATTCGTCGCCCTTTATGGACTGTCTGCGGTGTGTGCTGCGCAGTCGGCTGCGCTGCATGGTTTTGGTGGTGGTGGAGAGAGAGAGAGAGAAATCTTAGCGCACGCACAAATGAACCCAGCAAATGAAACGAGACATACATGTTTTATGCTTACTTCAACTTACATTTAAATTATATACTGAATTGTATTTTTATTGATGTTTTTTTTTTGTTGTCGATATCAACTTACAGATAGAACAACAAGTTTTCACAATATTCTGTCATTTGGCGTTTTCATAAATTAGTTCAGAGCAGTAAAAGAGTTCTCAAGATAAATGTTCGTGTTTCTTATTTGCTCAGAGTATGAGCGTGCTCTAAGTGCTCAGAATAAAATGATCTGATGAAAATTACGTTCGAGCAAATGTTTTTCGAGAAAATGTTTTCGAGCAAATGTTTTTCGAGAAAATGTTTTTCTAGAAAATGTCATGGAATCGTTAGTTCAGTGTTATACATTCAACTGCTGCCATAGTTGTCGTAGCAGTAGTCTTTTGTAACATTATGGGTGGATCGATCAACCAATAGCGTTTGCTTGTTTCGATCTACCAATAGTATGACAGCACTATTTGCATGAATACAAAGTACAAACATAGAACATAGCCGAAATTCCTTCACATCCTGTAGTCGAACCTTTTAACATTTTTTAAATATCTGTACTGGCATCAGATATTCGTCGCCCTTTATGGACTGTCTGCGGTGTGTGCTGCGCAGTCGGCTGCGCTGCATGGTTTTGGTGGTGGTGGAGAGAGAGAGAGAGAAATCTTAGCGCACGCACAAATGAACCCAGCAAATGAAACGAGACATACATGTTTTATGCTTACTTCAACTTACATTTAAATTATATACTGAATTGTATTTTTATTGATGTTTTTTTTTTGTTGTCGATATCAACTTACAGATAGAACAACAAGTTTTCACAATATTCTGTCATTTGGCGTTTTCATAAATTAGTTCAGAGCAGTAAAAGAGTTCTCAAGATAAATGTTCGTGTTTCTTATTTGCTCAGAGTATGAGCGTGCTCTAAGTGCTCAGAATAAAATGATCTGAGCTTTTTCAATTTTAACATCTGATGTCAAATGTTTGTTTCGATGATTTTCTTCTACAATAAAAAAAAAATGGCCCAGGATCGAGGGGCTCCCATATAAATTTCTGCGATTAGAGAATTTAGATGAAAAATTTTAATTTTTATTGGTTGTTTTTTTAACTGATCATTTTATACTTCAGCTAAGCTATGTTTTTTATGTTGAGCCTTGAAAAATAACTTAGTTGTCTTCGTTGTGCCAATGTCAACTGACCGTGTTTCCATCGTGATATAATAGTATTTTTATTTGCTGTTATAATAGTATTTTTATTTGCTAGCTAATATATTTTTAATAATGAAATAATAAAATATTGGTCGATCAACTTCGCGTTTCCAACGTCTTATTATAAACGAATAATACGGTTCTCAATGTTGTAATAAACATAACAAACCTATCAGGAGGACTTAAGATTATAATACTGCTACGTTTGGACACTGTGCTTTCTCGTGTAGCCGAGAGAAGAGTGTCAAACGGGCGCGTTGATTATTAATTAATAATAATAATATTCGGCGCGACAGACCGTTGCGGAACAAGGCCTAGCTTCTCGCTACCATTTGTGTTGTACATGCATATTTTTGGACACAAATAGAAGGGACCTACAATTTAAGGCCGGTTCCGAACGGCAAATTGAGAAGCTTTCCGTGACAAGTTATTACTCTCGGAACGTTTGTCACCCATTCGCGAGAGGTGGGACGTCGTGAAAAATACTTTTTGGGTGTTTCTGGGATTCGAACCACGAACCTCCTGCTCAGTAGCCATGCTCTTTTCCACTGATTATTAATTAAAAACATAAATAAGTTTATTTTTTATTTTTATAATTTATTTAGTTGTTAGTTCGATACCCAGACACTTACTCGAACAACATTTGCTCGAAAAACATTTGCTAGAAAAACATTTTCTCGAAAAACATTTGCTCGAAGAACATTTGCTAGAAAATGTATAAAACGACATTTGCTCGAAAAACATTTGCTAGAAAAACATTTTCTCGAAAACTAAATAGTCTATGTTTTCATCCTTCTAAAAACTATCGCGAGTAATTTTTGTTCGCGAAACGTGAGTTTTTTTTAAAAATTTTCGGTTATTTATTTTACCAAAAAATTACGTTCGAGCAAATGTTTTTCGAGAAAATGTTTTCGAGCAAATGTTTTTCGAGAAAATGTTTTTCTAGAAAATGTCATGGAATCGTTAGTTCAGTGTTATACATTCAACTGCTGCCATAGTTGTCGTAGCAGTAGTCTTTTGTAACATTATGGGTGGATCGATCAACCAATAGCGTTTGCTTGTTTCGATCTACCAATAGTATGACAGCACTATTTGCATGAATACAAAGTACAAACATAGAACATAGCCGAAATTCCTTCACATCCTGTAGTCGAACCTTTTAACGGTCAACATTCTACCGCGAATAGGTAAAATTTTCGTCAAACGAGAATGTACTTTGCCTCAATGACTTGTCAAAAAACAGATGCAAAAAAAAAACTTTTTTAACCACTGATACAAAAACTTTGGTTGGCGTACATGTACATGATATATGTGTTAAATGCATAAATTTTTCTTTTTGTTAATTATAGTATAATAGTATATATATATATATATATATATATATATATTCGGCTCGACCGAATGTTATTTTTATGTATATTTGGTAGGTATGAGAATAGGTTTTAAAGTGAAAAAACAATAAAAAATTGAGAACAACTGGACCGATTTGGCTAACTTTTATTTTATAAATTCGCCATAGTCCGAATAAGGTTTATGCGGAAAAAAAAATAGAAAAGATGCCCGGAAAATTGTAAAATTCGGAAACTGAAAGTGCTGTTTTCCATAGGATTTATGTATGAACTCGCGACCATAACTCACGATTCGAATCCAGATAGTTCATTATTCTGAAATTAATGATAGATTCCATTACCTTAGATAGGACCGACAACAAAGCAATTGGACGGTAGTTCGTAGGTGCCGAGTTATCCCCTTTTTTCGGAACGGGTTAAATATTTGCTATTTTTCAAATTGATGGAAAAACACCACTCTTCATTGAGAGATGAAATAATTTGCTAAGCGGTTTTGCCAAAGTATGATGACATCTTTTCAATACTAATGGCGGAATACCGTCTGGGCCAGTCACTTTATTAGGGTCAAGTTCTTTAAGAATCTTTGAAACAAACCGTTTCCGGAAATAGATTTTAGACATACCTGGGCCTAGATTCGGGAGAGTTGGAGGGCTTTGGTTAGTTAAAGGAAGCGAAATGAGAAGCTAAGAGGTTTGCTTTCTCAATATCAGTTCTATAATGAATACCATTATGAAATAAAGATGGAATAGACGTTGTATTGTCTGCAAAGTTTCTTTTAACCAATGCAGCAAATGACCAAAAGCTTCGACTGTTTGAATCAGTATTCAAAATTTTTCGCATGTTATCTCGAATCTTAAGGTCAAATATTATTTTTGACCTTTTCAAAATAGCGTTTGATCTGTTTCTAGCTAATCGAAACTTAACAAGGTTTTCCTCAGAAGTGCAATTAACGTAGTCTAAATGGGCTGCTTTTTTACACGCGACTGCTGACCTGCAATTTTCGTTAAACCATTTATTCTTACGAGTATTTTTTTTTAAATGAAGATGGAATCCAATTTTTCATTCCTAGCAAAATGGTTGTCGTAATAAGATGAGATGCTTCATCAGCATTATTGCTGGAAAAGCAGGTTGACCAATCAAATGAGCTATAAAATTGGTTCAGGTGCTCCCAGTTAGCATTTTTATAGTGCCAGAGTAACCTTTTATGATTAGGCTCTATGAAGGCTGGAGTTATTGAAAATTTGGCTACTACCAATGCATGGTCAGAAAGTCCTAATGGAGCAGATACATCAATTGAATATTTATCTGGCATAGTAGTTAGAAATAAATCTAAAAGGTGAGGAGATTGCCCAGAAGTATCACGATACCTAGTTGGCTTATCAACGAGTTGGGTGAGAAGATTAATATTTGAAAATAGTTCTGCAGTTTCACCAGAACTATCTCTACCATTCGAATAGGTCAACCATGAATCATTGTGGACATTAAAATCGCCCAAAACAACCAATTCTGATAATCGTGAGGAATGGTAAATTTTGTCTATAGTTTCTGATAAGTAATTAAACTCTTTTTTAGTGTCATCAGGTGACATATTTGGACTACGATAAAGTGAACAAATAAACATCGAATGATTTGAAATTTTAATTTCACACGTAACTGATTCGTATATAACGGGTGTTTTTTTAAGAGGTTGCCGATTTTTTTTTGAATAAAACACATATAAAATTATGAAGTGACCAAAATTTTTTTTTATTTGGTAGATAATTTTTTGGCATTTAACATTTAAACACAATTTCTGGCATATGGCTACCACGACTATTTTTCACAAATGTCATTCTGGAGGTCCAATTTTCCAGCACTTTTTCAAGCATTTGAGGGCGTATGTCAGCAATGACACGTTGAATATTGGTTTCCAAAGCGTCAATCGATTGAGGTTTATCCACATAAACCAATGACTTCACGTATCCCCACAAAAAGTAATCGAGTGGCGTCAAATCGCACGAACGCGGAGGCCAATTCACCGGACCATTTCTCGAAATAATGTTGTCGTTGAAAGTTTCTTTCAATAAGTCGATTGTTTCACGTGCTGTATGGCAAGTGGCACCATCTTGTTGAAACCACATTTCATCCATATCCATATCTTCAAGATTTGACAACAAAAACTCATTTAACATGGTTCTGTATCGATTTCCATTCACGGTAACGCGTCGTCCTTCCTCATTTTTAAAGAAATATGGACCGATGATCCCACCAGCCCATAGACCGCACCAAACAGTACATTTATCAGGATGAATTGGTAATTCTTGAACGGCGTGTGGATTATCTTTGCTCCAAATGCGACAATTTTGTTTGTTGACGTATCCATTTAACAAAAAATGCGCCTCATCACTGAAGAGAATTTTACGGTAAAAAAATGGATCTTCGTTCAATTGATTTAACGACCAATCACTGAATTCACGGCGCAAACGATGGTCGTGTGGCTTTAATTCTTGCACCAATTGAATTTTGTATGGCACCAAACCCAAATCTTTACGTAAAATTTTCCATAAAGTCGATGGACAAAGTCCAATTTGCTGAGCACGACGACGAATCGATAAATTGTCGTTTTCTTCGACACTGGCCTCAACGACAGCAATATTTTCTTCTGTACGAACTCTTCTCATTCTTGTCGGTGGCTTGGCATCCAAAAGAGTGAATGTAGACCGAAATTTGGTAATTACGTTCTTTATGGTGGTCTCTGACGGACGATTATGTGCACCATAAAATTCACGAAGTGCTCTATAAACATTTTTAATTGAACACTGATTTTGAAAATAAATTTCCACGATTTGAAAACGTTGTTCTGGAGTTAACCTATTCATAATGATTTGCCAAACAATACTGAGTAGAAATGCCACTTTGAGCTGTCAAAACAACTGTCATAAAATAAAACGACGTCTATCGGAAAAACAAACCTCCTAAAAAAACACCCTTTAGTACTAGGCCTTACAAACTAAAAAGGCACGCACAACTACCGAGTCAGAAAGTCAATAAAAATTCTGCTTATAAAAACTACTCAAACAAAATAAATTATTTTAAAAAATTTTAAAAAATTGAAAATTGAAAATGAAAATACTTTTTCTACACTGATTGTTGATAGATTGTGACAGTGTAGCAAAAACTACAGACTTGTTACTGTTTAATTGTTGTCCTTTTGTTTGGCGTAGCTTGCTTCTTATGACTGACTGACAAAATGTCCACTTTTGCTTGCCAAGGGAGGTTTTTTCTATCGGTTGTTATGATTTGCCAATACCAAATATCTCCAAACTCCAGAAAAATTAAAGCAACACAACAATAAACACTGATGGACACAAAACACAACCCGAAATAAAAGAAAAGAACTTAATTTTAATTAATATAAAAAAGAAAAACAAATATTTAAATTATTTAAAAAATTAATGTCTCCACGATTTCGTACTCACAAGTACCCGTAACTACCAGTAACCTGCTGAACGTGGAATACAAAACCAGAACCACGCAACCGCCGACCGTTCCTACCATAACCTACTCGCAAATAGATCAAAACCTTCCACGAGTACTAACCTATCACTCATCCGACGCAGAGGTGTTGGACAAGGTTAGAAAGTGGAACGTGCAATTCGAGGGTGGCAATAACAATCCACTCGAATATTTAGAAAGAGTGGAAGAGCTAGCGGAGTGCTACCAGTTGCCACTCGACCGTATAGTCCGCACCCTATATGAACTTCTGAAAGGGAACGCACTAGTCTGGTATCGAAACAACGAGTTTTTGAATACCTGGAACAATTTCAGCGAAGAATTACGAAGCTTCTTCCTTCCCTCACGATTTGCAACAAAACTGGCAGATTGCATTAGAAACAGAACTAAGAAAAGCCGAGAAAAAGGCAAAGAGTACATCACCTCTATTCATGCCCTAATGCAATGGCACGTCCCACTCACTCCTGAGGAAAAGCTGAACCGAATCTACGAGAATCTCCGACCAGATTACCGACACTATATTAAGCGAAGGGAATTCACCACACTCTCCGAACTCAATTCGTTCATCGAAGATTTCGAGTGTCTCGTGACGGAACCAGTCCCTCGCTTAGTTCAAACTCCAATACGACCAGCACCCTTCCGACCAACCACCGCACCAGCCCGTCCACCCGCACCGCCATTTCAGCACATCTTCCCAGCGATCCAGCCGCAGACAAATTCAGCCTTCACCGAATGCCAACGATGTAACACATCCACAGCACTTCCTGAATAACAACAATACACCGTATACACAGCATTACGCGAATGCCAACGATGTAACACATCCACAGCACCCACCGAATACCACTAATACAACATATCCGCAACCCTTACAAAATATCAACAATGCAACATATCCGCAGCACTTACCCTGCAATCCGACATACCCGAACCACAAACAAACCGCCCGTCCGACCGCACTCATGCTTATGACCGCCAACCTGCTGCTGGGTTTGCAGCCAGCCAGGACATACCCGATACCAGTGTCAACAAACGCGCCGACTCTTTTGTTCACACTGCGGTACAAACGGCACACAAAGTCGCTATTGTACTTGTACTCCGGGAAAACTCCAACGGACCGTCCAAGTCCATGAGGCATAAGACGCCCCAAGTACCACCACTGAAAACCTGGCCTTATACACCCTACACCATAAAGCTATTTCACCAGAAATACAACGCAATCATTGATACCGGAGCAGGGAAATCCTGCATAGGCAAAACTATACAAAAATTCTGTAAAATCACATACCAGCCCGACCTATTGAAATAACTTCCGCATTGGCCGATAACTGAACCGTCACCGCTCGTCAAGCATACACATTGGAATTAAGTTGGAAAGATCGGACCTTTTCACAAGAATTTATTTACCTCCCGAAACTAATGGACGAATTTCTGATCGGAACGGACTTCCTATCGAAATCGGTTTTACTATCAATCAGTGCGAAATATCATTACTGCTCAAATAGAACCCGAACCCACAGACGTCCTATCAAGGCATCCGACCGAAAAATCAGCAATAAAACTGGTATTACCAATAACCGAAACCGCTCCGCCATCTGCAAAACCATAGCCAGGATAGCAAAGAATTACTATTGGCCCGGTTTATTTCGTGACACGGCACGATTTGTCCGACAATGTCCAACTTGCATCGATCTACGCCGTCGACCATGGAACCCATCCGTAGGGGAGATGGTATATTACCGCCACCGTCCACTCTCCTCAGCCGCACAACAATTCGCTGCTAAGCTAGCACCGAAATATGTAGGCCCCTACTGTATACGGAAAAAGGTGTCACCAGTAATATTCATCCTAGAAGGAGACCAGAAAAAAACTATTACAGCCCACATAAAAGACTGTAAGCAAATACCTGACCAGCCACCGAACGAAATCGATCAAACGTCAGGTATACTCAATTGTCCCACGATTACATCTAGTCCAGTACCAATCGACATGGCAGACCAGGCACCAGCACCAAACAACCAGAAGAAACCTACACCGAAGAACAACCCCTGATCCCAGACACCCAAGAAACGAAATTCTTACCACTAGCCGACTTCACCACCATCAGCCAAAGCAACCTATATGACCCAGAGGCATTCAAAGGCATCACTGTCCCACTCCGGAAAAAAAGGTTCCGACTCATCTGACCATATGGGCACATCTATGGTTCGAAGGGAGCAGACAACAAGATCTGCCTCAAAACAACAGGGAACAACACCATCACCATCCAGCTCCCGGAATAACCGAATTTTTATTTTATTTTTAATATAATTTTTTTTTACTTTTGTTACTATCACTATTCTTAATCGTTGCTTATTAATTTGAATTTTTTATTTTTTGTATTTTATAAAATATATATTTTGCCACTGTCAGAATTTTTTTATTATTATTATTATTATTATTTTTTTATTATAAAATATATATATTGTTCCGAAAACAAATGTGTTTAATATGAAGAAAACATGAAAAAAAACCTGAAAACATGAAAAAAAACCTGAAATAAAAAATAAAAAAAATGAAAAAAAAAAGAAAGAAAAAAAAACCTGACAACTAATAAATTTTTTTATATATATATACCCATATTCAACTTTGTAACTCGGGCCGGCGATTGGCACAAAAATAAAAAAAAAATAAAAAATATAACAATAAGTACATACAATTTAGAATTATAAAATAGGAGTATAACATATACGCCACCGAATATATATAATACATCTCCGCATTTTTTCCGCACCCCGAAGTAGGAGGGGAATGTAACGAAGTTTGATTACTCACCTTCGCTACACACCCTATCTCTAATACAAAATTACCACAAACGCAATTACATGTACGCACCCGATCTCTAAAAATAATAACTAAAACACAAAATCAATTACAAAATACACAGTGCAGTATGGTAGTGGGGGGAAAATCATTCCTAACCACTAAATACACCAGGGCATGTAAAACAAGCACAAACCGAGGAAGAAACTTCTGCATTACGCGGTAACATCTCCTATGCGCCTCATACGACACCTCTACAAAACGAAAGGAATTCGTCGTAAGGCAAACGTTCATTCCGAACGAACTATTAAAGCAATAAATTCTTGCTTTCCTGCACACATGCATTTAGGGTACTCAGTAAAACAGCACTGTGTCTGTTCACGCGCTGTTTACTGAGCTACACTCCGCGTGCTTAAAAGTGCATCTCCAGGAGAACAAAAGTATTTTCTACTTTTCTTCTAAAACGCATTTTTTGTGTACTCAGTACCAACGTTGTGTCTGCTCACGCGCTGGTTAGCTTATAACCAGAACCGTAGTTTATACACATCATATTAGTCCGTATGTTAGCTTATAACTGTTGTATTAGTTTGTACACACTTTTACCTGTAAGCATGGTAATTTAAGCCCTATGTTAATAAAACGAAAATCAAAAGAAATCTGAAAATCTATTTATTTTGTAACATTGAGGAAAGAAGGAGAAAGAACTCTGGGTGACCGGCGAGCGTCACCCGAGCATCTACGTTACAATAAGAAAGGCAACACAGATTGTGAGGTCAATAGGTCCGCAATCGTACTTGCAACAACAGTCGGAATCACTATTACAAATGGTATAGATCATCAAAACTCGTTTGTGCGATTACAATTATTGCATATGTAAAAATATTTATATACAACTGCAAGATTTGTTATATGAACAAACGTATGTCAGGCCGTTCGTCGTCGGTCGAACTAAACTAGGCCAACAATGTTATAATGAAAGAAGTCCAACATCAAATGTTTAAGGAAGATCTAAATCAACTATCCGATGAAAAATATGTCCAAAATCAAAGCGAGCTAAGCAGTTTGTCACCATTTGTGGATGAGGAAGGAATACTTCGTGTAGGAGGTCGTCTAGAATCATCAGCATTAAGCTATTAAGCGAAGCACCCAATCTTGCTCCAAAATAACCACGATATCACAAAATTAATAATAACAGAGACTCACCAGAACAATATTCATGTCGGTCCACAGGGTTTGTTAGCAGCCGTTCTTCAGTAGTATTGGCCCATTAAGGGAAAAACACTTGCTTGTCCAAAAATGTGTTCCATGTGCTAGAGCAAAACCCAAATTAATGACGCAAGTCATGGGAGATCTACCAGCGATGCGGGTACAACCTGCTCGACCCTTCGTGAACACGGGAGTAGACTTTTTTGGACCTGTTTAGGTACACTTTAAAATAAGAGGGAAACAACCGCGGAAGGTCTACGTGGCAGTATTATGTTGTTTCACCACAAAGGCAACACATTTTAAGGTAGTTACTACTGAAGCATTCATAGGTGCACTTAAGCGGTTCATATCTTCTTTCTTTCTGCACGGAGAGGAGTATACAACTCCAATTCCAAACGCAATCTCTTATCGGCTAATCTTACCTATGAAGAACTCGAGGCACTGATGATAGAGATTGAAGCAATTCTAAATTCAAGACCACTAACGTCTCTGTCTTCAGATCCCAACAATCTCTCTGCGCTGACTCCGGGACATTCGGGACATTTCCTGATTGGAGAAACCTTAACGTCCACAATCGATGCCAGATCAACAAACTTAAACACCAGCCTTAATGGGGAACAATCGCCGCCATAAGATCACAATTTTGCAGCGCTGGTCACACAAATACCTCTGTGAGCTACAACATCGAAATAAATGGCGAAGTAAGCAAGATAACGCTATTCCTGCAATGTAAGTTGTCATAAAATACGATAACTTACCGGCAATGCAGTGGCAGCACGGAAGAATTGTGAAATGCATTAGAGGAAATGACAATTTAGTTCGAGTTGTAGAAGTTAAGACTACCAGTGGTCTGCTCAAATGACTTGTTCCTTACCTCTCGTCCTGATAAATACTCCGTCAATGAATTATCGCCTATAGGGTCGCCAGACCATTGTGTTGTATCAGCTAATTTCTCGTTAGTAAACTACGTAGTTAGAAAAAAAAACACCCAAAAAAACAGTATGGCATTACGAGAAAGCCAATTGGGACGGCCTTTACAATTTCTTTGGGAGAAATTTGGTCGCACCCGTTAGATATAACGTATTTTTTTAAGAGGTTGCCGATTTTTTTTTTGAATAAAACACATATAAAATTATGAAATGACCAAAATTTTTTTTTATTTGGTAGATAATTTTTTGGCATTTAACATTTAAACACAATTTCTGGCATATGGCTACCACGACTATTTTTCACAAATGTCATTTTTTTTTTTTTTTTTTTTTTTTTTTTTTTTCATAATGATTTGCCAAACAATACTGAGTAGAAATGCCACTTTGAGCTGTCAAAACAACTGTCATAAAATAAAACGACATCTATCGGAAAAACAAACCTCCCAAAAAAACATTTATATGTAGGAGATTTTGCTGTGCTCGGGTATTTTTTTATTTCTTTAGGATTCGGGCGAGTATAGTTAGCAATATTTTTAAAAAGTTCTCCCTCTTGACGTTTTTAATGAGATAAAGTAAAAATTTAAATGGGTGAACAGTTTTTAGAAAATGGCTTAAAAGTTTGGACTATCTTACATTCTACCGGTGGAAGTATAATTTCATCACTTCCTATCACCTCTATTTCATCAACACTTGGACCTTTTGCTTTACTTCGGGTTGTGACCAATACCATGCTTTTGTTTTTTGTATTTTGTGCATTAACGTGGATGCGACTGAGCGCGTCAGCATTTGCATTAAATTTTCCTGGTTTGTAAATTATTTCGTATTCATATTCTTCTAATGATATTGTAACGAGGTTTTCCCAGCCGGGGTAAAACTCAGTGTGACCAAGGGTTCCTTGTTCCTCTCGGCTGCCTAATAATGCTCTATATTTCTGAATGTATGCTGCCATGTATTGCATGTTGTTGTTGTTCATATTAGTCGGGTATTCTGTGTCTATGTTGTCTGGTACTGCATGCTTTTTGTTGTTGTTTCACTCGACTGCCTAATGATGCTGCGTACTTCTGAGTGTATTGTGGGTGCGTGACCGGATTTTTAACCAATTTAATTGCGCCTGTTTAATTTAGTTAATTTTAATTTAATAATTTAATTGAGTTGTCTACCAATCGCCGCTGTGCACGGACGTGCTGCTCTCCAGCACGCGCGAAATCTAAAACAACTGTGTCGTATTTGTTTGCGAAAAAAAAAAATGAAAACAAATATAAGTGCAAGAAAAATAGCAATGGTGCGCGTGATCGACCGATCAAGAAGTGCAAAGTCCAGTGTGTGTGTCCGTGTATTCCATCCTCAACAGCGCAGCTAAAGAACTTAGTGAAACATTACTGTCGTATAATTTGCATGCGGCAGTTTGATGATCTAATTCTTTAGCAATTAGAATAACGGATTGTGAGTGTTTGTTTCTTCTGGTGATTTAAATAATTTTGTCGTGAAGGTATAACATTGGCGACAAATTGTGTTTATAATCCATTGTGAGACATTCATTACAAAAATTCGGTTAAAAGAAGCGGTAAGTTGTGTTTTGTGTGTTTGTTTTTTGTAGTTATGTGTTATTTCAGAGTGGATCTCAGAAACATACGTGGGCTGAGAATGAATTCTTTCGCTGTGTTTAATTATGTACATGTTCACAGGCCAGCAATTCTGGCACTGAGTGAAACTCAGGTATTTGATAATTCAGATACATCGGAATTTAATCTTCCTGGTTATAACTTGGTGCCATTATTTTTCACTCGCCGCGGACTCGCAATTTATGTCTGGAGTGATGCGGCATTTTAGCTTTTGCCTCAATTCAGCCAAAGTTCCAATCCGGAATTCAATTTCATTTGGCTCAAAGTAAAGGTACAAGAGCGCAACATCCACTATTGTTTCCTTTACAGGAGCCCCGACTTAGACAGTGTTTCAACTCAGAGCTAGTTTGATGCACTGTCTGATTCAATGTAAAGAATTGTCACAAAACATCGTAAAAATTAAATCGTTATTACGGGCGATTTCAATGTACACAATTCTGGGTGGCTTCGTCATATATATACTCGTATATATCAAAGCTAAGCGCAATACTCGAGAACGGCTCGATCAATTCGGCTAATTTTTTTTTCGTATGTTCATTAAGGTACACGGAAAGTTTTAATAAGGAGAAGAAAAAAAACACACTTTTTTTTTAGCTGTCAAACAGTTGACGTGTAAATTGTCAACGTTAATCTAAACAAAACAAATGCGCGTTTGAATTTTTTATGGTTTACATTCAAGTTGATTAGACTGTATGAATATCAATTTATGCATGTAAAAAAAATAATCAAAGACAATAATTAAATATAGTAATAATTAATTCTTCTGTGTGTGGCTGTTCTTGGTTTTTTTTTATACTTTCACTTCTCTTGAAAACTAATTGTGTGTTCCGTGTGAATACGTTTAGACCCATGCCGCCAAAACGTGGAGGCAGTAATTTGGGTCGAAGAACTCGAAATGCTACAAACCAAGCTAATTTCCAATGTAATCGGACTACAAAACAACGTGAAGAGCGAAATGAAATTGAAAGTATTAGGTTACGTGCAACGCGTCGTCTTCGAACTGCTTCCAATGTTTTACGAGCAAATGGAAAAGTGAAATTAGCGCCATTGGTTCCACCACCAGCCATTGTACTCATTGGTTTCAGGAACAGGAACTCATTCTGTTTCCATACAAACATACAAAATATAACAACTGCTTCATAATTTTTTTTTGCCGTCTCGATCATAACTAACGATAGGAACGACATGTTTGGTTGATTTTTTTGTTTTGTTCGTTATGCTCGCGGAAAAATTTTTAGCAAAAGAAAATTCGGGAAAAGTACAAAAGGATGTTGGAAAATTTGGAAAACAATGAATTGGATATTGTTTGAGGAAAAAACTCTATTGAATGTTTTCGGTAAAATAAAAAAACTGGAAAAAGGAAAAAAAAATGAAATTAATTTTTTTTCTACTTTTATGTTGATTCGCGATCTCTTTAATACAAGTCGTTATTACATTTCTATTCCAACATATTCCAATTGTTTGAATTACGTGCGCATGTGTCATTTGACAGCTGATCCATTTGCACGGTCTTTCTTTCGCGATCTGTCAACGCATCCCGATGACATGCAATTAGACTTTAAGCGTGTGTTTGTGTGTGAGTGTTTGAGGCATATACCTTGATAATCCATACTTCTCGCGTGGTCAATGGTATGTCGCCTGTTCCAGTGTCGGAAAACCATCCGCGTTGTTTGTTAACGTGCCAGACTTTGAAGTAAAACTTCTTTGATGTTTTGGGAAAAAGAACTCCAAAAGACCATCAAAAGACCGCCACAACACCAAAAAGCAAATTTCCGAAAGACCCTCAAAATAGGACCCTCAAAATAGGACCTCAAAATACCCCCAAAAAGACCCTCAAAAGCCCCAAGAGACCCTCAAAGGACCTCAAAAAGACCATCGAAAGACTCCTTAAAAGACACTCAAAAGACGCTTTAAAAGACTATACCGAATTTCATACAAATCGGTTGAGAAAATTTAAAAATGTAATACAATAATGTGACTAAAAATCGCAACACAAATGAAATAGTGATGTTCAAGCGAATAATCAGAACAAACAAATGGTTTGTTTCGATTGGTTTTCTATGACATTGCAATCGAAATCGAAATGTAAACACCTTGAGATTCATTGTAATGTAAGATAATAAATCATTTCTCATTTTTACTTTGATTAAATATTTCGAATAGCATTTCACAAGTCCACAATAGGATCACAAACAAATTTATTGAACGTGGGACAGGACAACGTCTGTCGGGTCAGCTAGTAATTAAATAATTAAATTCATTTTCTCCTATCGTGAGAACAATGGATTTCCCACATTGCCGATTTTGCCAGCATTGCATTTCTGCTGTCGTTAGCACCTATTTTTTACCTTTTGTAAATGGAGTATGTTGAGAACATACTTTTGTTATCGCTGCAATTTGTTTTCTGCTTAGCGAAATATGCAACGAAACTGTTTATTTTATTTGTATATTGTGAGTAATTTTTTCTATAAATTGATTAAAATTTGGATGAATAAATGAAGTCGTATCAAACTACCAAACTAAACTAAGTGTATATATCACACCCCAATCAGAACTAGGTTTATGTACCTAAAATCTTATCCGAGTAAAACAACTTGGGAATTTATAGAGTGACGACAGCAGCTAATGTACAAACTAACATCGGCCGCGAATGTTGCAGGTGACGTCGGCAGCGAATGTGCAGAGTGACGTCGGTAGCGAATATGCATAGTAAATGACGAAGTCGATTAAATTTTTATGACAAGGCGTGATCCAGACAGCACAGTGTAGAAGTAAAAAGAGGTCCTCTGCCTGCGTGTTCGCCCTTTTTTACTTCTTTGAGTGGCAAAATTCTAAGTTGCGCGCTGTGGTGTGATTGGCCAGTACGGTAGCGTGATCTTGTTTTGCTGTCGTTTGACTTTCGTAACTATATGTTGGCTGCACTGCGTTGATAAAGGGTGCACGGACTTTTTTTTGTAAGAAAACTAGAAAACCCCAACGCTTGGGTTGATGTAACTGCGAGTACTTTATTAATCGTTTTTGCTGTGGGAAAATTCACTTCACTCGAATTTTTCCTCACATTCTTCCCTTAGTTATCTCCACCCTCCCCTCTTCACTGTGTAGCGGAAACGGGTTTTTCCGTGTTGGTGGAAATATCGCAACCTTCGTTGCTAAGTGTCCAGCCGAGTTTTGGCCGCTTCAATTGCTGCCCGAAGCTCTTGTGGTCATTCATCCTTGGAAACCACTTCGGGCAGGCCAGCTCCGCTCGCCGTGATAGAGAGGACATCCTCACTTTTGTCACCGAGGACCAGGTAGTTCTCCACACGTGGCTTCATGGCTGTCGACCCTTCGTCCTTCTCTAGGCGGTGTTCCTGAGCAAAGTTTTCTCGCAGCCTTTGTTGTTGGGGCCACCGATGATGTCGTTACCACCTCTGCTGTTGTTGTTTTTGCTGCTACAGCGCCTTTGAGCAGAGTGAAATGGGCGACTATGGTTGCTGGGGTGGTCTTGGTTGCTGTTCATAGTGGGGAACGTTATTTGTAGATGACCTTTGCTGTGGTCGTTTCGTCGAGCATTGTCGGTGCTGCTCATGTCTGGGAACCCGACGCTTCCGGGACCCCTACCTTCGTGGCCTTTACTGGTAACGCTAGCTGTTTGGCAGGGACAACTTGCTGGCTCAAGGGTCTTCAGTGTTGAGACCCTCCGTACCGATGTTGCTGTCAAATTTCAGGACAGGAAGTTTAATTCCAACTCCTACCTGCATGCGTATCAGGGCGCTCAACACCTCTCGCTTCAGCTTTGCGCGTTTTGCCAACATGTTCAGGCTGTTGTATGCTGGTTGCTGCGTCATCAACGCGTCTTCCGCTTCTAACATGAAGGCGCCACAGACGGTGGTATTCAGTTGTTGTGGCAGGTCCAGGTGGCAGCCGGGGAACATTCCGTCCGCCTACTGTCATGAACCCAGACGGCCGTGACTCGGTACTTCTGGATGAGGAAATCCCGCAGGACGTTGATGGTATCGTCACGTTTCTGTTTTGCCATCGAGTCACAGATGACAATTTGTGCGCGACGAGGATATCCTAGTCCGCTGAGAGCAGCAAGATACCAGTGTTCCCTCTGGCATAAGGGAACTAGTACTAGCCTTCCTTCCTCAGTATTTCCCCTGGCTTAAACCAGCGTCATACCATAGAGTGACGCCTTTCATCCACTGTTTCTTCTGCTTCTTGTAGCACCGGTTGGTATGTCAGAAATTTGAAAAATTAAAAGGTGCTACATATCATTATACGTGTTCGTTGTTCCTCCTCCAGCTTCTCCAGTCCCCATTTCAGTCTTATTAGTCAATTAGCACGTCGTTCAAGAACCTTTCTTTCTGCAGTCAGCAGTAGACGGATACGCGGACATCGTTGCCGTCTCGACCCAGGGGATATTTACAAATTACCAGCCCCTCCTGTGCTACATCGTCGCCGGCTGTGGTGGGTTTCTCCAACTGCTGCTAGTATGTTTTTCCTCTTGCTGCTCGGTGCAATTTTGATGATGGTTCGATACGCACTGTGATAAATTATTCCTGAAGTTTTATCATTTAACATTTTGCCAGTATACGTTCCAAAGGTCAAAGCTGCTAAACTCACACAGACGGACCTCATCGTCCAAACGTATGTCCCGTCCCGAGATATAGATTGATAAGCGCTTCCTTAATTCATCCACTCCGCCTGAATCGAATTGTCAAGTCTGAATTCGGCCATATATGTTTTTAGCTCTTCTTTCGAGGGGGTATATACTCAGCCAGTCTTGACCATCCTGTCGTATTGTGTATATTATTTTTTGTTTTGTTTTTGTTTTAGGTTATCGAAGTGGTTCGGGCTAATTGTGACGGCGTTTTCCCAGCCGTGGTAAAGTGAGGGTGACCAGGATTCAAAAATAACAATTAAATGTAAAAAAACTATATTTTTCGAGTACAAATTTTGATGTATACATCGAAACATGCAACACAGTCGTTTGTTATTTTGTAATAATCGCGTAATTTCAAAGTATTGTTACGAAAAGTAGTTAGTAGCGCATATAATAGAATTTGAATCCTAAGATAAATCGCAATGTTAATACTGCATAATTAAAATAAGCAAAAGCTATGAAAAGTAGTCGGTAGTGCAGAAGATTCGAATCCTAGATAAATCGCAATGTACCAAAAATTATTACTTTAAATTAATACTAAGAAAATACTGCATACTAAAAATAAGCACTCTTACGTAGCATACTTTTAGGCTGTACTTTAGACTTTAGATTATTTAAAATTTGAAATGTAACCGCCTGCAAGTTTGAATCATTGTGTACTGGTCCAAAAAGTAGTCAAACCGGTTTGAGCGACTGCAAAACAAAATCCTTCGGACAATTATAGATGCACCTTGGTATATATCTAATGACAGTATACATCGTGCTCTTGGCATACCTTCAATCAATGAAGAAATAAGAAATATGAGCACACAACACATAAGAAAGTTGTCCACGCACACAAACAATGACCTACAAGCTTTACCCTATCAGAAAACCATTAGAAGAAGACGACTTAAAAGACGCAGACCTGTAGACCTACAACAAAGATGAAATGCCTAAGAAAAAAAGAAAAAAAAAATCATAAATTATATATGTATGTATATGTAAATAAAACCAAAAAAGAAGTATCAAGATAATGATCTTATCCTTGTATTGTTATATCCCGTGAAATGTATGTACAATCAGCCGAATGTCTTTAAAACAAAAAATATTTAGGTTCATTTTTTTTATTTTAAGGAAAAACACATAATGTACCTAAAAATATAAAAAAACTGCAGGAAAAATATGTAAAGTAGGGTTTTAGGACCTGTACCCAAGCGGGTACAATGGCACAATGCATGCTCGTTTTTTTGTTAAATGAAACAATTTGAAACACTCTGTCTCTACGCAAAGTGCAACGTCGCATTGCTCGCAAGTCCATCTTATTCGGTTATGATATTGTCGACAGCGTATTGTTTAGCTATTCGCTTCGGAAAATGGTTTCCACTATTAAATGCTACAGAGGGAACTACTGATCGCTTGGATGACGCTGAAGGCTGTGTATACTTTCGCAAGTAGTGACGAACAATAGCACGATGAAACTGCAATAAGTCTATGTTGTTGTTGTAGACCATTTTATGCAACTTACATGCATTGACCATCACGGAATTTATCATTACTGTAAAAAGTGGCCACCACCACTTTTTGCCGCGAAATTTAATTCGGTAATTATTAATGGCTTGATCATGAAGGTCAACGCCTCCCATCCCTGAATTGTACTCTGCGATCATTTTCGGCTGCTTTACATTTACTTTTGCTTTTTCCTTCGAGCACCATCGATTGACGGAATGCATCGGTTCGATACCTTCAAAGTTTGAGCCAACACTCACAGCGCTGTTGTCATTCCATTTCACAAAAAGTATTTTATTGGCAGTATCGTATCTGTGATCATAGAATCCTCTTTTTTCTTTTTTGAACTCTGCATTCGATTTCAGCGGACATTTTTTTGTTCTAGACTCGCGTACAGTCCCGATAGCTCGAAAACCTTTTTGTTTCAGCAAAACAAGCAGATCATGTGACGTAAAAAAATTATCAAAAAATACAATGTGATCTGAAGGATTGGTAACTTTGTCCAAAAAATTAACAACAACTCTGGATCCAAGCGGCATTTGCTGTTTTGCCATAGTGACGCTTTTGGTTCCACAGTAGGTTTCGAATTGGTACAAATAACCACAACTGCTCGTCAGCATCCAATTTTTAAAGCCAAATCTTACAGGCTTGCCTCTAATGAATTGCTTCGAAGAGTGGCTTCCGTAGTATTTTACCATCGACTCATCAACCGAAAGTTTTTCATGTATGTATCCAAACTGGCAACATTTTTCGTTTAGAAGGGTTGCTAGAGGCCTTATTTTTGCCATTTTGTCGGTGAGAACTAAATTATTGTTGTCAGCAAGGTAGAGATATTTTTTGATTCCCTTGAATCTGGTTCGGGACATATTGCTAGCAACAATTGGTACACGGGTGTCTTCATCTGTTTGCCAGTACCTGTTCTCTCTTGGCATAGAGTGATAGCCGCTGTAAATACCCAAAAAAAACTTTCAAATCGTCTTCGTTGAATGAAAAATTATGGGCATTAGACTGTGCTGCATAAATGCGAGATTGCTCAACAATCAAATTTACTTCTTCATCATCAAATAAAGTTTCAAAAATTTCAAGTTCCGACTTCCCATTCAATGTAGTTACCATGTTTACTTTTTGTCCCAAAAAAACACTGCTTTTTGGCATTTCAATTGCACATGGTTTCTTGGACCATTTTGGAAAATTTTCACAACGTTTTACGGTGTGCATTCTACGCCGTAGCTCTTGAAGCGGTAAATCTTCACTGTCACTGTCACTGCTACAAAACACTTCTACTTCACCTGGAACATCTTGCGGCATGGTGCAAGCAACAAGATCTTCAGCATCACCCTCCTCCACATCCGTATTATAATCTGGATATGGTGGAAGCAACACAATGTCGAAATTGTTATGGCTTGAAGAAGTTTCAACGAAGTCTAAGGCGCGTCCTAAGTTCTGAAAGTTTCTGCCGTAAAAACTTGATGGTTTGATGCTTTGAAATTCCATATCAATGTGAATATTTATCTAGAAAAAATTAAAACTTATTTACAATATGAAAACACAAGTTGTTGACGTTCTAAATTCAGTTATAATGAATTCAATTACAATGCGAATTTCCTTTGACGCTGACAAATGATGACTAGCCTACTGAAATCGCGCAAAACTGACTAACACGAAGCAAAAGAAAGCAAACTAGAAAATAACGGTTTTCGCTGCAGTTTTTTTGTGTAGGCGAAATTGTAAAGCACAATTTGCGTGAGCGAAACAAAAAAAAACTGCCCAAAAACTCTTTACGTTTCAGCTTAACGGCTATTTGAAATATTTTTTTGTACCCGCTTGGGTACAATGGCTACTAATGGGTTAATGACAGATGTAAAATTTAATTGGGAAATAAAAAAAAAAAAAAAAAAAAACATAGGTATGAAAGGCTTTATTCCTTTTAGAATTAAGTCTGAACCGAAGGATGATGGATGGTATGATTTTAGCTGCAAAGAGGCTTCCAGGAACACGGGACGTAAGCTTTGTATAAAGCAAACCCCACAGCGGATAACCGACAAAAATACATGCATGCCAGAAATGATAGCAATGTAAAAATGCGGCGAGCCAAACTCGCCTATGATCAAAGATTGAGGCAAAAAATACTACAATATCCCAACAGTAGTACAAATTTTTGATCTTTCGTGAATATATTAAAAGATAATATCTCGTAGTCAATTCCAACGATCATTCACAATGTTATTCCAGCTGTCAGCTCTAATGACAAGGCCAATCTACTTGGTGCACATTTTGCAGCTAGCTCAACGCTTTCAGACTGTGTTTTGCTTCCACCATGTAAGATCATAGAAACGCTGATTAACCGTCAGCTTATGAAATATCTTGAATCACAATAACTACTCAATGACCGCCAATATGGCTTCCGTGGACAACGTTCTACTGGTGATCTGATGACATATCTCACTGAAAAGTGGAACCAGTCTTTTCACAAGTTTGGTGAAAGCAAAGTTGTAGCACTGGATATTTCAAAGGCATTTGACAGAGTTTACGAGTAGCATCATACTCTTCTATCCAAAATGCGTGCTTTTGGAATCGATGTAACCCTTCTTCAATGGATTAAAAGCTATCTTTCAAACCGTTCAATCCAAGTTGTGTTGTGTGTGCCGATAAAAAAAATGTCCCGGCTTCAAGCAATTAAAGCACAAATTAAAGCCACGTAGTTTGTTGAAGCGTTCAGCCACAGATAAAACCACAAATTTTGGACAACCACTAATACGATGTGTACTACGGTCGCAAAATTCGCAATTGCCACGAAAAGTCGCTGCCAACTTTGACTTCACCAAACGTGATGATGGGTTATACACTGCATTCGTCAAACGCCGATGTGATGAGCCAATTGAGGCGCTAATGTTCGAAAAACCGGGCCAATGAATAACATCCAGAGCGCTCTGTGCTCGTTTTTCGGCAATTTCCAGCAAAGCATCCAATTTAGCAATGTCATTTTCACCTGTATGCATACCCAATGCATGTTGTGCTACTTGTGGCAGTTTCGATGTGACGATCGGTACGGATAGTGCATCGACGGTGTCCATTACCGTCAAGAGACCAGCACTAGTTACGATAGCAACTGGTCTTATGCCAACAAAGCGAGAGACATTCAGCCAATTGTTTTTTTTTTTGTCAATTCCCCCATAGCTTGATAGCCGCCAGTGTATAAGCTGCCAACAAGTGTGTCGAGTGAATCGCCCATCAATGACTCATGCGATTTCTGCAATTTGTATTACTCGGGAATTTCTGGTTTAACGAAAAGCGTTTGAACGCTAGCCAGCTGCGAAGTGAGCCATCAAATTTAGGAATTGTAACCGGATACAATTTAAGATTCATGACAGCAGATCGCATTTCTGCCGAATCTTCCTGGACCAATGGCTTATCCTTAGGGGCCATCAGTCGATAAAGTTTAGCTACCGATGGGTTGTATAAATCCTCCAAATCGTTCCACAACTACTGATGTGTCTCCAATTCGTCATCATCAACTGCGCAGCCGACCACCCTACCATGCGCGATAGTAAAACGCTCAAAATGCAGGGTTAAACTAGCTAATTCCTGGGAGCATATATGGAAGTCGGCAGTGAAACCATCAGCCTAAATGCCGTAGTCATACGGCGTCATATTGGCTTCATATGTGAGTCGATTCAATTCAGCCATTTTTTGTCGTCTTTGTTGAATGCGCAGGCCAGATCAACACGTAACTTACCGTGTAGCGCAAGAGCCTATGTCCAGAGATTGTCAAAATGTAAACCTCCGAAATTGCTGTGTAGTGAAAGAGCCAATGCCAAAGATTGGCAAAAGGTAAACCAACGAATATGCCTTTGCAAATTATTATGATGTAATTTCGCAACATATTCGCTTAATTTTATTTCACGTGCGTATCTGAACAGAAGCAAAAACCAACTGACTAGACATCGTTGAAAAAGCAAATACAAAAGGTGTACACTTTTTTTTATGGCTGTGCCAAAGGATGGGAATCTTCCTAGATTCTAATATAGGGGCGCTGGTAGCACTAGCCTGAAAGCAAGCAAGATTTCAGTCTCGCCTACTCAGGTAACAGAATACTACAGGTGTCAGCCCACAAGTCGAAAAATTAAAATGCTGCTTCCAGTATACCATAATTAAGACCTTACTGGGCTCAGTCTTAATGCGGGTTGGGAGTTATACTGCTCCTACTCGGTCGTCAGAGCCTCGGCAAGCAGGTTTTTCCATGCAAGAGAGGTTGACAGTGACTTCATCTCCGCCGTAACCCTGGGCCCCCCACAAGGTACTATCACCCGGGGAAGGAGAGCCAAGGTTTGTTGACGTGGTTTTACTCGCCGGACTAGGGCCCAAGGTTTGTTAACGTGGTTTAACTCGCCGGACTAGAGCCCGTGGGGTTGTCAGACCCAATACTCTACTTCAAGAGTGCCCTTGCGTGTGTGTGTTTTTTTATGGCTGTGCCAAAGGTGGGGAATCTTCCTAGATACCAGAAGAGCCCTCCAGGAGTACTAGCATGCACGATTCGTAAACCTGAATGTTCGAACCAGGAATTACGCATACGTACTAAACCCTCCTTACACACTTCAACCACTCTCCCCGCGGGACTGCTGTTACGTATTACATCACGGGGCTGGTTAGCAGATTACTCTATGCCTTGTAAGGACGATTTTGGAGGCATTCCCCCTACAGCAGAAACCAGTTCAGCGTGACCAGGGTTTGGAAAGACAAAAATAAACATAAAATAATATTTAAAATAAACAAAAAAATAATTATTTTAACTACTTGAATTATTTCATTTTTATTTTTTTATAGTCACCCTGTAGGTTAAAAAGGATTGTAACGGGTTCTGCTACAATAGCACTGCACCGGTAATTGCATAGCAATACTCATGGCAACACATAGTGTAAATTATACGTTTCGTCCTAGTTTTATACGGTTTGCAACTTCCCCCCACCCATGGTAAGGAGTTGCAAATCTACGTTCTTAGTTCACTTAAAGGAGGCAGGGACTTTTGTCTCTCCAAGTTTATTTTGGTCAGCTACGTTTCATCCTAGTTTCATACGGTTTGCAACTTCCCCCACCCGTGGTAAGGGTTTGCAAATCCACGTTCTTAGTTCACTTATAGGAGGCAGGGACTTTGTCTCTCCAGTTCGAAAGTTGGGTAGTTATACTTATAATTTATTACCGTTAATTTAGACATAACCTTCCCCGCACCAGTGGTAAGGGGTTGTAGGGTATTATCATAATCTTATATTTAGGGCACAGCTTCCCCCCACCCGTGGTAAGGGGTTGTGAACCTATTATCAATAGCCTAACATAACATGCAGCTTCCCCCCATCCGTGGTAAGGGATTGTATGTTACTATCAATATTTAGTAGGTATCGGTAGGACTAGCACACAACGAAATGCACCTTGCGATGCCCTGACGTCGACTCCGTAAATAACGTGAGAGTAAGTTAACTATAGCCTAGCAACGTTTGCGAGCTATTATAAATCCTTATTAATCATGGTGAACTTATTTGAAACTTATATATATATATATTCATTGTAAATATTATGAAATCTTGTATTCTAAAGGCAAAAATAAAACAAAATTAAAGTAGAACTAAAACATATGAATTTTCTGTAACGAACTTACTGGAACCCGCTGAGCATACCCCAGCTTTAGAAGAAAAATTCGATACAGTGGCGCCCGAGCAAGACTATCTTCGCAGAAAATATCCAACATCGTCAGATCAAGACAATCTTCGCAGAAAAAAAAATCAAGCACCATCAAACTACGACACCCCCACGGAAGACTACGAGAATCCAACAACCATCCGTTGCGAAATCACTACTTCACGAAAGACCACTTCAATTTCACCCCAACGCACCATCCGTGAAATCGCCACAGAAAACTATGGCTATTTAACTTCGACACACCATCAGCTCAAGACTTGCTAAGTCTATAAAGAAGAATCACACTGGATATATTCGCTACGCAAGGAAGACTTGGTCGCGTACGATAGGGAGTTTGGGCTAGATGTCACTGGCACCGTCGAGGAACTTCGTAAACGCTTTTCTTCGTTTGTCAACGAAGGTGAACTGAACTTACTTGAAATCCGGAGAAATTCCCGGACGATGTACATCGAGGACAACGAACTCTATCGACACATCTCTCAGCAGACCGCAGACGAGTAGTGCACTCCCTGGAAACTGTGCGTCCCAAAGCACCAGCGAACGCGAGTCCTGAGGGAAAATCATGACGAGCCCACTGCCGGACATTTGGGGATTCGCAAGACGATCACACGCATTACCAACCGATACTATTGGCCAATCATGTTCCGGGACATCAGCCAGTACGTACGCCACTGTGAATCATGCCAGAAGTACAAGTCCATCCAGCAGAAGCCGGCTGGAGCAATGTTGTCGCAAATCGCGGACGGACCCTGGAACATAGTCTGTGCAGATTTCGTCGGACCACTTCCCCGATCTTAACACGGCAACACGGTAATATTAGTCCTCTTCGATAAGTTCTCGAAGTAGACAGAGATCGTCCCGCTACGAAAAGCCACATCGGAATATCTGAAGAAGGCGTTTCGCGAACGAATCTTGGCCAGATATGGTGTACCTAAAACCTTCGTGAGCGATAATGAAGCCCAATTTTCCAGTAGCCAGTTCCGGAAGTTTCTACAAGAGATGGGAGTAAAACACCAGTTCACGCACGTACACGCCCCAGGAGAACCCCACAGAAAAGACAAACCACACGGTCAAAACAATGGTCGCCCAGTTCGTAGGTAAACAGCATAGGGGATAGGACGAACTTCTCCCCGAGATCTCATTGGCCATAAACTCCAGTGTAGCGGATTCGATAGGGTTCAGTCCGGCATTCCTCACTCAGGGTCGAGAGCCTCGTCTACAAAGGACACACGGACGGCACCAAAAGCAAAAGAGCGGCAGTGAAACGAAAAGGACGGCAGCAGTAACAATAGAGACAGCAGCTGGGACGAGCCGATCGCAACAAGAGCGAAGGAGACAACAACAGCGACCAGGCAACGGCAGGAGCAAAGAAGAACACGACAACAGCAGGTCAAAGAGTGCACGACCGCCACAGGATAAATATAATTTAAATTCTATTTATTTTAATTTGAAGAATATCCCGTTAGTCCACTATAAATAGGTAAGCTTGACTCAAAGGATTATCAGTCATCAACATGCAATCGCATTGACAAGTATAAAAAAAAGTGTAAAAAAAACAATAAAAGGAAAAAAATGATGTATACAACATTAAAGCAAAAGTTGGAAGCAACCAAATAGCGAGCCAGACAGTTGGCGGAGTGGGTCTACAAGCGCTCACTAATGAAGCCATTGGACGACGACCAGGGGGAGGAGACCCACGACCCCTGGACTGGGAGGATGCAAGTCAAGCGCCGACTACCAGACCTGACGGACCCAGAGGAGGCTAAGGCACGCCAGATTGAAGCTACGACAACCAAAGTAGACGCATGCACCCAGACCATCACCCTATCCAGTGACGAGGAGGAGGCTACCCCAACAAAACACTTTTGTGTTTCCCCCAGGGCCCGGCGGGATCGCCATTACTAAGGAGGACTATGGCCGTCTGGCGATCGGTAGGTTCCTCAATGAGTTCCAGTTGCGGTGGATTCGGGACAGGATCTTGACCGAGCAGCAGCGAGACCGCATCCATATAACCAGCACGTTCTTCATCAAGTGCCTGACGCAAGTTAAGGGAAAGGATGACGAATCACCGCAGGAACTGGCAACCCGTCGCAACTCCGCTGTAGCCAGATGGACCAAGGACATAAACCTACTAGGGATGGCCTACATTGTGGTGCCGGTGAACCAAAACTACCATTGGTTCCTGGTTGTGATCCATCTGACACAGGGTCAGAAATTGCCCTACGGTGAGATTCTAGCCTTTGGCTCACTGCCACGGCTTATAACTGACTACCACTTCGACCTCCTGCGGCAGTATCTGACCACTGAGGAAGCAATGAGGCATCACGGATCCGATCCCCCATGGCGATTCACCAGCCTCACTCTCCCGGAGAAGAAAGTGCGAATACAAAAACAACGCAACAAATTCGACTGCGGCCTTTTCCTGCTGCATTGCGCGAGGCTCTTTTTAAGTGAACCCGCAAAGCTGGCAAGATTCTTCAAAGGTCTTACTCTACCCTTGGACCTGGAAAACGCGGGACAGGAGCGCTGCGAAATAGCCGGTGTCATAAAATTACTCGCTAACGAAAGAGTACCCGAGATTGTTTTGCCAGTCCGGGAAGACCGCGAACATCCCCCGAGACGACTTGGAACGATGAGCGAAGGCAAGATACCAGTCCGTGAAGACCGCCAACATTCCCCGGGACGACATGGCACGGCGAGCGGAAACCCTGTGGAAGTTCGGGAAGACCACCAGAAAGCCCCGGAACGACGTGACGACAATGGTGACAACAACAACAACATCGACATTGACCAACACAACGAGGACAACGGCGATAGCAACACCAGAAGGGAACGGAACAAGTGCCACTCTAAAGTCTGGGCCACCGGCAACGAAGAGCCCTGTGCATCACCCAGCGACCGGGAATAACACCATCCATGGCCACAAGAGGTCATGCAGGACATTGACAAGGCGAAGGGACACCGCAAAAACACGCGGAAGAATTTCCTTATCACGACCACCCAGAACAAGTACCAGGTTAAGATCAAACGATCAGGAGAGGCCAGCGTCATCCTTCTTGGCGGAATTAAAGGGTGTAAGGACAGAGGAAACCAGCTCAGCGGGACCAGGGTTTGGAAAGACAAAAATAAATATAAAATAATATTTAAAACAAGCAAAAAAATAATTATTTTAGCTACCTTATTTTATTATAATCACCCTGTAGGTTAAAAAGAATTGTAACGTGTTCTGCTCCAATAGCACTACACCGATAATTGCATAGCAATACTCATAGCAACACATAGTGTAAATTTCATATTCACACCGAGTTACAAAGCATAAGAAAAGAAATAACAACATTTACCACAGAAATAATGGAAAATAAAAATAATAAGACACAAATATACGGAAGTATGAAATACATTATTGTAAATTAGAAATAAGTGGAATTTACAACAACAGAACTATTATTATAAATATAAAATATAACTATTAATACATATAACCAATTACAGCGTCATTGTACTTGTTTATGGTACTGTTACAGTTCCCAAAGAACGTGAAAAATCAAAAAAGAACTGATGACAACGTTTAGAACTAAAAAACTGAGGTGTAGCGCGCCCAGCGGTCAAGTCAGTAACTAAAGAGTAGAATTGAAATTTGAAAACCACCGCCTCAGCTGGTATTCGCGAATTCCATAGAAACAATTCGACAGTGTAATTGTTGTTGTAATTTTTTTTACTCGGCAAATAATATGCAGCTATTGTAAACTTATTTGAAACTTATATATATATTCATTGTAAATATTATAAAATCTTGTATACTAAAGGCAAAAATAAAACAAAATTAAAGTAGAACTAAAACGTCTCGGTCTATGAATTTTCTGTAACGAACTTACTGGAATCCACAAAGCATACCCCAGCCATAGAAGAAAACTTCGTTACAGCCTTCTGCATCTTCTGCTGCTACTGATCGCCTTATCTTTTCGATTCTTCGCAGCTCGTTTTGCACATTCGTTACGAATACACACACTTCTGTCCACTTATCCTCTGATCTCAGCATTTCTAAAAGGACCTGTGGACTTGGCAGGTTGCTTCTCCATGTTAAGAAAGTAAATGGAAAAATGTTGGTTCTCTCTTCAACACACACTTCTGTTATACGTCAGTCGATTAGCAACCGTCAAGTAGAAATACACGCTAAAGCGCACTGAAATTATGATTCCATGACATTTTCTAGAAAAACATTTGCTAGAAAAACATTTTCTCGAAAAACATTTGCTCGAACGTAATTTTTTGGTAAAATAAATAACCGAAAAATTTAAAAAAAAACTCACGTTTCGCGAACAAAAATTACTCGCGATAGTTTTTAGAAGGATGAAAACATAGACTATTTAGTTTTCGAGAAAATGTTTTTCTAGCAAATGTTTTTCGAGCAAATGTCGTTTTATACATTTTCTAGCAAATGTTTAGTTGACTGTAGAAGTTGTCCTTTTCATCCTCAGTCGAGGGATTCGTTGGGGCGTAGCACTGTATGATCGTGACGCGCCGTACTCTAGTCCAAAATCTGGCCGATAAGATCCTATCACTATGCGGGTGCCAGGAAATTAGACGTGCTGTTGGCGTTAGCAGCAGACCCACTCCAGATTCACGGGGACTGCCAGAGGGTTTGCCAGAGTAGAGTAGAACATTGTTACACGTTGGGGATTGGTACTCTCCCGCGTCGAACCATCTTACTTCACTCACTCCCAGTATGTCCATATTGTATCGAAGAAACTCACGTTCCAGTTGAAGAAATCTGGAATTTTGAGGTCCTTCACTCCAGAGTCAAGGAGCGTCCTCACATTCCAGAAACCAATCTTAGTCCGGGTACAATAGCCAAAAACGGTCATGATTCGATCATTACTTATCCGAGGCGTTGTTTCAGTTTCAGTAGCGGGTATTTTTTGGTACCGCAGGGTGCTAGCCCACGTTACCTAGACTAGAAACGCTAGACCGTTCGCACTTGCAGTTTTAGCCTACATGTATAAGGATTTATACACATAGTTTCCCGGGGACCACCACGAGGAGGTAGAGCAAGCACTACATCACGAATTTGATTGTTGCGCTACTGGCCCAAACCAAGTTTTGAGCAGTCAGTAGTTTCCCGATCAATCGCAATGCAGATACCCAATTCGGAATTGTTGCGTGTGACAAAATTAACAGATCACAGTCAGTGGATGCTATGGACGTTTCAAGTAAGGGTTTTACTCAATGATAGAAACTTACTAGAAATAGTAACGGATGATGCTCCAAGACCAGAGGACGCTGAAAATTATTCCAAATGGAACCAAGGTGACAAAAAGGCACAAAAAATTATTGTGACAACAATCGGTAAGCAACCCATGTTATAGTTATATTATGCAATGTAGATCATCGAAACAAATGTGGGACAAGCTGCACAGTATTTATGAGCACATATCCAATACGAGTGTTCATTTCTTGCAACAGCAGTTTTATAGCTATACAAAGGATCCCAGTGATGATATGGCTACACATGTTGCTGAATTGGAACATATTGTTCAACAATTGAATGATATGACGGAACAAGCTTCGGATTCCATGGTGATCACAAAAATTTTGATGACTTTACCGGAGGATTTTGCTCATTTTCATAGTGCATGGGAGTCCGCTTCTGAAAATTAACGGACTTTGGAAAATTTAATGTCTCGGTTAATGGTTGAGGAATCACGTCTTCTTCAAAAGGATGAAAAAGAGTCAAGTGAAGCATTGTTGGCAAAAAAGGCACAAAGCACACAAAAATAAACATGGTAAATGCTTTAGGTGTCATAAGGTTGGGCATTGGAAAAATGAGTGTCCATTAAACAGGAGAGGTAATGGTAACGGTAACAAGGATATTCCAAGAGGTAATGCAAGGTCAAGCTTTGGACAACTTCAATCAAACAAAGAAAGATGTGAACTGATCAAAGAAGGTGCTGTAGTTGCAGTGGGAGTGAGACATCAAAAATTGTTCAAAATGTTGCTCAAAATAGGATCAAATGTACTGGTAAACTCAGCAATAAAACAGGAATCTCTGAAAATTTGGCATAAACGATTGGCACATCAAAATATTAAACAGGTCAAGTTTTTTTTTAAGTCAATGCAAATAAGTTATTCGGATGAAGAATCGTTTTTCATGTGATGATTGTTTGTTTGGTAAGCAACACCGATCCTCATTTCCAATGAGTAACGATAAAATAGTTGTGGTAAAATAATTCACAGCGATGTCTGTGGTCCGATGCAAGAGGTGTCGTACGGTGGATCAAAGTACTTTGTTCTTTTTAAGGATGACTTCTCACTTCTCACATTACGAAGTCACTCAGCATTTAATTGATTTTGCCAAGTTACTAAAATTACATTCATTACATTACATTACATGATACATTCTAAAGACTTGTCATTGAAATTCTGGGCAGAGGCTGTCAATACAGCCGTGTACATCCTAAATCGTACTGGAACAAGCTCTATTGCTGGCAAAACGCCGTATGAGCAGTGGTTTGGCAAGAAACCAAGAATTGATAATTTGAAATTATTCGGTTCTGAAGTTTTCATACATGTTCCAAAAGAAAGACGACCAAAGTTTGATGCTAAGTCAGATAAAGGGATTTTTGTTGGGTATCAAGAAGATACAAAGGGTTTTCGAGTATGGAACAATGTTTTAAAAAGAATTCATGTGACTTGTGACGTCAAGTTCAAAGAATTGGCTGATGAAATCTGTATCACAATGAAGAATAATGGTCACAATAAGGAAAAAGATCCAGATGTTAAAATTAAAACCAAAGAAGAAAACAGTGATCATGAGGTGGATGAAGTGTTTGAAGATGTACAACGGGATGATACTGGAAATGTACCTTCAATCAACGGCAAGGTGGAGGAAGTCAACCAACAAGATGACTCAATCAAAAATAGATTGAGAAGCAGCACTAAAGTCACGAACATAGCTTCAGTGGGAGTAAATTTTGCCTTCTTTGCAAATTGTATTGAACCAAAGTGCTACGAAGAGGCAATAAATTGCCAAGATTCTGAAAAATGGATGTATGCCATGAAAGAAGAATTGAGTGCCTTGGACCAAAATGAAACGTGGGAATTGGTCGATTTGCCAAATGACAAGAAATTAATTGATAATCGCTGGATTTTTTAAATTAAACTAAAGAAGGATGGTGCAATCGAAAGGTATAAGGCACGGCTTGTGATTCGGGGGATTACACAAGAGTATGGCATTGACTACCTAAAGACTTTTAGTCCGGTCGTTCGTTTTACATCCATAAGAATTTTGTTAACGATCGCAGCCCAGGAACAACTTATTCTGAAGCAGTTTGACATAAAGACAGCTTTTTTGCATGGAGAATTGTCTGAAGACATTTATATGGATCAACCACAAGGTTATAAGGATGGTTCGGGAAAAGTTTGTAAGCTTCGCAAAAGTCTGTATGGTTTGAAACAAGCCTCAAGGAGCTGGAATCAGAAATTTTCGAAGTTTCTTGGCAAATTTGGATTAAAAGCCTCAAACTCAAATCCATGTGTATTTATGTGTCAAAATGGCCAAGATAAAGTCATGCTTGTCATTTACATTGATGATGGCTTTATTGCAGCAAGTAGTGAAGAATTAATAGCAACTCTTATCAAGTACTTGCAAGATAATTTCGAGGTAAAAATTGGAAAAGCTGATTGGTATTTGGGTATGGCAATCGAGAAACGAAGTGATGGTTCGATTTTCATATATCAGCAACTGTATGCAGAGAAAATTCTACAACGTTTCAACATGGAGAACTGCAATTCTATGTCAACACCTGCGGAATTATGTCAAGTTCCGGGAGATGTTTCAGAACCTGTTAAATTTCCATACAGGGAAGCTGTTGGAAGCTTGATGTATTTGGCAGTGGCAACACGACCAGATATATCTTTCGCAGTGGGGTACATCAGTCGTTTTATGGAGAATCCGAGTCAGCAAACCGTCAACGCAGTAAAGAGGGTCCTCAAATACATCAAGGGGACAGCTGATTTGGGTATTGTTTTTAAAAATAATCAAAATAAATTTCATTTATATGCTTATAGTGATGCTGATTATGCCGGTGATGAAACAACACGTCGGTCTACTTCGGGTTACATATTTCAGTTGGGTTCAAGTACAATAAGATGGAGTTCTGAGAGGCAAAAGTGTGTGGCATTGTCGACAACTGATCTGAATATATAGCAGCATCACAAGCAATCAAAGAGTTGGTGTGGTTACTTAAACTTTTAACGGATTTTGGTGTGGATGTTCATCACAAAGTTCCAATACTCTACATGGACAATCAAAGCGCAATTAAATTGGTTAAAAATCCGGAGTATCACAAAAGATCCAAGCACATTGACGTGAAGTTTCATTTCATTCGGGAGAAATTTCAAGAATGAGTTTTTCAAGTCCAATATGTATCAACTGAAGAGCAAATTGGGGACATTTTTACCAAGCCACTAAGTCGAGTAAAATTTGAGAAATTTCGTCAATTAATTGGAGTATTGGATTAATTATTAAATGTTAATCTTAGTTCTTGAGTATTGAATTAATTTTGAAATGGATTTAAAGTAGTGGTAGTTTTTTTGGTAAAGTCAATATTTTTGTTCTTTTATTAACGTAAATTGGTTACATTTTTAATTAAGTGGGAGTTTTAAGAAAGTAAATGGAAAAATGTTTGTTCTCTATTCAACACACACTTCTGTTATACGTCAGCCGATTAGCAACCGTCAAGTAGAAATAAACGCTAAAGCGCACTTAAATTATAAAACAGTTTTTTTTTATTTATTTCTGGACTTTGCTCAACACTCCATTCTCTGAAGCGTCTGCAATGGCATCGCATGCTCCGTGTCTTCTTCCAGGTCCGGACAATCTCGGCAAAAAGGTGAGCTATCGTGTCCTGTTGTGATAAGGCTCTTCTATTGTAGATCCTAAGCATTTCATCTGCGATGATATCTAATGGAACCATTCTTGCTATAACGAGGGCCGCATCATCGGAGATCGTTCGGAACACGATGATCGTCCTTAGTGCACTGAGTCTGTATATAGACGATAGGTTTCTTCTTATTTCTTTAGTCACCAGGGCATCCGCCCAAACTGGGGCTACGTAAAGGAGGACTCAGCTGACTACTCTGGACATTAGGACCCTCCTTGGATATCCTGGTCCTCCGACGTTTGGCAGAATCCGGAATAATGCTGCCCCCATCTGAGAAGGCTTTTTGCTCGAGTATTCCACGTGTATTTTAAAACGGAGCCTATTGTCAAGCATTACTCCTAGGTATTTGACAAAATCCTTTCATCTAATAGTCTGGTTACCAACTCGTATATTTATGTATTCTATATTTTTATTTTAGCTACTTTAATTATTACATTTTTATTTTATTATAATCACCCTGTCGGTTAAAAAGAATTGTAACGTGTTCTGCTCCAATAGCACTACACCGGTAATTGCATAGCAATACTCATGGCAACACACAGTGTAAATTACATATTTACACGAGTGAATGCCACCGAGTTACAAAGAATAAGAAAAGTAATAACAACAACAAAATACACAGAAATAATGGAAAATAAAAATAATAAGACACAAATATACGGCAGTATGAAATACATTATTGTAAATTAGAAATAAGTGGAATTTACAACAACAGAATTATTATTATAATTATAAAATATAACTATGTATACATATGATATAATCATATAATAACCAACGATACGGTAATTGGGTTCAGCATGCGTCAACGCACATAGAGATGTAGACATACGACACACATGCTGGACCAAATATACCGTTTAGTTGGGTACAAAAGACACATCGTGGGTAAGTCTAGTTATCTTAGTTATCTTAGTGGTAAGGGGTGGTTTTTTTTTTTATATAATTTAATCCACATACGTGTTGTACGGCTGAAGAACGAATCCCTGAACTTAACTGTACGTCCGAAGATGGGCTTAAGGGTAAACTGATGTGCATTTAGAGCGCCACGAGTATTGCGGTTGAATTGAAGGAGAGGTGGCATTTAACTGGCTATTTCTCTTGAGCACCGCTGGTGGAAGAAGCGATAAAACAGTGACAAGCAGGAGACGTTCCTGCGGTGTTCAAGCGAATCTATTGATCACAGGATGTCCGATGTTCCGCTTTCGATTAGGAAGCTTGAGTTTATGACTTCCTCAAACATTTCTTTATCAAGGAACTTCTCTTTCCATTTAGGTCCCCCTAATTTTGGGCGTTGCACGGCTTTTTTTTCGTTAATTTCAATTACAATCGCCTGGTGGTCGCTGTGCGTATAGTCTTCGCTGACGCACCATTTTATCATCCGCAGGAGGGAACTGCTAGCAAAGGTAATATCGATGATCGATCCCACTCCTGCTTTGCGATACGTATTTGCTCGCCCTGTGTTAGATATGCCTATATTTAATGAGGCGAAAGATTCTAGCAGATAATGTCCTCTGATATTAGTAAATCTACTGCCCCAGTCTGTTGCCCAGGCATTGAAGTCTTCGTCTATAACCACTGGAGTTCTTCCTCGAGCATCGGCCATTAAATTTTCTAGTATTCGCTGGGTCTTGCGTAACAACTATAAAAGTTGATTCCATTTATTTTTGCCCGTACGAAGCCCTCCGCCTGCCCGTCTACATCTTGGAAGGCATGTCTGCCGCAAATCCATATTGCAGCTTTTTCTGTTTTGTCACATGCCCAAGCGTCACGAGATTTGTACGGCTCACTTATTAAGATTATGTCCGCTCTCTCGTCTTTAGCCGTCTGTGACAGTATATCCTGTGCTATCTCGCAGTGATTTAGGTTTATCTGGATAACCTTCATACTTTTCTGCAGGCGATAGCTCTCCTAAAGACTGGGCATTTGCTGCTGCCCGCTACATGCTTCTAAGGCTCCTTTGCACAAGACTTAGCTATGTGGCCCCCATCCCCACATCTTCTACACAGCTTGGAGCGATTTTCTACGTTTTTTCACTGCTTGGCAATGTGCCCAAATTCCAGGCATTTGAAGCACTTTTTGAGGAGTGTCCGTTCGCGGATGCGACACACTACCCACCCGATTTTGATCTTCTTTGCTTCCAGCAGCTTCTTTGCTTTTGCATTTTGAAGGCTGATAGTCGCCGTTTAGGTTCCACCATTTGCTTTCCTCAGCGATATAAAGTCTGACGGTGTGACGCCTTCGACTCCGGCTTGGACTTTGAATGATTCACAAATGTCTTCTTTTGTGGTGATCTCATCGATGTCTTTCAGCTCGATGCTAGTGCGTTGGGTGAGGGTTCTTACGTTCTTCTGTTCGCCTAACGCCTCACTTATGACTTAAATTCCGCTGTCTTGTCACATGTCTCCTTCAATTGAATTAAGAGGTCACCTTTTTGTGTCCTTCTGATCCTAGATACTGCTTTTCCAATTGTTTCTAGTTTTGGATCTGCCTTCACGTTGCGCAATATCTGCGCATAGGATATTTCGCCCTTCGCTTCTATGACTATGGCGTCAGGTCTTGCCTTTCTTATCATTGGCTTTTGTTTTACGGCGGACTTCTTGGCAGTTCCGTCTGGCTTTACTTTATATTTTGTATCTGCGCATAGGATATTTCGCCCTTCGCTTCTATGACTATGGCGTCAGGTCTTGCCTTTCTTATCATTGGCTTTTGTTTTACGGCGGACTTCTTGGCAGTTCCGTCTGGCTTTACTTTATATTTTGTTTTAGCGACGACTTTTGTCCATTCGCCTTCTCCAGTTTTTTTTGTCATTTTTAATACCCTTTTCCTGGGTTTTTACTTCAGTCGCTATTAATTTTTCATAGGTTTACGTGTTGACTGGCGTTGCTCTTGCCTCCGCTTTGGATTCGGCGTTTCGCTGTGGATAGGCTGCTTCCTTTGTTGTTCCATTGAAGCTTTGAGCCATGGAGAGGTTTGAGATGAGGTGTGATTTACCATCTTCTCCTTAGTATTCTTGTTGTTTACGTAGATAGCCGATAACTCATAGAGGTTTTTTATGCTATCAATCGCATCCCGCATGGCTTCATGGATGGAACGTCTTTTTCCATCTTCCAACATTTCTACCAGTCCCTTGATCTGCTCTCCTAATTTATGAAAGTCGGATTTTCCGGGGTTGGCTTCCTTTATCACCTTTCTTGTTTCCGGTGATTCGCGCCTTTGTGACGTTTGGGTCACTAGTGATCTCGAGATCTTCGAACTCCTTTTAAAAGAATTCACATTCTCCTCTCCTACAACTCCTTCTACTTCTCCTCCTAAATTTTGGGAATTCATTGTAAATTGGGTCCCCACTCAAGCCGTTATAAATGCTCGGGTATGTAGTCACCTATGGATCCCATGGTTATCTATGCAAGCAGTGAGGCCATGCGGGGGTTGACACGAGCCCTTATGGGGTCTTGTGTTCAGAGCCAGATCAGTGTTAGACAGGAATTTTTCATCTGTACCTACACCACTAACTTAATAGCGACGTAACATTGAACGTACTTTGAGTCCTGCCAGGGTTTTAACGGGACGGGGGCGCTGGTAGCATTAGCCTAAAAGCCATTTCAGCAAGATTTCACTCTCGCCTACTCAGGTAACAGAATACCACAGGCGTCAGCCCAAAAGTCGACAAATTATAATGTTGCTTCCAGTATGCCATAACTAAGACCTTACTGGGCTCAGTCTTAATGCATTCGTTAAATGCCGCGTTCCCGCGTTGGCCGCGGCTTTTCCTTAATCCACGGCAAATAAAATACACCTATTTTATAATCTACGTTTATAAATACGAAAATGGGGATAAATCCGCCGATTTAAATGTATCCTCGACAATAAATATGACCCAAAAGGCCGTGATTACATCCAAATCCGCATCCAAGCTCTTGTGTGTTCACCTATTCACCAATATGTTGTAAATTTACAAATGTCTAGTTTTTTAGATTTAAAAAAAAAAAAATTTAGTTTATTTGTGTATATGCGAAAGACACCAAACACGGTGAGCACCATAACTATAAAATGGCTTGTTTCTTAATCCTAAAAAATTTTTGGATTTACGATTGGATTTGATTGGATTGGCATTGCCAAAGCAATACAGCTTTTTGTATTTTTTTTTTGTGCTTAATAGCACAATAATCGAATGTTCTAATAACACTATAAATATTGCTATAATGTGCTGTTGATGTTTATTTTTATGTGCAGTTGTCTACTTCTCTCTCTATGAATGTATATAATCGAACTCCCCCATAATTTTCCCATTTGTATCTGATTTTCTTTCCTTCTGTCTTCTTTCCTTGTCATTTTTTCTAACATTATTCTAAATGTGAAATTATGCATTACGCATTACACACACTTGCAACAAAACTATGTAACCAAAAGAAAGATTCTCGCTTTTCTTGTTCGATTTGCCGAGAAAAAATCTAAGCTCGACCGAAGAGAAAAAAAACGACATTTGTTAAATTATATAATAAAAAACGTAAAGTCAACGTTCGGTATATTCTCTATTCTACGTTCATTATTTTTGTTTTGTTGAATTCGATTGGTCAGACGGAGAATTTATATACAATGGCAAGTAAGGCAGCTATACCACGCCCAAAGTCACCAAGGACAACTAATGTTAAATTTGGTGAAAAGGAGGAAAGTTTTTGGGATAAATTTAGCACATTAGGCAGAAAAAAAGGAACTAAGGAGGGTAATTTATATGAAATTTACTATGTATTTGGATTTTTGCGATTGCGATTATTAATTTTAACTTTTTCAAAATTTGAGTAGAAACGGTGCAATAAGATAGTAAAGAATTTTAAGTTAATTAAAAGAACGTGAAATTATTCCAATATATTTGTTCTTAGTTCAAAAGGTCCAACAAGAAGGAAGGCATGCAATTGATTCGCCTGGTAATCCAAATCAGCTAGATATACCACTAGAGGATTACACTCTTCGTAAAAAAAATTTAAAAGTTTGAAATATCTTGTTTTATAAACAACATATGTATTGTAGGCGAACATGAGCAAAGAGCGTTGATTGATCCCCAGTCTATTAATGATCCAGATCTCACTAAACTGCAGCAAATTTTAAAAGATTGGATAAATGATGAGCTGGCCGAGCAACGAATTATAGTTCAGAGTATTGAAGAAGACATGTATGATGGACAGGTTGTGTTTTCAACTTATAAATACATGGTTGCTGTTGACTTCAAAATAAATTTATCTAATTAAAAGGTGCTTCATAAGTTGTGGGAAAAATTAACTGGTAGAAAACTAGATGTTTTGGAAGTAACACAATCTGAAGAAGGACAACGTCAAAAGCTTATGGAAAAATGTTTGTTCTCTCTTCAACACACACTTCTGTTATACGTCAGCCGATTAGCAACCGTCAAGTAGAAATAAACGCTAAAGCGCACTTAAATTATAAAACAGTTTTTTTTTATTTATTTCTGGACTTTGCTCAACACTCCATTCTCTGAAGCGTCTGCAATGGCATCGCATGCTCCGTGTCTTCTTCCAGGTCCGGACAATCTCGGCAAAAAGGTGAGCTATCGTGTCCTGTTGTGATAAGGCTCTTCTATTGTAGATCCTAAGCATTTCATCTGCGATGATATCTAATGGAACCATTCTTGCTATAACGAGGGCCGCATCATCGGAGATCGTTCGGAACACGATGATCGTCCTTAGTGCACTGAGTCTGTATATAGACGATAGGTTTCTTCTTATTTCTTTAGTCACCAGGGCATCCGCCCAAACTGGGGCTACGTAAAGGAGGACTCAGCTGACTACTCTGGACATTAGGACCCTCCTTGGATATCCTGGTCCTCCGACGTTTGGCAGAATCCGGAATAATGCTGCCCCCATCTGAGAAGGCTTTTTGCTCGAGTATTCCACGTGTATTTTAAAACGGAGCCTATTGTCAAGCATTACTCCTAGGTATTTGACAAAATCCTTTCATCTAATAGTCTGGTTACCAACTCGTATATTTATGTATTCTATATTTTTATTTTAGCTACTTTAATTATTACATTTTTATTTTATTATAATCACCCTGTCGGTTAAAAAGAATTGTAACGTGTTCTGCTCCAATAGCACTACACCGGTAATTGCATAGCAATACTCATGGCAACACACAGTGTAAATTACATATTTACACGAGTGAATGCCACCGAGTTACAAAGAATAAGAAAAGTAATAACAACAACAAAATACACAGAAATAATGGAAAATAAAAATAATAAGACACAAATATACAGCAGGATGAAATACATTATTGTAAATTAGAAATAAGTGGAATTTACAACAACAGATTATATTTATAAAAATAATATTATAATTATAAAATATAACTATGTATACATATGATATAATCATATAATAACCAACGATACGGTAATTGGGTTCAGCATGCGTCAACGCACATAGAGATGTAGACATACGACACACATGCTGGACGAAATATACCGTTTAGTTGGGTACAAAAGACACATCGTGGGTAAGTCTAGTTATCTTAGTTATCTTAGTGGTAAGGGGTGGTTTTTTTTTATATAATTTAATCCACATACGTGTTGTACGGCTGAAGAACGAATCCCTGAACTTAACTGTACGTCCGAAGATGGGCTTAAGGGTAAACTGATGTGCATTTAGAGCGCCACGAGTATTGCGGTTGAATTGAAGGAGAGGTGGCATTTAACTGGCTATTTCTCTTGAGCACCGCTGGTGGAAGAAGCGATAAAACAGTGACAAGCAGGAGACGTTCCTGCGGTGTTCAAGCGAATCTATTGATCACAGGATGTCCGATGTTCCGCTTTCGATTAGGAAGCTTGAGTTTATGACTTCCTCAAACATTTCTTTATCAAGGAACTTCTCTTTCCATTTAGGTCCCCCTAATTTTGGGCGTTGCACGGCTTTTTTTTCGTTAATTTCAATTACAATCGCCTGGTGGTTGCTGTGCGTATAGTCTTCGCTGACGCACCATTTTATCATCCGCAGGAGGGAACTGCTAGCAAAGGTAATATCGATGATCGATCCCACTCCTGCTTTGCGATACGTATTTGCTCGCCCTGTGTTAGATATGCCTATATTTAATGAGGCGAAAGATTCTAGCAGATAATGTCCTCTGATATTAGTAAATCTACTGCCCCAGTCTGTTGCCCAGGCATTGAAGTCTTCGTCTATAACCACTGGAGTTCTTCCTCGAGCATCGGCCATTAAATTTTCTAGTATTCGCTGGGTCTTGCGTAACAACTATAAAAGTTGATTCCATTTATTTTTGCCCGTACGAAGCCCTCCGCCTGCCCGTCTACATCTTGGAAGGCATGTCTGCCGCAAATCCATATTGCAGCTTTTTCTGTTTTGTCACATGCCCAAGCGTCACGAGATTTGTACGGCTCACTTATTAAGATTATGTCCGCTCTCTCGTCTTTAGCCGTCTGTGACAGTATATCCTGTGCTATCTCGCAGTGATTTAGGTTTATCTGGATAACCTTCATACTTTTCTGCAGGCGATAGCTCTCCTAAAGACTGGGCATTTGCTGCTGCCCGCTACATGCTTCTAAGGCTCCTTTGCACAAGACTTAGCTATGTGGCCCCCATCCCCACATCTTCTACACAGCTTGGAGCGATTTTCTACGTTTTTTCACTGCTTGGCAATGTGCCCAAATTCCAGGCATTTGAAGCACTTTTTGAGGAGTGTCCGTTCGCGGATGCGACACACTACCCACCCGATTTTGATCTTCTTTGCTTCCAGCAGCTTCTTTGCTTTTGCATTTTGAAGGCTGATAGTCGCCGTTTAGGTTCCACCATTTGCTTTCCTCAGCGATATAAAGTCTGACGGTGTGACGCCTTCGACTCCGGCTTGGACTTTGAATGATTCACAAATGTCTTCTTTTGTGGTGATCTCATCGATGTCTTTCAGCTCGATGCTAGTGCGTTGGGTGAGGGTTCTTACGTTCTTCTGTTCGCCTAACGCCGCACTTATGACTTAAATTCCGCTGTCTTGTCACATGTCTCCTTCAATTGAATTAAGAGGTCACCTTTTTGTGTCCTTCTGATCCTAGATACTGCTTTTCCAATTGTTTCTAGTTTTGGATCTGCCTTCACGTTGCGCAATATCTGCGCATAGGATATTTCGCCCTTCGCTTCTATGACTATGGCGTCAGGTCTTGCCTTTCTTATCATTGGCTTTTGTTTTACGGCGGACTTCTTGGCAGTTCCGTCTGGCTTTACTTTATATTTTGTATCTGCGCATAGGATATTTCGCCCTTCGCTTCTATGACTATGGCGTCAGGTCTTGCCTTTCTTATGATTGGCTTTTGTTTTACGGCGGACTTCTTGGCAGTTCCGTCTGGCTTTACTTTATATTTTGTTTTAGCGACGACTTTTGTCCATTCGCCTTCTCCAGTTTTTTTTGTCATTTTTAATACCCTTTTCCTGGGTTTTTACTTCAGTCGCTATTAATTTTTCATAGGTTTACGTGTTGACTGGCGTTGCTCTTGCCTCCGCTTTGGATTCGGCGTTTCGCTGTGGATAGGCTGCTTCCTTTGTTGTTCCATTGAAGCTTTGAGCCATGGAGAGGTTTGAGATGAGGTGTGATTTACCATCTTCTCCTTAGTATTCTTGTTGTTTACGTAGATAGCCGATAACTCATAGAGGTTTTTTATGCTATCAATCGCATCCCGCATGGCTTCATGGATGGAACGTCTTTTTCCATCTTCCAACATTTCTACCAGTCCCTTGATCTGCTCTCCTAATTTATGAAAGTCGGATTTTCCGGGGTTGGCTTCCTTTATCACCTTTCTTGTTTCCGGTGATTCGCGCCTTTGTGACGTTTGGGTCACTAGTGATCTCGAGATCTTCGAACTCCTTTTAAAAGAATTCACATTCTCCTCTCCTACAACTCCTTCTACTTCTCCTCCTAAATTTTGGGAATTCATTGTAAATTGGGTCCCCACTCAAGCCGTTATAAATGCTCGGGTGTGTAGTCACCTATGGATCCCATGGTTATCTATGCAAGCAGTGAGGCCATGCGGGGGTTGACACGAGCCCTTATGGGGTCTTGTGTTCAGAGCCAGATCAGTGTTAGACAGGAATTTTTCATCTGTACCTACACCACTAACTTAATAGCGACGTAACATTGAACGTACTTTGAGTCCTGCCAGGGTTTTAACGGGACGGGGGCGCTGGTAGCATTAGCCTAAAAGCCATTTCAGCAAGATTTCACTCTCGCCTACTCAGGTAACAGAATACCACAGGCGTCAGCCCAAAAGTCGACAAATTATAATGTTGCTTCCAGTATGCCATAACTAAGACCTTACTGGGCTCAGTCTTAATGCATTCGTTAAATGCCGCGTTCCCGCGTTGGACGCGGCTTTTCCTTAATCCACGGCAAATAAAATACACCTATTTTATAATCTACGTTTATAAATACGAAAATGGGGATAAATCCGCCGATTTAAATGTATCCTCGACAATAAATATGACCCAAAAGGCCGTGATTACATCCAAATCCGCATCCAAGCTCTTGTGTCTTCACCTATTCACCAATATGTTGTAAATTTACAAATGTCTAGTTTTTTAGATTTAAAAAAAAAAAAATTTAGTTTATTTGTGTATATGCGAAAGACACCAAACACGGTGAGCACCATAACTATAAAATGGCTTGTTTCTTAATCCTAAAAATTTTTTGGATTTACGATTGGATTTGATTGGATTGGCATTGCCAAAGCAATACAGCTTTTTGTATTTTTTTTTTGTGCTTAATAGCACAATAATCGAATGTTCTAATAACACTATAAATATTGCTATAATGTGCTGTTGATGTTTATTTTTATGTGCAGTTGTCTACTTCTCTCTCTATGAATGTATATAAATCGAACTCCCCCATAATTTTCCCATTTGTATCTGATTTTCTTTCCTTCTGTCTTCTTTCCTTGTCATTTTTCTAACATTATTCTAAATGTGAAATTATGCATTACGCATTACACACACTTGCAACAAAACTATGTAACCAAAAGAAAGATTCTCGCTTTTCTTGTTCGATTTGCCGAGAAAAAATCTAAGCTCGACCGAAGAGAAAAAAAACGACATTTGTTAAATTATATAATAAAAAACGTAAAGTCAACGTTCGGTATATTCTCTATTCTACGTTCATTATTTTTGTTTTGTTGAATTCGATTGGTCAGATGGAGAATTTATATACAATGGCAAGTAAGGCAGCTATACCACGCCCAAAGTCACCAAGGACAACTAATGTTAAATTTGGTGAAAAGGAGGAAAGTTTTTGGGATAAATTTAGCACATTAGGCAGAAAAAAAGGAACTAAGGAGGGTAATTTATATGAAATTTACTATGTATTTGGATTTTTGCGATTGCGATTATTAATTTTAACTTTTTCAAAATTTGAGTAGAAACGGTGCAATAAGATAGTAAAGAATTTTAAGTTAATTAAAAGAACGTGAAATTATTCCAATATATTTGTTCTTAGTTCAAAAGGTCCAACAAGAAGGAAGGTATGCAATTGATTCGCCTGGTAATCCAAATCAGCTAGATATACCACTAGAGGATTACACTCTTCGTAAAAAAATTTAAAAGTTTGAAATATCTTGTTTTATAAACAACATATGTATTGTAGGCGAACATGAGCAAAGAGCGTTGATTGATCCCCAGTCTATTAATGATCCAGATCTCACTAAACTGCAGCAAATTTTAAAAGATTGGATAAATGATGAGCTGGCCGAGCAACGAATTATAGTTCAGAGTATTGAAGAAGACATGTATGATGGACAGGTTGTGTTTTCAACTTATAAATACATGGTTGCTGTTGACTTCAAAATAAATTTATCTAATTAAAAGGTGCTTCATAAGTTGTGGGAAAAATTAACTGGTAGAAAACTAGATGTTTTGGAAGTAACACAATCTGAAGAAGGACAACGTCAAAAGCTTATGGAAAAATGTTTGTTCTCTCTTCAACACACACTTCTGTTATACGTCAGCCGATTAGCAACCGTCAAGTAGAAATAAACGCTAAAGCGCACTTAAATTATAAAACAGTTTTTTTTTATTTATTTCTGGACTTTGCTCAACACTCCATTCTCTGAAGCGTCTGCAATGGCATCGCATGCTCCGTGTCTTCTTCCAGGTCCGGACAATCTCGGCAAAAAGGTGAGCTATCGTGTCCTGTTGTGATAAGGCTCTTCTATTGTAGATCCTAAGCATTTCATCTGCGATGATATCTAATGGAACCATTCTTGCTATAACGAGGGCCGCATCATCGGAGATCGTTCGGAACACGATGATCGTCCTTAGTGCACTGAGTCTGTATATAGACGATAGGTTTCTTCTTATTTCTTTAGTCACCAGGGCATCCGCCCAAACTGGGGCTACGTAAAGGAGGACTCAGCTGACTACTCTGGACATTAGGACCCTCCTTGGATATCCTGGTCCTCCGACGTTTGGCAGAATCCGGAATAATGCTGCCCCCATCTGAGAAGGCTTTTTGCTCGAGTATTCCACGTGTATTTTAAAACGGAGCCTATTGTCAAGCATTACTCCTAGGTATTTGACAAAATCCTTTCATCTAATAGTCTGGTTACCAACTCGTATATTTATGTATTCTATATTTTTATTTTAGCTACTTTAATTATTACATTTTTATTTTATTATAATCACCCTGTCGGTTAAAAAGAATTGTAACGTGTTCTGCTCCAATAGCACTACACCGGTAATTGCATAGCAATACTCATGGCAACACACAGTGTAAATTACATATTTACACGAGTGAATGCCACCGAGTTACAAAGAATAAGAAAAGTAATAACAACAACAAAATACACAGAAATAATGGAAAATAAAAATAATAAGACACAAATATACAGCAGGATGAAATACATTATTGTAAATTAGAAATAAGTGGAATTTACAACAACAGATTATATTTATAAAAATAATATTATAATTATAAAATATAACTATGTATACATATGATATAATCATATAATAACCAACGATACGGTAATTGGGTTCAGCATGCGTCAACGCACATAGAGATGTAGACATACGACACACATGCTGGACGAAATATACCGTTTAGTTGGGTACAAAAGACACATCGTGGGTAAGTCTAGTTATCTTAGTTATCTTAGTGGTAAGGGGTGGTTTTTTTTTTATATAATTTAATCCACATACGTGTTGTACGGCTGAAGAACGAATCCCTGAACTTAACTGTACGTCCGAAGATGGGCTTAAGGGTAAACTGATGTGCATTTAGAGCGCCACGAGTATTGCGGTTGAATTGAAGGAGAGGTGGCATTTAACTGGCTATTTCTCTTGAGCACCGCTGGTGGAAGAAGCGATAAAACAGTGACAAGCAGGAGACGTTCCTGCGGTGTTCAAGCGAATCTATTGATCACAGGATGTCCGATGTTCCGCTTTCGATTAGGAAGCTTGAGTTTATGACTTCCTCAAACATTTCTTTATCAAGGAACTTCTCTTTCCATTTAGGTCCCCCTAATTTTGGGCGTTGCACGGCTTTTTTTTCGTTAATTTCAATTACAATCGCCTGGTGGTTGCTGTGCGTATAGTCTTCGCTGACGCACCATTTTATCATCCGCAGGAGGGAACTGCTAGCAAAGGTAATATCGATGATCGATCCCACTCCTGCTTTGCGATACGTATTTGCTCGCCCTGTGTTAGATATGCCTATATTTAATGAGGCGAAAGATTCTAGCAGATAATGTCCTCTGATATTAGTAAATCTACTGCCCCAGTCTGTTGCCCAGGCATTGAAGTCTTCGTCTATAACCACTGGAGTTCTTCCTCGAGCATCGGCCATTAAATTTTCTAGTATTCGCTGGGTCTTGCGTAACAACTATAAAAGTTGATTCCATTTATTTTTGCCCGTACGAAGCCCTCCGCCTGCCCGTCTACATCTTGGAAGGCATGTCTGCCGCAAATCCATATTGCAGCTTTTTCTGTTTTGTCACATGCCCAAGCGTCACGAGATTTGTACGGCTCACTTATTAAGATTATGTCCGCTCTCTCGTCTTTAGCCGTCTGTGACAGTATATCCTGTGCTATCTCGCAGTGATTTAGGTTTATCTGGATAACCTTCATACTTTTCTGCAGGCGATAGCTCTCCTAAAGACTGGGCATTTGCTGCTGCCCGCTACATGCTTCTAAGGCTCCTTTGCACAAGACTTAGCTATGTGGCCCCCATCCCCACATCTTCTACACAGCTTGGAGCGATTTTCTACGTTTTTTCACTGCTTGGCAATGTGCCCAAATTCCAGGCATTTGAAGCACTTTTTGAGGAGTGTCCGTTCGCGGATGCGACACACTACCCACCCGATTTTGATCTTCTTTGCTTCCAGCAGCTTCTTTGCTTTTGCATTTTGAAGGCTGATAGTCGCCGTTTAGGTTCCACCATTTGCTTTCCTCAGCGATATAAAGTCTGACGGTGTGACGCCTTCGACTCCGGCTTGGACTTTGAATGATTCACAAATGTCTTCTTTTGTGGTGATCTCATCGATGTCTTTCAGCTCGATGCTAGTGCGTTGGGTGAGGGTTCTTACGTTCTTCTGTTCGCCTAACGCCGCACTTATGACTTAAATTCCGCTGTCTTGTCACATGTCTCCTTCAATTGAATTAAGAGGTCACCTTTTTGTGTCCTTCTGATCCTAGATACTGCTTTTCCAATTGTTTCTAGTTTTGGATCTGCCTTCACGTTGCGCAATATCTGCGCATAGGATATTTCGCCCTTCGCTTCTATGACTATGGCGTCAGGTCTTGCCTTTCTTATCATTGGCTTTTGTTTTACGGCGGACTTCTTGGCAGTTCCGTCTGGCTTTACTTTATATTTTGTATCTGCGCATAGGATATTTCGCCCTTCGCTTCTATGACTATGGCGTCAGGTCTTGCCTTTCTTATGATTGGCTTTTGTTTTACGGCGGACTTCTTGGCAGTTCCGTCTGGCTTTACTTTATATTTTGTTTTAGCGACGACTTTTGTCCATTCGCCTTCTCCAGTTTTTTTTTGTCATTTTTAATACCCTTTTCCTGGGTTTTTACTTCAGTCGCTATTAATTTTTCATAGGTTTACGTGTTGACTGGCGTTGCTCTTGCCTCCGCTTTGGATTCGGCGTTTCGCTGTGGATAGGCTGCTTCCTTTGTTGTTCCATTGAAGCTTTGAGCCATGGAGAGGTTTGAGATGAGGTGTGATTTACCATCTTCTCCTTAGTATTCTTGTTGTTTACGTAGATAGCCGATAACTCATAGAGGTTTTTTATGCTATCAATCGCATCCCGCATGGCTTCATGGATGGAACGTCTTTTTCCATCTTCCAACATTTCTACCAGTCCCTTGATCTGCTCTCCTAATTTATGAAAGTCGGATTTTCCGGGGTTGGCTTCCTTTATCACCTTTCTTGTTTCCGGTGATTCGCGCCTTTGTGACGTTTGGGTCACTAGTGATCTCGAAATCTTCGAACTCCTTTTAAAAGAATTCACATTCTCCTCTCCTACAACTCCTTCTACTTCTCCTCCTAAATTTTGGGAATTCATTGTAAATTGGGTCCCCACTCAAGCCGTTATAAATGCTCGGGTGTGTAGTCACCTATGGATCCCATGGTTATCTATGCAAGCAGTGAGGCCATGCGGGGGTTGACACGAGCCCTTATGGGGTCTTGTGTTCAGAGCCAGATCAGTGTTAGACAGGAATTTTTCATCTGTACCTACACCACTAACTTAATAGCGACGTAACATTGAACGTACTTTGAGTCCTGCCAGGGTTTTAACGGGACGGGGGCGCTGGTAGCATTAGCCTAAAAGCCATTTCAGCAAGATTTCACTCTCGCCTACTCAGGTAACAGAATACCACAGGCGTCAGCCCAAAAGTCGACAAATTATAATGTTGCTTCCAGTATGCCATAACTAAGACCTTACTGGGCTCAGTCTTAATGCATTCGTTAAATGCCGCGTTCCCGCGTTGGACGCGGCTTTTCCTTAATCCACGGCAAATAAAATACACCTATTTTATAATCTACGTTTATAAATACGAAAATGGGGATAAATCCGCCGATTTAAATGTATCCTCGACAATAAATATGACCCAAAAGGCCGTGATTACATCCAAATCCGCATCCAAGCTCTTGTGTCTTCACCTATTCACCAATATGTTGTAAATTTACAAATGTCTAGTTTTTTAGATTTAAAAAAAAAAAAATTTAGTTTATTTGTGTATATGCGAAAGACACCAAACACGGTGAGCACCATAACTATAAAATGGCTTGTTTCTTAATCCTAAAAATTTTTTGGATTTACGATTGGATTTGATTGGATTGGCATTGCCAAAGCAATACAGCTTTTTGTATTTTTTTTTTGTGCTTAATAGCACAATAATCGAATGTTCTAATAACACTATAAATATTGCTATAATGTGCTGTTGATGTTTATTTTTATGTGCAGTTGTCTACTTCTCTCTCTATGAATGTATATAAATCGAACTCCCCCATAATTTTCCCATTTGTATCTGATTTTCTTTCCTTCTGTCTTCTTTCCTTGTCATTTTTTCTAACATTATTCTAAATGTGAAATTATGCATTACGCATTACACACACTTGCAACAAAACTATGTAACCAAAAGAAAGATTCTCGCTTTTCTTGTTCGATTTGCCGAGAAAAAATCTAAGCTCGACCGAAGAGAAAAAAAACGACATTTGTTAAATTATATAATAAAAAACGTAAAGTCAACGTTCGGTATATTCTCTATTCTACGTTCATTATTTTTGTTTTGTTGAATTCGATTGGTCAGACGGAGAATTTATATACAATGGCAAGTAAGGCAGCTATACCACGCCCAAAGTCACCAAGGACAACTAATGTTAAATTTGGTGAAAAGGAGGAAAGTTTTTGGGATAAATTTAGCACATTAGGCAGAAAAAAAGGAACTAAGGAGGGTAATTTATATGAAATTTACTATGTATTTGGATTTTTGCGATTGCGATTATTAATTTTAACTTTTTCAAAATTTGAGTAGAAACGGTGCAATAAGATAGTAAAGTATTTTAAGTTAATTAAAAGAACGTGAAATTATTCCAATATATTTGTTCTTAGTTCAAAAGGTCCAACAAGAAGGAAGGCATGCAATTGATTCGCCTGGTAATCCAAATCAGCTAGATATACCACTAGAGGATTACACTCTTCGTAAAAAAAATTTAAAAGTTTGAAATATCTTGTTTTATAAACAACATATGTATTGTAGGCGAACATGAGCAAAGAGCGTTGATTGATCCCCAGTCTATTAATGATCCAGATCTCACTAAACTGCAGCAAATTTTAAAAGATTGGATAAATGATGAGCTGGCCGAGCAACGAATTATAGTTCAGAGTATTGAAGAAGACATGTATGATGGACAGGTTGTGTTTTCAACTTATAAATACATGGTTGCTGTTGACTTCAAAATAAATTTATCTAATTAAAAGGTGCTTCATAAGTTGTGGGAAAAATTAACTGGTAGAAAACTAGATGTTTTGGAAGTAACACAATCTGAAGAAGGACAACGTCAAAAGCTTACTATTGTTCTTAATGCAGTTAATCATGTAAGTAAAATTATCACTAGTTTGTAAAGGTTTAATTATATGGAAAACTCTTAGACACTAGGCTTTCATCAAAAGATTCCCAAGTGGTCTGTGGAAAGTGTACACTCTAAAAATATTGTTGCTATATTGCATTTACTAGTGGCACTAGTACGTCATTTTCGTGCGCCGATACGTTTGCCAGAAAATGTTTTCGTGACAGTAGTTATTGCACAAAAGAATGGTGGAGTCCTGAATGCACAGTTAATATTATAGAAGTACTATTTTATATGAAACTTAGATTAATTTTTTTTTAGAAAATTTCAAGAACAAATTACTTCTGAATATGATGAAGTTGGAATGCGCTGCGAAAAAGACGCCTTTGATACACTCTTTGACTGTGCACCAGAAAAATTAACTGTAGTAAAGAAATCTCTTATTACATTTGTCAACAAGCATTTAACCAAATTAAATTCTGAAGTCGAAGACCTAAGCAGTGACTTCCGCGACGGGGTGTATTTATGTTTGTTAACGGGCTTACTAGGTGGATTCTTTGTTCCGCTTTTTGAGTTTTATTTACACCCACATGATGTTGATCAGATGGTACACAATGTCGCACTTTCATTTGACTTGATGCAAAATATTGGTCTGCCAAAACCAAAAGCTAGACCAGAGGGTAGTTATCAATGAGTTTTACATAATTGTTTTTTTAATGTTCATACTTACAGATATTGTCAATATGGATTTGAAATCTACGCTTCGGGTTCTTTACAGTTTATTTACTAAGTTCAGAAACGTTGCATAGGCATAATAAAAAATGTACTATCGTATATTCTACTACAATACTAACAAAATGAATGCTATATTAACTTCAACATTCTATATTTAAACAAATTCTAATCACAAAATTTTAAGTTTTAAAATTTTAATAACATTTGTATTCTTTGCGCTGACTGTGAATTTACCTTACATTTTTAATAAAACCTTAGGTGTTTTTTATATTATTCGGAACGTTTTCTATTTATTCTACATCTACATTGCAAATGTGTGTAGTTTTTTTAAGTACATATTTAGTGTCTAGTTTCCTCTAAAATGTTTGTAACAGTTGGCACGAGGGAGCTGTGTGCTCATTGTGGATAGGCACAAATTTGTCACATAATTTTTGTAGACCTACGGAGTAAGACGTGGTTGTTGAAGAGAGCGTCAACTTGGCGTTTTTTCGAGTTTGACCAATCGTCATTATGAATTGTAGAATCTACTCGCGTAGCCGGACAGGTTTGACGAGCTTGGATTCTTTTTCAGTTTTTCGGTCCTTGCACTTTGCTAACTTTTTTTTTGAGAAGTGGTTCTCGAAATTTTTTTTCATTTTGAACTACTGTTTTTGATATTTGTCTAATTTTGATCCGCTGGTCAGCGTTGTAACTTTTCGATAATTCTAATTCCAACATCGGATAACCTTGTAAATAAATATCGGCAAAAATGTGTTTAAAGGTATTTTGACCGTTTGCCAACCCCCCCCCCCACCCCTTCCAAACCATCACGCTATACCGTTGCAATTCTGCTACCAAAAATGTTAAGGCCAGCATTTCTACTGGCACTGCTTGTCGAAAAAACTCGATGTGGGACCTGCTTCTTTGGGGATCAGCATGCCCCTGTGCACTGGTGATCGAAGAGATTGTTTTCAGAACCAGTTTAGCGGTCGTTTTATAGCAACCGATAGGACTGGCATGCATGTGTGGTTTACGAAAGGATCCCTCTTCCACCAGCTTCACGCGATGAAGACTAGCCATCCCGAAGTTGTGAAGTACGACTGCGATGAGCATTTATACGAGAAAATCCAAAAGAAATTCGTTCGCTGTGTTTAACCATGTACATGTCCACAGGCCAGCAATTCTGGCACTGAGTGAAACTCAGGTATTTGATAATTCTGATGCATCGGAATTTAATCTACCTGGGTATAGCTTGGTGCCATTATTTTTCCCTCGACGCGGGCTCGCAATCTATGTTCGTAGAGATGTTGCGTTTCAGCTTTTGCCTCATTTTAGCCAAAGTTCCAATCCGGAATTCAATTTCATTTGGCTCAAAGTAAAGGTACATGAGCGCAACATCTACTACTGTTTCCTTTACAGAAGCCCCCACTTAGACAGTGTTTCAACTCAGAGCGAGTTTGATGCACTGTCTGATTCCATCTTAAGAATTGGAAATCGTAAAAATGAAATCGTTATTGCGGGCGATTTCAATGTACACAATTCTGGGTGGCTTCGCCATTCTGGCCAGACAACACTCGAAGGAAGGTGTGTTGAGTTATTCGCTGAGTTTAATCACCTTACTCAGCTTGTAAATGAGCCTACACGAATACCTGACATTGCAAATCATTCCGCAAACACCCTAGACTTGTTCCTTACCTCTCGTCCTGATAAATACTCCGTCAATGTATCAACGCCCCTAGGCTCATCAGACCATTGTGTAGTATCAGCTAATTTCTCGTTAATAAACCACGTAGTTAGAGAAAAAACTCCCAAAAAAATAGTATGGCAATACGAGAAAGCCAATTGGGACGGCCTTAACAACTTCTTTGGGAGTTATAACTGGTCGCTATTGTTTCGCGATAGCAACGTGGATGCCGCCGCTGATGCAATAACAAACATCATTCTTATTGGTATGAGAAAGTTTATCCCTTTTAGGAATAAATCTATCAAATCAAAGGAAGATGGATGGTATGACTTGAGCTGTAAAGAGGCTTCTAGGATTAGAGAGGTATGCTTTCGGTTTTACAAAGCAAACCCTTCCGAGGAAAACCGAAAAAAGTTTAAACGAGCAAGAAATGATTGCAATGCCCATCTTCGGCGAGTCAAATTCGCCTACGACCGAAAATTAAGGCAAAAAATACTACAATGTCCCATAGGTAGTAAAAATTTTTGGTCTTTCGTGAAAAGAATCAAAAATTCAGCCTCGTCGTCGATTCCAACGCTCATTTATAATGACATTCCAGTTGTCAGCTCTATGGACAAGGCCAATCTGTTTGCTGCGCATTTCGCAGCTAGCTCTACGCTTCCAGATTGTGCATTGCCGCCTCCTGCACCTCAGAGTATTGAACACTCTATGGAACAGATATTTTTTCGTACTCGTGCAGTTGCTAGAGTTTTAAATGATCTTAACACATACAAATCCGCTGGTCCAGATGGTATTTCACCATTAGTTCTGAAGAGGTGTTCTTCCAAGCTGGCATTACCATTGCGTAAGCTTTTCCATCTATCCTACTCTTCTGGACTCTTCCCGAGAAGTTGGAAAACAGCATTTGTCCAGCCCATACCCAAAAAAGGCGAACCGTCGTCTCCTTCTTCGTACCGACCCATAGCACTTACATCCATTCTTTCCAAGGTCATGGAAACGCTGATCAATTATCAGCTTAAGAAATATCTTGAAACCAACGTAATCCTTAGTGACCGGCAGTATGGGTTTCGTGGGCAACGTTCTACTGGTGATTTGATGGTTTATCTCACCGAACAGTGGAACCGATCTTTGCATCATTTTGGAGAAAGCAAAGCTGTTGCACTCGATATTTCAAAGGCATTTGACAGAGTTTGGCATCAAGCTCTTTTGTCTAAAATGCGTGCTTATGGTGTCGATGATAAACTGCTTCAATGGATTAGAAGCTATCTTTTGGACCGCTCAATTCAAGTTGTTTTGGACGGTTTCACTTCTGAAATACACCAGATAAATGCTGGCGTTCCCCAGGGCTCTGTTCTATCCCCGACACTCTTCCTCATTTTTATTAATGATCTCTTATCTGTGACTTCTAATCCAATTCACTCTTTCGCTGACGACAGCACTCTCAGCTTCTCATATAAGTTTGAGGAACGTCCCTCCACCTCTGATGTGGAACTCAAACAACATCGTATGTTAAGCACGTTAAATTCTGACCTTGACAGCATAATACAATGGGGAGAAAACAATCGAGTAGAATTTAACGCTTCCAAAACCCAATGCTGTCTCCTGTCGTCCAAGCGAATCCTAAACCCCATGCCATTATCCATGAATGGCACTTGCATCGAGGAAACTGAAAAACTCGCAATTCTCGGTATGTGCGTTAACGACAAGCTTCGTTGGAATGACCACATATTTACCGTCGCTAAAAATGCTGCGAAATGTTTAGGTTTTCTAGCCCGGTGCAAGAAATATTTCACTCCCTCTGATCTGGCTACCATTTACAAGGATTTTATTCGCCCAAAACTTGAGTACAATTGCCATATCTGGTCTGGTGCGCCTAAGACTACTTTGCATCAGCTAGATAGAATACAAAACCGCGCGATAAAACTTATCGGTGACGAAAATATAGCGAAATCGATTGATTCGCTTGAACACCGCAGGAACGTTTCTTGCTTGTCACTATTTTATCGCTTCTTCTACCAGCGGTGCTCAAGAGAAATAGCCAGCTGCATGCCACCTCTCCTTGAATTCAACCGCAATACTCGTGGCGCTCTAAATGCTCATCAGTTTACCCTTAAGCCCATCTTCGGACGTACAGTTAAATTCAGGGATTCGTTCTTCAGCCGTACAACTCGTATGTGGAATGCTCTGCCAAGCTCTGTCTTCCCACATCACTATGATCCACAGGCATTCAAAACACAAGCTCATAGACATCTCCTCTTTTCTCCTCCTCTTCCTTAACGCCCACGCTGTGCCAAGCATATAGCCGAGCATTATAAGGGTGCGAACCCCTTGAAGCGTGCGCGAATTATAAAAAAAAAAAAAAAAAAAAAGCAAACCATTGGAATCTCTATGTCTGCGATGAGATGCAAATCAAAACTTCTCTTATTTTTCCACACACAAAAAGGAACTGTAATGAATTTAGACTGATAATTTTGTACAAAGTAAGTGATCTTTATTATTAAAATTTATTTCGTGCGATAGTGCCGAACACACACAACCTGCCACTTTACAATCAGAACGAGGAATGTACTAGCTGATTACTTCACCACTAGATGGCGCGATTTCGTGCGGAGACAGTTCTCGCATATGGTTCAACGTAAGATACTCGGAAAGAACTCAGCATACTGGGATTGTAGCTCTGGTTTCTTTGTAAGATTGCATTCAGTTCGATAGAGCTGCTGAACGGCATTGTTTCTCGAATCACCGAGTGTATTGCGTGGATCAGATTTGAAAGGTAGTCTGACGACATATCTCCCGTCTGCAAGCCTGTAGGTTGTTTTTTCATACAGATCTTCACAATGCTGATCTGATTCTGAAGCATGGCGCTTTCGATCTGGAAGCTCTTCCAGCTCCCAAAACTTTCGAACTTGTAGGTCTAGCGAGGTACTTTGTGGACTAACCACGCGAGTCCTAAAGGTTTTCACATATGAACTTGGGATGGGTCCCGATAGAATCCATCCAAATGTGGTTTGTTGTGCTAATAAGGTGCTTGAAATTTATTTGACACCTTCGCTTATAATACTGGGGTATAGATCTGCTCCTATGAGTAAATCTACCTGGGACGCTTGATTGAAGGTGGGGTCTGCTAATTCCATGCCTTCCAGGGCCTGAGGATCGATAAAAGTAAATGATCGGTTCGGCAAGCTGCCCGTTAATTTCTTCAGCACGATCGCCTCAACCGAGATTGGCTGCTCAGGAGAAGCGTTATTTATGAGGGTAAAACTAAATTTTTTATTGGATTTTGCTGCTTGAGCGTCACTTATTGCTATAATTGAAACATCAGATGCTGAAGTTGGTAAGTTCAAACGCCTTTGAACAGCTTCAGTAATGATCGACGACTCTGAGCCTGGGTCGATCAAAGCTCGAATAGTATGACTGCTTTCCTGGCCGCGAATCTTTACTAAAGCAGTGGCTAACAGAATCCTTCTTTGCGTGTACACCAAATAGGATTTGTGTTGGACCTCCTTAGGTATAAATGGAGGAGAAGTAGACTGTAATGGTGAGGATAAGGTGGCGGATTCACCGACATTCACAGGATCTGAAGAGCGTGAGTTGGAATGCGTGTGATTCGCTGGCGCTCTTTGTGGTAAATGCAATAGCGAGTGGTGTCGCTGGTGACATGTGTTGCAGGTGTAATTACTAGTGCAGTTCGGAAGCATATGATGTACTGACAGACAATTGAAACACGTCTTGCTTTTTCGTACAAGGTCAAAACGGTCAGTCACTGGCAATGTCAAAAATTTTGAGCAGGATCGAAGATTGTGTTTTTCTGAGCACGCCTTTTTTTTTTTTTATATGGAGACTTATTGACAAGGGATGACTCCCTGAATGACTTACGTCACGGCAATAAGTTGGTAATTGCTCGGACGATAGGATGTATTTGGATTGGATTTCGGCGTGGGTGGACGCCCCAACGATCGAGACGAGGTTGCATCGGCAATAGATTCGAGGACCTGAACTCTGTTGCATAAAAAGGCATCCAATTCAGCCCAGCTGGGTATGTCAGTCGGCCTCTTCAATGATTGCTCCCATAGCGCGAGCGTGGTGGGATGCAGTCGGTTGGAACAAGCGAAAATGAGAATGGGGTCCCAACCTTCTGTGCGAATATTATGAGCTTGAACCGCTGCTTTACAATCGTTGATGCTCCTTTGCAAAGTTCTTATGGACACGGCCGATTCTTCCTTGACATTAGGTAGGTTGAATAATATTTTGATTTGGTTGTTAACTAGTATTCTCTTATTCTCATTAGTCGATCGTAGCGCGTTCCATGCTAACTCAAAACTAGCGTTGGTCAAAGGAAATCTACATACTATCCTATTGGCTTCGCCACTAGTTTTAGCTCGAAGGTGGAAAAGCTTCTCAACGTCTCCAAGGTTAGGATGATTTGCGTACACTGCTTGAAACATATCGCGGAACGAGGGCCAGGATAAATAATCTCCCGGGAATATCTCAGTGTCGCATGGAGGAAGCTTCAAACAATGAGAGCTTGAGTGTCTGGTTGTTTTTGCATTACCTCCCGAACCTTCGAGAACCGGAGCGGCAAGAGATGGCTTGGGTTGAGCATCGCTCAACTTCGTTTGAAGCTCTAAAAACAGTCCCAGGCAAGAAACATAAGTTTCATTGGAGCTTGCAAATTTGGACTCAATTGTTTCTGGATCGAGAGCCTCCCAGTCTGGTGCAGGGGTGGTTCGAATGCAAGCGATGTAAGTAGCCTTCAGATCTAACCATAAGCTCTTTAAGACGTCCTTACGAGCGTCAAGAGTAGCTATCGTGTGATTGCTCTCAGGCACTTCCTTTGCCGCAGCAAAGTATTTTACTAGCTGGTCGGCGGAAAACATGAAATCGTCTAATAGCGACATTGTATAGTTAGGATCTCACGCAACGAGATGTCAAAACTGAAGAGTGGGATGAGCCCTAATCGAAGTGTTACTATCGATATCGAATAAAGCTGTGACGAAAAAAAACAAAAATGTGATATGGATGGTACCCCTGCTCTTGTGAAGGCTCGTACCCGCTCACGATTCGTCCATAACCATAAAGGCGGCGCCACCAGATAATACGAGACACAGAATCGAAACCGAAGAACTCTTAGTAATTCGAGTGTTTAATTTGCATTAATGAGATATCACCAACAAAAACTGAAGAAGAAAGTCAGGGTCGTACCTGGTTGACAAGTTTTTCTTATAAAGAACGCGTTTTGAAGAACATATATAGGGTGTTTTTTTGGGAGGTTTGTTTTTCCGATAGATGTCGTTTTATTTTATGACAGTTGTTTTGACAGCTCAAAGTGGCATTTCTACTCAGTATTGTTTGGCACGTTATATCTAACGGGTGTTTTTTTAAGAGGTTGCCGATTTTTTTTTTGAATAAAACACATATAAAATTATGAAATGACCAAAATTTTTTTTTATTTGGTAGATAATTTTTTGGCATTTAACATTTAAACACAATTTCTGGCATATGGCTACCACGACTATTTTTCACAAATGTCATTTTTTTTTTTTTTTGTTTTTTCATAATGATTTGCCAAACAATACTGAGTAGAAATGCTACTTTGAGCTGTCAAAACAACTGTCATAAAATAAAACGACATCTATCGGAAAAACAAACCTCCCAAAAAAACACCCTTTAGTATATGCAACAATATGACTTAATACTTAGTGTAAATAGTTAATCTACGTATGCCGTATTGATCCAAGATTAATTCAAATTATAAAAGTAGCAGAAAAAAAAACAAATTATACATTATGTGTATAATGCTACTCTAGACTTAGCATTTTTCAACACAAATTCGGATTGGCATTGTAGCAAAATTTGAAAAAAAAAAAAAAAACAAACAGTTACAAAAAACCCGTAACCAAAAATCAGGATCGTACCTCGTGGTGTTGTAACGGCTGGTCGTAAGTTGTGGTAGTGTGTTGGAATCGAAGCTGCACAATTCCCAAGAGTGTGCGCTGATGTTGCGGCTACAGGCCGATGGTAGTGTTGGAACCGAAGCAGCACACTTCCCAAGAGTGTGCGCTGATGATGCGGCTACAGGCCGATGGTAGTGTGTTGAAATCGACGCTGCACAATTCTTCCAATAGAAGGAGCACAATTTCCAAAAAATTATGTGCAGATGCGGCTGCAGGCCGATGGTAAAAATTTGCAATCGAAGTGCCACAATTTTCACAAAAAAATTATGCAGATGCGGCTGCAGGCCGATGTAAAAATCTTCCAATCGAAGGAGCACACTTTACAAAAAAAATTATGTGCAGATGCGGCTGCAGGCCGATGGTAAAAATTTGCAATCGAAGGAGCACACTTTACAAAAAATTATGTGCAGATGCGGCTGCAGGCCGTTGTTAAAAAACTTGCAATCGAAGGAGCACACTTTACAAAAAATTATGTGCAGATGCGGCTGCAGGCCGATGGTAAAATCCTCCAATCGAAGTGGCACAATTTTCACAAAAAATTATGCGGCTGCAGGCCGTGGTCAAAAAATCTTCCAATCGAAGGAGCACACTTTCCAACAATTTATGTGCAGATGCGGCTGCAGGCCGATGGTAAAAATCTTCCAATCGAAGAAGCACACTTTCCAAAAAATTATGTGCAGATGCGGCTGCAGGCCGTGGTCAAAAAATCTTCCAATTGAAGGAACACACTTTCCAAAAATTTATGTGCAGATGCGGCTGCAGGCCGATGTAAAAATCTTCCAATCGAAGGAGCACACTTTACAAAAAAAATTATGTGCAGATGCGGCTGCAGGCCGATGGTAAAAATTTGCAATCGAAGGAGCACACTTTACAAAAAATTATGTGCAGATGCGGCTGCAGGCCGTTGTTAAAAAACTTGCAATCGAAGGAGCACACTTTACAAAAAATTATGTGCAGATGCGGCTGCAGGCCGATGGTAAAATCCTCCAATCGAAGTGGCACAATTTTCACAAAAAATTATGCAGATGCGGCTGCAGGCCGTGGTCAAAAAATCTTCCAATCGAAGGAGCACACTTTCCAACAATTTATGTGCAGATGCGGCTGCAGGCCGATGGTAAAAATCTTCCAATCGAAGAAGCACACTTTCCAAAAAATTATGTGCAGATGCGGCTGCAGGCCGTGGTCAAAAAATCTTCCAATTGAAGGAACACACTTTCCAAAAATTTATGTGCAGATGCGGCTGCAGGCCAATGATAAAAATCTTCCAATCGAAGAAGCACACTTTCCAAAAAATTATGTGCAGATGCGGCTGCAGGCCGATGGTAAAATCCTCCAATCGAAGAAGCACACTTTCCAAAAAATTATGTGCAGATGCGGCTGCAGGCCGTTGTTAAAAAACTTGCAATCGAAGGAGCACCCTTTACAAAAAATTATGTGCAGATGCGGCTGCAGGCCGATGGTAAAATCCTCCACTCAAAGAAGCACACTTTCCAAAAATGTATGTGCAGATGCGGCTGCAGGCCGTTGTTAAAAAACTTGCAATCGAAGGAGCACACTTTACAAAAAATTATGTGCAGATGCGGCTGCAGGCCGATGGTAAAATCCTCCAATCGAAGAAGCACACTTTCCAAAAAATTATGTGCTGATGCGGCTGTAGGCCGATGGTAAAAATCTTCCAATCGAAGAAGCACACTTTCCAAAAATTTATGTGCAGATGCGGCTGCTGGCCGATGCAAAGATCGTCCAATCGAAGAAGCACACTTTCACAAAAAATTATGCAGATGCGGCTGCCGGCCGATGCAAAAATCTTCCAATCGAAGAAAATAGCACGAAATTGTGCAACGAAGGTTCAGCTGCAGGCCGATGTTAAGCTTGCAATTAGTCACTCGTTGGCGTGGCGGTTGTGGCTCGTTATTAAACTTCCTGGTTTCAACGCCGATCCGGCTCGACATGGACCAATGTCTGCGACATACATATAAATACATACATACATAAACATATCAGAAGCAATCTCCGCCACAATAATATCACGATGACAGCATACACTGATAGTGAGGTTGCCTTAGCCTGGGTACGAAGCAATAAACTGATAGACAACAAATTTGGAAATAGTAGAGTTACAAAAATTCGGAAAGTGATTGGACCGGCGGACATCCACTTCGTTAAATCATCAGAGAATCCGACAGATCCAGCTTCACGTGACCAAACACCAGGCCATCTGGCCAAATGTCGGCTTTGGTTTGAAGGTTCAACTTGGTTACTGGATAACCAATTGCCATTTAAAGATCTGGAGATTAAAATGACGCATGCCTCTCGAGCTGAGGTGGACAAAGAAAATATTATTGAAAGATTCTCATGCCTTAACCGTTTACTGCTAGTTACCGCATAATACCTTCGGTGGGCCAGAAAACAGCATATACGGGAGGTTGGCCCAATCACCGATGAAGAAATCTCCAATGCAAAGGCAAAAATCATCAGGTTTCAGCAGCAATAATGCTTTACAAACGAAATAGCCCACTTCGAAAAATCAAACAGTTTGCAGAGAAAAGGGTGGTTAACCTCTCTAACTCCAATATTTGGTCCAGATGACAACATTCTTCGTGCAAGGGGAAGGATTTCTCTTGCCAACATCACCGAAAGTCGTAAGCATCCCATTTTATTAACCAAATGCCACTTAGTTAATTTAATAGCACGCCAAACACACCTGGATCACCACCATTGCGGAAACTCTCTAACGGAACACTTAATACGGGAAAAATTATGGATCCCTGCTGTAAAATCACGCATCAAGAAATGTATTCGGAGTTGACCAACCAACTACAAAAGAGAAATAAATGGAAGTTCCCTTTCCGAACACTCGGCATCGGAGATGTTGTATTACTTCAAGAACAAGGTGTTCCGCAGATTTGAAAATGGGCCGAATTATTGAAAGCTATCCTGACAGTAAGGGAGATTTCCGCAGAGTTGACGTAAACACAACCAAACGCGAGGTCACGTCACGATCACGCCAAAAATTGTTTGGTCCCACTGTTCCCAGAAGTCACCCAGGAGGAGCCTGCCTTATAAAGAAGTAATCGTCAGAAAAATCGCACCACCTCGCTACTTACTCGAGTCCTTTTATGTTGGCTCGCTCTTACTACCCAAACAACAAATGCCCTAGAAGTTCACCCACTCACTCCAGGTCTTAAGATTCATCGGTTGGGAGGCGCTTCCATCAAATATTTCGACTTGGAGTTCTCTGTCGAAACCTGTTTGAATTTGACCTCCGATCTGATTGCCATCGACACGCATATTAAGGACTTCAACGACTACTGGAAACAATTTCCGAACAGTAACTACTCAGCATTACATCAACATTGCTGGTCCCTAAAAGAAGCAAGGAGACGCGAGGCCATGACAATTAAAGAAGGTATCACTGCAAGCTATGGTAGTAGACGGACAAAACGTTTCATAATGCCATACGCTCCCCAAATACTTATGACTGCCGGCGTAGCCTATCAAACAGTAGAAAATTATAAACTGAAGCATCAAATCGTAAAATTGGAGGACAAAATTAAAAAAATGTTTTAAAAGTGTCCAGCCTCATCACAGACATCAATGGTACATGACAATGGTACAGACATGAGAACAGTAGCTACGAATTCAAGAACAAATGAATGACTACTCCTCCAGCATTTAACTACTCATCAACGCTATCCAAGCAAATCATCAGAACATCATCAACATCCGCCCCGTTGAAGCTTTAACAACGTATGTCAGTAAAATAAACAGTGACTTGAACTTCTGCAGGTTGCCAAACGTATCAGATACATCTATGCTATTCACGTTCAACAAAGTAACAAACTATGTCCGAGAAAATATGGTTACCGTGACGTTCAACATTCCTCTGGTTCAATCAAGAATCTTCTCTAATTTGCTATTATCAGTGTTCCAACTATCGAGTCTCATGTTCGAGTTCTCCTAGACCATGAAGACTTTGTTCAACAAATTGTGCTCAGCAGTGATAACAAAACTTACTTTGATCCAACTCAAGCCATTGATCTTGGGGAAGGAATTTACGAGAAAGTTGAAAAAAAAAGTGATTGCTGGAAAACTGCGTTGAGTCCTGCACCAGATTCTCTTTCCGACACCTGCAAAGCAAAACGACTTAAAGCGGAATAGAATAACATATAAATTTTGGATAGTGATCTTGCAGTCATCTATAGAACTGCTACCAACGAAGTTAATACTGTGTGCAACGACACACTGACACCCCTCATAACAACAGTGTATCTGGTAAGATTTCCAGGATGCAGAATTTCCGGCACTCATTTCAACATTACGGCTCGCACCAAAGGGTTCGATAAAGTGGAAACTTTGCTTTTTCAGACGAGGAAAGTTTGTCTCCCCACAAAATCGATTTAAGCGAGATAATTCCAAAAGATCCTCGCCTCGCTATTCTAAACGAAAAACTCTCAGATGAACTGAATGAATATGACTGGGACACCTTGGATCATCGGTACTGGTATTTTGGAGTAGGAAGTGTATGCACTATACTCTGCAACACTCTCTGTTTCATCGTTGCCATACGCAAACAGCGCCAAAGAAAAAAATCAGAGATTGCTAGCGTCAGTTACCTCAATAAAGAAGACAAAATACCCGGAAGCTGGGTACGTGCATACATGATCAATAACGAGTCGATATCCCACATAACCACAGAATCAGTCTAGATTTTTCCCCCCTTACAACTAACAACCTTTTCCCGCCGGGAGTTTATGACAACAAAAAATACTACTAAAACAAAACAAAAATAAAAGTATTAAGCATTTTTTCAATTGTTGTCCACATACTCCACAAAGAATATGGGTCATCATCGATCGGACGTTTACCCCAAAAAATGCACAACAATCAACACGGGAAATAGATTATAAGCATTAATTGCACAATAATTTAGCTTGCTACATTTATTCTTGGTAAGTATAAATTGCACTATAATTTAGCCTGTTACATTTATTCTTAGTAAGCATAAATTGCACAATAACAATTTAGCCTAGTTTAAGTAAATTACATTTATTTTTAGTAAGCAAAATAAATTGTATAAATAGTAAGGAAATTAGCATAATAAAGTCAGAATAAGTTACCATTTCAAAAGTCTTGTTTTCAATTAAATAGTTATCCCCCTACCCATGGTAAGATGACTATTTCTATTTCAAGGGCAGAGAGCAATTTCTACAAACAGTGGTCCTTCGAGCTTCTAGGCCATTCTTTCGTATCCTAATGTGAGGCTCCACTAGGGTGGTTATAAACAGTCGCATACATAAAAGTAACAGTTTACTTTGCCAAGCATTTGAAAGTAATAGTTCACTTTATCCGCATTTAAAAGTGATAGTTTACTTTATCCGCATTTAAAAGTGATAGTTTACTTTATCCTCATTTAAAAGTAATAGTTTACTTTATCCGCATTTAAAAGTAATAGTTAACTTTACCAATGCATTAACACGCACTTCACTTCAACATGGACCAACTTGGACGAGTTATCGATAACCTACAAGATGTCATCACCCAGCTGGAAGAGGTTAGAGTTAACCTTGTCCAACTGGGATTAGAAAAGCGTTCTCCAGAAACGCTTTCCAGGCAGTACGATAAGGCTAAGAGCCTTTGGACTTCCATCGAGGCCTACTACGCTAACTTATCTAAGCTAAGCAGAAAGGTCGCTGCTGAATTCCTGCCAAAATTCGAGGCAGCTCAAACAATCTTCGCAAAAATTAAAAAGTTCATCAAGAAGAACTCCCCGCAGTTGTCGGATGAGAACAAAACCAAAGACGGAAAACCTGGAGATGCAGTTGCCCCAACCGATGAGGAAACCAGCCATGCACCTAAGAGAATATAGTGACATCACGAAGTACCGTGAATTCAAGGAGCAGATTCACTTGTAGCAAAAAGCCGAATGTCAAACATCTTTCGCTTCACTTTACTCAAGTCGATGCTCACTGGGAAAGCATTGGAAGTAATTACCGATTTGGACTTGACTGGAGACAACTATCCGATTGCCTGGTCAACATTGGACCGATCGTTTGACAATCCAAGACATTTAGCAAATGTTGAACTAGAAGCTATGCTAGCTCTACCACGACGTCCAACAATCCCAGGAAATGCAGAGTCTATAATTTCATAGATGCACTACACTAAAGGACGGGTCTCCAATCTCAAAAGAAATAAATTAAGTGAAGAACAGATCATGGCCTATTTAATCCCTCGGGGCTTAGATCCTATCACACGTGGCAGATTAGACGATTTCTACAACTGTAAAACCAGACTTCCTACCTTAGAGGAAATAGAGGACTTCATGTTCAAGGAACACCAGCATCATCTAGATCAAGACGACAATTGTCAATTATTCAGTTATCTCAAAAGGTACCTAGGAAGGATTTTAGTATGCCGTATACCAAAATACATGTTACACTTCAATCGAAAGTAGCAGCAACAAAGGTAACAAGGAAGTGCTTCATCTGCGCAGAAAACCATCCAGTTGTGGACTGTTCAAAGTTCCTGAGCTCACAGAATCGGGAAGCCATGCTACGTGACCAAAAGATCTGCATCTATTGCTTAAAGCATCGTTTCGACTATCGCTCTCCTTGCAAATCAAGATAGTATTTAAAATGCAGAACCTGTCAAGGACCTCATATTACGGAAATGCATCCGCAACCGAATTCCACGGCTTACCTTCCATCGACGAGTAGCACTTACCTGTGGCAAAATGAGTCCGATGCGTATTCTAGTGTGCTCCTACCTACAGCTTTTAGTTAACGATGACAACATTCCAGTTCGTTACTTGCTGGATCAAAGCAGCCAAGCCAATTACATATCCGAATATTTGGTGCAGAAGTTACGATTACCTAAAAACCGAATACTTGTCAAAGTTATTGGAGTAGGAGGGGAGATTGGAACAGTCCGCTCTAATGCCAATATAAAACTAAAACTCGAAAATACAGATCAACCATTCATAAACATAAAAGCACTCGTGGTCAAACGAGTTACCGGATCACTTCCCAGCATGCCCAGTCACATCGCCTGGGAATCCTCCTTTGTCAAACCTCTTGCAAATCCGCATTTCAATAAACCAGCGCATATTCCTTTGCTATTGGGTGGACCAGTATATTCAACAGTACTGTGTCCAGGTTTGGAGAAAAAGGAAGGATTATTACTGCAAAACACATTTCTTGGTGGGTGGATCGTATCTGGAGACTCGGGAAATGGAAGTGGAAAACGAACCTCAGCCTTTACTACACTATCAGAGTTCGAGTCAAACCTATTGGATTTTGGGACATGCCCATTACTAAAGAAGACATCTGTAAAATTAGAGAGTTCGTACTGCGGAAATCGGCTGATGGTCGAATCACAAAATCGCAGATTGTGCTACCAACGAACCGAGTCAGGGAAGTCCTGCAAGAATTACATAGTAGTACATGAGAAGCGCATCTGGGCATTAATAAGACGCTAGATAAAGTTAGGAATCGCTTCTATTGGGTCAATTGCCGCAGAGATGTGGAAGACTGGTCTCGCACGTGTGACATGTGCGCAGCTAGCAAAGGACCGCAACCAAAAGCTAGAGGAAAAATGCAACAGTACAATGTTGGAGCACCATTTGAGCGGGTGGCAATGGACACAGCTGATTCAATCCCAGAAACAAGAGATGGAAATTGCTATATACTCGGGTGCATTGATTACTTCAGTAAATGGACAGAAGCATATCCCATCGCAAGCCAAGAAGCTAACACGGTGGCTAGGGCATTCGTGGACAATTGGATCTTCAGATTTGGAGTACCACTGGTTTTACATTCCGATTGAATCGCTAGTCTTTCAAGATCTGTGCCAAGTACTCAACATCAAGAAAACGAGGACTACTCCGTTACATCCGCAGTGCAACATAGTGGATGCCAGCAACCGGATGAAAACGCGATATGACCTGCGTGCAAACTGTGGTGGAATTCAGTAAGGAGATTTGGTCTGGCTTTACAATCCCAAGAGAAAAAAAGGTAAATCTCCAAAACTACAGCAAAGGTCCTTACAAGATCATAATATTGAAAGTTTCTTGCAGCTTTTCAATGAGTATAAAAGGTGTACGCTATTTTTCACCAAACAGGTTTTATTGCTAAACCGGTTATGCGCAATGCAAAATTACTCTGAGAAAGTGTGCTCGCTCTGACTGCAGTAAATAACAAAATTATTTTTATGATATTTTCACTAGAGTAATTCACTAGAGTACTTTCGAAGGTAGTTTATAGTGGATGAAACAGTCACTTTCGTCTATGGGTGTGTGAAAAATCCTTTACGAACTCGAAAGCCTGAATTTTGTAACAATATTATTTCACTGATTTACACTTATGAGATTTTAAGGTTGCAGTGCTTCTGCAAAAATGGAAAAGCTTGTGTAATTGAATGTGATACACTTGATAAGCTTTTTAGATTTGGTAAACGTGCCAAATGTTTTCGGAACCCTCGGACCATAGACGTTGGGGAAAATAGTAGTACAACGGCTCAGAAAAGTTTAAATGAAGATTTTTTTTTTTTTTGAAAAACATTTGGTAATGTTAGTAAAATATTACACTCTAGTCCCTAGACTAATAAGCAATTTTATACTATACATGATTATATTATATATGCTGCACTAGTTCAAACGGTTTGATTCTTTTTAGTCTCCTTACTAGGTTTGTGTGGTCCAAGAGCGGGGTGGTCTCAGGGTTCGTGTGGTGGTGAAGCCGATCCTCATGCTTTTTAGCGAATCTATGAATTTCATTCTGTATGCATTCCATGCCCAGGTCCCTGTGAAGGTCATCGTTCCGAATATAGAAAGGTGCATGTACAATGTTTCTTAGCACCTTGTTTTGAAATCGTTAGAATATTTGAATGTTGCTTTTTTTGGTGCAACCCCAAAGTTAAATACCATAAGTCCATATGGGTTTTATGATTTGCTTGTAAATCAAAATTTTTTTGTTTGTTGATAGACAAGATTGTCTTCCTATCATCCAGTTCAGTTTTCTGTAGCGAATACCAATCTCCTATCTTTTTTTCTTGACATGGGCTTTCCATCGAAGTTTCGCATCCAAAGTCATACCTTAAATGAAGATGAAGCAATTTTTTCACAATTAGCAAATATAGCAAAAAGCCGGCGATCGTCCTTATGTTTGAATGTATTAAATGCGCGGTCTGTTTGACTACTTTCAATGCCAAATATTAGCACAAGCTACGTCGTATCAACAAAATGATTACTTGCTTTACGCACTATCGATGTTTGAGTTTCTACAAGTCTACAATAGCAATTGGCTGTAAAAGAGTCGTGGGTCAAAATAGCTGGGTTGAAAACGTATAAATCTAACTTTAAAATATGAGAGGCTCAGCCGCTTATTGGCGGATAATTTTAAATGAACTCATAGTTCAGATTCGTTGCTTTGGTGGGCTAACCTATTTTGTAACTTAGTTGTAATGACGTCAATTGGAAAGATATGCGCAAAGCTCTATTTATCGAAGATGGCCGACCACAATCTAGACCCCTTGGAACCGGTAGACACACAATGAAATTTATAAAAAACAATAATGATGTTCTAGGTGGTCAGGCTAAAGATATTTGGTGGAGAGTTGAATTTCAATACCGTGGGAGTCCGCATCTACAAATGATAGTCTGTATTGAAAGTCATGCTTTTTTTGATACTAAAAAAGTATTACGCATGCTTGAAAAAGTTTTTTGTTGTGAAATACATGAAATGAAGTTTATCAATGTTGATTAACTGAACTTAAAGTTTGTCGCGAGATATATTAAAATAATTCTAAGACATTTATTGGATTTATTACAATATGTATAAGTTTGGTTCAACAAAGTATATATATGGTCGGGGAGCTCTCGGTTATCTAATATGTATATATTTTTTTACACGAATTAGGTGACACCCTGTATAATACACAAAGAAACCGACCGCTTTGAAAAAATTTTGTTTAACTTGACTTAACCCCTTTTTGTCGCGAGATATATTAAAATAATTCTAAGACATTTATTGGATTTATTACAATATGTATAAGTTTGGTTGAACAAAGTATATATATGGTCGGGGAGCACTCGGTTATCCAATATGTATATATTTTTGTACACGAATTAGATGACACCCTGTATAATACACAAAGAAACCGACCGCTTTGAAAAAATGTTGTTTAACTTGACTTAACCCCTTTTTGTCCAACATAGCATTTTTCATATTCCGCATATAACGCGTGTGACGCGTGTGATGAGTTGAACATTTTTTTTCGACTTCTTTGAGGTATTTTTGAACCACCTTCCACACAACCTAAGAGCTAAAATTTTGTGAGTGTCTAAGCCCAAAATATCATTTTTTATATTCCGCGTATGATCGTTTCGTTTCTCGTTTTTGAGGTATTTTTTAACCACGTACGACCTATTGGGCTGTCCTGAAATACCTCAAAGAAAATGTTTTGACAATTATTAGCAAATAATAAAAGACTGCGTGGCGTGTTTCACGTTTGTACCCGAAAAATGAAGTATTTTTTACATTTTTAGTTGATTTTTGCAGTATATTTTAGGCTTTTTAATCAGTTGGTGTATATGTAATAAATAACAAAGGTACATAATCGTACTTGCGTATGCATAATGAAACACAGGAATATAAGCATGGAATAATATATTTTGTGCAATTGCAAAAAATCAATTAAAAATTATATGTATAATATAAAATACTTTTTTGTTTTTCTATTGGAACTTTTTTTTTAAAAATATTTTTATCGTGTAATTTCAATAGACTTCCAAATAACCTATAATATACACCTTTTTGGGATGACATTGGCACTACAAAGAGTGGCGTTCATACTATGGACTTTTGCGAACAACTATTTCTGTCGACTCATTCCCGACGTCCTGACGGACGTTACCTTTTCCACATTCCATTCGATTCGACCAGATGCTGCATCCTTGGATAAATCATATCAGATTGCATTACAACAGTTTTACCAATTATAGCGCCAATTGGTATCAAATAAAATTATGCGAGAGAAATATGTGGCATTCGTGCAAGACTACATTGCCATTGGACACATGCGTGTGCTCGTGTGCTTAAGTATCAACATGGCGATCCTCATCAATAATATTATATACCGCACCATGCTGTTTCCACAAAATTTCATGTCGTCTTCAACGATTCAGCTAAGACTTCGAATGGCATTTCATTGAAAGATATACAAGTGGCTGGGCCTTTTCTTTAAGACCCTCTGATTCACATCATCTTCCGTTTTCGAATATTGGCAGATGTTGAGAAAATGTTCCGATATCGTAAATGGCAGCACATTCTATGGCGAGAATCAACAAACGTATCAGGTTACCACAGTAACCAATGGTACAGTTAGTGGCCCATACCTAGCGATCCGAACAATGCAACAGAAAGCATTCTACACGACTTCTATGTGGACGATTATTTTACAAGTTCACCATCTGTAAACTCTGCAACAGAATTGGCAAACGATGTGTGCTCAATATTGAGTCAAGGGTGTTTCCATGACACTGAGACCTCCATCAATTTGCAGCCAGAAGACACAATGGTTCTAGGTCTGCATTGGGATTCATTATCAGACGACCTTTTTTTTAAGACATTGGATGATTCACCACCAAGTACGAAGCGACAAGTGTTAAGCGACATTGCACGTATGTATGATCCGACTGGCATGTTGGTGCCTGCAATCACTGTGCCAAAAATTCTAGTTCAACGATTGTGGCAAGCAGAATTCGATGGGGATACGATATTACCCGATGAATTTATGCATCTATGGATCACGTTTCGACATGATCTCCAACAGTTGAAATATGTCCGAACAGCTCGATGGCTTGGAATCAACCTGGCATATGCAACGATTTTGCATGGCTTTTGTGACGCTAGTACCAAAGCATATGGTGCTGCAACATATTTGGTAACTCTTGGCATTGATGGCCACCGTACATCCTGGCTAATTACAGTCAAATCTAAGGTCGCACCTATGAAGACCAACACAATTCCTACTGTTCCATAAATCCTACCGCAAAGGACTTTCCGAGCAGGATCCTCTTCGCTCATGCGAGCTAAGTGTCCTGCCCACCGGAGCATACAGAGCTTAATTTTCTTCACGATGTCGACATCGCGGTAAAGCTCGTAGATCTCATCATTATAGAGTCTCCGGAATCGTCCTTCCTCACATACGGGGCCAACAATTATCCGTAAGACTTTTGTCTCGAACGTGGCTAAGAGGTCAGAGTGCTTATTGCTGAGCACCCTAGTCTCGGATCCATATGTAAGTACTGGTATGAAAATTATCTTATGTATCAGCAACTTGGATGTTATGGTTAAGTTCCAGGATTTGAAGAGTCTTGACATACTATAGTAGGCTTTGTTGGCTTAAAGCAACTGTGCGCGTATTTCTGGTTCCATTCTGTTATCGGCTGCTATAGTTGAACCGAGATAAGTAAAGAATTCCACTACTTCAAATTCGCGCTCCACTATTTGAATTGAGGGGCCAATGTTGGATCTTCCACTCGCAGACGTGGCCACCATGTACTTTGTTTTGCTCTTATTTATGTGCAGTCCCAGATTTCGTGCCGCCTGCTCTATCTCGATGAAAGCTTCCTGTACAGCTTTTCGGTTTCTACCAACAATGTCAATATCGTCTGCGTAAGCCAATATCTGAATGGACTTATAGAGGATTGTTCCTCTCGACGTTACGTCAGAGTCTCTGATCACTTTCTCCAACGCCAGGTAGAAGAAGACGCAGGCCAGTCCATCCACTTGTCGGAGCCCGTTATAGTTGTTGAATGGACATGATAGTGATCCGGATATTTTTACTTGGCTTATAGCATTGGTCAACCTACATAGTCGTGTCAGTTTATTTGCGATGCCGAATTCTCTCATGGCTTTATAAAGTTCTACTCTGGCTATGCTATCATAGGCAGCTTTAAAGTCTATAAAAAGATGGTGTAGTGTGTTTACAGGACGCTTCTTCGCCAGTCTTCTGGCATAGCTTCTTCCTCCCATACTTGCACTATTATTTCATGAATTGCTTGGTGTAATGTGGGGCCTCCTATTTTTATTAGTTCCGCTGGGATCCCATCAGATCCCGGTGCCTTATTATTTTTGAGCCGATTTATGCTACCTTCGTCTATGCTTGGTGGTGGCAGCATAGTATGATCTTCGGTCATTGGTGGAGTCTCCAATACCTCAGTTAGCTGGCAATTTAGCAACTCATGAAAGTGCTCTTCCCATCGCTCTAAGATACCTTTAAGATCGGCGATCACATTACCCTCCTTGTCCTTGCAGTATGTGCTACGCGGTGTATATTGCGTCATACCGCGGACTCTTTGGTAGAACTTCCGCGCCTGGTGTGGTTCTCGCTCTCTTCTGAGCTCCTTATATTCATCTTCGCGTGCCCGCGTTCTATGAGATTGTTGCATTGCTCGGTACGCAACATTCTGACGTTCAGTCGCTCGCTAACATTCGTCATCGAACTAGTCGTTCCGATCTCTACGACTACTGCCTTAGATGGAGTCAGCAGTACTTATGACAGTATTTTTAAGGGGACTTACTGTCCCAGCATTTAGGACGAGTCCTATCGCTTGACCGTAGTTGTTTCTGGTCTCTTCGTTGCGAAGGTCAGCCGTGTTGATTCGAATTTGATTCGCGGATACAGTCTTTCGTGATGATGCAATCCGCGCTCGGAGCACCATACCAACAAGATAGTGGTCTGAGTCGACGTTGGCACCTCGGTACGTTCGTACCGTCATCAGGTTCGGGTTTTGGTGGCGGTCTATCAACACGTGGTCTATATGGTTGCGAGTGGCTCCATCAGGAGATAACCAGGTGGCTTTGTGGATATTTTTACGTGCAAACCTTGTACTCGCAACGACCTAATTATTGCTTGCTGGCATCTCTATCACTCGTGAATGATTTTTCATCATACTAAGGGCAGGCATGGCGTTCCCGTTCGACTGATTCAAAGAATTATTCTTTTTCATCATCTGGGGAATCCTCTGTAGGTGCGTGAACTCTTATGAAGCTTATGTTTTTAAATTTTCCCCGCACGCGAAAGGTGCATAGCCGTTCATTTATTGTTTTAAAGCCGATAACAGTGGGTTTCATTCTTTTGCTGTTCCGTAATAATAATTTTTTACAGGCGAGGTTATTGACATCGCGCCAAACTTACTTTGAAGGGACTAGCCCGATCATTCACCTTTTCCTGCATTGGAGGAATATTACTGGCGGCCACCACGTGGAGGTTTGATCGCACTTCCACCAGTCAGAGATAGTTACGGCTTCCTGCAATTCTAGAGCATTCTGTCTTGTTTCCCCTATTCTGCTGATGGCTGACCGCTAAATAAAACTGTTTACTTGATAATAATTTGTAAATAAATATAAAACGAAGTGAAAATAAAAAATGGCTGAAACGGATAAATATCAAATGTGGATTGCATTGCACTTCTAAGGCCGTTTTCGAAACCGAGACTTATTTTAGACTTATTTGCCGCCATCTTAAATAAGTGAGTAAAATCGTATCTCTGACTTATTATCACCGATGCTTTTAAACAACAAATAATTGTATTGCATTAATAAAAATCGAAAAAAATATGGGATTTAGATTTTCGTGCAAGACAGAGATAGAAAATAAGTTGGCCCGCGAGGAGACTTATATGAATAAGTCAGGTTCAATAAATAAGTCTACGTTTCAAAAACAGCCTAAAACAAATAGCAAATAGCTGATATTTTTAGCTGTATTTTATTTTCCGAATAATAAGGAATTACAACAACAATTACACTCATTATCTTATTCCTTCTTTGGAATAAAAAAACCTGCTGTTTTGCTGGTTTTCAAATTCTAAATCCGCAATAAAATACGCCTATTATTAAAACTGGTTATTGTTTATTAGAGCCGTATATTATTTAGGAATAAGGACTTACAAAACAATTGCACTGTCGAATTCCTTCTTTGGAATTTGAAAACGTGCTGTTTGGCTGGTTTTGGTTGGTTTTGACATTGGAATTCCTTATTCGTATTCCAAATAAAATACAGCTTAGATCGATTTAATATCGATTGTTTTAGATTCGATTAATCGAACAGTTCTAACGCTAGTTATACCAGAAAAAAGTTTTAGCTTTGACGATAAATTTTTTTGAGATTTGACGATGAATAACGGCGTCAAGTGTCAGCATCAAAAAGCACCTTAATTCTACATTCTTTCGGTTTCTTTAATATTTTTAGTTTTCGTGTACTAAATTTACTGTCATGTTATGATGTTTAATTTTATTTCTTTCCATTATTTTTGTTGAAACAGGCAGTTTGTATTTATGAGAATTTATTTCTTTAAAAAGGGGAAAAGGTTGTACAGAAGCTAATATTGGTTGTCATTAATGTCATTAATAGCAAACTGTCCTCGGGGCACTGGTTGAATTTGCGTTTTATTTGCACAGTTTTGCAAACGATATCAGGCGTATTTTATGCCTGAAACACAAACACGCTTCAGCTTCGGCTTCGCCTGACGTTTACGAGTTCAGCCATACGATTTCAATGCTTCCTATCACAATGTCGCTTCGGCTTCAACGTTTTGTTTGGCAATCGTAAAAAAAATCGTAATGCTACGTAACGAAGCTACAAACGGAAGCTCTAGTTCAAAAGGGCTGAAAATTTGCTTTGCCTCAACAGCTCAACAGCTGTGAAAAAACGACACAAACAAAATTATTTTGTGCGGGAAAATTAGTTACATGAAAAATGTCATTCAAAGCAAATTCAAAGCGGTTGCTCGTAAGGCAACGAAGCCGAAGCTGAAGCGTGTTTGTGTTTCAGGCATTATTTGCCGAGGAATAGGGAATTAGAATGTCAAAACCAGTCAAACAGCAGGTTTTCTTATTCCAGAGAAGGAATAAGATAGTGCAATTGTTGTTGTAATTCCTTATTCCTCGGCAAATAAAATACAGCTATCGTATCTTTGCTACCCGTCGGCAATTGACGAACAGTTTAATCAGCTTGTTTTCGATTTGCATGCTTTTTGAAAAGCATTATGCCTAAAAAAACACGCATCAGCTTCGGCTTCGTTGCGTTACGAGCAACCGCTTTGAATTTGCTTTGAATGACATTTTTCATATAACTAATTTTCCCGCACAAAATAATTTTGTTTGTGTCGGATTTTCACAGCTGTTGAGCTGTCAGGCAAGCAAATTTTCAGCACTTTTGAACTAGAGCTTCAGTTTGTAGCTTCGTTACATAGCTTTCTTTACGATTGCCAAACAAAACGTTGCAGCCGAAGCGACATTGTGATAGGAAGCATTGAAATCGTATGGCTGAACTCGTAAACGTCAGAAGAAGCCGAAGCTGAAACATTAAACAAAAAACACAGTCACTTTGACAGTTTACCTTTGGATATGTATCGGTTTGGTTAAAGATAATCGAGAGATACATAGACACATGATTAAAGTCGTTTAATATTCCAATGGCACGGATAAATAGCATTAGGTGTATTTTTTTCTCGGACAACTTGTCCGCGACAACAATAAAATTTTTGCCAATAATTTCTAAACCAAATAAATAAATTTTTTAATGTTTAAATTTGAAGCAATTAAGTTTAATACACAAGTTTTCATTTATATTGCTGAAATTAGGTTTTAAATAATTATTGTTATTATGTATCTGTCCGCAACAATTCACTATATTTATAGAGAAAGTCTACACCTGAAGCGGACAAACGAGGGAAATTAAAATTGGGATGTTTTTAGAACACGATTTTTATATATTTGTTTGTTGTTACTTATATATTTATTATTATAATAATATCTTCTATCACATTACGTTACCAAATCAAATTGATTTTAACAAAAAAAAAACGTAAACAAAGGAAGGTTGACAAATCATTGGATTAAAGTTCGGCAGAGTATTGTATTAAAAACCGATAAATTTAAAGTATTTTACCCAATATTTTGTGTTGTCGCAGACAAGAGAGGAAACGAAGCTATTAATGCTAAAAATCCAATAGAAAGTAATTGTGAAAATAAATATAAACATTTATAAAGGGTTTGTCATTATTTTGAACAAACATTTATAAAATTTGCTATTTTATATAAGAAGTTATCAAAAAGAGATGTTATTCCCTAACATATTTTTTGAATTGTATTTGACCGGAGAATTGCTTTAAAGATAAAAATATGGCAAAAGATTATGATTACTTGCTTAAAGTTTTATTGGTTGGTGATAGCGATGTTGGAAAACACGAAATACTTTCCGGCCTTGAAGATGCCTCCTCAGAAAGCCCATTCTGCAGTGGAAATGGTAAGTACGTTAAGTTTGCGGATTATGAAAATTATGTTTTTAAATTATAGCATATAAAACCACTACAATACTACTCGAAGGCAAAAGAGTAAAACTTCAACTTTGGGATACATCAGGACAAGGTCGTTTTTGTACGATAATACGATCTTATTCCAGAGGTGCTCAAGGAATTATTCTGGTTTACGATATAACAAACAAGTGGAGTTTTGACGGAATTGATAGATGGTTAAAAGAAGTTGACGAGGTAAAATTTAAATAAATAAAAAACTACTATTTGCTTTTATACAAATCTTTACTAAATTTTGATTACAAGCTTTTTTAAATAAGTCAGTCAAGCTGCTGTTGAACTTTAGACTGATTATTTAAACCGCGAATGAAATTATTGTATCCCTGACCACTCCTCTGATCCAATGCAGAACAGGAGCGGTGAAAACAGAAAACAGAAAGCAGTCCTCTGTTGTAGGCAATTCTCAATATTATTAGGTGTATAGCATACAATGTTATTCTTGTGTATGTGTTTTTTTTATCTTTGGTACAACTGTAGGACTTAGACTACAGTTTGATCAAGTTGTACTTGGTTCATGGGGTGTTTCATAAAATTGTGTGATGGGTGGCGCTGTATCCCTGGTGGTGTATTTATTGGTTGATTTCGTTGTTGACATTTGAGTAGAATTGTTGCATGTGCGCAAATTAATTGAATGAAAATAAAAAACATTTATGTTTGGATTAGGGTCTCGGTGGGGGAGGAAATGGACAATAGGGTTAAGTCTTGGTATTAAGTTTTAATGGGGGTGATAGATGTTAATCGGTGTGGTGGGTGGTCAAAGCGGACGGAATCGTTTGGGTGACGGCCGCTGGGGAATGAGTTAGTGATGTTATACTTAGGAGGCTGTGGATATTTATGGGGGTGATGGAGTGATGGGATTGTTGTTGGGGAGAAGGCGAGGAGAGTTGGTTGATTTAGATAGGAGTTTTTCGTTTTTAAAAGCTTTTTTAATTTCAGAAACCTTAGAAATTTTTGTTTGTCTTTCATATAAATTCCGTTTTATTTATAATATACTCACAACTCCTTAAATGCACTTGGGACCGTATATTTATCTTATTATATAAATTTTAAAGATAAAATTGGGCCACGCCATTGCAAATCGTATGGCTGTGTGTTAGTGCATTTAAGGAGTTGTGAGTATATTATAAATAAAACGGAATTTATATGAAAGACAAACAAAAATTTCTAAGGTTTCTGAAATTAAAAAAGCTTTTAAAAACGAAAAACTCCTATCTAAATCAACCAACTCTCCTCGCCTTCTCCCCAACAACAATCCCATCACTCCATGACCCCCATAAATATCCACAGCCTCCTAAGTATAACATCACTAACTCATTCCCCAGCGGCCGTCACCCAAACGATTCCGTCCGCTTTGATCACCCACCACACCGATTAACATCTATCACCCCCATTAAAACTTAATACCAAGACTTAACCCTATTGTCCATTTCCTCCCCCACCGAGACCCTAATCCAAACATAAATGTTTTTTATTTTCATTCAATTAATTTGCGCACATGCAACAATTCTACTCAAATGTCAACAACGAAATCAACCAATAAATACACCACCAGGGATACAGCGCCACCCATCAGAATTTAACATAATTAAAAACATTTGAATAATCATAGCCAACGTACATCCATTCTGATATGAACAAATATCAATAAATGTATGAATTATACAGTGTGTCCATAATTTTCAAAACCGCCTTTTAAAAGAAAAAACTCATTTCAGTATATAAACCAAATGAGCAAGGGAATCATATCATCTCTTTGTGTATGGAAAATCTCAATCATATGTAATAAAATTTATATTGAACATCCTTCCGTCAAAAATGTGCCATGCCCCTAAATGTGATATTTCATATAATTGAGTGATATATAATATGATTGAGTTTTTCCCATCCAAAAACAGGTGTTATATAGAAAAGTGCATTGTAGAGTTTACTCGATTAGGGCTTTCGGACACTTAAAGCCCTCATGGAGCAGACTTCAAAAACCGCAATCTTGTTTGGAGGAGACCCCCTTTAAGAGAGTCTTCCAAAATTTTGAGTTCTTTTTTGCAAAATGCATTTTTCTTAGTGGTTTGATGGATTTTTAGGGGGAAAATTGGTATCATATTAAAGGTTATAAAAATACCTTATCTATAAATTGGGTTCAATCCAACCCCCCTCGACAGAGTTAGAGCCAAAACTGACTTTCTCATGAAAGTTCAATAGGGGGCGTGTTTTAAAAGTGGGTGGGTCTAAATATTGGTATCAAGTTAAAATTACTTCTACACAGCCATACGATTTGCAATGGCGTGGCCCAATTTTATCTTTAAAATTTATATAATAAGATAAATATACGGTCCCAAGTGCAATTAAGGAGTTGTAGGTATATTATAAATAAAACGGAATTTATATGAAAGACTAACAAACATTTCTAACGTTTCTGAAATTCCAAAAAGCTTTTTAAAACGAAAAACTATCTAAAAATAAATTAACTAGCTGAAGCGCCCGGCGTTGCTCGTGGCTTCATTACCCACCTTTGGGTCCCATCACCACCTCTCCTCGCCTTCTCCGTAATAACAAACCCATCCCTCCATTGTGAGGGATCGCAGCGACCACATAAATAAAGTGCCTAAAACACAACGAATTTCGACCTTACTTCGACTCTGCCTCACAAAGTTTAAAGTAGAATATAAACATCAATATGCATTCTTTAATAGCACACTCGGTGCATGAGAACAAAAGTAAACAATATTTCCAATAGCATAATATATGACTAGCGGTCGTTCGCCTATGCCAATAAATATGCAACCTAAGCATCATGGGCAAACGAGCGCTGACCACTTAGAACGTTAATTACTCTTTCCATGCATTGAGCTTAAGCGGCGCATGGAAATTCTAATGAAATAATGAATTCTTGTGTAAATAAATATGTCAACGCAGCAGCACAGGCGAGCGAACCCAAAAAAATTCCCACTTGACGATTCTTGGCCAATTCCACTGAACACAATTCCACTTGGCACAATTCCACTTGGCACAATTCCACTTGGCACAATTCCACTGGGCACAATTCCACTTCGCACAATTCAACTTGCATAAGGTTTGCTCGTAAAAATATCCACAAAGCCACCTGGGTATCTCCTGATGGAGCCACTCGTTGATAGACCGCCGCCATAACCCGAAACTGATGACGGTACGAACGTACCGAGGTGCCAACGTCGACTCGGACCACTATCTTGTTGGAATGGTGCTCCGGGCCCGGATTGCATCATCAAGAAAGACAGCATCCGCGAATCAGATTCGAGTCAACACGGCTGCCCTTCGCAACGAAACCAGAAACAACTACGGTAAAGCGATAGAACTCGCCCTAAATGCAGGGAGAGTAAGTCCTGGGGCTGAGATGTCGGGCGTAGAAGAGAAATGGACACGCCTTAAGAATACTGTCATTAGTACTGCTGACTCCATCTTAGGCATTAGTCGTAGCGATCGGAACGACTGGTTCGATGACGAATGCAAGCGAGCGACTGAACGTAAGAATGTTGAGTACCGAGCAATGCAACAATCTCATAGAACGCGGGCTCGCGAAGATGAATATAAAGAGCTCAGAAGATATAAAAAAACAGTTCACCGGCGAAAGAAAGCAACCTGGGAGAAGAATCTCGTCCATGAACTAGAACAGTACAGAGAGCAAGTACCGCACCAGGCGTGGAAGTTCTACCAAAGGGTCCGCGATAGACGTAATATAAACCGCGTTGCACATACTGCAAGGACAAAGAGGGTAATCTGATCGCCGATCTCAAAGGCATCTTAGAGCGATGGGAAGAGTTTTTTTATGAGTTGCTTAATGACCAGCTAACTGAGGAATTTGAGGGTCCACCAATGAACGAAGACCAACTATGCTGTTGCCACCAAGCATAGAATAAATTAGCAGAAGCGATGCCAGAAGACTGGCAAAGAGGCATCCTGTTCTTCACACATAAGAAAGGAAATATCACAACCTGGAGCAATTATCGTGGTATAACATTTTTGAGTTCCGCGTATAAGATTTTCTCCTTAATCCTTCAAGACAGGATAGCCCCATACGCTAAAGGGATCATTGGTTCATACCAGTATGGCTTCATCCCATGCAAATGAACAACTGATCAGATTTACACCCTTAGGCAGGTGATGGAAAAATTCTAGAGTCATCTTTTTATAGACTTTAAAACCGCCTATGATAGCATAGCCAGAGTAGAACTTTAGAAAGCCATGAGAGAATTCGGCATCCCAAATAAACTGACACGACTATGTAGGTTGACCATGACCAATGTTATAAGCCAAGTTAAAATATCCGGATCACAATCAAGCCCATTCAACATCTATAACGGGCTCCGACAAGGGGATGGCCTGTGTCCTCGTCAACCTGGCGTTGGAGAAAGTGATCCGAGACTCTGATGTAACGGCGAGAGGAACAATCCTCTATAAGTCCATTCAGATACTGGCTTACGCATACGATATTGACATCGTTGGTATAAACCGAAGAGCTGTACAGGAAGCTTTCATCCAGATCGAGCAGGCGGCACGAAATCTGTGGCTGCACGTTAATGAGAGCAAAACAAAGTACATGGTGGCCTCGTCTGCGAGTAGAAGATCCAACATTGGTCCCTCAATTCAAATAAGAGGGTCCTGCTCGGAAAGTCCTTTGCTGTAGGATTTATGGAACACGACAGCGAGGCCAGCCAAGCCTACGCTGGAAGAATGGCGTAGACCAGGACGCTCATAGTTTAGGGATGCCAAATTGGATGACATCGGCTCGAAAAAGGGAATAGGGAGATTTTTTGCGGGAGGCCAGGACCGGACACCGGTTGTTGAGCCAAATATGATGATGATACAAACATTATGCTGATAAAGCGATATTACGGAAAATATAAATATCGATGAGTAGGCATTCCAGAGTCGATGTATGGTCGAAAATTGATCAATTATTTTTGCATAAAAAGACAAGAAAATTTAATTTTTCTACTCAAATGTCAACAACGAAATCAACCAATAAATATAAAGTGGGGATCCAGCGCCACCTTCGAGGCGCCGATTGAAGTATTTGGCTTGGCCCGCAAACATCCGCATGAATAATTTGGCCGCACTTTTTTGATTTTTCCTTACGAAGTTTGAAGCTTTTTCGAAGATGCTATTCGTACACGCACGCCTCACAAAATCAATTTCAATCAAATCAAGTTCCGCAGAAATTTCTTCACATGTACGACATTTTGATGTCCCAATCGCTCGCGCCATGCTCGAATTGATATTCTTTTGACCGTAAGATTTCCTGCAGCTACATCGACCCTCGTTGGTTCAATTACTTTTAACAGCATCTGAAACAATCGCTCCCTTCGAACTCCCACTGCAACGGTGTCTCCGTGCTTTATTATTTCACATCGTTTATTCTTGGATCGCAATTGATATCCACGATCCATCACTTTTCCCGAAGAAAATAGATTCATGTGAATTCCAGGTACATATAAAACATTAGCAATGTGTTTGCAAATTTATTCGACGCCGTTGAACGCCAAAATAGCAATGTCGCCCTTTCCTTCAGCCATGATTTTCGAGCCATTTCCAATTGTAATGTTCATCGAAACATTTGTTAAATTTTTAACCAATCACGTCGATGACTTATGTGGTCGCTTGCACCGAAATCCAAAATCCAAGCATCTTTGTCACCACTTCACGACGAACACACAAATGCATCAGTGGATGTAGATGCATTCGTTTCACTTTTGTTCGAGTCCTATTTCTTCTGTGGACAATCTCGCTTCCAGTGCCCTTCACCACCACATTAAAAACATTTGCCCTTTGACTTGGTTTTGTTATATTCTTGAAATTACGTCCTGTCGAATCCTTCCGTTTTTCATTTCATTTCATTTCTCCTTGCAAAGTTTCGATTTGCCGCCAGCAAACATGCCGGAACATGCCTGGCCATTAGTATCGATTGGTATGCGTTGTATCGTCTTGCGAATTCCCAAATGTCCGGCAGTGGACTTGTCATGATTCTCCCTCAGGACTCGCGTTCGCTGATACTTTGGGACGCACAATTTCCAGGGGGTGCAATCCTCGTGTGCGGTCTGATGATAAATCAACCAACTCTCCTCGCCTTCTCCCCAACAACAATCCCATCACTCCATCAACCCCATAAATATCCACAGCCTCCTAAGTATAACATCACTGACTCATTCCCCAGCGGCCGTCACCCAAACGATTCCGTCCGCTTTGACCACCCACCACACCGATTAACATCTATCACCCCCATTAAAACTTAATACCAAGACTTAACCCCATTGTCCATTTCCCCCACCGAGACCCTAATCCAAACATAAATTTTTTTTATTTTCATTCAATTAATTTGCGCACATGCAACAATTCTACTCAAATGTCAACAAAGAAATCAACCAATAAATACAACACCAGGGATACAGCGCCACCCATCAGAATTTAACATAATTATAAACATTTGAATAATCATAGCCAACGTACATCCATTCTGATATGAACAAGTATGAATTATACAGTGTGTCCATAATTTTCAAAACCGCCTTTTAAAAGAAAAAACTCATTTCAGTATATAAACCAAATGAGCAAGGGAATCATATCATCTCTTTGTGTATGGAAAATCTCAATCATATGTAATAAAATTTATATTGAACATCCTTCCGTCAAAAATGTGCCATGCCCATAAATGTGATATTTCATATAATTGAGTGATATATAATATGATTGAGTTTTTCCGATCCAAAAACAGGTGTTATATAGAAAAGTGCATTGTAGGGTTTACTCGATTAGGGCTTTTGGATACTTAAAGCCCTCATGGAGCAGACTTCAAAAACCGCTATCTTGTTTTGAGGAGACCCCCTTTAAGAGAGTCTTCCAAAATTTTGAGTTCTTTTTTGCAAAATGCATTTTTCTTAGTGGTTTGATGGATTTTTAGGGGGGAAATTGGTATCATATTAAAGGTTATAAAAATACCTTATCTATAAATTGGGTTCAATCCAACCCCCCTCGACAGAGTTAGAGCCAAAACTGACTTTCTCATGAAAGTTCAATAGGGGTGTGTTTTAAAAGTGGGTGGGTCTAAATATTGGTATCAAGTGAAAATTACTTCTACACAGCCATACGATTTGCAATGGCGTGGCCCAATTTTATCTTTAAAATTTATATAATAAGATAAATATACGGTCCCAAGTGCAATTAAGGAGTTGTAGGTATGAAAGTATATTATAAAAAAAACGTAATTTATATGAAAGACTAACAAACATTTCTAACGTTTCTGAAATTCTAAAAAGCTTTTTAAAACGAAAAACTATCTAAAAATAAATTAACTAGCTGAAGTGGCCGGCTTTGCTCGTGGCTTCATTACCCACCTTTGGGTCCCATCACCACCTCTCCTCGCCTTCTCCGTAGTAACAAACCCATCCCTCCATTGTGAGGGATCGCAGCGACCACATAAATAAAGTGCCTAAAAAACACAACGAATTTCGACCTTACTTCGACTCTGCCTCAAAAAGTTTAAAGTAGAATATAAAAATCAATATGCATTCTTTAATAGCACACTCGGTGCATGAGAACAAAAGAAAACAATATTTCCAATAGCATAATATATGACTAGCGGTCGTTCGCCTATGCCAATAAATATGCAACCTAAGCATCATGGGCAAACGAGAGCTGACCACTTAGAACGTTAATTACTCTTTCCATGCATTGAGCTTAAGCGGCGCATGGAAATTCTAATGAAATAATGAATTCTTGTGTAAATAAATATGTCAACGCAGCAGCACAGGCGAGCGAACCCAAAAAAATTCCCACTTGACGATTCTAGGCCAATTCAACTGAACACAATTTCACTGGCACAATTCCACTTGGCACAATTCCACTGGGCACAATTCCATTTGGCACAATTCAACTTGCATAAGGTTTGCTCGTAAAAATATCAACAAAGCCACCTAGGTATCTCCTGATGGAGCCACTCGTTGATAGACCGCCGCCATAACCCGAAGCTGATGACGGTACGAACGTACCGAGGTGCCAACGTCGACTCGGACCACTATCTTGTTGGAATGGTGCTCCGGGCGCGGATTGCATCATCAAGAAAGACAGCATCCGCGAATCAGATTCGATTCAACACGGCTGCCCTTCGCAACGAAGAAACCAAAAACAACTACGGTAAAGCGATAGAACTTGCCCTAAATGCAGGGAGAGTAAGTCCTGGGGTTGAGATGTCGGGCGTAGAAGAGAAATGGACACGCCTTAAGAATACTGTCATTAGTACTGCTGACTCCATCTTAGGCATTAGTCGTAGAGATCGGAACGACTGGTTCGATGACGAATGCAAGCGAGCGACTGAACGTAAGAATGTTGAGTACCGAGCAATGCAACAATCTCATAGAACGCGGGCTCGCGAAGATGAATATAAAGAGCTCAGAAGATATGAAAAAACAGTTCACCGGCGAAAGAAAGCAACCTGGGAGAAGAATCTCGTCCGTGAACTGGAACAGTACAGAGAGCAAGTTCCGCACCAGGCGTCGAAGTTCTACCAAAGGGTCCGCGATAGACGCAATATACACCGCGTTGCACATACTGCAATGACAAAGAGGGTAATCTGATCGCCGATCTCAAAGGCATCTTAGAGCGACGGGAAGAGCTTTTTTATGAGTTGCTTAATGACCAGCTAACTGAGGAATTTGAGGCTCCACCAATGACCGAAGACCACACTATGCTGTTGCCACCAAGCATAGAAGAAATTAGCAGAAGCGATGCCAAAAGACTGGCAAAGAAAGGAAATATCATAACCTGGAGCAATTATCGTGGTATAGCGTTGTTGAGTACCGCGTATAAGATTTTCTCCTTTATCCTTCAAGACAGGATAGCGCCATACGCTAAAGGGATCATTGGTCCATACCAGTGTGGCTTCATCCCAGGCAAATGAACAACTGATCAGATTTACACCCTTAGGCAGGTGATGGAAAAATGTCTAGAGTCATCTTTTTATAGACTTTAAAACCGCCTATGATAGCATAGCCAGAGTAGAACTTTAGAACGGCATGAGAGAATTCGGCATCCCAAATAAACTGACACGACTATGTAGGTTGACCATGACCAATGTTATAAGCCAAGTAAAAATATCCGGATCACTATCAAGCCCATTCAACATCTATAACGGGATCCGACAAGGGGATGGACTGGCCTGTGTCCATCGAGCAGGCGGCACGAAATCTGTGGCTGCACGTTAATGAGAGCAAAACAAAGTACATGGTGGCCTCGTCTGCGAGTAGAAGATCCAACATTGGTCCCTCAATTCAAATAAGAGGGTCCTGCTCGGAAAGTCCTCTGCTGTAGGAATTATGGAACACGACAGCGAGGCCAGCCAAGCCTACGCTGGAAGAATGGCGTAGACCAGGACGCTCATAGTTTAGGGATGCCAAATTGGATGACATCGGCTCGAAAAAGGGAATAGGGAGATTTTTTGCGGGAGGCCAGGACCGGACACCGGTTGTTGAGCCAAATATGATGATGATACAAACATTATGCTGATAAAGCGATATTACGGAAAATATAAATATCGATGAGTAGGCATTCCAGAGTCGATGTATGGTCGAAAATTGATCAATTATTTTTGCATAAAAAGACAAGAAAATTTAATTTTTCTACTCAAATGTCAACAACGAAATCAACCAATAAATATAAAGTGGGGATCCAGCGCCACCTTCGAGGCGCCGATTGAACTCCCACTGCAAGTTGTCTCCATGCTTTATTATTTCACATCGTTTATTCTTGGATCGCCAAAATCCAAGCATCTATGTCACCACTTCACGACGAACACACAAATGCATCAGTGGATGTAGATGCATTCGTTTCACTTTTGTTCGAGTCCTATTTCTTCTGTGGACAATCTCGCTTCCAGTGCCCTTCACCACCACATTAAAAACATTTGCCCTTTGACTTGGTTTTGTTATTTTTCTTGAAATTACGTCCTGTGGAATCCTTCCGTTTTTCATTTCATTTCATTTCTCCTTGCAAAGTTTCGATTTTCCGCCAGCAAACATGCCGGAACATGCCTGGCCATTAGTATCGATTGGTATGCGTTGTATCGTCTTGCGAATTCCCAAATGTCCGGCAGTGGACTCGTCATGATTCTCCCTCAGGACTCGCGTTCGCTGATACTTTGGGACGCACAATTTCCAGGGGGTGCAATCCTCGTGTGCGGTCTGATGATAAATCAACCAACTCTCCTCGCCTTCTCCTCAACAACAATCCCATCACTCCATCACCCCCATAAATATCCACAGCCTCCTAAGTATAACATCACTGACTCATTCCCCAGCGGCCGTCACCCAAACGATTCCGTCCGCTTTGACCACCCACCACACCGATTAACATCTATCACCCCCATTAAAACTTAATACCAAGACTTAACCCCATTGTCCATTTCCTCCCCCACCGAGACCCTAATCCAAACATAAATTTTTTTTATTTTCATTCAATTAATTTGCGCACATGCAACAATTCTACTCAAATGTCAACAACGAAATCAACCAATAAATACACCACCAGGGATACAGCGCCACCCATCAGAATTTAACATAATTATAAACATTTGAATAATCATAGCCAACGTACATCCATTCTGATATGAACAAATATCAATAAATGTATGAATTATACAGTGTGTCCATAATTTTCAAAACCGCCTTTTAAAAGAAAAAACTCATTTCAGTATATAAACCAAATGAGCAAGGGAATCATATCATCTCTTTGTGTATGGAAAATCTCAATCATATGTAATAAAATTTATATTGAACATCCTTCCGTCAAAAATGTGCCATGCCCATAAATGTGATATTTCATATAATTGAGTGATATATAATATGATTGAGTTTTTCCGATCCAAAAACAGGTGTTATATAGAAAAGTGCATTGTAGGGTTTACTCGATTAGGGCTTTTGGATACTTAAAGCCCTCATGGAGCAGACTTCAAAAACCGCTATCTTGTTTTGAGGAGACCCCCTTTAAGAGAGTCTTCCAAAATTTTGAGTTCTTTTTTGCAAAATGCATTTTTCTTAGTGGTTTGATGGATTTTTAGGGGGGAATTTGGTATCATATTAAAGGTTATAAAAATACCTTATCTATAAATTGGGTTCAATCCAACCCCCCTCGACAGAGTTAGAGCCAAAACTGACTTTCTCATGAAAGTTCAATAGGGGTGTGTTTTAAAAGTGGGTGGGTCTAAATATTGGTATCAAGTGAAAATTACTTCTACACAGCCATACGATTTGCAATGGCGTGGCCCAATTTAATCTTTAATTTTTATATAATAAGATAAATATACAGTCCCAGGTGCAATTAGGGAGTTGTAGGTATATTATAAATAAAACGGAATTTATATGAAAGACAAACAAACATTTCTAACGTTTCTGAAATTCCAAAAAGCTTTTTAAAACGAAAAACTATCTAATAATAAATTAACTAGCTGAAGTGCCCGGCGTTTCTCGTGACTTCATTACCCACCTTTGGGTCCCATCACCACCTCTCCTCGCCTTCTCCGTAATAACAAACCCATCCCTCCATTGTGAGGGATCGCAGCGACCACATAAATAAAGTGCCTAAAAAACACAACGAATTTCGACCTTACTTCGACTCTGCCTCACAAAGTAGAATATAAACATCAAAATGCATTCTTTAATAGCACACTCGGTGCATGAGAACAAAAGTAAACAATATTTCCAATAGCATAATATATGACTAGCGGTCGTTCGCCTATGCCAATAAATATGCAACCTAAGCATCATGGGCAAACGAGCGCTGACCACTTAGAACGTTAATTACCCTTTCCATGCATTGAGCTTAAGCGGCGCATGGAAATTCTAATGAAATAATGAATTCTTGTGTAAATAAATATGTCAACGCAGCAGCACAGGCGAGCGAACCCAAAAAAATTCCCACTTGACGATTCTAGGCCAATTCCACTGAACACAATTCCACTGGCACAATTCCACTTGGCACAATTCCACTGGGCACAATTCCATTTGGCACAATTCAACTTGCATAAGGTTTGCTCGTAAAAATATCCACAAAGCCACCTGGGTATCTCCTGATGGAGCCACTCGTTGATAGACCGCCGCCATAACCCGAAGCTGATGACGGTACGAACGTACCGAAGTGCCAACGTCGACTCGGACCACTATCTTGTTGGAACGGTGCTCCGGGCGCGGATTGCATCATCAAGAAAGACAGCATCCGCGAATCAGATTCGAGTCAACACGGCTGCCCTTCGCAACGAAGAGACCAGAAACAACTACGATAAAACGATAGAACTCGCCCTAAATACAGGGAGAGTAAGTCCTGGGGCTGAGATGTCGGGCTTAGAAGAGAAATGGACACGCCTTAAGAATACTGTCATTAGTACTGCTGACTCCATCTTAGGCATTAGTCGTAGAGATCGGAACGACTGGTTCGATGACGAATGCAAGCGAGCGACTGAACGTAAGAATGTTGAGTACCGAGCAATGCAACAATCTCATAGAACGCGGGCTCGCGAAGATGAATATAAAGAGCTCAGAAGATATAAAAAAACAGTTCACCGGCGAAAGAAAGCAACCTGGGAGAAGAATCTCGTCCATGAACTAGAACAGTACAGAGAGCAAGTACCGCACCAGGCGTGGAAGTTCTACCAAAGGGTCCGCGATAGACGTAATATAAACCGCGTTGCACATACTGCAAGGACAAAGAGGGTAATCTGATCGCCGATCTCAAAGGCATCTTAGAGCGATGGGAAGAGTTTTTTTATGAGTTGCTTAATGACCAGCTAACTGAGGAATTTGAGGGTCCACCAATGAACGAAGACCAACTATGCTGTTGCCACCAAGCATAGAATAAATTAGCAGAAGCGATGCCAGAAGACTGGCAAAGAGGCATCCTGTTTTTCACACATAAGAAAGGAAATATCACAACCTGGAGCAATTATCGTGGTATAACGTTGTTAAGTACGGCGTATAAGATTTTCTCCTTAATCCTTCAAGACAGGATAGCCCCATACGCTAAAGGGATCATTGGTTCATACCAGTATGGCTTCATCCCATGCAAATGAACAACTGATCAGATTTACACCCTTAGGCAGGTGATGGAAAAATGTCTAGAGTCATCTTTTTATAGACTTTAAAACCGCCTATGATAGCATAGCCAGAGTAGAACTTTAGAAAGCCATGAGAGAATTCGGCATCCCAAATAAACTGACACGACTATGTAGGTTGACCATGACCAATGTTATAAGCCAAGTAAAAATATCCGAATCACTATCAAGCCCATTCAACATCTATAACGGGCTCCGACAAGGGGATGGACTGGCCTGTGTCCTCGTCAACCTGGCGTTGGAGAAAGTGATCCGAGACTCTGATGTAACGGCGAGAGGAACAATCCTCTATACGTCCATTCAGATACTGGCTTACGCATACGATATTGACATCGTTGGTATAAACCGAAGAGCTGTACATGAAGCTTTCATCCAGATCGAGCAGGCGGCACAAAATCTGTGGCTGCACGTTAATGAGAGCAAAACAAAGTACATGGTGGCCTCTACTGCGAGTAGAAGATCCAACATTGGTCCCTCAATTCAAAGAGGGTCCTGCTCGGAAAGTGCTTTGCGGTGGGATTTATGGAACACGACAGCGAGGCCAGCCAAGCCTACGCTGGAAGAATGGCGTAGACCAGGACGCTCATAGTTTAGGGATGCCAAATTGGATGACATCGGCTCGAAAAAGGGAATAGGGAGATTTTTTGCGGGAGGCCAGGACCGAACACCGGTTGTTGAGCCTCTCGTTGTTGTATCGTGGTTTCGAATGCATGTTCTACTAGTTTTTTCGTGTCGTTCGCCATCCTAACTGATACCGCTGTTCTCATTGTCTGTCCTGTGTGTCGTACCTCGCATGCATAAACCACGCTAATGAGACTTCTTGTAGCATTCGAGGGAAAAAAGGCGTGCTAATCAAGCAGGCCGCCCTTGGCTCCCCGCTTTATAACTTATTTGCCTGAATCCGTAGACCTCTAATAAGTCCGCTTATAACCCAAGGCTCTTGGACGAGACCAAGGGTTATATTATCCTCGGCGAACCGCTTGCTGAGGATAGCGGACGTACCCTTCGCGTGATGCAGGTTCGCCTGTAGCACCCTTATGGTGTTCATATGTCTTCCCTGGATGCTTTGGCTTGCCGTAGTAATTGAGCTTTTTTGGGCCCTTTTACCTACGGCAAGCTTTCAGGTTAGGCTAACCCAGTGATCTAACCTTACCCGACTTATCCTTCCTCCTTTTGTGCCCAGTGGTGTCGGTAGTTTACACTGCCTTTGCAGGTATTTAGCCTTTAATGGAGGCGTCATCTATCGCCAGTACGAGTTGAAGGAGCGAACCTTTCCTCTTCCTCTGTACTATCTTCTATGACTTGGCTTACAAGTCGGACGATGCGGACGATGTGTGGTTTAGGGAAGGATCTTTCTTACCACAGCGTCACGCTCAATCCACTCGTGGCTCGAATCTTTAACTCGCATCCTCGTATCCACCCAACAGTAGCACTATCTGAGCAGCTGAAGAGTAGCCATATAGATTTGAGATGCGAGCCGGAGAAATGTGGCCACACGCCGCTGTCGGCCATCTCAATTGAGATGTCTACAACCGCCTCTTGAAAAAGAGCCATTTGCTCAGTTGTAAGGGGTTTATTGTCTAGTCGGGACAATACCCAAACTGACGTCACTAGCCATTTGGCTAAAAGTGGGAACATCAGGTAAAGGTTCTGCACTGGTCCTCTTGACAAAAGGTGCCGGTGGCGTTTGGTCCTCTGACGCACTTGGCTTCGCGCTGAATAAACCGGGCGGCTTTGGCAAAGTTTAAGACGCCTTCTTTCCGGCGAGTTCAACTTAATGAAACCGTGTTCTTGTTGATGAATCTGCAGTCCATCTAATGTCTTTGCAATGGAAGAGCATCCGGATCTCTCCGTGATGACACTACATCCAGTAACAACTGTGGATGCGTCTAAATCAGAAGTGGATTGCTCTACGTCCTTGATTCCAACACCCTCTCGAGATTCAGAAGTGGCCATGGTAGCGCGCCTTCCGAAATCTGTAAAAAGTTTTGGCTGCTCAACAGCAGATCGTATGGTTGAGGCCAGACTGAAGTTGGCCGTCGAGAGTTTACCAGCTTCTCGGGATACAACGGGTTGCCCAAAAGCAGGACCCGGGGTGGATGCGGTCTCATAAATTTTAATTATATTCTCTATTATTATCCACAAGAAACCGGGAACAGAGGTCACCTCTGTCAGAGCCCGGTATGCCAAGGCTTGTTAAAATCCGAAGGTCACCAGGTATTCGGAGTCCGCATAGTAGCGACTAACCTCCCTCTTAGCCATTTTATTTGCGTTTGCTTTATTTTGGCTTTTTTATTATATATTTTATTTCTGAGATTTACAATGGTTTTACAAATTTAATTAATACGTAAGTGTTATTCTACTTTTAGGGTTAAGTTTGATTTCATGTGAGTTTGATCTCGCTTTACGTTATTTACGGAGTCGACGTGACGGCATCGCAATGTGCATTTCTTGACTCATACAACAAAACATAACTATCCCACTTTAAAACTAGAGAGACAAAGTGCCTGCATCCTTCGAGTGAACTAAGAAAATAGTCTATTATTTATAATAACATACAACCACTTGCTTTAAAACTTATCGGTGACGAAAACATTGTGAAGTCAATAAATTCGCTTGATCACCGCAGGAATGTTTCATGTTTGTCATTGTTTTATCGATGCTTCCATCAGTGGTGCTCTAAAGAAATAGCCAGTTTCATGTCACCTCTCCTCGAATTCAACCGCAATACTTGTGTAAGTTCGTTCTTTAGCTGTACAACACGTATGTGGAATGCTTTGCTAAGCTATGTTTTTTCACGTCGCTATGGCAGGCATTCAAAACACAAGCTCATCAACATCTCCCTTTTTCCTCTCCTTATCCTAAACGCCCACGCTGTGCCAATATAGCAGAGCATTATAAGGGTGCTTTACACGTGCGCAATTTATAAAAAAAATACGAACGGCAAAGAAGAAAACTTCTTATGAGATTTAGAGCCCTTCAAGTTTTGAGTACACAATATCATGGTTAACATTATCATCTCTTCTGAATCTTGATGGGAAGGGACTATGTATAGAATTTCGTTACAAATTTGTATCTGTTTTGTTAAGATCTTCTTGAAAAGCATTGCAAGATGGTAACAGGTCTTTCGTTCAGTGGTTAGAACATACCCTTTATACAGCCTTTTTATTATTTAATATATTGACAATTGCTGAATAAAAATTATGATCTCCTCTGCATCTTGATTAGAAGGGACTAAGTATAGAATTTCGTGACAAATTGTGTATCTCGAAACGCATTGCAAGATGTTAACAGGTCAGGTACAGTAGTTGGAACCATTGCACTTGGAGGACACCGTGTTCGACTCCCGGTGCGTCAAAAAAATGCACGAATATTTCTCACCCAACTGATCATCTAGATTACATGATACAATGCTGTACATGTGATATACAGTTACCGTATACTGCTGCATTCGCATGTACGGTTAAGTTAATATATGAAGTAATCAAGTGTATGTAGAGCGAACAATGTGGATACATGAACTTAAGTCCACCCACCATAACATATATATATATATATATATATATATATATATATATATATATATATATATATAAAAATATATATTTATATATATATAAAAATATATATTTATATATATATATATAAAAATATATATTTATATATATATATATATAAAAATATATAAACAGGTATATAACCATTAATAGATTTAGTTTTTTTCAATTGGCATTACCGTGGCAATTTTCCAGGATTATGGAGAAGTTGAAGCTGTGATGCAGTGAAGATTATCAGAACTAATATCAGTTTAATACAACAATACCTAGAACTTTGGATTTTTTAACTAGTCTGCAGTCTAAGGGGTTTTTGGAGTATACAATATTTGTTGTTCTGTTTTTTATGTTGGGTATACTGTAAGTATCTTCTATTAGAAACTTTAGACCTAAACCAGGTTTTACTAACACGTATAGCATCTTCTTCAGAATTAACAAATATGTACTGCACAAAATCTAATTTATCCAAATTGACTTTAAATCCATTTCGCCGCCGACAGAGCACATTAATATGTAATAGCAAATGAATAGATTTTTTCACGCCACTTCCATTTTCTAACAAACTATCAACCAATGCAAATATACTACAACCTCTTCATGTTCAATGCGCTTTTCCAGAGAAGGTGAGAGGTGCTGTTTCAAACGTTAATTTAAAAAGTAGCTCTCCTTCTACATCCACACATGTGGTGTGCAGTTGATTGTTTAGCAGAAAATTGAATATATGCTCTAAATTTTCATCTGCACTCATCAGTCTTTACTGGCATTTGCTTAGAGATTGTCAAACCGTTCACTCAAAGAACAGATTGTTCTGTTTATCATTTCAAATTTTGCTTTTAAACCTGGCTTGACCTTATTAGTTTCAGAGAAAAATTCATTAGCTAAGCTTAGCAATATCTTATGCTCGCTCGAAAAGTTGTAAAATGTACTTTTAGTTGCTTCTGTAGAAAACTTTTGGTGAGACCGTCATTTTGGTTGTTAGTTGATGGTGTTGATGAGGTAGTCCGCTGTACAGTTGTAGAGGGTGGCCCTTATTGGAACCGTTTCTATTACGTAGCGTAGAAAACATTCATTGCAAACAGGGTTTTAAGGTATTAAGTACCAAAAACACAACACGAAACACGTTCATACTAAAGATAATCCAGCATACTCAACTTTTTGATTCAATGGACCTGACTTTTTAAAATGTCCCATTAACTCCTCGCTGGCCAATTTTAACTCCCGTTGTACACTTTTTAAAAAAAATTGCGCAAACGTAAAGCGTACCCTTCTAATGCTTGGTACAGCGTTTGGTGTTAAGGTAAAAGAGGAGAAAAAAGGACATTTTGAATGTTTGAATGTTTTGAATGCCTGCTGACCGTAGTGACGTGAAAAACTGAGCTTGGCGTTAACGTTAGCCTGTACTGGAAAGAGTTGAATCCTCTATGGGACAGATTTACTTTCGTACTCGTCAAGTGGCTAGAGTATTAAATGATCTCAACATTCATAAATCTGCTGGGCCTGATGGCATTCCCGCTTTAGTTTTGAAGAGGTGTTCTTCAACGTTGGCATTGCCACTGCGCAGACTTTTCCATTTTTCTTATTCTTCTGGAGTCGTCCCAAGGAATTGGAAAACAGCCTATATCCAGCCTGTTCCTAAAAAAGGCGAAACGTCATCTCTTTCCTCATACCGACCCATTGCGCTAACATCCATACTCTCCAAGGTTATGGAAACCCTGATCAACCGTAAGCTTATGCAATACCTTGAATCACGTGAAATCCTTAGTGACCAGCAGTACGGTTTTCGTAGGCAGCGCTCTACAGGTGACCTGATGGCTTATCTCACTGAAAAGTGGAACCAGTCTATTCACAAATTTGGTGAAAGTAAAGTTGTTGCACTCGATATTTCCAAGGCATTTGACAGAGTCTGGCATCAAGCTCTTTTGTCGAAAATGAATGCTTATGGAATTAATAACACCCTGCTCGATTGGACTAGTAACTACCTTTCTGACCTTTCAATCCAGGTCGTATTGGACGGATTCAAATCCAATGTTCACCGCATGAACGCCGGTATTCCTCAAGGCTCTGTTTTATCTCCGACACTCTTTCTAATTTTCATTAATGATCTCCTATCCACCACCTCTAATCCAATCCATTCTTTCGCTGTTGACAGTACTCTTAGCTTTTCATATGACTTCACGCTTTCTGCACGACCCTCTTCGTTACAAGTGGAACTTGAACAACAACGTATGTTAAGCACGTTAAATTCTGACCTTGACAGCATAACAAGGTGGGGACTACATAATAGAGTTGAATTTAACGCTTCTAAAACCCAATGCTGTCTTCTGTCGTCTAAGCGTAATTTAAACCCCCAACCGTTATCCATGAATGGATCTTGCATCAAAGCAACTGAAAAACTCTCAATTCTCGGTATGTGCGTCAACAACAAGCTTCGTTGGAATGACCACATATTTGTCACAGGTTAGGATTCCTAAAACGGTGCAAGATGTACTTCACTCCTTCAGATCTGGTTACTATTTATAAGGCGTATATTCGCCCTAAACTTGAATACAACTGTATTGTCTGGGCAGGTGCCCCCAAGACCACATTGGATGTACTAGACAGAGTTCAGAACCGCGCGTTAAAACTTATTGGTGACATACATATACATATCGCGAAAACAATCGAATCGCTTGAACATCGTAGGAATGTTTCCTGTCTGTCACTGTTTTATCGCTTTTTCCACAAGCGGTATTCAAAAGAAATATCCAGATGCATCCCGCCCATTCTCCAACCCATCCGTAATACCCGTGCCTCAACTCGAGCTCATGGGTCCACCATTAAGCCTATCTTCGGACGTACTAACCAATTCAGAGATTCCTTCTTTAGCCGCACGATAGTTATGTGGAATGAATTGCCTGATTCTGTGTTCCCGCATATATATGATCTACAGTCGTTTAAGACACGTGTGCATAGACATCTCATCCTTTCCTCTCCCTAATTTCCTAACGCCCACGCTGTGCTAAGCATTATAAGGGTGCAAACCCCTTTAGCGTGTGTACATTATAAAAAAAAAAAAAAAAAAAAAAAAGAATGTTTTGTCTCCTGAAAAAATGGAAAATTTGTATGAGAGCCCCCCGATCCCGCAGCCCGATCTTTCTGAAATTTTAATAGAAAGTATTGTCACCGGAAATATTCATGTGTGCAATTTCAATAAAGTCGGGCTTTGGGAAGTGGGTTAAAAATTGAATAGAAAATCTGACCAGCCAGCCAGCCAGCCAACCAGCCACTTGCACGCGAAGTTAATATAAAGAATTTAAAAATAGCTCAGAACTGAATGAACATTCACAAATCACAAAAAAGACAACAAATCGCAAAAAAAAATTAATTCAACGCGAGTTGGCAATTTGTTTCAGATCATAGAAAACTACTACGCACAATACTCGTTTTAAACGTTTTAAATTAAAAATGTATTTTTATTAGCTAATATTTTGTCTTTATTTTCGACTAATTTGAAGGCCTTTTTAACCACCTTCCACATGACAAAGAGAGCTGAAATTTTGTGATTATCTAAGTCCAAAATAGAATTTTTTACATTCTCTATATTAACTTCGCATTCCCGTGGCTGGCTATCTGGCTGGCACACCAAATCTTGTGATCAATTTATAACCCACTTCCTAAAGCCCGATTTTATTGAAACTTTGCACACATGTGTATCTCCCATAACAACACTTCCTATTAAAATTTGGTGCCCCTCGGGGTCGGGGGTTCCCATACAAATGTTTTACAAAATGTACGCGATTTTCTTCAAATTTTATACGCATGTGTATCTCCGATGGACAACACACTGTAAAAATTTGGAAGTGATCCGGGGCCCGGGGGCACCCATACAAATTTTATAAAAAATAGTATCCGATTTTATTCAAATTTTATGCACTTGTGTATCTCCGATGGACATCACTTTTTGTAAAAATTTTGAAGTGATCGGGGCCCCGTGGCCGGGGGGCACCCATACAAATTTTATAAAAAAACGTACCCGATTTTATTCAAATTTTATACACTTGTGTATCTCCGATGGACAACGCTTTTTGTACAAATTTGGAAGTGATCGGGCTCCGGGGTCTGGGGGCACCCATAGAAATTTGTAAAAAAAGAAGAGTGCGTGTAAGTTTTACGCGCAGTTGAAGTGAAACTTTTTTGACGTTGTGGCCGATTTTTTTTATATTTAAATTTACTGCCAAGGGAAAACGATTAGAGATGAGATGACGATGAGAAATGGCTTAGTCCCAAAAAAGCCAGACCCTATTGGCCAGATCCCAGAACAGAATTTCCATATGACCAAGTTTTATAGTAGGATCTAAGTACTATATTCAGAGTTTCATACGAATCGCTTGAGAAATGGCTTAGTTCCCAAAACTCCCAACGCTATTGGTCAGATCCGAGAATTTCAATAGGAAAAAATATTATAGTCGCATATTAGTCCTACATTCCGAGTTTCATACGAATCGCTTGAGAAATGGCTTGGTTCCCAAAACTCCAGACCATATTGGCCAGATCCCAGAATTTCCATAGGAACAAATCTTATAGTCGCATATTAGTCCTACATTCCGAGTTTCATACGAATCGCTTGAGAAATGGCTTGGTTCCCAAAATTCCAGACCCTATTGGCCAGATCCCAGAATTTCCATAGGAACAAATCTTAAAGTCGCGTATTAGTCCTACATTCCGAGTTTCACACGAATCACTTGAGAAATGGCTTGGTTCTCAAAATTCTAGACCCTATTGGCCAGATCCCAGAATTTCCACAGGAACAAATCTTATAGTCGCATATTAGTCCCTCATTCCGAGTTTCATACGAATCGCTTGAGAAATGGCTTGGTTCCCAAAATTCCAGACCCTATTGGCCAGATCCCAGAATTTCCATAGGAACAAATCTTATAGACGCATTCTAGTCCTACATTCCGAGTTTTATACGAATCGCTTAGAAATGGCTTGGTTCCCAAAATTCCAGACCCATTGGACAGATACCAGAATTTCCATAGGAGCTGTGGCCTTAGTAATATATGTATTTATATATATATAGTTATATTTGTAGTTATGTACATATATAGCTACAAACATATAAAATATAACTATAGAATACGAGGCATAAAATTAACAAAAGTGAACAATAGAGCAATGTGTACAACAGAGTAATAACAGTGTAACGCTGTGAAAATGGTTGCCCCCTCCGTAAAAAAGTTTCACTTCAAAAATACCTGATTTTCTTCAAATTTCATACACATGTGTATCTCCGATTAACAATACTTTTTGTAAAAATTTTGACGTGATCGGACCCCGGTGTTGGAAGGCCCCAGATTTCAGTGTGAATCTCAGCAACATACATGGGCTGTGTTTACGTATGTAAATGACCACAGGGCAGCAATTCTGGCAATGGGCGAAACTCGGTATTTAATAACATCGGAATTTAATCTGCCTGGTTAAACTTGGTGCCATTATTTTTCCATCGACGCAGACTCGCCATCTATGTCCGGAGTGGTGTTGCGTTTCAGCCTTTGCCTCAATTCAGCCAAAGTTCCAATCCGGAATTTAATTTCATTTGGCTCAAAGTAAAGGTACATGAGCGTAACATATACTACTGTTTCCTTTACAGGAGCCCCAACTCAGACAATCTTTGAACTCAGAGCTAGTTTGATGCACTGTCTGAGTCAATCTTAAGAATTGTCACATTGTATCGTAAAAATGAAATCGTTATTGCGGGCGATTTCAATGTACACAATTCTTGGTGGCTTCGCCATTCTGACACCACCCAAATGAAGGGGTTTTGAGTTATTCGCTGAGTTTAATCACCTTACTCAACTTGTAAATGAGCCTTCGCGAATACCTAACATTGCAAATCATTCCGCTAATACCCTTGACTTGTTCCTTACCTCTAGTCAATGTATTATCGCCTCTAGGCTCGTCAAAACATTGTGAAGTTAGAGTTAGAAAAAAAACTAAAAAAAAAAAAAAAAACAGTATGACACTACGAGAAAGCCAATTAGGAATGCCTTAACAACTTCTTTGGGAGAATTAACTGGTCGCTATTGTTTCGCGATAGCAACGTGGATGCCGCCGCTGATGCAATCACAAATATCATCCTTATTGGTATGAGGAGACTTTTAAACAAGCCAGAAATGATTCCAATGCCCATCTTCGGCGAGTCAAATTCGCATACGACCAAAAATTGAGGCAAAAAATACTACTATGTCCCAAAGGTAGTAAAACGTTCTGGTATTTCGTAAAAATAATCAAAAATGCAGCCTCGTCGTCGATTCCAACGTTCATTTATAATGACACTCCAGTTGTCAGCTCTTTAGACAAGACCAATCTGTTTGCTGCCCATTTCGCAGCTAACTCCAAGCTTCCAGATTGTGCATTGCTGCCTCCTGCTCCTCAGAGTATTGAACACTATGAGATTGATATTCATTCGTACTTGTGCAGTTGCTAGAGTTTTAAACGATCTCACTCTCTCACAAATCCGCTGGGCCAGATAGTATTTCCCCAATAGTTGTGAATAGGTGTTCTTCCAAGCTGGCATTACCATTGCGTTAGCTTTTCCATCTATCGTATTCTCTTGGACTCTTCCCGATAAGATGGAAAACAGCCTTTGTCCAGTCCCAAAAAAGGCGAACCGTCGTCTTCTTCTTCGTACCGACCGATAGCACTTACATCCATTCTTTTCAAGGTCATGGACCAACGTCTTAAAACCAACGAAATCCTTAGTGACCGGCAGTATGGATTTCGTGGGCAACGTTCTACTGGTGATTTGATGGTATATCTCACCGAACAGTGGAACCGGTCTTTGCATTATTTTGGAAAAAGCAAAGCTGTTGCACTCGATATTTTTAAGGCATTTGACAGAGTTTGGCATCAAGCTCTTTTGTCCAAAATGCGTGCTTATGGAGTCGATGATAAATTGCTTTGCTGGATTAGAAGCTATCTTTTAGACCACTCAATTCAAGCTGTATTGGACGGTATCAAGTCCAAAGTGAATTACTTAAATGCTGGCGTTCTCCAGGGCTCTGTTTTGTCTCCGACACTATTTCTCATTTTTATTAATGATCTCTTATCTGTGAGTTCTAATCTAATTCACTCTTTCGCTGATGACAGCACTCTCAGCTTCCTATATAAGTTTGAGGAAACTTCTCATGTGGAAATCAAACAACTACGTATATTAAGCACGTTATATTTTGACCTAGACAGCATAATACAATGGAGAGAAAGCAATCGAGTAGAATTTAACGATTCCAAAACCCAATGCTGTCTCCTGTCGTCTAAGCGAATCCTAATTCCCATGCCATTATCCATGAATGGCACTTGCATCGAGGAAACTGAAAAGCTCGCTATACTCGGAGTGTGCGTTAACGACAAGCTTCGTTTGAATGACCACATATTCACCGTCGCCAAAAATGCTGCGAAATGTGTAGGTTTTCTATCCCGGTGCAAAAAATATTGCACTCGCTTGCATGGAGGAAACTGAAAAGCTCGCAATACTCGGTACGTGCGTTAACGACAAGCTTCGTTGGAATGGCCACATATTCAGCGTCGCCAAAAATGCTGCGAAATGTTTAGGTTTTCTATCCCGGTGCAAAAAATATTTCACTCCCTCTGATCTGGCTACAATCTATAAGGCTATTTGCCCTAAACTTGAGTACAATTGCCATATCTGGTCCGGACTACCTTGCTTCAGCTAGATAGAATACAAAACGGCTCTATAAAACTTATCGGTGACGCAACACACAAAAAGAATGGATATATTTGTAAATAGCTGCAGAGAAAATCACGCCTAACGCGCTAGCTACAAACACAGCCGCGGCGATATCTGCTCACAACAAACTGAAAATCTACATATTTTAACCAAAATCATCATTTATGTCAGAGATATTACCTGAGCATAGAAAATACTTTTCTTAGCTTGCGGTGTTGTTAGAAAGACATTTTTTCTAATTTTATAATCGCCAAATCTTGTGTTTTCCCCATCTGATCAAATCAATAAGAACTTATCTATTGAAGTTTATTTTAAGAACGCAATGCAACAGGTTGTAAGTAAACTGTGGGAGCTAGAGCACATGTTGGAGCTTACTGTGCAATATATTTATTCAAACTATTTTGAGTACATTGAATAAATTGTACATATTCCACATTTATATGATCTGCAGTCATTTAAGACATATGTGCATTGACTTCACATTTTCCCGCTCCATTATTTCATAACGCCCACGCTGTGCTAAGCATTATAAGAGTGCAATCTTCTTGTGCGTGTGTACAGTATAAAAAAAATCCAAATTCTATTTAAATGACTTATTTTTTTATACATGTTTTAGCATGCCCCAGGGATACCAAAAGTTTTGGTTGGAAATCGTCTTCATCTTGCTTTTAAACGTCAGGTTGCAGCTAAACAAGCCGAATTATATGCATCACGGAATAACATGTCGTGTTTTGAAATATCTCCTTTGTGTGATTTTAATATTCGTGAATCCTTTTGCGAATTAGCTCGAATGGCTCTGCACAGAAATGGAATGGAAAGAATTTGGCGAAGTAACAAAGGTAAACTAATTATAAATAAGCAAGTTTAAATTTTTAAATTATTATTTTATTTATATACATATGTATATATGTGTAATATGTATTTTATAAATTTTCAGTGTTGTCCCTCCAAGAACTTTGCTGTAGAACAATTGTTCGTCGAACTAGTGTGTATGCTATTGAAGCACTACCATTACCTCCATCTGTAAAATCAAACTTAAAATCGTATGCATTAACAACATCTCAGTGTTTTAACACTTTAACACATTCAAAAGGCAAAAATCGATGTAAAACTCCAACACCAAGTCATAGCGGTCGCAATAGCTGCTGTATTTCGTGATTTTTCATTTTATCGTGATACTGTGATCATATTTTTCGGAGTTAATATTTATTACATTTTGTATCATCTTCATACTGTCTACTTTAACGTTATTAACCATGATACATAAATATATTAGGTATATTCTGTAAAGCCTATTCATATAAAGCGTTATTTCACTTGAACGAGTAAAAATCAGTCACTGATTTCTCTTAAATTACATGGTAAAATACATACTAGTCAGTCAACAATATTTTATAAACAATATGACATAGACAATTTTATTTGCAAAAGCACATTTTCTAATAAAAATTATAAACAAGTATTTACTCGCGCGAACTTACTTTTTAATACGATGGCGGCTCTGCATATCGACAAACGTAGATATTTTTGCTTTAGCGATAAATAACACTTAACCTGATCTATAATTATTTAAATTTTTGAATAGTTGTGTTATTTAGTTGTGATGGCAGTAAGTATTGTTTTATAAAATATAAAATATTGTGAATGATTTAGAAAAAAATTTGACAAAAAAATGTTTATGGAGGTGGAGTTGCATACAATAAGCTATCGAAAGATTATAAGAACCGTAACAAAAGAGAAGATGCATAAGTTTGTCAAATCTTGACATTTCTCGTTTTCTAAACCTCAATACATTAATGATAACTCACGCACCATATGCAAGGCAGCGCGAGAGATCGCTAGAACAACTGTAATTATTTACTCGTACGTGAGAAATCGCGGTGAATATTAATAGGCGTCTTTATAAATTTAGGTAAGCTAATATAACTTTTATTTCAATACAATAAATAGTGTTTAATATTTTGTAAACTTACATATTTCAAGTAATTGTTTTTCATTGTTATGAAGGATCCCTCAATTATTTATTTTTGTGTACGGTATTTACATTGTACAACTGGTTGAATGAATAACAAATAATTGGCCAGTAATTTGGGCTGGGGTGCCGACCTTTTTCTCGATGATACATACCCAATTTTTATTTGTCTACTTGTCTACATATTGTTAATATGGGTTGTAAACAGCTTATTTGGCACAAGAGTTATTGCCACTTTGTTCCATTTATGTAAACTAATAAAACGCATTAGTTGAATCATGACGATCGATCAAGCGTCATCAACATTGTGGCGACCTGCCGAATGAGAGTATGCAGATTACTCTCCATACAGTTGTCTACTGCATTCCGTTGAGAGTAGTCTTTAACTTCCGCGCTCGAGTTATTCTCGAAAAATAGAAGGAAAAAAAAAACAAAAAGGAAGTGAAGAAAAACATTCGGTCTGGCTACAATTTTCAAGTTTCAACGTGTTCGCCGTCTATGCTGAGTGCTTGTGTCGATTAAAAAAAAACATAAAACCACCAACCCAGTGCAGTATGGGGGTGGTGCTCATAGTGCTAAAAGCGTGGCGTTGTATACCTGTTTTCCTTCTTTCCTTTGTCTCTCCTTTTTCTACTCGATCCCTGCTGAAGATGCTAGTGAATCGTTTTTGTTTATCTAACAACTCTATGACCTAGTGTGTTTGGTTCACTACTCTGCAGAGAGGCGGGCAGTGTGTGTGATTGCTTTGTCAATCGCTCAATTCTTAACTGCTGAAAAGGCATAACACTAGCAGCGGTTTGTTTTGAGTGGTTTCATTGTCCCTTCGCATCACGGTTCGTCTTGATTCAGTCGGAGTGTGTCCAATATGACTGTGTGCGGATTCAGGGTTGACATGTGTAACATTCGTTGGCTTAGATCGAATCTCTCGGCCACTTGCGTCCATTTAGCAGACCACAAACCTGCTATTCTGGCACTAACAGAAACCCAGGTTAATGCTGATTCCGACGTTTCGGATTTTAGTTGGCCTGGTTACAACTTAGTGCCAGTATTTTTTCCCCACCGCCGTCTCGCAATATATGTACGTAGTGATATTGCTTACCAAACCCAAGCACATTTCAATAATTGTTCTAACGCGGAATTCAACTTCATTTGGCTCAAAGTCAAAGTGCGTAAGCATATCATTTACTACTGGTTCATATACAGAAGCCCCAATTTAGACAGTGTCTCAACTTGTAGTGAGTTAGATGCACTGTCCGACTCTATCACTAGAATTTTTTCAATTGATCCATTATCTGAAATCGTAATTGCGGGAGATTTCAATATTCACAATTCTAGTTGGCTTCGCCATTCAGGCTTAACAACACCGCAAGGAAAGGATGTTGAGTTATTTGCTGATTTTAACCATCTCACTCAGCTTGTGAATGAGCCCACTCGAATTCCAGACATTGTTAGTCATAACGCTAATACCCTAGACTTGTTTCTTACTTCTCTTCCTAACAAATACACCGTCAGTGTATTATCGCCTCTATGCTCTTCAGACCATTGTGTAGTATCAGCTAAATTCTCGTTGTCAAACCACACAGTTAAAGAAAAAACTCCTAAAAGAAAAGTATGGCTACACGAGAAAGCCAACTGGGATGGCCTCAATAATTTCTTTAGAAGCTATAACTGGCCACTTAACGCCAATAGTGGTGTGGATGCCACTTCTGATACGATCACTAACATAATCCTCGAGGGTATAAGACAATTTATCCCTTCCAAGACAAAGTGTATTAAACCGGAAGAAAATGCTTGGTATGACTTAAGCTGCAAAGAGGTTACTAGGAACCGTGAGGTATGCTTTCGGTTATATAAAAAAAACCCCACTGTGGAAAACCGAACCAAATTTAGACGAGTCAAAATGATTGCATGCCTACCTTAAACGCGCAAAATTCTAATATGACCAAAAACTGAGGCAAAAAATACTTCAATGTCCCAAAGGAAGTAAAAATTTTTGGTCATTCGTGAAACGAATTAAAAATACTGCCTCGTCTTCAATTCCAACGCTTATTCACAATGACGTTCCAACTGTCAGCTCTATAGACAAGGCAAATCTTGTGAAGGGAGCATACCAACGCTAACATAGTATTCAAGGTTAGATGGATTAATTATTCATATAGTCCCGAGTCATTGCATTCCTCATAATGCCATCTGCATATGAACTGCAATTAAAACATTACAGCATAAACACTCAACGAGTGAATAAACAAAAAAGAGTCTTATTACTTTGTCAGCACACTTCATGCCTGAGCATGACAGCATACAAAGTAGTGAGAGTACGATCGGCGGTCGTTAGCCTATGACAACAAACAAAATGCATAGAAAACATTATAGGCGAGCGAGCGCTGATCATAAAAAAAGTAAATAACGTTCGGTCACTTACCCGTGCTGTGCATGGCGTTGACCTAACATGCAATAAAATTATAAACAATATAGGTCACTTGCCTGTGCTGGTAAATATGTTACATCAGCAATATATAGGCAAGCGACCTGAAGCAATTAAGAATGTTCGGCATATTGGTATACAATAATGCCAAAATGCTGACCAGCACTAATTGATCTAACTAGTATACATGTGTATACTTTTATATGTATTCTTATTAAATTGCGTAGTATGTTTTAAGTCTTTGAACACCTATAAATAAGCAACAAGAATCAAATAAAACTCACTTCTAATCAGAACGTAACAGCAATACCATCGGTGTTTTCTTAGGCTTGCGAGCCTTAAACTCTAAAGGCATTAGCAGGAACCTCTCTATTTGGAATCCCACCTTGAGTGCAGGAAACTGCCCCAAAGGTCCAAGTCTCTGGCGTAATAGCCTTGACTAGTGGAAACCCATACGAGACATCAAGGAGTGTTATTCATTACATTGCTATTATTCTTTACATGGCGACTTACCATTAACTTGCCCTAAACAGCTTCATACCATTAAACAGCACATACCTTTACATGGCGATCCTGCCAGGAGCTCATACCATTACATGGCGATCCTGATCTAAATTCCGAATACCTTTACATGGCGATCCTGCCATACCTTTACATGGCGATCCTGCCAGGAGCTCATACCATTACATGGCGATCCTGATCTAAATTCCGAATACCTTTACATGGCGATCCTGCCATACCTTTACAATCTGCTTGCTTCACATTTCGCAGCTAGCTCTACGCTGCCAGATAGCGCGTTGTCGCCGCCTGTACTTGAAAGAGTTGAATCCTCTATGGGACAGATTTACTTTCGTACTCGTCAAGTGGCTAGAGTATTAAATGATCTCAACATTCGTAAATCTGCTGGGCCTGATGGCATTCCCGCTATAGTATTGAAGAGTTGTTCTTCAACGTTGGCATTACAACTTTGCAGACTTTTCCATTTCTCTTATTCTTCTGGAGTCGTCCCAAGGAATTGGAAAACAGCCTTTATCCAGCCTGTTCCTAAAATACTCTCCAAGGTTATGGAAACCCTGATCAATCGTAAGCTTATGCAATACCTTGAATCACGTGAAATCCTTAGTGACCAGCAGTACGGTTTTCGTAGGCAGCGCTCTACAGGTGACCTGATGGCTTATCTCACTGAAAAGTGGAACCAGTCTATTCACAAATTTGGTGAAAGTAAAGTCGTTGCACTCGATATTTCCAAGGCATTTGACAGAGTCTGGCATCAAGCTCTTTTGTCGAAAATGACTGCTTATGGAATTAACAACACCCTGCTCGATTGGACTATGAACTACCTCTGACCGTTCAATCCAGGTCGTATTGGACGGATTCAAATCCAATGTCCACCGCATAAACGCCGGTGTTCCTCAAGGCTCTTTTTTATCTCCGACACTCTTTCTGATTTTCATTAATGATCTCCTATCCACCACCTCTAATCCAATCCATTCCTTTGCTGACGACAGTACTCTTAGCTTTTCATATGACTTCTCTAAATTCTGACCTTGACAGCATAACAAGGTGGGGCCTACATAATAGAGTTGAATTTAACGCTTCTAAAACCCAGTGCTGTCTTCTGTCGTCTAAGCGTAATTTAAACCCCCAAACTTTAACCATGAATGGATCTTGCATCAAAAAAACTGAAAAACTCTCAATTCTCTGTATGTGTGTCAACAATAAGCTTCGTTGGAATGACCACATATTTGCCATCGCCAAAAATGCTGCGAGATGCTTAGGTTTCCTAAAACGGTGCAAGATGTACTTCACTCCTTCAGATCTGGCTACTATTTACAAGGCGTATATTCGCCCTAAACTTGAATACAACTGCATTGTCTGGGCAGGTGCTCCCAAGACCACATTGCATCTACTAGACAGAGTTCAGAACCGCGCGTTTAAACTTATTGGTGATGTACATATCGCGAAAACAATCGAATCGCTTGAACATCGTAGGAATGTTTCCTGCCTGTCACTGTTTTATCGCTTTTTCCACAAGCGGTGTTCAAAAGAAATATCCAGATGCATCCCGCCCATTCTCCAACCCATACGTAATACCCGTGCGTCAACTCGAGCTCATGGGTCCACCATTAAGCCTATCTTCGGACGTACTAACCAATTCAGAGATTCCTTCTTTAGCCGCACGATAGTTATGTGGAATGAATTGCCTGATTCTGTGTTTCCGCATTTATATGATATGCAGTCGTTTAAGACACGTGTGCATAGACATCTCATCCTTTCCTCTCCCTAATTTCCTAACGCCCACGCTGTGCTAAGCATTATAAGGGTGCAAACCCCTTTAGCGTGTGTACATTATAAAAAAAAAAAACACAGCATCATTGGGCGACAGGCAGTCTTGAGCGAGCAGCGCGAGGGTGCACGTCGTGCAAGTAGTCACGAGTTAGAATTTATATTGGTATTTTACTATACATATTAATTGTTAAAATATCATACATATATTAAAGACGTTATTCAATAAATACATACTGAGTCACAGGTTATTACAAACATCATTATTAAGAACTAGATATTCTTAGGCGGTTCACTACTAGCAATGAATACAAGCATTATGGAAAATTTAAGAAAATAAGGATTTGTGAAAAATATTTGTATAGAAGTTGCCCCCTAAAGTGTCCGACTCCTAACAAAATTTGGCGGTTCTTGTTTTATTTAAATACCTAAAAGGTGCCCTTTATTAAAAATAAAAATTAAAAATCGAAGGATTGTGATTTACAATATATCACATTCCTCAGGTTTGTACCGGGTTTCAATTTATTTTCTCAGAATTCTGATTCATTGAAAAAGCAATAGGAAAAATGAAACACGAAACAACGTCTGTCGGGTCAGCTAGTTATAATTAATACAATCAATAGTAATTTTTTGTTTATATATTTAAAATAATCTTTTCCTCTAATGAACACTACGGTCGTCCTTCAGGAAGTTGTTGACGGCTATTTTGAAGGCCTGTAGATTCTAAAATTCGGGAAACACGGAGTCGACCAATTGATTCCACATCGAAGTCACTCTCGGATAAATGGAGGATTTAAAATGTTGGAATCTACATGAAAACGATTTAAAGGCAAATCTATGTTGATTAGACCTAAAAGGAGTATTTACGTTGCTTACAAAAGGACCTGGAACTAGAGAACGGGTTTCTAAAGAACATCTACCGTAGTAAAATTTATAGAAAACAGTTAAAGCTCCTACATTTCGTCTATGCTCCAAAGAATCAAGAAATGAAGTAATGGTTGCATCGTTTATCAACCGTATAACTCTAGTCTGAATTCCTTCAAGACAATGCAAATGTGTTTTTGGAGCAATTTTGGCTTTTGAGAAAAAAGACAAGCCTGGAATTTATTTGGGTGAAATTGTACTCTATTAGAAATGCCCCAATCGAGAATGACTTGAATATTCGACAAAATAGTCAAATTAATTAATTCACGAGAACTATTCAAGCGAGAATTGCATTCTTTTTGACTGACAAACTGAATGGAAGTAGATAGTGTTGTATCATCAGCAAATGAATGGATATCGCAGATTGTAGAAGACAACAGGTCGTTGATACATATCAAGAATAGCGTGGGCGACAAGCATGACCCTTGAGGCACGCCAGCATTGATCCCATGTGAACCTGAAGATATACCATTTAATACAACTTTTATCTTACGGTTCCATAAATAAGCCTCAATCCATGCGACGAGAGAGGAGTGTAAGTTCAGCGCACGAATCTTATTAATAAGACAATCATTCCATACTCTATCAAAAGCTTAAGAAATATCTAAGGAAACAATGAGTCATGCATGTCATGAGTTCACCAGACGAGCGATTTTTACGAAATTCATACTGACAAATTAGGACTACGATAAAGGGAACAAATAAACATCGAATGGTTTGAATTTTAATTTCAAACCATATCGTATTGAACATGGGATTACAGTTTAGAAAAGAAAATAAAATTAGGTACATTAAACATATGTCTTCTCGAATAAATAGAATAACCCGACGATGTGGAACCAAACAGTCGACACGAGGATACCTCGGACAATGAAAATAATTTGGGGTACCCATATAAGAGGCCTGCGTTTCACATAAGCGTCAAGATGTGCTACGATCAAGTTGAAATTACTTTTGATGCCGTGAATATTTGTGAAATGAATTTCAAAATATGAATTCATTTCACAATGTAAAAATCCCGAACACGGCAAAATAGACTTAAAATATTAAAAACAACAATAAAACTAAGAAGCATTTCTAAAAAACCAACCACTCAACAGTGACACGTAACGGATCTGTAAGTAGTACTAGGCCTTACAAACGAAAAAGGCACGCACAACTACTGAGTCGAAAGTCTATAAAAAATTCAGCTTATGAAAAACTAACTCAAATTATTAAAAAAAAATGAAAAACTAGAATAAAAACACTATTTTCCTCACTGATTGCAGATAGTTTGTGTCAGTGCAGCTTACTTCGGACTCGTTACTGTCTGTTTGTGGTCCTTTGGGTTGGCGTAGCTTGTTTCTGTTGGTTGTCTGCCACACAAACTGACTGACAAAATGTCCTCTTTTGCTCTGACTCCTCACAGAAACCTCAGAAGAAAATTTTTTATCGGTTGTAAATTGCGCTTGTTACCGCCAAGAGGTTGAGGTCTGCACTTCATTGATGTCACATACAATTTGACCAACAAAGTTCACTTTTTAAATTTTTCTTTTGATTTTATTTTTTGATATTTTCATAAAAACTTGAGTGTTTCGGCTAGCTTGCTCCAGTCAAACGCACAGCCCGACGCACGGACAAGGTAGAAGGTACCCCGAGAGAAGTTACCGGTACCACGAAGCCAGGACCAGCGGGGTCAGATTCCAACCCTTCCGGAAGGGACACGCCCACGCATCCCCGAAACATCGAGAACAAGAAAAACCACTTTGCCCAGTCCAAAGTTCACAAAGCCAAGAACTCCTAGGTTCCGGTACGACAGACACTCAGAATCCCTGGGCCAAAGACTTCTTATGAGAGAAAAAAAGGAGAACGGTCGCAACAACAACAGCGACAGTTTAAAATTTCATTAAATTAATATCGTAATAAAATTAATTAATAGATTTAAATTCTATTTATTTATTTCAAGATTGTCCCGTTAGCCGACTATAAATAGAATAACAAAGATTAAAGAACTCATAACTCATCAGCCCGTGCAGTAGCAACAGCTAGTTCGAACGAAGAAACAACTACGGTCAAGCGATAGGAATCGCCCTAAATGCAGTCCTGGGGCTGAGATGCCGGGCGTAGAAGAGAAATGGACACGCCTTAAGAATACCGGCGAAAGAAAGCAGCCTGGGAGAAGAATCTCGTCCAAGAACTAGAAGAGGACCGCACAATGATCTCAACATTCATAAATCTGCTGGGCCTGATGGCATTCCCGCTATAGTATTGAAGAGTTGTTCTTCAACGTTGGCATTACAACTTTGCAGACTTTTCCATTTCTCTTATTCTTCTGGAGTCGTCCCAAGGAATTGGAAAACAGCCTTTATCCAGCCTGTTCCTAAAACAGGCGAAACGTCATCCCTTTCCTCGTACCGACCCATTGCACTAACATTTATACTCTCCAAGGTCATGGAAACCCTGATCAATCGTAAGCTTATGCAATACCTTGAATCACGTGAAATCCTTAGTGACCAGCAGTATGGTTTTCGTAGTCAACGTTCTACAGGTGACCTGATGGCTTATCTCACTGAAAAGTGGAACCAGTCTATTCACAAATATGGTGAAAGTAAAGTTCTTGCACTCGATATTTCCAAGGCATTTGACAGAGTCTGGCATCAAGCTCTTTTGTCGAAAATGAATGCTTATGGAATTAATAACACCCTGCTCGATTGGACTAGTAACTACCTAACTAAGGCCCCGGGATCTGATGGGATCCCAGCGGAACTGATAAAAATAGGAGGCCCCACATTACACCAAGCAATGAAATAATAGTGCAAGTATGGGAAGAAGAAGTTATGCCAGAAGACTGGCGAAGAGGCATCCTGTGCCCCATACATAAGAAGGGAGATATAACAAAATGCAGCATTTATCGCGGTATAACGTTGTTGAGTACCGCGTATAAGATTTTCTCCTTTATCCTTCAAGACAGGATAGCCCCATACGCTAAAGTCATCATTGGTCCATACCAGTGTGGCTTCATCCCAGGCAAATCAACAACTGATCAGATTTACACCCTAAGGCAGGTGATGGAAAAATGTCTAGAGTTTCAAAACTCACTACACCATCTTTTTATAGACTTTAAATCCGCATATGATAGCATAGCCAGAGTAGAACTTTATAAAGCCATGAGAGAATTCGGCATCCCAAATAAACTGACACGACTATGTAGGTTGACCATGACCAATGTTATAAGCCAAGTAAAAATATCCGGATCACTATCAAGCCCATTCAACATCTATAACGGGCTCCGACAAGGGGATGGACTGGCCTGCGTCCTCTTCAACCTGGCGTTGGAGAAAGTGATCCGAGACTCTGACGTAACGGTGAGAGGAACAATCCTCTATAAGTCCATTCAGATACTGGCTTACGCAGACGATATTGACATCGTTGGTAGAAACCGAAGAGCTGTACAGGAAGCTTTCATCCAGATAGAGCAGGCGGCACGAAATCTGGGGCTGCATATAAATGAGAGCAAAACAAAGTACATGCTGGCCATGTCTGCTAGTAGAAGATCCAACATTGGTCCCTCAATTCAAATAGTGGAGCGCGAATTTGAAGAAGTGCAATCCTTTAACTATCTCGGGTCAACTATAGCAGCCGATAACAGCATGCTTAAAACCAACAAAGCCTACTATAGTCTTTCAAGACTCTTCAAATCCAGGAACTTTACCATAACATCCAAGCTGCTGATATATAAGACAATGGTCATACCAGTAATTACATATGGATCCGAGAATTGGGTGCTTAGCAAAAAGCATTCTGACCTCTTAGCCGCGTTTGAGAGAAAAGTCTTACGGATTACGGAGAAAGGCAATCTCAAACAATACACACACCATTTTTATATATTAGATATAATGGTATATTATTTATATATGTATATAACTTTTGACAATAAATTACTTGTTTATTATGATGATGTTGTGTCTGCTACTTCTGATTATGGTTTGCTGCTCCCTTATTGGATGTATTGGTGAATGTTAATGCCAAATGCTGGATGATGTTTGCCTTGATGAATGTTGTTAAATGCTGATTGCTTTGGAGAGTGCTGAGTGTTGGTTGCTTTGATGAATGCTGGATGCTGGTTGTCTTGATGAATGCTGGGTGTTGGTTTCCAGTTGAATGCTGATTGTTGGTTCTAGGTTAATGCTAAATGCTGGTTGCCAGGTAAACTTCGCGCCCTATAGCTGGAAATTACGACATGATCTTTACCACTGCCTACAGTATGCCGTTTGCTTCTTCAAAATCACTTTAACTTTTTTTTAAACTTTTTACTTTTCTGGTGTATGGCCCCAGAAAACGCCTCAAGTATCTAATGAAGTGTCTTAGGATTTACGTGGATACCTGCATTGAATGTTCTACCCCACGTTCCTCTTCGGACAGGATTGATTTTAAGACGTCAATCAACGCCCATCCACAACATTACTATTGTGAATGTATCAGTATCATTGGAGTATAAGGCTCCAACTTCTCACTGATGGGAGCGAGACCTATCTAAATCTCTGCCGATATATGGGTCACGGCACCCGGTTGGAAAACGCAACTCCACGCCGAGTAAGAACTCACGCTGAGTAAATACTCTACGCGTATTTGGGTGTCAACCACAGCCACCACGATGCTCCCACAAGGGGGCCAACCTCAATAGGTGGGGGCGGAAGAAATCCTTCCGTGGACTCCCCAGCTCCTGTGGTACCAGACGAATCTCTGGTCGGATTTTCGCAGTTAACAACGTAGTTAACTACTGCAGTTGAGTTCCTTATAACTCGGGACTGGTGGCCCTCTAAACATCGTTTTACGCATGAAGTTCAGCTTACTGTTATGATCAGTCAGCTGGTGCTACGATAGTTCTAGGCTAGCTGTCCTAGGAGGGTGTCCATCATAAGGTTCGGGTGACACACTTACTGACACTTTCAGTAGTGCCAACACAGCACGCTTGTCTGTCAGAGAGGTAGCTCAACCAAAGAGGTACTTCACGGCAGCCCAGCTCAATCAGCTTTTCAATTACGCTGTCCCAACTGAGATAGTCGAAATCGCACTTGAAATCTACAAAGATAGCAAGAACGTATCGACTTGCACTGCAATGTACGTTGTCTTTTACGTACAGCCATACATCTTCAGTACTTTTCCCAGTTTTGAAGCCGTACTGTCTGTCAGACATCAGACTTGCTGCAACACCCTCAAGCCTACGCACCATTACTCTCTCCAGTACTTTTCCAAGTAATGGCAGGAGACTAATGCCACGGTAGGAACGAGGGTTAGTGCGCACCTTGTCAGATGACTTCAGCAGCACTACCACTTTATCACATTTCCAAGCGGCTGGAAAGTAAGAAGTATCAAAACACTTCTGAAAAATAGACGTGATATGGTCCGGAATAGCCGGAATCAGGAAAAATGCGCATAGTAGATGGAAGACCCCTAACACAGCCATTAAGCGCGTAGGGCTTTTGAATCAATGCGAAGCTGGCATTTTTCTCGCAGAGGTACTGACCAAAATCGCACATAACGGGATACGAGCGCTGACAGTTTAGTTGTATGAATACAACCATCAATGTCTGGCATTCGCCTTTTCAACAAGACTGCTGTATACAGGGCAGGCCAATGACGTCAAAAAAAAAAAAAATTTAAACGAGCAAGAAATGATTGCAATGCCCATCTTCGGCGAGTCAAATTCGCCTACGACCGAAAATTAAGGCAAAAAATACTACAATGTCCCAAAGGTAGTAAAAATTTTTGGTCCTTCGTGAAAAGAATCAAAAATACAGCCTCGTCGTCAATCCCAACGCTCATTTATAATGACATTCCAGTTGTCAGCTCTATAGACAAAGCCAATCTGTTTGCTGCGCATTTCGCAGCTAGCTCTACGCTTCCAGATTGTGCATTGTCGCCTCCTGCACCTCAGAGTATTGAACACTCTATGGGACAGATATTTATTCGTACTCGTGCAGTTGCTAGGGTTTTAAATGATCTCAACACACACAAATCCGCTGGGCCAGATGGTATTTCTCCATTAGTTCTGAAGAGGTGTTCTTCCAAGCTGGCATTACCATTGCGTAAGCTTTTCCATCTATCCTATTCTTCTGGACTCTTCCCGAGAAGTTGGAAAACAGCATTTGTCCAGCCCATACCCAAAAAAGGCGAGCCGTCATCTCCTTCTTCGTACCGACCCATAGCACTTACATCCATTCTTTCCAAGGTCATGGAAACGCTGATCAATTATCAGCTTAAGAAATATCTTGAAACCAACGAAATCCTTAGTGACCGGCAGTATGGATTTCGTGGGCAACGTTCTACTGGTGATTTGATGGTATATCTCACCGAACAGTGGAACCGATCTTTACATCATTTTGGAGAAAGCAAAGCTGTTGCACTCGATATTTCAAAGGCATTTGACAGAGTTTGGCATCAAGCTCTTTTGTCTAAAATGCGTGCTTATGGTGTTGATGATAAACTGCTTCATTGGATTAGAAGCTATCTTTTGGACCGCTCAATTCAAGTTGTTTTGGACGGTTTCAAGTCTGAAATACACCACATAAATGCTGGCGTTCCCCAGGGCTCTGTTCTGTCCCCGACACTCTTTCTCATTTTTATTAATGATCTCTTATCTGTGACTTCTAATCCAATTCACTCTTTCGCTGACGACAGCACTCTCAGCTTCTCATATAAGTTTGTGGAACGTCCCTCCACTTCTGATGTGGAGCACAAACAACTTTGTATGTTAAGCTCGTTGAATTCTGACCTTGACAGCATAATACAATGGGGAGAAATCAATCGAGTAGAATTTAACGCTTCCAAAACCCAATGTTGTCTCCTGTCGTCAAAGCGAATTCTTAACCCCATGCCATTATCCATGAATGGCACTTGCATCGAGGAAACTGAAAATCTCGCAATTCTCGGTATGTGCGTTAACGACAAGCTTCCGTTGGAATGACCACATATTTACCATCGCTAAAAATGCTGCGAAATGTTTAGGTTTTCTAGCCCGGTGCAAGAAATATTTCTCTCCCTCTGATCTGGCTACCATATACAAGGCTTTTATTCGCCCAAAAGTTGAGTACAATTGCCATATCTGGTCTGGTGCGCCTAAGACTTCTTTGCATCAGCTAGATAGAATACAAAACCGCGCGTTAAAACTTATCGGTGACGAAAATATAGCGAAATCAATAGATTCGCTTGAACACCGCAGGAACGTTTCTTGCTTGTCACTGTTTTATCGTTTCTTCTACCAGCGGTGCTCAAGAGAAATAGCCAGCTGCATGCCACCTCTTCTTGAATTCAACCGCAATACTCGTGGCGCTCTAAATGCTCATCAGTTTACCCTCAAGCCCATCTTCGGACGTACAGTTAAATTCAGGGATTCGTTCTTCAGCCGTACAACACGTATGTGGAATGCTCTGCCAAGCTCTGTCTTCCCACATCACTATGATCCACAGGCATTCAAAACACAAGCTCATAGACATCTCCTCTTTTCTCCTCCTCTTCCTTAACGCCCACGCTGTGCCAAGCATATAGCCGAGCATTATAAGGGTGCGAACCCCTTGAAGCGTGCGCGAATTATAAAAAAAAAAAAAAAAAAAAAAGATGTTGACACTATGGGCATTGTCGTTTTAGCCATCATTGGGCGTGCCGTCGTTGGAGTCATTGGAGGCGGCATCATGGCAATATTTGTCGCTGCAACCTGTGGATAGTTTGCCCTGCGACCGGCACTACAGTTTATCTGGTTTCTCTCCAAATAGTCTATTTGGCCTCTTTGGCGCGAGTTTAAGACGTCCAAGTCTTAAACATGTGCACTGAGTACAGCATTCAAGTCTGCACCCTGTTTAGACATAGATAATTGTTCTTGTTCTTCTTTTCACCTTTACTTTTCTTCCTTTCTGACTTGTCTGACTTTTCAGTTTCTTTGACATATTCCACCATTTCCATCGTTTTATCGATTTCCATGGTGTATAATTTCACTATTTATTGTCACAATATTTTAATGTTTGAGTATTCAATTTTCACAAATTTTTTTCTTATAAAATCCGACGGATTTAAAAATGCCGACGGGTTTTTAATTGCACTTTTCTTATACCTGCGCGACGATTTGTACGCGCAGACGATTTGTTCGCACTCAACACACACACACGCACGCACACACGGTAATTAACCCGTTGACCGGTAATAAAAACGCTTGTGCGCTTGAGTAAACACGTTTATGCTAATTACAACACACTTCTTTTAAATAAAACTAATAAAAATTACTGATTTCGGTTTTTTTTTTCTTTTTTGCAAAGATTTAATTTTATTATAATGCACAAAGAACAAAACAACTAGCGCTTGAATTTTATGCACGACTGTTCACCTCGAGTGTCACAATTTAACTGCCTCAAGAATCTAATATAGTTCTTGTAAATTTTTTGTTTGGTAGTCGGGATTATCTATTGAGAAATCGAATATAAATCGAGAATCAATTCGAAATCTCACTGCTGCCACCAATGTAATGACGCGTCGTAACCGTACTTCCTAAGGGAAGAGTTACTGCGCGGAGAGTTTTAATTTAAGCAAAGTATTAATTTTATTTAATTATTTTTTATTTGATTTTTATTTTTAGTTTAAATTTATATATATGTTCTAGAGGCATATTGTCTTCAGCAATGGCACTGCACTGAGTACAGCATTCAAGTCTGCACCCTGTTTAGACATAGATAATTGTTCTTGTTCTTCTTTTCACCTTTACTTTTCTTCCTTTCTGACTTGTCTGACTTTTCAGTTTCTTTGACATATTCCACCATTTCCATCGTTTTATCGATTTCAATGGTGTATAATTTCACTATTTATTGTCACAATATTTTAATGTTTGAGTATTCAATTTTCACAAATTTTTTTCTTATAAAATCCGACGGATTTAAAAATGCCGACGGGTTTTTAATTGCACTTTTCTTATACCTGCGCGACGATTTGTACGCGCAGACGATTTGTTCGCACTCAACACACACACACGCACGCACACACGGTAATTAACCCGTTGACCGGTAATAAAAACGCTTGTGCGCTTGAGTAAACACGTTTATGCTAATTACAACACACTTCTTTTAAATAAAACTAATAAAAATTACTGATTTCGGTTTTTTTTTTCTTTTTTGCAAAGATTTAATTTTATTATAATGCACAAAGAACAAAACAACTAGCGCTTGAATTTTATGCACGACTGTTCACCTCGAGTGTCACAATTTAACTGCCTCAAGAATCTAATATAGTTCTTGTAAATTTTTTGTTTGGTAGTCGGGATTATCTATTGAGAAATCGAATATAAATCGAGAATCAATTCGAAATCTCACTGCTGCCACCAATGTAATGACGCGTCGTAACCGTACTTCCTAAGGAAAGAGTTACTGCGCGGAGTGTTTTAATTTAAACAAAGTATTAATTTTATTTAATTATTTTTTATTTGATTTTTATTTTTAGTTTAAATTTATATATATGTTCTAGAGGCATATTGTCTTCAGCAATGGCGGAGACCTTCTTCTAGAATTTTAGAAATTTTACCATTTCTATTTATATATTCTAGGGAGGCCCGCTGTTTTTAGCAATGCCTGCGACCTCTAATAGAATGTTTACTGATTAACTCTGATTTATTTATATATTCTGAGAGGCTCGCTGTCTTTAGAAATGCTGCGACCTCTACTAGAATGTTTACTGATTAACTCTGCATTCAAGCACCCCTTTTATACCATATTTTTTGGTCAAATTTAACTAATCCATACACACACAGTGTCACACATTATCACCATGCACGAGTCATTTACCTAGCCGACGTTCTAGTAGAGTCAAGGCAGTATTTACCTTCATTGTATCAGTGCAATTGCACTTGTCATTGCCTTGTAATAAATTTCCCCTTAGTCAGCATGGTGTGCAACGGCGCTAGTGCGATGACACCTTTATAAGTTTCCCCTTCGTTGAAATCAACCGATTGTCGGTCATTGCATGACGATTTAAGGAAATGATCGTTCGGCTGGCATTGACCTACATTAAGCGTAACGGCATTAGTGCAATAAGTTTCTCGTTCGTTGGCATAAGATAATATAGTTTATGCTGACTTGTATATCACTTGAGGTAAATGATCGCGTATGGTATAGCTCGTAGGGTATTGTGCGGGACTAGGAGCGTGTAGCACATTGCAAAACGTTGTATGGGGAATTTAGTATGTAGTGTGTTCGCTACATCTAGTATGTAGTGTGTTCACTACATAAGCTATTTCTGAAATAGACTGAAAAACCACTTTTACCTTTGCAAGGCTTAAAAAAATCTATAGAAATTCGTAGATTTAGCATTTTTTCAGTTTTCTGAAATTTCTGATTTCTGATTTATCCCTATTGATAAAACAAATACGCCATTGCAAGCCGAGCGTTAACCAATTGTTTTAAAACAAGTCCCATCAAATTTTGACTGGTACAAGCCGAGATATACGATACGGCAAACAAACGTACGTACAAACAGACACACGCTCGCTGAAAATGTCCTCCGCTCGCAATTAAATTATATTTAAATATTCTTAAATACTCTGTTTACAAATTGTAATAAATGAACTTTAATTTTTCCTCTTTTACCAAGGATTTCTACTTTAGTGCGCGCATTCCCCTTTTGTGTTTCATTTACGTTTCATGATTTTTAAAAGTAAAAATTTATAATCCGCAAAATCATCATAAAACTTCGTTAAATGGTTAAAAAATAATAATAATAACAGTCATTTTATTTTTACATTGTATTATTTGGTAATTATCGCCAAATTATCAGTTTTTTAAGTCGAGCCTCTTTCACAGATTAACCTTTATTATGTTATATTTTATTATAATTTTTAAATACAAATTGTAATAAAAATAACCCTTTAATTATATTTGTGCGGCGGTGCGGTTATATCATCTATGAAATCGTCAACATCCTCCAAGCCAACAGACAATCTTATAAGAACATCTGTAATCTCTAGTTTTTCTCTGTCAGCAGCTGGAACGGATGAATGCGTCATTGCGGATCTGGAGAATATTCATCACACAGTAAAAAGTAAGATTTTTAGGATAAGTTATTAAAAGCATATAATACGCACGGCATCTTTGTTGATGCTGCGGATGCGATGGAAGCGCTGGTGAAGCACTTTTTCAAAAAAAGAATGACTTTCGAGGAATTTTCCAATTTCTATCGAATTTGTATGATGCTTCTCCATACGAAGGGCAAGTGTTTTTAAACTTCGATTCACCTGATAACAATCAAAAGGGGATGGTTCAGCTCCTATAGCTGTTACGTAAATGAACAAATAAAAATTTAAAATTGTACCAAATAAATACTTTAAAATTACCATTTTGTAAAAACTTTAGGCCTTCGTACAACTTGTCGGAATTTATGGTAATTCCACCCATAATGACATCAGTGTGTCCATTTATATATTTGGTAAGAAAATAGCAAACCAAATCAGCGCCTAATTCCAATGATCTTTGAAAATATGATGTCAAAAATGTATTATCAACAGCAACAACAATATCCTCCTGTTCGTGACCTACTTTGCAAATAGCTTCAATATCAACTACTTTTAAAAGAGGATTTGTGGGAGTTTCGAACCATAGTTACTAATTTTGTTTGAAAATGAAAAGATATTTGGGTAATTGTGTATTGTCATTTTCTGTTTAAACTTACCTTTGTGTTTGGCTTAAGAGCAGCTTTAACCGCCACTAGATCAGTTGGATCAACAAAAGAGAATTCAATACCCAAACGAGCAGCAACTTGTCTGAAAACATACTTGAATTATTCATTTACATCCCTAATGTACGTTTAATTAAATATATTACTATACATTCTGACCTCCAGCTTGACAGCAGCGGCTCAGGGATAAACATATTTAGTTTTAATTTTAGTAAGGAATTGAAATAAAGGAAAATTAAACTAAATTAAACTAAATGACATCAACTCGAGATTGGGATCGGTAGATTTTTGGTGGGAGGCCAGCACCGAACCCGATTATAGAACCAAAAACCGGTGAAAATTTAAGAGAAATATGGAATGATTGTGTGTTTAGGATTTATGGAACACGACAGCGAGGCCGGCCAAGCCTACGCTGGAAGGATGGCGTAGACCAGGATTCCCAGAGTTTAGGGATGCTAAACTGGATGACATCGGCTTGAAATCGGGACCGGTGGAGAGACTTTTTGCGGGAGGCCAGGACCGGACCCCGGTTGTAGAGCCAAATATGGTGATGATGATAAAACGTAGCAGAAGTGTGGCCTAACTTATTACAAGTTTGGCAAATGGTCGAGGATTATTGTTTGTAGCCGAAGATGTAGCCTGATGGTTTCTCTCTACCCTAAGTGATTGGTCAAGTGCGTAAGCTATTGCCAGTTTTAGATTGTTGGCATTATGGGATTTTACTACTATTTTCAGAGTTGGGTTTCTAATCCCGTCTTTGAAGTTTTGTAAATCCGACTTTTCTACGATTAAATAGTCTATAATAGTTTTTTTTATTTGTGCTGTCATATTGAGTCGAGGGAGAGGAGTCGTTTAGGAGCTAATTTTGAGCCGAAGATCGTGACCTATGTTCTTTGAATTGGAATTCTAGTTCAGTCACTAATTCCTCCCACTTGGATAATTCTTTGTGTTGGATCAGCTCAAAGGCTGCTCCTTGTATTCGTGTTTTTACAATATTAAGGAATAGGGTGTGTTGGACTTCATCCCTTATGTACGAAAAAAGGGTGTTGCCGCATGCAACAAATTTACTTAGTTCGACTGGGTTACGGTCGAAATTAGGGACGATACTATCGATATCGATAATATCGTTAAGTGTAATTTTGATCTCCATGTTCGGTAAAGGAGATTTAGAGTTTGTGATTGAAAGCTTCAGGAAGCTCTACTGTTTATTGCTACGGGTTAAAATTTTTTTCCGTTGGGGAGAAAACCGGTGAAAATTTAAGAGAAATATGGATTGATTGTGTGTTTTTTAAATATAATAATTAAAAACATATAAGAAATATAATGGTATAATATTTATATATGTATATAACTTTTGACAATAAATTACTTGTTTATTATTGTGAGGAACAAAATTCTTGTGGCCGAATTTTGTTCACACAAAACATGCAATATACTTTTTACCAAATTCGGGTGCACCCTGTACCCACGCAGTGCAACCACCAAACGCATATGAAAACAAAACAGCCAAAACAGCATCACGCCACCGGATTGACCAATCACAGCGCAGCACGCTATTTAGAATTTTGCTGCGCAAAAAGGTATAAAAGGGCGAGCATGCAGTCAGTCGCTCTCTTACTCTTAGTCTGCTTCCTGTGCAGTTCGGATCACGTGGTGGTAAGTCATTTTTAATAATTAATTCCTTTAATTCACTGACTATCGCTGCCGACGTCTTTCTCTGCTTTCGTCATTCGTACGACGCAACATCACTGTGTGGCTCCCCTACGGGTTGTTGCGCTGGTACATCCAGCATATCGCTGCCGACGTCTTTCTCTGCTTTCGCCATTCGTACGACGCAACATCACTGTGTGGCTCCCCTACGGGTTGTTGCGCTGGTACATCCAGCATATCGCTGCCGACGTCTTTCTCTGCTCTCGTCATTCGTACGACGCAACATCACTGTGTGGCTCCCCTACGGGTTGTTGCGCTGGTACATCCAGCAGATCGCTGCCGACGTCTTTTTCTGCTTTCGTCATTCGTACGACGCAACATCACTGTGTGGCTCCCCTACGGGTTGTTGCGCTGGTACATCCAGCATATCGCTGCCGACGTCTTTCTCTGCTTTCGTCATTCGTACGACGCAACATCACTGTGTGGCTCCCCTACGGGTTGTTGCGCTGGTACATCCAGCATATCGCTGCCGACGTCTTTCTCTGCTCTCGTCATTCGTACGACGCAACATCGCTGTGTGGCTCCCCTACGGGTTGTTGCGCTGGTACATCCAGCAGATCGCTGCCGACGTCTTTCTCTGCTTTCGTCATTCGTACGACGCAACTTCACTGTGTGGCTCCCCTACGGGCTGTTGCGCTGGTACATCCAGCAGATCGCTGCCGACGTTCTCTCGCTGCATCCACCCCTGTTGCTTCGTCAAGGCATTACCCACGTCACTTCATCGAAGCTCTTACGTCACTCACGTCACTTCGTCGCTCAGGAGTCCCGACTGTCTCACGCCTCTCACGTCACTTTGTCAAGGCATTACTCAGATCGCTCACGTCTATGCTCGTCGATATTCACGTCAATTTGTCAAGGCATTACTCACGTTACTAACGTCAAGGCTCGTCACCACTCACGTCACTCGTCGTCACTAACGGCAAGGCTCGTCACCATTCACGTCAGTCACGTCACTTCGTCAAGGCATTACCCACGTCACTTCATCGAAGCTCTCACGTCACTCACGTCACTTCGTCGCTCAGGAGTCCCGACTGTCTCACGCCTCTCACGTCACTTTGTCAAGGCATTATTCACGTCACTAACGTCAAGGCTCGTCACCATTCACGTCAGTCACGTCACTTCGTCAAGGCCTTTCCCACGTCACTAACGTCAAGGCTCGTCACCCTTGTCGTCGAAACTCACGTCACTTTGTCAAGGCATTACTCAGGACGCTCACGTCTAGGCTCGTCGATACTCACGTCGATTTGTCAAGGCATTACTCACGTTACTAACGTCAAGGCTCGTCACCACTCACGTCACTCGTCGTCACTAACGGCAAGGCTCGTCACCATTCACGTCAGTCACGTCACTTCGTCAAGGCATTACCCACGTCACTTCATCGAAGCTCTCACGTCACTCACGTCACTTCGTCGCTCAGGAGTCCCGACTGTCTCACGCCTCTCACGTCACTTTGTCAAGGCATTATTCACGTCACTAACGTCAAGGCTCGTCACCATTCACGTCAGTCACGTCACTTCGTCAAGGCCTTTCCCACGTCACTAACGTCAAGGCTCGTCACCCTTGTCGTCGAAACTCACGTCACTTTGTCAAGGCATTACTCAGGACGCTCACGTCTAGGCTCGTCGATACTCACGTCGATTTGTCAAGGCATTACTCACGTTACTAACGTCAAGGCTCGTCACCACTCACGTCACTCGTCGTCACTAACGGCAAGGCTCGTCACCATTCACGTCAGTCACGTCACTTCGTCAAGGCATTACCCACGTCAGTTCATCGAAGCTCTCACGTCACTCACGTCACTTCGTCGCTCAGGAGTCCCTCACGTCACTCGTCGTCACTAACGGCAAGGCTCGTCACCATTCACGTCAGTCACGTCACTTCGTTAAGGCAATACCCACGTCAGGTCATCGAAGCTCTCACGTCACTCACGTCACTTCGTCGCTCAGGAGTCCCCGACTGTCTCACGCCTACACACCGTCCAGAAGTCTCGACTGTCTCACGCCTACGCACCGCTCAGAAGTCTCGACTGTTTCACGCCTACACACCGTTCAGAAGTCTCGACGGTCTCACGCTAACGCATCGCTCAGGACTTGCGCTCGTCAAAGTCTAACGTATCGCTTAGGACTCACGATAAATAATAGATTATAAGAAAAGTGGAAAAATAAAGAAAATACTTCGAAAAGTCCCAAAATAGAAATTTTATTGTAACGACCCCTTGCCTCAGAACCCTGGTCACGCTGAGTTTACCCCGGCTGGGAAAACTCCGTTACAATTGGCGCCCGAGCAGGGACCTTCGATAACGTAAAACAAAATATTAATAAGAAAACTTACCTGACTTTTGTGAAAGCAAAAAGACAAGATGGTCAAGACAAGCTGGGTATACACACTCTCAAAGGAGGAGCTGCAGACCTACATGGCCGAATTTAAGTTGAACAATTCCGGTGGAGTGGAAGAGTTAAGGAAGCGCTTCATAACCCACATCTCGGGACATGACGTAACGTCGGAAGATGAGGTTCGGCTGGCGGAACTGGAAGCGAAGCACCGACGCGGCACATCACCATCACCGCCAGTGATCCTAACACCAGCCGACATACAAAAGGAAAGGAAGACCACCGTTGCGACCGCTCTGACACCACACGGGACAACACCGGCCCATGACACTAAGGAAACCGTAGCGAGCAACACAAGGTCCTGGGAACCGCAGGTTGCAATGCCGTCCCATCAAGCGAAGGAGACATCTGCGGCATCATACCCAGTGGTTATAGACACGGTACGGAAGTGGTCGGTAAAGTATGACGGTGGGAAAGACCCCATCGCTTTTGTCGAACGGCTGGAGGAACTGGCCGATGCCTACTCACTTGACAAGGACCTCCTGGCAAAAACTATGCCGGAATTACTGCGAGACCGAGCTCTGTTGTGGTTCCGAAATAATAACCAGCGGTGGTCGTACTAGGATGCATTTAAGAAGGACTTCCTGAGGTTCTTCTTGCCAGCTAGATACATGGAGCAACTGGACGATGAGATCCGACAGCGCCATCAGAGAGCTGGAGAGCCCTTTAAGGACTATGTCATAACCATGCAGAACCTCATGCGACATGCCAACTATACGAGGGCCCAGCAGACCGACCGGATCTTCAGGAACTGCCGCAGAGAGTACCAGCTGTACATCCGTAGGAGGGACTTCCAGGACTTACAGGATCTGATTGGATTAGCAGAAGATCTGGAGGATATAGCTGGCGCGCCAGAACAAATCAGACAGACACCTAGACCCCGACAGATGGAGAGGAACCTTCTGGTCACAGAGAGTCAGGAGGAGCGCATCAACTCTCGAACGGCATGCCGACGCTGCGGCCAGGACGGGCACACCTGGCGAAGTTGTCAAAAACAACAATTGATGTTCTGTTGGGATTGTGGCCAACGAGGAATCAGAACAATAGACTGCTGCCGTCAACTTACTTCACACGTTGAGCAGCGTCATTCTGCCCAGTTCAACAAAAGGGCAGCTCTGATCCAGGACCGACAGCGAATTCTTGCCCGCATCATGATAGGCCGCGAATCCCTCCAAGCCACCATTGATACCGGCGCATCCCGTAGTTTTGTTAGCGAACGTTTGGCCGATAGTCTTCGAAATTTAGGCAACCCCATTCCCGTGAACATCCCAATTCAAATGGCCAACGGGAGTCGGACAACAGTCCGCGAAGGGTTGAATGTCAACGTTCGTTTTGGGGTGTCATCGTATGCACTGCGCCTGCTGGTGCTACCGACCGCCGTTGATGACCTCACACTGGGGATGGACTTCCTTGCAAGGTCGCGAGCCACTGTAAGCTTCGGAGGTGAGTACCTATCACTCCAAACTGAACCAGCAAGACCGATTAAATGTCCGACTTGCAACAAACTCCGAAAACCAATGCAGCCACAACTACCAAAGACGCAGCAGCCGACAACGTCCTCTAAAGTTATCACGAGCGCAAGAGTTGATGAAAGTCACCTATTTCCAAAGCAGCACTGTACTACAGTTGGCGTGATACAAGTGCTACCAGCTCCGATTGAACCAACTCCAGTGACGACTCCCATCAGAACTTGCCACAGACCCCCCAAGAGCCAGCACAGCAAGAAGTCGACAGCAGTAACCCAACAACGGCAGCGAAACGATCACAACAGCGTGTGCAACAACAAAAGCCAAAATTTAAAAGGTGAAGCCACAACGAGTGCGGCCACAAAGAGCCCAGTAATTAAAACGCAGCGACGACGACGCAGCATTCGAAAGTCAGCGCATCAACACAACAACAACGACCGCAGCAACAAAAATCTAGATTTAAAACTTCGACAACAACAACTACAGGTACAACAACAGAGCACAGCCGCAAAATTTGTCCAACAACAACCACAGAAACAGCAAAGGCAATGCCAGTTAATCTGGAGAACAACGGAGTGCACTAGAAGAATTATACAACAACGAGCACAGCATCAGAACTCAACGCATAAAACGAACAACAATAGCAACAGGCACAGAAACAATAAAGTCGACAGCAGCAGCGAATTCAACAGAAGCAGCGGAGTCAGCATAAGCATTGGCGACAGAGGTAGTACCAGCAGCAGACGCAACAATGTAAACTGGGACTACGAAAGTAGACTCCCCGCTATTCAAACTAGTTAGGGAAGCACAAGTTTTTCGCCGAAGTACGGGGGAGTGTGAGGAACAAAATTCTTGTGGCCGAATTTTGTTCACACAAAACATGCAATATACTTTTTACCAAATTCGGGTGCACCCTGTACCCACGCAGTGCAACCACCAAACGCATATGAAAACAAAACAGCCAAAACAGCATCACGCCACCGGATTGACCAATCACAGCGCAGCACGCTATTTAGAATTTTGCTGCGCAAAAAGGTATAAAAGGGCGAGCATGCAGTCAGTCGCTCTCTTACTCTTAGTCTGCTTCCTGTGCAGTTCGGATCACGTGGTGGTAAGTCATTTTTAATAATTAATTCCTTTAATTCACTGACTATCGCTGCCGACGTCTTTCTCTGCTTTTGTCATTCGTACGACGCAACATCACTGTGTGGCTCCCCTACGGGTTGTTGCGCTGGTACATCCAGCATATCGCTGCCGACGTCTTTCTCTGCTTTCGCCATTCGTACGACGCAACATCACTGTGTGGCTCCCCTACGGGTTGTTGCGCTGGTACATCCAGCATATCGCTGCCGACGTCTTTCTCTGCTCTCGTCATTCGTACGACGCAACATCACTGTGTGGCTCCCCTACGGGTTGTTGCGCTGGTACATCCAGCAGATCGCTGCCGACGTCTTTTTCTGCTTTCGTCATTCGTACGACGCAACATCACTGTGTGGCTCCCCTACGGGTTGTTGCGCTGGTACATCCAGCATATCGCTGCCGACGTCTTTCTCTGCTTTCGTCATTCGTACGACGCAACATCACTGTGTGGCTCCCCTACGGGTTGTTGCGCTGGTACATCCAGCATATCGCTGCCGACGTCTTTCTCTGCTCTCGTCATTCGTACGACGCAACATCACTGTGTGGCTCCCCTACGGGTTGTTGCGCTGGTACATCCAGCAGATCGCTGCCGACGTCTTTCTCTGCTTTCGTCATTCGTACGACGCAACATCGCTGTGTGGCTCCCCTACGGGTTGTTGCGCTGGTACATCCAGCAGATCGCTGCCGACGTCTTTCTCTGCTTTCGTCATTCGTACGACGCAACTTCACTGTGTGGCTCCCCTACGGGCTGTTGCGCTGGTACATCCAGCAGATCGCTGCCGACGTTCTCTCGCTGCATCCACCCCTGTTGCTTCGTCAAGGCATTACCCACGTCACTTCATCGAAGCTCTTACGTCACTCACATCACTTCGTCGCTCAGGAGTCCCGACTGTCTCACGCCTCTCACGTCACTTTGTCAAGGCATTACTCAGATCGCTCACGTCTATGCTCGTCGATATTCACGTCAATTTGTCAAGGCATTACTCACGTTACTAACGTCAAGGCTCGTCACCACTCACGTCACTCGTCGTCACTAACGGCAAGGCTCGTCACCATTCACGTCAGTCACGTCACTTCGTCAAGGCATTACCCACGTCACTTCATCGAAGCTCTCACGTCACTCACGTCACTTCGTCGCTCAGGAGTCCCGACTGTCTCACGCCTCTCACGTCACTTTGTCAAGGCATTATTCACGTCACTAACGTCAAGGCTCGTCACCATTCACGTCAGTCACGTCACTTCGTCAAGGCCTTTCCCACGTCACTAACGTCAAGGCTCGTCACCCTTGTCGTCGAAACTCACGTCACTTTGTCAAGGCATTACTCAGGACGCTCACGTCTAGGCTCGTCGATACTCACGTCGATTTGTCAAGGCATTACTCACGTTACTAACGTCAAGGCTCGTCACCACTCACGTCACTCGTCGTCACTAACGGCAAGGCTCGTCACCATTCACGTCAGTCACGTCACTTCGTCAAGGCATTACCCACGTCAGTTCATCGAAGCTCTCACGTCACTCACGTCACTTCGTCGCTCAGGAGTCCCTCACGTCACTCGTCGTCACTAACGGCAAGGCTTGTCACCATTCACGTCAGTCACGTCACTTCGTCAAGGCATTACCCACGTCAGGTCATCGAAGCTCTCACGTCACTCACGTCACTTCGTCGCTCAGGAGTCCCCGACTGTCTCACGCCTACACACCGTCCAGAAGTCTCGACTGTCTCACGCCTACGCACCGCTCAGAAGTCTCGACTGTTTCACGCCTACACACCGTTCAGAAGTCTCGACGGTCTCACGCTAACGCATCGCTCAGGACTTGCGCTCGTCAAAGTCTAACGTATCGCTTAGGACTCACGATAAATAATAGATTATAAGAAAAGTGGAAAAATAAAGAAAATACTTCGAAAAGTCCCAAAATAGAAATTTTATTGTAACGACCCCTTGCCTCAGAACCCTGGTCACGCTGAGTTTACCCCGGCTGGGAAAACTCACTCACGTCACTTCGTCGCTCAGGAGTCCCGACTGTCTCACGCCTCTCACGTCACTTTGTCAAGGCATTATTCACGTCACTAACGTCAAGGCTCGTCACCATTCACGTCAGTCACGTCACTTCGTCAAGGCCTTTCCCACGTCACTAACGTCAAGGCTCGTCACCCTTGTCGTCGAAACTCACGTCACTTTGTCAAGGCATTACTCAGGACGCTCACGTCTAGGCTCGTCGATACTCACGTCGATTTGTCAAGGCATTACTCACGTTACTAACGTCAAGGCTCGTCACCACTCACGTCACTCGTCGTCACTAACGGCAAGGCTCGTCACCATTCACGTCAGTCACGTCACTTCGTCAAGGCATTACCCACGTCAGTTCATCGAAGCTCTCACGTCACTCACGTCACTTCGTCGCTCAGGAGTCCCTCACGTCACTCGTCGTCACTAACGGCAAGGCTTGTCACCATTCACGTCAGTCACGTCACTTCGTCAAGGCATTACCCACGTCAGGTCATCGAAGCTCTCACGTCACTCACGTCACTTCGTCGCTCAGGAGTCCCCGACTGTCTCACGCCTACACACCGTCCAGAAGTCTCGACTGTCTCACGCCTACGCACCGCTCAGAAGTCTCGACTGTTTCACGCCTACACACCGTTCAGAAGTCTCGACGGTCTCACGCTAACGCATCGCTCAGGACTTGCGCTCGTCAAAGTCTAACGTATCGCTTAGGACTCACGATAAATAATAGATTATAAGAAAAGTGGAAAAATAAAGAAAATACTTCGAAAAGTCCCAAAATAGAAATTTTATTGTAACGACCCCTTGCCTCAGAACCCTGGTCACGCTGAGTTTACCCCGGCTGGGAAAACTCCGTTACATTATGATGATGTTGTTTCTGCTACTTCTGATAATGGTTTGCTGCTCAATTCTTGGATGTATTGGTGAATGCCGAATGCTGGATGATGTTTGCCTTGATGAATGTTGTTAAATGCTGATTGCTTTGGAGAGTGCTGAGTGTTGGTTGCTTTGATGAATGCTGGTTGTCTTGATGAATGCTGGGTGTTGGTTTCCAGTTGAATGCTGATTGTTGGTTCTAGGTGAATGCTGAGTGCTGGTTGCCAGGTAAACTTCGCGCCCTATAGCTGGAAATTACGATATGATCTTTACCACTGCCTACAGTATGCCGTTTGCTTCCGCTTTAAAGGTAGCAAGATCTTACGTTCGTAGGGCTTCTCAATCACTTTCACTTTTTTTTTTAAACTTTTTACTTTTCTGGTGTATGGCCCCAGAAAACGCTTCAAGAATCTAATATAGTTCTTGTAAATTTTTTGTTTGGTAGTCGGGATTATCTATTGAGAAATCGAATATCAATCGAGAATCAATTCGAAATCTCACCGCTGCCACCAATGTAATGACGCGTCGTAACCGTACTTCCTAAGGGAAGAGTTACTGCGCGGAGAGTTTTAATTTAAACAAAGTATTAATTTTATTTAATTATTTTTTATTTGATTTTTATTTTTAGTTTAAATTTATATATATGTAGAGTTGGATTCTGTTTTTTTCTTCAATCGAAACTTATTTCATAAAAATAATAAAAAACACACAAGTTTAAATTGTATATAAAAAAGGAACAATAGTTTTAATTCAAAAAAAAAATAGGACAAAATACAGTCAATTACAACTACAATCAATTCAATTCGGAAAATAAACAAAAGACACGACCGCACGGCTGCGTAGCTTCAAACAGAACTCTCCTTTTGTTGTGCAGTCACCTTCGTCTATACCTTAAAGCATGTCCCACACATGCAGTGCTCTCAGCAGCCGGTCCCACGTCCATAGTTTCAGCAGTGCCGTCAGCAGTAATCCAATACCCGACGACGGCGACTAGCAGCTTGGCCGGTGTCATCACTAACAGATAACAACAACCTACGCTGACTAGTCTATTTATCAGGCTGCCAATCACCCGTGTGATGATTCAGCCGACCTACATCAATGTCTTCTACGTACGGCGAAGAAAACTGACGCTAAAGAATTCGGACGACATGTGAGTAGCGCAACGACCCAAGACTATGGTGACTGCGCAACGTACTAGGAGTAGAAACAATCAGTATTATGAGTAATGCTAATTTGACAAAAAGATAATTAACAGAATAACTAATTCTAAGCGTTATGAGTAATGCATATTAAATTGGACAAAGATAATTGATAAAATAACTTATCCTACATATATGTTCTAGAGGCATATTGTCTTCTGCAGTGGCGGACCCTTCTTCTAGAACGTTTAGTGATTTTACTATTTCTATTTATATATTGTAGGGAGGCCCGCTGTTTTTGGCAATACCTGTGACCTCTACTAGAATGTTTACTGATTAACTCTGATTTATTTATATATTCTGAGAGGATCGCTGTCTTTAGAAATGCTGCGACCTCTACAAGAATGTTTACTGATTAACTCTGCATTCAAGCACCCCTTTTATAACATATTTTTTGGTCAAATTAAACTAATCCATGCACACAGTATCACACATTATCACCATGCACGAGTCATTTACCTAGCCGACGTTCTAGTAGAGTCAAGTCAGCATTTACCTTAATTGTATCAGTGCAATTGCACTTGTCATTGTCTTGGCCAACATTAGTTGCAGAATTCGCAACATCAACAGCAGTAAGTCGGTCGTTACGGCCATAAACAAAGATGGGCACCAGAAAATTCGGTCTTTCCTACAATCGGGAAAGACTGAATTTAACACTTACACTGCTAAGGAGGACCGTAAAGAAATGTTGGTCCTAAAAGGCATACACCACTCCTTCGATACTGATGATGTCAAGGATGCATTAACGGTAGAGGGTATCCCTGTAGTGAAGGTTTAACAATTTCATTATCGAACTTGAGAAGAACTGCTCAAAAACCCTCCTAATGAACCAGTTGGTACATTGGGAAAAACTTAAACCGGCAGGCATTACGCAGTGAAGAAAAAAGTTTGGACATGTAGCAAGCAATTGCGGCATGAAATACAGCTGCGTTAAGTGCAAGGACGAACACTTACCTGGCCAATGCCCGAGAAATGTAGACAACAAGAAAGACGACAACGTCTTCTGCACAAATTGCCAAAAATCTGGACATCCTGAAAACTATCGAGGATGTCCTAAATATAAAGAAAAAATGGCGGAAAAAGTAAAAACCGCCCAAAAGAAGATGGAGCAGCATAAGTTCGCCCAGAAATCTGCTGCAAAAGCTATATTGAAAGGAGTTAGCTTTGCTAGTATAGCTGCTATGGGGACTGCTAGCAAGCCAGCAACAAACCACCACCAACCATCCAAGCAAGCGAAAAACCAGTAAGTAAGCAAGCTCCGAAACCGGCCCCATCTACTGGAAAGTCTAACATCTTCGACGATACGGAAAGGCTATTTCGAGCAGAGCTTTTCACAATTTTGCAGAAAGCAAGAGAAGTCGTGCCTGCTAATTATAGCAGTCTTGATGACAGGTCCAAAACAACCGTTTTGGGTCGACTTATTTGTGAATTATGTTCACAATAAGCAGGATAAGTATATTGTCATATAATGTAAACTCTATTTATTCATTAGCTAGGCGTATCACACTAAAATTATTTATTTAAACTAATAAACCTGATATTCTTCTTTTACAGGAAACTAATCTCACAGGGAGAAACCCATTCAGTCCAGACTGATACAAAACCCACAGGGTCGATAAAAGCAGTGATTGTTCTGGGACAGCGGTGCTTATCAGGAACACTATGGCAGGCGAAAAAGTGCAAATCAGTGGTTTGCGTAGCATGGAAGCAACAGCTGTCAGCATCAAAGTCAACGAGGTTGAGACCTTGTTGGTAATATCAGTGTACAATCACTGTAATGCAACGAGGGAAAACATTCAACGGGATCTGCAAACTGTCTGCGGCATCTCCTCTGGGCACACATACTGTGTGGTTGGAGGGGATTTTAACGCTAGGCACACCCGATGGCAAGATGAAGTATGCAACAACCAAGGAAAGGCCATTGCAGATTGGCTGGATTCAAATCCTCAGCAGCATACCATGGCTGTTGTTTCCCAGCCCCGGAAAACATATCCTCGGATACCATCTACGCTGGATTTCTTCTTGGCAACGACAAATTTCGTCAACATCCTGCCGGAATTAAGGAATTATTCCTGTTTTGCACATGATAGTGAATCGGATCATTTGGCCATAGAGCTTCGAGTGAGGTTGAATCAGCGAATTGTACAAGTTACCCCAACACCTGAACTACACATCAACTTAACGAAAATAAACTGGAACCGATTTAGATCAGAAGTCGAAGCTGGACTTCAAATTCCAGCGGCTTGTGGAAATCTGGAGAATAACGAAATTGATGATGCTATCAAAAATTTCGAGACTTCAGTGAACACAGCCATAGATCGGCAGAAAACTGTTCGCTCTAGCAGGGATCGCTTTCAACATCTACCTGAGAATATTCAGGCAATATATGCTCACAAGCAAAGGCTAAGGAAACGCCTTCAGAGGATCTTCAACAGGACTCTAAACACAGTTAATGACGAATATCAGTCTGTATTTTCGCAGCTGCGTTGTACAGTAATCATGCTTCGTCAAGATGTGCGAAGTTACCAGGAAGATGAACTGACCAAACATCAAACCAGGCCCGGATGCTTTTAAAAAGCTGAATTCTGTGATCGGAAAACGTATTTCTATTCCAGAAAGTATCACGTTTGGGGAGAAAGTAGCATCCAGTTCTGTTGAAAAAGCCGAAGCCTTTGCCTGTCATTTCGAAAGGAGCTTTACAGACCGACCACCAACTCATCTTCCAGAATTCATAGAGCAAGTTGAAAGTCTTGTGGAAGACACCACTTCCCCAAGAAATTTTGAAGTGCAATTCAGCGAAGACAATCCCTCAAACGCACCCGTAGACGTGGATATGTTTACAGGGACAGCTGTTGTCAGTGGTTTAATTATGAGTGGAAACTCTAAAAAATCATCGGGCACTGACGGGTTTTCAAATTTCCTGCTTAAAAGAGTAGGGTAGGCTGTGTCGAAGACACGGCCGTGGGTTTTAAGCGTGACAACGTCTGTCCGGGACGAAAGAAAAGAAAACAGCACGCGAAAAATTAATTTTAATCGACCATTTAAATTTTTTCTTTCGGCCCTGTTAACTTTAACAACAAATTCAGATGCACTCGATATACATGCAAATAAATACAAGATACATTTTGATGGATACGTTTATTTTTTTTTTACGCAATGCAAAAGCATCATACGGTTTTACAAGACGCAGGCTTTAATTTTATTGATTAGAATCTTCCATGTAAATTCTTTAACCTGAGGCCATATCAAGGATATTTCAGAGTCATTATTCTATCAACAAAGAAATTAACCGTATATTAAAGATTATTGTTTGATTTTGTATTAGTATACAGTCAGTACAATGATAAGCATAGTTAATTTAATAAGAAGTGAATGGCGAACCGTCTGTTATATAAAGATAGAAGACGAACAGAATGTTGAAAAAGCCGAAAGGGAACAAGCAGACAATAAACTAACTGAAACTGTTACTCATAACCTTCTCTACAGAATGCCCAACTGTTTAAGAATACATGCTTAATCCATATAAAAATTTGCTGTTTCTCACTACAAAAACTTACGTTTCTCCTTCTATTTCCTTCACTGAGAAATTTTGTAATTTATAAATTATTAATGAAAAGCTGAAAGAAAGCAAGCAGAGAAACAACACGAACCTTTTTCGTGCAACCGTATGGGTTGCAAGTTGCAATTGGCTAAGAGAACGAGTAAGCAGAACACCGAAGGGGACTTTCGAGTTTCAATACAATTACTAGTACTACACATACACATATTAGCCGTACAGACGCAATATTCGCCATTTATTTCGTTTTATCTGGTTCTCTTTTTATTATGTAATATTATGCAGGATAAGATAAGCGAAGAAATGAAAATAGTTGCAAGGAAGCTTGCAGGTTGTCATTGTTATCTGCCTCTTTTTTTGTAACTTATAGTAGTATTTTTTTTTCTGTTAATCAAACAAACTCACATTTTATGCAATGTTGATAGAAAGAGCAGAGCAGAGCACTGATAGAAAATTAACAGAGGCTATACTATCACTACGGCTGCGGTAAAGAATTAAGTAGCTTCGCAGCTTGTGCTGCACAAAAAAATGGCAGGCAGTCGGTATGCACGAAATTGCGGATATATTTTGAACCGACTTACAGTCTGCTAGTAGGGCGACAATTTCACATTTACATTTTAATATTTGCATCCAATTTTAAGTATTTTTCTTTACTGCATTGGCGGAAAAGTGAATTTTTGACCAACATGCAGCATAAACTGCGCAACGGCTGAATTCTTAACCGCAGCCTACTACTGCATATGTTTGTTTCGTTCTGCTCAAGCTATGAGCTTGATTGTATGTTATTGAAACCATATACATGATCATCAATCACATCACATACAACAGAATAAATAATTTATAAGCTGATGTAAATATTCATAACAATTTATTGTTTAATATATCATATCACTGCACAAACATAGTAATGCAGTTGCGTCGATAGTAGTAGGAGAAGTAAGAGCTGTTAAAAAAATATGTCTTTGACGTTGTGGCTAATATTACGATTAAATTAAAAGGCACGAGTCGCTTGAGAAATTGCTTGATTGTTCTCGAAATTCCAGACCATAATGATCATATTCCAGAATTTCCATAGGAAGAAGTCTTATAATCGCATCTTAGTACTACATTCCGAATTTCATGCGAATCGCTTGGGAAAATGCTTTGTTTCCGAAATTACAGCCCATAATGATCATAATCCAGAATTTTTATAGGAACCAGTCTTATATTCGCATCTAAGTCCTACATTTCGAATTTTATGCGAATCGCTTAAAAAACAGCTTTGTTCGCGAGATTCCTGACAATAATTATCATATTCCAGAATCTCCATAGGAAGAAATCTTATAGTCACATCTTAATCCTACATTCCGAATTTCATGCGAATCGCTTGAAAAATTGCTTTGCTCCAGATATTCCAGGCAATAATGATCATATTCCAGAATTTCCATAGGAAGAAATCTTATAGTCGAATCTTATTCCTACTTTCCGAATTTCATGCGAATCGATTGAAAAATTGCTTTGCTCCAGAAATTCCAGACAATAATGATCATATTCCAGAATTTCCGTAGGAAGAAATCTTATAGTCGCATCTTAGTCCTACATTCCAAATTTCATGCGAATCGCATGAGAAATTGCTTTGTTCCAGATATTCCAGACAATAATGATCATATTCCAGAATTTCCATAGGAAGAAATCTTATAGTCGCATCTTAGTCCTACATTCCGAATTTCATGCGAATCGCTTGAAAAATTGCTTTGCTACAGATATTCCAGACAATAATGATCATATTCCAGAATTTCCATAGGAAGAAATCTTATAGTCGCATCTTAGTCCTACATTCCGAAATTCATGCGAATCGCTTGAAAAATTGCTTTGCTCAAGATTTTCCAGACAATAATGATCATATTCCAGAATTTCATAGGAAGAAATCTTATGGTTGAATCTTATTCCTACATTCCGAATTTCATGCGAATCGCTTGAAAAATTGCTTTGCTCCAGATATTCCAGACAATAATGATCATATTCCAGAATTTCCATAGGAAGAAATCTTATAGTCACATCTTAGTCCTACATTCCGAATTTCATACAAATAGCTTGAAAAATTGCTTTGCTCCAGATATTCCAGACAATAATGATCATATTCCAGAATTTTCGTAGGAAGAAATCTTATAGTCGCATCTTAGAACTACATTCCGAATTTCATGCGAATCGCTTGAAAAATTGCTTTGCTCCAGATATTCCAGACAATAATGATAATATTCCAGAATTTCCATAGGAAGAAATCTTATAGTCGCATCTTAGTCTTACATTCCGAATTTCATGCGAATCGCTTGAAAAATTGCTTTGCTCCAGATATTCCAGACAATAATGATCATATTCCAGAATTTCCATAGGAAGAAATCTTATGGTCGAATCTTATTCCTACATTCCGAATTTAATGCGAATCGCTTGAAAAATTGCTTTGCTCCAGATATTCCAGACAATAATGATCATATTCCAGAATTTCCATAGGAAGAAATCTTATTGTCGAATCTTATTCTTACATTCCGAATTTCATGCAAATCGATTGAAAAATTGCTTTGCTCCAGATATTCCAGACAATAATGATCGTATTCCAGAATATCCATAGGAAGAAATCTTATGGTCGAATCTTATTCCTACATTCCGAATTTCATGCGAATCGCTTGAAAAATTGCTTTGCTCCAGATATTCCAGACAATAATGATCATATTCCAGAATTTTCATAGGAAGAAATCTTATAGTCACATCTTAGTCCTACATTCCGAATTTCATACAAATCGCTTGAAAAATTGCTTTGCTCCAGATATTCCAGACAATAATGATCATATTCCAGAATTTCCATAGGAAGAAATCTTATGATCGAATCTTATTCCTACATTCCGAATTTCATACGAATCGCTTGAAAAATTGCTTTGCTCCAGATAATCCAGACAATAATGATCATATTCCAGAATTTCCATAGGAAGAAATCTTATAGTCACATCTTAGTCCTACATTCCGAATTTCATACAAATCGCTTGAAAAATTGCTTTGCTCCAGATATTCCAGACAATAATGATCATATTCCAGAATTTCCATAGGAAGAAATCTTATAGTCGCATCTTAGTCCTACATTCCGAATTTCATGCGAATCGCTTGAAAAATTGCTTTGCTCCAGATATTCCAGACAATAATGATCATATTCCAGAATTTCCATAGGAAGAAATCTCATAGTCGAATCTTAGTCCTAGATTCCGAATTTCATGCGAATCGCTTGAAAAATTGCTTTGCTCCAGATATTCCAGACAATAATGATCATATTCCAGAATTTCCGTAGGAAGAAATCTTATAGTCGCATCTTAGTCCTAGATTCCGAATTTCACGCGAATCGCTTGAAAAATTGCTTTGCTCCAGATATTCCAGACAATAATGATCATATTCCAGAATTTCCGTAGGAAGAAATCTTATAGTCGCATCTTAGTCCTACATTCCGAATTTCATGCGAATCGCTTGAGAAATTGCTTTGTTCCAGATATTCCAGACAATAATGATCATATTCCAGAATTTCCATAGGAAGATTAGTCGCATCTTAGTCCTACATTACGAATTTCATGCGAATCGATTGAGAAATTGCTTTGTTCCAGATACTCCAGACAATAATGATCATATTCCAGAATTTCCTTAGGAAGAAATCTTATAGTCGCATCTTAGTCCTACATTCCGAATTTCATGCGAATCGCTTGAAAAATTGCTTTGCTCCAGATATTCCAGACAATAATGATCATATTCCCGAATTTCAATAGGAAGATTTCTTATGGTCGAATCTTATTCCTACATTCCGAATTTCATGCGAATCGATTGAAAAATTGCTTTGCTCCAGAAATTCCAGACAATAATGATCGTATTCCAGAATATCCATAGGAAGAAATCTTATAGTCGCATCTTAGTCCTACATTCCGAATTTCATGCGAATCGCTTGAAAAATTGCTTTGCTCCAGATATTCCAGACAATAATGATCATATTCCAGAATTTCCATAGGAAGAAATCTTATAGTCGTATCTTAGTCCTACATTCCGAATTTCATGCGAATCGCTTGAAAAATTGCTTTGCTCCAGATATTCCAGACAATAATGATCATATTCCAGAATTTCCATAGGAAGAAATCTTATAGTCGAATCTTAGTCCTAGATTCCGAATTTCATGCGAATCGCTTGAAAAATTGCTTTGCTCCAGATATTCCAGACAATAATGATCATATTCCAGAATTTCCGTAGGAAGAAATCTTATAGTCGCATCTTAGTCCTAGATTCCGAATTTCACGCGAATCGCTTGAAAAATTGCTTTGCTCCAGATATTCCAGACAATAATGATCATATTCCAGAATTTCCGTAGGAAGAAATCTTATAGTCGCATCTTAGTCCTACATTCCGAATTTCATGCGAATCGCTTGAGAAATTGCTTTGTTCCAGATATTCCAGACAATAATGATCATATTCCAGAATTTCCATAGGAAGAAATCTTATAGTCGCATCTTAGTCCTACATTACGAATTTCATGCGAATCGGTTGAGAAATTGCTTTGTTCCAGATACTCCAGACAATAATGATCATATTCCAGAATTTCCTTAGGAAGAAATCTTATAGTCGCATCTTAGTCCTACATTCCGAATTTCATGCGAATCGCTTGAAAAATTGCTTTGCTACAGATATTCCAGACAATAATGATCATATTCCAGAATTTCCATAGGAAGAAATCTTATAGTCGCATCTTAGTCCTACATTCCGAATTTCATGCGAATCGCTTGAAAAATTGCTTTGCTCCAGATATTCCAGACAATAATGATCATATTCCAGAATTTCCATAGGAAGAAGTCTTATAATCGCATCTTAGTACTACATTCCGAATTTCATGCGAATCGCTTGGGAAAATGCTTTGTTTCCGAAATTACAGCCCATAATGATCATAATCCAGAATTTTTATAGGAACCAGTCTTATATTCGCATCTAAGTCCTACATTTCGAATTTTATGCGAATCGCTTAAAAAACAGCTTTGTTCGCGAGATTCCTGACAATAATTATCATATTCCAGAATCTCCATAGGAAGAAATCTTATAGTCACATCTTAATCCTACATTCCGAATTTCATGCGAATCGCTTGAAAAATTGCTTTGCTCCAGATATTCCAGGCAATAATGATCATATTCCAGAATTTCCATAGGAAGAAATCTTATAGTCGAATCTTATTCCTACTTTCCGAATTTCATGCGAATCGATTGAAAAATTGCTTTGCTCCAGAAATTCCAGACAATAATGATCATATTCCAGAATTTCCGTAGGAAGAAATCTTATAGTCGCATCTTAGTCCTACATTCCAAATTTCATGCGAATCGCATGAGAAATTGCTTTGTTCCAGATATTCCAGACAATAATGATCATATTCCAGAATTTCCATAGGAAGAAATCTTATAGTCGCATCTTAGTCCTACATTCCGAATTTCATGCGAATCGCTTGAAAAATTGCTTTGCTACAGATATTCCAGACAATAATGATCATATTCCAGAATTTCCATAGGAAGAAATCTTATAGTCGCATCTTAGTCCTACATTCCGAAATTCATGCGAATCGCTTGAAAAATTGCTTTGCTCAAGATTTTCCAGACAATAATGATCATATTCCAGAATTTCATAGGAAGAAATCTTATGGTTGAATCTTATTCCTACATTCCGAATTTCATGCGAATCGCTTGAAAAATTGCTTTGCTCCAGATATTCCAGACAATAATGATCATATTCCAGAATTTCCATAGGAAGAAATCTTATAGTCACATCTTAGTCCTACATTCCGAATTTCATACAAATAGCTTGAAAAATTGCTTTGCTCCAGATATTCCAGACAATAATGATCATATTCCAGAATTTTCGTAGGAAGAAATCTTATAGTCGCATCTTAGAACTACATTCCGAATTTCATGCGAATCGCTTGAAAAATTGCTTTGCTCCAGATATTCCAGACAATAATGATAATATTCCAGAATTTCCATAGGAAGAAATCTTATAGTCGCATCTTAGTCTTACATTCCGAATTTCATGCGAATCGCTTGAAAAATTGCTTTGCTCCAGATATTCCAGACAATAATGATCATATTCCAGAATTTCCATAGGAAGAAATCTTATGGTCGAATCTTATTCCTACATTCCGAATTTAATGCGAATCGCTTGAAAAATTGCTTTGCTCCAGATATTCCAGACAATAATGATCATATTCCAGAATTTCCATAGGAAGAAATCTTATTGTCGAATCTTATTCTTACATTCCGAATTTCATGCAAATCGATTGAAAAATTGCTTTGCTCCAGATATTCCAGACAATAATGATCGTATTCCAGAATATCCATAGGAAGAAATCTTATGGTCGAATCTTATTCCTACATTCCGAATTTCATGCGAATCGCTTGAAAAATTGCTTTGCTCCAGATATTCCAGACAATAATGATCATATTCCAGAATTTTCATAGGAAGAAATCTTATAGTCACATCTTAGTCCTACATTCCGAATTTCATACAAATCGCTTGAAAAATTGCTTTGCTCCAGATATTCCAGACAATAATGATCATATTCCAGAATTTCCATAGGAAGAAATCTTATGATCGAATCTTATTCCTACATTCCGAATTTCATACGAATCGCTTGAAAAATTGCTTTGCTCCAGATAATCCAGACAATAATGATCATATTCCAGAATTTCCATAGGAAGAAATCTTATAGTCACATCTTAGTCCTACATTCCGAATTTCATACAAATCGCTTGAAAAATTGCTTTGCTCCAGATATTCCAGACAATAATGATCATATTCCAGAATTTCCATAGGAAGAAATCTTATAGTCGCATCTTAGTCCTACATTCCGAATTTCATGCGAATCGCTTGAAAAATTGCTTTGCTCCAGATATTCCAGACAATAATGATCATATTCCAGAATTTCCATAGGAAGAAATCTCATAGTCGAATCTTAGTCCTAGATTCCGAATTTCATGCGAATCGCTTGAAAAATTGCTTTGCTCCAGATATTCCAGACAATAATGATCATATTCCAGAATTTCCGTAGGAAGAAATCTTATAGTCGCATCTTAGTCCTAGATTCCGAATTTCACGCGAATCGCTTGAAAAATTGCTTTGCTCCAGATATTCCAGACAATAATGATCATATTCCAGAATTTCCGTAGGAAGAAATCTTATAGTCGCATCTTAGTCCTACATTCCGAATTTCATGCGAATCGCTTGAGAAATTGCTTTGTTCCAGATATTCCAGACAATAATGATCATATTCCAGAATTTCCATAGGAAGATTAGTCGCATCTTAGTCCTACATTACGAATTTCATGCGAATCGATTGAGAAATTGCTTTGTTCCAGATACTCCAGACAATAATGATCATATTCCAGAATTTCCTTAGGAAGAAATCTTATAGTCGCATCTTAGTCCTACATTCCGAATTTCATGCGAATCGCTTGAAAAATTGCTTTGCTCCAGATATTCCAGACAATAATGATCATATTCCCGAATTTCAATAGGGAGATTTCTTATGGTCGAATCTTATTCCTACATTCCGAATTTCATGCGAATCGATTGAAAAATTGCTTTGCTCCAGAAATTCCAGACAATAATGATCGTATTCCAGAATATCCATAGGAAGAAATCTTATAGTCGCATCTTAGTCCTACATTCCGAATTTCATGCGAATCGCTTGAAAAATTGCTTTGCTCCAGATATTCCAGACAATAATGATCATATTCCAGAATTTCCATAGGAAGAAATCTTATAGTCGTATCTTAGTCCTACATTCCGAATTTCATGCGAATCGCTTGAAAAATTGCTTTGCTCCAGATATTCCAGACAATAATGATCATATTCCAGAATTTCCATAGGAAGAAATCTTATAGTCGAATCTTAGTCCTAGATTCCGAATTTCATGCGAATCGCTTGAAAAATTGCTTTGCTCCAGATATTCCAGACAATAATGATCATATTCCAGAATTTCCGTAGGAAGAAATCTTATAGTCGCATCTTAGTCCTAGATTCCGAATTTCACGCGAATCGCTTGAAAAATTGCTTTGCTCCAGATATTCCAGACAATAATGATCATATTCCAGAATTTCCGTAGGAAGAAATCTTATAGTCGCATCTTAGTCCTACATTCCGAATTTCATGCGAATCGCTTGAGAAATTGCTTTGTTCCAGATATTCCAGACAATAATGATCATATTCCAGAATTTCCATAGGAAGAAATCTTATAGTCGCATCTTAGTCCTACATTACGAATTTCATGCGAATCGGTTGAGAAATTGCTTTGTTCCAGATACTCCAGACAATAATGATCATATTCCAGAATTTCCTTAGGAAGAAATCTTATAGTCGTATCTTAGTCCTACATTCCGAATTTCATGCGAATCGCTTGAAAAATTGCTTTGCTCCAGATATTCCAGACAATAATGATCATATTCCAGAATTTCCATAGGAAGTTTTCTTATGGTCGAATCTTATTCCTACATTCCGAATTTCATGCGAATCGATTGAAAAATTGCTTTGCTCCAGAAATTCCAGACAATAATGATCATATTCCAGAATTTCCATAGGAAGAAATCTTATAGTCTATTGTCAGTGGTTTAATTATGAGTGGAAACTCTAAAAAATCATCGGGCACTGACGGGTTTTCAAATTTCCTGCTTAAAAGAGTAGGGTAGGCTGTGTCGAAGACACGGCCGTGGGTTTTGAGCGTGACAACGTCTGTCCGGGACGAAAGAAAAGAAAACAGCACGCGAAAAATTAATTTTAATCGACCATTTAAATTTTTTCTTTCGGCCCTGTTAACTTTAACAACAAATTCAGATGCACTCGATATACATGCAAATAAATACAAGATACATTTTGATGGATACGTTTATTTTTTTTTTTTTACGCAATGCAAAAGCATCATACGGTTTTACAAGACGCAGGCTTTAATTTTGTTTAAAAAAAACTAACTTATAATGATTAGAATCTTCCATGTAAATTCTTTAACCTGAGGCCACATCAAGGATATTTCAGAGTCATTATTCTATCAACAAAGAAATTAACCGTATATTAAAGATTATTGTTTGATTTTGTATTAGTATACAGTCAGTACAATGATAAGCATAGTTAATTTAATAAGAAGTGAATGGCGAACCGTCTGTTATATAAAGATAGAAGACGAACAGAATGTTGAAAAAGCCGAAAGGGAACAAGCAGACAATAAACTAACTGAAACTGTTACTCATAACCTTCTCTACAGAATGCCCAACTGTTTAAGAATACATGCTTAATCCATATAAAAATTTGCTGTTTCTCACTACAAAAACTTACGTTTATCCTTCTATTTCCTTCACTGAGAAATTTTGTAATTTATAAATTATTAATGAAAAGCTGAAAGAAAGCAAGCAGAGAAACAACACGAACCTTTTTCGTGCAACCGTATGGGTTGCAAGTTGCAATTGGCTAAGAGAACGAGTAAGCAGAACACCGAAGGGGACTTTCGAGTTTCAATACAATTACTAGTACTACACATACACATATTAGCCGTACAGACGCAATATTCGCCATTTATTTCGTTTTATCTGGTTCTCTTTTTATTATGTAATATTATGCAGGATAAGATAAGCGAAGAAATGAAAATAGTTGCAAGGAAGCTTGCAGGTTGTCATTGTTATCTGCCTCTTTTTTTTTAACTTATAGTAGTATTTTTTTTTCTGTTAATCAAACAAACTCACATTTTATGCAATGTTGATAGAAAGAGCAGAGCAGAGCACTGATAGAAAATTAACAGAGGCTATACTATCACTACGGCTGCGGTAAAGAATTAAGTAGCTTCGCAGCTTGTGCTGCACAAAAAAATGGCAGGCAGTCGGTATGCACGAAATTGCGGATATATTTTGAACCGACTTACAGTCTGCTAGTAGGGCGACAATTTCACATTTACATTTTAATATTTGCATCCAATTTTAAGTATTTTTCTTTACTGCATTGGCGGAAAAGTGAATTTTTGACCAACATGCAGCATAAACTGCGCAACGGCTGAATTCTTGACCGCAGCCTACTACTGCATATGTTTGTTTCGTTCTGCTCAAGCTATGAGCTTGATTGTATGTTATTGAAACCATATACATGATCATCAATCACATCACATACAACAGAATAAATAATTTATAAGCTGATGTAAATATTCATAACAATTTATTGTTTAATATATCATATCACTGCACAAACATAGTAATGCAGTTGCGTCGATAGTAGTAGGAGAAGTAAGAGCTGTTAAAAAAATATGTCTTTGACGTTGTGGCTAATATTACGATTAAATTAAAAGGCACGAGTCGCTTGAGAAATTGCTTGATTGTTCTCGAAATTCCAGACCATAATGATCATATTCCAGAATTTCCATAGGAAGAAGTCTTATAATCGCATCTTAGTACTACATTCCGAATTTCATGCGAATCGCTTGGGAAAATGCTTTGTTTCCGAAATTACAGCCCATAATGATCATAATCCAGAATTTTTATAGGAACCAGTCTTATATTCGCATCTAAGTCCTACATTTCGAATTTTATGCGAATCGCTTAAAAAACAGCTTTGTTCGCGAGATTCCTGACAATAATTATCATATTCCAGAATTTCCATAGGAAGAAATCTTATAGTCACATCTTAGTCCTACATTCCAGAATTTCAATAGGAAGATATCTTACGGTCACATCTTAGTCCTACATTCCGAATTTCATGCGAATCGCTTGAGAAATTGCTTTGTTCCAGAAATTCCAGACAATAATGATAATTTTCCAGAATTTCCATAGGAAGAAATCTTATAGTCACATCTTAGTCCAAAATTCCGAATTTCATACGAATCGGTTGAGAAATTGCTTTGTTCCAAATATTCCAGACAATAATGATCATATTTCCATAGGAAGAAATCTTATAGTCGAATCTTATTCCTACTTTCCGAAATTCATGCGAATCGATTGAAAAATTGCTTTGCTCCAGAAATTCCAGACAATAATGATCATATTCCAGAATTTCCGTAGGAAGAAATCTTATAGTCGCATCTTAGTCCTACATTCCAAATTTCATGCGAATCGCATGAGAAATTGCTTTGTTCCAGATATTCCAGACAATAATGACCATATTCCAGAATTTCCATAGGAAGATTAGTCGCATCTTAGTCCTACATTACGAATTTCATGCGAATCGATTGAGAAATTGCTTTGTTCCAGATACTCCAGACAATAATGATCATATTCCAGAATTTCCTTAGGAAGAAATCTTATAGTCGCATCTTAGTCCTACATTCCGAATTTCATGCGAATCGCTTGAAAAATTGCTTTGCTCCAGATATTCCAGACAATAATGATCATATTCCCGAATTTCAATAGGAAGATTTCTTATGGTCGAATCTTATTCCTACATTCCGAATTTCATGCGAATCGATTGAAAAATTGCTTTGCTCCAGAAATTCCAGACAATAATGATCGTATTCCAGAATATCCATAGGAAGAAATCTTATAGTCGCATCTTAGTCCTACATTCCGAATTTCATGCGAATCGCTTGAAAAATTGCTTTGCTCCAGATATTCCAGACAATAATGATCATATTCCAGAATTTCCATAGGAAGAAATCTTATAGTCGTATCTTAGTCCTACATTCCGAATTTCATGCGAATCGCTTGAAAAATTGCTTTGCTCCAGATATTCCAGACAATAATGATCATATTCCAGAATTTCCATAGGAAGAAATCTTATAGTCGAATCTTAGTCCTAGATTCCGAATTTCATGCGAATCGCTTGAAAAATTGCTTTGCTCCAGATATTCCAGACAATAATGATCATATTCCAGAATTTCCATAGGAAGAAATCTTATAGTCGCATCTTAGTCCTAGATTCCGAATTTCACGCGAATCGCTTGAAAAATTGCTTTGCTCCAGATATTCCAGACAATAATGATCATATTCCAGAATTTCCGTAGGAAGAAATCTTATAGTCGCATCTTAGTCCTACATTCCGAATTTCATGCGAATCGCTTGAGAAATTGCTTTGTTCCAGATATTCCAGACAATAATGATCATATTCCAGAATTTCCATAGGAAGAAATCTTATAGTCGCATCTTAGTCCTACATTACGAATTTCATGCGAATCGGTTGAGAAATTGCTTTGTTCCAGATACTCCAGACAATAATGATCATATTCCAGAATTTCCTTAGGAAGAAATCTTATAGTCGCATCTTAGTCCTACATTCCGAATTTCATGCGAATCGCTTGAAAAATTGCTTTGCTACAGATATTCCAGACAATAATGATCATATTCCAGAATTTCCATAGGAAGAAATCTTATAGTCGCATCTTAGTCCTACATTCCGAATTTCATGCGAATCGCTTGAAAAATTGCTTTGCTCCAGATATTCCAGACAATAATGATCATATTCCAGAATTTCCATAGGAAGAAGTCTTATAATCGCATCTTAGTACTACATTCCGAATTTCATGCGAATCGCTTGGGAAAATGCTTTGTTTCCGAAATTACAGCCCATAATGATCATAATCCAGAATTTTTATAGGAACCAGTCTTATATTCGCATCTAAGTCCTACATTTCGAATTTTATGCGAATCGCTTAAAAAACAGCTTTGTTCGCGAGATTCCTGACAATAATTATCATATTCCAGAATCTCCATAGGAAGAAATCTTATAGTCACATCTTAATCCTACATTCCGAATTTCATGCGAATCGCTTGAAAAATTGCTTTGCTCCAGATATTCCAGGCAATAATGATCATATTCCAGAATTTCCATAGGAAGAAATCTTATAGTCGAATCTTATTCCTACTTTCCGAATTTCATGCGAATCGATTGAAAAATTGCTTTGCTCCAGAAATTCCAGACAATAATGATCATATTCCAGAATTTCCGTAGGAAGAAATCTTATAGTCGCATCTTAGTCCTACATTCCGAAATTCATGCGAATCGCTTGAAAAATTGCTTTGCTCAAGATTTTCCAGACAATAATGATCATATTCCAGAATTTCATAGGAAGAAATCTTATGGTTGAATCTTATTCCTACATTCCGAATTTCATGCGAATCGCTTGAAAAATTGCTTTGCTCCAGATATTCCAGACAATAATGATCATATTCCAGAATTTCCATAGGAAGAAATCTTATAGTCACATCTTAGTCCTACATTCCGAATTTCATACAAATAGCTTGAAAAATTGCTTTGCTCCAGATATTCCAGACAATAATGATCATATTCCAGAATTTTCGTAGGAAGAAATCTTATAGTCGCATCTTAGAACTACATTCCGAATTTCATGCGAATCGCTTGAAAAATTGCTTTGCTCCAGATATTCCTGACAATAATTATCATATTCCAGAATCTCCATAGGAAGAAATCTTATAGTCACATCTTAATCCTACATTCCGAATTTCATGCGAATCGCTTGAAAAATTGCTTTGCTCCAGATATTCCAGACAATAATGATCATATTCCAGAATTTCCATAGGAAGAAATCTTATAGTCGCATCTTAGTCCTACATTCCGAATTTCATGCGAATCGCTTGAAAAATTGCTTTGCTACAGATATTCCAGACAATAATGATCATATTCCAGAATTTCCATAGGAAGAAATCTTATAGTCGCATCTTAGTCCTACATTCCGAAATTCATGCGAATCGCTTGAAAAATTGCTTTGCTCAAGATTTTCCAGACAATAATGATCATATTCCAGAATTTCATAGGAAGAAATCTTATGGTTGAATCTTATTCCTACATTCCGAATTTCATGCGAATCGCTTGAAAAATTGCTTTGCTCCAGATATTCCAGACAATAATGATCATATTCCAGAATTTCCATAGGAAGAAATCTTATAGTCACATCTTAGTCCTACATTCCGAATTTCATACAAATAGCTTGAAAAATTGCTTTGCTCCAGATATTCCAGACAATAATGATCATATTCCAGAATTTTCGTAGGAAGAAATCTTATAGTCGCATCTTAGAACTACATTCCGAATTTCATGCGAATCGCTTGAAAAATTGCTTTGCTCCAGATATTCCAGACAATAATGATAATATTCCAGAATTTCCATAGGAAGAAATCTTATAGTCGCATCTTAGTCTTACATTCCGAATTTCATGCGAATCGCTTGAAAAATTGCTTTGCTCCAGATATTCCAGACAATAATGATCATATTCCAGAATTTCCATAGGAAGAAATCTTATGGTCGAATCTTATTCCTACATTCCGAATTTAATGCGAATCGCTTGAAAAATTGCTTTGCTCCAGATATTCCAGACAATAATGATCATATTCCAGAATTTCCATAGGAAGAAATCTTATTGTCGAATCTTATTCTTACATTCCGAATTTCATGCAAATCGATTGAAAAATTGCTTTGCTCCAGATATTCCAGACAATAATGATCGTATTCCAGAATATCCATAGGAAGAAATCTTATGGTCGAATCTTATTCCTACATTCCGAATTTCATGCGAATCGCTTGAAAAATTGCTTTGCTCCAGATATTCCAGACAATAATGATCATATTCCAGAATTTTCATAGGAAGAAATCTTATAGTCACATCTTAGTCCTACATTCCGAATTTCATACAAATCGCTTGAAAAATTGCTTTGCTCCAGATATTCCAGACAATAATGATCATATTCCAGAATTTCCATAGGAAGAAATCTTATGATCGAATCTTATTCCTACATTCCGAATTTCATACGAATCGCTTGAAAAATTGCTTTGCTCCAGATAATCCAGACAATAATGATCATATTCCAGAATTTCCATAGGAAGAAATCTTATAGTCACATCTTAGTCCTACATTCCGAATTTCATACAAATCGCTTGAAAAATTGCTTTGCTCCAGATATTCCAGACAATAATGATCATATTCCAGAATTTCCATAGGAAGAAATCTTATAGTCGCATCTTAGTCCTACATTCCGAATTTCATGCGAATCGCTTGAAAAATTGCTTTGCTCCAGATATTCCAGACAATAATGATCATATTCCAGAATTTCCATAGGAAGAAATCTCATAGTCGAATCTTAGTCCTAGATTCCGAATTTCATGCGAATCGCTTGAAAAATTGCTTTGCTCCAGATATTCCAGACAATAATGATCATATTCCAGAATTTCCGTAGGAAGAAATCTTATAGTCGCATCTTAGTCCTAGATTCCGAATTTCACGCGAATCGCTTGAAAAATTGCTTTGCTCCAGATATTCCAGACAATAATGATCATATTCCAGAATTTCCGTAGGAAGAAATCTTATAGTCGCATCTTAGTCCTACATTCCGAATTTCATGCGAATCGCTTGAGAAATTGCTTTGTTCCAGATATTCCAGACAATAATGATCATATTCCAGAATTTCCATAGGAAGATTAGTCGCATCTTAGTCCTACATTACGAATTTCATGCGAATCGATTGAGAAATTGCTTTGTTCCAGATACTCCAGACAATAATGATCACATTCCAGAATTTCCTTAGGAAGAAATCTTATAGTCGCATCTTAGTCCTACATTCCGAATTTCATGCGAATCGCTTGAAAAATTGCTTTGCTCCAGATATTCCAGACAATAATGATCATATTCCCGAATTTCAATAGGAAGATTTCTTATGGTCGAATCTTATTCCTACATTCCGAATTTCATGCGAATCGATTGAAAAATTGCTTTGCTCCAGAAATTCCAGACAATAATGATCGTATTCCAGAATATCCATAGGAAGAAATCTTATAGTCGCATCTTAGTCCTACATTCCGAATTTCATGCGAATCGCTTGAAAAATTGCTTTGCTCCAGATATTCCAGACAATAATGATCATATTCCAGAATTTCCATAGGAAGAAATCTTATAGTCGTATCTTAGTCCTACATTCCGAATTTCATGCGAATCGCTTGAAAAATTGCTTTGCTCCAGATATTCCAGACAATAATGATCATATTCCAGAATTTCCATAGGAAGAAATCTTATAGTCGAATCTTAGTCCTAGATTCCGAATTTCATGCGAATCGCTTGAAAAATTGCTTTGCTCCAGATATTCCAGACAATAATGATCATATTCCAGAATTTCCGTAGGAAGAAATCTTATAGTCGCATCTTAGTCCTAGATTCCGAATTTCACGCGAATCGCTTGAAAAATTGCTTTGCTCCAGATATTCCAGACAATAATGATCATATTCCAGAATTTCCGTAGGAAGAAATCTTATAGTCGCATCTTAGTCCTACATTCCGAATTTCATGCGAATCGCTTGAGAAATTGCTTTGTTCCAGATATTCCAGACAATAATGATCATATTCCAGAATTTCCATAGGAAGAAATCTTATAGTCGCATCTTAGTCCTACATTACGAATTTCATGCGAATCGGTTGAGAAATTGCTTTGTTCCAGATACTCCAGACAATAATGATCATATTCCAGAATTTCCTTAGGAAGAAATCTTATAGTCGTATCTTAGTCCTACATTCCGAATTTCATGCGAATCGCTTGAAAAATTGCTTTGCTCCAGATATTCCAGACAATAATGATCATATTCCAGAATTTCCATAGGAAGTTTTCTTATGGTCGAATCTTATTCCTACATTCCGAATTTCATGCGAATCGATTGAAAAATTGCTTTGCTCCAGAAATTCCAGACAATAATGATCATATTCCAGAATTTCCATAGGAAGAAATCTTATAGTCTATTGTCAGTGGTTTAATTATGAGTGGAAACTCTAAAAAATCATCGGGCACTGACGGGTTTTCAAATTTCCTGCTTAAAAGAGTAGGGTAGGCTGTGTCGAAGACACGGCCGTGGGTTTTGAGCGTGACAACGTCTGTCCGGGACGAAAGAAAAGAAAACAGCACGCGAAAAATTAATTTTAATCGACCATTTAAATTTTTTCTTTCGGCCCTGTTAACTTTAACAACAAATTCAGATGCACTCGATATACATGCAAATAAATACAAGATACATTTTGATGGATACGTTTTTTTTTTTTTTTTTACGCAATGCAAAAGCATCATACGGTTTTACAAGACGCAGGCTTTAATTTTGTTTAAAAAAAACTAACTTATAATGATTAGAATCTTCCATGTAAATTCTTTAACCTGAGGCCACATCAAGGATATTTCAGAGTCATTATTCTATCAACAAAGAAATTAACCGTATATTAAAGATTATTGTTTGATTTTGTATTAGTATACAGTCAGTACAATGATAAGCATAGTTAATTTAATAAGAAGTGAATGGCGAACCGTCTGTTATATAAAGATAGAAGACGAACAGAATGTTGAAAAAGCCGAAAGGGAACAAGCAGACAATAAACTAACTGAAACTGTTACTCATAACCTTCTCTACAGAATGCCCAACTGTTTAAGAATACATGCTTAATCCATATAAAAATTTGCTGTTTCTCACTACAAAAACTTACGTTTATCCTTCTATTTCCTTCACTGAGAAATTTTGTAATTTATAAATTATTAATGAAAAGCTGAAAGAAAGCAAGCAGAGAAACAACACGAACCTTTTTCGTGCAACCGTATGGGTTGCAAGTTGCAATTGGCTAAGAGAACGAGTAAGCAGAACACCGAAGGGGACTTTCGAGTTTCAATACAATTACTAGTACTACACATACACATATTAGCCGTACAGACGCAATATTCGCCATTTATTTCGTTTTATCTGGTTCTCTTTTTATTATGTAATATTATGCAGGATAAGATAAGCGAAGAAATGAAAATAGTTGCAAGGAAGCTTGCAGGTTGTCATTGTTATCTGCCTCTTTTTTTTTAACTTATAGTAGTATTTTTTTTTCTGTTAATCAAACAAACTCACATTTTATGCAATGTTGATAGAAAGAGCAGAGCAGAGCACTGATAGAAAATTAACAGAGGCTATACTATCACTACGGCTGCGGTAAAGAATTAAGTAGCTTCGCAGCTTGTGCTGCACAAAAAAATGGCAGGCAGTCGGTATGCACGAAATTGCGGATATATTTTGAACCGACTTACAGTCTGCTAGTAGGGCGACAATTTCACATTTACATTTTAATATTTGCATCCAATTTTAAGTATTTTTCTTTACTGCATTGGCGGAAAAGTGAATTTTTGACCAACATGCAGCATAAACTGCGCAACGGCTGAATTCTTGACCGCAGCCTACTACTGCATATGTTTGTTTCGTTCTGCTCAAGCTATGAGCTTGATTGTATGTTATTGAAACCATATACATGATCATCAATCACATCACATACAACAGAATAAATAATTTATAAGCTGATGTAAATATTCATAACAATTTATTGTTTAATATATCATATCACTGCACAAACATAGTAATGCAGTTGCGTCGATAGTAGTAGGAGAAGTAAGAGCTGTTAAAAAAATATGTCTTTGACGTTGTGGCTAATATTACGATTAAATTAAAAGGCACGAGTCGCTTGAGAAATTGCTTGATTGTTCTCGAAATTCCAGACCATAATGATCATATTCCAGAATTTCCATAGGAAGAAGTCTTATAATCGCATCTTAGTACTACATTCCGAATTTCATGCGAATCGCTTGGGAAAATGCTTTGTTTCCGAAATTACAGCCCATAATGATCATAATCCAGAATTTTTATAGGAACCAGTCTTATATTCGCATCTAAGTCCTACATTTCGAATTTTATGCGAATCGCTTAAAAAACAGCTTTGTTCGCGAGATTCCTGACAATAATTATCATATTCCAGAATTTCCATAGGAAGAAATCTTATAGTCACATCTTAGTCCTACATTCCAGAATTTCAATAGGAAGATATCTTACGGTCACATCTTAGTCCTACATTCCGAATTTCATGCGAATCGCTTGAGAAATTGCTTTGTTCCAGAAATTCCAGACAATAATGATAATTTTCCAGAATTTCCATAGGAAGAAATCTTATAGTCACATCTTAGTCCAAAATTCCGAATTTCATACGAATCGGTTGAGAAATTGCTTTGTTCCAAATATTCCAGACAATAATGATCATATTTCCATAGGAAGAAATCTTATAGTCGAATCTTATTCCTACTTTCCGAAATTCATGCGAATCGATTGAAAAATTGCTTTGCTCCAGAAATTCCAGACAATAATGATCATATTCCAGAATTTCCGTAGGAAGAAATCTTATAGTCGCATCTTAGTCCTACATTCCAAATTTCATGCGAATCGCATGAGAAATTGCTTTGTTCCAGATATTCCAGACAATAATGACCATATTCCAGAATTTCCATAGGAAGAAATCTTATAGTCGCATCTTAGTCCTACATTCCGAATTTCATGCGAATCGCTTGAAAAATTGCTTTGCTACAGATATTCCAGACAATAATGATCATATTCCAGAATTTCCATAGGAAGAAATCTTATAGTCGCATCTTAGTCCTACATTCCGAATTTCATGCGAATCGCTTGAAAAATTGCTTTGCTCAAGATATTCCAGACAATAATGATCATATTCCAGAATTTCATAGGAAGAAATCTTATGGTTGAATCTTATTCCTACATTCCGAATTTCATGCGAATCGCTTAAAAAATTGCTTTGCTCCAGATATTCCAGACAATAATGATCATATTCCAGAATTTCCATAGGAAGAAATCTTATAGTCACATCTTAGTCCTACATTCCGAATTTCATACAAATAGCTTGAAAAATTGCTTTGCTCCAGATATTCCAGACAATAATGATCATATTCCAGAATTTTCGTAGGAAGAAATCTTATAGTCGCATCTTAGACCTACATTCCGAATTTCATGCGAATCGCTTGAAAAATTGCTTTGTTCCAGATATTCCAGACAATAATGATCATATTCCAGAATTTCCATAGGAAGAAATCTTATAGTCGCATCTTAGTCTTACATTCCGAATTTCATGCGAATCGCTTGAAAAATTGCTTTGCTCCAGATATTCCAGACAATAATGATCATATTCCAGAATTTCCATAGGAAGAAATCTTATGGTCGAATCTTATTCCTACATTCCGAATTTAATGCGAATCGCTTGAAAAATTGCTTTGCTCCAGATATTCCAGACAATAATGATCATATTCCAGAATTTCCATAGGAAGAAATCTTATTGTCGAATCTTATTCTTACATTCCGAATTTCATGCAAATCGATTGAAAAACTGCTTTGCTCCAGATATTCCAGACAATAATGATCATATTCCAGAATATCCATAGGAAGAAATCTTATGGTCGAATCTTATTCCTACATTCCGAATTTCATGCGAATCGCTTGAAAAATTGCTTTGCTCCAGATATTCCAGACAATAATGATCATATTCCAGAATTTCCATAGGAAGAAATCTTATAGTCACATCTTAGTCCTACATTCCGAATTTCATACAAATCGCTTGAAAAATTGCTTTGCTCCAGATATTCCAGACAATAATGATCATATTCCAGAATTTCCATAGGAAGAAATCTTATGGTCGAATCTTATTCCTACATTCCGAATTTCATACGAATCGCTTGAAAAATTGCTTTGCTCCAGATATTCCAGACAATAATGATCATATTCCAGAATTTCCATAGGAAGAAATCTTATAGTCACATCTTAGTCCTACATTCCGAATTTCATACAAATCGCTTGAAAAATTGCTTTGCTCCAGATATTCCAGACAATAATGATCATATTCCAGAATTTCCATAGGAAGAAATCTTATAGTCGCATCTTAGTCCTACATTCCGAATTTCATGCGAATCGCTTGAAAAATTGCTTTGCTCCAGATATTCCAGACAATAATGATCATATTCCAGAATTTCCATAGGAAGAAATCTTATAGTCGAATCTTAGTCCTAGATTCCGAATTTCATGCGAATCGCTTGAAAAATTGCTTTGCTCCAGATATTCCAGACAGTAATGATCATATTCCAGAATTTCCGTAGGAAGAAATCTTATAGTCGCATCTTAGTCCTACATTCCGAATTTCACGCGAATCGCTTGAAAAATTGCTTTGCTCCAGATATTCCAGACAATAATGATCATATTCCAGAATTTCCGTAGGAAGAAATCTTATAGTCGCATCTTAGTCCTACATTCCGAATTTCATGCGAATCGCTTGAGAAATTGCTTTGTTCCAGATATTCCAGACAATAATGATCATATTCCAGAATTTCCATAGGAAGAAATCTTATAGTCGCATCTTAGTCCTACATTACGAATTTCATGCGAATCGGTTGAGAAATTGCTTTGTTCCAGATACTCCAGACAATAATGATCATATTCCAGAATTTCCTTAGGAAGAAATCTTATAGTCGTATCTTAGTCCTACATTCCGAATTTCATGCGAATCGCTTGAAAAATTGCTTTGCTCCAGATATTCCAGACAATAATGATCATATTCCAGAATTTCCATAGGAAGATTTCTTATGGTCGAATCTTATTCCTACATTCCGAATTTCATGCGAATCGATTGAAAAATTGCTTTGCTCCAGAAATTCCAGACAATAATGATCATATTCCAGAATTTCCATAGGAAGAAATCTTATAGTCTATTGTCAGTGGTTTAATTATGAGTGGAAACTCTAAAAAATCATCGGGCACTGACGGGTTTTCAAATTTCCTGCTTGAAAGAGTAGGGTAGGCTGTGTCGAAGACACGGCCGTGGGTTTTGAGCGTGACAACGTCTGTCCGGGACGAAAGAAAAGAAAACAGCACGCGAAAAATTAATTTTAATCGACCATTTAAATTTTTTCTTTCGGCCCTGTTAACTTTAACAACAAATTCAGATGCACTCGATATACATGCAAATAAATACAAGATACATTTTGATGGATACGTTTATTTTTTTTTTTTACGCAATGCAAAAGCATCATACGGTTTTACAAGACGCAGGCTTTAATTTTGTTTAAAAAAAACTAACTTATAATGATTAGAATCTTCCATGTAAATTCTTTAACCTGAGGCCACATCAAGGATATTTCAGAGTCATTATTCTATCAACAAAGAAATTAACCGTATATTAAAGATTATTGTTTGATTTTGTATTAGTATACAGTCAGTACAATGATAAGCATAGTTAATTTAATAAGAAGTGAATGGCGAACCGTCTGTTATATAAAGATAGAAGACGAACAGAATGTTGAAAAAGCCGAAAGGGAACAAGCAGACAATAAACTAACTGAAACTGTTACTCATAACCTTCTCTACAGAATGCCCAACTGTTTAAGAATACATGCTTAATCCATATAAAAATTTGCTGTTTCTCACTACAAAAACTTACGTTTCTCCTTCTATTTCCTTCACTGAGAAATTTTGTAATTTATAAATTATTAATGAAAAGCTGAAAGAAAGCAAGCAGAGAAACAACACGAACCTTTTTCGTGCAACCGTATGGGTTGCAAGTTGCAATTGGCTAAGAGAACGAGTAAGCAGAACACCGAAGGGGACTTTCGAGTTTCAATACAATTACTAGTACTACACATACACATATTAGCCGTACAGACGCAATATTCGCCATTTATTTCGTTTTATCTGGTTCTCTTTTTATTATGTAATATTATGCAGGATAAGATAAGCGAAGAAATGAAAATAGTTGCAAGGAAGCTTGCAGGTTGTCATTGTTATCTGCTTAGAATGTTATAATGATTAGAATCTTCCATGTAAATTCTTTAACCTGAGGCCACATCAAGGATATTTCAGAGTCATTATTCTATCAACAAAGAAATTAACCGTATATTAAAGATTATTGTTTGATTTTGTATTAGTATACAGTCAGTACAATGATAAGCATAGTTAATTTAATAAGAAGTGAATGGCGAACCGTCTGTTATATAAAGATAGAAGACGAACAGAATGTTGAAAAAGCCGAAAGGGAACAAGCAGACAATAAACTAACTGAAACTGTTACTCATAACCTTCTCTACAGAATGCCCAACTGTTTAAGAATACATGCTTAATCCATATAAAAATTTGCTGTTTCTCACTACAAAAACTTACGTTTCTCCTTCTATTTCCTTCACTGAGAAATTTTGTAATTTATAAATTATGAATGAAAAGCTGAAAGAAAGCAAGCAGAGAAACAACACGAACCTTTTTCGTGCAACCGTATGGGTTGCAAGTTGCAATTGGCTAAGAGAACGAGTAAGCAGAACACCGAAGGGGACTTTCGAGTTTCAATACAATTACTAGTACTACACATACACATATTAGCCGTACAGACGCAATATTCGCCATTTATTTCGTTTTATCTGGTTCTCTTTTTATTATGTAATATTATGCAGGATAAGATAAGCGAAGAAATGAAAATAGTTGCAAGGAAGCTTGCAGGTTGTCATTGTTATCTGCCTCTTTTTTTGTAACTTATAGTAGTATTTTTTTTTCTGTTAATCAAACAAACTCACATTTTATGCAATGTTGATAGAAAGAGCAGAGCAGAGCACTGATAGAAAATTAACAGAGGCTATACTATCACTACGGCTGCGGTAAAGAATTAAGTAGCTTCGCAGCTTGTGCTGCACAAAAAAATGGCAGGCAGTCGGTATGCACGAAATTGCGGATATATTTTGAACCGACTTACAGTCTGCTAGTAGGGCGACAATTTCACATTTACATTTTAATATTTGCATCCAATTTTAAGTATTTTTCTTTACTGCATTGGCGGAAAAGTGAATTTTTGACCAACATGCAGCATAAACTGCGCAACGGCTGAATTATTGACCGCAGCCTACTACTGCATATGTTTGTTTCGTTCTGCTCAAGCTATGAGCTTGATTGTATGTTATTGAAACCATATACATGATCATCAATCACATCACATACAACAGAATAAATAATTTATAAGCTGATGTAAATATTCATAACAATTTATTGTTTAATATATCATATCACTGCACAAACATAGTAATGCAGTTGCGTCGATAGTAGTAGGAGAAGTAAGAGCTGTTAAAAAAATATGTCTTTGACGTTGTGGCTAATATTACGATTAAATTAAAAGGCACGAGTCGCTTGAGAAATTGCTTGATTGTTCTCGAAATTCCAGACCATAATGATCATATTCCAGAATTTCCATAGGAAGAAGTCTTATAATCGCATCTTAGTACTACATTCCGAATTTCATGCAAATCGCTTGGGAAAATGCTTTGTTTCCGAAATTACAGCCCATAATGATCATAATCCAGAATTTTTATAGGAACCAGTCTTATATTCGCATCTAAGTCCTACATTTCGAATTTTATGCTAATCGCTTAAAAAACAGCTTTGTTCGCGAGATTCCTGACAATAATTATCATATTCCAGAATCTCCATAGGAAGAAATCTTATAGTCACATCTTAGTCCTACATTCCAGAATTTCAATAGGAAGATATCTTACAGTCACATCTTAGTCCTACATTCCGAATTTCATGCGAATCGCTTGAGAAATTGCTTTGTTCCAGAAATTCCAGACAATAATGATCATTTTCCAGAATTTCCATAGGAAGAAATCTTATAGTCACATCTTAGTCCTACATTCCGAATTTCATACGAATCGGTTGAGAAATTGCTTTGTTGCAAATATTCCAGACAATAATGATCATATTCCAGAATTTCCATAGGAAGAAATCTTATAGTCGCATCTTAATCCTACATTCCGAATTTCATGCGAATCGCTTGAAAAATTGCTTTGCTCCAGATATTCCAGGCAATAATGATCATATTCCAGAATTTCCATAGGAAGAAATCTTATAGTCGAATCTTATTTCTACTTTCCGAATTTCATGCGAATCGATTGAAAAATTGCTTTGCTCCAGAAATTCCAGACAATAATGATCATATTCCAGAATTTCCGTAGGAAGAAATCTTATAGTCGCATCTTAGTCCTACATTCCGAATTTCATGCGAATCGCATGAGAAATTGCTTTGTTCCAGATATTCCAGACAATAATGATCATATTCCAGAATTTCCATAGGAAGAAATCTTATAGTCGCATCTTAGTCCTACATTCCGAATTTCATGCGAATCGCTTGAAAAATTGTTTGCTACAGATATTCCAGACAATAATGATCATATTCCAGAATTTCCATAGGAAGAAATCTTATAGTCGCATCTTAGTCCTACATTCCGAATTTCATGCGAATCGCTTGAAAAATTGCTTTGCTCAAGATATTCCAGACAATAATGATCATATTCCAGAATTTCCATAGGAAGAGATCTTATAGTCACATCTTAGTCCTACATTCCGAATTTCATACAAATCGCTTGAAAAATTACTTTGCTCCAGATATTCCTGACAATAATGATCATATTCCAGAATTTCCATAGGAAGAAATCTTATTGTCGAATCTTATTCCTAAATTCTGAATTTCATGCGAATCGCTTGAAAAATTGCTTTGCTCCAGATATTCCAGACAATAATGATCATATTCCAGAATTTCCATAGGAAGTAATCTTATAGTCGAATCTTATTCCTAAATTCCGAATTTCATGCGAATCGCTTGAAAAATTGCTTTGTTCCAGATATTCCAGACAATAATGATCATATTCCAGAATTTCCATAGGAAGAAATCTTATAGTCGCATCTTAGTCCTAGATTCCGAATTTCATGCGAATCGCTTGAGAAATTGCTTTGTTCCAGATATTCCAGACAATAATGATCATATTCCAGAATTTCCATAGGAAGAAATCTTATAGTCGCATCTTAGTCCTAGATTCCGAATTTCATGCGAATCGCTTGAAAAATTGCTTTGCTCCAGATATTCCAGACAATAATGATCATATTCCAGAATTTCCGTAGGAAGAAATCTTATAGTCGCAGCTTAGTCCTACATTCCGAATTTCATGCGAATCGCTTGAAAAATTGCTTTGCTCCAGATATTCCAGACAATAATGATCATATTCCAGAATTTCCATAGGAAGAAATCTTATAGTCACATCTTAGTCCTACATTCCGAATTTCATGCGAATCGCTTGAAAAATTGCATTGCTCCAGATATTCCAGACAATAATGATCTTATTCCAGAATTTCCGTAGGAAGAAATCTTATAGTCGCATCTTAGTCCTACATTCCGAATTTCATGCGAATCGCTTGAGAAATTGCTTTGTTCCAGATATTCCAGACAATAATGATCATATTCCAGAATTTCCATAGGAAGAAATCTTATAGTCGCATCTTAGTCCTAGATTCCGAATTTCATGCGAATCGCTTGAAAAATTGCTTTGCTCCAGATATTTCAGACACTAATGATCATATTCCAGAATTTCCGTAGGAAGAAATCTTATAGTCGCATCTTAGTCCTACATTCCGAATTTCATGCGAATCGCTTGAAAAATTGCTTTGTTCCAGATATTCCAGACAATAATGATCATATTCCAGAATTTCCATAGGAAGAAATCTTATAGTCGCATCTTAGTCCTACATTCCGAATTTCATGCGAATCGCTTGAAAAATTGCTTTGCTCCAGATATTCCAGACAATAATGATCATATTCCAGAATTTCCATAGGAAGAAATCTTATGGTCGAATCTTATTCCTACATTCCGAATTTAATGCGAATCGCTTGAAAAATTGCTTTGCTCCAGATATTCCAGACAATAATAATCATATTCCAGAATTTCCATAGAAAGAAATCTTATAGTCACATCTTAGTCCTACATTCCGAATTTCATACAAATCGCTTGAAAAATTGCTTTGCTCCAGATATTCCAGACAATAATGATCATATTCCAGAATTTCCATAGGAAGAAATCTTATGGTCGAATCTTATTCCTACATTCCGAATTTCATGCGAATCGCTTGAAAAATTGCTTTGCTCCAGATATTCCAGACAATAATGATCATATTCCAGAATTACCATAGGAAGAAATCTTATAGTCACATCTTAGTCCTACATTCCGAATTTCATGCGAATCGCTTGAAAAATTGCTTTGCTCAAGATATTCCAGACAATAATGATCATATTCCAGAATTTCCATAGGAAGAAATCTTATAGTCACATCTTAGTCCTACATTCCGAATTTCATACAAATCGCTTGAAAAATTACTTTGTTCCAGATATTCCTGACAATAATGATCATATTCCAGCATTTCCATAGGAAGAAATCTTATAGTCGAATCTTATTCCTAAATTCTGAATTTCATGCGAATCGCTTGAAAAATTGCTTTGCTCCAGATATTCCAGACAATAATGATCATATTCCAGAATTTCCATAGGAAGTAATCTTATAGTCGAATCTTATTCCTAAATTCCGAATTTCATGCGAATCGCTTGAAAAATTGCTTTGCTCCAGATATTCCAGACAATAATGATCATATTCCAGAATTTCCATAGGAAGAAATCTTATAGTCGCATGTTAATCCTACATTCCGAATTTCATGCGAATCGCTTGAAAAATTGCTTTGCTCCAGATATTCCAGGCAATAATGATCATATTCCAGAATTTCCATAGGAAGAAATCTTATAGTCGAATCTTATTTCTACTTTCCGAATTTCATGCGAATCGATTGAAAAATTGCTTTGCTCCAGAAATTCCAGACAATAATGATCATATTCCAGAATTTCCGTAGGAAGAAATCTTATAGTCGCATCTTAGTCCTACATTCCGAATTTCATGCGAATCGCATGAGAAATTTCTTTGTTCCAGATATTTCAGACAATAATGATCATATTCCAGAATTTCCATAGGAAGAAATCTTATAGTCGCATCTTAGTCCTACATTCCGAATTTCATGCGAATCGCTTGAAAAATTGTTTGCTACAGATATTCCAGACAATAATGATCATATTCCAGAATTTCCATAGGAAGAAATCTTATAGTCGCATCTTAGTCCTACATTCCGAATTTCATGCGAATCGCTTGAAAAATTGCTTTGCTCAAGATATTCCAGACAATAATGATCATATTCCAGAATTTCCATAGGAAGAAATCTTATAGTCACATTCCGAATTTCATACAAATCGCTTGAAAAATTACTTTACTCCAGATATTCCTGACAATAATGATCATATTCCAGCATTTCCATAGGAAGAAATCTTATAGTCGAATCTTATTCCTAAATTCTGAATTTCATGCGAATCGCTTGAAAAATTGCTTTGTTCCAGATATTCCAGACAATAATGATCATATTCCAGAATTTCCATAGGAAGTAATCTTATAGTCGAATCTTATTCCTAAATTCCGAATTTCATGCGAATCGCTTGAAAAATTGCTTTGCTCCAGATATTCCAGACAATAATGATCATATTCCAGAATTTCCATAGGAAGAAATCTTATAGTCGCATGTTAATCCTACATTCCGAATTTCATGCGAATCGCTTGAAAAATTGCTTTGCTCCAGATATTCCAGGCAATAATGATCATATTCCAGAATTTCCATAGGAAGAAATCTTATAGTCGAATCTTATTTCTACTTTCCGAATTTCATGCGAATCGATTGAAAAATTGCTTTGCTCCAGAAATTCCAGACAATAATGATCATATTCCAGAATTTCCGTAGGAAGAAATCTTATAGTCGCATCTTAGTCCTACATTCCGAATTTCATGCGAATCGCATGAGAAATTGCTTTGTTCCAGATATTTCAGACAATAATGATCATATTCCAGAATTTCCATAGGAAGAAATCTTATAGTCGCATCTTAGTCCTACATTCCGAATTTCATGCGAATCGCTTGAAAAATTGTTTGCTACAGATATTCCAGACAATAATGATCATATTCCAGAATTTCCATAGGAAGAAATCTTATAGTCGCATCTTAGTCCTACATTCCGAATTTCATGCGAATCGCTTGAAAAATTGCTTTGCTCAAGATATTCCAGACAATAATGATCATATTCCAGAATTTCCATAGGAAGAAATCTTATAGTCACATCTTAGTCCTACATTCCGAATTTCATACAAATCGCTTGAAAAATTACTTTACTCCAGATATTCCTGACAATAATGATCATATTCCAGAATTTCCATAGGAAGAAATCTTATAGTCGAATCTTATTCCTAAATTCTGAATTTCATGCGAATCGCTTGAAAAATTGCTTTGCTCCAGATATTCCAGACAATAATGATCATATTCCAGAATTTCCATAGGAAGTAATCTTATAGTCGAATCTTATTCCTAAATTCCGAATTTCATGCGAATCGCTTGAAAAATTGCTTTGCTCCAGATATTCCAGACAATAATGATCATATTCCAGAATTTCCATAGGAAGAAATCTTATAGTCACATCTTAGTCCTACATTCCGAATTTCATGCGAATCGCTTGAAAAATTGCTTTGCTCCAGATATTCCAGACAATAATGATCATATTCCAGAATTTCCGTAGGAAGAAATCTTATAGTCGCATCTTAGTTCTACATTCCGAATTTCATGCGAATCGCTTGAGAAATTGCTTTGTCCCAGATATTCCAGACAATAATGATCATATTCCAGAATTTCCATAGGAAGAAATCTTATAGTCGCATCTTAGTCCTAGATTCCGAATTTCATGCGAATCGCTTGAAAAATTGCTTTGCTCCAGATATTCCAGACAATAATGATCATATTCCAGAATTTCCGTAGGAAGAAATCTTATAGTCGCATCTTAGTCCTACATTCCGAATTTCATGCGAATCGCTTGGGAAATTGCTTTGTTCCAGATATTCCAGACAATAATGATCATATTCCAGAATTTCCATAGGAAGAAATCTTATAGTCGCATCTTAGTCCTACATTCCAAATTTCATGCGAATCGCTTGAAAAATTGCTTTGCTCCAGATATTCCAGACAATAATGATCTTATTCCAGAATTTCCATAGGAAGAAATCTTATAGTCGAATCTTATTCCTAAATTCCGAATTTCATGCGAATCGCTTGAAAAATTGCTTTGCTCCAGATATTCCAGACAATAATGATCATATTCCAGAATTTCCATAGGAAGAAATCTTATAGTCACATCTTAGTCCTACATTCCGAATTTCATACAAATCGCTTGAGAAATTGCTTTGTTCCAGATATTCCAGACAATAATGATCATATTCCAGAATTTCCGTAGGAAGACATCTTATAGTCGCATCTTAGTCCTACATTCCGAATTTCATGCGAATCGCTTGAAAAATTGCTTTGTTCCAGATATTCCAGACAATAATGATCATATTCCAGAATTTCCATAGGAAGAAATCTTATAGTCGCATCTTAGTCCTACATTCCGAATTTCATGCGAATCGCTTGAAAAATTGCTTTGCTCCAGATATTCCAGACAATAATGATCATATTCCAGAATTTCCATAGGAAGAAATCTTATGGTCGAATCTTATTCCTACATTCCGAATTGAATGCGAATCGCTTGAAAAATTGCTTTGCTCCAGATATTCCAGACAATAATGATCATATTCCAGAATTTCCATAGGAAGATTTCTTATGGTCGAATCTTATTCCTACATTCCGAATTTCATGCGAATCGATTGAAAAATTGCTTTGCTCCAGATATTCCAGACAATAATGATCATATTCCAGAATATCCATAGGAAGAAATCTTATGATCTAATCTTATTCCTACATTCCGAATTTCATGCGAATCGCTTGAAAAATTGCTTTGCTCCAGATATTCCAGACAATAATAATCATATTCCAGAATTTCCATAGAAAGAAATCTTATAGTCACATCTTAGTCCTACATTCCGAATTTCATACAAATCGCTTGAAAAATTGCTTTGCTCCAGATATTCCAGACAATAATGATCATATTCCAGAATTTCCATAGGAAGAAATCTTATGGTCGAATCTTATTCCTAGATTCCGAATTTCATGCGAATCGCTTGAAAAATTGCTTTGCTCCAGATATTCCAGACAATAATGATCATATTCCAGAATTTCCATAGGAAGAAATCTTATAGTCACATCTTAGTCCTACATTCCGAATTTCATACAATTCGCTTGAAAAATTGCTTTGCTCCAGATATTCCAGACAATAATGATCATATTCCAGAATTTCCATAGGAAGAAATCTTATAGTTGCATCTTAGTCCTAGATTCCGAATTTCATGCGAATCGCTTGAAAAATTGCTTTGCTCCAGAAATTCCAGACAATAATGATCATATTCCAGAATTTCCGTAGGAAGAAATCTTATAGTCGCATCTTAGTCCTACATTCCGAATTTCATCCGAATTTCATGCGAATCGCTTGAAAAATTGCGTTGCTCCAGATATTCCAGACAATAATGATCATATTCCAGAATTTCCGTAGGAAGAAATCTTATTGTCGAATCTTAGTCCTACATTCCGAATTTCATGCGAATCGCTTGAGAAATTGCTTTGTTTCAGATATTCCAGACAATAATGATCATATTCCAGAATTTCCATAGGAAGAAATCTTATAGTCGCATCTTTGTCCTACATTCCGAATTTCATGCGAATCGGTTGAGAAATTGCTTTGTTCCAGATACTCCAGACAATAATGATCATATTCCAGAATTTCCTTAGGAAGAAATCTTATAGTCGCATCTTAGTCCTACATTCCGAATTTCATGCGAATCGCTCGAAAAATTGCTTTGCTCCAGATATTCCAGACAATAATGATCATACTCCAGAATTTCCATAGGAAGATTTCTTATGGTCGAATCTTATTCCTACATTCCGAATTTCATGCGAATCGATTGAAAAATTGCTTTGCTCCAGAAATTCCAGACAATAATGATCATATTCCAGAATTTCCATAGGAAGAAATCTTATAGTCGCATCTTAGTCCTACATTCCGAATTTCATGCGAATCGCTTGAAAAATTGCTTTGCTCAAGATATTCCAGACAATAATGATCATATTCCAGAATTTCCATAGGAAGAAATCTTATAGTCGAATCTTATTCCTACATTCCGAATTTCATGCGAATCGCTTGAAAAATTGCTTTGCTCCAGATATTCCAGACAATAATGATCATATTCCAGAATTTCCATAGGAAGAAATCTTATAGTCGAATCTTATTCCTAAATTCCGAATTTCATGCGAATCGCTTGAAAAATTGCTTTGCTCCAGATATTCCAGACAATAATGATCATATTCCAGAATTTCCATAGGAAGAAATCTTATAGGCACATCTTAGTCCTACTTTCCGAATTTCATACAAATCGCTTGAAAAATTGCTTTGCTCCAGATATTCCAGACAATAATGATCATATTCCAGAATTTCCATAGGAAGAAATCTTATAGTCGAATCTTATTCCTAAATTCCGAATTTCATGCGAATCGCTTGAAAAATTGCTTTGCTCCAGATATTCCAGACAATAATGATCATATTCCAGAATTTCCATAGGAAGAAATCTTATAGTCGAATCTTATTCCTAAATTCCGAATTTCATGCGAATCGCTTGAAAAATTGCTTTGCTCCAGATATTCCAGACAATAATGATCATATTCCAGAATTTCCATAGGAAGAAATCTTATAGTCGCATCTTAGTCCTACATTCCGAATTTCATGCGAATCGCATGAGAAATTGCTTTGTTCCAGATATTTCAGACAATAATGATCATATTCCAGAATTTCCGTAGGAAGAAATCTTATAGTCGCATCTTAGTCCTACATTCCGAATTTCATGCGAATCGCTTGAGAAATTGCTTTGTTCCAGATATTCCAGACAATAATGAACATATTCCAGAATTTCCATAGGAAGAAATCTTATAGTCGAATCTTATTCCTAAATTCCGAATTTCATGCGAATCGCTTGAAAAATTGCTTTGCTCCAGATATTCCAGACAATAATGATCATATTCCAGAATTCCCCTAGGAAGAAATCTTATAGTCACATCTTAGTCCTACATTCCGAATTTCATGCGAATCGCTTGAAAAATTGCTTTGCTCCAGATATTCCAGACAATAATGATCATATTCCAGAATTTCAGTAGGAAGAAATCTTATAGTCGCATCTTAGTCCTACATTCCGAATTTCATGCGAATCGCTTGAGAAATTGCTTTGTTCCAGATATTCCAGACAATAATGATCATATTCCAGAATTTCCATAGGAAGAAATCTTATAGTCGCATCTTAGTCCTAGATTCCAAATTTCATGCGAATCGCTTGAAAAATTGCTTTGCTCCAGATATTCCAGACAATAATGATCATATTCCAGAATTTCCGTAGGAAGAAATCTTATAGTCGCATCTTAGTCCTACATTCCGAATTTCATGCGAATCGCTTGAGAAATTGCTTTGTTCCAGATATTCCAGACAATAATGATCATATTCCAGAATTTCCATAGGAAGAAATCTTATAGTCGCATCTTAGTCCTACATTCCAAATTTCATGCGAATCGCTTGAAAAATTGCTTTGCTCCAGATATTCCAGACAATAATGATCATATTCCAGAATTTCCATAGGAAGAAATCTTATAGTCACATCTTAGTCCTACATTCCAATAATGACAATAATGATCATATTCCAGAATTTCCATAGGAAGAAATCTTATGGTCGAATCTTATTCCTACATTCCGAATTTAATGCGAATCGCTTGAAAAATTGCTTTGCTTTCTTATGGTCGAATCTTATTCCTACATTCCGAATTTCATGCGAATCGATTGAAAAATTGCTTTACTCCAGATATTCCAGACAATAATGATCATATTCCAGAATATCCATAGGAAGAAATCTTATGATCGAATCTTATTCCTACATTCCGAATTTCATGCGAATCGCTTGAAAATTGCTTTGCTCCAGATATTCCAGACAATAATAATCATATTCCAGAATTTCCATAGAAAGAAATCTTATAGTCACATCTTAGTCCTACATTCCGAATTTCATACAAATCGCTTGAAAAATTGCTTTGCTCCAGATATTCCAGACAATAATGATCATATTCCAGAATTTCCATAGGAAGAAATCTTATGGTCGAATCTTATTCCTACATTCCGAATTTCATGCGAATCGCTTGAAAAATTGCTTTGCTCCAGATATTCCAGACAATAATGATCATATTCCAGAATTTCCATAGGAAGAAATCTTATAGTCACATCTTAGTCCTACATTCCGAATTACATACAATTCGCTTGAAAAATTGCTTTGCTCCAGATATTCCAGACAATAATGATCATATTCCAGAATTTCCATAGGAAGAAATCTTATAGTTGCATCTTAGTCCTAGATTCCGAATTTCATGCGAATCGCTTGAAAAATTGCTTTGCTCCAGATATTCCAGACAATAATGATCACATTCCAGAATTTCCGTAGGAAGAAATCTTACAGTCGCATCTTAGTCCTACATTCCGAATTTCATCCGAATTTCATGCGAATCGCTTGAAAAATTGCGTTGCTCCAGATATTCCAGACAATAATGATCATATTCCAGAATTTCCGTAGGAAGAAATCTTATTGTCGAATCTTAGTCCTACATTCCGAATTTCATGCGAATCGCTTGAGAAATTGCTTTGTTCCAGATATTCCAGACAATAATGATCATATTCCAGAATTTCCATAGGAAGAAATCTTATAGTCGCATCTTAGTCCTACATTCCAAATTTCATGCGAATCGCTTGAAAAATTGCTTTGCTCCAGATATTCCAGACAATAATGATCATATTCCAGAATTTCCATAGGAAGAAATCTTATAGTCACATCTTAGTCCTACATTCCGAATTTCATACAAATCGCTTGAAAAATTGCTTTGCTCCAGATATTCCAGACAATAATGATCATATTCCAGAATTTCCATAGGAAGAAATCTTATAGTCGAATCTTGTTCCTAAATTCCGAATTTCATGCGAATCGCTTGAAAAATTGCTTTGCTCCAGATATTCCAGACAATAATGATCATATTACAGAATTTCCATAGGAAGAAATCTAATAGTCGAATCTTATTCCTAAATTCCGAATTTCATGCGAATCGCTTAAAAAATTGCTTTGCTCCAGATATTCCAGACAATAATGATCATATTCCAGAATTTCCATAGGAAGAAATCTTATAGTCGCATCTTAGTCCTAGATTCCGAATTTCATGCGAATCGCTTGAAAAATTGCTTTGCTCCAGATATTCCAGACAATAATGATCATATTCCAGAATTTCCGTAGGAAGAAATCTTATAGTCGCATCTTAGTCCTACATTCCGAATTTCATGCGAACCTTCTTGAAAAATTGCTTTGCTCCAGATATTCCAGACAATAATGATCATATTCCAGAATTTCCATAGGAAGAAATCTTATAGTCACATCTTAGTCCTACATTCCGAATTTCATGCGAATTGCTTAAAAAATTGCTTTGCTCCAGATATTCCAGACAATAATGATCATATTCCAGAATTTCCATAGGAAGAAATCTTATAGTCACATCTTAGTCCTACATTCCGAATTTCATACAAATCGCTTGAAAAATTACTTTGCTCCAGATATTCCTGACAATAATGATCATATTCCAGAATTTCCATAGGAAGAAATCTTATAGTCGAATCTTATTCCTAAATTCTGAATTTCATGCGAATCGCTTGAAAAATTGCTTTGCTCCAGATATTCCAGACAATAATGATCATATTCCAGAATTTCCATAGGAAGTAATCTTATAGTCGAATCTTATTCCTAAATTCCGAATTTCATGCGAATCGCTTGAAAAATTGCTTTGCTCCAGATATTCCAGACAATAATGATCATATTCCAGAATTTCCATAGGAAGAAGTCTTATAGTCACATCTTAGTCCTACATTCCGAATTTCATGCGAATCGATTGAAAAATTGCTTTGCTCCAGAAATTCCAGACAATAATGATCATATTCCAGAATTTCCGTAGGAAGAAATCTTATAGTCGCATCTTAGTCCTACATTCCAAATTTCATGCGAATCGCATGAGAAATTGCTTTGTTCCAGATATTCCAGACAATAATGATCATATTCCAGAATTTCCATAGGAAGAAATCTTATAGTCGAATCTTGTTCCTAAATTCCGAATTTCATGCGAATCGCTTGAAAAATTGCTTTGCTCCAGATATTCCAGACAATAATGATCATATTACAGAATTTCCATAGGAAGAAATCTTATAGTCGAATCTTATTCCTAAATTCCGAATTTCATGCGAATCGCTTAAAAAATTGCTTTGCTCCAGATATTCCAGACAATAATGATCATATTCCAGAATTTCCATAGGAAGAAATCTTATAGTCGCATCTTAGTCCTACATTCCAAATTTCATGCGAATCGCTTGAAAAATTGCTTTGCTCCAGATATTCCAGACAATAATGATCATATTCCAGAATTTCCATAGGAAGAAATCTTATAGTCGAATCTTATTCCTAAATTCCGAATTTCATGCGAATCGCTTGAAAAATTGCTTTGCTCCAGATATTCCAGACAATAATGATCATATTCCAGAATTTCCATAGGAAGAAATCTTATAGTCACATCTTAGTCCTACATTCCGAATTTCATGCGAATCGCTTGAAAAATTGCTTTGCTCCAGATATTCCAGACAATAATGATCATATTCCATAATTTCCATAGGAAGAAATCTTATAGTCGAATCTTATTCCTAAATTCCGGATTTCATGCGAATCGCTTGAAAAATTGCTTTGCTCCAGATATTCCAAACAATAATGATCATATTCCAGAATTTCCATAGGAAGAAACCTTATAGTCGAATCTTATTCCTAAATTCCGAATTTCATGCGAATCGCTTGAAAAATTGCTTTGTTCCAGATATTCCAGACAATAATGATCATATTCCAGAATTTCCATAGGAAGAAATCTTATAGTCGCATCTTAGTCCTACATACCGAATTTCATGCGAATCGCTTGAAAAATTGCTTTGTTCCAGATATTCCAGACAATAATGATCATATTCCAGAATTTCCATAGGAAGAAATCTTATAGTCGCATCTTAGTCCTACATTCCGAATTTCATGCGAATCGCTTGAAAAATTGCTTTGCTCCAGATATTCCAGACAATAATGATCATAATCCAGAATTTCCATAGGAAGAAATCTTATGGTCGAATCTTATTCCTACATTCCGAATTTAATGCGAATCGCTTGAAAAATTGCTTTGCTCCAGATATTCCAGACAATAATGATCATATTCCAGAATTTCCATAGGAAGATTTCTTATGGTCGAATCTTATTCCTACATTCCGAATTTCATGCGAATCGATTGAAAAATTGCTTTGCTCCAGATATTCCAGACAATAATGATCATATTCCAGAATATCCATAGGAAGAAATCTTATGATCGAATCTTATTCCTACATTCCGAATTTCATGCGAATCGCTTGAAAATTGCTTTGCTCCAGATATTCCAGACAATAATAATCATATTCCAGAATTTCCATAGAAAGAAATCTTATAGTCACATCTTAGTCCTACATTCCGAATTTCATACAAATCGCTTGAAAAATTGCTTTGCTCCAGATATTCCAGACAATAATGATCATATTCCAGAATTTCCATAGGAAGAAATCTTATGGTCGAATCTTATTCCTACATTCCGAATTTCATGCGAATCGCTTGAAAAATTGCTTTGCTCCAGATATTCCAGACAATAATGATCATATTCCAGAATTTCCATAGGAAGAAATCTTATAGTCACATCTTAGTCCTACATTCCGAATTTCATACAATTCGCTTGAAAAATTGCTTTGCTCCAGATATTCCAGACAATAATGATCATATTCCAGAATTTCCATAGGAAGAAATCTTATAGTTGCATCTTAGTCCTAGATTCCGAATTTCATGCGAATCGCTTGAAAAATTGCCTTGCTCCAGATATTCCAGACAATAATGATCATATTCCAGAATTTCCGTAGGAAGAAATCTTATAGTCGCATCTTAGTCGTACATTCCGAATTTCATCCAAATTTCATGCGAATCGCTTGAAAAATTGCGTTGCTCCAGATATTCCAGACAATAATGATCATATTCCAGAATTTCCGTAGGAAGAAATCTTATTGTCGAATCTTAGTCCTACATTCCGAATTTCGTGCGAATCGCTTGAGAAATTGCTTTGTTCCAGATATTCCAGACAATAATGATCATATTCCAGAATTTCCATAGGAAGAAATCTTATAGTCGCATCTCAGTCCTACATTCCGAATTTCATGCGAATCGGTTGAGAAATTGCTTTGTTCCAGATACTCCAGACAATAATAATCATATTCCAGAATTTCCTTAGGAAGAAATCTTATAGTCGCATCTTAGTCCTACATTCCGAATTTCATGCGAATCGCTTGAAAAATTGCTTTGCTCCAGATATTCCAGACAATAATGATCATATTCCAGAATTTCCATAGGAAGATTTCTTATGGTCGAATCTTATTCCTACATTCCGAATTTCATGCGAATCGATTGAAAAATTGCTTTGCTCCAGAAATTCCAGACAATAATGATCATATTCCAGAATTTCCATAGGAAGAAATCTTATAGTCGAATCTTATTCCTAAATTCCGAATTTCATGCGAATCGCTTGAAAAATTGCTTTGCTCCAGATATTCCAGACAATAATGATCATATTCCAGAATTTCCATAGGAAGTAATCTTATAGTCGAATCTTATTCCTAAATTCCGAATTTCATGCGAATCGCTTGAAAAATTGCTTTGCTCCAGATATTCCAGACAATAATGATCATATTCCAGAATTTCCATAGGAAGAAATCTTATAGTCACATCTTAGTCCTACATTCCGAATTTCATGCGAATCGATTGAAAAATTGCTTTGCTCCAGAAATTCCAGACAATAATGATCATATTCCAGAATTTCCGTAGGAAGAATTCTTATAGTCGCATCTTAGTCCTACATTCCAAATTTCATGCGAATCGCATGAGAAATTGCTTTGTTCCAGATATTCCAGACAATAATGATCATATTCCAGAATTTCCATAGGAAGAAATCTTATAGTCGAATCTTGTTCCTAAATTCCGAATTTCATGCGAATCGCTTGAAAAATTGCTTTGCTCCAGATATTCCAGACAATAATGATCATATTACAGAATTTCCATAGGAAGAAATCTTATAGTCGAATCTTATTCCTAAATTCCGAATTTCATGCGAATCGCTTAAAAAATTGCTTTGCTCCAGATATTCCAGACAATAATGATCATATTCCAGAATTTCCATAGGAAGAAATCTTATAGTCGCATCTTAGTCCTACATTCCAAATTTCATGCGAATCGCTTGAAAAATTGCTTTGCTCCAGATATTCCAGACAATAATGATCATATTCCAGAATTTCCATAGGAAGAAATCTTATGGTCGAATCTTATTCCTACATTCCGAATTTAATGCGAATCGCTTGAAAAATTGCTTTGCTCCAGATATTCCAGACAATAATGATCATATTCCAGAATTTCCATAGGAAGATTTCTTATGGTCGAATCTTATTCCTACATTCCGAATTTCATGCGAATCGATTGAAAAATTGCTTTGCTCCAGATATTCCAGACAATAATGATCATATTCCAGAATATCCATAGGAAGAAATCTTATGATCGAATCTTATTCCTACATTCCGAATTTCATGCGAATCGCTTGAAAATTGCTTTGCTCCAGATATTCCAGACAATAATAATCATATTCCAGAATTTCCATAGAAAGAAATCTTATAGTCACATCTTAGTCCTACATTCCGAATTTCATACAAATCGCTTGAAAAATTGCTTTGCTCCAGATATTCCAGACAATAATGATCATATTCCAGAATTTCCATAGGAAGAAATCTTATGGTCGAATCTTATTCCTACATTCCGAATTTCATGCGAATCGCTTGAAAAATTGCTTTGCTCCAGATATTCCAGACAATAATGATCATATTCCAGAATTTCCATAGGAAGAAATCTTATAGTCACATCTTAGTCCTACATTCCGAATTTCATACAATTCGCTTGAAAAATTGCTTTGCTCCAGATATTCCAGACAATAATGATCATATTCCAGAATTTCCATAGGAAGAAATCTTATAGTTGCATCTTAGTCCTAGATTCCGAATTTCATGCGAATCGCTTGAAAAATTGCCTTGCTCCAGATATTCCAGACAATAATGATCATATTCCAGAATTTCCGTAGGAAGAAATCTTATAGTCGCATCTTAGTCGTACATTCCGAATTTCATCCGAATTTCATGCGAATCGCTTGAAAAATTGCGTTGCTCCAGATATTCCAGACAATAATGATCATATTCCAGAATTTCCGTAGGAAGAAATCTTATTGTCGAATCTTAGTCCTACATTCCGAATTTCATGCGAATCGCTTGAGAAATTGCTTTGTTCCAGATATTCCAGACAATAATGATCATATTCCAGAATTTCCATAGGAAGAAATCTTATAGTCGCATCTTAGTCCTACATTCCGAATTTCATGCGAATCGGTTGAGAAATTGCTTTGTTCCAGATTCTCCAGACAATAATTATCATATTCCAGAATTTCCTTAGGAAGAAATCTTATAGTCGCATCTTAGTCCTACATTCCGAATTTCATGCGAATCGCTTGAAAAATTGCTTTGCTCCAGATATTCCAGACAATAATGATCATATTCCAGAATTTCCATAGGAAGATTTCTTATGGTCGAATCTTATTCCTACATTCCGAATTTCATGCGAATCGATTGAAAAATTGCTTTGCTCCAGAAATTCCAGACAATAATTATCATATTCCAGAATTTCCATAGGAAGAAATCTTATAGTCGCATCTTAGTCCTACATTCCGAATTTCATGCGAATCGCTTGAAAAATTGCTTTGCTCAAGATATTCCAGACAATAATGATCATATTCCAGAATTTCCATAGGAAGAAATCTTATAGTCGAATCTTATTCCTACATTCCGAATTTCATGCGAATCGCTTGAAAAATTGCTTTGCTCCAGATATTCCAGACAATAATGATCATATTCCAGAATTTCCATAGGAAGAAATCTTATAGTCGAATCTTATTCCTAAATTCCGAATTTCATGCGAATCGCTTGAAAAATTGCTTTGCTCCAGATATTCCAGACAATAATGATCATATTCCAGAATTTCCATAGGAAGAAATCTTATAGGCACATCTTAGTCCTACATTCCGAATTTCATACAAATCGCTTGAAAAATTGCTTTGCTCCAGATATTCCAGACAATAATGATCATATTCCAGAATTTCCATATTAAGAAATCTTATAGTCGAATCTTATTCCTAAATTCCGAATTTCATGCGAATCGCTTGAAAAATTGCTTTGCTCCAGATATTCCAGACAATAATGATCATATTCCAGAATTTCCATAGGAAGAAATCTTATAGTCGAATCTTATTCCTAAATTCCGAATTTCATGCGAATCGCTTGAAAAATTGCTTTGCTCCAGATATTCCAGACAATAATGATCATATTCCAGAATTTCCATAGGAAGAAATCTTATAGTCACATCTTAGTCCTACATTCCGAATTTCATGCGAATCGCTTGAAAAATTGCTTTGCTCCAGATATTCCAGACCATAATGATCATATTCCAGAATTTCCGTAGGAAGAAATCTTATAGTCGCATCTTAGTCCTACATTCCGAATTTCATGCGAATCGCTTGAGAAATTGCTTTGTTCCAGATATTCCAGACAATAATGAACATATTCCAGAATTTCCATAGGAAGAAATCTTATAGTCGAATCTTATTCCTAAATTCCGAATTTCATGCGAATCGCTTGAAAAATTGCTTTGCTCCAGATATTCCAGACAATAATGATCATATTCCAGAATTCCCCTAGGAAGAAATCTTATAGTCACATCTTAGTCCTACATTCCGAATTTCATGCGAATCGCTTGAAAAATTGCTTTGCTCCAGATATTCCAGACAATAATGATCATATTCCAGAATTTCAGTAGGAAGAAATCTTATAGTCGCATCTTAGTCCTACATTCCGAATTTCATGCGAATCACTTGAGAAATTGCTTTGTTCCAGATATTCCAGACAATAATGATCATATTCCAGAATTTCCATAGGAAGAAATCTTATAGTCGCATCTTAGTCCTAGATTCCAAATTTCATGCGAATCGCTTGAAAAATTGCTTTGCTCCAGATATTCCAGACAATAATGATCATATTCCAGAATTTCCGTAGGAAGAAATCTTATAGTCGCATCTTAGTCCTACATTCCGAATTTCATGCGAATCGCTTGAGAAATTGCTTTGTTCCAGATATTCCAGACAATAATGATCATATTCCAGAATTTCCATAGGAAGAAATCTTATAGTCGCATCTTAGTCCTACATTCCAAATTTCATGCGAATCGCTTGAAAAATTGCTTTGCTCCAGATATTCCAGACAATAATGATCATATTCCAGAATTTCCGTAGGAAGAAATCTTATTGTCGAATCTTAGTCCTACATTCCGAATTTCGTGCGAATCGCTTGAAAAATTGCGTTGCTCCAGATATTCCAGACAATAATGATCATATTCCAGAATTTCCGTAGGAAGAAATCTTATTGTCGAATCTTAGTCCTACATTCCGAATTTCGTGCGAATCGCTTGAGAAATTGCTTTGTTCCAGATATTCCAGACAATAATGATCATATTCCAGAATTTCCATAGGAAGAAATCTTATAGTCGCATCTCAGTCCTACATTCCGAATTTCATGCGAATCGGTTGAGAAATTGCTTTGTTCCAGATACTCCAGACAATAATAATCATATTCCAGAATTTCCTTAGGAAGAAATCTTATAGTCGCATCTTAGTCCTACATTCCGAATTTCATGCGAATCGCTTGAAAAATTGCTTTGCTCCAGATATTCCAGACAATAATGATCATATTCCAGAATTTCCATAGGAAGATTTCTTATGGTCGAATCTTATTCCTACATTCCGAATTTCATGCGAATCGATTGAAAAATTGCTTTGCTCCAGAAATTCCAGACAATAATGATCATATTCCAGAATTTCCATAGGAAGAAATCTTATAGTCGAATCTTATTCCTAAATTCCGAATTTCATGCGAATCGCTTGAAAAATTGCTTTGCTCCAGATATTCCAGACAATAATGATCATATTCCAGAATTTCCATAGGAAGTAATCTTATAGTCGAATCTTATTCCTAAATTCCGAATTTCATGCGAATCGCTTGAAAAATTGCTTTGCTCCAGATATTCCAGACAATAATGATCATATTCCAGAATTTCCATAGGAAGAAATCTTATAGTCACATCTTAGTCCTACATTCCGAATTTCATGCGAATCGATTGAAAAATTGCTTTGCTCCAGAAATTCCAGACAATAATGATCATATTCCAGAATTTCCGTAGGAAGAATTCTTATAGTCGCATCTTAGTCCTACATTCCAAATTTCATGCGAATCGCATGAGAAATTGCTTTGTTCCAGATATTCCAGACAATAATGATCATATTCCAGAATTTCCATAGGAAGAAATCTTATAGTCGAATCTTGTTCCTAAATTCCGAATTTCATGCGAATCGCTTGAAAAATTGCTTTGCTCCAGATATTCCAGACAATAATGATCATATTACAGAATTTCCATAGGAAGAAATCTTATAGTCGAATCTTATTCCTAAATTCCGAATTTCATGCGAATCGCTTAAAAAATTGCTTTGCTCCAGATATTCCAGACAATAATGATCATATTCCAGAATTTCCATAGGAAGAAATCTTATAGTCGCATCTTAGTCCTACATTCCAAATTTCATGCGAATCGCTTGAAAAATTGCTTTGCTCCAGATATTCCAGACAATAATGATCATATTCCAGAATTTCCATAGGAAGAAATCTTATGGTCGAATCTTATTCCTACATTCCGAATTTAATGCGAATCGCTTGAAAAATTGCTTTGCTCCAGATATTCCAGACAATAATGATCATATTCCAGAATTTCCATAGGAAGATTTCTTATGGTCGAATCTTATTCCTACATTCCGAATTTCATGCGAATCGATTGAAAAATTGCTTTGCTCCAGATATTCCAGACAATAATGATCATATTCCAGAATATCCATAGGAAGAAATCTTATGATCGAATCTTATTCCTACATTCCGAATTTCATGCGAATCGCTTGAAAATTGCTTTGCTCCAGATATTCCAGACAATAATAATCATATTCCAGAATTTCCATAGAAAGAAATCTTATAGTCACATCTTAGTCCTACATTCCGAATTTCATACAAATCGCTTGAAAAATTGCTTTGCTCCAGATATTCCAGACAATAATGATCATATTCCAGAATTTCCATAGGAAGAAATCTTATGGTCGAATCTTATTCCTACATTCCGAATTTCATGCGAATCGCTTGAAAAATTGCTTTGCTCCAGATATTCCAGACAATAATGATCATATTCCAGAATTTCCATAGGAAGAAATCTTATAGTCACATCTTAGTCCTACATTCCGAATTTCATACAATTCGCTTGAAAAATTGCTTTGCTCCAGATATTCCAGACAATAATGATCATATTCCAGAATTTCCATAGGAAGAAATCTTATAGTTGCATCTTAGTCCTAGATTCCGAATTTCATGCGAATCGCTTGAAAAATTGCCTTGCTCCAGATATTCCAGACAATAATGATCATATTCCAGAATTTCCGTAGGAAGAAATCTTATAGTCGCATCTTAGTCGTACATTCCGAATTTCATCCGAATTTCATGCGAATCGCTTGAAAAATTGCGTTGCTCCAGATATTCCAGACAATAATGATCATATTCCAGAATTTCCGTAGGAAGAAATCTTATTGTCGAATCTTAGTCCTACATTCCGAATTTCATGCGAATCGCTTGAGAAATTGCTTTGTTCCAGATATTCCAGACAATAATGATCATATTCCAGAATTTCCATAGGAAGAAATCTTATAGTCGCATCTTAGTCCTACATTCCGAATTTCATGCGAATCGGTTGAGAAATTGCTTTGTTCCAGATTCTCCAGACAATAATTATCATATTCCAGAATTTCCTTAGGAAGAAATCTTATAGTCGCATCTTAGTCCTACATTCCGAATTTCATGCGAATCGCTTGAAAAATTGCTTTGCTCCAGATATTCCAGACAATAATGATCATATTCCAGAATTTCCATAGGAAGATTTCTTATGGTCGAATCTTATTCCTACATTCCGAATTTCATGCGAATCGATTGAAAAATTGCTTTGCTCCAGAAATTCCAGACAATAATTATCATATTCCAGAATTTCCATAGGAAGAAATCTTATAGTCGCATCTTAGTCCTACATTCCGAATTTCATGCGAATCGCTTGAAAAATTGCTTTGCTCAAGATATTCCAGACAATAATGATCATATTCCAGAATTTCCATAGGAAGAAATCTTATAGTCGAATCTTATTCCTACATTCCGAATTTCATGCGAATCGCTTGAAAAATTGCTTTGCTCCAGATATTCCAGACAATAATGATCATATTCCAGAATTTCCATAGGAAGAAATCTTATAGTCGAATCTTATTCCTAAATTCCGAATTTCATGCGAATCGCTTGAAAAATTGCTTTGCTCCAGATATTCCAGACAATAATGATCATATTCCAGAATTTCCATAGGAAGAAATCTTATAGGCACATCTTAGTCCTACATTCCGAATTTCATACAAATCGCTTGAAAAATTGCTTTGCTCCAGATATTCCAGACAATAATGATCATATTCCAGAATTTCCATATTAAGAAATCTTATAGTCGAATCTTATTCCTAAATTCCGAATTTCATGCGAATCGCTTGAAAAATTGCTTTGCTCCAGATATTCCAGACAATAATGATCATATTCCAGAATTTCCATAGGAAGAAATCTTATAGTCGAATCTTATTCCTAAATTCCGAATTTCATGCGAATCGCTTGAAAAATTGCTTTGCTCCAGATATTCCAGACAATAATGATCATATTCCAGAATTTCCATAGGAAGAAATCTTATAGTCACATCTTAGTCCTACATTCCGAATTTCATGCGAATCGCTTGAAAAATTGCTTTGCTCCAGATATTCCAGACCATAATGATCATATTCCAGAATTTCCGTAGGAAGAAATCTTATAGTCGCATCTTAGTCCTACATTCCGAATTTCATGCGAATCGCTTGAGAAATTGCTTTGTTCCAGATATTCCAGACAATAATGAACATATTCCAGAATTTCCATAGGAAGAAATCTTATAGTCGAATCTTATTCCTAAATTCCGAATTTCATGCGAATCGCTTGAAAAATTGCTTTGCTCCAGATATTCCAGACAATAATGATCATATTCCAGAATTCCCCTAGGAAGAAATCTTATAGTCACATCTTAGTCCTACATTCCGAATTTCATGCGAATCGCTTGAAAAATTGCTTTGCTCCAGATATTCCAGACAATAATGATCATATTCCAGAATTTCAGTAGGAAGAAATCTTATAGTCGCATCTTAGTCCTACATTCCGAATTTCATGCGAATCACTTGAGAAATTGCTTTGTTCCAGATATTCCAGACAATAATGATCATATTCCAGAATTTCCATAGGAAGAAATCTTATAGTCGCATCTTAGTCCTAGATTCCAAATTTCATGCGAATCGCTTGAAAAATTGCTTTGCTCCAGATATTCCAGACAATAATGATCATATTCCAGAATTTCCGTAGGAAGAAATCTTATAGTCGCATCTTAGTCCTACATTCCGAATTTCATGCGAATCGCTTGAGAAATTGCTTTGTTCCAGATATTCCAGACAATAATGATCATATTCCAGAATTTCCATAGGAAGAAATCTTATAGTCGCATCTTAGTCCTACATTCCAAATTTCATGCGAATCGCTTGAAAAATTGCTTTGCTCCAGATATTCCAGACAATAATGATCATATTCCAGAATTTCCATAGGAAGAAATCTTATAGTCACATCTTAGTCCTACATTCCGAATTTCATACAAATCGCTTGAAAAATTGCTTTGCTCCAGATATTCCAGACAATAATGATCATATTCCAGAATTTCCATAGGAAGAAATCTTATAGTCGAATCTTATTCCTAAATTCCGAATTTCATGCGAATCGCTTGAAAAATTGCTTTGCTCCAGATATTCCAGACAATAATGATCATATTACAGAATTTCCATAGGAAGAAATCTTATAGTCGAATCTTATTCCTAAATTCCGAATTTCATGCGAATCGCTTGAAAAATTGCTTTGCTCCAGATATTCCAGACAATAATGATCATATTCCAGAATTTCCATAGGAAGAAATCTTATAGTCGCATCTTAGTCCTAGATTCCGAATTTCATGCGAATCGCTTGAAAAATTGCTTTGCTCCAGATATTCCAGACAATAATGATCATATTCCAGAATTTCCGTAGGAAGAAATCTTATAGTCGCATCTTAGTCCTACATTCCGAATTTCATGCGAATCTTCTTGAAAAATTGCTTTGCTCCAGATATTCCAGACAATAATGATCATATTCCAGAATTTCCATAGGAAGAAATCTTATAGTCACATCTTAGTCCTACATTCCGAATTTCATGCGAATTGCTTGAAAAATTGCTTTGTTCCAGATATTCCATACAATAATGATCATATTCCAGAATTTCCATAGGAAGAAATCTTATAGTCACATCTTAGTCCTACATTCCGAATTTCATACAAATCGCTTGAAAAATTACTTTGCTCCAGATATTCCTAACAATAATGATCATATTCCAGAATTTCCATAGGAAGAAATCTTATAGTCGAATCTTATTCCTAAATTCTGAATTTCATGCGAATCGCTTGAAAAATTGCTTTGCTCCAGATATTCCAGACAATAATGATCATATTCCAGAATTTCCATAGGAAGTAATCTTATAGTCGAATCTTATTCCTAAAATCCGAATTTCATGCGAATCGCTTGAAAAATTGCTTTGCTCCAGATATTCCAGACAATAATGATCATATTCCAGAATTTCCATAGGAAGAAATCTTATAGTCACATCTTAGTCCTACATTCCGAATTTCATGCGAATCGCTTGAAAAATTGCTTTGCTCCAGATATTCCAGACAATAATGATCATATTCCAGAATTTCCATAGGAAGTAATCTTATAGTCGAATCTTATTCCTAAATTCCGAATTTCATGCGAATCGCTTGAAAAATTGCTTTGCTCCAGATATTCCAGACAATAATGATCATATTCCAGAATTTCCATAGGAAGAAATCTTATAGTCACATCTTAGTCCTACATTCCGAATTTCATGCGAATCGCTTGAAAAATTGCTTTGCTCCAGATATTCCAGACAATAATGATCATATACCAGAATTTCCGTAGGAAGAAATCTTATAGTCGCATCTTAATCCTACATTCCGAATTTCATGCGAATCGCTTGAGAAATTGCTTTGTTCCAGATATTCCAGACAATAATGATCATATTCCAGAATTTCCATAGGAAGAAATCTTATAGTCGCATCTTAGTCCTAGATTCCGAATTTCATGCGAATCGCTTGAAAAATTGCTTTGCTCCAGATATTCCAGACAATAATGATCATATTCCAGAATTTCCGTAGGAAGAAATCTTATAGTCGTATCTTAGTCCTACATTCCGAATTTCATGCGAATCGCTTGAGAAATTGCTTTGTTCCAGATATTCCAGACAATAATGATCATATTCCAGAATTTCCATAGGAAGAAATCTTATAGTCGCATCTTAGTCCTACATTCCAAATTTCATGCGAATCGCTTGAAAAATTGCTTTGCTCCAGATATTCCAGACAATAATGATCATATTCCAGAATTTCCATAGGAAGAAATCTTATAGTCGAATCTTATTCCTAAATTCCGAATTTCATGCGAATCGCTTGAAAAATTGCTTTGCTCCAGATATTCCAGACAATAATGATCATATTCCAGAATTTCCATAGGAAGAAATCTTATAGTCACATCTTAGTCCTACATTCCGAATTCATGCGAATCGCTTGAAAAATTGCTTTGCTCCAGATATTCCAGACAATAATGATCATATTCCATAATTTCCATAGGAAGAAATCTTATAGTCGAATCTTATTCCTAAATTCCGAATTTCATGCGAATCGCTTGAAAAATTGCTTTGCTCCAGATATTCCAGACAATAATGATCATATTCCAGAATTTCCATAGGAAGAAATCTTATAGTCACATCTTAGTCCTACATTCCGAATTTCATGCGAATCGCTTGAAAAATTGCTTTGCTCCAGATATTCCAGACAATAATGATCATATTCCAGAATTTCCGTAGGAAGAAATCTTATAGTCGCATCTTAGTCCTACATTCCAAATTTCATGCGAATCGCTTGAAAAATTGCTTTGCTCCAGATATTCCAGACAATAATGATCATATTCCAGAATTTCCATAGGAAGAAATCTTATAGTCGAATCTTATTCCTAAATTCCGAATTTCATGCGAATCGCTTGAAAAATTGCTTTGCTCCAGATATTCCAGACAATAATGATCATATTCCAGAATTTCCATAGGAAGAAATCTTAAAGTCACATCTTAGTCCTACATTCCGAATTTCATACAAATCGCTTGAAAAAATGCTTTGCTCCAGATATTCCAGACAATAATGATCATATTCCAGAATTTCCATAGGAAGAAATCTTATAGTCGAATCTTATTCCTAAATTCTGAATTTCATGCGAATCGCTTGAAAAATTGCTTTGCTCCAGATATTCCAGACAATAATGATCATATTCCAGAATTTCCGTAGGAAGAAATCTTATAGTCGCATCTTAGTCCTACATTCCGAATTTCATGCGAATCGCTTGAGAAATTGCTTTGTTCCAGATATTCCAGACAATAATGATCATATTCCAGAATTTCCATAGGAAGAAATCTTATAGTCGCATCTTAGTCCTAGATTCCGAATTTCATGCGAATCGCTTGAAAAATTGCTTTGCTCCAGATATTCCAGACAATAATGATCATATTCCAGAATTTCCGTAGGAAGAAATCTTATAGTCGCATCTTAGTCCTACATTCCGAATTTCATGCGAATCGCTTGAGAAATTGCTTTGTTCCAGATATTCCAGACAATAATGATCATATTCCAGAATTTCCATAGGAAGAAATCTTATAGTCGCATCTTAGTCCTACTCTCGGGGATTAAAACTTCCGAAAGTCAGGGGGTGGTCGAAAATTAAAACACAAACCTCAAATGTACATTTGCTTTGAAACGATTTATTAACTAAATTGATATATTCTAACTTCTTATGATAAATTCTAATATCTCTATGTATTCGCGCGGCGATTCCGTCGGGTTCAATGTTTGTCGCACTCGGTTGAGCTGGTCCAGAAGAACTGAAGAACGTTGTGCAGCCGACTGCTGCAAGAAAGCTCGCCTTGCCATGCGAGTCCGTCCACCACCACCATCGCCTGTGACTCCAAATTGCTGCATCATCACACATTCCAAATGTGTAGCGCGTCGAGTAGCTGATACCAGGCCCATGCCTTGGCTATCCAGCTGTATACGATGAGAAGGGTGCCTACTCCGGCAACTGCGATAATAATCTTCTGTCGGTAAGACATTCTGATGTACGTAGAGCGAACAATGTTGCTGCTGCTCGTCGTTGCTGTATATTTATTTGCTTAGCAAATAGGCCATCCGTCTACATCGCAACGGAGCGAGGTATCGGGTGTCCGCACACAGTGCCCAGTCGATGAGTGGACGACGCTGAGCCGTACAAGCAGTGAACGTCGCAATGTGCGTCGTCAGCGAAATGATAATAATGTTGTGGTGATCATTCGGCAGGCAACAAAGTGATTGCAATTGGGATCGTATGCAGACGGAATGTACTGCAACTTTGTGCGACTGGTGGTGTGGAATGCGGCGCGTCAGCAGTCCGCATTTAATGTGAGTATTGCTAGTAGCAATACTTTGATCGCCATGAATCAAGGTCAACGGTTGTTGACCGAACATCCTGCCCGGTTGAACCCTCTGGTTCGAAATGTGTGCATGTAATGCTCCCAGGAAGGTCAAGATCATATCGACATCTCATGATCTGTTCATGATGTCTCCAAGAGGCGGCAAAGTTTCTGGATGGGCCGGCGGCACTCGCCATGGCTGGTGCGTAGAGTAGCGTTGCGGGCTAATCCGTCACTGCCCGGGTGAACGGCAATGACTCGACCGAGTCTCCAATGAGTCGGGGGCAGGTTCTCTTGTTTCACGAGGACCACGTCGTTCAGTTGAATGTCCGGTTCTCGTCGTTCCCATTTGCTGCGGGTCTGGAGGGTGACCAAGTACTCCTCGCTCCAGCGCTGCCAGAAGTCCTGGTGGAGCTTACGGATCCACTGATACTGCTTGAGGCGATTAAGTGGGACGCCGCCAATATGAGGTTCGGGTACCGCGATGAGGGGGGCACCGATGAGGAAATCGCCAGGGGTGAGCGCCAGTTTGTCCTCGGGGTCGTCGTGGAGTGGGACCAGCGGACGTGAGTTAAGACACGCCTCGATGCGTGTTGCCAGAGTGTGGAGTTGGTGGTACCAGAGAGACTGGGCACCCACCAAACGAACCAAATGATGTTTGGCGGATTTTACGGCGGCCTCCCATAATCCACCTTGATGAGGGGCCGCAGGAGTGATGAAGTGCCATCTCGTCCCGGAATGTGCCAGGGCCTGTTGGTTGTGATGCGATTCGAAGGCTGCTAAGTCCTCTTTAAGGTACCGGTTCGCACCAACGAAGGCGGTACCATTGTCGCTGTAGAGATCGGGACAGGGTCCGCGCCGGCAGGTGAATCGAGTAAAAGCATCCATGAAAGCCTGTGATGAGAGGTCCTTAATTACCTCGATGTGCACAGCCTTCGTGGCCATGCAAACGAAGATCGCCAAGTAGCCTTTGATTGTGGTGCGTGATCGTTTGGTTCCAACCCGAACGGAAAAGGGACCACAGTAGTCGACCCCTGAGGCCAGGAACGGGCGAGCTGAATTGACTCGTGGGCTGGGTAGCGAAGCCATTTGTTGCTTGATGACCGCTCCGCGGTGTCGTCTGCAGATGACGCATTTGTGTAGCAGAGTCCGCACAGCTTGTCGACCATGGAGTATCCAATACTTCTGCCGCAACGTCTGCAGCATCAGTTGAACGCCGCCGTGTAGGGTGGCGTCATGTGTCTGGCGAACCAATAGCCAAACCAAGGCGCCTGCTTTCGGCAAGACAATGGGATGCCTTTGCTCATCCGGTAGGGACGCATGCGTGAGTCGACCTCCAACTCGTAGGACTCCTCGGGTATCCAAGTATGGGTTGAGAGAGAGTAACGGGCTGTTACTTGACGGTGGTGCACGGTTGCGCAACTGGTGCACTTCTTGAGAGAAAGCGGCAGCTTGCTCTATGATGATAAGTCGTTCCAAGGCGTGGTCGAGCTCATCCGCTCCGAGGACTGATCGCTTTAGTAGGTGCCGGTAAGTGCTCCGCCAACGGAGCATATAGGCAACAGTACGGAGCAACTGGTGTAGGTTGCTGAATCGCTCGGTCAACGGGATGATGACTTTGTCTCGGCGTCGTGTCGTCAGTTCCATCTGGGTGATGACCATGCCCGAGAAGAAGCATGGCTTTAATTCTTCTGCCACTTGGTCCATGTCGTCGGCGTGCAGCTGCCCGGGTGGGCCGACGGGGAGCGGTCCGCTTGCCAGCCAACTCAGTCCTTGATGCACCAAGACCTCGGCTAGCGCAATCGGCTGGATTCTGCGCAGAGCGGACGTGATGCCAACGTGCTGGAGACGTCAACTCCTGGATCTGTCGCACTCGGTTTGCGACGTAGGGTTTGAGAGTGGATGGTTCCTTCCGCAACCAACACAAAACAATGCTGGAGTCCGACCAGAGGTAGTAGGGTGCAGTCTGCAGGCCTAGAGCGGTGCGGACATTCTCCAATGTGGCCGCGAGGAGACTAGCGGCGCACAGTTCCAGACGAGGAATGGTAGCGCCCTTGAGTGGAGCCACCTTAGTCCGGGCGGTCAGCAGTGCGACCTGGGACCGGTCATCGGCATTTGATGTCTTCAGGTAGATGACAGCTGCATAGGCTCGGGAGCTGGCATCGCAAAACCCATGAATTGTGGTCACATGCTGACAGTGCATGCCAAGCCATCGTGGTACCTTGACTTGGTTGAGGGCCTGCAGCCCGTTGCGGAATGCTGCCCAGGTGTTGAGCAGCTCTGGGGAAAGTGGGGCATCCCAAGTGATGCCTGCGGACCACAGCGTTTGGATGAACATCTTTCCTGTGATGATGACCGGCGCAAGGAGCCCAGTAGGATCGAACAGTCTCGCCACCTCGCTCAGAATCCGCCTTTTCGTAGGGGAGGGTCCCAGCCAATCCTCCATTTCCACCAAGAAGAAGAGCTCGTCAGCAGCTGGATCCCAACGCAAGCCAAGTACCGTTGCCGTTGGGCATTCTATGACAAGCTCTGTGGAAGAGGGAGAAGAGGAAGTCTCGTTAGTCACCATGGAAATTACCTGTGCGCTGTTGGAGTTCCATTTGCGCAATTTGAAGTGTCCTGCCATGAGGACAGTGTTGACATCGGCAGCCAGGCCGACTGCTTCGGAAATGCTGTTGCAGCTGGTGAGGAGGTCGTCCACATAAAAGGCCTTCTCTCGGGCCGCTCGAGCCCGTGCTGTATCTGGGATCAGCTGTTGATTGTCCTGTGCGCACTGCATCATGGATCGCACAGAAGTGTATGGACTGGATGCCATACCGTAGGTAACCGTCGTCAAGCGGAAGACGGTCAGCTCGTCGGACGGTGTTTATGCGCCACCAAGACCTGGCGGAACATCTTCTCTACGTCAGCGGTCAGCGCGACCAAGTAGCGCCGGAACCGCAGGATGATGTTGATCAGTGAATCTTGGATGGTAGGACCAACCAGCTGGACGTCATTGAGTGAGACTCCAGTAGTGGTCTGTGCAGATGTATCTGCCTTCCGATGTGCGGGAGTGCGTCTGGGAGTAGTGCCGGCTGCACTCGTCCTCTCTTGATTCATCTGTGGGTACCTCCTCCGACTTACAGAAATTCCGAACGAGCTCATCCAGAGTGTGTTCCAGAGTGGGCTCCAAAGGCGACTCTTCCGTCACCTGGCTGTGGAGCGATCGGATGGGTGGTGCTGCTCGCACCAGGGCAGCTGGGCCGAAGACAACCCAACCAAGGTGTGTGCGTTGGGCGTGGGGCTCGTGTGGCCGTTCATGAATGACCTCGTCCTGCACCAAGAGACCCCAGACATCAGCACCCAGCAAGATGTCGATGGGCCCAGGAGTGCCCAAATGGCTGTCTGCCAGTGGTAGGCCAACCAGATGATGCCATTGTGTTGCATCCACATGTGCTGCGGGGAGCGTCGAAGTGATCAGGGGTATCACTACGGCCTTCATGGTGAGCACGAACTCTGATCGCGTCGACTGAAGTGAGAGCGTCACTTGGCCTTGAGCCAGAGTGGGTCGGGAAATACCGACGCCTTGCACGGCTACATCCAATCGGCTTCTGGGAAGACGAAGTTGTTTGGTTAGTTTGGTTGTTATAAGACTTACCTGCGATCCAGGATCGCAGAGGGCTCGAACCAGGTGGGGCTCCGAGTTTGCGCCGTACGCGTAGCCGAGCGCCGTAGCTAGCAATACGGTAGTGTTCGCTTGATTGAGTCAATCCATAGTTGAGGGACCCTGGTCCGGAATGAACTCCCAACGTCCCTTCGTGAACACATAGCGACCACCAGGCGGGGTCTGGGCGCGTTCTGCTTCTGTTTGGGCTGGCTGAGGTGCCGCTGCTTGTAAGGCTGGTTGGCGTTCTGCTTCTCGGCGGGCTGGCCGACGTTGTGTTTCTTGCCGGGCTGCCGCCTCCCTTCTGCAGATCAGCGAGTGGTGTCTGCCGTTGCAGTGGCGGCAGGAACTTTCGGATTGGCATCCGGTAGCGTTGTGTCCTGGCTGCAGACAGTTGAAACAGACACCTGTCGTTCTCGCGGCGCTGATCCGCCGACTCAAGTCCAACTGCTTGAACCTTGTGCACTGATATAGCCGGTGAGAGCCATGGCAATGGCCGCATCGGTTCTCGGGAGCTGCAACGACGTGAGTCCGAGCAACGGGAAGCGTCTTTAGCTGCCGTGATCCACTTGCCTGTTGTCGACCAGAGGTTGAGGGTAGCTGGATCTCTGTCGCCAAACTGTGGGCACGATGAGTCAAGAACTCGAGCATGCCGGTGAGGGTGGGAATCTGTTTGGCTGGGCAATGCATGCACTAACCTTGCTGGGTCACCTTTGGCAAACGGGACACAACAATCGGGACCGTCAAAGCGTCCCAACTGGACACTGGTTGCCGCATCACTCGTAGTGCACGGAGTGACTCTTGCACGGTGTCCACGATCCGAAGCAGGGCACTGGAGCATTCGTCCTGGGCTGCCTGCAGATTGAGGAGCCGAGAAACGTGGGTCTCGCACAACAGGCGTGGGTTGTCGAACCTCTCTTTAAGCTCACTCCAGAGCTCTTCGTAGCCGCCGGAGTAGATGTTGCCGACGAGGCCTACGCTGCCAGGCAGGACAGCGGCACGAAGCTTCTGTAACTTGTAGGCGGGCGCCAGCTCCGTGTTGTGCACCAGACTCTCGAATGCATCTTTAAATGCTAGCCAATTATGCAGATGGCCATCGAACGTCGGTATTTGCACCGACTCAAGTTTCATCTCCACCTTTGGCGTGGTTGAGCTGTGATGCGGTGGTAAAGAAGCCGGCGCGAGTTTCGCCAGATTTTGGAGGGCGTTTTGGCGTCTGCCCAAGACCATCAAGACGTTATTATACTGCTCGTCCACGACTGCCAGCAGATCATCGTGGGCCTGACGGCCCTCCGGTGTGGCATCGCTCACCAATGCCGTGTGTGCCACCAGAAAGCGTGCATAGTGTGCTTCTATCTGGCGCTGTTCAAAGTGGATTTGGACCTCGTCCAAAGCCGTCACGTCCATGCTGACAATGCGGTCGTGCACCCGCTTGATGGCGGTGCATGCTGACGTGCGTCGATTCAAGTCGGCCATGTCGAATATCGATCACTTCACTAACAAGTCTCAAATAGGCTGGTGAACCCGGTTCACAGGAACCCAAGCAGAAGGCAAAGGGCAAGACACGAAGACGCGAAGGCAATAAGTGTTGCCAAAACTACACAATAAATTGCTAGGCGACTGTGGCCGCATGCGCACATATCCCGAGGAGCGAACCGTGGGACAAGCGTGTCCACAAAGCACAAACTAAATCACAAATTTAATTTAAATTATTCCTCACAGGAGGCACCAAAATGTCGGGGATTAAAACTTCCGAGAGTCAGGGGGTGGTCGAAAATTAAAACACAAACCTCAAATGTACATTTGCTTTGAAACGATTTATTAACTAAATTGATATATTCTAACTTCTTATGATAAATTCTAATATCTCTATGTATTCGCGCGGCGATTCCGTCGGGTTCAATGTTTGTCGCACTCGGTTGAGCTGGTCCTGAAGAACTGAAGAACGTTGTGCAGCCGACTGCTGCAAGAAAGCTCGCCTTGCCATGCGAGTCCGTCCACCACCACCATCGCCTGTGACTCCAAATTGCTGCATCATCACACATTCCAAATGTGTAGCGCGTCGAGTAGCTGATACCAGGCCCATGCCTTGGCTATCCAGCTGTATACGATGAGAAGGGTACCTACGCCGGCAACTGCGATAATAATCTTCTGTCGGTAAGACATTCTGATGTACGTAGAGCGAACAATGTTGCTGCTGCTCGTCGTTGCTGTATATTTATTTGCTTAGCAAATAGGCCATCCGTCTACATCGCAACGGAGCGAGGTATCGGGTGTCCGCACACAGTGCCCAGTCGATGAGTGGACGACGCTGAGCCGTACAAGCAGTGAACGTCGCAATGTGCGTCGTCAGCGAAATGATAATAATGTTGTGGTGATCATTCGGCAGGCAACAAAGTGATTGCAATTGGGATCGTATGCAGACGGAATGTACTGCAACTTTGTGCGACTGGTGGTGTGGAATGCGGCGCGTCAGCAGTCCGCATTTAATGTGAGTATTGCTAGTGGCAATACTTTGATCGCCATGAATCAAGGTCAACGGTTGTTGACCGAACACCTACATTCCAAATTTCATGCGAATCGCTTGAAAAATTGCTTTGCTCCTGATATTCCAGACAATAATGATCATATTCCAGAATTTCCATAGGAAGAAATCTTATAGTCGAATCTTATTCCTAAATTCCGAATTTCATGCGAATCGCTTGAAAAATTGCTTTGCTCCAGATATTCCAGACAATAATGATCATATTCCAGAATTTCCATAGGAAGAAATCTTATAGTCACATCTTAGTCCTACATTCCGAATTTCATGCGAATCGCTTGAAAAATTGCTTTGCTCCAGATATTCCAGACAATAATGATCATATTCCATAATATCCATAGGAAGAAATCTTATAGTCGAATCTTATTCCTAAATTCCGAATTTCATGCGAATCGCTTGAAAAATTGCTTTGCTCCAGATATTCCAGACAATAATGATCATATTCCAGAATTTCCATAGGAAGAAATCTTATAGTCGAATCTTATTCCTAAATTCCGAATTTCATGCGAATCGCTTGAAAAATTGCTTTGCTCCAGATATTCCAGACAATAATGATCATATTCCAGAATTTCCATAGGAAGAAATCTTATAGTCACATCTTAGTCCTACATTCCGAATTTCATGTGAATCGCTTCAAAAATTGATTTGCTCCAGATATTCCAGACAATAATGATCATATTCCAGAATTTCCGTAGGAAGAAATCTTATAGTCGCATCTTAGTCCTACATTCCAAATTTCATGCGAATCGCTTGAAAAATTGATTTGCTCCAGATATTCCAGACAATAATGATCATATTCCAGAATTTCCATAGGAAGAAATCTTATAGTCGAATCTTATTCCTAAATTCCGAATTTCATGCGAATCGCTTGAAAAATTGCTTTGCTCCAGATATTCCAGACAATAATGATCATATTCCAGAATTTCCATAGGAAGAAATCTTATAGTCACATCTTAGTCCTACATTCCGAATTTCATACAAATCGCTTGAAAAAATGCTTTGCTCCAGATATTCCAGACAATAATGATCATATTCCAGAATTTCCATAGGAAGAAATCTTATAGTCGAATCTTATTCCTAAATTCTGAATTTCATGCGAATCGCTTGAAAAATTGCTTTGCTCCAGATATTCCAGACAATAATGATCATATTCCAGAATTTCCATAGGAAGAAATCTTATAGTCGAATCTTATTCCTAAATTCCGAATTTCATGCGAATCGCTTGAAAAATTGCTTTGCTCCAGATATTCCAGACAATAATGATCATATTGCAGAATTTCCATAGGAAGAAATCTTATAGTCGAATCTTATTCCTAAATTCCGAATTTCATGCGAATCGCTTGAAAAATTGCTTTGCTCCAGATATTCCAGACAATAATGATCATATTCCAGAATTTCCATAGGAAGAAATCTTATAGTCGCATCTTAGTCCTAGATTCCGAATTTCATGCGAATCGCTTGAAAAATTGCTTTGCTCCAGATATTCCAGACAATAATGATCATATTCCAGAATTTCCGTAGGAAGAAATCTTATAGTCGCATCTTAGTCCTACATTCCGAATTTCATGCGAATCGCTTGAGAAATTGCTTTGTTCCAGATATTCCAGACAATAATGATCATATTCCAGAATTTCCATAGGAAGAAATCTTATAGTCGCATCTTAGTCCTACATTCCAAATTTCATGCGAATCGCTTGAAAAATTGCTTTGCTCCAGATATTCCAGACAATAAGGATCATATTCCAGAATATCCATAGGAAGAAATCTTATAGTCGAATCTTATTCCTAAATCGCTTGAGAAATGGCTTTGTTCCAGATATTCCAGACAATAATGATCATGTTCCAGAATTTCCATAGGAAGAAATCTTATAGTCGCATCTTAGTCCTAGATTCCGAATTTCATGCGAATCGCTTGAAAAATTGCTTTGCTCCAGATATTCCAGACAATAATGATCCTATTCCAGAATTTCCATAAGAAGAAATCTTATAGTCGAATCTTATTCCTAAATTCCGAATTTCATGCGAATCGCTTGAAAAATTGCTTTGCTCCAGATATTCCAGACAATAATGATCATATTCCAGAATTGGAAGAAATCTTATAGTCACATCTTAGTCCTACATTTCGAATTTCATACAAATCGCTTGAAAAATTGCTTTGCTCCAGATATTCCAGACAATAATGATCATATTCCAGAATTTCCATAGGAAGAAATCTTATAGTCACATCTTAATCCTACATTCCGAATTTCATGCGAATCGCTTGAAAAATTGCTTTGCTCCAGATATTCCTTACAATAATGATCATATTCCAGAATTTCCATAGGAAGAAATCTTATAGTCACATCTTAGTCCTACATTCCGAATTTCATGCGAATCGCTTGAAAAATTGCTTTGCTCCAGATATTCCAGACAATAATGATCATATTCCAGAATTTCCATAGGAAGAAATCTTATAGTCGCATCTTAGTCCTAGATTCCGAATTTCATGCGAATCGCTTGAAAAATTGCTTTGCTCCAGATATTCCAGACAATAATGATCATATTCCAGAATTTTCGTAGGAAGAAATCTTATAGTCGCATCTTAGTCCTAGATTCCGAATTTCATGCGAATCGCTTGAGAAATTGCTTTGTTCCAGATATTCCAGACAATAATGATTATATTCCAGAATTTCCATAGGAAGAAATCTTATAGTCGCATCTTAGTCCTACATTCCAAATTTCATGCGAATCGCTTGAAAAATTGCTTTACTCCAGATATTCCAGACAATAAGGATCATATTCCAGAATATCCATAGGAAGAAATCTTATAGTCGAATCTTATTCCTAAATCGCTTGAGAAATTGCTTTGTTCCAGATATTCCAGACAATAATGATCATGTTCCAGAATTTCCATAGGAAGAAATCTTATAGTCGCATCTTAGTCCTAGATTCCGAATTTCATGCGAATCGCTTGAAAAATTGCTTTGCTCCAGATATTCCAGACAATAATGATCCTATTCCAGAATTTCCATAGGAAGAAATCTTATAGTCGAATCTTATTCCTAAATTCCGAATTTCATGCGAATCGCTTGAAAAATTGCTTTGCTCCAGATATTCCAGACAATAATGATCATATTCCAGAATTTCCATAGGAAGAAATCTTATTGTCACATCTTAGTCCTTTATTCCGAATTTCATGCGAATCGCTTGAAAAATTGCTTTGCTCCAGATATTCCAGACAATAATGATCATATTCCAGAATTTCCATAGGAAGATATCTTATAGTCGAATCTTATTCCTAAATTCCGAATTTCATGCGAATCGCTTGAAAAATTGCTTTGCTCCAGATATTCCAGACAATAATGATCATATTCCAGAATTTCCATAGGAAGAAATCTTATAGTCGAATCTTATTCCTAAAATCCGAATTTCATGCGAATCGCTTGAAAAATTGCTTTGCTCCAGATATTCCAGACAATAATGATCATATTCCAGAATTTCCGTAGGAAGAAATCTTATAGTCGCATCTTAGTTCTACATTCCGAATTTCATGCGAATCGCTTGAAAAATTGCTTTGCTCCAGATATTCCAGACAATAATGATCATATTCCAGAATTTCCATAGGAAGAAATCTTATAGTCACATCTTAGTCCTACATTCCGAATTTCATGCGAATCGCTTGAAAAATTGCTTTGCTCCAGATATTCCAGACAATAATGATCATATTCCAGAATTTCCGTAGGAAGAAATCTTATAGTCGCATCTTAGCCCTACATTCCGAATTTCATGCGAATCGCTTGAGAAATTGCTTTGTTCCAGATATTCCAGACAATGATGATCATATTCCAGAATTTCCATAGGAAGAAATCTTATAGTCGCATCTTAGTCCTACATTCCAAATTTCATGCGAATCGCTTGAAAAATTGCTTTGCTCCAGATATTCCAGACAATAATGATCATATTCCAGAATTTCCATAGGAAGAAATCTTATAGTCGAATCTTATTCCTAAATTCCGAATTTCATGCGAATCGCTTGAAAAATTGCTTTGCTCCAGATATTCCAGACAATAATGATCATATTCCAGAATTTCCATAGGTAGAAATCTTATAGTCACATCTTAGTCCTACATTCCGAAATTCATGCGAATCGCTTGAAAAATTGCTTTGCTCCAGATATTCCAGACAATAATGATCATATTCCAGAATTTCCATAGGAAGAAATCTTATAGTCACATCTTAGTCCTACATTCCGAAATTCATACAAATCGCTTGAAAAATTGCTTTGCTCCAGAAATTCCAGACAATAATGATCATATTCCGAATTTCCGTAGGAAGAAATCTTAAAGTCGCATCTTAGTCCTACATTCCGAATTTCATGCGAATCGGTTGAGAAATTGCTTTGTTCCAGATATTCCAGACAATAATGATCATATTCCAGAATTTCCTTAGGAAGAAATCTTATAGTCGCATCTTAGTCCTACATTCCGAATTTCATGCGAATCGCTTGAAAAATTGCTTTGCTCCAAATATTCCAGACAATAATGATCATGTTCCAGAATTTCCATAGGAAGAAATCTTATAGTCGCATCTTAGTCCTAGATTCCGAATTTCATGCGAATCGCTTGAAAAATTGCTTTGCTCCAGATATTCCAGACAATAATGATCCTATTCCAGAATTTCCATAGGAAGAAATCTTATAGTCGAATCTTATTCCTCAATTCCGAATTTCATGCGAATCGCTTGAAAAATTGCTTTGCTCCAGATATTCCAGACAATAATGATCATATTCCAGAATTTCCATAGGAAGAAATCTTATAGTCACATCTTAGTCCTACATTCCGAATTTCATGCGAATCGCTTGAAAAATTGCTTTGCTCCAGATATTCCAGACAATAATGATCATATTCCAGAATTTCCATAGGAAGAAATCTTATAGTCACATCTTAGTCCTACATTCCGAATTTCATGCGAATCGCTTGAAAAATTGCTTTGCTCCAGATATTCCAGACAATAATGATCATATTCCAGAATTTCCATAGGAAGAAATCTTATAGTCGCATCTTAGTCCAAGATTCCGAATTTCATGCGAATCGCTTGAAAAATTGCTTTGCTCCAGATATTCCAGACAATAATGATCATATTCCAGAATTTCCGTAGGAAGAAATCTTATAGTCGCATCTTAGTCCTACATTCCATGCGAATCGCTTGAGAAATTGCTTTGTTCCAGATATTCCAGACAATAATGATCATATTCCAGAATTTCCATAGGAAGAAATCTTATAGTCGCATCTTATTCCTAAATCGCTTGAGAAATGGCTTTGTTCCAGATATTCCAGACAATAATGATCATGTTCCAGAATTTCCATAGGAAGAAATCTTATAGTCGCATCTTAGTCCTAGATTCCGAATTTCATGCGAATCGCTTAAAAAATTGCTTTGCTCCAGATATTCCAGACAATAATGATCCTATTCCAGAATTTCCATAGGAAGAAATCTTATAGTCGAATCTTATTCCTAAATTCCGAATTTCATGCGAATCGCTTGAAAAATTGCTTTGCTCCAGATATTCCAGACAATAATGATCATATTCCAGAATTTCCATAGGAAGAAATCTTATAGTCGAATCTTATTCCTAAATTCCGAATTTCATGTGAATCGCTTGAAAAATTGCTTTGCTCCAGATATTCCAGACAATAATGATCATATTCCAGAATTTCCATAGGAAGAAATCTTATAGTCGAATCTTATTCCTAAATTCCGAATTTCATGCGAATCGCTTGAAAAATTGCTTTGCTCCAGATATTCCAGACAATAATGATCATATTCCAGAATTTCCATAGGAAGAAATCTTATAGTCGAATCTTATTCCTAAATTTCGAATTTCATGCGAATCGCTTGAAAAATTGCTTTGCTCCAGATATTCCAGACAATAATGATCATATTCCAGAATTTCCATAGGAAGAAATCTTATAGTCACATCTTAGTCCTACATTGCGAATTTCATGCGAATCGCTTGAAAAATTGCTTTGCTCCAGATATTCCAGACAATAATGATCATATTCCAGAATTTCCGTAGGAAGAAATCTTATAGTCGCATCTTAGTTCTACATTCCGAATTTCATGCGAATCGCTTGAAAAATTGCTTTGCTCCAGAAATTCCAGACAATAATGATCATATTCCAGAATTTCCATAGGAAGAAATCTTATAGTCACATCTTAGTCCTACATTCCGAATTTCATGCGAATCGCTTGAAAAATTGCTTTGCTCCAGATATTCCAGACAATAATGATCATATTCCAGAATTTCCGTAGGAAGAAATCTTATAGTCGCATCTTAGCCCTACATTCCGAATTTCATGCGAATCGCTTGAGAAATTGCTTTGTTCCAGATATTCCAGACAATAATGATCATATTCCAGAATTTCCATAGGAAGAAATCTTATAGTCACATCTTAGTCCTACATTCCGAATTTCATGCGAATCGCTTGAAAAATTGCTTTGCTCCAGATATTCCAGACAATAATGATCATATTCCAGAATTTCCATAGGAAGAAATCTTATAGTCGCATCTTAGTCCTACATTCCAAATTTCATGCGAATCGCTTGAAAAATTGCTTTGCTCCAGATATTCCAGACAATAATGATCATATTCCAGAATTTCCATAGGAAGAAATCTTATAGTCGAATCTTATTCCTAAATTCCGAATTTCATGCGAATCGCTTGAAAAATTGCTTTGCTCCAGATATTCCAGACAATAATGATCATATTCCAGAATTTCCATAGGAAGAAATCTTATAGTCACATCTTAGTCCTACATTCCGAATTTCATACAAATCGCTTGAAAAATTGCTTTGCTCCAGATATTCCAGACAATAATGATCATATTCCAGAATTTCCATAGGAAGAAATCTTATAGTCGAATCTTATTCCTAAATTCCGAATTTCATGCGAATCGCTTGAAAAATTGCTTTGCTCCAGATATTCCAGACAATAATGATCATATTCCAGAATTTCCATAGGAAGAAATCTTATAGTCACATCTTAGTCCTACATTCCGAATTTCATACAAATCGCTTGAAAAATTGCTTTGCTCCAGAAATTCCAGACAATAATGATCATATTCCACAATTTCCATAGGAAGAAATCTTATGGTCGAATCTTATTCCTACATTCCGAAATTCATGCGAATCGATTGAAAAATTGCTTTGCTCCAGAAATTCCAGACAATAATGATCATATTCCAGAATTTCCATAGGAAGAAATCTTATAGTCGCATCTTAGTCCTACATTCCGAATTTCATGCGAATCGCTTGAAAAATTGCTTTGCTCAAGATATTCCAGACAATAATGATCACATTCCAGAATTTCCATAGGAAGAAATCTTATAGTCGAATCTTATTCCTACATTCCGAATTACATGCGAATCGCTTGAAAAATTGCTTTGCTCCAGATATTCCAGACAATAATGATCATATTCCAGAATTTCCATAGGAAGAAATCTTATAGTCGAATCTTATTCCTAAATTCCGAATTTCATGCGAATCGCTTGAAAAATTGCTTTGCTCCAGATATTCCAGACAATAATGATCATATTCCAGAATTTCCATAGGAAGAAATCTTATAGTCACATCTTAGTCCTATATTCCGAATTTCATACAAATCGCTTGAAAAATTGCTTTGCTGCAGAAATTCCAGACAATAATGATCATATTCCAGAATTTCCGTAGGAAGAAATCTTATAGTCGCATCTTAGTCCTACATTCCGAATTTCATGCGAATCGCTTGAAAAATTGCTTTGCTCCAGAAATTCCAGACAATAATGATCATATTCCAGAATTTCCTTAGGAAGAAATCATATAGTCGCATCTTAGTCCTACATTCCGAATTTCATGCGAATCGCTTGAAAAATTGCTTTGCTCCAGATATTCCAGACAATAATGATCATATTCCAGAATTTCCATAGGAAGAAATCTTATAGTCACATCTTAGTCCTACATTCCGGATTTCATACGAATCGGTTGAGAAATTGCTTTGTTCCAAATATTCCAGACAATAATGATCATATTCCAGAATTTCCATAGGAAGAAATCTTATAGTGCATCTTAATCCTACATTCCGAATTTCATGCGAATCGCTTGAAAAATTGCTTTGCTCCAGATATTCCAGACAATAATGATCATATTCCAGAATTTCCATAGGAAGAAATCTTATAGTCGAATCTTATTCCTAAATTCCGAATTTCATGCGAATCGCTTGAAAAATTGCTTTGCTCCAGATATTCCAGACAATAATGATCATATTCCAGAATTTCCATAGGAAGAAATCTTATAGTCGAATCTTATTCCTAAATTCCGAATTTCATGCGAATCGCTTGAAAAATTGCTTTGCTCCAGATATTCCAGACAATAATGATCATATTCCAGAATTTCCGTAGGAAGAAATCTTATAGTCGCATCTTAGTCCTACATTCCGAATTTCATGCGAATCGCTTGAAAAATTGCTTTGCTCCAGAAATTCCAGACAATAATGATCATATTCCAGAATTTCATTAGGAAGAAATCTTATAGTCGCATCTTAGTCCTACATTCCGAATTTCATGCGAATCGCTTGAAAAATTGCTTTGCTCCAGAAATTCCAGACAATAATGATCATATTCCAGAATTTCCGTAGGAAGAATTCTTGTAGTCGCATCTTAGTCCTACATTCCGAATTTCATGCGAATCGCTTGAAAAATTGCTTTGCTCCAGATATTCCAGACAATAATGATCATATTCCAGAATTTCCATAGGAAGAAATCTTATAGTCACATCTTAGCCCTACATTCCGAATTTCATGCGAATCGCTTGAAAAATTGCTTTGCTCCAGATATTCCAGACAATAATGATCATATTCCAGAATTTCCATAGGAAGAAATCTTATAGTCACATCTTAGTCCTACATTCCGAATTTCATACAAATCGCTTGAAAAATTGCTTTGCTCCAGATATTCCAGACAATAATGATCATATTCCAGAATTTCCATAGGAAGAAATCTTATGGTCGAATCTTATTCCTACATTCCGAATTTCATGCGAATCGATTGAAAAATTGCTTTGCTCCAGATATTCCAGACAATAATGATCATATTCCAGAATTTTCATAGGAAGAAATCTTATAGTCACATCTTAGTCCTACATTCCGAATTTCATGCGAATCGCTTGAAAAATTGCTTTGCTCCAGATATTCCAGACAATAATGATCATATTCCAGAATTTCCATAGGAAGAAATCTTATGGTCGAATCTTATTCCGACATTCCGAATTTCATGCGAATCGCTTGAAAAATTGCTTTGCTCCAGAAATTCCAGACAATAATGATCATATTCCGAATTACCGTAGGAAGAAATCTTATAGTCGCATCTTAGTCCTACATTCCGAATTTCATGCGAATCGGTTGAGAAATTGCTTTGTTCCAGATATTCCAGACAATAATGATCATATTCCAGAATTTCCTTAGGAAGAAATCTTATAGTCGCATCTTAGTCCTACATTCCGAATTTTATGCGAATCGCTTGAAAAATTGCTTTGCTCCAGATATTCCAGACAATAATGATCATATTCCACAATTTCCATAGGAAGAAATCTTATGGTCGAATCTTATTCCTACATTCCGAAATTCATGCGAATCGATTGAAAAATTGCTTTGCTCCAGAAATTCCAGAAAATAATTATCATATTCCAGAATTTCCATAGGAAGAAATCTTATAGTCGCATCTTAGTCCTACATTCCGAATTTCATGCGAATCGCTTGAAAAATTGCTTTGCTCAAGATATTCCAGACAATAATGATCACATTCCAGAATTTCCATAGGAAGAAATCTTATAGTCGAATCTTATTCCTACATTCCGAATTACATGCGAATCGCTTGAAAAATTGCTTTGCTCCAGATATTCCAGACAATAATGATCATATTCCAGAATTTCCATAGGAAGAAATCTTATAGTCGAATCTTATTCCTAAATTCCGAATTTCATGCGAATCGCTTGAAAAATTGCTTTGCTCCAGATATTCCAGACAATAATGATCATATTCCAGAATTTCCATAGGAAGTAATCTTATAGTCACATCTTAGTCCTACATTCCGAATTTCATACAAATCGCTTGAAAAATTGCTTTGCTTCAGAAATTCCAGACAATAATGATCATATTCCAGAATTTCCGTAGGAAGAAATCTTATAGTCGCATCTTAGTCCTACATTCCGAATTTCATGCGAATCGCTTTAAAAATAGCTTTGCTCCAGAAATTCCAGACAATAATGATCATATTCCAGAATTTCCTTAGGAAGAAATCTTATAGTCGCATCTTAGTCCTACATTCCGAATTTCATGCGAATCGCTTGAAAAATTGCTTTGCTCCAGATATTCCAGACAATAATGATCATATTCCAGAATTTCCATAGGAAGAAATCTTATGGTCGAATCTTATTCCTACATTCCGAATTTCATGCGAACCGATTGAAAAATTGCTTTGCTCCAGAAATTCCAGACAATAATGATCATATTCCAGAATTTCCATAGGAAGAAATCTTATAGTCAAATCTTAGTCCTAGATTCCGAATTTCATGCGAATCGCTTGAAAAATTGCTTTGCTCCAGATATTCCAGACAATAATGATCATATTCCAGAATTTCCGTAGGAAGAAATCTTATAGTCGCATCTTAGTCCTACATTCCGAATTTCATGCGAATCGCTTGAGAAATTGCTTTGTTCCAGATATTCCAGACAATAATGATCATATTCCAGAATTTCCATAGGAAGAAATCTTATAGTCGCATCTTAGTCCTACATTCCAAATTTCATGCGAATCGCTTGAAAAATTGCTTTGCTCCAGATATTCCAGACAATAATGATCATATTCCAGAATTTCCATAGGAAGAAATCTTAGAGTCGAATTTTATTCCTAAATTCCGAATTTCATGCGAATCGCTTGAAAAATTGCTTTGCTCCAGATATTCCAGACAATAATGATCATATTCCAGAATTTCCATAGGAAGAAATCTTATAGTCACATCTTAGTCCTACATTCCGAATTTCATACGAATCGGTTGAGAAATTGCTTTGTGCCAAATATTCCAGACAATAATGATCATATTCCAGAATTTCCATAGGAAGAAATCTTATAGTCGCATCTAAATCCTACATTCCGAATTTCAAGCGAATCGCTTGAAAAATTGCTTTGCTCCAGATATTCCAGACAATAATGATCATATTCCAGAATTTCCATAGGAAGAAATCTTATAGTCGAATCTTATTCCTAAATTCCGAATTTCATGCGAATCGCTTGAAAAATTGCTTTGCTCCAGATATTCCAGACAATAATGATCATATTCCAGAATTTCCATAGGAAGAAATTTTATGGTCGAATCTTATTCCTTCATTCCGAATTTCATGCGAATCGCTTGAAAAATTGCTTTGCTCCAGATATTCCAGACAATAATGATCATATTCCAGAATTTCCATAGGAAGAAATCTTATAGTCGAATCTTATTCCTAAATTCCGAATTTTATGCGAATCGCTTGAAAAATTGCTTTGCTCCAGATATTCCAGACAATAATGATCATATTCCAGAATTTCCGTAGGAAGAAATCTTATAGTCGCATCTTAGTCCTACATTCCGAATTTCATGCGAATCGCTTGAAAAATTGCTTTGCTCCAGATATTCCAGACAATAATGATCATATTCCAGAATTTCCATAGGAAGAAATCTTATGGTCGAATCTTATTCCTTCATTCCGAATTTCATGCGAATCGCTTGAAAAATTGCTTTGCTCCAGATATTCCAGACAATAATGATCATATTCCAGAATTTCCATAGGAAGAAATCTTTTAGTCACATCTTAGTCCTACATTCCGAATTTCATGCGAATCGCTTGAAAAATTGCTTTCTCCAGATATTCCAGACAATAATGATCATATTTCAGAATTTTCATAGGAAGAAATCTTATGGTCGAATCTTATTCCTACATTCAAAATTTCATGCGAATCGCTTGAAAAATTGCTTTGCTCCAGATATTCCAGACAATAATGATCATATTCCAGAATTTCCATAGGAAGAAATCTTATAGTCACATCTTAGTCCTACATTCCGAATTTCATACAAATCGCTTGAAGAATTGCTTTGCTCCAGAAATTCCAGACAAAAATGATCATATTCCAGAATTTCCATAGGAAGAAATCGTATTCCTACATTCCGAATTTCAAGCGAATCGCTTGAAAAATTGCTTTGCTCCAGATATTCCAGACAATAATGATAATATTCCAGAATTTCCGTAGGAAGAAATCTTATAGTCGCATCTTAGTCCTACATTCCGAATTTCAAGCGAATCGCTTGAAAAATTGCTTTGCTCCTGATATTCCAGACAATAATGATCATATTCCAGAATTTCCATAGGAAGAAATCGTATTCCTACATTCCGAATTTCATGCGAATGATCATATTCCAGAATTTCCGTAGGAAGAAATCTTATAGTCGCATCTTAGTCCTACATTCCGAATTTCACGCGAATCGCTTGAAAAATTGCTTTGCTCCAGATATTCCAGACAATAATGATCATATTCCAGAATTTCCATAGGAAGAAATCTTATGGTCGAATCTTATTCCTTCATTCCGAATTTCATGCGAATCGCTTGAAAAATTGCTTTGCTCCAGATATTCCAGACAATAATGATCATATTCCAGAATTTCCATAGGAAGAAATCTTATAGTCACATCTTAGTCCTACATTCCGAATTTCATGCGAATCGCTTGAAAAATTGCTTTCTCCAGATATTCCAGACAATAATGATCATATTTCAGAATTTTCATAGGAAGAAATCTTATGGTCGAATCTTATTCCTACATTCCGAATTTCATGCGAATCGCTTGAAAAATTGCTTTGCTCCAGATATTCCAGACAATAATGATCATATTCCAAAATTTCCATAGGAAGAAATCTTATAGTCACATCTTAGTCCTACATTCCGAATTTCATACAAATCGCTTGAAAAATTGCTTTGCTCCAGAAATTCCAGACAAAAATGATCATATTCCAGAATTTCCATAGGAAGAAATCGTATTCCTACATTCCGAATTTCATGCGAATCGGTGGAAAAATTGCTTTGCTCCAGATATTCCAGACAATAATGATAATATTCCAGAATTTCCATAGGAAGAAATCGTATTCCTACATTCCGAATTTCATGCGAATCGGTGGAAAAATTGCTTTGCTCCAGATATTCCAGACAATAATGATAATATTCCAGAATTTCCGTAGGAAGAAATCTTATAGTCGCATCTTAGTCCTACATTCCGAATTTCAAGCGAATCGCTTGAAAAATTGCTTTGCTCCTGATATTCCAGACAATAATGATCATATTCCAGAATTTCCATAGGAAGAAATCTTATAGTCACATCTAAGTCCTACATTCCGAATTACATGCGAATCGCTTGAAAAATTGCTTTGCTCCAGATATTCCAGACAATAATGATCATATTCCAGAATTTCCATAGGAAGAAATCGTATTCCTACATTCCGAATTTCATGCGAATCGGTGGAAAAATTGCTTTGCTCCAGATATTCCAGACAATAATGATAATATTCCAGAATTTCCGTAGGAAGAAATCTTATAGTCGCATCTTAGTCCTACATTCCGAATTTCAAGCGAATCGCTTGAAAAATTGCTTTGCTCCTGATATTCCAGACAATAATGATCATATTCCAGAATTTCCATAGGAAGAAATCTTATAGTCGCATCTTAGTCCTACATTCCGAATTTCATGCGAATCGCTTGAAAAATTGCTTTGCTCAAGATATTCCAGACAATAATGATCACATTCCAGAATTTCCATAGGAAGAAATCTTATAGTCGAATCTTTTTCCTACATTCCGAATTACATGCGAATCGCTTGAAAAATTGCTTTGCTCCAGATATTCCAGACAATAATGATCATATTCCAGAATTTCCATAGGAAGAAATCTTATAGTCGAATCTTATTCCTAAATTCCGAATTTCATGCGAATCGCTTGAAAAATTGCTTTGCTCCAGATATTCCAGACAATAATGATCATATTCCAGAATTTCCATAGGAAGAAATCTTATAGTCACATCTTAGTCCTACATTCCGAATTTCATACAAATCGCTTGAAAAATTGCTTTGCTGCAGAAATTCCAGACAATAATGATCATATTCCAGAATTTCCGTAGGAAGAAATCTTATAGTCGCATCTTAGTCCTACATTCCGAATTTCATGCGAATCGCTTGAAAAATTGCTTTGCTCCAGAAATTCCAGACAATAATGATCATATTCCAGAATTTCCTTAGGAAGAAATCTTATAGTCGCATCTTAGTCCTACATTCCGAATTTCATGCGAATCGCTTGAAAAATTGCTTTGCTCCAGATGTTCCAGACAATAATGATCATATTCCAGAATTTCCATAGGAAGAAATCTTATGGTCGAATCTTATTCCTACATTCCGAATTTCATGCGAATCGATTGAAAATTTGCTTTGCTCCAGAAATTCCAGACAATAATGATCATATTCCAGAATTTCCATAGGAAGAAATCTTATAGTCGCATCTTAGTCCTACATTCCGAATTTCATGCGAATCGCTTGAAAAATTGCTTTGCTCAAGATATTCCAGACAATAATGATCATATTCCAGAATTTCCATTGGAAGAAATATTATGGTCGAATCTTATTCCTACATTCCGAATTTCATACAAATCGCTTGAAAAATTGTTTTGCTCCAGATATTCCAGACAATAATGATCATATTCCAGAAATTCCATAGGAAGAAATCTTATAGTCACATCTTAGTCCTACATTCCGAATTTCATGCGAATCGCTTGAAAAATTGCTTTGCTCCAGATATTCCAGACAATATTGATCATATTCCAGAATTTCCATAGGAAGAAATCTTATAGTCACATCTTAGTCCTACATTCCGAATTTCATACAAATCGCTTGAAAAATTGCTTTGCTCCAGATATTCCAGACAATAATGATCATATTCCAGAATTTCCATAGGAAGAAATCTTATAGTCGCATCTTAGTCCTATATTCCGAATTTCATGCGAATCGCTTGAAAAATTGCTTTGCTCCAGATATTCCAGACAATAATGATCATATTCCAGAATTTCCATAGGAAGAAATCTTATAGTCAAATCTTAGTCCTAGATTCCGAATTTCATGCGAATCGCTTGAAAAATTGCTTTGCTCCAGATATTCCACACAATAATGATCATATTCCAGAATTTCCGTAGGAAGAAATCTTATAGTCGCATCTTAGTCCTACATTCCGAATTTCATGCGAATCGCTTGAGAAATTCCTTTGTTCCAGATATTCCAGACAATAATGATCATATTCCAGAATTTCCATAGGAAGAAATCTTATAGTCGCATCTTAGTCCTACATTCCAAATTTCATGCGAATCGCTTGAAAAATTGCTTTGCTCCAGATATTCCAGACAATAATGATCATATTCCAGAATTTCCATAGGAAGAAATTTTATAGTCGAATTTTATTCCTAAATTCCGAATTTCATGCGAATCGCTTGAAAAATTGCTTTGCTCCAGATATTCCAGACAATAATGATCATATTCCAGAATTTCCATAGGAAGAAATCTTATAGTCACATCTTAGTCCTACATTCCGAATTTCATACGAATCGGTTGAGAAATTGCTTTGTTCCAAATATTCCAGACAATAATGATCATATTCCAGAATTTCCATAGGAAGAAATCTTATAGTGCATCTTAATCCTACATTCCGAATTTCATGCGAATCGCTTGAAAAATTGCTTTGCTCCAGATATTCCAGACAATAATGATCATATTCCAGAATTTCCATAGGAAGAAATCTTATAGTCGCATCTTAGTCCTACATTCCGAATTTCATGCGAATCGCTTGAAAAATTGCTTTGCTCCAGAAATTCCAGACAATAATGATCATATTCCAGAATTTCATTAGGAAGAAATCTTATAGTCGAATCTTAGTCCTACATTCCGAATTTCATGCGAATCGCTTGAAAAATTGCTTTGCTCCAGAAATTCCAGACAATAATGATCATATTCCAGAATTTCCGTAGGAAGAAATCTTGTAGTCGCATCTTAGTCCTACATTCCGAATTTCATGCGAATCGCTTGAAAAATTGCTTTGCTCCAGATATTCCAGACAATAATGATCATATTCCAGAATTTCCATAGGAAGAAATCTTATAGTCACATCTTAGCCCTACATTCCGAATTTCATGCGAATCGCTTGAAAAATTGCTTTGCTCCAGATATTCCAGACAATAATGATCATATTCCAGAATTTCCATAGGAAGAAATCTTATAGTCACATCTTAGTCCTACATTCCGAATTTCATACAAATCGCTTGAAAAATTGCTTTGCTCCAGATATTCCAGACAATAATGATCATATTCCAGAATTTCCATAGGAAGAAATCTTATGGTCGAATCTTATTCCTACATTCCGAATTTCATGCGAATCGCTTGAAAAATTGCTTTGCTCCAGAAATTCCAGACAATAATGATCATATTCCGAATTACCGTAGGAAGAAATCTTATAGTCGCATCTTAGTCCTACATTCCGAATTTCATGCGAATCGGTTGAGAAATTGCTTTGTTCCAGATATTCCAGACAATAATGATCATATTCCAGAATTTCCTTAGGAAGAAATCTTATAGTCGCATCTTAGTCCTACATTCCGAATTTTATGCGAATCGCTTGAAAAATTGCTTTGCTCCAGATATTCCAGACAATAATGATCATATTCCACAATTTCCATAGGAAGAAATCTTATGGTCGAATCTTATTCCTACATTCCGAAATTCATGCGAATCGATTGAAAAATTGCTTTGCTCCAGAAATTCCAGACAATAATGATCATATTCCAGAATTTCCATAGGAAGAAATCTTATAGTCGCAGCTTAGTCCTACATTCCGAATTTCATGCGAATCGCTTGAAAAATTGCTTTGCTCAAGATATTCCAGACAATAATGATCACATTCCAGAATTTCCATAGGAAGAAATCTTATAGTCGAATCTTATTCCTACATTCCAAATTACATGCGAATCGCTTGAAAAATTGCTTTGCTCCAGATATTCCAGACAATAATGATCATATTCCAGAATTTCCATAGGAAGAAATCTTATAGTCGAATCTTATTCCTAAATTCCGAATTTCATGCGAATCGCTTGAAAAATTGCTTTGCTCCAGATATTCCAGACAATAATGATCATATTCCAGAATTTCCATAGGAAGTAATCTTATAGTCACATCTTAGTCCTACATTCCGAATTTCATACAAATCGCTTGAAAAATTGCTTTGCTCCAGAAATTCCAGACAATAATGATCATATTCCAGAATTTCCGTAGGAAGAAATCTTATAGTCGCATCTTAGTCCTACATTCCGAATTTCATGCGAATCGCTTGAAAAATTGCTTTGCTCCAGAAATTCCAGACAATAATGATCATATTCCAGAATTTCCTTAGGAAGAAATCTTATAGTCGCATCTTAGTCCTACATTCCGAATTTCATACAAATCGCTTGAAAAATTGCTTTGCTCCAGATATTCCAGACAATAATGATCATATTCCAGAATTTCCATAGGAAAAAATCTTATAGTCACATCTTAGTCCTACATTCCGAATTTCATACAAATCGCTTGAAAAATTGCTTTGCTCCAGATATTCCAGGCAATAATGATCATATTCCAGAATTTCCATAGGAAGAAATCTTATAGTCACATCTTAGTCCTACATTCCGAATTTCATGCGAATCGCTTGAAAAATTGCTTTGCTCCAGATATTCCAGACAATAATGATCATATTCCAGAATTTCCATAGGAAGAAATCTTATAGTCGCATCTTAGTCCTACATTCCGAATTTCATGCGAATCGCTTGAAAAATTGCTTTGCTCCAGATATTCCAGACAATAATGATCATATTCCAGAATTTCCATAGGAAGAAATCTTATGGTCGAATCTTATTCCTACATTCCGAATTTAATGCGAATCGCTTGAAAAATTGCTTTGCTCCAGATATTCCAGACAATAATGATCATATTCCAGAATTTCCATAGGAAGATTTCTTATGGTCGAATCTTATTCCTACATTCCGAATTTCATGCGAATCGATTGAAAAATTGCTTTGCTCCAGATATTCCAGACAATAATGATCATATTCCAGAATTTCCATAGGAAGAAATCTTATAGTCACATCTTAGTCCTACATTCCGAATTTCATACAAATCGCTTGAAAAATTGCTTTGCTCCAGATATTCCAGGCAATAATGATCATATTCCAGAATTTCCATAGGAAGAAATCTTATAGTCGAATCTTATTCCTACATTCCGAATTTCATGCGAATCGCTTGAAAAATTGCTTTGCTCCAGATATTCCAGACAATAATGATCATATTCCAGAATTTCCATAGGAAAAAATCTTATAGTCACATCTTAGTCCTACATTCCGAATTTCATACAAATCGCTTGAAAAATTGCTTTGCTCCAGATATTCCAGGCAATAATGATCATATTCCAGAATTTCCATAGGAAGAAATCTTATAGTCACATCTTAGTCCTACATTCCGAATTTCATGCGAATCGCTTGAAAAATTGCTTTGCTCCAGATATTCCAGACAATAATGATCATATTCCAGAATTTCCATAGGAAGAAATCTTATAGTCGCATCTTAGTCCTACATTCCGAATTTCATGCGAATCGCTTGAAAAATTGCTTTGCTCCAGATATTCCAGACAATAATGATCATATTCCAGAATTTCCATAGGAAGAAATCTTATGGTCGAATCTTATTCCTACATTCCGAATTTAATGCGAATCGCTTGAAAAATTGCTTTGCTCCAGATATTCCAGACAATAATGATCATATTCCAGAATTTCCATAGGAAGATTTCTTATGGTCGAATCTTATTCCTACATTCCGAATTTCATGCGAATCGATTGAAAAATTGCTTTGCTCCAGATATTCCAGACAATAATGATCATATTCCAGAATTTCCATAGGAAGATTTCTTATGGTCGAATCTTATTCCTACATTCCGAATTTCATGCGAATCGCTTGAAAATTGCTTTGCTCCAGATATTCCAGACAATAATAATCATATTCCAGAATTTCCATAGAAAGAAATCTTATAGTCACATCTTAGTCCTACATTCCAAATTTCATACAAATCGCTTGAAAAATTGCTTTGCTCCAGATATTCCAGACAATAATGATCATATTCCAGAATTTCCATAGGAAGAAATCTTATGGTCGAATCTTATTCCTACATTCCGAATTTCATGCGAATCGCTTGAAAAATTGCTTTGCTCCAAATATTCCAGACAATAATGATCATATTCCAGAATTTCCATAGGAAGAAATCTTATAGTCACATCATAGTCCTACATTCCGAATTACATACAATTCACTTGAAAAATTGCTTTGCTCCAGATATTCCAGACAATAATGATCATATTCCAGAATTTCCATAGGAAGAAATCTTATAGTTGCATCTTAGTACTAGATTCCGAATTTCATGCGAATCGCTTGAAAAATTGCTTTGCTCCAGATATTCCAGACAATAATGATCATATTCCAGAATTTCCGTAGGAAGAAATCTTATAGTCGCATCTTAGTCCTACATTCCTAATTTCATCCGAATTTCATGCGAATCGCTTGAAAAATTGCGTTGCTCCAGATATTCCAGACAATAATGATCATATTCCAGAATTTCCGTAGGAAGAAATCTTATTGTCGAATCTTAGTCCTACATTCCGAATTTCATGCGAATCGCTTGAGAAATTGCTTTGTTCCAGATATTCCAGACAATAATGATCATATTCCAGAATTTCCATAGGAAGAAATCTTATAGTCGCATCTTAGTCCTACATTCCAAATTTCATGCGAATCGCTTGAAAAATTGCTTTGCTCCAGATATTCCAGACAATAATGATCATATTCCAGAATTTCCATAGGAAGAAATCTTATAGTCACATCTTAGTCCTACATTCCGAATTTCATACAAATCGCTTGAAAAATTGCTTTGCTCCAGATATTCCAGACAATAATGATCATATTCCAGAATTTCCATAGGAAGAAATCTTATAGTCGAATCTTGTTCCTAAATTCCGAATTTCATGCGAATCGCTTGAAAAATTGCTTTGCTCCAGATATTCCAGACAATAATGATCATATTACAGAATTTCCATAGGAAGAAATCTTATAGTCGAATCTTATTCCTAAATTCCGAATTTAATGCGAATCGCTTGAAAAATTGCTTTGCTCCAGATATTCCAGACAATAATGATCATATTCCAGAATTTCCATAGGAAGAAATCTTATAGTCGCATCTTAGTCCTAGATTCCGAATTTCATGCGAATCGCTTGAAAAATTGCTTTGCTCCAGATATTCCAGACAATAATGATCATATTCCAGAATTTCCGTAGGAAGAAATCTTATAGTCGCATCTTAGTCCTACATTCCGAATTTCATGCGAACCTTCTTGAAAAATTGCTTTGCTCCAGATATTCCAGACAATAATGATCATATTCCAGAATTTCCATAGGAAGAAATCTTATAGTCACATCTTAGTCCTACATTCCGAATTTCATGCGAATTGCTTGAAAAATTGCTTTGCTCCAGATATTCCAGACAATAATGATCATATTCCAGAATTTCCATAGGAAGAAATCTTATAGTCACATCTTAGTCCTACATTCCGAATTTCATACAAATCGCTTGAAAAATTACTTTGCTCCAGATATTCCTGACAATAATGATCATATTCCAGAATTTCCATAGGAAGAAATCTTATAGTCGAATCTTATTCCTAAATTCTGAATTTCATGCGAATCGCTTGAAAAATTGCTTTGCTCCAGATATTCCAGACAATAATGATCATATTCCAGAATTTCCATAGGAAGTAATCTTATAGTCGAATCTTATTCCTAAATTCCGAATTTCATGCGAATCGCTTGAAAAATTGCTTTGCTCCAGATATTCCAGACAATAATGATCATATTCCAGAATTTCCATAGGAAGAAATCTTATAGTCACATCTTAGTCCTACATTCCGAATTTCAAGCGAATCGCTTGAAAAATTGCTTTGCTCCAGATATTCCAGACAATAATGATCATATTCCAGAATTTCCGTAGGAAGAAATCTTATAGTCGCATCTTAGTCCTACATTCCGAATTTCATGCGAATCGCTTGAGAAATTGCTTTGTTCCAGATATTCCAGACAATAATGATCATATTCCAGAATTTCCATAGGAAGAAATCTTATAGTCGCATCTTAGTCCTAGATTCCGAATTTCATGCGAATCGCTTAAAAATTGCTTTGCTCCAGATATTCCAGACAATAATGATCATATTCCAGAATTTCCATAGGAAGAAATCTTATAGTGCATCTTAATCCTACATTCCGAATTTCATGCGAATCGCTTGAAAAATTGCTTTGCTCCAGATATTCCAGACAATAATGATCATATTCCAGAATTTCCATAGGAAGAAATCTTATAGTCGAATCTTATTCCTAAATTCCGAATTTCATGCGAATCGCTTGAAAAATTGCTTTGCTCAAGATATTCCAGACAATAATGATCATATTCCAGAATTTCCATAGGAAGAAATCTTATAGTCGAATCTTATTCCTAAATTCCGAATTTCATGCGAATCGCTTGAAAAATTGCTTTGATCCAGATATTCCAGACAATAATGATCATATTCCAGAATTTCCGTAGGAAGAAATCTTATAGTCGCATCTTAGTCCTACATTCCGAATTTCATGCGAATCGCTTGAAAAATTGCTTTGCTCCAGAAATTCCAGACGATAATGATCATATTCCAGAATTTCATTAGGAAGAAATCTTATAGTCGCATCTTAGTCCTACATTCCGAATTTCATGCGAATCGCTTGAAAAATTGCTTTGCTCCAGAAATTCCAGACAATAATGATCATATTCCAGAATTTCCGTAGGAAGAAATCTTGTAGTCGCATCTTAGTCCTACATTCCGAATTTCATGCGAATCGCTTGAAAAATTGCTTTGCTCCAGATATTCCAGACAATAATGATCATATTCCAGAATTTCCATAGGAAGAAATCTTATAGTCACATCTTAGCCCTACATTCCGAATTTCATGCGAATCGCTTGAAAGTCGCATCTTAGTCCTACATTCCGAATTTCATACAAATCGCTTGAAAAATTGCTTTGCTCCAGATATTCCAGACAATAATGATCATATTCCAGAATTTCCATAGGAAGAAATCTTATAGTCACATCTTAGCCCTACATTCCGAATTTCATGCGAATCGCTTGAAAAATTGCTTTGCTCCAGATATTCCAGACAATAATGATCATATTCCAGAATTTCCATAGGAAGAAATCTTATAGTCACATCTTAGTCCTACATTCCGAATTTCATACAAATCGCTTGAAAAATTGCTTTGCTCAAGATATTCCAGACAATAATGATCATATTCCAGAATTTCCATAGGAAGAAATCTTATAGTCGAATCTTATTCATAAATTCCGAATTTCATGCGAATCGCTTGAAAAATTGCTTTGCTCCAGATATTCCAGACAATAATGATCATATTCCAGAATTTCCGTAGGAAGAAATCTTATAGTCGCATCTTAGTCCTACATTCCGAATTTCATGCGAATCGCTTGAAAAATTGCTTTGCTCCAGAAATTCCAGACAATAATGATCATATTCCAGAATTTCATTAGGAAGAAATCTTATAGTCGCATCTTAGTCCTACATTCCGAATTTCATGCGAATCGCTTGAAAAATTGCTTTGCTCCAGAAATTCCAGACAATAATGATCATATTCCGAATTACCGTAGGAAGAAATCTTGTAGTCGCATCTTAGTCCTACATTCCGAATTTCATGCGAATCGCTTGAAAAATTGCTTTGCTCCAGATATTCCAGACAATAATGATCATATTCCAGAATTTCCATAGGAAGAAATCTTATAGTCACATCTTAGCCCTACATTCCGAATTTCATGCGAATCGCTTGAAAAATTGCTTTGCTCCAGATATTCCAGACAATAATGATCATATTCCAGAATTTCCATAGGAAGAAATCTTATAGTCACATCTTAGTCCTACATTCCGAATTTCATACAAATCGCTTGAAAAATTGCTTTGCTCCAGATATTCCAGACAATAATGATCATATTCCAGAATTTCCATAGGAAGAAATCTTATGGTCGAATCTTATTCCTACATTCCGAATTTCATGCGAATCGATTGAAAAATTGCTTTGCTCCAGATATTCCAGACAATAATGATCATATTCCAGAATTTTCATAGGAAGAAATCTTATAGTCACATCTTAGTCCTACATTCCGAATTTCATGCGAATCGCTTGAAAAATTGCTTTGCTCCAGATATTCCAGACAATAATGATCAAATTCCAGAATTTCCATAGGAAGAAATCTTATGGTCGAATCTTATTCCTACATTCCGAATTTCATGCGAATCGCTTGAAAAATTGCTTTGCTCCAGAAATTCCAGACAATAATGATCATATTCCGAATTACCGTAGGAAGAAATCTTATAGTCGCATCTTAGTCCTACATTCCGAATTTCATGCGAATCGGTTGAGAAATTGCTTTGTTCCAGATATTCCAGACAATAATGATCATATTCCAGAATTTCCATAGGAAGAAATCTTATGGTCGCATCTTAGTCCTACATTCCGAATTTTATGCGAATCGCTTGAAAAATTGCTTTGCTCCAGATATTCCAGACAATAATGATCATATTCCACAATTTCCATAGGAAGAAATCTTATGGTCGAATCTTATTCCTACATTCCGAAATTCATGCGAATCGATTGAAAAATTGCTTTGCTCCAGAAATTCCAGACAATAATTATCATATTCCAGAATTTCCATAGGAAGAAATCTTATAGTCGCATCTTAGTCCTACATTCCGAATTTCATGCGAATCGCTTGAAAAATTGCTTTGCTCAAGATATTCCAGACAATAATGATCACATTCCAGAATTTCCATAGGAAGAAATCTTATAGTCGAATCTTATTCCTACATTCCAAATTACATGCGAATCGCTTGAAAAATTGCTTTGCTCCAGATATTCCAGACAATAATGATCATATTCCAGAATTTCCATAGGAAGAAATCTTATAGTCGAATCTTATTCCTAAATTCCGAATTTCATGCGAATCGCTTGCTTTGCTCCAGATATTCCAGACAATAATGATCATATTCCAGAATTTCCATAGGAAGTAATCTTATAGTCACATCTTAGTCCTACATTCCGAATTTCATACAAATCGCTTGAAAAATTGCTTTGCTCCAGAAATTCCAGACAATAATGATCATATTCCAGAATTTCCGTAGGAAGAAATCTTATAGTCGCATCTTAGTCCTACATTCCGAATTTCATGCGAATCGCTTGAAAAATTGCTTTGCTCCAGAAATTCCAGACAATAATGATCATATTCCAGAATTTCCTTAGGAAGAAATCTTATAGTCGCATCTTAGTCCTACATTCCGAATTTCATGCGAATCGCTTGAAAAATTGCTTTGCTCCAGATATTCCAGACAATAATGATCATATTCCAGAATTTCCATAGGAAGAAATCTTATGGTCGAATCTTATTCCTACATTCCGAATTTCACGCGAATCGATTGAAAAATTGCTTTGCTCCAGAAATTCCAGACAATAATGATCATATTCCAGAATTTCCATAGGAAGAAATCTTATAGTCGCATCTTAGTCCTACATTCCGAATTTCATGCGAATCGGTTGAGAAATTGCTTTGTTCCAGATATTCCAGACAATAATGATCATATTCCAGAATTTCCTTAGGAAGAAATCTTATAGTCGCATCTTAGTCCTACATTCCGAATTTTATGCGAATCGCTTGAAAAATTGCTTTGCTCCAGATATTCCAGACAATAATGATCATATTCCACAATTTCCATAGGAAGAAATCTTATGGTCGAATCTTATTCCTACATTCCGAAATTCATGCGAATCGATTGAAAAATTGCTTTGCTCCAGAAATTCCAGACAATAATTATCATATTCCAGAATTTCCATAGGAAGAAATCTTATAGTCGCATCTTAGTCCTACATTCCGAATTTCATGCGAATCGCTTGAAAAATTGCTTTGCTCAAGATATTCCAGACAATAATGATCACATTCCAGAATTTCCATAGGAAGAAATCTTATAGTCGAATCTTATTCCTACATTCCAAATTACATGCGAATCGCTTGAAAAATTGCTTTGCTCCAGATATTCCAGACAATAATGATCATATTCCAGAATTTCCATAGGAAGAAATCTTATAGTCGAATCTTATTCCTAAATTCTGCGATCCAGATATTCCAGACAATAATGATCATATTCCAGAATTTCCATAGGAAGAAATCTTATGGTCGAATCTTATTCCTACATTCCGAATTTCACGCGAATCGATTGAAAAATTGCTTTGCTCCAGAAATTCCAGACAATAATGATCATATTCCAGAATTTCCATAGGAAGAAATCTTATAGTCGCATCTTAGTCCTACATTCCGAATTTCATGCGAATCGGTTGAGAAATTGCTTTGTTCCAGATATTCCAGACAATAATGATCATATTCCAGAATTTCCTTAGGAAGAAATCTTATAGTCGCATCTTAGTCCTACATTCCGAATTTTATGCGAATCGCTTGAAAAATTGCTTTGCTCCAGATATTCCAGACAATAATGATCATATTCCACAATTTCCATAGGAAGAAATCTTATGGTCGAATCTTATTCCTACATTCCGAAATTCATGCGAATCGATTGAAAAATTGCTTTGCTCCAGAAATTCCAGACAATAATTATCATATTCCAGAATTTCCATAGGAAGAAATCTTATAGTCGCATCTTAGTCCTACATTCCGAATTTCATGCGAATCGCTTGAAAAATTGCTTTGCTCAAGATATTCCAGACAATAATGATCACATTCCAGAATTTCCATAGGAAGAAATCTTATAGTCGAATCTTATTCCTACATTCCAAATTACATGCGAATCGCTTGAAAAATTGCTTTGCTCCAGATATTCCAGACAATAATGATCATATTCCAGAATTTCCATAGGAAGAAATCTTATAGTCGAATCTTATTCCTAAATTCCGAATTTCATGCGAATCGCTTGAAAAATTGCTTTGCTCCAGATATTCCAGACAATAATGATCATATTCCAGAATTTCCATAGGAAGTAATCTTATAGTCACATCTTAGTCCTACATTCCGAATTTCATACAAATCGCTTGAAAAATTGCTTTGCTCCAGAAATTCCAGACAATAATGATCATATTCCAGAATTTCCATAGGAAGAAATCTTATAGTCGAATCTTATTCCTAAATTCCGAATTTCATGCGAATCGCTTGAAAAATTGCTTTGCTCAAGATATTCCAGACAATAATGATCATATTCCAGAATTTCCATAGGAAGAAATCTTATAGTCGAATCTTATTCCTAAATTCCGAATTTCATGCGAATCGCTTGAAAAATTGCTTTGCTCCAGATATTCCAGACAATAATGATCATATTCCAGAATTTCCGTAGGAAGAAATCTTATAGTCGCATCTAAGTCCTACATTCCGAATTTCATGCGAATCGCTTGAAAAATTGCTTTGCTCCAGAAATTCCAGACAATAATGATCATATTCCAGAATTTCATTAGGAAGAAATCTTATAGTCGCATCTTAGTCCTACATTCCGAATTTCATGCGAATCGCTTGAAAAATTGCTTTGCTCCAGAAATTCCAGACAATAATGATCATATTCCAGAATTTCCGTAGGAAGAAATCTTGTAGTCGCATCTTAGTCCTACATTCCGAATTTCATGCGAATCGCTTGAAAAATTGCTTTGCTCCAGATATTCCAGACAATAATGATCATATTCCAGAATTTCCATAGGAAGAAATCTTATAGTCACATCTTAGCCCTACATTCCGAATTTCATGCGAATCGCTTGAAAAATTGCTTTGCTCCAGATATTCCAGACAATAATGATCATATTCCAGAATTTCCATAGGAAGAAATATTATAGTCACATCTTAGTCCTACATTCCGAATTTCATACAAATCGCTTGAAAAATTGCTTTGCTCCAGATATTCCAGACAATAATGATCATATTCCAGAATTTCCATAGGAAGAAATCTTATGGTCGAATCTTATTCCTACATTCCGAATTTCATGCGAATCGATTGAAAAATTGCTTTGCTCCAGATATTCCAGACAATAATGATCATATTCCAGAATTTTCATAGGAAGAAATCTTATAGTCACATCTTAGTCCTACATTCCGAATTTCATGCGAATCGCTTGAAAAATTGCTTTGCTCCAGATATTCCAGACAATAATGATCAAATTCCAGAATTTCCATAGGAAGAAATCTTATGGTCGAATCTTATTCCTACATTCCGAATTTCATGCGAATCGCTTGAAAAATTGCTTTGCTCCAGAAATTCCAGACAATAATGATCATATTCCGAATTACCGTAGGAAGAAATCTTATAGTCGCATCTTAGTCCTACATTCCGAATTTCATGCGAATCGGTTGAGAAATTGCTTTGTTCCAGATATTCCAGACAATAATGATCATATTCCAGAATTTCCATAAGAAGAAATCTTATGGTCGCATCTTAGTCCTACATTCCGAATTTTATGCGAATCGCTTGAAAAATTGCTTTGCTCCAGATATTCCAGACAATAATGATCATATTCCACAATTTCCATAGGAAGAAATCTTATGGTCGAATCTTATTCCTACATTCCGAAATTCATGCGAATCGATTGAAAAATTGCTTTGCTCCAGAAATTCCAGACAATAATTATCATATTCCAGAATTTCCATAGGAAGAAATCTTATAGTCGCATCTTAGTCCTACATTCCGAATTTCATGCGAATCGCTTGAAAAATTGCTTTGCTCAAGATATTCCAGACAATAATGATCACATTCCAGAATTTCCATAGGAAGAAATCTTATAGTCGAATCTTATTCCTACATTCCAAATTACATGCGAATCGCTTGAAAAATTGCTTTGCTCCAGATATTCCAGACAATAATGATCATATTCCAGAATTTCCATAGGAAGAAATCTTATAGTCGAATCTTATTCCTAAATTCCGAATTTCATGCGAATCGCTTGAAAAATTGCTTTGCTCCAGATATTCCAGACAATAATGATCATATTCCAGAATTTCCATAGGAAGTAATCTTATAGTCACATCTTAGTCCTACATTCCGAATTTCATACAAATCGCTTGAAAAATTGCTTTGCTCCAGAAATTCCAGACAATAATGATCATATTCCAGAATTTCCGTAGGAAGAAATCTTATAGTCGCATCTTAGTCCTACATTCCGAATTTCATGCGAATCGCTTGAGAAATTGCTTTGCTCCAGATATTCCAGACAATAATGATCATATTCCAGAATTTCCATAGGAAGAAATCTTAGGGTCGAATCTTATTCCTTCATTCCGAATTTCATGCGAATCGCTTGAAAAATTGCTTTGCTCCAGATATTCCAGACAATAATGATCATATTCCAGAATTTCCATAGGAAGAAATCTTATAGTCGAATCTTATTCCTACATTCCGAATTTCATGCGAATCGCTTGAAAAATTGCTTTGCTCCAGATATTCCAGACAATAATGATCATATTCCAGAATTTCCATAGGAAAAAATCTTATAGTCACATCTTAGTCCTACATTCCGAATTTCATACAAATCGCTTGAAAAATTGCTTTGCTCCAGATATTCCAGACAATAATGATCATATTCCAGAATTTCCATAGGAAGATTTCTTATGGTCGAATCTTATTCCTACATTCCGAATTTCATGCGAATCGATTGAAAAATTGCTTTGCTCCAGATATTCCAGACAATAATGATCATATTCCAGAATATCCATAGGAAGAAATCTTATGATCGAATCTTATTCCTACATTCCGAATTTCATGCGAATCGCTTGAAAATTGCTTTGCTCCAGATATTCCAGACAATAATAATCATATTCCAGAATTTCCATAGAAAGAAATCTTATAGTCACATCTTAGTCCTACATTCCAAATTTCATACAAATCGCTTGAAAAATTGCTTTGCTCCAGATATTCCAGACAATAATGATCATATTCCAGAATTTCCATAGGAAGAAATCTTATGGTCGAATCTTATTCCTACATTCCGAATTTCATGCGAATCGCTTGAAAAATTGCTTTGCTCCAGATATTCCAGACAATAATGATCATATTCCAGAATTCACATTCCGAATTACATACAATTCGCTTGAAAAATTGCTTTGCTCCAGATATTCCAGACAATAATGATCATATTCCAGAATTTCCATAGGAGGAAATCTTATAGTTGCATCTTAGTACTAGATTCCGAATTTCATGCGAATCGCTTGAAAAATTGCTTTGCTCCAGATATTCCAGACAATAATGATCATATTCCAGAATTTCCGTAGAAAGAAATCTTATAGTCGCATCTTAGTCCTACATTCCGAATTTCATGCGAATCGCTTGAGAAATTGCTTTGTTCCAGATATTCCAGACAATAATGATCATATTCCAGAATTTCCATAGGAAGAAATCTTATTGTCGAATCTTAGTCCTACATTCCGAATTTCATGCGAATCGCTTGAGAAATTGCTTTGTTCCAGATATTCCAGACAATAATGATCATATTCCAGAATTTCCGTAGGAAGAAATCTTATAGTCGCATCTTAGTCCTACATTCCAAATTTCATGCGAATCGCTTGAAAAATTGCTTTGCTCCAGATATTCCAGACAATAATGATCATATTCCAGAATTTCCATAGGAAGAAATCTTATAGTCGCATCTTAGTCCTACATTCCGAATTTCATACAAATCGCTTGAAAAATTGCTTTGCTCCAGATATTCCAGACAATAATGATCATATTCCAGAATTTCCATAAGAAGAAATCTTATAGTCGAATCTTGTTCCTAAATTCCGAATTTCATGCGAATCGCTTGAAAAATTGCTTTGCTCCAGATATTCCAGACAATAATGATCATATTCCAGAATTTCCATAGGAAGAAATCTTATAGTCGAATCTTATTCCTAAATTCCGAATTTCATGCGAATCGCTTGAAAAATTGCTTTGCTCCAGATATTCCAGACAATAATGATCATATTCCAGAATTTCCATAGGAAGAAATCTTATAGTCACATCTTAGTCCTACATTCCGAATTTCATGCGAATCGCTTGAAAAATTGCTTTGCTCCAGATATTCCAGACAATAATGATCATATTCCATAATTTCCATAGGAAGAAATCTTATAGTCGAATCTTATTCCTAAATTCCGAATTTCATGCGAATCGCTTGAAAAATTGCTTTGCTCCAGATATTCCAAACAATAATGATCATATTCCAGAATTTCCATAGGAAGAAATCTTATAGTCGAATCTTATTCCTAAATTCCGAATTTCATGCGAATCGCTTGAAAAATTGCTTTGTTCCAGATATTCCAGACAATAATGATCATATTCCAGAATTTCCATAGGAAGAAATCTTATAGTCGCATCTTAGTCCTACATTCCGAATTTCATGCGAATCGCTTGAAAAATTGCTTTGTTCCAGATATTCCAGACAATAATGATCATATTCCAGAATTTCCATAGGAAGAAATCTTATAGTCGCATCTTAGTCCTACATTCCGAATTTCATGCGAATCGCTTGAAAAATTGCTTTGCTCCAGATATTCCAGACAATAATGATCATATTCCAGAATTTCCATAGGAAGAAATCTTATGGTCGAATCTTATTCCTACATTCCGAATTTAATGCGAATCGCTTGAAAAATTGCTTTGCTCCAGATATTCCAGACAATAATGATCATATTCCAGAATTTCCATAGGAAGATTTCTTATGGTCGAATCTTATTCCTACATTCCGAATTTCATGCGAATCGATTGAAAAATTGCTTTGCTCCAGATATTCCAGACAATAATGATCATATTCCAGAATATCCATAGGAAGAAATCTTATGATCGAATCTTATTCCTACATTCCGAATTTCATGCGAATCGCTTGAAAATTGCTTTGCTCCAGATATTCCAGACAATAATAATCATATTCCAGAATTTCCATAGAAAGAAATCTTATAGTCACATCTTAGTCCTACATTCCGAATTTCATACAAATCGCTTGAAAAATTGCTTTGCTCCAGATATTCCAGACAATAATGATCATATTCCAGAATTTCCATAGGAAGAAATCTTATGGTCGAATCTTATTCCTACATTCCGAATTTCATGCGAATCGCTTGAAAAATTGCTTTGCTCCAGATATTCCAGACAATAATGATCATATTCCAGAATTTCCATAGGAAGAAATCTTATAGTCACATCTTAGTCCTACATTCCGAATTTCATACAATTCGCTTGAAAAATTGCTTTGCTCCAGATATTCCAGACAATAATGATCATATTCCAGAATTTCTATAGGAAGAAATCTTATAGTTGCATCTTAGTCCTAGATTCCGAATTTCATGCGAATCGCTTGAAAAATTGCTTTGCTCCAGATATTCCAGACAATAATGATCATATTCCAGAATTTCCGTAGGAAGAAATCTTATAGTCGCATCTTAGTCCTACATTCCGAATTTCATCCGAATTTCATGCGAATCGCTTGAAAAATTGCGTTGCTCCAGATATTCCAGACAATAATGATCATATTCCAGAATTTCCGTAGGAAGAAATCTTATTGTCGAATCTTAGTCCTACATTCCGAATTTCATGCGAATCGCTTGAGAAATTGCTTTGTTCCAGATATTCCAGACAATAATGATCATATTCCAGAATTTCCATAGGAAGAAATCTTATAGTCGCATCTTAGTCCTACATTCCGAATTTCATGCGAATCGGTTGAGAAATTGCTTTGTTCCAGATACTCCAGACAATAATAATCATATTCCAGAATTTCCTTAGGAAGAAATCTTATAGTCGCATCTTAGTCCTACATTCCGAATTTCATGCGAATCGCTTGAAAAATTGCTTTGCTCCAGATATTCCAGACAATAATGATCATATTCCAGAATTTCCATAGGAAGATTTCTTATGGTCGAATCTTATTCCTACATTCCGAATTTCATGCGAATCGATTGAAAAATTGCTTTGCTCCAGAAATTCCAGACAATAATGATCATATTCCAGAATTTCCATAGGAAGAAATCTTATAGTCGCATCTTAGGCCTACATTCCGAATTTCATGCGAATCGCTTGAAAAATTGCTTTGCTCAAGATATTCCAGACAATAATGATCATATTCCAGAATTTCCATAGGAAGAAATCTTATAGTCGAATCTTATTCCTACATTCCGAATTTCATGCGAATCGCTTGAAAAATTGCTTTGCTCCAGATATTCCAGACAATAATGATCATATTCCAGAATTTCCATAGGTAGAAATCTTATAGTCGAATCTTATTCCTAAATTCCGAATTTCATGCGAATCGCTTGAAAAATTGCTTTGCTCCAGATATTCCAGACAATAATGATCATATTCCAGAATTTCCATAGGAAGAAATCTTATAGGCACATCTTAGTCCTACATTCCGAATTTCATACAAATCGCTTGAAAAATTGCTTTGCTCCAGATATTCCAGACAATAATGATCATATTCCAGAATTTCCATATTAAGAAATCTTATAGTCGAATCTTATTCCTAAATTCCGAATTTCATGCGAATCGCTTGAAAAATTGCTTTGCTCCAGATATTCCAGACAATAATGATCATATTCCAGAATTTCCTTAGGAAGAAATCTTATAGTCGAATCTTATTCCTAAATTCCGAATTTCATGCGAATCGCTTGAAAAATTGCTTTGCTCCAGATATTCCAGACAATAATGATCATATTCCAGAATTTCCGTAGGAAGAAATCTTATAGTCGCATCTTAGTCCTACATTCCGAATTTCATGCGAATCGCTTGAGAAATTGCTTTGTTCCAGATATTCCAGACAATAATGAACATATTCCAGAATTTCCATAGGAAGAAATCTTATAGTCGAATCTTATTCCTAAATTCCGAATTTCATGCGAATCGCTTGAAAAATTGCTTTGCTCCAGATATTCCAGACAATAATGATCATATTCCAGAATTCCCCTAGGAAGAAATCTTATAGTCACATCTTAGTCCTACATTCCGAATTTCATGCGAATCGCTTGAAAAATTGCTTTGCTCCAGATATTCCAGACAATAATGATCATATTCCAGAATTTCAGTAGGAAGAAATCTTATAGTCGCATCTTAGTCCTACATTCCGAATTTCATGCGAATCACTTGAGAAATTGCTTTGTTCCAGATATTCCAGACAATAATGATCATATTCCAGAATTTCCATAGGAAGAAATCTTATAGTCGCATCTTAGTCCTAGATTCCAAATTTCATGCGAATCGCTTGAAAAATTGCTTTGCTCCAGATATTCCAGACAATAATGATCATATTCCAGAATTTCCGTAGGAAGAAATCTTATAGTCGCATCTTAGCCCTACATTCCGAATTTCATGCGAATCGCTTGAGAAATTGCTTTGTTCCAGATATTCCAGACAATAATGATCATATTCCAGAATTTCCATAGGAAGAAATCTTATAGTCGCATCTTAGTCCTACATTCCAAATTTCATGCGAATCGCTTGAAAAATTGCTTTGCTCCAGATATTCCAGACAATAATGATCATATTCCAGAATTTCCATAGGAAGAAATCTTATAGTCACATCTTAGTCCTACATTCCGAATTTCATACAAATCGCTTGAAAAATTGCTTTGCTCCAGATATTCCAGACAATAATGATCATATTCCAGAATTTCCATAGGAAGAAATCTTATAGTCGAATCTTATTCCTAAATTCCGAATTTCACGCGAATCGCTTGAAAAATTGCTTTGCTCCAGATATTCCAGACAATAATGATCATATTACAGAATTTCCATAGGAAGAAATCTTATAGTCGAATCTTATTCCTAAATTCCGAATTTCATGCGAATCGCTTGAAAAATTGCTTTGCTCCAGATATTCCAGACAATAATGATCATATTCCAGAATTTCCATAGGAAGAAATCTTATAGTCGCATCTTAGTCCTAGATTCCGAATTTCATGCGAATCGCTTGAAAAATTGCTTTGCTCCAGATATTCCAGACAATAATGATCATATTCCAGATTTTCCGTAGGAAGAAATCTTATAGTCGCATCTTAGTCCTACATTCCGAATTTCATGCGAATCTTCTTGAAAAATTGCTTTGCTCCAGATATTCCAGACAATAATGATCATATTCCAGAATTTCCATAGGAAGAAATCTTATAGTCACATCTTAGTCCTACATTCCGAATTTCATGCGAATTGCTTGAAAAATTGCTTTGTTCCAGATATTCCATACAATAATGATCATATTCCAGAATTTCCATAGGAAGAAATCTTATAGTCACATCTTAGTCCTACATTCCGAATTTCATACAAATCGCTTGAAAAATTACTTTGCTCCAGATATTCCTGACAATAATGATCATATTCCAGAATTTCCATAGGAAGAAATCTTATAGTCGAATCTTATTCCTAAATTCTGAATTTCATGCGAATCGCTTGAAAAATTGCTTTGCTCCAGATATTCCAGACAATAATGATCATATTCCAGAATTTCCATAGGAAGTAATCTTATAGTCGAATCTTATTCCTAAAATCCGAATTTCATGCGAATCGCTTGAAAAATTGCTTTGCTCCAGATATTCCAGACAATAATGATCATATTCCAGAATTTCCATAGGAAGAAATCTTATAGTCACATCTTAGTCCTACATTCCGAATTTCATGCGAATCGCTTGAAAAATTGCTTTGCTCCAGATATTCCAGACAATAATGATCATATTCCAGAATTTCCATAGGAAGTAATCTTATAGTCGAATCTTATTCCTAAATTCCGAATTTCATGCGAATCGCTTGAAAAATTGCTTTGCTCCAGATATTCCAGACAATAATGATCATATTCCAGAATTTCCATAGGAAGAAATCTTATAGTCACATCTTAGTCCTACATTCCGAATTTCATGCGAATCGCTTGAAAAATTGCTTTGCTCCAGATATTCCAGACAATAATGATCATATTCCAGAATTTCCGTAGGAAGAAATCTTATAGTCGCATCTTAATCCTACATTCCGAATTTCATGCGAATCGCTTGAGAAATTGCTTTGTTCCAGATATTCCAGACAATAATGATCATATTCCAGAATTTCCATAGGAAGTAATCTTATAGTCGAATCTTATTCCTAAATTCCGAATTTCATGCGAATCGCTTGAAAAATTGCTTTGCTCCAGATATTCCAGACAATAATGATCATATTCCAGAATTTCCATAGGAAGAAATCTTATAGTCACATCTTAGTCCTACATTCCGAATTTCATGCGAATCGCTTGAAAAATTGCTTTGCTCCAGATATTCCAGACAATAATGATCATATTCCAGAATTTCCGTAGGAAGAAATCTTATAGTCGCATCTTAATCCTACATTCCGAATTTCATGCGAATCGCTTGAGAAATTGCTTTGTTCCAGATATTCCAGACAATAATGATCATATTCCAGAATTTCCATAGGAAGAAATCTTATAGTCGCATGTTAGTCCTAGATCTCGAATTTCATGCGAATCGCTTGAAAAATTGCTTTGCTCCAGATATTCCAGACAATAATGATCATATTCCAGAATTTCCGTAGGAAGAAATCTTATAGTCGCATCTTAGTCCTACATTCCGAATTTCATGCGAATCGCTTGAGAAATTGCTTTGTTCCAGATATTCCAGACAATAATGATCATATTCCAGAATTTCCATAGGAAGAAATCTTATAGTCGCATCTTAGTCCTACATTCCAAATTTCATGCGAATCGCTTGAAAAATTGCTTTGCTCCAGATATTCCAGACAATAATGATCATATTCCAGAATTTCCATAGGAAGAAATCTTATAGTGGAATCTTATTCCTAAATTCCGAATTTCATGCGAATCGCTTGAAAAATTGCTTTGCTCCAGATATTCCAGACAATAATGATCATATTCCAGAATTTCCATAGGAAGAAATCTTATAGTCACATCTTAGTCCTACATTCCGAATTCATGCGAATCGCTTGAAAAATTGCTTTGCTCCAGATATTCCAGACAATAATGATCATATTCCAGAATTTCCGTAGGAAGAAATCTTATAGTCGCATCTTAATCCTACATTCCGAATTTCATGCGAATCGCTTGAGAAATTGCTTTGTTCCAGATATTCCAGACAATAATGATCATATTCCAGAATTTCCATAGGAAGTAATCTTATAGTCGAATCTTATTCCTAAATTCCGAATTTCATGCGAATCGCTTGAAAAATTGCTTTGCTCCAGATATTCCAGACAATAATGATCATATTCCAGAATTTCCATAGGAAGAAATCTTATAGTCGCATCTTAGTCCTAGATCTCGAATTTCATGCGAATCGCTTGAAAAATTGCTTTGCTCCAGATATTCCAGACAATAATGATCATATTCCAGAATTTCCGTAGCAAGAAATCTTATAGTCGCATCTTAGTCCTACATTCCGAATTTCATGCGAATCGCTTGAGAAATTGCTTTGTTCCAGATATTCCAGACAATAATGATCATATTCCAGAATTTCCATAGGAAGAAATCTTATAGTCGCATCTTAGTCCTACATTCCAAATTTCATGCGAATCGCTTGAAAAATTGCTTTGCTCCAGATATTCCAGACAATAATGATCATATTCCAGAATTTCCATAGGAAGAAATCTTATAGTGGAATCTTATTCCTAAATTCCGAATTTCATGCGAATCGCTTGAAAAATTGCTTTGCTCCAGATATTCCAGACAATAATGATCATATTCCAGAATTTCCATAGGAAGAAATCTTATAGTCACATCTTAGTCCTACATTCCGAATTCATGCGAATCGCTTGAAAAATTGCTTTGCTCCAGATATTCCAGACAATAATGATCATATTCCATAATTTCCATAGGAAGAAATCTTATAGTCGAATCTTATTCCTAAATTCCGAATTTCATGTGAATCGCTTGAAAAATTGCTTTGCTCCAGATATTCCAGACAATAATGATCATATTCCAGAATTTCCATGGGAAGAAATCTTATAGTCGAATCTTATTCCTAAATTCCGAATTTCATGCGAATCGCTTGAAAAATTGCTTTGCTCCAGATATTCCAGACAATAATGATCATATTCCAGAATTTCCATAGGAAGAAATCTTATAGTCACATCTTAGTCCTACATTCCGAATTTCATGCGAATCGCTTGAAAAATTGCTTTGCTCCAGATATTCCAGACAATAATGATCATATTCCAGAATTTCCGTAGGAAGAAATCTTATAGTCGCATCTTAGTCCTACATTCCAAATTTCATGCGAATCGCTTGAAAAATTGCTTTGCTCCAGATATTCCAGACAATAATGATCATATTCCAGAATTTCCATAGGAAGAAATCTTATAGTCGAATCTTATTCCTAAATTCCGAATTTCATGCGAATCGCTTGAAAAATTGCTTTGCTCCAGATATTCCAGACAATAATGATCATATTCCAGAATTTCCATAGGAAGAAATCTTATAGTCACATCTTAGTCCTACATTCCGAATTTCATACAAATCGCTTGAAAAAATGCTTTGCTCCAGATATTCCAGACAATAATGATCATATTCCAGAATTTCCATAGGAAGAAATCTTATAGTCGAATCTTATTCCTAAATTCTGAATTTCATGCGAATCGCTTGAAAAATTGCTTTGCTCCAGATATTCCAGACAATAATGATCATATTCCAGAATTTCCGTAGGAAGAAATCTTATAGTCGCATCTTAGTCCTACATTCCGAATTTCATGCGAATCGCTTGAGAAATTGCTTTGTTCCAGATATTCCAGACAATAATGATCATATTCCAGAATTTCCATAGGAAGAAATCTTATAGTCGCATCTTAGTCCTAGATTCCGAATTTCATGCGAATCGCTTGAAAAATTGCTTTGCTCCAGATATTCCAGACAATAATGATCATATTCCAGAATTTCCGTAGGAAGAAATCTTATAGTCGCATCTTAGTCCTACATTCCGAATTTCATGCGAATCGCTTGAGAAATTGCTTTGTTCCAGATATTCCAGACAATAATGATCATATTCCAGAATTTCCATAGGAAGAAATCTTATAGTCGCATCTTAGTCCTACTGTCGGGGATTAAAACTTCCGAAAGTCAGGGGGTGTTCGAAAATTAAAACACAAACCTCAAATGTACATTTGCTTTGAAACGATTTATTAACTAAATTGATATATTCTAACTTCTTATGATAAATTCTAATATCTCTATGTATTCGCGCGGCGATTCCGTCGGGTTCAATGTTTGTCGCACTCGGTTGAGCTGGTCCTGAAGAACTGAAGAACGTTGTGCAGCCGACTGCTGCAAGAAAGCTCGCCTTGCCATGCGAGTCCGTCCACCACCACCATCGCCTGTGACTCCAAATTGCTGCATCATCACACATTCCAAATGTGTAGCGCGTCGCGTAATCTTCTGTCGGTAAGACATTCTAATGTACGTAGAGCGAACAATGTTGCTGCTGCTTGTCGTTGCTGTATATTTATTTGCTTAGCAAATAGGCCATCCGTCTACATCGCAACGGAGCGAGGTATCGGGTGTCCGCACACAGTGCCCAGTCGATGAGTGGACGACGCTGAGCCGCACAAGCAGTGAACGTCGCAATGTGCGTCGTCAGCGAAATGATAATAATGTTGTGGTGATCATTCGGCAGGCAACAAAGTGATTGCAATTGGGATCGTATGCAGACGGAATGTACTGCAACTTTGTGCGACTGGTGGTGTGGAATGCGGCGCGTCAGCAGTCCGCATTTAATGTGAGTATTGCTAGTGGCAATACTTTGATCGCCATGAATCAAGGTCAACGGTTGTTGACCGAACATCCTGCCCGGTTGAACCCTCTGGTTCGAAATGTGTGCATGTAATGCTCCCAGGAAGGTCAAGATCATATCGACATCTCATGATCTGTTCATGATGTCTCCAAGAGGCGGCAAAGTTTCTGGATGGGCCGGCGGCACTCGCCATGGCTGGTGCGTAGAGTAGCGTTGCGGGCTAATCCGTCACTGCCCGGGTGAACGGCAATGACTCGACCGAGCCTCCAATGAGTCGGGGGCAGGTTCTCTTGTTTCACGAGGACCACGTCGTTCAGTTGAATGTCCGGTTCTCGTCATTCCCATTTGCTGCGGGTCTGGAGGGTGACCAAGTACTCCTCGCTCCAGCGCTGCCAGAAGTCCTGGTGGAGCTTACGGATCCACTGATACTGCTTGAGGCGATTAAGCGGGACGCCGCCAATATGAGGTTCGGGTACCGCGATGAGGGGGGCACCGATGAGGAAATCGCCAGTGGTGAGCGCCAGTTTGTCCTCGGGGTCGTCGTGGAGTGGGACCAGCGGACGTGAGTTAAGACACGCCTCGATGCGTGTTGCCAGAGTGTGGAGTTGGTGGTACCAGAGAGACTGGGCACCCACCAAACGAACCAAATGATGTTTGGCGGATTTTACGGCGGCCTCCCATAATCCACCTTGATGAGGGGCCGCAGGAGTGATGAAGTACCATCTCGTCCCGGAATGTGCCAGGGCCTGTTGGTTGTGATGCGATTCGAAGGCTGCTAAGTCCTCTTTAAGGTACCGGTTCGCACCAACGAAGGCGGTACCATTGTCGCTGTAGAGATCGGGACAGGGTCCGCGCCGGCAGGTGAATCGAGTAAAAGCATCCATGAAAGCCTGTGATGAGAGGTCCTCAATTACCTCGATGTGCACAGCCTTCGTGGCCATGCAAACGAAGATCGCCAAGTAGCCTTTGATTGTGGTGCGTGATCGTTTGGTTCCAACCCGAACGGAAAAGGGACCACAGTAGTCGACCCCTGAGGCCAGGAACGGGCGAGCTGAATTGACTCGTGGGCTGGGTAGCGAAGCCATTTGTTGCTTGATGACCGCTCCGCGGTGTCGTCTGCAGATGACGCATTTGTGTAGCAGAGTCCGCACAGCTTGTCGACCATGGAGTATCCAATACTTCTGCCGCAACGTCTGCAGCATCAGTTGAACGCCGCCGTGTAGGGTGGCGTCATGTGTCTGGCGAACCAATAGCCAAACCAAGGCGCCTGCTTTCGGCAAGACAATGGGATGCACCAAGACCTCGGCTAGCGCAATCGGCTGGATTCTGCGCAGAGCGGACGTGATGCCAACGTGCTGGAGACGTCAACTCCTGGATCTGTCGCACTCGGTTTGCGACGTAGGGTTTGAGAGTGGATGGTTCCTTCCGCAACCAACACAAAACAATGCTGGAGTCCGACCAGAGGTAGTAGGGTGCAGTCTGCAGGCCTAGAGCGGTGCGGACATTCTCCAATGTGGCCGCGAGGAGACTAGCGGCGCACAGTTCCAGACGAGGAATGGTAGCGCCCTTGAGTGGAGCCACCTTAGTCCGGGCGGTCAGCAGTGCGACCTGGGACCGGTCATCGGCATCTGATGTCTTCAGGTAGATGACAGCTGCATAGGCTCGGGAGCTGGCATCGCAAAACCCATGAATTGTGGTCACATGCTGACTGTGCATGCCAAGCCATCGAGGTACCTTGACTTGGTTGAGGGCCTGCAGCCCGTTGCGGAATGCTGCCCAGGTGTTGAGCAGCTCTGGGGAAAGTGGGGCATCCCAAGTGATGCCTGCGGACCACAGCGTTTGGATGAACATCTTTCCTGTGATGATGACCGGCGCAAGGAGCCCAGTAGGATCGAACAGTCTCGCCACCTCGCTCAGAATCCGCCTTTTCGTAGGGGAGGGTCCCAGCCAATCCTCCATTTCCACCAAGAAGAAGAGCTCGTCAGCAGCTGGATCCCAACGCAAGCCAAGTACCGTTGCCGTTGGGCATTCTATGACAAGCTCTGTGGAAGAGGGAGAAGAGGAAGTCTCGTTAGTCACCATGGAAATTACCTGTGCGCTGTTGGAGTTCCATTTGCGCAATTTGAAGTGTCCTGCCATGAGGACAGTGTTGACATCGGCAGCCAGGCCGACTGCTTCGGAAATGCTGTTGCAGCTGGTGAGGAGGTCGTCCACATAAAAGGCCTTCTCTCGGGCCGCTCGAGCCCGTGCTGTATCTGGGATCAGCTGTTGATTGTCCTGTGCGCACTGCATCATGGATCGCACAGAAGTGTATGGACTGGATGCCATACCGTAGGTAACCGTCGTCAAGCGGAAGACGGTCAGCTCGTCGGACGGTGATTCTCGCCAGAGAATCCGTTGGTAGTCTCGATGTTTATGCGCCACCAAGACCTGGCGGAACATCTTCTCTACGTCAGCGGTCAGCGCGACCAAGTAGCGCCGGAACCGCAGGATGATGTTGATCAGTGAATCTTGGATGGTAGGACCAACCAGCTGGACGTCATTGAGTGAGACTCCAGTAGTGGTCTGTGCAGATGCGTTGAAGACCACACGGAATTTGCTAGTTACCGCATGGTGTGGAATGTAGTAACAATGGGCAGTGCAGCGCGGTAGGAGGCACCTAGTGCTGTTGCGTCGTGTCGGAAGGGGACTTGGACCATGTATCTGCCTTCCGATGTGCGGGAGTGCGTCTGGGAGTAGTGCCGGCTGCACTCGTCCTCTCTTGATTCATCTGTGGGTACCTCCTCCGACTTACAGAAATTCCGAACGAGCTCATCCAGAGTGTGTTCCAGAGTGGGCTCCAAAGGCGACTCTTCCGTCACCTGGCTGTGGAGCGATCGGATGGGTGGTGCTGCTCGCACCAGGGCAGCTGGGCCGAAGACAACCCAACCAAGGTGTGTGCGTTGGGCGTGGGGCTCGTGTGGCCGTTCATGAATGACCTCGTCCTGCACCAAGAGACCCCAGACATCAGCACCCAGCAAGATGTCGATGGGCCCAGGAGTGCCCAAATGGCTGTCTGCCAGTGGTAGGCCAACCAGATGATGCCATTGTGTTGCATCCACATGTGCTGCGGGGAGCGTCGAAGTGATCAGGGGTATCACTACGGCCTTCATGGTGAGCACGAACTCTGATCGCGTCGACTGAAGTGAGAGCATCACTTGGCCTTGAGCCAGAGTAGGTCGGGAAATACCGACGCCTTGCACGGCTACATCCAATCGGCTTCTGGGAAGACGAAGTTGTTTGGTTAGTTTGGTTATTATAAGACTTACCTGCGATCCAGGATCGCAGAGGGCTCGAACCAGGTGGGGCTCCGAGTTTGCGCCGTACGCGTAGCCGAGCGCCATAACTAGCAATACGGTAGTGTTCGCTTGATTGAGTCAATCCATAGTTGAGGGACCCTGGTCCGGAATGAACTCCCAACGTCCCTTCGTGAACACATAGCGACCACCAGGCGGGGTCTGGGCGCGTTCTGCTTCTGTTTGGGCTGGCTGAGGTGCCGCTGCTTGTAAGGCTGGTTGGCGTTCTGCTTCTCGGCGGGCTGGCCGACGTTGTGTTTCTTGTCGGGCTGCCGCCTCCCTTCTGCAGATCAGCGAGTGGTGTCTGCCGTTGCAGTGGCGGCAGGAACTTTCGGATTGGCATCCGGTAGCGTTGTGTCCTGGCTGCAGACAGTTGAAACAGACACCTGTCGTTCTCGCGGCGCTGATCCGCCGACTCAAGTCCAACTGCTTGAACCTTGTGCACTGATATAGCCGGTGAGAGCCATGGCAATGGCCGCATCGGTTCTCGGGAGCTGCAACGACGTGAGTCCGAGCAACGGGAAGCGTCTTTAGCTGCCGTGATCCACTTGCCTGTTGTCGACCAGAGGTTGAGGGTAGCTGGATCTCTGTCGCCAAACTGTGGGCACGATGAGTCAAGAACTCGAGCATGCCGGTGAGGGTGGGAATCTGTTTGGCTGGGCAATGCATGCACCAACCTTGCTGGGTCACCTTTGGCAAACGGGACACAACAATCGGGACCGTCAAAGCGTCCCAACTGGACACTGGTTGCCGCATCACTCGTAGTGCACGGAGTGACTCTTGCACGGTGTCCACGATCCGAAGCAGGGCACTGGAGCATTCGTCCTGGGCTGCCTGCAGATTGAGGAGCCGAGAAACGTGGGTCTCGCACAACAGGCGTGGGTTGTCGAACCTCTCTTTAAGCTCACTCCAGAGCTCTTCGTAGCCGCCGGAGTAGATGTTGCCGACGAGGCCTACGCTGCCAGGCAGGACAGCGGCACGAAGCTTCTGTAACTTGTAGGCGGGCGCCAGCTCCGTGTTGTGCACCAGACTCTCGAATGCATCTTTAAATGCTAGCCAATTATGCAGATGGCCATCGAACGTCGGTATTTGCACCGACTCAAGTTTCATCTCCACCTTTGGCGTGGTTGAGCTGTGATGCGGTGGTGGAGAAGCCGGCGCGAGTTTCGCCAGATTTTGGAGGGCGTTTTGGCGTCTGCCCAAGACCATCAAGACGTTATTATACTGCTCGTCCACGACTGCCAGCAGATCATCGTGGGCCTGAAGGCCCTCCGGTGTGGCATCGCTCACCAATGCCGTGTGTGCCACCAGAAAGCGTGCATAGTGTGCTTCTATCTGGCGCTGTTCAAAGTGGATTTGGACCTCGTCCAAAGCCGTCACGTCCATGCTGACAATGCGGTCGTGCACCCGCTTGATGGCGGTGCATGCTGACGTGCGTCGATTCAAGTCGGCCATGTCGAATATCGATCACTTCACTAACAAGTCTCAAATAGGCTGGTGAACCCGGTTCACAGGAACCCAAGCAGAAGGCAAAGGGCAAGACACGAAGACGCGAAGGCAATAAGTGTTGCCAAAACTACACAATAAATTGCTAGGCGACTGTGGCCGCATGCGCACATATCACGAGGAGCGAACCGTGGGACAAGCGTGTCCACAAAGCACAAACTAAATCACAAATTTAATTTAAATTATTCCTCACAGGAGGCACCAAAATGTCGGGGATTAAAACTTCCGAGAGTCAGGGGGTGGTCGAAAATTAAAACACAAACCTCAAATGTACATTTGCTTTGAAACGATTTATTAACTAAATTGATATATTCTAACTTCTTATGATAAATTCTAATATCTCTATGTATTCGCGCGGCGATTCCGTCGGGTTCAATGTTTGTCGCACTCGGTTGAGCTGGTCCTGAAGAACTGAAGAACGTTGTGCAGCCGACTGCTGCAAGAAAGCTCGCCTTGCCATGCGAGTCCGTCCACCACCACCATCGCCTGTGACTCCAAATTGCTGCATCATCACACATTCCAAATGTGTAGCGCGTCGAGTAGCTGATACCAGGCCCATGCCTTGGCTATCCAGCTGTATACGATGAGAAGGGTACCTACGCCGGCAACTGCGATAATAATCTTCTGTCGGTAAGACATTCTGATGTACGTAGAGCGAACAATGTTGCTGCTGCTCGTCGTTGCTGTATATTTATTTGCTTAGCAAATAGGCCATCCGTCTACATCGCAACGGAGCGAGGTATCGGGTGTCCGCACACAGTGCCCAGTCGATGAGTGGACGACGCTGAGCCGTACAAGCAGTGAACGTCGCAATGTGCGTCGTCAGCGAAATGATAATAATGTTGTGGTGATCATTCGGCAGGCAACAAAGTGATTGCAATTGGGATCGTATGCAGACGGAATGTACTGCAACTTTGTGCGACTGGTGGTGTGGAATGCGGCGCGTCAGCAGTCCGCATTTAATGTGAGTATTGCTAGTGGCAATACTTTGATCGCCATGAATCAAGGTCAACGGTTGTTGACCGAACACCTACATTCCAAATTTCATGCGAATCGCTTGAAAAATTGCTTTGCTCCTGATATTCCAGACAATAATGATCATATTCCAGAATTTCCATAGGAAGAAATCTTATAGTCGAATCTTATTCCTAAATTCCGAATTTCATGCGAATCGCTTGAAAAATTGCTTTGCTCCAGATATTCCAGACAATAATGATCATATTCCAGAATTTCCATAGGAAGAAATCTTATAGTCACATCTTAGTCCTACATTCCGAATTTCATGCGAATCGCTTGAAAAATTGCTTTGCTCCAGATATTCCAGACAATAATGATCATATTCCATAATATCCATAGGAAGAAATCTTATAGTCGAATCTTATTCCTAAATTCCGAATTTCATGCGAATCGCTTGAAAAATTGCTTTGCTCCAGATATTCCAGACAATAATGATCATATTCCAGAATTTCCATAGGAAGAAATATTATAGTCGAATCTTATTCCTAAATTCCGAATTTCATGCGAATCGCTTGAAAAATTGCTTTGCTCCAGATATTCCAGACAATAATGATCATATTCCAGAATTTCCATAGGAAGAAATCTTATAGTCACATCTTAGTCCTACATTCCGAATTTCATGTGAATCGCTTGAAAAATTGATTTGCTCCAGATATTCCAGACAATAATGATCATATTCCAGAATTTCCGTAGGAAGAAATCTTATAGTCGCATCTTAGTCCTACATTCCAAATTTCATGCGAATCGCTTGAAAAATTGCTTTGCTCCAGATATTCCAGACAATAATGATCATATTCCAGAATTTCCATAGGAAGAAATCTTATAGTCGAATCTTATTCCTAAATTCCGAATTTCATGCGAATCGCTTGAAAAATTGCTTTGCTCCAGATATTCCAGACAATAATGATCATATTCCAGAATTTCCATAGGAAGAAATCTTATAGTCACATCTTAGTCCTACATTCCGAATTTCATGTGAATCGCTTGAAAAATTGATTTGCTCCAGATATTCCAGACAATAATGATCATATTCCAGAATTTCCGTAGGAAGAAATCTTATAGTCGCATCTTAGTCCTACATTCCAAATTTCATGCGAATCGCTTGAAAAATTGCTTTGCTCCAGATATTCCAGACAATAATGATCATATTCCAGAATTTCCATAGGAAGAAATCTTATAGTCGAATCTTATTCCTAAATTCCGAATTTCATGCGAATCGCTTGAAAAATTGCTTTGCTCCAGATATTCCAGACAATAATGATCATATTCCAGAATTTCCATAGGAAGAAATCTTATAGTCACATCTTAGTCCTACATTCCGAATTTCATACAAATCGCTTGAAAAAATGCTTTGCTCCAGATATTCCAGACAATAATGATCATATTCCAGAATTTCCATAGGAAGAAATCTTATAGTCGAATCTTATTCCTAAATTCTGAATTTCATGCGAATCGCTTGAAAAATTGCTTTGCTCCAGATATTCCAGACAATAATGATCATATTCCAGAATTTCCATAGGAAGAAATCTTATAGTCGAATCTTATTCCTAAATTCCGAATTTCATGCGAATCGCTTGAAAATTGCTTTGCTCCAGATATTCCAGACAATAATGATCATATTGCAGAATTTCCATAGGAAGAAATCTTATAGTCACATCTTAGTCCTACATTCCGAATTTCATGCGAATCGCTTGAAAAATTGCTTTGCTCCAGATATTCCAGACAATAATGATCATATTCCAGAATTTCCATAGGAAGAAATCTTATAGTCGCATCTTAGTCCTAGATTCCGAATTTCATGCGAATCGCTTGAAAAATTGCTTTGCTCCAGATATTCCAGACAATAATGATCATATTCCAGAATTTCCGTAGGAAGAAATCTTATAGTCGCATCTTAGTCCTACATTCCGAATTTCATGCGAATCGCTTGAGAAATTGCTTTGTTCCAGATATTCCAGACAATAATGATCATATTCCAGAATTTCCATAGGAAGAAATCTTATAGTCGCATCTTAGTCCTACATTCCAAATTTCATGCGAATCGCTTGAAAAATTGCTTTGCTCCAGATATTCCAGACAATAAGGATCATATTCCAGAATATCCATAGGAAGAAATCTTATAGTCGAATCTTATTCCTAAATCGCTTGAGAAATGGCTTTGTTCCAGATATTCCAGACAATAATGATCATGTTCCAGAATTTCCATAGGAAGAAATCTTATAGTCGCATCTTAGTCCTAGATTCCGAATTTCATGCGAATCGCTTGAAAAATTGCTTTGCTCCAGATATTCCAGACAATAATGATCCTATTCCAGAATTTCCATAGGAAGAAATCTTATAGTCGAATCTTATTCCTAAATTCCGAATTTCATGCGAATCGCTTGAAAAATTGCTTTGCTCCAGATATTCCAGACAATAATGATCATATTCCAGAATTGGAAGAAATCTTATAGTCACATCTTAGTCCTACATTTCGAATTTCATACAAATCGCTTGAAAAATTGCTTTGCTCCAGATATTCCAGACAATAATGATCATATTCCAGAATTTCCATAGGAAGAAATCTTATAGTCACATCTTAATCCTACATTCCGAATTTCATGCGAATCGCTTGAAAAATTGCTTTGCTCCAGATATTCCTTACAATAATGATCATATTCCAGAATTTCCATAGGAAGAAATCTTATAGTCACATCTTAGTCCTACATTCCGAATTTCATGCGAATCGCTTGAAAAATGGCTTTGCTCCAGATATTCCAGACAATAATGATCATATTCCAGAATTTCCATAGGAAAAAATCTTATAGTCGCATCTTAGTCCTAGATTCCGAATTTCATGCGAATCGCTTGAAAAATTGCTTTGCTCCAGATATTCCAGACAATAATGATCATATTCCAGAATTTTCGTAGGAAGAAATCTTATAGTCGCATCTTAGTCCTAGATTCCGAATTTCATGCGAATCGCTTGAGAAATTGCTTTGTTCCAGATATTCCAGACAATAATGATCATATTCCAGAATTTCCATAGGAAGAAATCTTATAGTCGCATCTTAGTCCTACATTCCAAATTTCATGCGAATCGCTTGAAAAATTGCTTTGCTTCAGATATTCCAGACAATAAGGATCATATTCCAGAATATCCATAGGAAGAAATCTTATAGTCGAATCTTATTCCTAAATCGCTTGAGAAATGGCTTTGTTCCAGATATTCCAGACAATAATGATCATGTTCCAGAATTTCCATAGGAAGAAATCTTATAGTCGCATCTTAGTCCTAGATTCCGAATTTCATGCGAATCGCTTGAAAAATTGCTTTGCTCCAGATATTCCAGACAATAATGATCCTATTCCAGAATTTCCATAGGAAGAAATCTTATAGTCGAATCTTATTCCTAAATTCCGAATTTCATGCGAATCGCTTGAAAAATTGCTTTGCTCCAGATATTCCAGACAATAATGATCATATTCCAGAATTTCCATAGGAAGAAATCTTATAGTCACATCTTAGTCCTTTATTCCGAATTTCATGCGAATCGCTTGAAAAATTGCTTTGCTCCAGATATTCCAGACAATAATGATCATATTCCAGAATTTCCATAGGAAGATATCTTATAGTCGAATCTTATTCCTAAATTCCGAATTTCATGCGAATCGCTTGAAAAATTGCTTTGCTCCAGATATTCCAGACAATAATGATCATATTCCAGAATTTCCATAGGAAGAAATCTTATAGTCGAATCTTATTCCTAAATTCCGAATTTCATGCGAATCGCTTGAAAAATTGCTTTGCTCCAGATATTCCAGACAATAATGATCATATTCCAGAATTTCCATAGGAAGAAATCTTATAGTCACATCTTAGTCCTACATTGCGAATTTCATGCGAATCGCTTGAAAAATTGCTTTGCTCCAGATATTCCAGACAATAATGATCATATTCCAGAATTTCCGTAGGAAGAAATCTTATAGTCGCATCTTAGTTCTACATTCCGAATTTCATGCGAATCGCTTGAAAAATTGCTTTGCTCCAGATATTCCAGACAATAATGATCATATTCCAGAATTTCCATAGGAAGAAATCTTATAGTCACATCTTAGTCCTACATTCCGAATTTCATGCGAATCGCTTGAAAAATTGCTTTGCTCCAGATATTCCAGACAATAATGATCATATTCCAGAATTTCCGTAGGAAGAAATGTTATAGTCGCATCTTAGCCCTACATTCCGAATTTCATGCGAATCGCTTGAGAAATTGCTTTGTTCCAGATATTCCAGACAATAATGATCATATTCCAGAATTTCCATAGGAAGAAATCTTATAGTCGCATCTTAGTCCTACATTCCAAATTTCATGCGAATCGCTTGAAAAATTGCTTTGCTCCAGATATTCCAGATAATAATGATCATATTCCAGAATTTCCATAGGAAGAAATCTTATAGTCGAATCTTATTCCTAAATTCCGAATTTCATGCGAATCGCTTGAAAAATTGCTTTGCTCCAGATATTCCAGACAATAATGATCATATTCCAGAATTTCCATAGGAAGAAATCTTATAGTCACATCTTAGTCCTACATTCCGAATTTCATGCGAATCGCTTGAAAAATTGCTTTGCTCCAGATATTCCAGACAATAATGATCATATTCCAGAATTTCCATAGGAAGAAATCTTATAGTCACATCTTAGTCCTACATTCCGAATTTCATACAAATCGCTTGAAAAATTGCTTTGCTCCAGAAATTCCAGACAATAATGATCATATTCCGAATTTCCGTAGGAAGAAATCTTATAGTCGCATCTTAGTCCTACATTCCGAATTTCATGCGAATCGCTTGAAAAATTGCTTTGCTCCAGATATTCCAGACAATAATGATCATGTTCCAGAATTTCCATAGGAAGAAATCTTATAGTCGCATCTTAGTCCTAGATACCGAATTTCATGCGAATCGCTTGAAAAATTGCTTTGCTCCAGATATTCCAGACAATAATGATCCTATTCCAGAATTTCCATAGGAAGAAATCTTATAGTCGAATCTTATTCCTCAATTCCGAATTTCATGCGAATCGCTTGAAAAATTGCTTTGCTCCAGATATTCCAGACAATAATGATCATATTCCAGAATTTCCATAGGAAGAAATCTTATAGTCACATCTTAGTCCTACATTTCGAATTTCATGCGAATCGCTTGAAAAATTGCTTTGCTCCAGATATTCCAGACAATAATGATCATATTCCAGAATTTCCATAGGAAGAAATCTTATAGTCACATCTTAGTCCTGCATTCCGAATTTCATGCGAATCGCTTGAAAAATTGCTTTGCTCCAGATATTCCAGACAATAATGATCATATTCCAGAATTTCCATAGAAAGAAATCTTATAGTCGCATCTTAGTCCTAAATTCCGAATTTCATGCGAATCGCTTGAAAAATTGCTTTGCTCCAGATATTCCAGACAATAATGATCATATTCCAGAATTTCCATAGGAAGAAATCTTATAGTCACATCTTAGTCCTACATTCCGAATTTCATGCGAATCGCTTGAAAAATTGCTTTGCTCCTGATATTCCAGACAATAATGATCATATTCCAGAATTTCCATAGGAAGAAATCTTATAGTCACATCTTAGTCCTACATTCCGAATTTCATGTAAATCGCTTGAAAAATTGATTTGCTCCAGATATTCCAGACAATAATGATCATATTCCAGAATTTCCGTAGGAAGAAATCTTATAGTCGCATCTTAGTCCTACATTCCAAATTTCATGCGAATCGCTTGAAAAATTGCTTTGCTCCAGATATTCCAGACAATAATGATCATATTCCAGAATTTCCATAGGAAGAAATCTTATAGTCGAATCTTATTCCTAAATTCCGAATTTCATGCGAATCGCTTGAAAAATTGCTTTGCTCCAGATATTCCAGACAATAATGATCATATTCCAGAATTTCCATAGGAAGAAATCTTATAGTCACATCTTAGTCCTACATTCCGAATTTCATACAAATCGCTTGAAAAAATGCTTTGCTCCAAATATTCCAGACAATAATGATCATATTCCAGAATTTCCATAGGAAGAAATCTTATAGTCGAATCTTATTCCTAAATTCTGAATTTCATGCGAATCGCTTGAAAAATTGCTTTGCTCCAGATATTCCAGACAATAATGATCATATTCCAGAATTTCCATAGGAAGAAATCTTATAGTCGAATCTTATTCCTAAATTCCGAATTTCATGCGAATCGCTTGAAAAATTGCTTTGCTCCAGATATTCCAGACAATAATGATCATATTGCAGAATTTCCATAGGAAGAAATCTTATAGTCACATCTTAGTCCTACATTCCGAATTTCATGCGAATCGCTTGAAAAATTGCTTTGCTCCAGATATTCCAGACAATAATGATCATATTCCAGAATTTCCATAGGAAGAAATCTTATAGTCGCATCTTAGTCCTAGATTCCGAATTTCATGCGAATCGCTTGAAAAATTGCTTTGCTCCAGATATTCCAGACAATAATGATCATATTCCAGAATTTCCGTAGGAAGAAATCTTATAGTCGCATCTTAGTCCTACATTCCGAATTTCATGCGAATCGCTTGAGAAATTGCTTTGTTCCAGATATTCCAGACAATAATGATCATATTCCAGAATTTCCATAGGAAGAAATCTTATAGTCGCATCTTAGTCCTACATTCCAAATTTCATGCGAATCGCTTGAAAAATTGCTTTGCTCCAGATATTCCAGACAATAAGGAACATATTCCAGAATATCCATAGGAAGAAATCTTATAGTCGAATCTTATTCCTAAATCGCTTGAGAAATGGCTTTGTTCCAGATATTCCAGACAATAATGATCATGTTCCAGAATTTCCATAGGAAGAAATCTTATAGTCGCATCTTAGTCCTAGATTCCGAATTTCATGCGAATCGCTTGAAAAATTGCTTTGCTCCAGATATTCCAGACAATAATGATCCTATTCCAGAATTTCCATAGGAAGAAATCTTATAGTCGAATCTTATTCCTCAATTCCGAATTTCATGCGAATCGCTTGAAAAATTGCTTTGCTCCAGATATTCCAGACAATAATGATCATATTCCAGAATTGGAAGAAATCTTATAGTCACATCTTAGTCCTACATTTCGAATTTCATACAAATCGCTTGAAAAATTGCTTTGCTCCAGATATACCAGACAATAATGATCATATTCCAGAATTTCCATAGGAAGAAATCTTATAGTCACATCTTAATCCTACATTCCGAATTTCATGCGAATCGCTTGAAAAATTGCTTTGCTCCAGATATTCCTTACAATAATGATCATATTCCAGAATTTCCATAGGAAGAAATCTTATAGTCACATCTTAGTCCTACATTCCGAATTTCATGCGAATCGCTTGAAAAATTGCTTTGCTCCAGATATTCCAGACAATAATGATCATATTCCAGAATTTCCATAGGAAGAAATCTTATAGTCGCATCTTAGTCCTAGATTCCGAATTTCATGCGAATCGCTTGAAAAATTGCTTTGCTCCAGATATTCCAGACAATAATGATCATATTCCAGAATTTTCGTAGGAAGAAATCTTATAGTCGCATCTTAGTCCTAGATTCCGAATTTCATGCGAATCACTTGAGAAATTGCTTTGTTCCAGATATTCCAGACAATAATGATCATATTCCAGAATTTCCATAGGAAGAAATCTTATAGTCGCATCTTAGTCCTACATTCCAAATTTCATGCGAATCGCTTGAAAAATTGCTTTGCTCCAGATATTCCAGACAATAAGGATCATATTCCAGAATATCCATAGGAAGAAATCTTATAGTCGAATCTTATTCCTAAATCGCTTGAGAAATGGCTTTGTTCCAGATATTCCAGACAATAATGATCATGTTCCAGAATTTCCATAGGAAGAAATCTTATAGTCGCATCTTAGTCCTAGATTCCGAATTTCATGCGAATCGCTTGAAAAATTGCTTTGCTCCAGATATTCCAGACAATAATGATCCTATTCCAGAATTTCCATAGGAAGAAATCTTATAGTCGAATCTTATTCCTAAATTCCGAATTTCATGCGAATCGCTTGAAAAATTGCTTTGCTCCAGATATTCCAGACAATAATGATCATATTCCAGAATTTCCATAGGAAGAAATCTTATAGTCACATCTTAGTCCTTTATTCCGAATTTCATGCGAATCGCTTGAAAAATTGCTTTGCTCCAGATATTCCAGACAATAATGATCATATTCCAGAATTTCCATAGGAAGATATCTTATAGTCGAATCTTATTCCTAAATTCCGAATTTCATGCGAATCGCTTGAAAAATTGCTTTGCTCCAGATATTCCAGACAATAATGATCATATTCCAGAATTTCCATAGGAAGAAATCTTATAGTCGAATCTTATTCCTAAATTCCGAATTTCATGCGAATCGCTTGAAAAATTGCTTTGCTCCAGATATTCCAGACAATAATGATCATATTCCAGAATTTCCATAGGAAGAAATCTTATAGTCACATCTTAGTCCTACATTGCGAATTTCATGCGAATCGCTTGAAAAATTGCTTTGCTCCAGATATTCCAGACAATAATGATCATATTCCAGAATTTCCGTAGGAAGAAATCTTATAGTCGCATCTTAGTTCTACATTCCGAATTTCATGCGAATCGCTTGAAAAATTGCTTTGCTCCAGATATTCCAGACAATAATGATCATATTCCAGAATTTCCATAGGAAGAAATCTTATAGTCACATCTTAGTCCTACATTCCGAATTTCATGCGAATCGCTTGAAAAATTGCTTTGCTCCAGATATTCCAGACAATAATGATCATATTCCAGAATTTCCATAGGAAGAAATCTTATAGTCACATCTTAGTCCTACATTCCGAATTTCATACAAATCGCTTGAAAAAATGCTTTGCTCCAAATATTCCAGACAATAATGATCATATTCCAGAATTTCCATAGGAAGAAATCTTATAGTCGAATCTTATTCCTAAATTCTGAATTTCATGCGAATCGCTTGAAAAATTGCTTTGCTCCAGATATTCCAGACAATAATGATCATATTCCAGAATTTCCATAGGAAGAAATCTTATAGTCGAATCTTATTCCTAAATTCCGAATTTCATGCGAATCGCTTGAAAAATTGCTTTGCTCCAGATATTCCAGACAATAATGATCATATTGCAGAATTTCCATAGGAAGAAATCTTATAGTCACATCTTAGTCCTACATTCCGAATTTCATGCGAATCGCTTGAAAAATTGCTTTGCTCCAGATATTCCAGACAATAATGATCATATTCCAGAATTTCCATAGGAAGAAATCTTATAGTCGCATCTTAGTCCTAGATTCCGAATTTCATGCGAATCGCTTGAAAAATTGCTTTGCTCCAGATATTCCAGACAATAATGATCATATTCCAGAATTTCCGTAGGAAGAAATCTTATAGTCGCATCTTAGTCCTACATTCCGAATTTCATGCGAATCGCTTGAGAAATTGCTTTGTTCCAGATATTCCAGACAATAATGATCATATTCCAGAATTTCCATAGGAAGAAATCTTATAGTCGCATCTTAGTCCTACATTCCAAATTTCATGCGAATCGCTTGAAAAATTGCTTTGCTCCAGATATTCCAGACAATAAGGAACATATTCCAGAATATCCATAGGAAGAAATCTTATAGTCGAATCTTATTCCTAAATCGCTTGAGAAATGGCTTTGTTCCAGATATTCCAGACAATAATGATCATGTTCCAGAATTTCCATAGGAAGAAATCTTATAGTCGCATCTTAGTCCTAGATTCCGAATTTCATGCGAATCGCTTGAAAAATTGCTTTGCTCCAGATATTCCAGACAATAATGATCCTATTCCAGAATTTCCATAGGAAGAAATCTTATAGTCGAATCTTATTCCTCAATTCCGAATTTCATGCGAATCGCTTGAAAAATTGCTTTGCTCCAGATATTCCAGACAATAATGATCATATTCCAGAATTGGAAGAAATCTTATAGTCACATCTTAGTCCTACATTTCGAATTTCATACAAATCGCTTGAAAAATTGCTTTGCTCCAGATATACCAGACAATAATGATCATATTCCAGAATTTCCATAGGAAGAAATCTTATAGTCACATCTTAATCCTACATTCCGAATTTCATGCGAATCGCTTGAAAAATTGCTTTGCTCCAGATATTCCTTACAATAATGATCATATTCCAGAATTTCCATAGGAAGAAATCTTATAGTCACATCTTAGTCCTACATTCCGAATTTCATGCGAATCGCTTGAAAAATTGCTTTGCTCCAGATATTCCAGACAATAATGATCATATTCCAGAATTTCCATAGGAAGAAATCTTATAGTCGCATCTTAGTCCTAGATTCCGAATTTCATGCGAATCGCTTGAAAAATTGCTTTGCTCCAGATATTCCAGACAATAATGATCATATTCCAGAATTTTCGTAGGAAGAAATCTTATAGTCGCATCTTAGTCCTAGATTCCGAATTTCATGCGAATCACTTGAGAAATTGCTTTGTTCCAGATATTCCAGACAATAATGATCATATTCCAGAATTTCCATAGGAAGAAATCTTATAGTCGCATCTTAGTCCTACATTCCAAATTTCATGCGAATCGCTTGAAAAATTGCTTTGCTCCAGATATTCCAGACAATAAGGATCATATTCCAGAATATCCATAGGAAGAAATCTTATAGTCGAATCTTATTCCTAAATCGCTTGAGAAATGGCTTTGTTCCAGATATTCCAGACAATAATGATCATGTTCCAGAATTTCCATAGGAAGAAATCTTATAGTCGCATCTTAGTCCTAGATTCCGAATTTCATGCGAATCGCTTGAAAAATTGCTTTGCTCCAGATATTCCAGACAATAATGATCCTATTCCAGAATTTCCACAGGAAGAAATCTTATAGTCGAATCTTATTCCTAAATTCCGAATTTCATGCGAATCGCTTGAAAAATTGCTTTGCTCCAGATATTCCAGACAATAATGATCATATTCCAGAATTTCCATAGGAAGAAATCTTATAGTCACATCTTAGTCCTTTATTCCGAATTTCATGCGAATCGCTTGAAAAATTGCTTTGCTCCAGATATTCCAGACAATAATGATCATATTCCAGAATTTCCATAGGAAGATATCTTATAGTCGAATCTTATTCCTAAATTCCGAATTTCATGCGAATCGCTTGAAAAATTGCTTTGCTCCAGATATTCCAGACAATAATGATCATATTCCAGAATTTCCATAGGAAGAAATCTTATAGTCGAATCTTATTCCTAAATTCCGAATTTCATGCGAATCGCTTGAAAAATTGCTTTGCTCCAGATATTCCAGACAATAATGATCATATTCCAGAATTTCCATAGGAAGAAATCTTATAGTCACATCTTAGTCCTACATTGCGAATTTCATGCGAATCGCTTGAAAAATTGCTTTGCTCCAGATATTCCAGACAATAATGATCATATTCCAGAATTTCCGTAGGAAGAAATCTTATAGTCGCATCTTAGTTCTACATTCCGAATTTCATGCGAATCGCTTGAAAAATTGCTTTGCTCCAGATATTCCAGACAATAATGATCATATTCCAGAATTTCCATAGGAAGAAATCTTATAGTCACATCTTAGTCCTACATTCCGAATTTCATGCGAATCGCTTGAAAAATTGCTTTGCTCCAGATATTCCAGACAATAATGATCATATTCCAGAATTTCCGTAGGAAGAAATCTTATAGTCGCATCTTAGCCCTACATTCCGAATTTCATGCGAATCGCTTGAGAAATTGCTTTGTTCCAGATATTCCAGACAATAACGATCATATTCCAGAATTTCCATAGGAAGAAATCTTATAGTCGCATCTTAGTCCTACATTCCAAATTTCATGCGAATCGCTTGAAAAATTGCTTTGCTCCAGATATTCCAGATAATAATGATCATATTCCAGAATTTCCATAGGAAGAAATCTTATAGTCGCATCTTAGTCCTACATTCCAAATTTCATGCGAATCGCTTGAAAAATTGCTTTGCTCCAGATATTCCAGACAATAATGATCATATTCCAGAATTTCCATAGGAAGAAATCTTATAGTCGAATCTTATTCCTAAATTCCGAATTTCATGCGAATCGCTTGAAAAATTGCTTTGCTCCAGATATTCCAGACAATAATGATCATATTCCAGAATTTCCATAGGAAGAAATCTTATAGTCACATCTTAGTCCTACATTCCGAATTTCATGCGAATCGCTTGAAAAATTGCTTTGCTCCAGATATTCCAGACAATAATGATCATATTCCAGAATTTCCATAGGAAGAAATCTTATAGTCACATCTTAGTCCTACATACCGAATTTCATACAAATCGCTTGAAAAATTGCTTTGCTACAGAAATTCCAGACAATAATGATCATATTCCGAATTTCCGTAGGAAGAAATCTTATAGTCGCATCTTAGTCCTACATTCCGAATTTCATGCGAATCGGTTGAGAAATTGCTTTGTTCCAGATATTCCAGACAATAATGATCATATTCCAGAATTTCCTTAGGAAGAAATCTTATAGTCGCATCTTAGTCCTACATTCCGAATTTCATGCGAATCGCTTGAAAAATTGCTTTGCTCCAGATATTCCAGACAATAATGATCATGTTCCAGAATTTCCATAGGAAGAAATCTTATAGTCGCATCTTAGTCCTAGATTCCGAATTTCATGCGAATCGCTTGAAAAATTGCTTTGCTCCAAATATTCCAGACAATAAAGATCCTATTCCAGAATTTCCATAGGAAGAAATCTTATAGTCGAATCTTATTCCTCAATTCCGAATTTCATGCGAATCGCTTGAAAAATTGCTTTGCTCCAGATATTCCAGACAATAATGATCATATTCCAGAATTTCCGTAGGAAGAAATCTTATAGTCACATCTTAGTCCTACATTCCGAATTTCATGCGAATCGCTTGAAAAATTGCTTTGCTCCAGATATTCCAGACAATAATGATCATATTCCAGAATTTCCATAGGAAGAAATCTTATAGTCACATCTTAGTCCTACATTCCGAATTTCATGCGAATCGCTTGAAAAATTGCTTTGCTCCAGATATTCCAGACAATAATGATCATATTCCAGAATTTCCATAGGAAGAAATCTTATAGTCGCATCTTAGTCCTAGATTCCGAATTTCATGCGAATCGCTTGAAAAATTGCTTTGCTCCAGATATTCCAGACAATAATGATCATATTCCAGAATTTCCGTAGGAAGAAATCTTATAGTCGCATCTTAGTCCTACATTCCGAATTTCATGCGAATCGCTTGAGAAATTGCTTTGTTCCAGATATTCCAGACAATAATGATCATATTCCAGAATTTCCATAGGAAGAAATCTTATAGTCGCATCTTAGTCCTACATTCCAAATTTCATGCGAATCGCTTGAAAAATTGCTTTGCTCCAGATATTTCAGACAATAAGGATCATATTCCAGAATATCCATAGGAAGAAATCTTATAGTCGAATCTTATTCCTAAATCGCTTGAGAAATGGCTTTGTTCCAGATATTCCAGACAATAATGATCATGTTCCAGAATTTCCATAGGAAGAAATCTTATAGTCGCATCTTAGTCCTAGATTCCGAATTTCATGCGAATCGCTTGAAAAATTGCTTTGCTCCAGATATTCCAGACAATAATGATCCTATTCCAGAATTTCCATAGGAAGAAATCTTATAGTCGAATCTTATTCCTAAATTCCGAATTTCATGCGAATCGCTTGAAAAATTGCTTTGCTCCAGATATTCCAGACAATTATAATCATATTCCAGAATTTCCATAGGAAGAAATCTTATAGTCACATCTTAGTCCTACATTCCGAATTTCATACAAATCGCTTGAAAAATTGCTTTGCTCCAGATATTCCAGACAATAATGATCATATTCCAGAATTTCCATAGGAAGATATCTTATAGTCGAATCTTATTCCTAAATTCCGAATTTCATGCGAATCGCTTGAAAAATTGCTTTGCTCTAGATATTCCAGACAATAATGATCATATTCCAGAATTTCCATAGGAAGAAATCTTATAGTCGAATCTTATTCCTAAATTCCGAATTTCATGCGAATCGCTTGAAAAATTGCTTTGCTCCAGATATTCCAGACAATAATGATCATATTCCAGAATTTCCATAGGAAGAAATCTTATAGTCACATCTTAGTCCTACATTGCGAATTTCATGCGAATCGCTTGAAAAATTGCTTTGCTCCAGATATTCCAGACAATAATGATCATATTCCAGAATTTCCGTAGGAAGAAATCTTATAGTCGCATCTTAGTCCTACATTCCGAATTTCATGCGAATCGCTTGAGAAATTGCTTTGTTCCAGATATTCCAGACAATAATGATCATATTCCAGAATTTCCATAGGAAGAAATCTTATAGTCGCATCTTAGTCCTACATTCCAAATTTCATGCGAATCGCTTGAAAAATTGCTTTGCTCCAGATATTTCAGACAATAAGGATCATATTCCAGAATATCCATAGGAAGAAATCTTATAGTCGAATCTTATTCCTAAATCGCTTGAGAAATGGCTTTGTTCCAGATATTCCAGACAATAATGATCATGTTCCAGAATTTCCATAGGAAGAAATCTTATAGTCGCATCTTAGTCCTAGATTCCGAATTTCATGCGAATCGCTTGAAAAATTGCTTTGCTCCAGATATTCCAGACAATAATGATCCTATTCCAGAATTTCCATAGGAAGAAATCTTATAGTCGAATCTTATTCCTAAATTCCGAATTTCATGCGAATCGCTTGAAAAATTGCTTTGCTCCAGATATTCCAGACAATAATGATCATATTCCAGAATTTCCATAGGAAGAAATCTTATAGTCACATCTTAGTCCTACATTCCGAATTTCATACAAATCGCTTGAAAAATTGCTTTGCTCCAGATATTCCAGACAATAATGATCATATTCCAGAATTTCCATAGGAAGATATCTTATAGTCGAATCTTATTCCTAAATTCCGAATTTCATGCGAATCGCTTGAAAAATTGCTTTGCTCTAGATATTCCAGACAATAATGATCATATTCCAGAATTTCCATAGGAAGAAATCTTATAGTCGAATCTTATTCCTAAATTCCGAATTTCATGCGAATCGCTTGAAAAATTGCTTTGCTCCAGATATTCCAGACAATAATGATCATATTCCAGAATTTCCATAGGAAGAAATCTTATAGTCACATCTTAGTCCTACATTGCGAATTTCATGCGAATCGCTTGAAAAATTGCTTTGCTCCAGATATTCCAGACAATAATGATCATATTCCAGAATTTCCGTAGGAAGAAATCTTATAGTCGCATCTTAGTTCTACATTCCGAATTTCATGCGAATCGCTTGAAAAATTGCTTTGCTCCAGATATTCCAGACAATAATGATCATATTCCAGAATTTCCATAGGAAGAAATCTTATAGTCACATCTTAGTCCTACATTCCGAATTTCATGCGAATCGCTTGAGAAATGGCTTTGTTCCAGATATTCCAGACAATAATGATCATGTTCCAGAATTTCCATAGGAAGAAATCTTATAGTCGCATCTTAGTCCTAGATTCCGAATTTCATGCGAATCGCTTGAAAAATTGCTTTGCTCCAGATATTCCAGACAATAATGATCCTATTCCAGAATTTCCATAGGAAGAAATCTTATAGTCGAATCTTATTCCTAAATTCCGAATTTCATGCGAATCGCTTGAAAAATTGCTTTGCTCCAGATATTCCAGACAATAATGATCATATTCCAGAATTTCCATAGGAAGAAATCTTATAGTCACATCTTAGTCCTACATTCCGAATTTCATACAAATCGCTTGAAAAATTGCTTTGCTCCAGATATTCCAGACAATAATGATCATATTCCAGAATTTCCATAGGAAGATATCTTATAGTCGAATCTTATTCCTAAATTCCGAATTTCATGCGAATCGCTTGAAAAATTGCTTTGCTCTAGATATTCCAGACAATAATGATCATATTCCAGAATTTCCATAGGAAGAAATCTTATAGTCGAATCTTATTCCTAAATTCCGAATTTCATGCGAATCGCTTGAAAAATTGCTTTGCTCCAGATATTCCAGACAATAATGATCATATTCCAGAATTTCCATAGGAAGAAATCTTATAGTCACATCTTAGTCCTACATTGCGAATTTCATGCGAATCGCTTGAAAAATTGCTTTGCTCCAGATATTCCAGACAATAATGATCATATTCCAGAATTTCCGTAGGAAGAAATCTTATAGTCGCATCTTAGTTCTACATTCCGAATTTCATGCGAATCGCTTGAAAAATTGCTTTGCTCCAGATATTCCAGACAATAATGATCATATTCCAGAATTTCCATAGGAAGAAATCTTATAGTCACATCTTAGTCCTACATTCCGAATTTCATGCGAATCGCTTGAAAAATTGCTTTGCTCCAGATATTCCAGACAATAATGATCATATTCCAGAATTTCCGTAGGAAGAAATCTTATAGTCGCATCTTAGCCCTACATTCCGAATTTCATGCGAATCGCTTGAGAAATTGCTTTGTTCCAGATATTCCAGACAATAATGATCATATTCCAGAATTTCCATAGGAAGAAATCTTATAGTCGCATCTTAGTCCTACATTCCAAATTTCATGCGAATCGCTTGAAAAATTGCTTTGCTCCAGATATTCCAGACAATAATGATCATATTCCAGAATTTCCATAGGAAGAAATCTTATAGTCACATCTTAGTCCTACATTCCGAATTTCATACAAATCGCTTGAAAAATTGCTTTGCTCCAGAAATTCCAGACAATAATGATCATATTCCGAATTTCCGTAGGAAGAAATCTTATAGTCGCATCTTAGTCCTACATTCCGAATTTCATGCGAATCGGTTGAGAAATTGCTTTGTTCCAGATATTCCAGACAATAATGATCATATTCCAGAATTTCCTCAGGAAGAAATCTTATAGTCGCATCTTAGTCCTACATTCCGAATTTAATGCGAATCGCTTGAAAAATTGCTTTGCTCCAGATATTCCAGACAATAATGATCATATTCCACAATTTCCATAGGAAGAAATCTTATGGTCGAATCTTATTCCTACATTCCGAAATTCATGCGAATCGATTGAAAAATTGCTTTGCTCCAGAAATTCCAGACAATAATGATCATATTCCAGAATTTCCATAGGAAGAAATCTTATAGTCGCATCTTAGTCCTACATTCCGAATTTCATGCGAATCGCTTGAAAAATTGCTTTGCTCAAGATATTCCAGACAATAATGATCACATTCCAGAATTTCCATAGGAAGAAATCTTATAGTCGAATCTTATTCCTACATTCCGAATTACATGCGAATCGCTTGAAAAATTGCTTTGCTCCAGATATTCCAGACAATAATGATCATATTCCAGAATTTCCATAGGAAGAAATCTTATAGTCGAATCTTATTCCTAAATTCCGAATTTCATGCGAATCGCTTGAAAAATTGCTTTGCTCCAGATATTCCAGACAATAATGATCATATTCCAGAATTTCCATAGGAAGAAATCTTATAGTCACATCTTAGTCCTATATTCCGAATTTCATACAAATCGCTTGAAAAATTGCTTTGCTGCAGAAATTCCAGACAATAATGATCATATTCCAGAATTTCCGTAGGAAGAAATCTTATAGTCGCATCTTAGTCCTACATTCCGAATTTCATGCGAATCGCTTGAAAAATTGCTTTGCTCCAGAAATTCCAGACAATAATGATCATATTCCAGAATTTCCTTAGGAAGAAATCTTATAGTCGCATCTTAGTCCTACATTCCGAATTTCATGCGAATCGCTTGAAAAATTGCTTTGCTCCAGATATTCCAGACAATAATGATCATATTCCAGAATTTCCATAGGAAGAAATCTTATAGTCACATCTTAGTCCTACATTCCGAATTTCATGCGAATCGCTTGAGAAATGGCTTTGTTCCAGATATTCCAGACAATAATGATCATGTTCCAGAATTTCCATAGGAAGAAATCTTATAGTCGCATCTTAGTCCTAGATTCCGAATTTCATGCGAATCGCTTGAAAAATTGCTTTGCTCCAGATATTCCAGACAATAATGATCCTATTCCAGAATTTCCATAGGAAGAAATCTTATAGTCGAATCTTATTCATAAATTCCGAATTTCATGCGAATCGCTTGAAAAATTGCTTTGCTCCAGATATTCCAGACAATAATGATCATATTCCAGAATTTCCATAGGAAGAAATCTTATAGTCACATCTTAGTCCTACATTCCGAATTTCATACAAATCGCTTGAAAAATTGCTTTGCTCCAGATATTCCAGACAATAATGATCATATTCCAGAATTTCCATAGGAAGATATCTTATAGTCGAATCTTATTCCTAAATTCCGAATTTCATGCGAATCGCTTGAAAAATTGCTTTGCTCTAGATATTCCAGACAATAATGATCATATTCCAGAATTTCCATAGGAAGAAATCTTATAGTCGAATCTTATTCCTAAATTCCGAATTTCATGCGAATCGCTTGAAAAATTGCTTTGCTCCAGATATTCCAGACAATAATGATCATATTCCAGAATTTCCATAGGAAGAAATCTTATAGTCACATCTTAGTCCTACATTGCGAATTTCATGCGAATCGCTTGAAAAATTGCTTTGCTCCAGATATTCCAGACAATAATGATCATATTCCAGAATTTCCGTAGGAAGAAATCTTATAGTCGCATCTTAGTTCTACATTCCGAATTTCATGCGAATCGCTTGAAAAATTGCTTTGCTCCAGATATTCCAGACAATAATGATCATATTCCAGAATTTCCATAGGAAGAAATCTTATAGTCACATCTTAGTCCTACATTCCGAATTTCATGCGAATCGCTTGAAAAATTGCTTTGCTCCAGATATTCCAGACAATAATGATCATATTCCAGAATTTCCGTAGGAAGAAATCTTATAGTCGCATCTTAGCCCTACATTCCGAATTTCATGCGAATCGCTTGAGAAATTGCTTTGTTCCAGATATTCCAGACAATAATGATCATATTCCAGAATTTCCATAGGAAGAAATCTTATAGTCGCATCTTAGTCCTACATTCCAAATTTCATGCGAATCGCTTGAAAAATTGCTTTGCTCCAGATATTCCAGACAATAATGATCATATTCCAGAATTCCCATAGGAAGAAATCTTATAGTCGAATCTTATTCCTAAATTCCGAATTTCATGCGAATCGCTTGAAAAATTGCTTTGCTCCAGATATTCCAGACAATAATGATCATATTCCAGAATTTCCATAGGAAGAAATCTTATAGTCACATCTTAGTCCTACATTCCGAATTTCATGCAAATCGCTTGAAAAATTGCTTTGCTCCAGATATTCCAGACAATAATGATCATATTCCAGAATTTCCATAGGAAGAAATCTTATAGTCACATCTTAGTCCTACATTCCGAATTTCATACAAATCGCTTGAAAAATTGCTTTGCTCCAGATATTCCAGACAATAATGATCATATTCCACAATTTCCATAGGAAGAAATCTTATGGTCGAATCTTATTCCTACATTCCGAAATTCATGCGAATCGATTGAAAAATTGCTTTGCTCCAGAAATTCCAGACAATAATGATCATATTCCAGAATTTCCATAGGAAGAAATCTTATAGTCGCATCTTAGTCCTACATTCCGAATTTCATGCGAATCGCTTGAAAAATTGCTTTGCTCAAGATATTCCAGACAATAATGATCACATTCCAGAATTTCCATAGGAAGAAATCTTATAGTCGAATCTTATTCCTACATTCCGAATTACATGCGAATCGCTTGAAAAATTGCTT